>CM075507.1:25872838-27197838 GCA_037950675.1 Hypophthalmichthys molitrix | reverse complement strand
CATGAGAGTGCTCTATAAATACCCCTAACCTTTCTGTGTGTAAGCACTCCTGCACCAACAGAGCTGTAGGAGACCGAACAAACTCTCATAGCAGGTACACTCACCTTGCCTGAGCTTGACATTCATTTTTTGAAGGACGAGTTCTGGCAGACGGAGTGGGCGTGTTTTAAGATCTGTAGTTTGTCTAAATCACTTACTGAAGATGCACTGGGAGGAGTGTTTTTTAATGCCTCACTGTTCTTCAGTGTATGAAAATGTTATTATTTGTTTGTATCGCTTTTACTGCTAGCAAGGTGAGTACCATTTTTTGCAATGGTTTGTTGTTAGATGTTAAAACTAGCTAGCATTAATTTGTTCTTGTCAGAATAGAAAGATTGAATTATTTAGCAACATCCTTTTTGCAGTTATATAATGTCTGTATAATTTGTTTAGGATTTATGACTTAACTCTGGGGCAAAATGGAAGACCTGCCTTCTTTTATTATTATTTTTATTTTTATTTTCTTTTAATATTTTATTATTCTTTTTTATTTGCTTACTTTTTTTGTCCTTGTGCCAGAATCCATTATCACTGAAGCATATTTTGATGGATTGTGTTTTTCTGTTGACTTTTATGAAAATATTTTGAATGAAGTAAGGCCTGATTTAGTTTTAGAATTTTTATCTAAGATCTAATTTAAAAAACCTAATATATTTATTAAACATTGAAAATATGTCATTACTATTCAACTGTATAATTATCGTAAATATTTGGTTGAAGATGAAAAGATTTTTCCTTAAGTCTCTGGTGCTCTTCAGTCATTTTTTTTTTTTTTTTTTTACTTCATAGGAATGTTATGAAACTTGGCTATGAACTTGGTATGAAGGTTTTGGCACTTGCTACGTGAACACTAATAAAAAAAATCATGGACATGATTTGAAAAGGTTAAATAGTCCTGAAAAAAACTTGTACTCCTTTGACTGCATTGGAAATGACTGGGAAACTAATTTCATCTAGTGGAAACGTTTGGTACTGTGCCTAAACAAAATCTTACTGAAGGCACTTTTTTTTTTTTTTAGATGGTCCTCACTGCAGAACACAAGATCCAGGGGGTGGGGTTATATCTAGATCCAACTCCTCCCACTTTACATATCCGTAAACCTACCCGTCTTTGCCCCCTGAATCTAAATCTACCCATCTCCACTCCCTTGATCTAGATCCAACTCCTCCCTACCCGACTCTGCCCCCTGGATCTCGAGTGTTCTGCAGTGAGGGGTTACTGCATTTTTTTTTTTTTTTTTGAGATATCAACCTCAAATTTGGAACACAACTTGTTTAAATTTATGGCTTTGATTTTCTCACAGTTTTAGAGTAAATCATGTTTTGGACAATATATATTTCATAAAAAAATAGAAAATAGTATTTTTGTGTATTTTTCCGTAATAATAAACTTCTATAACTTTTTTTTTTTTTAAGTTAAGTTAACTTAAAAAAAAAATGCACTTAAGCAACAATTTGCCAAGTGTTCTCTTGTCTGTGCTCCAAAGCATTCAAGACAGTTTAAGTTGGAAATTTCATTTTCAGATCTATGCTCAAAAAGCGAATGGATTATAACTTCTGCATAAATCTAATTCTAAATCTAATCCCTAAAAAATATTTAAAAAAAAAGTTATTGATCAAAAATATAGCTTATTAATTTAATTACGAAAACAAAAAAAATATTATATGCAAGGAGCACCAAAGACAGACCCTTTTTTTTTTTTTTTTTTTTCTTTTTTTTCTCTCCCTTCAGAGCTTGTATTTGGTTTAATTTGTCTCACTCCATTTTCTGTTCTAGACATCTGCAGCACTAGCAGCAGTCCATCCTTCCAGCCCATCCGCAGTCAGATCCCCATCCCCACCGCCCATGTCATGCCTTCCACGGCCGGAAGTCTGGCCTCTAAGATCAAGCCACATGCTTCTGAAGAAACCCGGGCGTCCTCCAGCTCTTCCAGCTCCAAGTCATCACTCCCCAAATCTGCATCCTCCCCCAACCTGGATGCTCAGCACGATGGAAATTTAGACTTGTCTACGGTCAAGCCTGATTGCCTGAGCCGATATCGCAGCTTAGTGAACGGTCTCGACCACTCGCTCTTCCCCTCTGGAGATCAGTCGCGGCTGGATGAAGCCCAGAAGTTTGATGTACCTGCCATGGAGCCAACGCTTAATCAGTCAGCTCTGCTTGGGGGCCTTTGCTCTGATGTACGGCAGCAGCTGCAAATGACTGGGCTTGGGGACAATACAGGCTTGATGGAACAGACCTATAAAGTCCTACCGGAGGCTAGGGCAGGTCTCGCTTGTCCTGTAGACCCATACAGCCAAAGGAACATTCATCCAGGGTCTGGTGCCTCTGGCAGGTTGTACTCCTTACCTCAGGGCCTGCAGACTCAGGCTCTCCTGAGAGACCAGGCCAACACAGGAGCTTATGATCCGTTACTGCAGGAACGCTGTTGTGAGCTGGCCAGCTGGCAGCAGCAGAAGCAGAAACTTGAGAGTCTGCGGCTGCAGGTGGAACAAATGCAGGTTAGAGTTGAGCTTGTGTCCTGCTGCATACAAGAAAGGAAAAGGGAACAGTTATGTAATCATGAATCATCTATCTAAAGTCAGCAAGAAATCAAAATTAAAGGGTTAATTCACCCAAAAATGAAATTTCTGTCATTAATTACTCACCCTCATGTCGTTCCAAACCCGTGAGACCTTCGTTCATCTTCGGAACACAAATTAAGATATTTTTAATGACATCCGAGAGGTTTTTTTTTTTATCCTTCATAGAAAGCAATGAAATTACCACATTCAAGGTCCAGAAAAGTACTAAAAACATTGTTAAAATAGTCAACATGATTACAGTGATTCAACCTTAATGTTACGAAGCGACAAGAATACTTTTTGTGCGCAAAAAAAAGACTTTATTTAACAATTTCTTCTCTTCTGTGTCATTCTCTTACTACGCTATTTACATTGTAGTGTTTCCAGGTTCTACGTCAGAACGCTGGCTTAGTACTACGGAGTCACATTCTGACGTAGAACCTGGAAGCGCTGCAACGTAAATAGCATAGGAGAATGACAGGGGAGAGACGAATTTGTTGAACAAAGTCATTAGTTTTGTTTTTGCGCACAAAAAGTATTCTTGTCACTTCATAACATTAAAAAAAAAGTATTCATAACATAACTTGTCACTTCATAACATTAAGGTTGAACCACTGTAGTCACATTGACTATTTTAATAATGTTTTTACTACCTTTCTGGACCTTGAATGTGGTAATTTTGTTGCCTTCTATGAAGGAAAAAAACCTCTCAGATTTCATCAAAAAGATCTTAATTTGTGTTCCGAAGGTCTTACAGGTTTGGAACGACATGAGGGTGAGTACTTAATGACAGAAATTTCATTTTTGGGTGAACTAACCCTTTAACTCTATTCTAGGAACAATTCAACACATGTTCCTAGTCTTATTGTGAATGATGATTCTTTCATTGCATGCTGTTCCGAAAATAGACAATGTTTGTCTTTATCTTTCATCGATCAATAAGTGTTATTTTAGTATTATTTGTATATGTTAGTATTTATTCATTTTGAATTGGCTATTTATTTATAGATTTTTAGCTTTCATTTGAATGAAATTTAGGCTAATTTTTTAGGCTAATTTTGCAACAGTAACAACTAATAACTTGAGACGAACCGATGAAAAATTAGTATGCCTGATACCAGTATCAAATTATTTAGAACAATATCTGATAGTTTGGTGTTCCTGCTTTTTTTCCTGCTGTCTTGGTTTTAAAATACTAAAATACTGATATTTATTGAACAAATTTGAAAGGAAATTAAATAATTATCTATAGCATGTTTTCAGTGTTTATTTAGCTAACTAGGTAACTCGCTTTTATAACAATTTCTCAATATGGAATTATAGCAGAGATGGGAAATCCAGTACTGTTAATATTTTTACAGACAAATAAATGATACATTTGATTCTATACATCTAAAATTCAAACTGCTATTAACAAACGCTGAAGCAAAAAGCGGCACATATGACTGCAAATTGCCCTGTTTTTCATGCTGCAAACTGCAACTGTGCTGTCACTTCACTGTAGTTTGTAATGGCCCAACAAATTGTTCCACCCTCGTTTGATTGACAGGAAGTCATTTTTAAATTTTTCTTCCTGTTTAATATTCAGTGTCATTTGGACACATCATACTATAGTATGTTTACTTTAAGTTAACATGCATATCAGTCTAGGTCCAACTGTGTTTTTATGCCTGTTTTAAACAAGTTCCTCCTTCACCTACTTTTTTTTTTTATTATTATCATTTTATTATTGCAGTTAATGACAGGAGGAAGTGGACAGTATGCATCTCTGTATCCGTCAACCCCTCACATGGAGAACAGCAAGTGGGATGCTGTCATTAAAGCCAACGAGAACTTGCTGAAAGAGAAAGAACTTACCATTGAAAGGTAATACCAAGTTTTCAGTAGTGTCTTATGTCTTCCAAAGATTCTGAACATTAACTTATGCTAAACATAGTAACTTATGCATTGCAGGCAGAAGCAGCAAATGTCTCAGCTGGAACAGCGTCTCAGAGAGAGTGAGCTGCAGGTGCACAGCGCCCTCATGGGACGTGGAGCCCCTTACACCGATGTGTGTCTGTTGAGACTACAGGTCAGCACACATGCATGCACATAGCCTTTTCCTCACTCTGTATCAAAACATCTCTGTGAATCATCTTTGTGTGTATGATAGGAAGCCCAGCGGGAAAACGCCTTTTTGAGAGCCCAGTTTGCAGAGCGCAACGACTGCTTCACCAAAGAGAAGCTAGAAGCGGACCGGAGACTGGGTGCAGTGGAATCAGAGACCCAACATCTGAACGAGGTCTTGAAAGAGAGCAGTGAAAAACATGCAGAGGAGTTAAAGAAACAAGAGGAGAGGGTGAGCATATCCAAGCTTCATCATGTGACCTACCACATATGACCAGAATCTCATTGAACTGATGTTTGAATTTACATTGTGTTGTTGCTCTTTACTACAAAGATCCGCAGTCGGGACAAGCACATCAACAGCTTGAAAAAGAAGTGCCAGAAGGAGTCAGAGCAGAACAGAGAAAAACAGCAGCGGATTGAGACGCTCGAGCGATATCTGGCTGACCTTCCCACCATGGAAGACTACCAGGCCCAGCAGAAAAAGGTACTGCACTCTCTGATGTCCAGCCAACAAAACAAAAGCCTTTTTTTCCTGTGGTTTCAGAACAATTGCTCATAATGCTCAGCTTGAGATGCTTCTCCTGTGTTGTGTTGCCAGACACCATTATAGCATCCACTGCACCCATATATCACACATCTGGTCCTATTGTATTTTTTTATCTTAAAGTAACACTCTCCTTACCCTGCTGGCTCACAAAATCCCAGGCTCAGTCTGCCTTTTCTTCGAGACATTTTTGTTTTTGACTGTACTTTGTTTGCAAAAGTATTTTAATCTCAAATGCTAAATATCTCAATATCTCAGATTTTATTTTTCTGTATGTAAATTATTTAATGTATTTGTCCATGCATTTTAAATATGTTTATTAACTTGTTTGCTTGGTGATTTGTAGCTGATTATACCGTTTTTGCCATTTAAAATAGCATTAGAAAAAACAAATAAATTTGCATTAGACAGCATTGGAAATGAAAATAGTTGGCAAGGATGAGATTTTATTTTAGTGAGACTAGCATCCAGTTTCAGAATTTCAACCAGAACATTACTGATTGTGGACATCAGTCTCATTTCATATCATTAAATTATATTATATATATAATACCATTCAAAAGTTTGGGATCTATAAGAGATAGATTATATATATATTAAAAAAAAAATAATAAAAAAAATAAAGAAATTAATACTTCTATTCTGAAAGGGTGCATTCATTTGATCAAAAGTGACCGTAAAGACTTTTATAATGTTACAAAACATTTCTAATCATTTATTTCAAATAAATGCATTTTTTAATTCTTAATCAAAGAATCCAGAAAAAAGTATCCACAAAAAAATTAAGCAGCACTGTTTCTTGAGCAGCAAATCAGCATTTTAGAATTATTTCTGAAGGATCATGAATTTCAAAGTGACTCTGAAGACTGGAATAATAACTGCTGAAAATTCAGCTTTGCTTTCACAGGAATAAATTATATTTTAAAATAGAAAACAGTTATTTTAAATTGTAATATTTCACAATATTACTGTTTTTACTGTTTTTACTGTATTTTTGATCAAATAAATGTGAGCTTTTGTAAGCTTAAGAGACTTCAAAAAAATATTAAATATCCGACATGTAACCTTCAAATAAAACAGTTGCCATGCCAACTTGCAACTTGCCTCCGGGGTCATCTGATTGGTCCACTGTTATGGAACTGATATTGATGAGCAGCGTTGCGTGTAAAAGGTGAAATTCTTTTAACTTGACACAGCGTCTTAAAAATGCAGCGCTCATGCCAGACTCTGCAAAAGATGCGAGACGCAAGCGCAACGGCCATACACATCAGTCTAGTGCATGTTTACATAGAAAAGCAATGGAAAAATGCATTCTTCTTTCAACAAAACATTAAAAAATCTTACAGACCCCAAACTTTTGAACTATATACATATATATCTGTTATATTGCTCATTTGTCAGAAATTGTCACCTATTGGGATTGCATTGGCTGTTAATGAAAGACCCACTATTTTGTGGGTAACTTTTATTCTCATTCTAAGTCTTCAGTTATTACACAGTTATGGATGTTGTGTTGCAGCTGGAGGAGGTAGAGGAGAGGGCAGCTCAGTTGCAGGCCACTGTCAGAGATCTGGAAGTCCAACTGGAGGGGGCCCGCAGTGCTGTGCGCAACAAAGAGACCCAACTGGAAGAACAGAGACGCAAGGAGAGAGAACTACTTACAACGGTCACCAGGTAGGAAATGCAAGCCCATGCAACCATGCACAAAAGACACAATGGATGTTTCAAAACCGGGAGTCTGCTGATGAGGTTTTGGAGCATTTGCCATGCATGTGGCATCTAATATTGTTTGATTTGCTTGTTTTTTTTTAGTCTCCAGAACAGAGTGCAGGAGAGCCTTGAGGATGGAGTGAGATTGCCCTCTCTTGACATAGAGAAGCTACGAGAAGAAAACACTACCTTGAAAGATGAGCAGCAGCGACTCAAAAAGGTTTTTATTGAAATTAGTTTCTTAAAGGACTTAAACAACTGCAGTAACACTTAATTCAGCAAAGAGATTTGATTAATATGATTGTATGTTCTGTACAAATATTAAGGTACTATCTTAATGAATCTTTCTTTTTAGGTCATTGAAAAGCAACTCAGGATAATGGAGCAGCTTGGCTCACAGATCAGGGTAAAGACTCCATTCAGTTTTATTTTGTTTAACAGGTGCATAACCTACTTTTACATTACATTTGGTAGACACTTTTATCAAAAGTGACTTGCATTGTACTGAAGGTATACATTTGATCATGCATTCCCTGGTAAATGAACCTCTGACCTTGGCATTGCTAGCACCATGCTCTACTGTTTGAACTACAGTTTAGGCTTGATGGAAAGAAACTTTAGGATAAACTAAGATTCAGCAGGGGATGGAAAGTTAAAACAAATTGTATCCAAGCCAAAATATAAGCTAGATTCAGTGAGTCTTAAGAATGATTCAAACATATCCCATGAGTTTCATTAAAAATAAAGAACTTTTTAAAAGTAATTTGTTTGGAAATTGGACTACACTGATGGGGATATGTGCTTGTTGATTCATGCAATCAGAGATTGCAACTGTTACGAACTGCACCAACAAACATTCGATCGTAACACAGAGAGCGACACATTGTAACGTGTGTCGCCCAGAGTCCCGTCTCCTGCTCCCACAAACACACCACAACGTCACAGGTTGCACCAGAGAGGAAATGTTTATTTCTTCAATTAACGTTAAGTTCTCTTTGGTGTAAGAAAAAAGAAATAAAGATGGCTTGGAGTCAGTGGGTTTTGGTCGGCTAAAACAATAAACAAATTATTTCTTATCTTAATTCAAACTGCAAGCTCACAAATGAGATAAAACATTTCATTTGCCATGGCACTGCTGATGATTACTGGCTCAGGAAACGCTGTTCAGAGTATTTTATTACAGTGTTCTGTCTGCAAGTTTGTGCTCGGTGGGATTTCTTAATGTTTTTGAAAGAGTTTGTTTTCTATTTAGATTTATTGTAGAATGTTATTTATTCCTTTGATGGCATTCTAATATGCTGATTTCTGGTGCTCAAGAAACATTTCTTATCAATGTTGAATGTTGTGCTGCTTAATATTTTTGTGACAACTTTTTTTTTTTTTTTTTTTTTTTTTTTTTTTTTCTTTCTCAGGATTCTTTAATAGAAAGTTTAAAAGAACAACATTTATTCATAATGGAAATCATTTGTAACATTATAAATTCCTTTCACTGTCACTTTTGATCAATTTAATGCATCCTTCTGGAATAAAAGTATTAATTTCTTTAAAAAATTCTTGCTGACCCCAAACTTTTGAAATGGTAGTGTAGGTGGAAAAATAATACTCAAGAACCGTTAATGGAAAACAAGCATAATTCTGTTCAAGATTTGTTTATTTTATTTTTTTTTAAATGGAACTGGTTATGAATAAGAATTGGTCTTTTGAATTTCAGCTCAAAGACTGTAATTAGCTGTAATTTAAGTAAATCCTCAGTCAGGTATCATATTCTATTATAAAGTCCTCAGCATTGTACTGACAATAGTAACTAGGAGGTGAGGGATCTTTACAAACACCATCTGCAAAATAGTAGGCTTCTTTAGAAATACCTGATATATTTTTTAGGATAGAAAAAAGTCTGAAGTCTATATATTTGACACTTTAGAGCATTTCCCCCCCCCCCAAGTCCATTTACAATCTTAGGCAAAGTATCTTGCACTAAAATAAGTCACAGTTTAGTTTATATTAGCAAAATGTTTAGTTTACAACCTTAATATTGTGTGTGTTGACTTAGACTCTGGAAGTGCAGCTCTCTCAGGAGGAGTGCAGTAGTCAGGCCCTGCGAGAGGAGGTGGCAGAGAAAGAGGAGAGTCTGCTGCAGTTACGTACCGCTATGAAGGAGGTTAGTAGTTGATCATAATGCATACTCAGCTATTTGCTTTTGTTTTTTCATAGCACACAGGAGAATTGAGGTGTGCATGTGTTTGTATTTCAGCTCTCAGTGCAGAACCAGGAGCTGATGGAACACAATCTGACACTGCAAGAGCGTCTTCAGGGTGAGGAGCCGCAGAGTGGCCGTGGTTTGCTCCCTGTGGGAGCCCGGCTCACCCAGAGGCTGTATGGAGAGATGGCCGCCTGTTTGTGTGACCTCCGCTCCCTCTGCAACGTCCTCACCCAGCGGGCTCAGGGCCATGACCCAAACCTCTCCATGCTGCTCGGCATTGCCTGTAAGTGCGCACTCTGCTGTCTACATGCTATAGAGAAGACTAGGACTCCACCAGATAATGCTTTGTGGTCAATATTAAAGAATTAGTTCACTTTGAAATTAAAATGACCCCAAGCTTTACTCGGCCTCAAGCCATCCAAGGTATATATGACTTTCTTCTTTTTGATGAACATAATCACAGAAATATTAATAAATATCCTGACGCGTCCGAGCTTTATAATGCCAGTGATAGGGATCAATGAATATAAGCTGAAGAAAGTGCTTCCAATCACATCCATACATCATGAATATGTGCTCCACACGACTCCGGGGGGGTTAATAAAGGCCTTCTGAAGCGAAGCGATGCGTTTGTGTTTAAAAAAAAAAAAAAAAAAAAATCCATATTTAACAAGTTATGAAGTAAATATCTAGCTTCTGCCAGAACGCCTTCCGTATTGAAGTTACGAAGAAAGTGTAAAACTGGTGTTGTGTTAGTTACACTTTTTCTGTAAGTTAAATAGGGAAGGCATAGGATGTAGCGTAAGCTTTGTGAACTGCAAGAGTTTTACACTTTCTGCGTACGTTGAATACAGAAGGCAGCTCGTGCGGAAGCTAAATATTTTACTTCATAACTTGTTTAATATGAGTTTGTTTTTTTTGTTTTTTTGTTTTTTTTACAAATGCATCGTTTCGCTTCAGAAGGCCTTTATTAACCCCCCGGAGCCGTGTGGAGTACAGGTTTATGATGGATGGATGTGGATGGAAGCACTTTCTTCAGCTCATACTCATTGATCCCGTTCACTGCTATTATAAAGCTTAGATGCATCAGAATATATATTATTATTTCTGTGATTATGTTCATCAGAAAGAAGAAAGTCATATACACCTAGGATGGCTTGAGGGTGAGTAAAGCTTGGGCTAATTTTCATTTTAAAGTGAACTAATCCTTTAAAGCTACGCAATGTAACATTTGTCCCTCTAGCGGTTAAAAATAAAACTGCATGCACCTTGTGGAACAATTGTTTTGCTTGTGCTCTGCTCCTCTGTGCGGATGAATGTGGTTTGAAGCACAGGTGTACACATGGATACAGGACATCTTGTAAGAGTGGATGGGCAATCAAGGAATGTTTTCATTAAAAGGATATTTCATTTTATTATAGTTTTTAATTTTTTTGTTTTTACTTTTTATTTTCTATTTATCATTTTTTACTTATTGTAATTTTTTTTTATATGTTGTGTATACATGTTATAAACTGAAATATTTACACATTTTTACTGGAACGTTTTAATATATAACAAATGACATGCAGAGACTTGATGTCACCAAAAAATATTTGAATGTATTATGGTAATTGAAAAGGACAATTTGGGCAGAAATTAATCCAAATTACCAACATCTGTCTTAACACACTAATACAGAATCGTTGCAAATATTTAATATTTCGCCCATGCCTAGTACAGATTGGTGTCCTTAACTTGTAATGGTTGTAGTGATTAAGGTTCAACAGTTTTCTCCATGCAGTCATGGAAATTTGGTATGTCAGCTTTGTTGTGTTATCTGTGTTGTGGCTGTTATCAGCTTTTACTGACGCCATGTCTGTCTTGTTTGTTTGCAGCAGCTCCCCCTCCAGTAGGAGAACAGTGGGAGGACTGGCTGAGCCCCGAGGGGCTGCAGAAGAAGCTGCTTGAAGCTCAGCAGCTCCGTCGAGACGTCGAGGAACTGAGAACCACAGTCTCTGACCGCTATGCTCAGGATATGGGAGAAAACTGCATCACTCAGTGAGCGTGTGCTCTATGAGGGTAACTCCACATCACGAGTGCCTTTTAAAAACACTACAATCTCTATCAAAACAAATCTTCTTCACAAAGGACTAACGACACTAAGGACATTGTAATCTTGCAAAACAGAGTGCTATTTTTATACAAAGGTTTCATAAGATATTTTTCTAAGATTCTGGTGACTTTGTGTGCAGTGGAAAGAGAATGATTTAATATAAACCTTTCCATGTATTTGGGAACGCCTGTGATGAAGTTGACAATCAACTGAAAATATCTAATTTCTAATATGCCATGTGTTTTTTACAATGGCAAAACCTCTAGTATCAAGTGACGTTCGGTCGTGTGTAACGACAGGTCATTAACTGGGATCCATCATCTTACAGTAAACAGGATGTACCACATCTAACACAAATCTAAGGCTAAGGAAATATTTGCCCACCTCTGGCTGTTTGAGATCACACATGGATGATCTGTAAAACATCTGGTGGTGTTAAGTTGGTGACTAGACATTCACTGATATTATATAACAACCAAAGTTCAATATGATCAAAGGCAGACCTGTCAGAACAGTTTCAGTGTCTAGATGCACACAGTATCATGCAGACCAATAAATAGGGGCATTTTAAAAGCAAGATGGGTTTATAAACATAATATGCAGAGTAAATAATCCGTTTTTTCAAAGTTGTCCTGAAAACCTCTGAAAATTGCATTATTAGGTTCTTTACTGCTGCAAAATTAACACACTAAAAAATATTTTGGAATATATTTTTATTGTCATATAATTTAAACAGGTAACATTTTCATATGTATGTATTTTGAGGGGCAGGACCATCTTTCCAATAAAAATAATAGGATATATGATGTGCTCTGTTGTAATCCATATTTGCTGTCTGGTTTATAATTTGTTTAGTCAACTATTAAAAACAGCCACGCCATTGAATCAGTACATCAGAGGAAACAAACTGGTAAAGCAAATATTGTATTAGTGAATGTCAAACATGATAACAGGTGCCTTGCGTTCAGTGTCACAATCTGTATTTGCTGAAGATTTACAGCACAATATATCAATGTAGACGCTAACTGTCTTTCTCTACTGTAATGTGCGACTGCCAAGGTATTGGGATTCTTTTACAAAAAGGGACCATATATGTGGGAAGTATTGCATGGTAAATAGTTGTCTTTGGTCCAGAAACATCACTAACAAGTGTGAATGTAATTAGACGATGCACCATGTGTTTTCTATTGTAAGATCTCTTTCAGGTTTAACACAAAACCAGCCAGGCAAGCCTTATATGCTAAAATTTTTTATAACAACACACTAAATGTCTGTTTATAATATATATATATATATAATATTTCCTAATTGTTTCAGTTTTTAGAAATAAAGATTTGTATTTCATATGTAATATGTTGAATGTTTGTTTCCAGTATGTATAATATTTTGTGAATGTCCTAATCTTGAAACAGAAAAAAATAGTAGAAGTACACTCCATTCTACTACAAATTTTAATTATTTGGCTGTATGTTTGATTTTATGCACCTATTAGCAATGGGAGTAGCTAAAACAACTCAACCCGTTAATAAGATGGTTGTTTCAGTGTATTTGACCTCACCCAAAAGACAATTTTTAAGTTAATACATTTCCCTGGAAATTTCTACAAATAGTGCCGTTTCAGTGTATTTGACCTCACCCAAAAGACAATTTTTAAGTTAATACATTTCCCTGGAAATTTCTACAAATAGTGCCATTTCAGTGTATTTGACCTCACGCAAAAGACGATTTATAAGTTAATACATTTCCCTGGAAATTTCTGCAAATAGTGCCATAAGTTCAACAGACTTAGTTGGAAGATTTACAATAACATGGGAACTAAACAAACCATAAACCACTTTAACAGCAGATTGGGTGTCACTTCCTGGTTAATTTACAGATAATAGAAAAAAAGTTTTCCATTTTATCATAACTTAAATATTGTAATTTGAGTTGTTTTTTTATTTATTAATAATTTAATGATCAAACTGATTTTTCTATTTATTGATGTTTGGACATTTCACTACTGATTTATCAATTTCCAAAATTCATACTTGTTGATGCATGATGAGTGAGACAATTGGAGTCAGCAATGCTGCGAAAGTGTGCTAATGATAAAGCTCGCTCGTTATTTAACATCACATGAGAGTGTTTGGGGTTGTTCTGTATGTGTCTCCACACTGTCTGTGAGTTAAAGCTTGTGGACGCAGGAGCAGTGCTGCATTTGGAGTCAGACCACAGGACAGTAGCGTCTGGGTGTCATCACTGTAGCACCGCTGTGGAAATGCGCTAATGATGTCATATGGCACAGCACCCGGTCCTCTGTCAAAAGAGATTGGCTCAAATTATTGTCTGTAAACTTACTGGAAAAGCACCACTGACTTCCACAGTATTTATTTTTTTTCTTCATACTATGGAAGTCAATGGTGCTCCACAACTGTTTGGTTACATACATTTTTTAAAATATCTTTTATGTTCAGCAGAAGAAAGAAATTCATACAGGTTTGGAGCCACTTGAGATTGAGCAAATTTTCATTTTTGGGTGAACTATCCCTTTAAAATTTGGCCTTAAAGTCAGCATGAAATGGAAGTTGTGATTGTCTTTATTTCGTATTATGATGCATATTCAAGTGAAATGGCTTCTCGAACAAGAAAAAAAATGTAGGGCAGGGCTTTTTTCCATCTGGAATTAATTGGATCGTTAGATAGTTGTGTTTTGCTACTGTTGTGATTTCATGTGAGTGACAGGTTGTCCCGCCCTCACACCAGTAAACGGGCAATATAATTAAGTTGCGGACATTTGGAATATGTTTATGATCATTTAAAATGCTAGTAGTTTCTCAAACCTTTTCATGTCCAGGTAATGACGGAGATCTCCAATAGTCTCAGTCAAGTACATTTTCATGATAAATGTCTCCATACCATCCTCCGACTTCACTCGTAGTGTGGTGACGTCTTTTGCAGATAGTGTAAAATCTGTCTCACTGAATCAGACCACATGGGTTGGAAAAGTGAATCTTTCAAGTCAACTTTTATGCTATCTATCAAAGCTCTTCTGTTTGGTCACAACTTTAAGATAAGGTTTTTTTTATACCGTTCTCTCAAAGCCCGCAGTGCAGATGTTTCCACAGTGGTTGCTGAATGACTCTTGGCACCATCAGGGAAGCCCTTAACAAAACAAAAATTCAATTCAATGGGAAATGTGACTGATCGACCCTTAACAGAACAGACTGAAACATGACTATACTAACCTGTAGATGAGCCTTCACTGAGTCTCGTATACTAATCACTTTGCCTGCCTTCACCACAGACTCTGGAAGCTTTCGCAGAAACTGTTCCATAGACAGTTTTCTGCCTAAATGCCACACAAGAAGGATTCAAATCCAAGATGTAAAGTACAATAATACAGTAGCATGTCATACCAATAACATGTTCAAACCTGGTATCTGACTCGGTTTTGGCGCTGTGGAGATGGTGTGCTCAGATCTGTCCACCGACTGCCTTCTTGCTCCATCTATAGTTTGTCCTCTTCCAGGAAACTCAGTCCACGGTTGCCTAACTACAAACTCCTCGTCCCGTTTGTCATGAACCTGTTTGTGTGGTTCAGGAACAATATAACTAGATATAGGGTCCTTCCATTAATTTAAGTCTATGGGATTTTTCACATGCCATGTAAATGTCTTCTCAACAGGTCACAAGAATTAAGGTATTAATTCATGTCTACGTCACTTGGCAAAGTTGAAAACCTACCCTACTGTTTAAAAGATCAGTAAGATTTTTTTTTTTTTTTAAAGAAATTCAGCAAGCATGCGTTAAATAAATCAAAAGTGTATATTGTTACAAAAGATTTCTATTTCAAGTAAATGCCGTTCTTTTGAACTTTCTATTCATGAAAGAATCCTGAAAAAAAAGGTTCCACAAAAATATTATGCTGCGTTTTTTTTTTTTTTTTTTTTTTTTTTTTTTAACATTGATAATAAGAAATGTTTCTTGAGCACCAAATCAGCATATTAGAATGATTTCTGAAGGATCACTTAAAGGGATAGTTCACCCAAAAATGAAACTTCTGTCATCATTTACTTACCCTCAAGTTGTTCCGAACCTTCGAGTTTCTTTTTACTGTTGAACATAAAAGAAGATATTTTAAAGAATGTTGGTAACAGTTGACTGTAGATATTGAGTTCCATAGTTTTTTCTACTATGGACATCAGTGGCGTTGATTACCAACATTCTTTAAAATACCTTCTTTTGTGTTCAACCGAAGAAAGAAACTCATACAGGTTTGGAACAACCTGAGGGTGAGTAAGTGATGACAATTTTTGGGTGAACTGGAGACCGGAGTAATGATCCTGAAAATTAGGCTTTGTCATCACAGGCTTTGAGCATAAGAGACTTTCAAAAACATTTAAAAATCTTACCGACCCAAACCTTTGAACGTTAGGTTTAGGGGTTTGGTAAATGTTTAACCCTAATATGAGCAATAGTAATTGTAGCAATGATACTAATAATGAAAACTGCATAAATTCACAGTACACACCTGGAAGGGCACACCATTAGGAAACTTTTCCTGAAGCTCAGAAGGAAAAAACCCATCCATCAAGTCCTGCATGCAAACCTGCAACAAGAAGGTAAATTTTACAAGGAACCATATATTTGATTATTCATTTAAAGTAAACCGAAGCAGGCAGCAGGAAATGTACAATATTTATGTAGTCAAACTTAGTGATATAAGTCAAAAGCAGGAAAACAACTGAACCTGTGTGGTTGGGTCTTGATAGGAGCGGAATGGACCACTGAACATGACGATGCCATTTTTGTAGAGCCAAAGAGGTATGGAAGACTTCTGGGTAAGTTTGGCCCCACCAGGAATGGCAGTCACATGAGACTCCCCTTCCCCTGCTACAATGTTCAGTTCTTGGATGTTCTGCATGACAAGGTCATAGTTCATTTCGAAACTCTTGCGTATGCAAGTTACTGCTGGAAGTTGGCTGTTAGCTTGCTCGTCATGTTCTTCATAACCTCCAACCCAGATCATTCCATAATCATTCAGAAACTTCTGTGTGGGTGGAAAAATGCCATTCTGTTGAGCCACTAATACCTATTTTGGTGCAATTATACAGGAATGACCTCTGTATTATTGTTTTCTGCATACCATAACATACATTATTAACAGGTTGAAGGAAATGTCACAACAATCACTCAAAGCACCTCACCTCCATTTCCCACACTTGGTTTTGAAGCTTGAGGCACAGTTGAACCAATTCTTCATCTTGGTTTTCATCACTTGCAGATTTCTCTAAAGCCAAAGACAAATACATTTGTTTACACAAGCTTTTATATGACTGGCAAACTGGTTGAAAGTATTAGCAAAAACTATTTTTTTTAATTTATTTTTTTTAATGTAAACCCAAAATCATCTATTAACCCCTGTAATCATGTCCAAATGTTTTACTCTAGGGTTTATTTGTAAATCTCATTATTTTACTGTGTATTTTGATGTGTCTCATTAGATTTTCATTCAGTTAAAACCATGATGAGAATCATACGGTCTGGACATGGCTATTTTTTATTATTATTAAAATCAGCATGGATTAAATAAATACTTAAAATCACGTTAAAGGATTAGTTTACTACACCCATGTCATCCAAAATGTTCATGTCTTTCTTTCTTCAGTTGAAAAGAAATTAAGGTTTTTGAGGAAAACATTCCAGGATTTTTCTCCATATAGTGGACTTAAACAGGGACCAACAGGTTGAAGGTCCAAATTGCTGTTTCAATGCAGCTTCAAAGTAGGGGTCGACCGATTATCGGCCTGAAGAAAGAAAGACATGAACATCTTGGATGACATGGGGGTGAGTAAATTATCAGGAAATTTTAATTCTGGAGTGAACTAATCCTTTAATACAATTTTATTTTATTATTTATTAAAATCAGCATAGATTGAAACAAACATTTAAAAAATAAATACTTGAAATTTATATTATATTATAAATCGTAATTTCAAATAATATATGATTATATTTTTCTCATTACTGTAAGGTGAATTGGGGGATTTGAAAGGGATTTAAATCCAGTATTAACAATGTGTTTTCCTTATGGGTTCTTATTGTAATTTGATATTATCGATTTTATTGTAGTTTCTATTGTGCTAACTTAATCTTGCTGCAGTTCTCCTGTTTGTGTAACACATATTGATTACCTTTTGCCTCTTGCAGAAGATTCAGTTTCTCTTCCAGAACTGCTATTCTTCTTGCCTTGAGCAGGAAGTGTAAGAAAAATAAGTGCTAATACAACATGACACCTGAAAAATGATATCACTTGTGCACACAGAGACATCTGACATAACACGGATGATTATACAACACACAAACTTGAACACTTGAAATGTACAGCAAAGCAGATGTAGGTGTTAAGTCTGTAAGACAGTGAGATCGTAAGAATAAAGGAAGTGTCTTACTTTATGCTCCATATCCACAGCCTGAGTTTTCACCTTTCTCTCAAGCTGACTGATCTTCTGCATCATACTTGACATCAGTTCGAAATCACTCGGCGGAGCTGTTGACACATTTAGAGAAGATTTAAAAGACACCATATTTAAAGTTGTGATATTAAAACTCATTTCATTTAATTGAGTCATAGTACCTTCTTTTGCCACCTTCTTTTGCATGCTCTTTGATCTTACAGTGGAAAGATTGTCCATAATGTGTGGCACTTGCTGGTTTTGTGGGAAAATGTCTCGGAATAAAGTAGCCTCGTAGTCTGAAACATCAAAATTGATCCATTTAAGTGATTTATATGATCAGATGTCCCATTTCTTGCAATGATGTATTGTGTTCTCTCTCTATGCATTTTGTAGATTTTAATTTTATTTCCCATTTGTTTTTATATTCAGGAACTGGCATGTATGGAAACCTGCCATTTATATAATCTGCAAAGCATGGCATTAGAAAAGCAGTTTAAATTGTTCTGACTCTTGACATTTATCTTGCCATTTAATTTGCTTGTTAGGACAGATGGGGAAACTGTAAAATGTCTGTAAGTCTTACCAGTGTCTGACCTTTCTTTATAAGGCTTTCTTTCCCTAGATCACAAAAACAGATACCACATCTGATTATTTCAAAGATTGTCTGGGTCATTCTTGTAACGCAGTAGCTTTGAGCTTAGTAACTTTAAAAAAAATCAATATGATTGTGTTGACATTTAAGGAAGTATTATGATTAAAAGGCTACAGCAGACTTTCACAAATTTGCTTTATTTATATATATATATATATATATATATATATATATATATATATATATATATATATATATAATTATAACTTGAATATTTAAGAACTCAATTTAAAGAACAGGAACCTAGCATAATTGTCTAATTGAAGTTAATTTAAAATGGTAAACATCTTTTGATAAAATTTTGATAATATCATGCAGATTTCTGTAATTTTATGGGGAGGATGAGATTAAATTCGTGGCTAACATATTAAAAAAAAAAAAAAAAAAAAAATGAAGTCGCTTCCTGTCTATCCTATATATAATATATATATATAATTACACACACACACACACACACACACACACTCACTCACTCACTCACTCACTCACTCTCTTTCTATCGGTCAAAAGTTTGGAATCTGTAAGATTTTTAATGTTTTTAAAAGAAGTTTCATCTGCTCACCAAGACTGCATCTATTTAATTAAAAATACAGTAAAAACAGTAATATTGTGAAATATTATTATAATCTAAAATAACTTTTCTGTTTGAAAATATTTTAAAATGTAATTTATTCTTGTGTTGGCAAAGCTGAATTTTCAGCATTATTACTCCAGTCTTCAGTGTCACATGATCCTTCAGAAATCATTCTAATATGCTGATCTGCTGCTCAAGAAACATTTATTGTGTACAATTGTACAAAATATTTGTGTACAATATTTTTTTCAGGATTCTTTGATGAATAGAAAGTTCAAAAGAACGGCATTTATTTGAAATATATTCTTTTGTAACATTATAAATGTCTTTAATGTCACTTTTGATCGATTTAATGCATCCTTGCTGAATAAAAGTATTAATTTCTTTAATTTCTTTAAAAAAAAAAAAAAAAAAAAATTCTTACTGACCCCAAACTTTTAAACAGTAGCGTATAATGTTACAAAAGCTTTGCATTTCAGATAAATGCTGTTCTTTTGAACTTTCTATTCATCAAGGAATTCTGAAAAAAAAAAAAAAAAAAAAAAAAAGTGCTCAACTGTTTTCAACATTGATAATAATCATAAATGTTTCTTGAGCATCAAATCATCATATTAGAATGATTTCTGAAGGATCATGTGACACTGAAGACTGGAGTAATGATGCTGAAAATTCATACAGGAATAAATTAGTTTGTAAAAATATTTTCAAATAGAAAACAGTTTTTTTTTTAAATTGTAATAATATTTCACAATATTACTGTTTTTACTGTATTAAATAAATGCAGCCTTGGTGAGCAGACGAAACTTCTTTTAAAAACATTAAAAATCTTACTGATTCCAAACTTTTGACTGGTAGTGTGTGTGTGTATATATATGTATGTATGTGTGTGTGTGTATATATATGTATGTGTGTGTGTGTATATATATGTATGTGTGTGTGTAATAATCAGTATTGGCCTATAAAAGCAAATTTTCATACTATCGGCTGATAGTTTAAAACAGCTGATAGTCAGGTCCAATATATCCTGTTAATCAAAAGAGGGCAGGAAGATGCACTGAATTTGTGCTTTGTGTAAAGAAAATGCTAAGAAACCAGTTTGATGTTAATAGTAGTTATATGAATTAATAACATTCAGAAAGTTAAGAAATGTAAATTTACTCTTCAGAATTGAATGTGTTAATATTAATTTGAGTAATGTGTTTATGATACCAGTTACTCTGAAACAAGTTGATTTTTCATTTGCATTTCTTTCAAATATAATAATTAAAAATATAATGATTAATTATTTATTATAATGAAATTATAATTTATTTAAAAGAAGGTATAAAAGGCAGAACCCCCAAACTATCGGTATCGGCAGATATCACTCTGAATAATCGGCTATCGGTGGAGAAATCGGTGCATCTCTAAAAATCCATATATATATATATATATATATATATAATATGGATTTGCACCAGACATAAACAGACAATAATATGTGTGGTACTGTATGTGATATTCAGAAAAAGGTGTGAGCAGCACGTGGCTACAGTGACATTTCTAGCATGGTTGGATTTTCTATAAAATAATTTTATGTTTTCAAGTGTAAGTGTTCACAGTTTTTCATAAAAGATACACGTGCTTATGATTAAGAATTTGTCAGTATTTCACATTCACTAGGGCTACAAGCATTCTGTTGGAACTTACCCATCATCACTCTGTATCTCTGGTAGAGGAGCTCGTTTGTTCTTTCTCAGGGTGGACAGCGGTGAGCTCATGTTTCCAAAACAGTTGACTGGAACTAACTATTGATGATCGTGTCATCTAAAATACAGAAAAGTAGCAAAAAAACAATTTAAAACAATCATACAACCCTAACTAATTCCCAAGAACACGATATTTAGAAAAGCAACGCCTATTTGTTTTTTGTTTTTTTAGTTACTCACGGATTTCTGTGTTAAAGTTTGTTTTCAGTGCTGGGATGTTTGTTTGAACAGTTGTCATTGGTAACGAGAAAGCTCCACTTCTTCAGAACTCCACTGTGTGGCGCTGCGGATCTGGGTATGATATGAAGCAGAGCTCAATCAGTGAAGTACCACTATCAGTTTAACCAACTAGATTACTTTAATTTGAAGAAAATAAATGGGAATGAATCCATATATATCAAAGTTTGAAACGCATAGCAAAAAAAAAAAAAAAAAAAAAAAAAAAAAAAAAACGGTGCATGGTTTAGCAAATTGGGATAGAACAGCAAAAAAATATTTTAAATATAAAATTTGTTTCATCATTTGTCTTCTTTACACTGTTAGAAAGTCATTTTCAAATCCCAAAACCGATGTGTTGCTTATAGCGCATTATTTACCTAAAACTGTTTTTAAAAAGAGAGAACTCTATTATATTCAAAACGTAGAGACAAAGAAGCTGTCATGTCCTTGTTATAGCCTACTTTGTTATATTATTGGCAGAGGCGTACACCTAATGCAAATAGTCACTCTTTATGACTATAATTTATTTCTAAGAACGCATCAATGCCATTATATCCATAGGCTTGTCTTTCCTGGAAATTATTTGACTTGAGATCAGTTTATTGACAGTTCCCAAGTCTCTTACTGTCGCCCCGCCCCCTTTTTGCGTGCCCTGCGCAATGACGCCATCAGCGGCCGTCAGACAGATTCGACGAAAGCTCACGGAAGATGCAAAAGAAAAAGGACCCGCTGGTAAGTTTCAAGAAAAGGCATTTTTCCTTTACCCGAGATTCATTGCCGGCTTTATAGCGCTCTAAAATACCCACTGAGAGGCTCAGACAAAGCCCCGTTTGTTTAGACGTTGTTCCATGCTATGTTGTGTGTAAATGTATGCCATGAAACACGGCTAAAACATAATTAGAAGCCCGCTGGTGTGATTTAAACATTAGCGAAAAGCTTGCTGTCGCCGCTCGCGCTCGGGGAGCGACCGTCATTCAAATTAACAGCTTCAACGGAAAGCAACGTACATCGGCTAGAAAAGCGACGGGATAAGGTTTAAGGTCAGCCGTCATGTGCTGTGCTGTCAGTGTCCAACCAAAATAACTACTTAACCGTGTCTCGCGTGACATGTATTAGTGTTATAGATGAATTCAGTAGGTTTTACTAAAGCGCATTTGCGGTTGAGGACGCTTGAAACTTTAGTTGAGAGTGAGAATAAGTGATACACCCAGACTTTATAATGGGTATGGATTTAATTGGTTTATTGTGATCGCAAATAATCTTGAAGTAGAGCATTGAAAAATATTGATTTTATCATACCATCCGGTTTGATCTGACGTACATGCGCGCACACCTTATAGTTCCACCCTGTCAAACGTGTCTTTGTTATTTCAGCTGTTATCTACAGCTATATCTGTTATCTCTAGCTAAACAAATGGAACAGGGCAGGAACTATTGTGTTCTTTCGCGAAATAGGCCTCAGAGTAAGCATATAAGCATCACATGAGTAGTAAACTGCACCCCTGCCAACCTGCTGTCGTTCTCTGGCTAATGCAGTGTTTAAAGTTCATTGCCACTGTGTGGTGTGCTTGACTAGAGCTTTTTACAAGCACGGGTGCGCCAATGACAACAAACCTGGAGTAACTGGGGTGACCGAGTCCAGTTCATCGTGCACTGACAGAGAGAATGCATACATGTATGCTGATGCCTACCTAAACCGCACGTTTGGGCATTGTAGTCAAGTTTTGAAACACTTTATCAGATAAAATAACGCAAGTCAAAGAGATTTAGATCGCTGTCGTTGTAATTTGCAGACAATGACATGCATGTTGCAATAGTATGTACATTTTGATCTATTGCATTGTTGCCACAGACACGTCAGCTTAGACTGTCAACATATTTCTGTCCTTTGGCATAGTGAGTATTCTGATGTGCCTGCAGTGAAACAGAAAACCAGTGGAGCATCAGGTGACTGGTTATAATAATAGGCAGTAATCATTTTCTTTATTTCCATAGAGAGATTGTTTTTTGGCAATAACATAAAAATAAACAGACCTCATGTGCAGTATGAGATGTGATTTCATTGTGATTTTGACTTCACTTTTATGCCTGTGCAGATGATATATTGCAATTTTTTTGTTCTCAAATTGCATCAGTGCTTTGTGTGTTATTCAAAAAAAAATTGTGTTCATTTAATTTCCTATCGTGAGTTAATTAAGAAAAAGGTACAAACTCTTAAAACCGTTGTTGTGTGGTTAGAGACGATTCTATTAAACGTGTACTGAACAAAAGTGAAGTGAACCAGGTTTGTTTGAAGTTCATTCTCTCCGTTTGGCAGAGTTTTAATCACAAATATTGTTGGTTAATTGTGACAAATCATATTAATGCTTGTTGCAGTGTGTATCGCATTGTTTTGCTTCAAAGGAACACTCCACGTTTTTTGAAAATAGGCTCATTTTCCAAATCCCCTTGAGTTAAACAGTTGAGTTTTACCGTTTTCGAAAACATTCAGCCGATCTCCGGGTCTGGCGCTACCACTTTTAACATAGCTTAACATAGTTCATTGAATCTGATTAGACCGTTAACATCTCGCTCAAAAAAAAATGACTAAAGAGTTGATATTTTTCCTTTAAAACTTGACTCTTCTGTAGTTACATCATGTACTAAGACCAACGGAAACTCTAGGTTTAACTCTAGGGGAGTTGGAAAATGAGCCTATTGTCAAAAAAGTGTGGAGTGTTCCTTTTAATCACATTTGTAATTTTGTGATTCATCTCAGAGCTGGTTAGTTTGGTGTTTTTAAAGTCCCTGTGGAGACATGGAATAGGACTAGTACTTCTGTAATCATGGTTTCTGAAAAGCGGCCAGTCAGTGTTGCGATCTACAGGCCAAAGTAATACCCAATAGTACTGTGCAATGCTGATCATTACAGAAAGATATGTTTGTGTATGATTGAGGAGGTGAGGGAGAGTTTAGTAGGTGTCTGACTGTTCACCCCTTGGATGATGAGAAGGTTATATTTGCTCTTTCCATGTGTGTGTTATGGGATTTGCGTGTGTGAAGAGGACGGCCTCATTCCACTGGATTTCCCTCTCTACCACTGCCCTGTCCTCGGTTTTTCGCAGTACTTGTGGACTGACATCTCTATGCTATCTAATAGTTCCAGAGAGCCTCCGCCTGCAGGCACTGTCAGGACAGCCAGGAGGAAGATTATAAACTGCTCTCTGTCCCAGCAGCCCCTGCTCCATCTATATATAACTATGCAGTGCATTTAACTTCCTGTGAAGCTCCCATTAGCTTTAGGAGACAGACTGAAGATTGAGAAATATCTGGAAGTGTGTGGTGTGGTCACTTTTTTTTTTTTTTTTTTTTTGTCACTGGTTGTTTTATACCCTAACCCAGTCTTCAGAAATGCAGAATTTTAAGGAAATTCGACAATACGTTCAAATTCTGTACAAATTTTTTTTTTAAATGAATTGGGGAGTAAGATGGTTGATATAGCATGTGTTTCAGTAAAACATTGTGATGCAATCCTGAAAGTTTTAGTTTGGTATTTTCACAAGTGGAATCAATCTTTCTATTTTCCCACCACTGCGCAGCCAGTGCTTGGATATTTGGTCCCTTGTTTACCTTGGTTTTGGAGAAAAAAAGATTTTCTTTCTCTGTGGGAAGCTCTGTTCTTGTTTCAACAACACTCTTCTCAGAGAGCACTTTCAAAGTTAACAATAGTGCTTTTTGTTTTTGCTGAACTGTATGATCTCTCAGCCTGGACTTATTCCATTGTAAATGATAATCTTTTATTTGTTCTTATCCTGAATTCAACTCCTGCTTTGTTAACATGGAATCGAGGTATTGCTCCTTTTAATTTGTTTACTAACACCCCAAATAGACCTCATTCTCAGGATATGTTTTATTTTCATTAGTTGTGCTTACTAAGGCATTATCACCACTGTTCATACTTATTAGTAGGGGTGTGTCGATACTATCATATATCATGTTTCTTTTTATCATAATATTCCATCAATACTTAAAGGGATAGCTCACTCAAAATGTCGTTCCAAATCTTTGATGACACTTTTTTTCTTCTTCAGTGAAACACAAAATAAAATATTTTTGATGACAACTGAGTTCTATTATATGAATGAAAAACACATTTCTCAAAATATCTTTATTTAAGTTTCACCGAAGAAAGAAAGTCATACAGGTATGAATGACATGAGGGTGAGTAAATGATAATTTCATTTTTGGGTGACCTATCCCTTTAAAGGGTTAGTTCACCCAAAAATGAAATTTCTGTCATTAATTACTCACCCTCATGTCGTTCCAAACTCGTAAGACCTTCGTTCATCTTCAGAACACAAATTAAGATATTTTTGATGAAATCTGAGGTTGTTTTTTTTATCTCCCATATAAAGCAACAAAATTACCACATTCAAGGTCCAGAAAAATAGTAAAGACATCGTTAAAATAGTCAACATGACTACAGTAGTTCAACGTTAATGTTATGAAGCGAAGAGAATACGTTTTGTGTGCAAAAACAAAACAAAAATAATGACTTTATTCAACAGTTTCTTCTCTACTCTGTCATTCTCTTATGCTGTTGACGTTTAAGACACATTGAAGAGCTTCCAGGTTCTACATCAGAACAGCAACTCCATATTGGCCTCCTCCTGCGTCAACATCACACACATACGTCGTGGTGCTCACGTGAACAGCGTCGGCCAATGCTAAGTTGGTGTTCTGATGTAGAACCTGAAAGCGCTGCACTGTGTTAACTACGTCAACAGCATAGGAGAATGACAGGGTAGAGAAGAAATTGTTGAATACAGTCATTATTTTTGTTTTGTTTTTGTGCACAAAAGTATTCTCGTGGCTTCATAACATTGAGGTTGAACCACTGTAGTCACATGGACTATTTTAACATTGTCTTTACTACCTTTACCTTTCTGTGGGGGATAAAAATCCTCTCGGATTTCATCAAAAATGTCTTAATTTGATAAACGAAGGTCTTACAGGTTTGGAACAACATGAGGGTAATTAATGACAGAAATTTCATTTTTGGGTGAATTAACCCCATAAGATCTTCGTTTGGCCCTTTTAAGCCACTTCAGAGCAAATACAAATAAAATAGATTAAAATAGTGTTTTTTTTTTTTTGTTTTTTTTTTACCAATTAGAAAAACCATCATCATGATCATTTCTAAACAATATTTAGCTGCATATATAGGCTATTTGTGTAAAATGCCACACATGAAAATTTTCAGTGATTTGTATTTTATTGGAGTGTAATGTTTATTTCTAAAATAATCTAAAGTAATTGTTTTATTGTATTGACACCAATCCGAATTTAGAATTTTTTAGGGAAAATATCTTATTTTGTTTCCATTTTAAATTGTAATAACTTAAAAGTTGCTGGCATGGTGTTAAAAAAACCAAACGAACATACATAAAGAATGGCGCAGAACATGTCTATATGGTATAGTTTATAGGTGTTCATAATGTTTTTTTAATTATTTTTATTCATAGTATTCAATATATTTTAAATGTTCCGTGTATCGCCCACGCCCAACCTGACTTCTGTTCAGTTTTGTACATGGCGAGAGAGAAACGAATTCTGTGCACTCTCTCTCATAGATACGTGTACAACACTTTCACAAACTGAAGGACTCAGATTATTGAAATGTGTTGAAGGTCAGTCTGCATTGTTCCTCAGTACAACGCAAGGGATAAAGGTCTCTCCTCCCCTTGACTTTTGACTTTCAAAAGTCCAAGAATTTCCATAAAGATGAAAATCAAAGAAATAGAGCTGTGACCATTCAAAGACATTTTATTGCGTATTTGTGTTCTGGTTTGTTTAGGAGCATTGTGTAAGGCTCAGCTTGTCAGATGGAGGATGGAAAGTAAGGTTTGTTTAGGGCATGGCTGGGGCTTTTATCAGTATTTTTAGTGAACAGCATTTTTCCTCCTCGTTTTTGTGTACTTAGCATTTAACAGATTCTTTTCATACCACATACTTAAGCTCCTACTCTAGAACTGTTAAAAAGGTGAAGAGAGGTTGATGGGAGAGAGTGCAGTTTCAACTCCGTGGAGGCTCTGCTAGAGAGAACGTGACCTTGTGCCTCTCGGCGGACTGCAGGCGATCAGTCTCGATCATCTAATGGAGAACGCTGAGAGAGCAGTTTGTTCTGTGTCTGTATGGCCTTGAACCTGCGCTTGGCCCAATTCTGTCAGAGGGAGAACCAGGCACAGTTTGTAATTGAGACCCAGATAGGGGGCCCGGGAGACACAAAAACAATTAAAGCTTGATAATGATTTATTTGTTTATTTTCGATTTGTGTTGCCAGCTGAGTGAGAAGATAAACTGCTTATCTCGCTTTCGATATCACACTTGTTAGTAACTGATTTAGAGTTTTACTATTAAAACATGTAATTGTAGAGAGAAACTGTCAGTCAAATAGCACATCTCAGTTATAATAGAGCCACGTCATATTCCTGAAACAGGTTAGACTATAGGACACTGAGATAAGTTAAGCTATTATTAGATCTCTGAAAATGTTAAAGTTTGTTTCAACCCTTTTTTCGAAACACGAGGAGTTTTTCAGTAGAATGTCACAGCTTTTGTTTTTCATACAAAGAAAGTAGATAGACAAAATGTACCAGAAAAGCAGTCTATACAACTTGTGTAATTGTATTTCTAGTCTTCTAAAACTATACATTGCTGTGTGCAAGGAACCAGTTTGCATTTGTTTTCAAACTTGCCTACATTACAAATTACAAAACATGCAAGAATCAATGGTGTTTAATGATGTCAAACCTGGCATGTTTCTTAATAATCTAATTTTTCAAAAGTTTAGGGTTAGTAAGATTTTTTTTTTTTTAAAGAAATGAATACTTTTATTCAGCAAGGACACATTAATATAATATAAATATTTAAGTATTAACCACAAAAATATTAAGCCACACAACTGTTTTTATCATTGATAATAATGTTTCTTGAGCACCAAATCAGCATATTAGCTATATATATTTAAAATATATTTAAGTAGCAAACAGTTCTTTTAAATTGGAATAATATTTCAAAATATTACTGTATTTTTGATTAAATAAATGCACCCTTGATGAGCATAAGAGACTTCTTTTTTAAAAATATTAAAAAAGTGACGCCAGTGACAACAGACTATGATCAAGTTTCAGGGTGTTTCTGAGAAGGGATTTTATGCAAGTAGCCTGTTTGCACGGTACAAAAATCTATCACGGTACACCATCAAGAGCTGTCACTAACATTATTTTGGAATTGATTCGATTATTTTGACGATTAATTGAATAATCCAATTTTTTTTTTTTTTTTTTGTGGTAATAAAAATATACCTAAGTG
Organism: Hypophthalmichthys molitrix; assembly: GCA_037950675.1. Classification (NCBI taxonomy): domain Eukaryota; kingdom Metazoa; phylum Chordata; class Actinopteri; order Cypriniformes; family Xenocyprididae; genus Hypophthalmichthys; species Hypophthalmichthys molitrix. The sequence goes on along the minus strand of CM075507.1, from coordinate 27,169,590 downwards.
AACAATAACCATTACAATGACTTAAAATACATGGGTATAAAAACAATGAGGCAATAATAATTGGTTCAAATAAAGTATCAAAAGCAATCATATGGTTTTATTGAAAAACACTCTTAAAATACGTAATGTATATAATATACATAATATAAACAATCAACTTATGTACATTATATATTTTAACAAATGCCTGCAGAGGGTGCCAACAGTCTGTGATTGTTGTTGTTACACTTTACAGCATGATAAAATCCTTGTATACTATTGGCCAAACAACATTTAATTCAAATGTACACTTAATTGTTAATATTTAATATTTGGCCACTTCTTTACGATAGAAATGCTACAGCTACTGTAATTTATTGTACAAGAACATGTGGACACCAACATGCAAAATCAGTGAGGGTTTAAACTTTTATTTTAAAATCACGATGAACACCAGTTTGCATATTTAGAAACATATTGATGTATTCTTCTGTGTTGGCATATGTGTATAAATGATTTATGTTACAAATCTGGTGAAATAGCTCAAGTTGCGTACCCAGATGAACGTTATAAGCAACACAAATTATGCAGAGACGGAATGTCGCACTTCACCCTGAAACCTATATATTTATTTAACTGAATCCCAGCCTTTGTGATTTCACAATAGCAGCACTATGCTATATTATGATTTTTAAATGGTTTTAATATATATTGTGCAGCCTTTGAAAAAGGTCTGTTAATGCAGTTCATGGATTCTCATCCATGGAATGCTCCGCTTCCAGTATTTTGCCGGTTAATCGCCACAGGCAAATTGCAATCAGGGATTTTTTAGAATCGAGTAATCGAATTTAATCAAGGAATCATGAAAGCCGTAGTACCATCATTTTTCAAATTGACCCGGATAGCTCCGATTCATTCATTAGTATAAAGCGTCTGTTCAGAGAGAGGTGAGAACGAGGGATTGGTTCATCCAGGTTTAAGCTGTTGCCACTCTTAATTATGGGAATCCGCTCAGGCTCAGACTCACTAGATCTTCAGTAAGATACTTTTATCTGTATGCTGGACCTGCCGAGTGAAAGTGTAGGAAGAATGATGTGTAACACTTCAAGATGCTAAGCTGATGTATAAGGTGCTGTAAGATTCATGCTGGATCTGATGCTTAAGGTGATACGGACTATAAAAGGTAGCCCTGATTTTCTATTTCTCTTAAGATCTCGTCTCTTGTCTTCTTCTCTCTGTCGTCCTTTAGAAGGGTTTCACTCTGAATGATACCTGTCAATGACATTTACATTTTTTCATTTAGCAGATGCTTTTATCTAAAGTGACTTACAATGACATCCATCCTGAGGGGAACTCTCTTAAAAGTTCACTCTCAGAGTGTGTTTAGAATACGCTCTGAGCATATTGTCTGTCTGGTCTGTTTTGGAGTCGTGTCCTGAAATCTAGTCACAACAGGATTTTGTTTCGATTTGCATTTTGTGCTTAAAAATGTAAATAACCATCTGAAGTGTTTTGTTCTTTCCATTGTTACCTAGTTTGTTTAAAGCATAACACTCTGGTGTAAAGTCTCTGAACATTTAACCTTGGGTAATTCCGAATGACCCAAGAATATATCTACATTTCATTAACTTTACCTCTATTCATTTACCAATCACAGGTTATAGTGAATGTAAATATTTGGTCATAGGGAAGTTGAAACTTCCTAAAATTAGACAACAAGAATGTAGTTTGACCCTGGCCAGTGGCCACGATTAAAATGACCAATGCTCATACTTAAGAAGAACCGTGTTGTTTTATGAGCAAGCCACAAATGACACAGACTTGCACTACCATTTAAAATGTTTGGGTTGGTAAGATATATTTTTTTTTAATGTTTTTGAAAGTAGTCTGCTCACCAAGGGTGCATATATTTGAATATATTTGAATATTTAAAAGTATTATTAATAATAAAAGAATATACTGATCTCAAACTTATGAACTAGTGTACATTGAACAAGGAATGATGGTGCTGTCTTTTGACTCGAGTCAGTAAGTAAGCACTCAGAACACCTTAACAACCAACTGCGACCACAAGTTTTGCATTACTTGCTTGTGTTTTCATCAGAATATTTGAAAATCTACTATATTTAGCCTGTGTGGTTTACATCTGTTTGTTGTGTACTGAATCACCCTTTTTATGTTTGCTTGTGATATAGAGATATATAGATTTTTTTTAATCGATTCTCATTTTGATGAACTGATATCAATTGTAAAACCCCAGTAATTAATATTTTAGTCTAGTCAGTTTAGTCATTTAGTCAGTTGATGAATAACAAAACTTTGTAGCGCAGCTCCCATCCAATAAATTGCAGTAAGCTCTTTGCATGTTTTCATCAGAATATTTTAAAATCTATTATATTTAGCCTGTGTGGTTTACATCTTTTTTTTGTGTACTACTACTGAATCACCCTTTGTATGTTTGTGAGTTTGAGTGGCAGATGGTGTTGGAAAAAGATTTCTGGTTAGCTGACCAGATCAATATGCAGCAAAGCAAATGTAGGATAGGATATTACAAGGATGTTCATCTAGTGCTTTTTGTGAGGCTGAACCTGATGTTCATGGCCATCTAGATTTTAATGTCATTCTCTTCCCTAATGCGCTCCAGTCCATCTGTTGGGCTCCATTATTGCTGTCGGCCAATCTTTCTCCAGTCAGACTGAGGCATATCTGTGGCTTGCTCTAATGGTGCATTTGTAGCTAAAAGTATGCAATTTGAGAACGTATTAGATGATTTTTAAGGAAGTTACTTCCGTACGACTGGTTGGTTTGGTCAGAATGGTCCATGTGTTTTGCCTAGATTTGTTTATTGTTTACATGTGCAGCACTGAAGGGGTCAAAGTTTCTTCTAGGCCTGTAATCCTTTTGTACATTGCACTCACGTTTTTTTGAGAAGAGATTAGTTTATGATGGCATTAGCTTTGATAATGCTTTGATGTGGATTACCTCTAAAGTTTGAACCTTTTTAAGTATTTTCTCTGTGTGATCACATGGGTTATCAATTTTAGATGATAACATCCTCCTCTCTTGGTGTTGAGTTTTAATCTGTTTAATACATTTCTTTGTTTTTGTTTATTTTTTCAGCTTGCCAAGTGTCAACTCCCCTGTGAAAATGAGACCATGGTTCCAGTACTGACTTCAAAAAAAGCCAGTGAATTACCTGTGAACGAGGTTGCCTGTACACTGCAGGTATATTCATGTCACACATTATTTTATCTTTCCTCAAAAAGGATTTAAATGTGTTAAACTGTTAAAAAAAATAAATATTTGCAATTAGATATTTACTTAATTCACAGCCCTTAGCTGCACAAGTTAACAAAAAGCAACGCAATTATGGGCGGGGGTATATATACTTGCATAAGTATATATATTTTTTTTTTATTAAACTTTTTAAATAGGGTGTTATTTTTTTTTTTATAATGTGAATCTATTACTTATTCAGAATGGGTTCTGTGTTTCCCCACCGGTCACAAGTGTTACTAATGACTTGTTTACCTAGCATGTTTACATGTATTTTTCATCTTGATTCATATGATCCATGTAAAAGGATTCACATGAAACCAAATTAGTCTGAACTTTCATTTATAGTTGACAACAGAGTAAAATATAGTGCTTTTTAAATTGATTTTACTCGATTCTCATTTTGATGAACCGATTGTAAAATCCCAAAAATCAATATTTTAGTCTAGTCAGTTGGTCATTTAGTCAGTTGATGAATAACAGAACTTTGAAGCTCACCTCCTATCCAATAAATCGCAATAAGCTCTGTGCTTTGTTACTTTTGATATGAAACAAAGTCTCAGCTTTCAAATTCTGTCAATTTTATTCTGAAATTAAAGCAATAAATACCGCTTTGGTGCTCTTTAATGTGGCGACAGATTGCTGTTGCCACCTCAGTTCAAGCAAAGCAGCAGCACGTGTACTGATCATCTCTTCCGATTTTCTACTAGTTGCAGCACAAAATAAACATGAATGAACATCAGAAGGTATGTTAAAAGATATAGTACAACTTAACGAAATGTAATCATTCAGTGAGTGTTTCAACCAGAAAAGAAATAAAACAGCTTGTAAACTATGCAAAATCAGATAATTTTAAGAGATAATAATTTTAAAAGATATTTTTTCCTTGAGAAAATCTGCCATGTACTGTATCTAAAATATACCCGAATAAATTTATATCAAATTTAATCAAATCGTAAGCTTGTGAATTGAAATCGAATTGAATCGTTAAATTTGTGCCAGAACCCAGCCCTAGTAAATTACATCAGCAACTCTTTCTAGTCCCTTCAAATTTAAAAGTACATTTTGGTCACAAATGTGACCAGTGGGATAAGGGATAGTCCATCATTATTGCAAAATTACTCAGACAGGAAACTCAGGATACCAATGTGAAGTAGTTATTATACTAATACTAATAAATAAATATTTGACTGAAGAATATTTAATCAGATTGAGGCATTCCAGAAAGTAACTTCTAAGAACTTCTTGGAAGGACTTCAAGGAACAATATTGAGTGATGACTTTTAATAAGTCAACATCCTTTGTTGTTCTTGGATCAGCACTCCAATCAAACATTATTGCCATATATTTTTAATGCAAGGGATAGGACAATGATTGTTTGATGTGAATTATGTTTCAGGAACAAAACAGGATGTTGGATGCTTGTTTAAATCACATTGTGTCTAGCCACAGCCTATAAAAACAGCAGCAGTGGAAGTCCAATAGAAGTCAAACATGCACCAAAAGCACAGACTGCATGCTTTGACACTGGGGAATTCAAAGCCCATCCCTGCAGATATCACACAGTGTCCCTTAATGAATCACACCAGGAAGATTAGAGAGTGCTGGGATGTTCTTGCAGTCTCAGCGTGGATGATAGAGCTTGCAGTGCCGTGCCCATCACCACACTGACATGACCATCTGCTCTCAGAAGACCTTTATTCATCCACTGTTATCAACATTCAATCACAGTCTCTAGGAAGCACTTAAGCCATGAATAATACACCTTGGTTATTATTATTTCAATAGAAAATGAAACATGCTTTTCATTGTGTACCAACAGAAACAAAGGAGAGCTTGTGGCTTTCCAGTTTGTTGTTAAACGATACAAAGCGGTCAGATTTGGTTGATCTCAGCACCATTTTGACCCCCATTCCTAATATTGCACAGACAGCAGGTCTTTAGGTGCAGTGAATTAGCTTTTATACTCTCTCATGTTCATGATGGAGTGCTCTGGTCTCAAGGTCTTTTTCCACACTGGGAGCAGAAATGCATTGTTGGTGACAGCTGTCTTACTGTAGACTTGCTAAAGCTAAAGTTCCAGGACACTGGCTTTATTAGTTGTTTCCATGGCTCCAGCATTCTTATTTGTTAGTGGTTAATGTCAGTTGTCATGGTTACACATCTGATGAGTGTTATTTTGGGAAGACTGCATTTTTCTGACTTAATTCCCTCCCTCTCTCCCTCTGTTAGGCTGACCTCCAGTTCGGTCTCACCCAGGAGGAGGTTGAACGACGTCGCGCCTACCACGGATGGAATGAGTTTGACATCAGCGAAGATGAGCCACTCTGGAAAAAATACATCTCTCAGGTTAGGTGGCTAAAAAAAAAAACTTGATCCTTAAAGGTATAGTTCACCCAAAAATAAAAATGATCCCATGATTTACTCACCCTCAAGCCATCCTAGTTGTATATGACCATCTTTTTTCAGACGAACACAATCGGAGATATATTTAAAAATATCCTTGCTCCTCCAAGCTTTGCAGTGGTAGTGAAGGGGCAAAAAAATGCATCTATCCATTATAAAAAGTAATCCATACGGCTCCAAGGGGTAAATAAAGGCCTTTTGAAGTGAAGCGATGCATTTTTGTAATAAAAATATCCATATTTAAAACTTTAGCAATTCCAATAACTAGCTTCCAGCGGACGACCATCCGCATACTGTGCGAGTCAACTTGTGCCACAAGAGTAACCCGTGAAGCGATGTATGATGCAGGATGTAAGAGTATCGTGAGCTTAGACGCCTCTTGCAGTTCAAACAAATAGGGCTGGGCAACAAACTCAAGCTCCTTCTCTTATCTTGAAATCCTCTGACATTTCTCTTTAAAAATTATCATTAGGCTTCGGCATTCGTCATTACATCACGAGTCGCATACGGCCATTGCCGGAAGCCAGTTATTATAGTTTATAAAGTTTTAAATATGGACATTTGCCTAACAAAAACCCATCACTTTGCTTCAGAAGGCCTTTCCCCCTGGAGCCGAATGAATTAATTTTATAATGGATGAAGGCATTCCTTTGCTGTGGGGTTGTAGACACAGAATTATAAAAATTATATTTTTTCCCAGCTCTATTGGTCGGTGAGTTTTCTTTAGACATCGAAGAAAAGTTATTGACCTACACTGTAAAAAAAAAAAAATGCCACTGTGAATTTTCGCACCCGTTTTGAAGGGGTCCATAAACGATTGTTTCTATTTAAAGTCTTGCGACAAAAAATAACACTATTGTGAATATGCCTTAAAGCTGTAAAATGACCCAGTTCATCCAGTTCCTTCTTCTAATATAGAGATGACAGGTCACTGTCCTCTGTTAAAAATTTCAGTCCACCTTGGTCAGGAGGTTTGTGCTGATTGGCTAAATATAGCATTATAACTGGGAGGAATTGTATTTATTTCCCACAGTCACCTGGGCCTTCTTTAGAGGTGGCACACTTTGTCGCCTTCATCCTTTTTTGGCTTCCCCTGCAGAGTGTAATGTTTTACATCCCAATTTCTATAAAATGGCAAAGCATGAGTAAAAAAAAAAATCTTAACTATAAGTCATAACAAGGGTGAAATTTGTATCACAAATATGTCATGTCACGACTATCAAGTGCGACTGGGTGGTTCAAGCTGATAATTACTGCATGAAGATGAATTGGCCTTTATTTCTCATTACGCTAATCTTTTACTCTACAATTACAAAGGCTTCTTTACATCTTATTTTACACCTGTGATTACACTCATTTTCTGACGCACCCAAAGCTCAGTTCCCAGTTTTACCTTTGTCTTACATCTGCTGTTCAGAGTAGAAAAGGCCTGTGAGTCTGTGAACAAGGCTGTCTGAGGTATCACTGCGTCTCAGAGAGTCGCTTTAAGAGCAACAAGCTGTCGTGCCTTTAATCTGTCACTTCACATAGGCTTTTTGCTTTGGGATCTGCCGACCTCCCTCTGTCTCTCTCTTTTCTGCCCCTCCCCGCTTTCTTTCTGTCTTCTAGGCTCTCTCCTCATTTACTGCCCCATGCTTCGCAGACCAGAACGTATCATACAGGATTTATTTATTTTTTTTGTCAGGCACGACCACCAGCACTGCTTTAAATAATCTCCCATACTTCTTTCTTTTTTCTCCATATTTATTCAAATTTTTGACGGTATTTTTTATCACAGCCCCACCAGCCCTAAGCACAAAAACACGGCGTAAATCCGGATGTGTCACAGACTGAGAGAACGTCAAAGGACTTTCAACAGACAGCAAAGTCAAACCCTATTTGTTTTGCCTTCCTGTGTGTAACCTGCCTGTTACTATGTGGCTGTGGTTTGGTTTTGAAAAGGCTGCTGTATTGCTTGCTCAAAAGAAATGATGAGCTCATCTTGTGTTGTGCTGTTAATTGCCGGTTATGCAGACGTGGCAATCCACGGGTGTCAGATCCTGCCGTAGATTAAAGCTGCATTCTCTGTATGTGGCCAATCAAAGAAAGTAACCCACACTCCCATCGTTTCATCTTCACTTTTTAGAGCTTTACCAGTGTGTCATTAGTAGTTTCTGGTGCAGCTGGTTATCAGGTGACTTTGGGGGTTTGAAATAAACCAAATAACATAAACATCCTGTCTAAGCAGTGTCATTCCACTGCAAGCATTGCATTAGTGGTAATTTTTTTTGAGTCTTCTTCAGTCGACTATAAAACTGGTGTTTGCAGAACGAGAACTAATGCATGATACATGTCTCTCATAGGGCTGGGTGATGCAGATAAATAATATGCAAATATTTTTCAGCTTTCTGATGATATTCAGTATATCTTAATATGTATTTGCTCAGTAAATTCAGTAAAAATAAAGTAAAAATCTAGTTAAACAAAATAAAGTTTCCACATAATTATACACTAGTGGCTAAAAGTGATGTTTGGAGGGATGTTTTTGATAACCCTTCAAGTTCGATTAAACCAACAAAATATGAGGACTAATATATGAAGACTTCAGATGCAAAAGCCTCTAAGTGCCATTTGAAATTTTCTTCTAAAATAAGCATTTTTATCAAGCTTGTATGTTTATGTTCAGTTATTTCACTTTAATGGCAATGAAAAGGACCTATTAATTGCCATTAAAGTGGAATTACTGAACCTAAACATACATGCTTGATAAAAATGCTTATTTTAGAAGAAAATTTCAGAAGGCACTTAGAGGCTTTTGCATCTGAAGTCTTCATTCATATATATATGAAGCAAGAACAAAACTCTAAATGTTAAGGTATTTATCTGACAAAATTATTTGGCAAAAAAGGCAGCAACAGGTTTTACTTTACTATGCAAAAAACAAAACTTCATAATTTCTTTATGACAGCCTAGCCAAAAATTATGTCCACACAATTTGGCATGTTGCATTGCATTATCAAATAAAACAACTGACTCCAAGCACATCTACACAATATGTTTACAAAATCTTTAACACATTTTTAATAATATTTGAATAAAGGGTGATGTAGCACATTTTACACTATTTTCACTACCACTATTGCAAATCTGGGATTCAAAATCTAATTTTAAAAGATTTAATATTTAAATTAGCAAATGAATTTTAAATTAATTTTAACTTCTTTGTTTAACACTAAAACATTTTAAAATATTTTTTTAGTGATAAAGCAAAAAAAATTAAATCAGTGTTTTGAACTAATTTACTGAAATGTGGTAATAAGTGATTTACATCAAACAAATAGAAATACCCTCTTCTTTTAGGATTTTTCCAACTAAACTGAATTATTTTACAGCATAGAAAATTGTTCTGAGCACTGTAGACCAATACTGCACATTGTTTTGGGCTTTGTATTCTTGCTGTCTGTAAAGATGCGTATGTGTCTGGAGTATCTGAAAAAGCAGACTATATGACAGAGAGGTCGATAATTGTTGCTGTCATGTATAGCTAATATTGATTATTCTACTTCAAGCCCTGAGGCAGATAAACACAGACCTTCTCACCTTGAGATGTGGGACACAATGAATTCTGAGAAGCATTGCCCCCATGCAGTCTATTTTTCTGAATTTTCCTCTTTCTTCTGGTCTTCAGTTTAAAGACCCACTCATCCTGTTGCTGCTGGCGTCCGCTGTCATCAGCGTGTTGATGCGGCAGTTTGATGATGCCGTCAGTATCACCGTGGTAAGCTCCTGCTCACTCCCCTCTCTCAGACTTTTGATTTCCTTGTTCTGGAAGTTCTGGATCAGTTCATTAACACTCTTGTATCATTCTTTTTGCAGGCCATTATTATCGTTGTTACAGTTGCCTTTGTACAGGTAAATCCAACATACACTGATGACATTACCTTACTTGACATGCCTTCATTCATCTGAAGCTATAGACCTCAGAGCGTTTGCAAATGTCTTTGAGATACTTTGGAAAAACTTGAAGTCTCATAGATTAATGAGGTGTAGTGAGAGTGTAAGTGTGGTGGACATTTACTGTCAGCTCTGTTCTGCTTCATTTCAGGAATACCGCTCAGAAAAATCTCTGGAGGAACTAGGGAAACTTGTGCCTCCAGAATGCCACTGGTGAGCATTACGTACAGAACTCAAAAAGTGCTTTACCTTCTACAGCTTTAATAGATGTATGTCAAAAACAAGTTGCTATTAGAATGGGATCAGGCTTAACAAATAAATGACACAAAATCAATCTTACTTCTGGGAAAGTATTTATACTACCGTTACATTATTTTTTTTATGTTTTTGAAGTAAATCTCTTATGCTCATCAAAGCTGCAATTATTTGCTCAAAAATACAGTAAAACAGTAATATTGTGAAATATTATTTCAATTTAAAATTTGTGATGGCAAAGCTGAATATTCAACAGCCATTACTCCAGTCTTCAGTGTCACATGATCCTTCAAAAATCAGTGTTCAAGAAACATTTCTTTTTATTGTCATTGTTGAAAACAGTTGTGCTGCTTAATATTTTTGAGGAAGCAGTGGTATGCTTATTTCAAAATCCTTTGAATAGAAAGTTAAATGCTGTTTTTTTTTTTATGCTGATTACTACACACGTACATTAGTGTCACATCCATTTTTACTATCAGATGACGATCCCACCAAATGAGTTACTGTCTGTGAAACACATTTTATTGGACTGTGATAATTATAATCATCTGAGAAAACTCTTTTTCATTCTACTGAAATTGTCAGTTCTTATTAAAAAAAAATCTTAAATACCTTGCATAGGTTTTTAGTTGTTTTATCTCTTATTTTAACCTGGATTGTACCTTTAAAAATAGACTTGAAAGCTTTCTTTCTTTCTTTCTTTCTTTCTGTTTTGTCTTTAATCTTTCTCTTTTTCTGTTTGTCTTTAATCTTTCTCTCTTTCAATCTCTCTTTTTTTTTTGCTACATTAATGATTTAATATGTGAGGGCTATCTGTGGGTGAGAGGTCTTGATGGCTTAGGTGTATTTTCCTGAGCCCACCAAATGCATAAAAGACAGCCTTTCAGACAACATATGGAGAGAGTGAGAATGGGAGGTGTAATTTCCACTTCAAACACAAAGTCTCATATTTGCACTTCAAAACCAGGCCGTGCCACTGAGCCCTGTTCTCAAACATCTGTTGAACACCACTCAGCACGCACCACAGTGTGTTATCCTCTTTTTCTCTGCTGCTCTTACATGATTCCTGCAAAAGCATTTTTTTTATCGCCAAGACTGTTGGAAGTTCATCCACAAAAATATTTAACCTCTGCCTAGCCCGCAGGGCACAAATCTCAAGGTCTGTCCACACGACTTCACTGGCCTAATTTCAAACCGTTCAACACTGTCCCTCGGTCGCTCTCTCCATTTCTCTTTCCAACTCATATCATCTCTCACTTTACTCCAGTGTTCGAGAAGGACGTCTGGAGCATCTTCTGGCACGAGAGCTTGTACCTGGAGACACCGTCTGTCTATCAGTCGGAGAGAGAGTCCCAGCTGACCTTCGTCTTTTCGAGGTGTGAAATGAATATGTCTCTCTTTGTCTCTTTCTCCTTCTCTTCCATGTGTCTCTTTTATGCACTTAGTCACTGCATGTACATGCAGAACAATATTCTATTATTCTATTTAATCATATTCTAATTATGTATATGCCAATTATCTTTATTACTGCTATAAGCAGATTAAGCCAATACTACAGTTTCAAGAGACACTCAATTCAGAATATTTACTGTAACAGAATGTCCAAACAAAGGTAATTTTGTGTAATATTAAATGAAAGCTTATCCAGAATTGGACTTAATTGGAAAGTGATGCACATGTAAACTGTTTCACTCAATCAAACACTTCCCAGAACAATATGTGTTTTGAGGTTTTCTGGATTGCACATTCAAATGGCAAATGGTTAGTGGTAGAAATGCTTGTGTTTGAAATAGCAGCAACGTTCTAATGGCCTGTTAATGAAGTTGACCCTTCCCTGCCCTGCAGGCGGTGGATCTGACAGTTGACGAGTCCAGTTTGACAGGGGAGACCACCCCCTGCACCAAGACCTCTGCCCCTCAGCCGGCTGCTACCAATGGCGATATCACGTCCCGCAGTAACATTTCCTTCATGGGTACGCTGGTGCGCTGTGGGAAGGCCAAGGTACGGTTACATCTAGACCTGAACTGAATCTACCCCCCACAGAAATCCTCAGACAACTCATAATTCAAGCTGCCTTCATTCATAAAATTATACATATCCCCCACTGCTTGCATGTTTGTTTTTGTTTTTCTTTAGTATAACTGCATTTTGAAAGAGTAAATGTTTCAATAAGGTAAAATTTTGCTGGTGCACTGTGGGAAGGCTAAGGTACTGTTACATCTTTGTAATTGCTATTTGATGCATCGGACCACAAGTTACAGTACCTGTCAAAAGTTTGGAAACATTACCATTTTTAATGTTTTTTTTTTTTTTTAAATTCTCTTATGCTCACCAAGACTGCATTTATTTGAACAAAAATACAGTAATATTGTGAAATATTATTACAATTTAAAATAATTGTTTTCTATTTTAATGCATTTAAAAATGTAATTTATTCCTGTGGTGACGGCTGAATTTTCAGGATCATTACTCCAGGCTTCAGTGTCACATGATCCTTCAGAAATGATTCTAATATGCTGATTTGCTGCTCTAGAAACACCTCTTATTATTATCAATGTTGAAAACAGTTGTGCTGCTTAACATTTTTTTTTTTTTTTTGTAATGTCCAAACTTTTGACAGGTACTGTACCACCAATAATAACACCAAAACAGTTTGCAAAATGTAAAAAAGGCCCCTTTTAAAAATGTTTGTTTATAGTTATCACTGAATTTTGATCTGTGTGAAAAATTTTGAAGTTCAAAGTCAAGTCCGTTATTGTTTTCCTGAACATTCATTGCTGATGTCCAAGTACTCAGATATTAACTTAATTTTTTAGTGGAATAAAAATAAATAGCGAATCATTGTTTTGTTTTTTTATTATATTAAATAGGGTTTGTTTTTTTTATCTATCCATTCTTCAGATTTCCCCACATAATTAGAAAATGTGAAAGTATGAAAATTAAATGTGAAACTCACTAGACATTTCTTTCATCGGATAAGATGAATCATTTGCACACATTTTTAATAATTTTGCTTTTAAATTGTAGGGCATTGTCATAGGCACTGGAGAAAATTCTGAATTTGGTGAAGTTTTTAAGATGATGCAAGCAGAGGAGGTAATCATTCATAAACCAGAGAGATTGATGTTCTAAAAAACACATTTGCTTCATATTTAAATGTTTTCTTTCCTTCTTATTGTTTTTTTAAACAGGCTCCTAAAACCCCATTACAGAAAAGCATGGATTTGCTGGGAAAACAGCTCTCCCTTTATTCCTTTGGGATAATCGGTAGACATCTTGTTAAGATTGTCCAATTAACATTCATTGCACTTTCATGAGCTAGTGATACATACCATTTCATTAATATGCAAACCCTAATTTCGGTTCTGTCATATCCTGCCTTCGCTCTCTGAGACGGCACTAATATATTTCCATTTTCAGGGGTGATCATGATGGTCGGTTGGCTTCAGGGGAAGTACATTCTAGACATGTTCACCATAGGCGTCAGGTATGTCCTTAATTAGTCCATAACAGAGACGGATGTTCCTGAGAGGCATGTGACTTGACGTGTAGTGCAGGTTTCAGCCTTTTAAGTGTTGCATCATTGCTCTTCTCTTCAGTCTGGCTGTGGCAGCTATCCCAGAAGGCCTCCCCATCGTGGTGACGGTGACTTTGGCACTGGGAGTGATGAGGATGGTGAAGAAACGAGCGATCGTTAAGAAGTTGCCCATAGTGGAGACACTGAGTATGGCCAACATTGTGACATACCAAAATTGTTTATCATGCAAAAAGTTTTAATGGTTTCTCTCTCAAAGCACAGTGTAGTGACAAAAGCATGTTTATTTTCATTCATCCAAGAATGAGAGCATGACACACAATCTACCTGTGTTAGTATATTTAATCAAGTGACAATTAATTTTTTAGGGATGCACCGATACAAGTATCGACATTGGGCCTGATACAGCGCTTGTGTACTCATACTCATTAAAATGCTCCGATACAAACAACTGAAACTACGCAGCGTGGACAGTATAGTGCTTGTGACAAAGAAACACTGACAACAGAGCAAACAGAGAGGAGAAGGATGTCTATGAAGTAAATGTATTGAATTACTAAAATGTTAAACAGATTAAATATTTACACCTATATAGCTGCTGTGCGTGAGCTGTTAAGCGAAACACGGAGTGGATTGATCGGGCAGCGGCACAGACGTGAGCTTGTCGAGCGCACATCCCTTTTTCACAGACATCATTGCTTAACAGTGTGTAGTTTGGTTGGATATGTCAAAAGCAAAGAAGGTAAATGAGGAACAATTACTTAGGTTAACTGACGGTAAAGAGAGAGAGTTGCATGCTCTTGATTGCTGATCGTTCACTCAGCACACTTTTGTCATTTGAATTAAAACTAAATCGTATGTGCAATTAAAAACATGAACTATTACATAATTTATGTATAACGAGTGGTTCCCTACATTATTACAGGAAGGCAGTACAGTAATCACATGATGTTTTCAATAAGTTTTCTGTGCGCAAACATCCGAAACTCACGCCCAGAAAGCTACCTCTCAGACAGCATGCGAATAGCCTATTAAATCAAGTTCTCTTTCATGTCTGCTTGTGCTTGAACAGACAAATTCAAACAAAATTATGCCAGTATAGGCAAGTATTCTTGTGAAACAGTCGGTTATGTCTTAAGTAAACGCAAACAGTTGAGAATGTAAACTTGCGTGTAACAGTATGTTGGATATGTGCAGCTCTTAAAGTGACAGCAGCCTAATATACCTACTGCTGTCTTTGTCTTCAATGTGTGGAGGGAGGAGCAAACGACAGACACAGTGGGTGTGGCGTCTGTTTTATTTAACAGAAATAAACATAAAACGTTCAAAAACAGAGAATAAAGTGTTAAGGGAGACAAAGTGTCCAAATAAACAGGGGCTCTGGTGTCCTCGCTGTGCTGGGGCTTGTGAGGGAAAGGCAGTGTTCAGCAGGGTTTGGTCCAGGTAAAGAGGGCGGGGTCCCGGCAGCCGCACACGCTCCCCTCTTTAGCCCGGGCGGCGGCTCATTCAGCGGCTCAACTTCCCAAGGGCCGTGGCAATTGAGGGGTAGGCGGCCCGGCCGTTCTTCATTCTGTCGGAGGCAGTGGGTGCGTTGTGGTGCGGGCAAACGGGTCTGGCAGCTCTACGTGATTGTGGTGCGGGAATCCCTCCCCGCTTCTCTCCTGGACCTGCGAGAACACCAGTGTGCATGCACAGGGAAAGAGACCGGTCTCCCGAGGAGAGGCAAGCTCAGCATTTAACAGTGGCGGTGACGAGGCTTCATTATCTTCAGGTGTGCCTCATCACACGCCACCAGACCTGATTGTTTCAGCGCCCCTCCTCTCTCTCACACCCACTCCAGTTGGGAACCTGGCGATTTAAAGGACGGGGTGGTGCTGATAATAAGGGAGAGGCAGCCGTTCCGTCACAATTGTTGTGAGATTAACATAAGACAAAGAGAAAATCACTCACTGCTCTTGACTGGTTGAGCCCTGTTGGACCAGCTCTAAATATTCACTGTGCTATTAAATTAAAGATAAAATATGATAGAGCAATAATATGAACAGTGAAAATAACAGTAGCTCCTACAATACATTTAATTAGGCATGAACATAACTGGAGGAAATATCTATTTGCTAAGTCAACTAATTTGATTCATATTCTTTTGGTTACTCTCCCTAATATTTTTAAAAATTAAAAATGCTATGAAAATATTAGGTATCAGTACTCTGTATCGGCAAGTACTAAAAATAAAAGTATCAGTATTGGACTTGTTCTGGAAAAAGTGGTATCGGTGCATTCCTAGAATTTTTAGCAAAATACCATTGAATTTAATTAACAGTGCTATCTGTTTTGCATGCTATCTGTGAAAGGTTGTGAATGTTCACAAAACACTGATCAATTGAGTAAGTAGACAGGCTGTAAATTATTTGTATTCTATTATCAAAGGACCTCTCATCTAATGTTCAGACAAAGACCTTGTGTCAGGAAGTTCCTTCCTGTTGGAGAACAAAAAAATGACTTTGGTGGTTTCTCCCCTCTGTGGCCTTATATAATCATCAGTCATATGAGAATCAGTCAGCCCACAGAGTCAAATGACCAGCCACAGTCACACTGAACATGCACTAATTTAATGCAGATTTTAATCAGACCCAAATGTTCTTGTGGGTGTCAGTAACATTTTAACACTTTTAAGAAATGTTTATTGCTTTGCTTAGAACCATTTTTCAACCATGTGATGAACTTAATGGCTCTTTACTAATTATGAAACAACACTTTTGCCAAGTAGCACTTGAAGCTATGCTATATTGTGAGCATACAGTAGTCAGGACTAGGATTGTTTGACGCAGCGTGCAGCGGAATTTATCTCTAGAACTATACTTGAATGTAAGTTCGGGCTGAACTAAACGCAGATGGTAAAATAGGAATACTTAGGGGTTAAAGGGTTAGTTCTGTCGTTGAGTAGAGACATCGTTAAAAAGTCAACATTTTTTTTTTTTATAAAACACATTTTTTTAAAAATGTATTTATATAAATAAAAGTTTTACAATTTTTCAACTCAAATATTATTAGATGAGCCATTTCCCATTTGTAAAGCTGTTACCTCTTGAGGCCACACATTTACATTTTACCATAGGGGTGTTGTCACTCCACAAAGATGTTGTTTGTGTTAATATGTGATAATATCATTGTGTGGGTGTCTTGGACAGTATTTTTCAATCTTTTTTTAATACTGGATCTCATTTACATTTTCTCTTGCACAGATTTTTAATGGAATTCAGAATATCTTTGTTGTGTGTATTAAACTGAGAAACCTCCCTCTCATCTCCAGGCTGCTGTAATGTGATCTGCTCGGATAAGACCGGCACTCTCACTAAAAATGAGATGACAGTCACTCACCTGTTCACCTCTGATGGACAGCATGCTGAGGTAAGGGCCTTACATTTTTTAGGAGAGTAAAATTACACTACATGACCAAAGTATGCGGACAACCAAACACTAAAGCCATATGTGCTTGTTTAGCACTTAATTTTAAATTTTTGGGCATTAATAGGTAGTTAGTCCTTCCTCACAGCTCCCATTTTAGGATGATTTGCAACCATACATTGGAATCTGAATGAAGAGATTTGCTGTCATTCAGACACAAGAGCATCATGTCAAACACTGTTGCTGGCTTGCTACACAAGGATATGTTCAATTTGAAAGAATGACTTGTGAAAGTCTTGAGAACAGTACTTAATGTGTATTTACGCTATACTTCAAAAGTCTGGGGTCAATTTTTAAAACAATTTTTTAGTAAATACATTTGTAATATTACAAAAGATTTGTTTCAAATAAATGCTTTTCTTTTGAACTTTCAGTGAATGTAATTTATTACAGTTTACACAAAAATGTTAAACAGCACAAGTGTCTTCAACATTGATGATAATAGAAAATCTTTCTTGAGCACTAAATTGTCATATCAGAATGATTTCTTAAGGATCATGTGACACTGAAGACTGGAGAAATGGCTGCTGAAAATTCAGCTTTGCTATCACAGGAATAAATTAGAATTTAAAATATATTTTAAAAAATGTATTGTTGTGCCTTGCTATGTCAGGTCTCATTTGTCCTGAAGCCATTACCATATTAGAAATACGCAATCTTAAGTGTTAATAGCTGCGGTGTTTCATCAGCCCTATGAATCTGAAGAGAAGCCTCTGGTTTTCTCTCCCAGGAACAGAAGCAGCGTCTGATGCCCGATGGCATCGGTGCAGAGTCCTGAATTCATTGCCGTGCCATCGGCGTGCTCTAATAAATCTTCAAAGCAGTCGGCTGAGGAGTAGATTGAGTCTCTCACTTTTTAAACTTACTAGGTCGCTTCTCCCAGGTCTATTACATCATGCTTTTTTTATTTCCCATCCCTCTTGGCTTCAAACAGAGCACTGTCAAAAGACTGCTAAAAGTCATTTAGCGTCTGTGTTTTTTGTGGCAGTGCATTTGTGTGTATGTTAAAGTTAGAAATCTTTCCTCGAAATGTAATAACTACCTTGGAAAGAACGTTTCATGATTCCTCAAATTTCTTTTAAAAATAAAGTCGCTCATATCTGTATAAATCTCTATTCAACATAGTCCCATCCTACATTTTTTCCCCGTTTCATTTGGTAGTGCCATACTACTTAAGTTAAAAATGGGTTGCGAATGCGGTTTCATGTTGACTTGACGTTCAAGTCAAGTCAAGATGTTCTTGACCTGATTTATCTTCTTTTACAGGTCACCGGTGTCGGGTACAACAATTCTGGCGAGGTATTGCTGGATGGAGAGGTGGTGCATGGTTTCTCCAACACCTCCATCAGCAAGATCGTGGAGGTGAGGTTGAGAAAAGAATATTATGAAAAGCAGAGCTGTTTGGATACTATAATGTGACATATTTAATTTGGTGTCTGAAATCCTGTAGGCTGGCTGTGTGTGTAATGATGCTGTGATCAGGAGCAACAACCTAATGGGCCGCCCTACGGAAGGCGCCCTCATCGCCCTGGCTATGAAGGTACAGTATGTTGCATTCTGCATGATATGCTGATAATTATTGTTCTTTTGCGATACCACATGCAACTCTATCATAACTAAATCCAAACAGTGTGGTTGGATTTGCCCACTGGCTCTTCCCACCTGTTCAAACACGAGGCAGCAGCCTGTGGGAATAATGCCTGCGTGGTACTGTCTGTCACCTTGTGTCACCTTATTTTGGCAAACACAGAGTGTTTGAATCGTTTTTTCTCGCTCATGCTAATTAAGATGAGCAGACACGCTTTCACACCCCATAGAACAGGTTACTGTGGCAACAGCATCTCCCTTGAGGGTCCTGGTTGTGTTAACGTCTGGTACATTAATAACATTGTTTTCACCACAGGGACGTTTACATGGGGTTTAAACAGAGAAATTGATGCAAATCCAAGGATAAAAAGAACTGGATTTTTGTTTTCTGAAGAAAATGTGGGTGGTTCTTGTCTGCACAAAACTCATAGCCACAATGTTAGGGTGTTCAGGGTCAGGCCCTTAACTATAAGAACTGCCAGTGTGAAAGATTTTCAGACTTCATTTTTTATATGTTTGAGCAGTGTTTTTGTTGAGGCATCCTTTCTTCAGCTTTCCACATGGTCAACAAAGACTTTGTCTCGCATGATCTGACCTTGCCTTTCTTTCAGATTCTGATTTTGTATCTATCCATTCTGTTTTATAAGAGTTTTTCATGGAACCAGAACTGATCAGTCTCTTTGAGATTAGATTGGATTTTCTATATCTTCCTTTAAGGATTCAAGTGAGCAGAGTATGTAACATGTCCATTTATTTTCTGTTGTTTATAGATGGGTTTGGAGGGGCTGCAGCAGGAGTTTGTGCGTTTGGAAGAGATTCCCTTCTCCTCAGAGCAGAAGTGGATGGCGGTCCGCGTCGTGCATCGCACTCAGCAGGTAAGCTGGGCCACATGGCAGAAAACACTTTGTAAACTTGAAGGAGTTGATGGTGCTAAGTAATTGGAGCTGAAAATTACTTGGCAACATCACAATAGTGCACGTTAAATTCGCATTCGCTTTGGTGTTCCCATTGATTTACTTGCACTAAACGAATCCCCCCCAAAACGGTATGTCTTAAAATGGGTGGATAGTGCCCAAATGTTTGTCCACTTGGCTAGCTATTTATTATTACTCTCAGGCTCAGACTGAGCTCTCTCAAAGAGCTCTCTTGAAATCTTAAGAACCATTCTGAGTGGGCAGCTTCATGCAGTTTATGGAAGTCAGGGTGCACAAGTGTTTATCAGTCCACTGGGAAATAAATGTGTGTTTAGGTACCAGGATGCTGCATAAGAAGAACTATTTGTTAGGTTCACTGCTTTGTTTTCTGTGTAATGTCTTGGAAATAATCGGTACCAAAGACTTTTTATTACACAAAGATTGTGCACTCATATTACATAAGTCTCACCATAAAGAATGAGTCGTGTCTTCTGTATAAAAGAGCCAATTGCCGATTGGTAAAGTCATTGCATCACTGCAGCTGCCGTTAGATGCTTCGGTTGCTATTCTGAGACTCGCACTTAGGACTGTACATGTGCATTGGTTGTGTCCATTTCAGCATAAGAAACAATATTTTTGAGTTGTGGTCAGATTTCATTGGTGATTTAAATATGAAACTTAATCGTAAGCTTGGTGAACAGCTTTGGAAAATTTGATTGGAGCTGTACTTGCATGACTTAAATAGCTGCCCGAGAGACATTTAAAAGATGGCCGCCAAGTGAAATGGCTTGCCTTAAAGGGACTTGTTGACTTTGACATAAATCAGTCTTCAAGCAATCATTTCATCTGTTTTGTGTGTACGACCGTTCTCAAAGACTCATGTAATCATTTAAATGAGCTACAGTTTTATTGCATGTTGGTCTGTTAATGTGGTGACATTGATTCGGATTTACCTACCCCCTAAATGTTAAAAATGGTCACTTTACATACAAATTACACTGCCTTTTCCTTTCTAACTGGGCAGTACTTGGTCAGAATAAGCTGCAAACGTATTCTGTAGTCAAAAGTTTGGTTATGCGAGACTAACTATGTCTTTCCTTATATCTGATTTAAATGACAGGATAAGCCTGCCATGTTCTTTGTGAAGGGTGCCTATGAGCAGATCATCCGCTTCTGTACTTCCTACAACAGTAAAGGAGTCACTCTGCCTCTGACCCATCAGCAGAGAGAACTCTACCAGCAGCAGAAGAGCTACATGGGCACTGCGGGTCTCAGAGGTACAGCACTTACACTAGTACCGTTTGAATGTTTGGGGTCAGTAAGGGTTATTTGGGGCCATTTATTTTTCTTTAAAAAGAAATTATTTATTCTTTAAGGATGCATTAAAAATTTATCAAAAGTGACAGTAAAGACTTAAATTGATACAAAAATGTAAAGAAATGCTGATCTTTTGAACTTTCTGTTCAAGGATCCTAAAAAAAATTAAGACTGGAGAAATGACTGCTGAAAATCCAGCTTTTTAATATTTTAATAATTATATACAAATTATACAATAATAATAATACTTGTGTTTTCAAAATTTTTATATTTTTACTTTTATTTCTCCATTTAAAAATAAGTGTCATACTTAATGTTCCAATGGGACGCTTCTCCATCCCTGGATTTCAAAATTGTGTCCTTCCTTATTGTTCTCAATATTACACATTTTATGCCACCTTGCTGTATTATTATTAGTTGATTCAGTGGTTGGGGGTGGCATTATGGGCTGACATAACACAGTGTCACTTAAAGTTAGGGTAGGCTATTTCGGAAAAGCTAGCAATAGCAAGCTAGTTTTGAAAGCATTAGATCCCACCCTCCCACAGAAGTACATTGTTTAATATTTAGACCACTTCTATTATTGATTGCTATCAGGATGTGAAGAGAGTTTCAACCAGGATAACAAAAAGTGTTTAGGAAAACCATTGTGAAAACCTTAGTGTTACCTCTGTCAGTACTTAAGAATGTGGCTTAAACTTTGCTGAAAGTTATTACTAGCTTCTTTATGTAAAGCTCTGATGTCCTACTTTTTATGAATTGTTTGACTCTTCAGTCACGGCTTATATGATTCTTAAGAGCATTTCTGAAAAGTTCTATACATAAAGCTCAGCTCATTTGGTTTCCAAAACTGTGGCTTAACGTCAAATGCCATGATCAAATCACACATAACTTTGAAATGACACACAAATGTTCTTTGTGTCAGCTCTAATGGTGCCTCCTTAGTTGCACCCTGGCAAGGCTTTCCCAGCTTACAGCTGGCCCGCTTGTCATTTGGCTTGTTTTGATAAGATTAAGTTGTCTCAGAGGACACAGAAGAAGTGCTTTCACATATTGACATTCCTCTCTATTAGCTTCCTTTAATTAAAGACATTTCATGGAGGACACAGTAATAATATTGAGATCAATCAGGTTTTGGCAGCAGCTGATGCTCTTCATCTGTCCTCTGGCAGTGCTGGCATTTGCTTCTGGAACTGAAATGGGCGCTCTTACCTTCCTGGGGCTGGTGGGCATCATCGACCCTCCTAGACCTGGAGTGAAAGAGGCCGTGGCGACACTCATTGGCTCTGGAGTGGCGGTGAAGATGATCACAGGGGATTCTCAAGAGACTGCAGTGTCAATTGGTATGACATTCAACCATGTTATTCCTTTTCTGTCTCAGCGATGTGTCTCTCCATCTTCAACAATTGATATAATTTCTAAACGTTTCCAGCACTTGCACATCTCACATTTTAGGGCTGGAATATATAAGCTACCAAATTAGACCATTTTCAGCCTTTTGACAATATTCTATATATATAGTACACTAAAAAATGCTGAGTTAAAAATGGACAAACCCGGCGATTGGGTTGTTTTAACCCAGCGAATGGGTTAAATGTTTGCCCAACCTGCTGGGTAGTTTTATTTAACTATGGTTTAAAAATGACTGTATTGCTTGCTTAAAATGAACTCAAAATATGTTGGAAATTAACATTCATTAATATGTTTAATAAATGAACATTTATTAATAGGTTTAATGAATAATAATTAAACAATAAACATTAAATTGATTATTAATAAATGTTCACCTTTTGATTATTGTTGCCTCTAGTAATTGTGTCTGATTTAGTAATTTTTGGAGGAAACACCCCTGATATATAGCTAGCATATCAAATAATTAATTTTGCAGCATCAGCAAAGCCATTGTGAATATATCATGAATATTCAATGTGACACCCTACTCGCATACATTTATTCTACTGCCTTTCTCCATCACAGCAAGTCGACTGGGTCTCTATACCAAAGGTTCTCAGTCTCTGTCTGGAGATGAAGTCGACCAGATGGACATCCAGCATCTCTCTCAGATAGTGTCCAGGGTATGAACACGCCTTGATACACTCTAAGCTTCTTCTTAGCACTACGATCCAAAAGACCCACAGCTGAGTTTTGGACAGGTTTCAAATCCACATGAACAGTCTTGAACATTGTTCATTGGCTGATACAAATGAGAAGTGCCAAACAGTTACAAGAACAAGGGCCGGTTCACACAAAACAGCTTTTTCTATTCCACTGCGCTACTTTTACATTGTTTTTCAATGTAAACATATGCTAGATGAATGTCTTTAACCGTTGTGTTCATGTTTCACATTTTTTGCAGCATGTTGTAGCATTCTAAAAACATGGTGCTCAAGTTAAAAGTTAAACTTTCTAGACCTTGCGTTTTTTTCGTTGCACTGACACTCTATCTCGCGTTTTTAACAGCAAAAATATGTTCTGTGTGAACAGGCCATAAGATGTGCCTGGAAATTAATTTGTAACTTGTCTCCACAGATAGTGGTATTCTACAGAGCCAGCCCTAGACACAAGTTAAAGATAGTTAAGGTGAGTGCACAGAGCAGATTGTTTTGTGATCGTATGTTTTCATATGGCCATATGTTTTTTGTTTTTTTTTTAAATGTTTTTTTCTGGCTTCAGTCCTTACAGAACATCGGTGCAGTTGTCGCTATGACGGGAGACGGTGTTAATGATGCGGTGGCTCTGAAGGCAGCAGACATCGGTGTGGCTATGGGTCAGACTGGCACTGATGTCTGCAAAGAGGCAGCAGACATGATCCTGGTAGACGACGACTTTCAAACTATCTTGTGAGCATACGGTTTCTTGTTCTTTATTTTTTATTTTTTGGCTTTATCAAACTTGTGCGGATCGCTGATATGACATCTGATGTGTTTACACATGTCCTCAAACCTTTGTTTCTCACTCTAGGTCAGCCATTGAAGAAGGGAAAGGGATTTACAACAACATTAAGAACTTTGTGCGCTTTCAGCTGAGCACGTGAGTTGACATGCTGTCATATCAGAAATTTTTTTTTTTTTTCATTTGTATATGGTGTGCGAGAAGCCAGATGGGTTGTGCTGTTTTTAGTTGCTCTAAAGATTTAGTGTAAATATTGAAAATATTTTTTCTGGTGACCTAGTGTCCTTGTTTTGTTTTGTTTTATTGTATTGTTGTGAATTTTTTCTGGTGGATGCTCACGTATAGAGGCAGTGATGTTAGCATTCAGAATTAAACAAACCCAAAGATTTAACAGTGTGATTTTGAAATATTTTAGGGTGCTCCCTTGTCACAAAAACTCATTGTTTTAATTAGTCTTAGGCTGTGTTTATTTGATCAAAAATACAGTAAAAAAGGTTATATTGTGAAACATAATATAAATTAAAATGTTTATATTTTGAAAATTTAAAATGTTTCTATTGTGATACATTTTAAAATGTAATTTATTCCTGTGATGGAAAAGCTGAATTTTCAGCATCATTATTCCAGTCTTCAATGTCACATGATCCTTCAGAAATCATTCTAATATGATGATTTGGTGCTCAAGAAACATTTATTATTATTATTATTATTAATGTTGAAAACACTTGGGCTGCTAATAAAGCTATTGAAATAGAAAGTAAAAAAAAACAATACTTTCTTATTTATATTCTATATATATATATATCCTATATATATATATGATAATATATACATTTAAATGTGTATATTATATATTTTTATATACTTTTTATATTTAATAATTTTACTTTTATTACTTTTCTTTATACTATACAATAATATTTTTAGTGTGTGTTTGTGTATATATATTTATATATATTATATTTGAGAAGATCCAGATTATGAATAATGATAAAATAACCTCTGAATCTTTGTGCTTACTTTCATTAGGAGCATTGCTGCCCTCACCCTCATCTCCCTGGCAACGCTTATGAACTTCCCCAACCCTCTGAATGCCATGCAAATCCTCTGGATCAACATCATCATGGATGGGCCGCCAGCTCAGAGGTAATAAATTGATTACAAATAGATTTATCACCGGCATTGGTCAGGACAACAATGGTTTAGTGCAAGAACATTGAACATTGCTTATGTCAGATTAAGAATGAACTTTAATTCTTCTTCTAGTTTGGGAGTGGAGCCTGTTGATCCGGACGTGATCAGGAAACCCCCGCGGAACGTCCGAGACAGCATCATCACACGCAGTCTTATGGTGAAAATTCTAGTGTCGTCCTTCATCATCGTTTGCGGCACTCTGTTTGTGTTCTGGAGAGAGGTAGGCGATATTCATTGCCTTCCTGAGCATCATTTGTGTTCTGCTTTGTTTTTCATTTGTGTTCCATTTATATTCAAAACAGGGCATTAGGTAAATGACTAAACTATTTGTTAACACTGTGCCTTGTTAGAGGCATCATGCAATGCTGTTTATATATTAGCTTTGTGGTGTTTTTTTGCCTGTCTACTTGAGAATTAATATGGAGCCATTACCTTTCCTAGCCTCTAATTGGTTAGAAACACTTTAAACAAGAGCCGTAAAATGATTAAGTGTTGTTTTTCTCTGGGTAAAGTAGCATCAAAACAGTTTTGGAAAATGTAGTATGAAATGGAGTACATTTAAATTTAATGAAATAATTGTCTCCTGAAAGCTATAGGAACGATGCTAAAAGCTTTTCAATGAACCACAAAAGCATGTCCTAGATTTTTTTCCCCCACCACTTCCCTTTAGTCTAATACAATTTTTTTTTTTTTTTTTTTTTTTTTTTTTTTCAGCTGCGGGACAATGAGATCACCCCACGGGACACCACCATGACGTTTACCTGTTTTGTGTTCTTCGATATGTTCAATGCTCTCAGTTCCCGATCACAGGTATAGGCATAATCAAAAATAAACAAAATGTACAAGCATGTTTCCTTTCTCATGGAATATAATAAGAATGTGGGGTGAGCAGAATCTTAAACACTGCCCCCTGCTGTAGGAATTATGAGTCATGTTGTTTAAAAAGTTCATAATGGCAAAGTGCGTTTTCCTGTCTTTGATTAGTGTTTAAGGCCTGGAATTTATGCCACTGAATCATCAGAGGTCTCTCTTCACTGTTTTGCAGACACGGATGGTGCACGAGATGGGCTTATGCAGTAACAGGATGTTCTGCTATGCTGTGCTGGGCTCCATCATGGGTCAACTCCTGGTCATATACTTCCCTCCACTACAGAAGGTCTTTCAAACTGAGAGCCTCAGCATTTTAGGTATGCAAACAAAACAGGAAACCACAGTTCACCACATTTTTCATATCACGTACAGTGGAGTCCAAAAAAATATGTACAATGCAAAGAGAAGAAAATTGATTCTGTGGTATTTCTAGTTCTCTAATAAATAAGTAAATATGTGACAATCATCATGCAAACTCCTTGTATAAACAGTCAGATGTTCTTGCTTCCATTGAAGCTCAAGATTCTCAATGGAACATTCTTGAATCATCCTAGAGCAGTGTTCTTTTAATATTATTTATAGTATTTATGAGCATTTTGAATTAACTTTCATTTTTATATTTTCAGTCTTTATTTTAATTTTAGTTTAAAGGGTTAGTTCACCCAAAAATTACATTTCTGTCATTAAGTACTCAGCCTCATGTCATTCCAAACCTGTAAGACCTTCATTCATCTTCAGAACACAAATTAAGATATTTTTGATGAAATCTGAGAGGTTTCAGAATCACCCATAGGCAGCAACGTCATTGTACCTTTCAAGGCCCAGAAATGTACTAAAGACATCGTTAAAATAGTCCATGTGACTACAGTGGTTCAACCTTAATGTTATGAAGCGATGAGAATAATTTTTGTGTGCAAAAACAAAACAAAAATAATGACTTTTTTCAACAATTTCGTCTCTTCCCTGTCATTCTCCTATGCTGTTTATATTGTAGAGACAGCGCAGCACTTCCAGGTTCTACATCAGAACACCGGCTCATTATTGTGCCGACACTATACACATGCGTGTGCTGCTGATGCAGGAGCTGGCCAATAATAATGACAGGGAAGAGATGAAATTGTTGAATAAAGTAATCATTTTTGTTTTGTTTTTGCGCACAAAAAATACCTCTCGGATTTCATTAAAATATCTTAATTTGTGTTCTGAAGATGAATGAAAGTCTTACGGGTTTGGAACAGCATGAGGGTGAGTAATAAATGATAGAAGTTTCATTTTTGGGTGAACTAACCCTTTAAATTCTAGCCATTTTATGTGATTGTCCATTTTTATTAATTTTGTAATGTGTAATCTTAATTTTTATTTCAGTTTTAGAAATTTTGGTACTTTTAGTACAGCTTAAAGTTTCCAGGGCAAATGATGTGAATTTTTCAAATGAATTGAATTTTTATGTTATTTAATTTTCAGCTTTATTTTAATTAACGAGTTTATATAGTTATGGTTTTAATTTTAGTTATAAATAACCCTGTCCAAGAGAACAAGATTATCATGTTTTACATAAATTTGTGGATTTTTGAATGCTACTTTCATTAAAGCAAATCATTTAATACCAAATATTAATTCTGAAAATGTTCTTTTTCAAATTTTTAATTTGTTCAGCTAATAAAGTAATCGAATTCTTAATTCTTTATTAAATTAAAAACAATTATTGGTTTATCATGTAATTAATTAAAACAAAAAATTTTTTTCTGTGTGTATTTCATTGTTGAGCACCTGCACTTAATTGTGTTTAGGATGTGTGTGCTTCACGTGATTTGTTCACTGATATATGCACCGTCCTCTCCGTGCAGATCTGCTGTTCCTGCTGGGCCTCACGTCCTCTGTCTGTGTGGTATCGGAAGTTATAAAGAAATTAGAGCGACTCAGAGGTGGAGAAAAAATGGCAGACACTGACGATTTCCATGACGTATGACACACATTGTGTCCCGTGCAGGAGATGGTGGGCGGGGCTTGGGCGTGTGGTTTAGAATGTCACTTGGACCTGTCTCATACCATACGAAACAACAATCCAGTGTGATCAGTCGGGTCTGACCTGTATGTGCAGCTCCTTTTTTAATGGTCAGGACCAGGAGCTGATTGTGGAGCTATGAACTGGTCCTGGCTGAAATGTCGCCTCTTGCCCTTGGAGATGCTTTGGTGTGCTGCTTTATGACTGTACTACTTCCCATAGCATCTGGAAGAACTTTATTTATGAGATACTGTATCTGTCCATACAGTGGCTGTTTTGATTTCATGATTTAAGGGATGTATTCTGATTTTTTTAATTATTATTATTATTATTATTATTAAAAGGATTTTGTCTTCTGTTTAAACATTTCTGGTTAGAGGTTTGTGGAACAATATGGATAATGCCTTTCTGCATTCCAGATTCCAAATTATGCTTGAATAATCATTTATTTTGCATTGCAAAATGCTACAAGCTTTTGTCCTCTTAAACCATGAGTGTTCCAGTGTTTGGTGGAACGGACCGCTTAAAATCTCATGTTTTGGGTCACAGTGAGACTTGAGGTGTGAATTAATACTTACGTGATGTGCTAAACAATCACATCATTTGCTTAAACAAATTTAACATTTTACATTGATGCCATATTCATTTTGTAACTGAAGATTATAAGATACAGGATCCCACAATATGATGGCATCACGAGATTACAGGGTCCCACCTTATGATGACCTTTAAAGGTACATGCACTAGTAGTTCTATGCCCTTATGCTGATGGTTAATACAACTGGCTTGTACAATTACTTATCAGTTCCTCTGTATTTACATAATATCAGTATGATATTATTACTTTCCATATGTTAATACACTGGTATCAGGCCCATCTGAAGAAAGATTTAGCCTTTTTTTATCTTACTTTGGCTTTTATCTATAGTGTTATTTATTTTCTCACCAGCTTGGTGCTTGGTTAGGTGAATGTTTAGTATTTTAAGGTTTAATGATGTAGTTGGTTAAATGGATGCTCATGTTGGGTGTACAGAAATGTTAGACTAAAGTTTGACTGACACTAACCCCCTCCGCGCCCCCACCCCATGCCGAAAAACCTCAGTGCAGCCCACCAGCATTGTCTTATTTCCATCTGCCAACACTGTATCTTGTTACTGTGGTACAGGTAAAGATTATACTCTTGAGTTTTTACAGTATGTGATCATATTTCTCCTCTGTATTGCAGATAGTGGTTGTTTATGGCCACATTGTGCAATTCTTTTTCTGCCTGTTCTGTTTTCTAGCATCTCTTTTGCTTTGAAAACAAAACAATGTAATACACTGATATTGAACAGAATAAACATTTTAAATGAAGGGTGATAGGTGAAAAGCTTTTTTTTTTATATATTTTTGAGATTGTATTTATTTTATTGTGGTTTGCACAGCTGAAACCAGTAATCTGTTGTGGTCATTTCAGAACACAATTGTACAATAAAATTTTTTACAAATTAAAAAAAAAAAAATCTGTATTTAATCTGATTATTTTACTATAACTTATGTAAAGGAATGAAATGCATGCACTACATGAATTATTTCGTTGTCCAGCACTTTTCACAATGCACATCATTTCAAGCAGCTTTACAAAAATTGATGATGATAATGTTTATAATACTTTAATGCACAATTATCCACATGTTGCAGTTTAGAGCTGGACAGTAAGATAGTTTACATATGATATACAGGCAGTCAATTAGTTGAGATTTAATCTTTTTATGTGAGTGTACTGTATGTTGCTGAATATACTGTAAGTTAACATATTATGTAGTAATATAGAAATCTGTAAAGTTATTTACACACCAAAGAAAGATTAAAATAGAAAAATAATTTAATACTTCAATTAAAAACTTTCAATGTTATGTTTGTAAATATGTTAATTAAAATACTCTGGTAAATAGAAAGAATTAGCATTACAACACAATCATAGTTCAACTGACCATTATTGAAAAAACCCAAAATCCTTCTTGATACCAATATTCAACAGCTTATTACAAATATCTCATAATGATTTTTGTTTTAAATCAAGCAAAGTCATGCAGTAAATAATATACCAATATGGCAAAAACAGTATTGTGCATGACATGATTCTGATATCATACAGTGGACATGCTATCATTTTATCATTCATTCTGATGCAATGCCTTTCCCTATTTCCATTGTAAGTACATTACTGCAAACTGATGATTTTTTGTTTGTGTTTACAAGTCGAAGCATCTCCTCTCATATTTCTTGGAGGGATGACAAGGATTGCGAGCTTTAGCCTTGTGTCTGGTACGGATGGCCATACTGTTCCTTTTGTTCCAATCGAGATCATCATCTTCATTGTCATCGATATCCTCATTCATGAGATGTTCAAACCAACTGCTCAGATCATCTGTTGACTGATTCTGGCCTTTGTAGCCACTCTGTGTTTTCCCAGCGCATCTGCGCTCAAGCCCAGTTTTCATTTTCTTGATGAAGTCTTCACCCACTAAGCTCACAATTGCATCCTTCAGCTGTTTGAAGAGATGTTCAGCGCTTGAGCCCCTCATCAGCAGAGACTCCAGAGCGATGCCTCTCCTGAGCTCTCGAACAACCTCGTGCACCAGCGTTCCACTGTACAAACTAAACACAACACAAAAACACACTTAGTATTCATGTGCACTTCTAAGATGTAAATATTCATATACATGTTTGTATGTATGTGTGTGTGTGTGTGTGTATATATACAGTGGGGATCGAAAGTTTGGGCACCCCAGGTAAAAATTTGTATTAATGTGCATAAAGAAGCCAAGAAAAGATGGAAAAATCTCCAAAAGGCATCAAATTACAGATTAGACATTCTTATAATATGTCAAAAAAAAGTTAGATTTTATTTCCATCATTTACACTTTCAAAATAACAGAAAACAAAAAAATGGCGTCTGCAAAAGTTTGGGCACCCTGCAGAGTTTATAGCATGCACTGCCCCCTTTGGAAAGCTGAGACCTGACAGTGTCATGGATTGTTCTCAATCATCGTCTGGAAAGACCAGGTGATGTCAATCTCAAAGCTTTTAAATGCCCAGACTCATCTGATCTTGCCCCAACAATCAGCACCATGGGTTCTTCTAAGCAGTTGTCTAGAAAACTGAAACTGAAAATAGTTGACGCTCACAAAGCAGGAGAAGGCTATAAGAAGATAGCAAAGCGTTTTTAGATGCCAATATCCTCTGTTCGGAATGTAATTAAGAAATGGCAGTCATCAGGAACAGTGGAAGTTAAAGCAAGATCTGGAAGACCAAGAAAAATATCAGACAGAACAGCTCGCAGGATTGTGAGAAAAGCAAGTCAAAACCCACGTTTGACTGCACGATCCCTCCAGAAAGATCTGGCAGACACTGGAGTTGTGGTACACTATTCCACTATAAAGAGATACTTGTACAAATATGGTCTTCATGGAAGAGTCATCAGAAGAAAACCTCTTCTACGTCCTCACCACAAAAATCAGCGTTTGAAGTTTGCAAATGAACATATAGACAAGCCTGATGCATTTTGGAAACAAGTTCTGTGGACCGATGAGGTTAAAATAGAACTTTTTGGCCGGAATGAGCAAAGGTACATTTGGAGAAGAAAGGGCAGAGAATTTAATGAAAAGAACCTCTGTCCAACTGTTAAGCATGGGGGTGGATCAATCATGCTTTGGGGTTGTATTGCAGCCAGTGGCACAGGGAACATTTCACGAGTAGAAGGAAAAATGGATTCAATAAAATTTCAGCAAATTTTGGATGCTAACTTGATGCCATCTGTGAAAAAGCTGAAGTTAAAGAGAGGATGGCTTCTACAAATGGACAATGATCCTAAACACACCTCAAAATCCACAGTGGATTACATCAAGAGGCGTAAACTGAAGGTTTTGCCATGGCCTTCACAATCTCCTGACCTCAACATAATTGAAAATCTATGGATAGACCTTAAAAGAGCAGTGCATGACAGACAGCCCAGAAATCTCAAAGAACTGGAAGACTTTTGTAAGGAAGAATGGGCGAAGATACCTCAAACAAGAACTGAAAGACTCTTGGCTGGCTACAAAAAGCATTTACAAGCTGTGATACTTGCCAAAGGGGGCAGTACAAGGTATTAACTCTGCAGGGTGCCCAAACTTTTGCAGACACCATTTTTTTGTTTTCTGTTGTTTTGAAAGTGTAAATGATGGAAATAAAATCTAACTTTTTTGACATATTATAAGAATGTCTAATCTGTAATTTGATGCCTTTTGGAGATTTTTCCATCTTTTCTTGGCTTCTTTATGCACATTAATACAAATTTTTACCTGGGGTGCCCAAACTTTCGATCCCCACTGTAAATAATGACACAGTGCGATATGTCGTGTTATTATTTTATTTTCCCAATTTTAAGACCTGCCAAGAACCAGATGATTTTTTTTTTTATTATGTCCTGATACGGAAAAACATGGAATTCAATGGGGTGTCCTAACATTTTCAGATGACTGTGTGTGTGTATATATATATATATATATATATATATATATATATATATATTCTATTATTATTAATATTATTACTATTAGCACGGGCTGGAGAGAAAGGAACTGGATTGGCAATCACAAACCAGGGGTTTGTAACAATAAAGATCAAAAGAACAAATAATATCAAAAAAGGATGGTTTATAAGTAATAAAGGGTGTTGTACCATGCACACTCTGGTTCAGATAGTGGAAGACACATTAAACAATTGAGAGTGAGACTCCACTGCAGGCACGACTGCCACTGGCTGTATAGATGAGCTGCTTCTTCCTCCAAATAGATCCTTCCTCGACCCGTTGGTAGTTTGAGTCTGAACTGCATGTCTAAACCACCAAACAAAAACAAAAAACATGTATTGATAGTCTTTTTTCCCAAAATGTTATGCAATTGCATAACACAATTTTGAAAACCTCAGCAATGTTTCGCCATTTTGCCCATGCCATTTAGGTAGCCATTACACCTTATCTCCCTTTTTACATTTCAAAGGTGGCATACGTGCCTGAGGCTGCTTTGTTACTTTATTGCATGCTATGAAAACAACATCTTCTGCTAACAAGAGAATAATGAATGATAATGTCAATACCTCTATCTGTTTTAGGTGTACTTCTGAGTTTTCCATAGACCATTCCCAGCAGCAGCCCCCAGAGATGCACTTGGCATGGCTGAGGTTGTGCGTTTACAAGCCAGTAACGTGTCGCCAACATTTGCAGCTGTAGAGCACCTGGGATCCCTCTTAACATTGTGGACGACACACCCAAAGTGTCAAGGAGCACCTGAAGTCGCACGTCATGTGGTTCCTATAAACATTAGAAAGACAAATACTGTAAAACAAACAGTTTCATTTCACTTCAAAACAGAGCTAAGACATCTTCATTACCTTCCATAATGTGTCCAGTTGAAGTTCTTCCATCACCCTGGTCTGTTTGGCTTCAACCTTCTGATTGCTTATTGTTAATTCTTGTCTGCCATATTCCTCTACATAGCGCTTGCTTGTGCCAGTGAATATGTTAAGGGCGTGTTTATCTGCTGTCTGTTTTTCTCCCAACAACAGTAACCCGTAAATCACCTGGCGTATGGGGCGAGAGGTTTCACTGCTGCAAGGGAGTTCGAAATTCTCAACCTGGGATATCAAGAAAACCCTTTGGTGTAACAGTGCATCGATAATGGTGGAGTTCATCCTCCCCTCAAGTAGAGGCTTCAAGGTCCATTTAGGCAGAACTTGCAGAGGACCTATCAAAGCTGTCTGTGGAATCACCTTCGAGTTAAAGAACTGGGCAAGAGAGCCAGAGGTGAGCTTGTACTCTTCCATTCCCTTCAAAAGTGCTTTTTGGATGATGGTCTTTTCTTTGTTGTCTATATGTTTCAGGAAAGCACTTACAGCTTCTTCTGGCCCTGGAAACTGGGATAGCCAGTTAAGCAACCCATCAATACGGGCATTTTTCATGCCAGTTACCGAGTACTCCTCCCAATTCAGGTCCTTGATATTTGGCAACTTCACATAATCGTTGCCTGAGATGGAAGCGAAGACTGCGAGTAGGTCAACGTTTATTTTGATAGATTCACAGAATTTTTCCACTGTAAAGTGTTTGACTTGGATGAATTTTTTGTTTGTCCTTCTGTCCACACTCACGTTTTTCCACTGGAAATGTGTGATTGGCAGGAATCCCGCTTTGAGGTTGAATATATAGAAGTCACTGTCGTTGGACAAAACTGGACAATTCCACTCTTTAGCCAAGGCAGCAATTTCCCAATCAGCCTCTTCAAGACACTGAACCAGTGGTACCTTGAGCTTATGAAGTAGCTGTTTGAACACATTTTTAATGAGCAAAGGAAGCACTGTCCCTCTCTTCCCTATAGACAGGGCATAGGCCGCATTTATTCTCTGCTGTTTTCGTTTCATGAGAGTGTCTAATTTTTTGTCGGTGTGGTCAGTCCCGCCATCAAGTACAACATAAGGGCGAATGTCACATGCTGTGAGGTTCTTAAAGAACCGTATGATCAGCTCCTCAAAAGCATCATAGTCTCCTCCATGCATCTGATCCAAATTGCAGTCAAAGTACAGTGTATAATATAAGTTACATCCATCAATTATTAGTCGATTGTCTCTAAAAGCCCAGCTCCTTAAATAATTACTGTCGCTACTTTCAATGTAGCTCTTCAGTCCTTGGACTCCCATGTTGAGAAATGGTTGTCAACAACTTTCAGTAATATTTTGTTTTTTGCCTGCTGTGAAAACATAAATAATTTTCTAATTATTGAGATTGTAATAGATAGCTATAATACATTAATGTATAATTTATAAAATGCATACAAATAATATTAATTTATCAAAGTATTAAAATAATATTTAATATCAACGTATTCAAAATAAATACATACTCGACATAATGTGCATTAGTCTATATAAAAAGTTATATGTTAACTTTGTTCCTTTAACCGTGACGATATTGTAGCTATAGTGCAAAGTGTTACAAACATTTCAACTTCATAATTCATCTGATATCAAATGTCAAATAGCGTTGTTGATTTGGTCGGAATATAAATAATAAAGTAGGCTAACATGTTTATTAATATTAAAATAATTGAAAACAACTTACCGAATGTTGAGAAACGAATGTGCGTGAAGCATCTGTGCACTTTATGTAGCCTATCCGAACACTTTGTAGATCTTATATAAAACGAAACTTATCATATGACGTAAATAATTTCCAACAAAGCGAAACTTAGCAACAACACCATCATAACCACGAGACTGCTATGGATACTTCTAACATGTAAACATAGGCTATAAATATCTACAGAAACACTACAAATGTTACTAAACAAAACGGATCAGATTAGCCAATCTGTTGTGTGGTACAAAAACACTAGCTAAAGAGTCGTTTTTTGAAATTGGCTTAAACGTTTTGTATTTTATATTAGTAACATAAAATACATAGATATTCATAGACCATGCTTTTTTTATTTTGTTACTACATACAGCCTATAAATACAAAACATTTATAAAAAATATCTCACTAGCGAGTGTTTTTGTACATCAAAACAGCGATCAGCCAATCTGAAATGTTTAGTTGAATTCTAGGTTGTCTGTCTATCTATCTATCTATCTATCTATCTGTCTGTCTATCTATCTATCTATCTATCTATCTATCTATCATCTATCTTTCTTTCTTTCTTTACTTATTGTCTTTATATCAGAATGAATTTCTATGTAATGAATCACCAGGGTAGGTCTATGTGTATTTCAGTTACATCCTTGATCTAAGTAAAATGATAGGTCATAGCTTGTTTTGTTATTGAGAGATGTGAAGTGACAAATTAATGCATTACTTCCTTTTTCTCTGTTAGCCTACTCTCCAGTTCTCCATTTCATTTTTTTTTTTTTTTTTTTTTTTTTTTGCCAGCTCTGTAAGAACATGCAGGTTTCATCATTTTCTTAGAAGAAATAAAGTAAGGTTAGCACATTTGAATAAGGGGGGAAGTTAGTGAACTGTGACTTTGACTTGGGTTCAGAACAACACTGTGATGTTTAAATGAATCAAAAATCAACAGATTATGTGGCTGCAGTTCTCTGCTTTTCATTATATGTTTTTTCTTTTATTAGGCAATGTGAGGCAGTTTATGCAAAGCTGTAAAAGGAGCATGCATTTTGAATGACAAATCTGCTTAGCTATAAATGAAACATGGATGTGATTTGGTTCAGTGAGAAGGTTGTGATACACTGATCAGGTAAGAAAATCTGTTTTAGGGGTGTATAATGGTAATAAGCTCAATAAAGAATGACAACATCCTGTGGAATATGTAGATGCTTTTTTTTTTTTTTTTTTTTTAGAGTGATTTTTTGATATTAATAAAACTGGTTTACAAAATAACTATAAAGTAGAAATAGCAACATGATGCTTAGTATTATATGAGAAATTATGATTGTACCCTGTACTCTTTGCCTGAGAGAACAAGAACTATTTTATAATGAAGAATTTTGAAGTAGGATATTTATTAGTTCATTCTCATTCATGAAAGTGCTTCAAAACAGTCTTCATGAATTTTTTTTTTTTTTAAATAAATCTAAGGACAATAGTATTCCTATTGTTTTATTTACATAAAAAATGATATAAATGCATTATTTACATTTGTTGACATCTGAGTGAGTTCATGTGTTTTCTGCATGGTCTCATGTGTTATGTGATGTTGTCGATTGTCTATGCACGTTGTACATTTCATTATATTAATCACATAAAACAATGTAAATAAAGATAACAGTTGTTACAATTTAAAATTACATTAATTTAATTGTCAGAGTGATGGCAGACTTAAAGTCATGAAAACTTGGGAAAAAAAACTAAAAATGCAAAATGTTGCCTTCATTTTTCTAGTTTCTAAGAACTTTTTGAGCAATGTTGCTGGGCAATGTTGTCGAACGATGTTGCTTCAGCACTTTCCATATTGAGAATGGGAAAAATTAGAAATTTCTATCTGGATACTTTTAGATAGAAATTTGTTGCCCATTCTCAATGGGGAAGTGCCCAGCAACATTGCTCAAAAAGTTGCCTGTGTGTCATCACCTTTAGAACAGAACAGAAAAGAATTATATATACTGACGTAAGAACAAGAGCACCTGTAACTCTTAAATTATTGTTTTGCATAGTTACAAAACAAACAGTGTAAATAATATTGCAAAGTCATAATACTGTCACGTGACCTTTTTTGACTAATATCAGGGCAGAAGTTATGCTGACTATTCTTCTGATAACAGCTTTTATTGGCCAAGGTAAGCAATGTGTCATTAGTTCTTTCTCAATAGATCCATTCATCATATGTTGCATATCATCTTGAAACCTGATAATGTGACATGTTGATACTTGATATTAGTTTAACTAAAAACACTGTCATCATTTACTCACCCTCAAGTGGCTCCAAACCTGTATGAATTTCTTTCTTCTGCTGAACACAAAAGAAGATATTTTGAAGAATGTTAGTAACCAAACACCTGATTAACCCCATTGACTTTCATAGTATGAAAGAAAAAAAATAAATAAATACTATGGAAGTCAAATGTGGTCCATCATCTTTTTGGTTAACGACATTCTTTAAAATATCTTCTTTTGTGTTCAGCAGAAGAAAGAAATACAGGTTTCGAACAGCCTGAAGGTGAGTAAATGAAGTTTCATTTTTGGGTGAACTATCCCTTTAAATAACTCTTCATTTGACAGGCCAGTCATGGAACAGTCTTGGAACAAACTTCATCACAGCATTCCCAGAGAACATAGCCTTCTACTATCGAGTTAATCCAGTGAATTCTCTCAATATCACCGCTCTCTATGCCGACACCATGGTGACAGTCTCCACCTCAGAAAATTGGACATACCAGGACACACTGCCGGCAGGAAAACCTGTAACTGTGACCCTGCCACAGGGTATTGAGGAATACCGTTTCGCTCAAACTCTTCGGACCGTCAGAATCAACAGCATGGACCGCATTGTGGTGCAGTCGATCAGTCAGCGA
The DNA here is from genome assembly GCA_037950675.1 of Hypophthalmichthys molitrix. NCBI lineage: Eukaryota > Metazoa > Chordata > Actinopteri > Cypriniformes > Xenocyprididae > Hypophthalmichthys > Hypophthalmichthys molitrix. Next base: position 27,131,921 of record CM075507.1, on the reverse strand, counting down.
GGAGATGGTGTACAAACTAATGTCGTTCAGCCTCTGAAAAATCTCGGTAGATTTTATTCCATCCCCTCGCTGAATTACAGCGAGATGATTAATACTTTCTATCAGTCGACAAGAAATTTCAGCAAGAAATACTGCTCCTTCAGGCTGGTTATTATCAATGGAGAAGATAAAAGTAATTATGTCACAATTGTAAAAATGGCTGAAAACAAGATGTACACACTTGATCCGTACGCCGGTCTCCAGCTCCAAACCGACGGGACAGAAATTGCGGTTAAATCTGATTATAAAGTAGCTGTGATGATGACCCATCCATGTGTAGAAATGGCAGAATGCAGATGCAACATGGTGGTGAACCAACTTTATCCCAACTCTAAGTGGGATAGCAGATTCGTTGTACCCTCAATACCGAACACAAGTAACGTTTGGCTACATCTGACGTCCTCAACGAATATCACTGCCAGTGGTGGGGATCTAGAATTGGGTACTTTGGAAGCCAATTCCTCAAAACTCCTGTCTCTCTCATCTTTGCAGTTAGGATCTCAGTTCATTAACACATCTGATCCTGCTTCCCTCAGGCTTGTCGGTCCAGGCTTCATCATTGAACTGATCCCACAATCCAGGTTCTCTGCATGCTACTTAGCAGTACCTGTCAGCCCGACAGATGCCAAGGCCTTAGTGATAGCAGAAACGGACTACAGGGATAGTGTGTATATAGATGGTGATTTGCTTTCATCTGCTAAATGGAGCACCATCGCCAATTCAGAGTACTCATCGGTATTAGTGTCTCTTAATGGCACGCATGTCATTTGGCATCCATCCACAAAGATCGCCGTGTACGTGTTTGAGAAGAGCACAAATGTATATGGAGGCCCAGCTATATCTTTAAGTGCAAAACCAGGTAAGAAACATATCTATTAGGCTACGCTCATTATTGTTCTTTTTGTGTTGCAGTGTATTCTTCTAACATCAACACAAAGTATGAAATGCTTTAAAGTTTAAAGAGATAGTTCATCCAAATATGAAAATTCTCCCTCTGCATGCCAAAAGTCCATATAAGTTGTTTTGGACCCCATAGACTTTCACTGTAAGGACAAAAACAGTTCTTCAATATATACATATATATATATATATATATTTTGTGTTCCACTGAAGAAAATTATATAGGTTTGGAATTAAATGGTGGTATTAATGAATAATGACAGAATTTCATTTTTGGGGGAACTGTGCCTATAAGTAGGTGGAAATGGGGCTAGTTTTCACATTACTGTTTCTAAAGTTCTTATTTTTTTTGTAAGTCAGTTTCTATATATACACACAGCCTACATTGTTATTTTCCCACTAATATTGCACTGGAATACAGATAAAGTTAACTGAACACATGTTGATCCAATAGCAAAGCATGTTGTCACAATGAAAACTTCCCATTATTAATACCATTAAAGGATTTTCAGCAAAATTTAAACAATTCATGAAACAACAAATATGTATATGGTAACCTACAAAATAACAGAAATTGTAATTAATAAATAAAATGTAAAACATATTGTGACAAGGTGATATTTATTAAATATACTCCTGTCCTAATAATAAGAGCAAAGTTAAACCTTTTGGTTCAAAGGTAGGGCTGGCTATTGATTCAAATTTCATGATTCGATTCGATTTCTATTCACAATCATGCGATTCTATTCCGATTTTGATTCGATATTGATTATTTTGGATATATATATATCAGGTTGTAAGGGTGGAACTCCTACAGGGGTTCAGGCTGTAGGGTTGCCGAGCGACTAAAGAAACGTTATCAGCAAGATGGTAGAAAACTGTACATTTCTTGTCTATTACCACCCACTGCAACTTATACCAACGACGGAAATAAGCGCAGTTATAATAGCAAAATATGTGGGAGAGCGTTGCTATAGTGTGACGATATTATATTACAATAGGGAGCACATTAATGTTAATACCAAATCAAAACTAGTTAGCACATCATTTGTAATAGAAAGGGTTTAATGACAATATCGGATTATGGTTACACTTAAAATAATTACAAAATAGATGTATGAGATGATAAAATCATATACCATTAATCGTACCCAGAATGTATGAAAAAAGTTACCTGAGAGATAGAGAGAGAAAGAAAGAGAAAGAGAGAGAGAGAGAGAGAGAGAGAGAGAGAGAGGGCAAGAGAATGCCCAAGAAAAGCCAAGAATCAAAGAAGACCCAGAGTAACAGTTACAGTCGTCTTTTATCCCTTCCTTGACCATGTGACTGAAACACAAATATGAGACATTCAAACTGACCAATCAGGAGATTAAAACTTGCCCCATTGTACTAAAGGTGTGACAATTTGTAGACCCCCGATGTACACACATCTTGGCCTACAGGGCTTGATCACTATCAACACCTCTTTGACTTCCAAATGGCCCTTGCAGCAAGAGAGAGGGGGTTGAAACAGTAAAGCAAATGTCTTTGTTCATTTTAAAATATCTTTTAGATATTTTCAATCTTACAAGGTACAGTACATATGGCGGAAAAAAAACTGAACTAATGCTGTAAACTATACGTGGGAGTTGGTACTACATTATTACTATAATATTGAAGGTTAAATTAACTTATTTGTATACAAACACTTAAATTACTAACGAGTTTATGGTCACTGAATATGATTTTTCTGAGGTAAATGTGACGTTATGACATATTGTTTATGAGCTGTTTGATCGACGTCTTTCCGCGGTTGAAACGCTGATTGAGCTGTAAGGAACCCCCCATCGGCCCAAAAACGGAATCCGACGGCCTGGGCGAAGGTTAACGCGTGTATGCCTTTTCAGCTCCTCTGTGAAGTTCACTTAATTTCACTCGTTTAATCTGACTCCAATTTCAAATGATTTTTACTCTTAAGTCGTGTTTCCAATTAGAAGTTAATCATTGGTTATGCATTAATTTAGATATTTGATTATTCTGAGTATCTTTTACTTTCAATTATTCGTTCACTGCAGTCCCGGTATCGCTTTAGAAAAGTCACTTCGGCCGATTGAGTGCTTTCTCGGACACAAACTCGTCAGTTCTGACCTTAAACATTGGATGCAGGGTAAATATCTACCTTTAAGTCGGTCGCGCTCTGCTTACTCATAACAAAAAGCATAGTTTTTATATATTTACGAAAACTGCAACTTATTTAAGGCAGCGATAGTCAGAAATCGAAATGGACTTAATTGACGTGCCCTATGCTCCATCTATTAAACCTTCCGTATGATCTATCCTGAACACAGATTTGCGGTAATACCTTCGCTTTAATCTACTAGAAATAATGAATTAAGAATAATGCAGAATAAACCAAAAATAATATTTATTTGTCAAGTAAAAATGTATCATGCCAATTACATAGTTGGACAATTAGAAGCCAATTCAGAAATAATATATGCATAACATCAATTGCTCAAAGAGTAAGAAATGCACATACACACAGTGGTGGATTAGTGTTTTTAAGACACTTCCCCATCACTGTATGGGGGTTTCTGGTTCCAGAAGATCCCACATGACTGCTTTGCACTTTACCTTATATACCCATACCAGAACAAAAGGATTGTAAATATTTACTACACCAACACCTGTTTTGGGGGAAGAGGAGTGGGTTATCAGATCTCTTGAAGAGACAAAAGGAGGACAGAATTCTCCTTAGTTTTCAAACTTCCTCATAACATAAGTGACTGCTGTGAAACCGAGACCATTTTACCAATCGCACTGAGACATTTAAAATGATACCAAACATGAAAGGGGAAAAAACAATAGATACACAAGTTACATTATACATCTTGAAGAACTTTCAGTGACTTGAGTTAGGGGGAAGGGAAGGAGGGTGTGTGTGGGGGGGGGGGGGGGGGGGTTGCATCCTGTAGATGTTGTGAGGGCAAGGCGTTGTCCTATGCTATTTCTTTAGATCTTCTCTCCAGATGAGTTTTATTGCTTTATTGTAGGGCACTTGATCTCAGTTTTGTCTTAGCAGGAAAATCAAGCCTTACAGAGCGATTACATGTGACATGATACGGATTTCGATAAGTTGTACTGTATCTTTTAACATTAAGATGTTCATTCATGTTTATTTTGCTCTGTAACTGGTATTAAAGCGGAGGATAGGATCAGTTCACGTGCGCTCCGTGCTGCCGCTTCTCTTGATCTGAAAACTGAAAACAGGATGGACTGATCGATTCTTGGTATTTAATAATCGATATCGTTTCGTAAAAATGAAAATCGATTAAAATTGAGAAATCTATATATTTTTACCCAGCCCCAGGTAAAAGGATAGTTCACCCAAAAATGAAAATTTTGTCATCATTTACTGTTGTTCCAAACCTGTATGAATTTCTTTCTTCTGCTGAACACAAAAGAAGATATGTTGAAGAATATGGGTTACCAAACAGTTGATGGGCCCCAATGGCTTCCATAGTATGGAGGGGAAAAAGTACTATGGAAGTCAATGGGGTAGGTTTGGAACAACTTGAAGGTGAGCAAAGGCCTGGGTATACTTCATTTTCCACGTTCCGCTTTATCTCAAGCACAGTTGAGCACGCGAGCCTTTCAAAGTATACTCCTTTGGACGCCAACGCGGAAAGACGCATTTGGCGTTTAGTGGACTTTATCAAGTGCTCAAGTCACTCGCACATGTGCTGTTGTGCACGCACTGTCCAAGCGGACGCAAAAATTGGGCTGCACGCAACAGTGACCTTCCTGATGACGAGAATTACGTCACACGGATAGTGCACGGACCGTTGCTCACTCAAGAATTATAGGAAAAATATGATGATATTTGAATCTAGAGAAGTGAAACCACAGAAATGATAGGCGATTTATGACAGTTTTGAACAAAGTATTTGAAACCAACTTACAAAATTACTAACTAAAGAAAACACATTTGTGTAATTGGATTTTTGTCTTTAAACCTTTAAACTCAGTGTGCTATGCATAGCCTGTACTGCTTATTCAAACATGAGATTTGTGTTTGTGTGCATTTAGACCCTTTAGGCTGTGCATTGGTTCCATCCAAATTCAACATCATCTTTAGACCTCAAACCTGGCCTGAATCCCATCAAAACTGTATACTCATAAGTGACGAGCTTTTCAGTCCGAGCAGTAAAGTGGCCCAAATGGAGATGGTTGACATGCTGTATAGTGAAGGTTTAAATGAGAGGCTCTGGATCGGACTGCGCCGTAGTCTGCTCACATTAGAGTGGTACTGGCAGAGGGGTAAGAATGCACACAATATGACATACACGCAGTGGAGAACCGGGGAGCCAAGTGTTCCTGCGAAGGGCATGTGCGCTTCAGTATTCCCAAATTCAAGCATGGATTTCCATTGGAAAAGTGTGCCCTGCTGTGCTCAATTGAAGTCTATCTGCTACACAAGGGCTCGTTACTTTCCTCTGTATTTTCCCATCTCAAATGATATCTCAACTAAGAAAGGTAGTAATTCTAATAGTAATGCTGGAGAAAATGAAGATGTGTAATAAAAACTGGCCAGGAAAAAACAGTGACATCTGAGGATAACATTTTTGTTTCTTTATATTTTACAATTCATAGCTGGATACATCATTAAATGATATATTGTTAATATACAAACCTGCTTAAACTTCCAAAATAGCTCTAGTTTAAATAGAACAGATTAAAGATGTTAGATCACAAATAGGTAGATATGAAGTTGTTTGGTCACAAATTCCTCTAAGAAGTTCACATTGCCTTTATAACCATGAATATTTTATGTAGCCTAGATCTTATTCACACTGTTTATCTAGAAACATGGATTTATATGCAGTCATCAGCACTTTGTATTTCCAATATATAGATGTATACTTTCAAAAAAGGCATTCATAAATTTCAAGGTATAAAGTCAGCATGAAACATAAGTCGTGATAGTCTTTTGAGTATTGATATACTCAATGAATATCTGAGTGAAATGGCTTCTTGAATAAGAAAAAAATGTAGGGCGGGACTTGATTTTGTCCATAGGGCATTGATTGGATGCTTGTGGTTTGCTATTGCTGTGATCTCATGTGAGTGACAGGTTGTCCCGCCCTCTCGCCAGTAAACATCATCAGAGAAGAAATATTTCTGCAAGAGGGAGGGGAAGTTATTTTGATAAAAGATTACAAGGGCACATTCATTTTTAAGAAATAAGTCATTTATAATAAATACTGTATAATATTCCATATAAAAACAAGAATTGTAAATTTTGATTTCATGGTGACTTTTAAAAACCATCTCCACATAGCATCATCATATTTGTATACATGAATGTCATATTTGTATCTAGGAAGTTGTATTCAAATAAACATAAGCTTTCAGACCTCAAGCCTAGTGCATGCATCATTTAGCCTTTAATGGCAGTGAGAAACTGAGTGATGACTGCTGTAAAAATATACACCATGTGTTATATAACAAATAGCCATATGTCAACAGCTCATTATACAAACTTGTGTGGAGACACTAAATGTGTTTAGAATGCAAAATGTGCCTTTGTTGCTGGAAAAACACAAATGAAGATTATATTGCTCAGAGAGAGGAAGACCTTTGGCCTTGAAGCATCAGGTGAGTCTTATTGACAATGTATGACACAACAGAATGTTAGATATTAATATTGTACTACATGGGCATGTTTATGATCTTTCTGTCTGTATTGCAATCATAAATTTAAGAACTGTTTGAATCAAGAAGTTTTTAATGGGTTATGTTTATAACTTTAATCCATGTAGACTTTCATAGCACTCAAAGTACCATACATTTCAGGGTTTTATTCAGTAAATTCAATATAAGTCTAATATATTATTTAATATGACTGATTCAACCTAATTTTTAAGGTCAGTTCAGGTAGAAAATATTTCCTTAAAGTAACAGTCGCACAGCTTCACCTTCTACAGTGCTCTATATTTTCTATATGAATCACATTCCCTGCAAAATCTTGTGTATATTTTGTTATTTTACATTTCGTGTATCAATTAACCTTCATAATTATTCTTCTTCTTGATTGTCAGATTTTTTTCCATCTAGGCTGATATAACACCAGTAGCTGCTCAAATCAACCGAGAACCACAGAGTGACAGTGATGCTGTTCAATCTTATCTTCATGTCACTGGTTTGCCAGGGTAAATCATCTCTCACATTTTCACACATTTATGTTCAAAGTTGATTTTTTCTTTTTTTCTGAACAAAGTGACAGAAATCACAAATGCTATAAAATTCCCTGTTTTATCATTGGTCTTGATTACACCAATTGTATTTTACTGCAATATACTGTATGCAAAGGATAGTACACTCTTAAAAAATAAAGGTTTCAGAAGGGGGGATTTGTAGTAATTCCATAGAAGAACCACTTTTCAACTTTTCAATGAACAGTTCCTAAAAGAACCATTTTTTCTTAGTGTGAAAAACATTTTAATAATCTAAAAAATATTTTCCTCTAAAAAGAACCTTTTGTGCAATGGAAAGGTTCTATGGATATTAAAGGTTCTTCATGGAATCATCAATGCCAATAGTGACCTTTTCATAGTTCCTAGAACTATTGGCTGAAGTACCCGGATTTTGCAGTGTTCGCACCTGCAGGAACTAAGAACGATTTTAGTTCTAGGAACTCCTTTTGGGGGAACTATAAATTAGCTCCTACTTCAGAGTAGGGTCTAAACCAGCAATATAGGAATTATCAGTGACATAAGTGTACGTTGATTGGTCAAACGCATATCAAACACCGGCACCCGGCGTTTTTAAAAAGCCGTGTAAACATATTTACTTCACGAACATGGAAAACAGCGATAACGACATTTACCTGTTGTCTGCAGGGTTGTGTTCTTTTCTCTACCTCGATGATATGTAACACTGAAAGTTGTCATAGGAGATTTCATCTCTTAGCCCCACTTTTTGCTCTTTCAGTTATTTAAATTATACGTTTACATTCCATCTCCATTATCACAAAACCCACGACACGACACACAACAAACACAGCTCCGATCACTGCATCCTCCATTCACCAGTTTTTAGCGTTTATAAATGCTGCGCAACATGTTTGAGTTTATTTTGCTATTAAAACATCTGACTGTACATTCTACTACTTATAATATAAGCAAACAAATGGGTGTAAAATATTGATTTGAGTTGAAATGATATTATTATGTGAGAAGTAAAAGAGTGCAGAGTGATAAGAGAGACATGAAACTCAAAAACTGTAGGAAATCTCACGGTGCTGATTTGTGGGAATGTTATATCAGTATATCTCCGTACAAAAACAATGAACTCTAAACTGCTATTTGACAGGGCTGTCAGTGGAGAGCTATGGAAAAGACTTCATCACGGCATTCCCGGAGAACATTGCCTATTACCATCCACAAGAGTCCTCCAACACGCTCCAAATTACTGCTTTCTACAACGACACCGCCGTCTCAATCACCATCAACCACACAAATGTATATAATGAAAAGCTACAACCTGGGCAAACTAAAACTGTACATTTTCCCAAGTATGTCGAGCAATATAAGTTCACACGCTCCCTTTATTTTGTCCGAGTCAATAGCACCAAATTGATCGTGGTGCTTTGGATCAGTCAGCGAGGGGACAGCGTGCAGTCTTATTTCGTTCAACCTGTAAAGAATCTTGGAAAGCTGTATTCAATCCCCTTTAACAATTACAATCAGATGATGGCATCCTCGTCCAATATGTCAGATCTGTTAGCTCCGGACAGCTGGAGATACAGTTCGTTCAGGCTGATCATTATCAATGCTGAGAACATCATGAACACCATCTCTATCCAAACAGTTGGCACGAATGCTCAAAGAGCCTTTACACTCAGACCTTACGAACTTTTCCAGTTCCAAACCAACGGTTTAGAGATTAAAGTGTACTCTAGTAACACTGTGGCTGTGCTGCTGACTCATCCATGTGTAGAAACAACCGGGTGTGACTGTAACATGGTGGTGAGCCATGTTCTTCCCCAAAATCTGTGGGGTCAGACTTTTGTTGTGCCGTCGTTGAAGAACCTGAATTCAACTTGGCTGCAAGTGACATCCACAATGAAGGTCATGCACAGAGGACAGAATATAAAAAATCTAGCCTCAAATTCTTCAGATCTGATTCCTTTCCCGTACCTTGAAAGTGGATCTCAGTTCATCAGTGCATCAAATAATGTGACCATCAGGCTTATCAGTCCAGGCCTCATCTTAGAACTCATGCCAGAAACCATGTTCGCTGCCTGTTACCTGCTGCAGATAAACTCAACAGAAGGTGAGGCCTTTATCATAGCTGAAACAGCCAGTAGGGGTGATGTTCGTATAGACGGTGATTTGCTTACATCCACTGACTGGAAAACCATTACCAGTTCAAACTACTCCTCTGTATCAGTGCCGATTAGTGGCACGCATGTCATCTGGCATCCAACCTCCAGGATCGGAGTGTACATGTTTGAAAGGATGGAGAGTGGAATTCCTTACGGAGGCCCAGCTGTGATTTTAAATGAAAATCCAGGTAAAATGATACCCTTTTTTTATCCAAGAGTGAATGTGATCATTACTTTGATTGATTAAAGTCAACATGAAATGTTGTTTACAACCTATTTAACTTCTGAAGAAGAAAAAATGTATGGCAGGATTCAAATTTACTTGATTTATCAAATCGGTTAGTGATCTGGATATTAAATCTGGATATTATCAAATGTTTGAATGACACATGACATGAAACTGGATTTAGCCACAAAAGTTTTGGGTTAGTAAGATTTTTATTTTTGAAAGAAAAAAAAAATTATTTAACAAGGATGCATTAAATTGATCAAAAGTGACAGTAAACACATTTATATTGTTACAAAAAAAATTATTTAAAATAAATGTTCTTTTGAACTTTCTATTCATTTAAGAATCCTGAAAACAAAATGAATCAGTTTACACAAAAATATTATGAAGCACAAATGTTTTCAACATTGATAATAATAAGAAATGTTTCTGAGCACCATATCATCATATTAGAATGATTTCTGAAGGATCATGTGACACTGAAGACTGGAGTAATGATGCTGAAAATTCAGCATTGCTGTAATGAGTAAATTATATTTTAAAATATATTCAAATTGAAGATTGCAATATTTCACAATATTACTGTTTTTACTGTATTTTAATCAAATAAACGTACCCTTGATGAGCATAAGAAAGTTCGGTAACACTTTAATTTAGGGTCCAATTCTCAATAATAACTAGTTGCTTATTAGCATGCATATTACTTGGAGATATAGGCTGTTTTTAGTACTTAAATGCACAAATTAATGCTTTATTCTGCATGACCATATTCTACATCCCTTAATCCTAAACTTAACAACTACATTACTATTTATGAACAGTAATTAGGAGATTATTGAGGCAAAGTCAGAGTTAAAGGGGACCTATAAAGCCCCATTTTACAAGATATAAAATAAGTTTCAGAGTGTAGTTTCTCTCAAGTTTTAACTCAAAATAACCCACAGATATTTTTTATAGCATGTTAAAATAGCCAATTTTGGTGGGTGAGCAAAATCGTGCAGATTTAAATGTGTGTCCCTTTAAGAGCAGGTGCTCTCTGCCCACTTTCAAGAAGAGGGCGGAGCTTCAAGAGTTCAGGCTCTGGCATAACGTGTAGGCCAGATTGCTAGAACACTAGCAACAACAAAACAGGACAATTATACACACTGAAAACTCAGAAACTGTCAGTAGCTGTGTTTAGCCTTATATGTTCGAACCGGAGTCATTATCATTGTGAAGCAGTCTGGCACAAAATGATTGGCACAAATGTATAAGACTTTACTGATTTTCTTAGGGACATTTGCTATGAAAATTAAATTCAACCTGGACGTCCTCAGTGACTCCGATGGCGAGAGTCTATGGAGACTCTTATGTGGGCAGGTCATCACCAGCTGTGGGTGGGGCTTTCTTCCTACGATTATGTCATTGTTGCGGGGAATCTGAATCAGAGCGTTTGAAGAGACTGCCTGATTTATGGGATTATAAAATAAAATGGTTGTTCTCACACACTGCGGACACACATTGGTGTTCAAACACCTTATAAAAGTAAATTTTACATATTAGGTCTTCTTTAATAGTTAATAGTGAGAATTGGACCCTAAACTAAAATGTGACTGAAAGTTCTTTCAAAAACATGAAAAAAAAATCTTACTGACATTTTTAGAGCTTGACAGTAAAAAATCAAGATAGTGTCTTTTTTCATCACATAGAAAAGACTAGCTCGGATAATCTAATACAAACAAACAAAAGGTGTTCCTATTGTTTCCTTATGTAAATAACACAGAATTTTCTTGTACAATAATGTGCACAGATAAAGCAAAATAAGATCAATATTGAAATTTAAAGTAATTGACCAACATACATTATATCATCCTACTTGAAGTTACATTAAAATATGAATGAAATCAAAATTCACAGTGCATACTGAAAATGTCAGTGTATGTTTTGTATGTACATAGATCGTGATGGGTGTATGGCAGATCCTGCACAATATATAACCACTACTGATGTCATGACGTGGCCTGAATCCCATGATTACTGCATAAATATAACTTTCCAGATGAGCACACCAAGCAGCGCAAGGGCCCAAAAGGAGATGACCAACTTTCTGCAAAAAGAGGGCGGTCCCGGGTACTTCTGGATCGGGCTGCGGCGCAGTCTGCTCACATTAGAGTGGTACTGGAAGAACAGCAATGACAGCGAATACAATGTGAATTACACAAAGTGGGCTGTTGGGCATCCAGAGAAACCCCGGAAGGCTTTGTGCGCTTCTGCGTCGCAGGATGCCAACAAAGATTTCTCCTGGAAGAGTGTGCCTTGTTGCACTAAGATGAGGCCTGTCTGCAACAAAGAGGCCAAATACTTCAGTGAATTGACCTTTAATATGCTATATGATCATTTTTACATCATTAACCAAAATATCTGTGCTTATCAATTTTGTTTTTCTTCAGTAATGAATCAAACGTTTAATCATGATTCTGAATAAGACTAATCTAATTTCTTAATTACAGAAAACCTTTAACTATTGTCTGTTAATTTAGTTTTTTTTAATGCATAATATAAAGACATTTTTCACTTTTTTCAACATTAAAATATGTGGATCTTTATATGTCCATGGTAGTTAATGAAATATTTTATGGCCTCACTTACTGTTATCGCACAAACTGAACAGCCTCTCAAATTGGACAACTGTAAAAACTGTTGTAATGTCAGATGTAATGTAGGCTAAGGTGAAGGCACCTAAAGTGAAAATTAGCTCCTAGGTGAATACAGGTGTATCTCACAAGTTCACAATGCTCTTGAAAAGTCTTATACCTTTAAGCCTATTTGGCTAGATTCTGGTGCATTTGGGTATGTTTACCTCTGTTGGCTGATGTCTTTCAGCTCACCATCGCCTCCATGCTGCGATGTCATTTAGGCAAATCACATAGACACCTAGGCATAATTAGTTAACAGGCATCATTTTATTGAATATTAAATGTGGTTTATAAAATCCAAAAGTGCACAAACTTTATATAATGAAAAAACATGTCTTGCTCAACTTTATTTGCTACAAGAATTTGCTTGTCTAAATGTCACCATAATTTTAAACCAGCATAGACCATACTATTTAATATTAAAAGTTTCTCTGTTATAAATTTTATTTTGATACTATATATATAATTACAAAATGTATCTAGATATAAAAAAAAAAACTCATTTTGAGGTAATATAACATAACGGTTTATTATGTAAGGTCTTTATACATTGCATTTCTGTCAATAGATCCTCCCAAATTCTCATAACAGTCTGGTCTGAAAAATTCTTAATCTATCTGATCTGTTAGTTTTATATACAGTGGGTACGGAAAGTATTCAGACCCCCTTAAATTTTTCACTCTTTGTTATATTGCAGCCATTTGCTAAAATCATTTAAGTTCATTTTTTTTTTCCTCATTAATGTACACACAGCACCCCATATTGACAGAAAAACACAGAATTGTTGACATTTTTGCAGATTTATTAAAAAAGAAAAACTGAAATATCACATGGTCTTAAGTATTCAGACCCTTTGCTGTGACACTCATATATTTAACTCAGGTGCTGTCCATTTCTTCTGATCATCCTTGAGATGGTTCTACACCTTCATTTGAGTCCAGCTGTGTTTGATTATACTGATTGGACTTGATTAGGAAAGCCACACACCTGTCTATATAAGACCTTACAGCTCACAGTGCATGTCAGAGCAAATGAGAATCATGAGGTCAAAGGAACTGCCTGAAGAGCTCAGAGACAGAATTGTGGCAAAGCACAGATCTGGCCAAGATTACAAAAAAATTTCTGCTACACTTAAGGTTCCTAAGAGCACAGTGGCCTCCATAATCCTTAAAGGGAAGATGTTTGGGACGACCAGAACCCTTCCTAGAGCTGGCCGTCCGGCCAAACTGAGCTATCGGGGGAGAAGAGCCTTGGTGAGAGAGGTAAAAAAGAACCCAAAGATCACTGTGGCTGAGCTCCAGAGATGCAGTCGGGAGATAGGAGAAAGTTGTAGAAAGTCAACCATCACTGCAGCCCTCCACCAGTCGGGGCTTTATGGCAGAGTGGCCCGACGGAAGCCTCTCCTCAGTGCAAGACACATGAAAGCCCGCATGGAGTTTGCTAAAGATGGTGAGAAATAAGATTCTCTGGTCTGATGAGACCAAGATAGAACTTTTTGGCCTTAATTCTAAGTGGTATGTGTGGAGAAAACCAGGCACTGCTCATCACCTGTCCAATACAGTCCCAACAGTGAAGCATGGTGGTGGCAGCATCATGCTGTGGGGGTGTTTTTCAGCTGCAGGGACAGGACGACTGGTTGCAATCGAGGGAAAGATGAATGCGGCCAAATCCAAGTGTGAAAAACTTGTTGCATCTTTCTCTAAAAGACTCATGGCTGTATTAGATCAAAAGGGTGCTTCTACTAAATACTGAGCAAAGGGTCTGAATACTTAGGACCATGTGATATTTCAGTTTTTCTTTTTTAATAAATCTGCAAAAAATGTCAACAATTCTGTGTTTTTCTGTCAATATGGGGTGCTGTGTGTACATTAATGATGAGAAAAATGAACTTAAATGATTTTAGCAAATGGCTGCAATATAACAAAGAGTGAAAAATTTAAGCGGGTCTGAATACTTTCCGTACCCACTGTGTGTGTATGTGTGTGTATATATATATATATATATATATACACACTACCAGTATAACATTACTATTTTTAATGTTTTTGAACAAAGTCTCTTATGCTCATTAAGGCTGCATTTATTTCATAATACAGAAAAGACAATAATATTGTGAAATATTATTACAACTTAAAATTATGTTTTTCTATTTTAATATACTTTAAAATATAATTTATTTCTGTGATTCAATGCTGAATTCTGCTGATTTGATACTCCGTTATTATCAATGTTGAAAACAGTTGTGTTGCTTAATATTTTTTTTTTGGAACCTGTGATACTTTTTTCAGGATTCATTGATGAACAAAAGGTTAAAAAGAACAGCATTTATTCAAAATATAATACTAACACTTTTTATCAATTTAACATGTGCTGAATAAAAGTATGAATTTCTTTCAAAAAAAAAAGAAAGAAAACAAATTACTGACCCTAAACTTTTGAACGGTAGTGTATATTGTTACAAAAGATTTCTATTTTAAATAAATGCTGATAATTTTTTTTTTTTTTTACTTTTTATTCATCAAAGAATCCTGAAAAAGTATCACAGGTTATAAAATAATATTAAGCAGCACAACTGTTTCCAAAATTGATAATAAATCATCATATTAGAATGATTTTTGAAGGATCATGTGACACTGAAGACTGGAGTAATGCTGCTGACAATTCAGCTTTGCATCACAGAAATAAATTATATTTTAAAGTATATTAAAATAGAAAACCATAATTTTAAATTGTAATAATATTTCACAATATTATTGTTTTTTTTTCTGTATTTATTATGAAATAAATGCAGCCTTAATGAGCATATGAGACTTCGTTCAAAAACATTAAAAATAGTAATGTTTCCAAACTTTTGACTATATATATATATATATATATATATATATATATATATATAATACACAATTGTATATTTACAATTTCAATCATTTTCAATAAACTATTATTTAATTCATAATTTGTGTTGTGAGTCTTCTCCTTTATTGTGCTCTTCCCCTGTGGGACATAATGTGTTTTTTAGTCTTTGCCATTTGTCAGTGCAGCTATAATCAGAGTTTACAGTCTAATTTGTGTTTTATCTAATGCGTATGTTCATCATATATGTGAATTGTTAACATCACACGAGTGATCTTGTCGTACTGTCTTGTTTTTATCAGTAAAACCACATTTGGTTGTGTTTATGCAGGAAATAACTGTGGCAAAACGATTGCAATAACAACTGAAAACCTGTTTTAAATTCTTTTTGAGCAAACCTGGTGGACGCCTACAGTATTTAAGAATTCAAGAACATGATTTTGCATTGTGAAAGTCATTATGTCAAATGAAGCATGTGCTGAAGTCAATGGTATAGCCAGGATCCTACGCAAATCTGAGAGAAAAACAACCATTTTGAAAGTCAAATGAGTTTGGATTAAAACAAGGTTAAATAGGTGATTCTTAAAGAGAAGAAGAGTGCCGACCAAGACATCTGGTAAGAGTTTTTGCTGTGGTTGAGCAACTTGTGTGGATAATTGTTGGATAATTGTTGGAGTATTTAACTACAATGTTTCTGCAGAGAAATATATATTTGCCTTGCATGAAATGCAGAGAAAATCTTAAGGCATAAAAAAGGCAACTTTTTTGTTGTCGCATTTTTGTCTTTTCTTCCAGCAAGTTAAAGCCATAATCATGCTTGTTGTTCTGCTGATCGCATCAATGTTTTGCCAAGGTAAGAGAAGAACTTTTACTATCCTTTATGACAGTGGTTTGGATAAAAGTGGTCTACCCAGTGAATAAATGTAATATAAATTTACTGATCTGGTTTCTCCCAGATTGGGCAGTTTTTGTTGTACTCTTCTTTACCACCTGAAAAAGTTAAAAAGCTGCTGTTTTTAAGTTATTTGGGATGCAATATAGCTCATGTACAATGAACATTTTTATTTAAGGTCTTACAGTAGTAAGCTATGGAGACAACTTCATCACTGCCTTTCCGGAGAACCTAGGTTTCTTCTATCCGTCTTATCTCAGGAACATACTAAAAGTCACGGCACTTCATGACAACACTAAATTCACAGTCTTATACAAAAACACACAGACAGTCAAAGAAATCCAGCGGTCAGGGCAGATCATGACTGTGACTATTTCAGAATCTGCTGAAGTTAATCAACTAGGCTCTTCAAACGCATCTGTCAGAATTACCAGTGACAAAAACATCACAGTGGTTTCTGTAAGTGAGCGGGGCACAAGCATCCAGACCAATGTCGTCCAGCCCACAGTAAACCTTGGTACAAACTATATGATCCCTCTGCTGGATTACCCAGAGTATCTTGCATCCTTTGACCTACCTATTCTTGTCAGTACAACCATGAGATACAGCTCATTCAAGTTACTCATTATCAATGCGGTGGACAGTCAAAACAACATCACTGTAATCAAGCAAACATCAACAGATGTTCAAGAAGAGACATTCAATATCGAGTCTTATCAGCTGGTCCAGCTTCAGACCAACGGTTCCGTGTTGAGGGTCAGATCTAGCAAAGAAGTAGCTGTGATATTGACCCACCCGTGTGTGGAGACTTCAGACTGTAACTGTAACATGGTAATGAATCAGATTCTTCCCACAAAGTTTCAGGGTCGGAGCTTTATCATACCTTCCATCTTCAACGTGTCCGAGACCCGGTTACTTGTGCTGTCAGAAAACTCTTTTTCGCTACTTCACGATGGTAACCAGATACAAGCTACTTCCTCAGCTCTTCTGCGGTTTTCAAACCTGGAGACATCTCAACTGGTAAAGTCTTCAGACAGTGTGTCCCTCAGACTTGTCAGTCCGGGCCTCATTGTGGAATTGATCCCAGACACCATGTTTTTTGCTTGCTACCTGCTGCAGTTTAATTCACCTAATGGCAAGGTTGTGGTGATAGCTGAAACAGACAGCAAAGATGATGTGCGCACACATAAAGGTTTGCTTTCAGCATCTGAATGGACTGCAATTGCTGGCACAAAGTTCTCTTCGACTGTAGTAACTATACTAGACCTCAGGGCCACAGTCTGGCATCCGACCTCAAAGATTGCTGTTTATATGTTGGAATACATGTCTACGAAAGTAATTTTTGGAGGCCCAGCTATACCCATCAATGAAAAACCAGGTAAAAGATCTTGATTCTGTCTATCTATCTATCTATCTATCTATCTGTCTGTCTCTGTCTATCTACCTACCTACCTATCTATAGTGGGGATCGAAAGTTTGGGCACCCCAGGTAAAAATTTGTATTAATGTGCATAAAGAAGCCAAGAAAAGATGGAAAAATCTCTAAAAGGCATCAAATTACAGATTAGACATTCTTATAATATGTCAAAAAAGTTAGATTTTATTTCCATCATTTACACTTTCAAAATAACAGTAAACAAAAAAATGGCATCTGCAAAAGTTTGGGCACCCTGCAGAGTTTATAGCATGCACTGCCCCCTTTGGAAAGCTGAGACCTGACAGTGTCATGGATTGTTCTCAATCATCGTCTGGAAAGACCAGGTGATGTCAATCTCAAAGGTTTTAAATGCCCAGACTCATCTGATCTTGCCCCAACAATCAGCACCATGGGTTCTTCTAAGCAGTTGTCTAGAAAACTGAAACTGAAAATAGTTGACGCTCACAAAGCAGGAGAAGGCTATAAGAAGATAGCAAAGCGTTTTCAGATGCCAATATCCTCTGTTCGGAATGTAATTAAGAAATGGCAGTCATCAGGAACAGTGGAAGTTAAAGCAAGATCTGGAAGACCAAGAAAAATATCAGACAGAACAGCTCGCAGGATTGTGAGAAAAGCAAGTCAAAACCCACGTTTGACTGCACGATCCCTCCAGAAAGATCTGGCAGACACTGGAGTTGTGGTACACTATTCCACTATAAAGAGATACTTGTACAAATATGGTCTTCATGGAAGAGTCATCAGAAGAAAACCTCTTCTATGTCCTCACCACAAAAATCAGCGTTTGAAGTTTGCAAATGAACATATAGACAAGCCTGATGCATTTTGGAAACAAGTTCTGTGGACCGATGAGGTTAAAATAGAACTTTTTGGCCGGAATGAGCAAAGGTACATTTGGAGAAGAAAGGGCAGAGAATTTAATGAAAAGAACCTCTGTCCAACTGTTAAGCATGGGGGTGGATCAATCATGCTTTGGGGTTGTATTGCAGCCAGTGGCACAGGGAACATTTCACGAGTAGAAGGAAAAATGGATTCAATAAAATTTCAGCAAATTTTGGATGCTAACTTGATGCCATCTGTGAAAAAGCTGAAGTTAAAGAGAGGATGGCTTCTACAAATGGACAATGATCCTAAACACACCTCAAAATCCACAGTGGATTACATCAAGAGGCGTAAACTGAAGGTTTTGCCATGGCCTTCACAATCTCCTGACCTCAACATAATTGAAAATCTATGGATAGACCTTAAAAGAGCAGTGCATGACAGACAGCCCAGAAATCTCAAAGAACTGGAAGACTTTTGCAAGGAAGAATGGGCGAAGATACCTCAAACAAGAACTGAAAGACTCTTGGCTGGCTACAAAAAGCATTTACAAGCTGTGATACTTGCCAAAGGGGGCAGTACAAGGTATTAACTCTGCAGGGTGCCCAAACTTTTGCAGATGCCATTTTTTTGTTTTCTGTTATTTTGAAAGTGTAAATGATGGAAATAAAATCTAACTTTTTTGACATATTATAAGAATGTCTAATCTGTAATTTGATGCCTTTTGGAGATTTTTCCATCTTTTCTTGGCTTCTTTATGCACATTAATACAATTTTTTACCTGGGGTGCCCAAACTTTCGATCCCCACTGTATGTATCTGTCTGTCTGTCTGTCTACCTACCAATCTATCTATCTATCTGTCTGTCTATCTACCAGTCTATCTATCTGTCTATCTACAGTATATGTCTGTCTGCCTATCTATCTGTCTGTCTATCTATCTACCTATCTACAGTATCTGTCTGTCTGTCTATCTACCTACCTATCTATCTATCTGTCTACCTGTCTGTCTATCTACCTACCTATCTATCTATCTGTCTACCTGTCTGTCTATCTACCTATCTGTCTACCTACCTACCAATCTATCTGTCTACCTGTCTGTCCATCTATCTGTCTATCTACCTATCTATCTATCTATCTATCTATCTATCTGTTTATCTATCTATCTGTCTGTCTGTCTATCTATCTACCTATCTACAGTATCTGTCTGTCTCTGTCTATCTATTTGTCTGTCTGTCTGTCTATCTATCTGTCTACCTATCTATCTGTTTGTCTATCTATCTACCTGTCTATCTATCTGTCTCCCAATCTACCTATCTACAGTATCTGTCTGTCTGTCTACCTACCAATCTATCTATCTACAGTATCTGTCTGTATATCTACCTATCTATCTGTTTATCTATCTACCTATCTGTCTATCTATCTGACTACCTGTTTAACTATCTATCTACCTGTCTATCTGCCTGTCTATCTACCTGTCTGTCTGTCTACCTGTTTAACTATCGGTCTGTGTCTGTCTGTCTATATGTATGTCTGTCTAACTATCTGTCTTTTTAGCTTAAGAAACTTTGCTTTTTTTTAGTTAAAATTACTGTTATATGATGTTAATTCTACTTCCTTACATTCAGATTTGAATTGCAATTCTGAATCCTGTTTGGTTCAGGAACTGAATTAGAATTTTCAATTCAATTCTAAATGCAAGGCATGTAATTGTGAATATAAAAATGTTCATTTATTCATGCATTCAGATCTTCATGGCTGTATGTTGGTTCCTGGAGAATATTCAGTTGGACGTGACCCTCTGAATTGGATGGAGTCACGTGAGTACTGCATGAATAATGGAAATCAGTTTGCCTGTCCTGTAAGCAAAGCCATCCTGAAGGACATGGCTGATAACCTGACCACAGAGGACGGGCATGGCTGGATCGGTCTCCGCCGCAGTCTACTAACTACAGAGTGGTACTGGCAGGATGAGAATGAACCCCCAACTAATGTCAATTACGTTCACTGGGATGATGGGCATCCTTTGGACCTTTTGAAGGGCTTATGTACTTCAATGTCCCTGGACTCTAAAAATGATTTCAAATGGCAAAGTGCACGTTGCTGTGATAAAAAGAAGCCTGTCTGCTACAAAAGGCCAGCATACCTCAATCCTTCATAAGACTAGTTTATAGAAACTTCATAGGTTATATAGGTTATATAGGTTATAGGTTCATTAAGTTTATATTTGTATCACCACCTGCATATCGAAGCTGTATTTTTAAATAAATGTCATTTGTCTTTATATTAGATTTATATTAGATGCATAATAATATTAAATAAGGCTAATAACTTTTTGAAATTATGTCAAGCAGTCACATTGATACCATGAATGAATGGAAATATTTTAAAACATTCAAACTGATCCTGAATTAAACTGTTTTCAACTTAGCTCAGACATCAACTCAAATGGAAGCAGGAAGATCCTGGAGTCACATCAACAATAAAATTTAATTAAAATTCTATAAAGCATGACATTTGGTGCCAGTCATGAGTTGTAATGCATTATACTTTTTAAAAAATGTATGCAGTCCTTATTTGTGCCTGATTAATTCACCACTTACTTACAATATGGTACATCTTCTTTATGCTCAAATGAAATGGGGACTGATGAAATAATGTTACATAGCATACATATCTAAGCATGTACTGACCAATATAATCTACTTCATGTACTGTAGCAAATTGCTGTATCATAAAGAAGGGTTTTCATAAAGAAAATCTGTGAATATGCATATTGCCATGTGCAAACAGATCCTCAACAGACATTTTCACTCAGGCCTGATGCTGAATCTGACGCTGCAGGACTGCAAACTGCATGAATCAAATTTATCGCTTGACGAGCTTAATAGCTCTAATCTCACACTGTAGGATGTAGAACCATTAATCAGCCTATTTATGACTTTAATTACTGTAATCATCCCTTACTGGCATTGTTCTATATGCTTGAACCTAAATCATTTACGGGTATAATTGCTGAAAACTATACGATTTAAAGAAATCTCAATTATTATTTAATTAAATAAAGAAATACGCTTTCATAAAGCACAACATACCAAATATTTGTCTCATAGAGCCAATTAAATGTGAGTGTTGACTGCTTTTTGTAGGTGCTAATTCTCATTAACCAAGGCTGGATAGATGTGGGTATTTATAAAAGCACTAATCTGTTGGAATGTAAAACAACTATATGACATACTATACATTTGGGCTCCTCATTGACAGCAGAGATGGTAGAATAGTGAAGTAAACATTGACAAACACTCAAGAGAAGATCAAGAGTTTGTCCAGTTCCAGATCAACGGTTTACTGGTATGATGCTACAGTCAGGGGTGTCTGTAGACCAGGGGTAGACCGTCTTTATTAGTAGGGGAGACCGGGGATGGTTGTAACACTTCCAATTTCTCTAATCAGGATCAAGTTACAAATCACCTGATTCACTTCACATATGCTTGGTTTAGTCCTTATTCCACATGCAGGAAAGTAGAGCACTGTGGCAGATTTTAGATGAGAAAATGTTTTGTTTGTTTTTTTTATTTCAATATACCTAGGTCAGGGGTGTCCAAACTCAGCCCTAGAGGGCCACTGTCCAGCAAAGTTTAGCTCCAACTTGCCTCAACACACCTGACTGTAAGTTTCTAGTATGCCTAGTAGACCTTGATTAGCTGGTTTAGGTGTGTTTATTTGGGGTTGTTGCTGAACTCTGCAGGATGGTGGCCCTCCAGGAGCAGGATTGGACACCTCTGATCTAAATCCTGGAAGAGAAAGACAAATTGAGGGATGTAAAATGAGCATTTGCTCATTTTATTCATTTTTGTTACACACACACACACACACAGACCAATTATGTTAAAAAGTCCAAGCTGATTTTTTTGTTTTTTTGTTTTGTTTGTTTGTTATAATCCTTATTTCATAATGTTACATCTCACCCCAGGGTCTGTTACAACAGGCTATGGGGTGAATTGTAACATTTCACTCCCCATGTTTGTAACAAACCACACATTTTCTGTTTGTGCTACAAAGATAACAGCTATGTCATTTAATAGCGGACACTTGTAACTAATTTTAATCACATTTTGAACGCACTGGCTTAAAAGAACTCCAAGATACAGACAGAAATGTCAAAAATGTTACAAACATCCCTGGTCTCCCCTACCCGTGTCCTGTTGCATGAAGCTAGTTGACAAATCCAGATAAATCCAGACCAGTTAAGATCAGGATCAGATGTTGCACAACGCTCGGTATAAACTTTCTCTGTCAACTCGTGTTTAATCCAGAGTTTGCGATTAACTCTGAAGCGCGTGCACCTGAAAGTGTGACAAGTGCGGCAAACAGCCAATCACACGGAAGATGCAGAGCGTCCATCAAAGCCACTAGAAGGCAAGTCTGCAACCTTTAGCCAAAAAAGTGTAACGGCTAATGCTAACGCCCCGCCTCTGGCGGTACGCAGGGAAGGAGACCAGAAGCTGTTTTTTTAATGGATTTCAATGGATGAGAGGGTTCACTATGCTGATTAAACAGCTTTTGTGTGGAAATAGCTAATCATTTAATTAATCGACAGCCTGTTTGCCAATCTTCAGCATGTTTTACACTAAACAATACTTTCGTTGGGAACTATATGTAGATTTTAGCTTGATAAAAATGTATTTTTTAAGAGAAGGCAGACTAGGGAATGTTGCGACTGATGTCACTGCCATTACGATAGGCTGAGAGGTGTCGCACGGGATTAAGTTAGCCGTTACGCTTTCTCCAATGGTAAGAGATACAGACCCTCTCATCTCCCTATAATATACAATCTCTGGCGTCCATTTGATTCACTTCTCACGAGAGAGCCGCGCAATTCACTTCTCTTCTGAAGATTAAGAGATCGTTATGAAATATATCATGAAATTAAATGCATTTACAAGGCAAGAATAAACACTGCTGCACTGAAAGTTTGAGAAGGCAGCTAAAAGAAAATATCGGACTATATCAATGCATGTGAATCAAAGAAATATGCCTATTATAATATAATAATTTATATTAGATTCACAAAGAGCTCAAATGAATACACATAAGCTTAATTTGTTTAAAAGCTTTATATATCGATGCATGTATTATATTTATATCAATTTAAAAGCAAAGTTAAATATTAATTGTCAAGTCATATAATATAGCCTACTATTATATGAATTAGGCTATACATAATTCATTCATATAATATAATTATAATAAATAATTAGCAGCAAAAGATGAGCAATTTTGTCTCTAAAATGTTTTCACTATAAACTGGTTTAAATTTGGAGCGAGAGATACAGGGGAAGTGGCTTTATTGCATCAGATAGCCTACATGTCACTTTACTCACATGGTCGAGTTTGGGTTTGCGATCTCTAACCCAGAATAAAACCTGCTCCAGAGCAGGTTAGCCGTGTAGTAAGTTACCATAACAATGAACCCCGCTAAATACCAATCCACCTTCATAAACCCGAAAAAACAGAGTTTACTCAAACTAATCTTGAACTGACCTGGGTAGAAACTGAAACCGGCTTTGTGCAACAGGCCACTGAGGGTAAATTTGTTGTGCAGACAGGAGATTCAGCAATCCATAGCTTAGACAAATTCATAAAACATCAGAACATGCATTAAAACATATACCAATATAACATTTTCATTATCACTGATTATAATGAGTCTTTTGACGCGCCGCGCCGCTCGCCTCCGTAGACACGGTGTCAGTATCATGAAAAGTATGAAAACATGAATACACTTTTGGTACTTACGATTGGTTGAACTTTCGATTGATTTCAAACCTTATTCAATCTCAGTCAGTGCTGTGACAAGTTCCTAATTCTGAACGCTCGATGGCGCTGTGTTCTTATAAATCACTCTTCTTGACGTTCTGAGCTGTTACAACAGCTCTTTTACATGGAGCAGCAGAAAAATTAAAACAAAAATAAATTAATATGTAATTCATACAAAGTCTAAATGTGGGGATTTATTTGTTTATTAGTAGATAAGATTTAGCGAGATTTGTGGATTTTAAATTTGAAATCATAAAATAAAATGGAGAACAAAAGCAAAAAAGTATTGTAGCTAATATAATATTGTCCTGACTGAGTTCTCAGTAATTCAAGAGATTATCCTGAAGAGATTATTCTCCTTATACCATATGTGGTCATTGCATAAGCTTTCTTGTTAATATTTAATTTAACCCACTTCTTCACAAAATATTAATTATTAATGCATTAAGTCATAAAGGAAAAATATGTTATTAGGCAGAATCCATGACATAATTAATTATGTGAAAATGACTTTTCTTTGGGTCATGATTTGGTTATTTAGTTAAGCCATTATGTTCTAAAGTCAACTAGATTTTTTTTAAATTACTACATCAAAACTACACTTCCCATGAATGTTTGCGGCACTTTACGGCAGAGCTGACGTCACACGCTGTTACATGTGGATAAGCGATCTGTAGCATAACATTTGAATTTCGTGAACTATGTTGTTTTAGTTGTAGATAATTTATTAATTGTTTAAAAAAAAGGCTGTCGAAGCTACGCTGCCACAGTTCAGTCATATGGAACGACATAAGCCCGCAATTTAGAAAAATAGTTGCAGCTATCTGAATTTGCTAGCCAGATCGCTACTTGCTAGCACAGGAAACGAAAGTAAGTTTATTGAAATATTTTTTAATGTGCCACTCTGAATAATGATGCTGTTTTCGATAACGTATAATCCCGAGCTGTCATTTATTAAAATCATCCTTGTTTTGAGGACTCTGCCGCAAAAATATGATAATTTATTCATTTTAATTTGGTTAAATTAAAACAAATTTCATATACATATGAACCACAATACATTACTAGCAGAACTGATGTACAGTAATTCATTTTGCCTTTTGTCCTTTTTAATTTTCACAGGTGAAGGCTAAACATCATGGAGAACTACAGAAAAGCACGCACAGTTGAGCAGCCCTGCCCATGTCCGTTTCCCGACCTGCCCAGCAACACTCCTGAAGTTCGAGTGAAGGATGGCAGCAAAGTCCGTAACCTGATGAGGTTTGCTTTAAGCCGTATGGAGGAGAAAGCACCTTCAGCAGATAATCCAGGCACCAATGAAGGGTCAGAGGTGAGCGTTGGGTCGGGGGAGAATCGGTGCCGCCAAATCGTGTTCACGGGTGTGGGTCAGAGCGTGGCTAAAGCCATCACGTGCGTGGAGATCCTGAAACGCCGTGTTCGTGGACTACACCAGCATACCAAGCTGGCCTACCGCACAGTTCAGGAGGTCTGGGAGCCCCTGGAGCCAGAGGCCGGGTTGGACAGTCTCACAGTCAGCAGAAATGTACCTAGTGTATGGGTTCTGCTCTCCAGAGACTCGCTTGATAGTAACCAGCCGGGTTACCAAGCGCCAGGTTCATTTGATGCCTTTTGGGCTCAGGCTCTCAAAGAGGAAGCGGCAACCCTGAGACATGAACAGAAAAGGAAGAGGGGAGGAACAGGGACTGGACGGGCAGAAGGGGCTGGCAGAGGAAAGGGTCCACGCAAGCAACCGGGCCGACCTGGAGGAACACGTAAACCTTTAGGTCATGCAGGGGGTGGGCAGTAATAAATGAATGTTGCAACTTCCTGCTACAGCCATAGCTTGGCTTATATTGACAAACACATTTTGATGGGGAATATTCAGTGCCATATCTAATAAGCAGATTCTTGAGAATGTCTGTCATAAAATAGTTGTTCAGTACCTGAACAGTTCACCTAAAATAAAAAACTATGTCATTATCAATTCACCCTCATGCCATTAAAACTTATTGGTTGTATTTTTTTTTTCTTTGTGGACACAAAAGGAGAATTTTTGAAGGGTTTTTATGCAGCTCTTTCCATACAGCAATATTCAATAGTGATCATGTTTGTCAATCTCTATAAAGTACCATAAAAGTGGTTCATATGACTTGTGCACTATAATCCTAGTCTTTTTATGCCATACAGAATTTTTTGATTAATAGTGACTTTAATTTTAATCTCTGCACATAAAGGATTCAGAAGACTTGGAATATAACACACAAGTTTGGATTAAAAAATGCACCACTTTTAAAATGTATTTTGGAACTTGTCAGATTTGAGGGTGTGTAAACCGTGAATAATTTTTCAGTTTTTTTGGTGAACTACTCCTTTAAATGCATTATACACAAAGGCCTAAAACTAAATTTCTAGACTGTACTATTGTGCCAAAGAGACTAGAATTAGGTATTCTCCTTTTTTATACATTAGCATGTTTTCCGTAAAAATACCTTATTGTAAAAACAAATATTCTGTAGGTTTCTCTAGAGATTATATTTGTTGACTTTTTTTTTTTCTCCAGCATATAATTTGTTTTAAAAAAGAAAAATGTTAGAAATGTATAGATTGACCCAGATTGGCATACATGTTTAAATGGGCAAAATGATTTTTTTTTTTTTTTCAGTTTAGAGGAGTTTTTCAGGAATCAATTTGAAGTAAACAAACACCATTCAACTGATCTTTGTTTTATATTATTGCAGATTTGATTAACAGATGAAGTACCAGGCAAAGTTTTTCATATCAGAAGAATGAATTATCTTTTGCTACTAACATCTTTATTTATTTATGCAAAGGAAAGGAAATTGTGTATTTTGAATACCAAATATGTCAGAAAATACACAAATTTGGGACTGACCAAATGCCAATGTTTTTTTAGTGGCACAGAAAGTCTGGTGTATTGGGGGAGCTGTTTGTGTGTATATATATATATATATATATATATATATATATATATATATATATATATATATATATATATATATTTAAATGGAAAAAATGTTATTTGAACAGATTGGGGCATATCAGCAGCAGCGGAGAACATCAAAACAATACATTAATTTCATGTTTTCCCAGCATAGACTGTTTGTTGGAGTAAATTGGAGTAAATGTTATGTATTCTTTAGGAAATTTGTGAAATCCAGAAAAGAAAAGTTCAAACAGTAGAATTGAAAGTTGTGATGTGTGAATACAAACAATGGTCAGTTTTGTGGCAGAAAAAATGTAACATGGAAAATATTATTATTATTTTGAGTGAATAAAGTGTGGATTCTTCTGAAGGTGTTAGTGGATTTCTGCATTTGTTATATGAAACTTGTTTATCTTATGCCACAAACCTTTCCAGCATCTTATGCAAAACCACATGGGGAGAGGAAAGAAGGATTTTTGAATGTCAAATGTTCTTTTACTGAATGAACAGAGAATGCACAGCTTATTCTGTTCAAAGAGGAAGAGCGCTGATCAAGATTTAAGGTAGGATATTTTTTCATCACATTTGAGTCAATAAAAATGAAAATAAATATTTCTGAATGTTCTTCTTTCAAAAGTGGTCTAGCACTGTGACAATATGTTGACTAATATTTTTCTTCAGAAAGAATTTATCTAATTCAAGGCTATGCAGAATAGTTGGATGTCATCATTATAAACAGTTGTAAATTCTATAGAAATACCAAGAATTTAAGCAAATGACAGATCAGTTTATTTGGATGAATAAAAAGCTTTAACACAGCCTCCTAGATATTAACTTATATCAAATGGTTTTGTTTAGTATTTAATACACTTTGTATGATATTTATATAACCTTTATTTAATATGTGACTGCTCAATGCATTTGCTGAAGAGTGAACTATTAATGTTGTTTATCATCAGGATTATGTTTCATATATTCTTCTTGATAGCTATAAAAAGTTTTTGTCTGCTTATTTCATTTTAATTTTCTTGCTTGTTTTAGTGCCATCTGAACACATCCAATGACTCTAGTTTTAAAGTGCATGTATATATATATATATATGAAATTGATAATTTTATGATCAAACGTGACATAAAAAATTATAAAGAAACAAAATATTTCTATTTTAAATAAATGCTGCTCTTTTGAACTTTCATCAGAAAATCCTAAAATAATGTCACTTTCCACAAAAAAATAAACTGTTATCAACAATGATAAGGAATGTTTCTTGAGCACCAAATCAGCATATTATAACGATTTCTGAAGGATTATGTGACACTAATGACTGCTAAAAATGAAAAAAAAAAATTTAAAGTATATTAAAAAAAAAAAAAAAGTAAAATACAAAAGATTTGTTTTAAATTAAAAAAAAAAATAATAAATTACTGTATTTTTTTTTTTACAATTTACAAAACGCAAATGAAAGACAAAACATATTGAAAGCAGGTAAGTTTTCATAGTAGTCTTGTTTATTCACTAGTTTGACTTAACTGTAACCAGAGCTTCCTCAGTGGAAAAAAATGATATGTTGTCTTCTTTTTGTCTGCATGTGAATTTTGTACAGTAAACACACTGGAGTGTTCTTAACAAATACACAAAATAATTAGTCACTTACATTTTTTTGCAGTTCAGCACAAATCTGTGCCTTACCAGCTGAAACCACCTTCACTAGTCACTCAACGAGGAGCTGCATAGGCAGAATACGCAGTCATGTTGAGTGTTCTGTTGACCATTTTAATGTTTAGTCAAGGTAAGTAACTATTTAATGTGATCACTGGGGATGCACTAATACCAATTTGTGTCAGTAAACATTTTAAACTCCAGAAGATGCTTTTTCTTTTTTTTTTTTTTTATTGTGCTCAAATCATACCCTTCGATGTTACAAATATTACAATTGGCTTTCTTTTTTTTTCTTTCTTTTTTTACCATGTTTAAAAAACTCAAATCTTAGACATTTTCAAAGTGGTCAAATTTTCAAAGTGTTCCTTTCAGTGTTCTCATTGACATGATAATGATGATACTGATACCAAGTACAACTATTAACCCTCTATTATCAACTTGATACGAGTACAACAGAGTAGTATTAATGCATCAGTAGTGATTACCATTGTCTGAAAATAAATTAAATAGCAAAACAACAAAACAAACATGATTATTGGGCTGTTCCACATTCATAGGGCTTTCAATGGACAGTCGTGGGACAAGTTTCATCACTGCATTCCCTGAGAATATTGCTGTTTATTATAAAAAGACCATTAACATACTCAAAATCGCCACCCTCCACCCAAACACTATGGTCAATGTCACCTCTATAGCCAGCGGCATCGTCAACACCAGTGAACGCCTCAGCAATGGGACCATTTTCACAGTGAACTTGGCAAAAGAGGATGAAGAATACCAGTCTGTATCTTCCAATAAGACGTTTCGAATCACCAGTGATAAAAACATCACAGTTCTTTCTGTGAGTGGATGGGAGGGGAGATTCCAGTCTCATGTTGTTCAGCCTGAACAAAATCTCGGAACGGTGTATCAGGTCCCCGCTCTGAATTACACCAAGATAGCCACGTCTTTTAGCCCTTTAATAACATCAGAGGGTAGATTTCTCTCTTTTAGGCTGATGATTATCAATGCAATGGACAAAGTCAACAATGTCACCATCAAACAGGTTGATGAAAGAGGTCAGAGCCGGGCAGATAACATAATGCTCGGTCCTTACAAGCTTTTCCAGATTCAGATTAATGGCACGGTGAGAGAAATAAATGCAGTGGACAAAGTGGCTGTACTTCTGACCCATCCCTGCTTTGACAGCAAAAACTGCTCCTGCAACATGGTGGTGAACCAGCTCAAACCCCCAGTGATTGACAATGAAAAGATTCCAGCCATATTCCTCGTGCCCCCTATCTTCAGTGCCAAACAGCTGCTTGTGACAACAAATCAACCCTTCAAAGTCTGTCAGGGTTTATTTAATAATCATAATGGTATTTTGGTGCAAAATTCTACTGACATCCTGCCATTATTCCCAAATTTTTCAAACGCGTCCTCGGTTATTTCTACCAACATGCATGTTTCCCTTCAATTAATCAGTCCTGGTCTCATTCTAGACCTCATTCCGACAAGCATGTTCTGTGGCTGCTATCTGTTAGGTTTTAATTCCGACCGCAGTGGGGCTTTGGTGATTGCTAATACATCCAGCACTGATGGTGTGCAAATAAATGATCAGCCTTTGCCTTTAGACATCAAATGGAACATTCTGGATGGCACAGAGTACTCTTGGGCTCTGGTGGAGGAACAAGAGATAGGCACTATTTGGCATCCTACTTCAAAGATTGGTGTATATATGATAGAATTGTTGGAGTCCAACAATATCTATGGGAGCCCAGCAATAGCTATAAATATGAACCCAGGTAAGAACTGTCATGTTTAACCATAAAAATTATATTCTACACATATTTACTAAGACTGTCAATTAATGACAGGGTTTCACAGACCGGGTTTAGACTAAGCCAGGATTAGGCTTTAGTTCAATTAGGGTTTTTAAGGGTGCTTTCACACTTGGTTCGATTGCCTGGCCCAAACCTGAGTTCGATTGCTCCCCCTGCCCCCACTGGACTGTGTTCATATTATATTATTTGGGTCCAACCCAAGGTTCGTTTGCGTCAACAAACACAACCACTGCTGTTTACTCCGTTGCTTAGTAACGACGGCGCAGGAGAAGGCATAATGCAAAATGCATAACGTTGCTCTCCTAACTTTTATATTTTGGTTTTTGAACCGTTGGTCTTGTTTCCAAAGCTTCAGTACATAACGGCACTTGCTTGCGTCTATCTGCCGCTAGGGATGCACCGATACCATTTTCTAAGGACCGAGTCCGAGTACCGATACCTGGTACTTGCTGATACCGATACCGGTGCCTATACTTTTATTAATTTCTCTCTCTCTCTCTCTCTTTTTTTTTTTTTTTTTGTGATGTTGCAGTTTTCCAAGCATAACACAGTGAAATGTAAGACAGCTTTGTTATTATTACTCCAATGAAAAAAGTAATAATTTTTATGTCACAAACTTAAAGACTAAACTTTTCACAGTGTCCAATAACCTTCAAAGGGCATAATTACCAATATATATAACAATACAACAAATACTATAGAGATACAATTAAATAAACTTGTTTTTCAGATACAGTAGGTTTATTTACCATGTATACATTTATTTAACATCTTTTGTTGTTTTCTTAACATTAATGACAAATATTTAATTAGGCTACGGTCCCTTTAAGACCGAATCCATGGATACTGACACATATCCTGTTTTCACCCAAATGTTTACGTCCACTTAAGCCATAACCGACTATATTTACGTGAGATACTCCACACGATGGACATTTTGACAACTATTTGTGCATTTGACCATTCAGGCGCGAGGAGAACTTAGAGAACTGGGATCGCGCGCAAGAAAGAGAGAGAGCGCGCGCGAGAGAGAGCGCTCTTCAGCGCTATTCCGCCTATCCCGCCTTCACTAATCGATAACGAATTAAGATGAAAACATGCAGTTCGCAATGTGTGAGTTGTCATCATTAATTTTGAAGTATTTCCACACCCCTGAGGTTGACATTGTTTCTGCTGCTGCCGTCGGTGTCTCTGTGCACGGAAAATTCTGTCAGTTACGTCACGTGAGGTATCTGTCTTTGGTATTGGGAGTATTTTTACGAGTACGAGTACAAATAGCCTACATGAGCTTGGTATCGGTATCTGTATCGGTGCATCCCTATCTGCCGCGAACGTAGAACGCTTTTTATCGTTGCCAAAGATTAAGCCCATACACATGTGTACCGAGTTTAGAGAAAATATCTCATTCCGTTCAAGAGTTATAGCCATTTTAGTAAAATTGGCTCCGCCCATTTCGAACGTTTTGGCGCACTTTAAGCCGGGCCCACATTTAACGACTAGCTAAAACATTCTAAGACTGTTCTCAACACACAGCGATTGTTTCCTGCGACTGAAGCAGATTTAAATTCTTACACATGGAATTTGAACACGGACTGTAATCGCTGACTGAACGCAACTGGCTCTGACTGGACGTGTTTGAGCATGATTAGTCATAGGTATCAATTTACATTCATAATTGGCCTTACAATCCTTAACTGTGTGCACGGCTTAAGGCGAGCAGAAATGAGATATACAGCTCTCTGCTTGCAGCACGTCAGTCATTTTTATCAAATAATACGACATTAATAGCGGTTCACTTCCGTGATTTGGTACGTTTGCGTTCATATCAGCAGCGAACCGTACCCCAGACCACCCTTTTTAAGCGGACTCAGAGTTAAGAAGACAGTGTTCACATCATCCAAACGTGCCGAACTCTGACGTCAATCGAACCCGGGTGCGCACCAAATGTGCTAATGTGAAAGCACCCGTAGCTTTTATAAATGTACCTTAGAAAAAAAACATTACTGGTGTGCATCTTGAGACAAAACAATAGCATGTTTGATTAAGGGTGTGTTCACACTTGTCATGTTTGGTCCGATTAAAACGAACCCTGGTGCGATTGCTCTGTTATTGCGGTTCATTTGAGCATGTGTGAACGCTGCCATCTGAACCCTGGTGTGGACCAAACAAGCGGACCGAGACCGCTGAAAAGATAGGTATAGTCCGCTTCCAAATGAACTCTGTTGCGGTTTGAATGATATATGACCGCAACATGGACCAAAGAAATGTAAACGAACCAAAAACAGGAAGATGAGACCCTAAAAAGGACAGAATCCTCACGCATATTGTTTTTTTCTCGTCATAGTCACGAGTTTGCCCATCACAGGCATCAGACTCGCGTCTCCACGCAGCAGATCATTTGTGTGTGTGACAGAGGGATTCCCGCCACTGTTTTTGACTCCTTTACACATTTAATAATCTCTTCACGAGCTCCCAGCTGGCCAAAATACCATCATATGCAGACTACGCACACACAACAAGCACATTTATCTCAGCACACAGCATTGTTTTGGATGTTCGGTAAGTTCCGTCTCAAAATAGGCAATACGTCATAAAATCCGACTAATCAGGTTGTAAACGTATCCCTATGCCTTTAGGTTCTGTATATTTTGGTTCGGTGATAAAATCTGAACACTAATCGGACCAGGACTAAATGTTTTTTTTTTTCTTTTTTGGTCCGGACCAAACAAAACCAACCGAACCGAACTACAAGTGTGAACGCAAAGATACTTCAGTACAAGTTGCTTTCAGTTAAAACAGCTTTAGTCCAGGACTAGCTTAAGCCTGGTCTGTGATACCGGGGGAAAATATAACTTTATTTGCTTAGCAGCATGCTAAGCTATTTGGCTAATTGGTCATCACTAGAAAAACGGTTCAATACCAACTGAATACTAAATATTTGTTTGTGTGTGTTTAGATCGTAATGGTTGTCTGGTGACTCCGGAGATGTTTGTACTTGGTAAAGATGAAATGAACTGGTTCATGTCCCGTAATTACTGCTTGAAAAATGCTGATCAGCTTGCCAGGTTTGTCGCTAAAGACACCGTGGATAAGATGACTTTGAACATGACGTACCAAGAACCGACGGAGGGCTGGATCAGTCTGCGGCGCGGCCTGTACACAACAGAGTGGTACTGGAAAAATGAGGATAATTTCCCATCCACTGTGAACTTCACTTACTGGGAGGACGGACAGCCTGAAAAACCTGAGAAAGGCTTGTGTGCCTCAGTTTCCCTGGACCCCAAAAAGAAATTCATGTGGAAGAGCGCACGCTGCTGTTCTAAAAAGAAACCTGTTTGCTATAACACCCCAAAATATTTCACTTACAGAGATACTGAAATACTGTAAACAACTTATGTCTTAATTGCAATACTTGTAATGTGAGCTCCAAACATATTTTTTTGCTTCCAGAACTGTATGTTTAGGGCTCATTAGAGAAAATAATATAATTTTCATGCTCAACATTACTCTGTCTATATATTTATGCCCCTTTATTTGATTTAGTGTATGTTATTTGGTGGGCAATGACATTAGTCTGGCAATATCATTAGAGATAGCAGTAAAAAGAAAACCTGTTTTTTTTTTTTGTTTTTTTTTTAAAGGCTAAATAGAACTATTATTGGCATATTAGATGCTAGTGTTCATGTTGAGATGTGTTTTGAGGTGTATTCAGGCTAGGATTTAAATAAATAATGTTAATAGAATTAAAATGAGTCGTATAGAGTCTATGCTTTTTTTAAAAAAAAATACAAAATAATGCCATAATCTTTATTTGCTATTAATTTGTAAGTCATTAATTATAAAATATTTAAAGTAAAACAAAATAATACTGTAAAAGTCAAGTCAGTCAAACAAGTTCAAATTGCCTTCAAAGTCAACACAAAATTTGATATTTAATTTCTCATAACTGGTCTTATTTCAAATGATTCATTGGTGCATGTTATTTCAAAAAAGAAGAAAAAAGCAATGATTGTTTTCATAATGCCTTTTTCACCCGTTTGCCGTCACCAAGTCATCTTATTTTCCAACCCCTCTACGGACTTGTCATATATAGACCATTTTAATTCTTGATGGATAAAATAAAGTCCCAACCTGTTGTTTTTTATTTGAATTGTGAGGGGAAAAAAATCAGTAATCAGACCATATGTAGGCTATTGGTACAGCAGATTCCAGTTTAAAACAGAAGATGATGTAAAATTCTTTATCTCTTCAAACCCACAATTTCATTTTCAAAATTATTTAACAGATGATTGCATGAACTAAGTTTGTGGATTTTATAATTTAGTCGTATTATAAGTATTATATAGGTCACTTGATTAGATTATCCATGTCAGACAAAGATGGAAGTCAGAGTCATATGGCTCACCTCAAAACAGGAAGTTTTATTTTAAGACCGTTATTTTTAACACTTGGAACAAGAAACAGCATTGAAAACCAGAGTGTTCTGATTATGTGAGCGTGACATTTGTGACATTTTCACTGGTCCACACTGCTAAACCTCCTCTTGATCACCCAAGCTCCCACACCCAGAGCCAAAAGCAGCTTGGTCCCCAAGGCCAGAGCAAGAAGCAGCACAAGGAGAGAGAACGAGCTCTTTGTGGTTAACCTCTCTGGGCTGGGGGGCAAAACATAGAGAGTGGCTTGATCCTTCCCCAAAGAGTTCGAAGCCGCACAGATGTACTGTCCTCCAGGTTTGACGTCCAGTAGTTGGCTTGAAGTGCGGTATTGCCCGTTAGCCTCCTGAGAAAGCGAGAATGAAGTATCTCCCTCTAGAACACCATCTGGTGCGATCCACTGAACATCAGGAAGAGGGGAACCCTGAACGTGACACACGGCTTTGAAGCCAGATGTTTCACTCCCCTCAGCTGACAAACTCAGGATTCGTGGTGCAGCTGGTAATTAGCAATATAAGAAAAGCCTGTCAGAATTTAAGATTTTACAATGCATGAGTTGGAGTTTGAATTCTATTGGCCAAACTGAATTGGAATTTGACAGGATGTTGAATTTACTGAATTGCTGCAGGAATGAGTCCTAATACACAGAAACGAGTATTTTAGCACTTCATCATCCGGAAGTCAGTATTTTTGGTTTCAGAGTTTTTGGTTAAATGCCTGAAATAAGGTCTGTGGTTAACATAAGCTCAAGATATTTTCACGTTTTATGCTACAATAAAATACATCTGTAATAACCCACCTGTGTTTTTTTAAACTTAAAAAAAAGGCATTAGCTAAAAGGGACTATCATTGCGTCAAACAGGTGAACTTATCTACTCCCTAGTCTGCTTTTATAGCCTTATGTTTATACTCAGGCTCTTGCAAACTATTCTAACTCAAACTTTCCATCGTGTAGATCAATGGTTCCCAACCACATTCCTGGAGGCCCACCAACACTGCACATTTTGCATGTCTCCTCAATCAAACACACCTGATTAAGGTTATCAGCTCATTAGTAGTTACTCACAGATCTAGGCTGCATCCGAAAACCTAGGCAGCTGACTTGTTGCCTTGCTGCCCTATCAAGCAATGACTTCTGAGGCAGCGTAACAGTTTAATGCACATGCGCAGTCCTAAGCGCGTGTCTGACTGTTTCTATAGGAACCAGAGCTTCTAACGGCAGTTGTAGTGATGCAACGACTTTACCAACTTTACCTTATTTAGAAGGTGGGACTTATTCCGCCATATTCCGCCACTTTCTCCCATTCATAATAATACGAGTTCACCGTCTTTCAATATATAAAGTCTTTGGTGCTCTTCCACCTTGGTCAAGTCCATTCTTATTTATGTTTTAAACTGGATAGAGTTTATAATTGGTTGGGGTTAGGACTATGCTTGACAGAAATGTAACCCTGGACCACAAAACCAGTCATAAGGGTCAATTTTTTAAAATTGAGATTTGTACATCACCTGAAAGCTGAATAAATACGCTTTCCAATGATGCATGGTTTGTTAGGATAGGATAAAAATAATAAAAAATATTGAGAATATCACTTTTAAAGTTATCCAAATGAAGTCCTTAGCAATGCATATCCACTCACAAATTTATATATATATTTACGGTAGGAAATTTACAAAATATCTTCATGGAACATGATCTTTACTTAATACCCTAATGATTTTTGAATTTTGACCAATACAATGTATTTTTGGCTAAAGCTACAAATATATCCATACTCCATCCATCCATCCATCTATCTGTCTATCATGACTGGTTTTGTGGTCCAGGGTCACAAATGTTGTTCCAGCACCAACAAAAGATGTTGATACAGGAAGCAAAATTCTGGTCAACATCAAGATGCAGTGTTACAATAGATTTCCTTTTCCAATTAAAAGCATGTTAAGACATCAGATGGGAATATACAGAAGTCAAATGATGTTTTTCTTACCCTCCACTCGTAGACGGGTTCCCAGCGTGTTTTCAAAGTTTGTATGGGAGTGCCCTGGTAACTCTACACGGCAGTAATAGCGGCCACCATCCTTCAATGTCACGCTGTTGATCCTGAGTGAGATGTCATGGTTTCGATGGTTGCCCTCCAGGCGGAAGCGCTGATCCTGGTTGACCTTTGATTGGCATTGCTGGCTGTTGTTCAGGCTCGTGCAGCGGAACAAAACTGTGGCAGTCCGTCCGTGGCCCAGGGTCCACACCACATGCATGGAGGAGGGATGGGTGTGGTGCGGGTGGGTGAAAGAGCAAGGCAGCACTACCGGGTACCCCTCGATCGCCCGGACCTCAGTTGGTGCTTTCATCAACCAGCCGTCATCATCTTTGGCTATAGCTAGAGAAAGATTTTTATAAAGCTTAAGAAGTTCAAAGCAAAAGAATTCTACTTCGTATTCTATTCTAATTCTGTTTTAAATTTTCTCACCTGCACTGTGAAGGACCACCAGCAGACCGAGAGTTTTACTGAACCGTTGCACGTCCATTGCAGACATTCTGAATGTATGATTCGTTATGAAAAGGAAAAAAATCTTCTTGCAACATGTTCCTATTTCTGACTCACCATCACACATTACTGACTTCATGCATCCATTAATAATTTCTACACTGTAAAAATTATTTTCATGATTTATCACAATTTTTTTTCTTTTGTCAAATCAACTTAGATAATTAATGTGGTTCAGATAACATATTTCTATTTATTAATCTCCTTCATTGTATTAAAGGGTTAGTTCACCCAAAAATGAAAATTCTGTCATTAATTATTATTAATTACATGTTGCACCCTTCAGACCTTCGGAACACAATATATTTTTGATAAAATCCGATGGCTCAGTGAGGCCTGCATTGAAAGCAAGTTAATTTAAGTAAGTAAGTAAGTAAAGTTTATTTATATAGCACCTATCACAGACAAGGAGAGGTCACAAAGTGCTTTACACTAAAAATAAACAAATAAGATAAATAAACATAAATATACTCTCCAAGTACCATCAATACAAACAGGCAAATCGCATTGTTAATTAAAAGTCTGTCCAAAAAGATGCGTCTTTAGATGTTTTTTAAAAGACTCCACAGAACCCATAGTTCTCAACTTTAAAGGAAGAGAATTCCAGAGTCTTGGAGCTACTACACAGAAAGCACAGTCACCTTTTGTCTTAAGACGTGTTTGGGGAATAGTTAAAAGGTCTTGGCCTGAAGACCTCAGAGACCGACGAGGGGTGTGTGCATGTAAAAGATCCTGTATATACGAGGGTGCTTGACCATGCAAGGCCCTGTAAGTAATAACTAAAATTTTGAAATGCACTCTTAAATTAATAGGAAGCCAATGAAGAGTTTTAAACACAGGAGTAATATGAGACCTCCTGCTGGACCTAGTTAAAATACCTGGCAGCTGCATTTTGTACAACTTGTAATTGATCCATAGAAGATTTGTTTAAACATGTGTACAAAACAACACAATAATCCAATCGTGAAGAAATAAAAGCATGAACAAGCATCTCTGTTTCTTTTTTCGAAACCATAGATCTAATCTTAGCAATGTTCCTGAGATGGAAAAAACAGGAACGAACTACAGACTTTACATGACTGTTAAGACACATTGATCTGTTAAAAATGACACCCAAATTTCTCACCCAAATTTACACTTTCAAACACCCAGAAAGGTACTAAAGTTATATATCAGATTATATTTCACTAAAGTTATATTTCATATATTTCAGTTCATGTGACTACAGTGGTTCAACCTTAATTTTATGAAGTGACGAGAATACATTTGTGCACCAAAAAAACAAAATAACGACTTTATTCAACAATATATAGTGATGGGCGATTTAAAAAAACTGCTTCATGAAGCTTCGAAGCTTTACGAATCTTTTGTTTCGAATCAGTGGTTCGGAGCGTGTATCAAACTGCCAAAGTCACGTGAACCATTGAAATTTCAAACACTTATGATGTAACGTTTACTGAAATCTCGTGACTTTGGTGCTCCGAAGCACTGATTCGAAACAAAAGATTCGTAAAGGTTTGAAGCTTCAAGAAGCAGTGTTTTGAAATCGCCCATCACTAGATATTGTTGAATAAAGTCTTTATTATATTATATTTTTGCGCATAAAAAGTATTCTCGTCACTTCATAACATTAAGGTTGAACCACTGTAGTCACATGAACTGTTTTAAATAGTCTTTACTACCTTTCTGGGTGTTTGAAAGTGTAAATTAACTTGCTTTCAATGCAGGCCTCACTGAGCCATCGGATTTTATCAAATATCTTAATTTGTGTACCGAAGATGAACGAAGGTCTTACGGGTGTGGATTGACATGAGGGTGAGTAATTAATGACAGAATTTTCATTTTTTGGTGAATTAACCCTTTAACTCATATTTTTAATTTCAGTGAACTCAAAATTTTAAGGCAACCAGGTAAGTTAAACCAACAATAATTTCTTAATCTCTCTCTCTCTCTCTCTCTCTTAACGAATGATACTGTTATAAACAGAAGCAGGGTCTTTCAGAAAAAAACTACCTGCACTTACGAGTTCACTAAAAAAGGCATTTAGGAAACGTAAGCAGACAGTTCCTTGTTTTGGTTATTACTTACCTTATCATGTTTAGTCAGCATGCCTTCATTTTAAAGTGTCTCTCTGTGAGATCCAAGAATGTTCTCTCTAAAGATGCGAGATTTTGTGTTTGGTTTCCTTTCATTTATTTGTAGCCTCAAAGGTAATATTTGTTTATTTATAGTCTTCTTCTGGTCTAGCAGTCTAAGGAACTGCAAAGCTTTCCACATTTATCTTTTAATTTTTATAGTGTAAGAAATAATTAAAATGAAAGCAATTAATATTAACAGCATACTACAGATTTAGATTTCTCAAGCATCTAGTAACAAGTTATTATATTGTATATTGTTCTGTTCTCATCCGCAGGCCTAACATGTTCAGAATGGACCATGCCAGTACAGCCTAAGGTCAACGGCTCTCTGGGACAGAACGTGATTCTCCCCTGCGCCTTCACTCACCCAAAACAAAATACATACACCGGTGTCATCCATGTCAAATGGACAAAGGACATCAAAAAAGAACTCATCTTTCACTGCACTCTGGACAACGGGACAAATAGCCAAGACAGTTGCACTAATCTAAAATCATCAGAGAGGCTCTCACTTAACGGTAACCCCAGGAAAGGAGACCTTTCCTTGCGTATCAGTAATTTAAAGTTTACCGATGCTGCACAGTACGTCTGTAGGGTGGAGCTGGATTATATTCAATTTGGGAACCACACAGATCTTAATATCAATGGTGAGTAATTACACATAAGTTTGTTAGGTTTCAAAACACATTAAATCACTAATATCTTTTTTGATTGTCAACTGTAGCTCAGGCAAAAATCCTCATCCTGTCCCTGGATGTAGATGCCAAAGCTCAAGTTGTGACGCTGAAATGCATTGCCCAAGGGAATCCGGTTCCAGAAGTGAAATGGACCTCCTCATCTGGACTGCTGGAAAATGGCTCAATCAGAACTGACCTCAGAAACTACCTCAGCTCAACCACCAGCTCAGTTCCATTCTCTGACCAGGACGTGCACACTTGCCAAGCTGTGAACGCACTGGGCCAAGATCAGATAACATTTCCACCAGATCATCCAAATTGTTCTTTTGGTCTATTGGTAGTGACTTGTTTTCTGGGATGTTTGCTGTTTCTTGGGCTTGTGGCGTTCGTTGTGGATGTGATAAAAAGAAGTACG
The DNA here is from genome assembly GCA_037950675.1 of Hypophthalmichthys molitrix. Classification (NCBI taxonomy): domain Eukaryota; kingdom Metazoa; phylum Chordata; class Actinopteri; order Cypriniformes; family Xenocyprididae; genus Hypophthalmichthys; species Hypophthalmichthys molitrix. The sequence goes on along the minus strand of CM075507.1, from coordinate 27,091,255 downwards.
TGTGATTTTACTTCTAAATATTGTTTGTGCATTTTTGTTTCAAAATGGTTTGTACAAATTCTGATGTGCTGTGTGTTTTTATTTCCAAGAAAAAAAAGGACGAAGTGTGCAGGGAGTCAAGCAGCAGCAACAGTAAGAATGAATGTTATTCAATTAAACTGGCCACTGAAATAAGGAATCTAGTACAAAGCAATTTAATTTAACATAATAAATGTTTTCATTTTCAGGCATATAGGTGTACAGAAGGTTGAAACCTCTCAAGCTAATGAGACAGTATATGCCAATGTCAGCCCTTGTTCAGTTGGTGAGTATGATGATTGACCCTTCACCGGGAGTTTGATTGACAAGTGATCTAACCAATCATAACACCAAATCCGCCATTTTGTCCGACAAAGCAGTCAGGAGTTAGAAGATTACCTTGGTGGACTTGAACTTGAAAAATTGTGTGTACTGACGTCTTTCCGTGTTTGAAACATAATTCCTTCTCATGTTCATTCATGTATATGTGATGCTATAAATTAACTAGTAAGAAGAGATGATTGGTTCACAAGCCTCTTGAGCTGAGGCGCTACAGTGATCAGTCACGACACATTAAAGAGCCACAAAACGGTTTTTATTGTTTGAATTTCTTAAAAAATTACACAGTTTGAAAGCTGGGACTTTGTTTAATATCATAAGTAACCTGCTCTGTAACCTGCTTGTCTGTCGACGTGTTGTCAGTGTCCTCTTTGCTCCGCAATGTATTTTTCACTCTGTGTGGCGTGACAGCGCCGTGGCTTGTCGGACAAAGCAACAGTAACTAAGGGGGGCGGGTCTTTGCGAAGGGTCAACTTCCGCAATAATATAAGCCAGCTCGAAAACTTCCGATAAGATGTCATTTGCTGGTGTGTTGAGCATCAGTATTGTAATACTTAGTTTATAATCAGAATATAGTCACTTAAATAGTCAGGCATAGTATTAATTTAGTTATTCAAATGTAAGACAGCATAAAAAATAAAGACGTACCTTATTGTTCCTCCTCAGCTAAATTCAATTCGACCATCAGTTTTCACACTTTTATGTGAAAAAAAGCTTTAAAAATTATTGTGCACTTTAGTTAGATTAATTGAATAAAATGTGTGTTTTTACAAATGTGCTGAAATCATTGATCTTGCGCTGCACCAAAGTCCCTTTAAGACAAAGTGCAAGTGCAGCTCCTATCTTTGAATGGGGAAACATCAAATTCTCTAAAGCTGTTTGCCAAGCTTTCGATTAAATTTCATATTTTAAATCACCAATGAAATCTGACAACAACTGTCTCATAAATTTTGTTTCTAAACGCTCGAATCATGACAAAAAATTGTATTTTTCAGGCTGGATCAACCTAATGTGCATGCGCAGTCCTAAATGCGCGTCTCTTGTGCCTCATTTCGGAGGCACACGTCTGACACGTTCTATAGAAACCGGAGCAGAGAGTGGATATTATAGGGAGATAAGAGGGTCTGTATCTCTTACCATTGGAGAAAGCGTAACGGCTAACTTAATCACGTGCGACACCTCTCAGCCTATCGTGTAATGGCAGTGACATCAGTCGCAACATTCCCTAGTCTGCCTTCTCTTAAAAAAAATCTTTTTTATCAAGCTAAAATCTACATATAGTTCCCAACAAAAGTATTGTTTACTGTAAAACATGCTGAAGATTAGCAAACAGGCTGTCAATTAATTAAACAATTAGCTATTTCCCCACAAAAGCTGTTTAATCAGCATAGTGAAGCCTCTCATCCACTGACATCCATTCAAAAAACAGCCTCTGGTCTCCTTCCCTGCGTACCGCCGGGGGCGGAGCGTTAGCATTAGCCGTTACGCTTTTTTGGCTAAAGGTTGTAGGCTTGCCTTCCAGTGGCTTTGACCGGAGCTTCTAACGGCTGCTGCAGTGATGTGATGACTGTACCAATCGGCGATTGGCTCTTATTTAGAAGTCGGGACTTATACAGTAAACGAGCATATAGCCTATTGCCCAATATAGTAGTATCACATAGTATTAATACACATATCTTTATAGGTTGTGAAACTAGACAAGATGAAGGGTACTCAAAAGGGGTGTCACTAGAGGGGCGAAAGGTGGGACTGATTCCCGGGGCCCAGACCCACAAAACCCCCCTTCGAGGACCCATCCAACCCCACGGCCCCCCTCCCCCACCCCCCACCACCCCACCACCCAACCAGTGAAAACTGAAAGGTAAGGACTATTTATGTGTAATATCATAATCTCATTGTCTTAATCAAGGGTCGGTTAAGTTGACTTTTGTGTATATATACTTTCGTAGATTTTAATGAACCAACTTTTGTTGTCAACAGACCTCAAAGAGAAATAAAAACGATTTTGAAAGAAGATATCTAAAAACAGCAACAACAAAAAGCTCTGGCCTTTAACTAGTAGGCTATATGTGAATAAAGGTGCAGTTTAAAATAAAACATTTGTCTTGTTTTTTTTCTTTTCTTTCTTTTTTTGTATGTATATGTATGTGTGTGTGTGTGTGTGTGTGTGTGTGTGTATGGTTTCTATGGAAGCCCATTTCCGCCACATAAGAAAAAAATTAAAAGTCGAAATTATGACTTTAAAAGTCATAATTATGAGATAAAAAGTCGAAATTATGACGTACTATGTCGAAATTATGAGATTAAATGTCGAAATTATGACTTGCTGCTCAGTGTTGATCTGATGCTGCCACGACCCGACATTATGGAAGTATGGAAGCCCATTTCCGCCACATAAGAAAAAAATTAAAAGTCGAAATTATGACTTTAAAAGTCATAATTATGAGAAGTCGGGACTTATACAGATAAAAAGTCGAAATTATGACTTATAATACATCATATTCTGATGTATTATTATGGAAATTTGATCCTCATGAACACCACCACCCTCAGAATATGTTGTAATGCACGATTTCGTTAGAGAACGAATTTATCTAGCGCTATACGTTCTCGGTTTTTATTTTTTTTTAATTTTTTTCTGTGAACCTATTAAATAATAATGACAAGTCCAGTAACCTATGCTCTGTTGGTACATACAGTTTCCTGAGGATGGCGCTGTTCTGGGGATCATATTTCCATAATAACACATCACAATATGGTGTAATGCAAGATTTTGTTTGAGAAATAATTTTCTTGCCCTCCACGTGTTAATAACATTTGAAAAATTAAATTAATTGATATATCTTTAATCTATTACAAATTCTAATAAAGTAATAGGCTAGCCATTGCATATCATTAAATCTCAGCTGCAAACATTATCTGTCATCTCCGTGCTTTTAAATATAAATGAACAGTTAAATGCCCCCACTGGGCAATGATAAATATGTGCAATACCACTTAGCCTATTTATTTGTCAATAATCTTACCTCTTACTCTATTTCCTGTTATTCTATTCTGTTCTATTCTGTAGCCTATATAGTACAACTGTACGTACAAATTTGTATTTTTTTTTATTTATGAGCTCGTTCATTTCTCTTTATTCTTTATTTTTTATTTTACTATCTGTTGTTGTCTCTGTCACCAAAACAAATTCGTTGTGTGTGCAAACATGCCAATAAAGCTCCTTTTGATTCTATTGGATTCTGATTAAATAAAAGAGGTAGCCTACTCTGGTTGAATTTATCACGTGCGCCATTTATTAGAACATGCAAGATAATTTTACAGGAATAGGCTGTATCACTGATTAATAAAAACTGCTGCCCGATCACAATCTCCTGTTGCAATTGTTCCGCAACTGGCATTACAGTACCATTCAACCAATATTTTTGGTGCATCCATTACATCGGTACGAGATTGGAAGTTGTTCAATGAAAGCTGGCACCTCATGAAGCCACGTCGGTTTTGTTCTTTTTGCGCCAAAGCTTGTTCTTACTTAAAATCAGTTCAAGAGCGCGTTTGCTCAGTGCTATTCAATGCCGTTCCGCTAATAAGGCAAGAATTTCATTATTAGTAAAAACACGTTTAAAATATTCCTTAATGTCTTCACAATTCATCCTGTCATGTCGTATGGAAGCCCGTTTCCGCCACTAAATAAAAAAATAAAAAGAGTAATTGCAACTTTTTATCTCAGAATTCTGACTTTTTATCTCGCAATTCTGACTTTATATCACGCAATTGCGACTTTATATCTCAGAATTCTGACTTTATATCACGCAATTGTGAGATATAAACTCGCAATTGAGAGATAAAAAGTCAGAATTCTGAGATAAAAAGTCGCAATTGCGTGATATAAAGTCAGAATTGCGAGATAAAAAGTCAGAATTCTGAGATAAAAAGTTGCAGGCTTCAATAACAATAAACAGGCTTCAATAGAAACGGGCTTCCATACAATTGCGACTTTACATCTCAGAATTGTGACTTTATATCACGCAATTGGAGTTTAAATATCAGAATTCTGACTTTATAACTCGCAATTGCGAGAAAAAAGTCAGAATTCTGACTTTATATCACGCAATTGCGAGTTTATATCTCAGAATTGTGACTTTATAACTCGCAATTGCGACTTTATATCTCAGAATTCTGACTTTATATCACGCAATTGCGAGTTTATATCTCAGAATTGTGACTTTATATCACGCAATTGCGAGTTTATATCTCAGAATTGTGACTTTATAACTCGCAATTGCAACTTTATATCTCAGAATTCTGACTTTATAACTCGCAATTGTGAGATAAAAAGTCAGAATTCTGAGATAAAAAGTCTTAATTACTCTTTTTATTTTTTTATTTAGTGGCGGAAACGGGCTTCCGTAATCTGAGGCTTTACAAAAAAATACTAACCATTTTCTTCTCTTGAACTACCAAATAACCACAGATTGAAAGGAAAATCCCCATAAGTATATGTAGTCTACACAACGTGTGTGTGTTTGTGTGTATGTGTGTGTGTGTGTGTGGAATGGAAAAAGGACATCAAAAAAGAACTCATCTTTCACTGCACTCTGGACAACGTGTGTGTGTGTGTGTGTGTGAGTGAGTGAGTGCGTGCGCGCGCGGGTGACAAAACTCATTTTTTTGACAGCCCGTTTGCTTGTGGTAGGAAATACTATCTTCAGGAGAAAACTAAACACTAAACATGGCCACACATTTTAAATAAATGTATGGTGTCACACCCATAGAAATAGAACTGGTGGGTAGAAAGTTCAATCCCATGAAACAGAAAATTAAAATGGGCGGTGCTTAGTGATGCAGAAGTTTTCTTTGAATTCAGGTACGTACGAAGGTGAGTAATAATTATTTTATTTGAATTCTTTACGTGTATATTCAATTCACTCACTATTATACTTAAATGTGTAAATTTTTATCTAGATCACTGCGGAAGTAGCACGTTCACGGTATTATCACGTGGTTTCTGTTACTTTTTAAGGTGCTTTTCAAGCTGGACCAATCACAGTCATTTTTGATTATGCTATGAGAATTTCTAAAAAAAATCACTTTATATAGCCTAGATTTTTATGGTGTGTTTTGCTTCCTATGTCAGATATACGTTATTATAGTTAATTTGTTTTAAAGTATTATGTTTTTGAGTATAAATGTTTCTAGGATGACGAAAAACGTTCAGAGTTTTAAATGCAGCTCAGTGGAAGCCTCAGCTTTTGGGCCTTCACGCGCCCCCTAGTGGATGAAGATAATTTGAGGGAAACCGCTAGTAGTAACGAGTATTGCCAATGTCTGTGGTCACACCCTGTTGAAGTTTACACGCTTCTCCTGCCTCAGCCATTGGTCCCATGTAAGCAGCTTTAAATAAATATTATCTTACATTATTTGTAAAGTTCCTCATATATTAGATAGATATACCAGAATGCCTCCCACTGCCGTTACTACAACCACAACAACAACAAGAACATCCAGCGTGGATGGAGGATGTTGCAACATTGCTTATGCGCGTTCATTTCAAGGATTACTGAAAATCGGCCAAGTGGTAAGAGAAAGTTATACTTATTTCACATTTATTTCATGAAGTAAACCCAGGAGAATGCAAATAATCCTAAATTTAAGGAATATTGTTAAAGAAATGGTAACTGACTGATTTACACCAACTACTATGCTACACTGTCCGATTAACGGAACTTTCCACGGAACTTTACATGAATACTTTTGCTTATGCACGAACAATTCAAGATAAAGTAGTAATAAGTGAATTTTATTAAAATATTTCTAAAAGCCTATATCTCTAATTGGTGCAAAGTATCCCAGAAGTTAAATCTTAAGCTAATTTTCACTAACAAAAGTTTTTTTCCCCATCCATCCATATATATATATAAATATTACATGTTATTATAATGTATTTTTATGGACAGTACCATGTTATTTTTTTAAAAGAAAATAAATCTGAAAACTTGCTCTAAATAAAAAGATTAGTTTAAATAAAACATACAGTAAAAAAGGTTGGATAAAATACCATGGTATACAAATAGGATAATCATTCAGTACCATTATGTATATCGTGGATGTACATTTATGTATTGTATACCGTGTTATGTAGGCCATATCATGTAACACTATTATGCAACATGTGGGGCCTCGGTGAAAAGAGAGGGCTCACAAAAACACACATATTTTAACCAATATTTACACTTTTCTACATAATCAGTCTAACAGGAAATATCCCAGAAGTTATCTAAATTAAATAATGTCTTTATTAACTAATTAACCATAGTGTTTTTTTGGGGTCAGAGTTTGGTTTACGGTGCATGTGTCATCATTTATTGAGGCTCACCCACCCTAAGTTCTCAGGAACTGCTGCTAAAATGATTACGGTAAGGAGAGAGATTTAGAGACTGAAAACGGGGGCTCACACCACAAAACCAAAACCAGAGATTTTATGTTCTCCATTCTTATTCACACTTTTCTGCTTAATCGGTTCAACAGGAAACAGCAAAGAACCTTTTTTTGCATAAATTATTTAATTTTCCATGCAACAGCAATTTGCATTGAAGGGGAAATGCATCATATTTTAAGCGTAAAAAAATAAAATAGCCCAACGCAAATATGACTGCAAAACCAGTGTTGGGTGTAATGCATTGTAATTACTGTAATTTATTTTCCTTTCCCTTGGAAAAGTAAAGGATTACTCTTTTCTGCCGTTACTTCTGGTGTAAGTGCATTAAATGCTTTATAGAACAATTCTATATAAAACAATAGTGGATTAAACATCAAAATTTAACATCTAATGTTAAAACGTATGTTTTTATTGTAACCTTCCCCTTTAAATACTTTGGTCAGTTAAAGAATAATTTGTGGAATTTCATATTAATTATTTAAAAGATTTAAAAGAGCCGTTTCATGTCTATTCTTGTATTGTTCACATTTAGAACGTAATGTTAGAGAGAGTAATTAGTACAGTAATCTATAAACACTGTTATAGATGTAATTAGTAGTTAATTTATATTGGTCACCACTTCTAACACTGATAAAGAAAGCAACAGAAACTTCATTATTCCTTTCCTTTTCTAAGGACTTGTTAGATTTACTGAGTTGCATTATCTTGTTATTTAAGTTAACCCCAGGTTTTACTGAGCAAAAGCATTGCTTCCTTGATTTGTGGTTTGTGTGTAAATAATTATATTAATGTTTGTCTGTGAATGACATGAGAGATTTTTTAATTACATTTAATTTACTACATCTAATTTTGTTTTGATCAGGTGGTCCTCCTGATTGCTTTCCTTTGTGTGCACTTTGAGTGGCGTTACTATCACTCTTCCTTACGCTACTTTGAGGTGGTCACTGCATGGTTTCTCATCGTCTTCGCCATCTTCTTCTTCGTGCATTTTTTTCAACTTCAAAGCAAAATCACATGCATCAACTGGGCATTAACGGCAAGTCGGCACAGTTTACATTTCACTTACGTATTTGTTAACTGAAGATCATGGCATTAGGTGTCTTTTGCAATCAGAACGTTTATGTTACTCTAACGAACTCTTAATTGCTTTCACAGGAGTTTTTACATTATGTTGTTGGAGGAATCTTGATCTTAATCGCCTCTATAGTTGTATCTGTGCTGAGCCATGGGGTCTCATCTCCTTTAGTCACTGGATCTGTGAGTGCCCTTTTGTGCTTGCAATATGTACAGTACATGCTGCTGATTGGCCAGAAAAACACACAAAGACTTCTGCATAGGGAAGAGGAAGCAGGAAATGTATATCTGTATATTAATGCTGCATCATGTCCTGTTATTGGGCAATACATGTGCAATTCTTGTAAAGGACTTTTAGGCATCAAAAGCAAATAACTTTTGTAATGATTGGTAATGAAATTTATAATTATAAAATATTGTTTAAGTGCTTCTATTTTGCTGTTTTCGGAGATTACATTTTATGTAGTGTGTAACATAGCATTTGTGAATGTTAAAGGTCTGCAAAGTTTCAAAGATCAAAGTGCACGATAAATGAAAATTTTGTCTCATAAGAGAAAGAATCGATTCTTAACTGTCTGAAACAACTCGTCAGTAATTTCAGTCCATCACGATGTTGACCCGGCATCCTGGTCCCCCAACTCACCCGCCAAAAAAAAACCCCCCATCTTAATTAATCACACTATATCGCCATGCTTTCAATTTCTGCGCAGTTACTTCAAATAATTCATTTTTTTTCTGATTAGGTAATAACACAATGAAGTTGTACCCGATCAAATTACAAATTTAAACAGTAAAGATTTTATTGTGCAAAAAATGAATGATAGGCTACTAGATGTTCTACACAAACTAAAGCACTGATATTCAAATGGCGGACCACGGTCTGCATCTGGATCCTGGCATGTTTCCATCTGGACCGTGAGACATAGCCTAACAGTAGCACCATTTTACTGTTTCTAGTTGAAGTGAGCAGCAAATCAAAACAGCAGTGCGGATCGCACCACAAGCACTCAGGATCTCTTGTGGTAATGATATTTCAGTGTTATATCCTCTTCTAGTTTTATCTAAAATCAAACATGCTTCATTCAAGCCCTTTCAGCTCCTTGCGCGTCCTCTCTTTGTCCACTGGCACGGAGCAGAGCTAGCATTTTTTAATCACTCCAGTGGAAGTTGAGCTTCCATGCGCTTGGGCATGGAATAGGCTAAATATATTAAAGGCTCATTATGGTGTAGCATTCTCCTCAGTATATATTTAAGTAATTGAATTAATATAAACATGCGATTAGTCGACTAATGGCTTAAATGAACGACTAAAAAAATCACTGAAACCGATGCCATCATTACTGTTCGAATAAACTGTGTACATCTGCTGAGGAAGCCTCCAGAGCTGAAATTCAGATATGGTAATGTGCGTTTCGTTTCCGATACACGCTATAAGCAGAGTAGACCAATCATGATAGACTGGGCCATCTAACCAATTAGAGCAGAGTAGGCTCTCAGAAAGGAGGGATTTAGAGAAACTGAATCCTTTATTGAATAATTTCAGACACTGTGAGAAAAGAGGTGATGCTGCAATGCATATTATGAAAAAATTAAAGTGTTTTTGACCTTGTATGCATGTAAACTTATTGTAGGAGAGCTCCAAAACAAAATTAGGAACCTTTAAAATAGCATATTAGGGGCACTTTAATATGTTACTAATCCCTGTTTTTACATAAACACAGGTGTTTGGCTTTATGGCTACTTTTCTTATTGCAATCAGCATATGGACTTCTTATAAGGTCACATGTGGCTCTCAACCAACTGGTGAGTCTGACCCTATTTTTATAATGTAATTTGAGAAAGGTGAAATCTGTGAACTCAGTTTAACAGAATGGACCTGTTAAATTTAATTGCATAATCTCCTGCTAATGCTCTGTTGAAGGTGCCACAGTGTAACCAGAAGGAAGAAACTGTCCTATCAGCTGGAAGTATCAAGAAAAATTCTGAAGAAAAATTTGTTCTAGATGGACGATAATTGCTTTGAGAACCTGGAAGGGTCATTTTTTAAAACGTTTTGGAAGATGCTGAATGCTTCATATTTCTTCATTCAAACTTCAGTGCCTGTGAACTGAGATCAACTTTTTCAGCAGTAGGAATTAGTTATTTTAAGAGTGGAGTTTTGATGTGTTTATCAACAATGTCTGAAACTAAACACGGCCATTTATGCACAAGAATGTTTACATGATTTATTTGACAGTATTTCATGTGATGCAGATTTGATTCAGTGCCTGCAATCAAAAAATATTTTGGTGAAGTGAGATGTTCATGAAGCATTGATGCTGACCAACAGTATTTTTTTTCTTTTTTTTCATTATTACAAGTACTGAAGTGTATTTTTATTTTCACAGTATCTCTGTATATGATATTATGATATGCAATACAACTTTCAAGTTTCTAAGTACAAGTCCCTTTGTTTTGTACACTGTGATAAAAGGAAAAAGTCTCCTAGTGTTGTGAATGTTGTGTTGCTCCCTTTCTGATTCAAAACCAGAAATTGGGGCTCAAAACAGGTGGTAATTTTGCATTTGTTACATGGTTATAACACTCAATGAAAAGCCAGGATTAAACGGAATCTGATGGCCAGGGCGAAGGTTTAACGCGTGTATGTCTTTTCAGCGCCCCTGCGAAGTTCACTTAAATTTCACTCGTTTAATCTGACTCCAATTTAATCTGTTTCCAATTAGAAATTAATCATTGGTTATGTATTAATTTAGATATTTGATTATTCTGGGTATCCCATACTTTCAATTATTCATTCATTACGGACCCATATCGCTTAGAGTCACACGCCCCGGGTTTTGCGCGGATCTCATAAAAAGTCCGTAAAAATACGGTACAATGTACTGTATTAATCTGAAGGAATTTTCCGTATTTGAGTTTTACAGGGCTTTATACGTATTTTGAATTACGCATTGCATTGTGGGAACAAGAGCCTGGTTGGCGCGAAAAGTTCGCGAAGCAAGCGCCATTACACACGCAGACGTTTTCGGTCAAAGTTTCTTTTTAAAGTCGGATTTCGGATTTGTGGAAGCAGTTCTAACACTTCTGTGGTAAAAAAAAATATGAGAATTATGTTTTGTTACATGTCAAATAAGCTGTTTACGTAACGTTATTAGCAAATGAATGCGGGAGCCGTCGCGTTTATCGTTTTATGTATATCGTCACACATTGATCGATTTAGTTCATACTCGTGGATGTTCCCTGACTGTATGTGTTATAGTGTCTTGTATATGTTAATTAACTTTTATTTGTCAGTGATGTGGTTTATTACGTGCTGAGCGTATAGTTTCACGCATCCAGGTGTTGGAACGTTAACCGGTTACGCATTAGGCCTACTTTTGTGTTTAAAGCCGTTTAATGCCTTCAAATAAAGGTTACCAGAGGAATTGTCACGAAAAGGAAAGACCTGGGACTTGTGGGTGAAGGGATGAAGATATACGTGAAGATCCAGTACATGTGACTGGCAGTACTGGCATTGCACCATCACCTTTTCTGTCAGACGAGGTATGTTAAGACTTTTTATTGTGTGCAGTATGTATGTAACGTTAAAATATATATATATATATATATATATATATATATATATATATATATATATGCATGTATGTATGTATGTGTAATACACTTTCCAAATTACTTGTATGACTTGTATGACTTTAAACCCCAAATAATGACCTTGACAGATTCATTACTTTTAACATGACTGCTATTATCTACACTTCTGCCTGTAGTCATTCTTTACCAGCTCTCTCCTCTTTATTTTGCGGATTCATAGTGTTTCTGTTGTTTTCTTTTCTATTGACAGGACATAACTGCTGCTGCAGTGTGCATCGCAAACACCCCCTGCATTCTCATGGGTTTGTATTTATTTTATTAGCGGCTTATGTTAATAATTATGAGTTTTCAATATTGGGAAAAAACATATTTAAATTTAAAGTCTGAGGAAACATGTTGATAGGAAAAGATGGTTGCTGAAAAATGTATATGGTCAGTAGAAAAACAAATTGTTTAGGGAAGATTTACACATCTATGTTTGGAGTGGTTTTCTGATGTGATAATTTAATGTTTCAGTTTTGCAATATTTTTTTTGTTTAAGGTGATGGCCATTCAAGATTGCTGTCATTCAAGAAGTTATTAGTGACCATATCTCCTCCCCCACTGTGGTAGTGAGCTACAAAATACCACTTATCCTGGAGTTCATAAAGGTAAGCAACACATTTTTTTTTTTTTTTTTTTAATGAAATTGTGTATAGAGCTTGTTGTTGTGTTACTGTTTATTTAGTTGAATAATCAAACAATCTAATGTGTAGCTGAGCTGACAAGCTAACATGACATGCAAATGGAGTCCATTGGAAGCACAAGTCTTAGCATTTTATATACAGTGTTTGAATTGGAAAGTATTAGGATAGCAATTGATAATTTAATGAACTTAAAATACTGTATGATTGTTTTTCCACCCCAACCTGGTCTGCATGCTACTTTGTAGTTCAGTTTCTTTCAATTTCTTGTGTAGCTAAAAACATATCGGTTTCTTCAAATAACTTTCCTGTGCAGAAATCCTGAACAAGGGTCGAGAAGGCTGAGATGAAGGAAACCAAATGGCTACACATTCCTCCAAGACTGCTGAAGTTCTGGTATGAACAACTTTGAAAATCCATGTAAAATCTGAGCTTTTGTCAAATCTCAATATGAAACTTTAACTGAACAGGAAATTGAGTATTTCACCCAAAAATGAAAATTCTGTCATTAATTACTCACCATTATGATCTTGCAAACCTGTAAGATTTTCGTTAATTTTTGGAACACAAATGAAGATCTTTTTCATTGTGACTGCTATGGGATTGCCAAGAGAACCCATCCAGACGCTGTTCTGATTGACTGTATTTTTTGATTGGTTTTGTTGCATCTCATGGTCACGTCGCATTTGGTGTGGACAGACAAACTGCTTGTTTGCTAGAATCTTATTGCATTGCATTTGGTTAGGAAGGAATTGGTGTCATACTTTGTGTTGGTGTTTGAGCCGCAATGTCGCAGGAAAATAGAAACTGTTTCTAAAATAGAATTGTTGTGTGTCGCTGTCACAACATGGAAAACATACCTTTTATTGTGTGTCACTGTGTTATATCGCATATAGCTAAAACATGGTGTAATCCATGTGACGCCAACGGTTTAACCCCAATTTTAGGAACACTTCCTTTTTCAATGCCCAGAAAGCTACTAAAAACATATTTAATGTGAGTACAGTGGTTCAATCATTATAAAGCGACGAGAGTACTTTTTGTCTGCCAAAAATAACAAAATAGCGACTTTATTCCACAATATCTAATGATGGGTGATTTCAAAACACTGCTTCATGAAGCTTTATGAATCATTTGTTTCGAATCAGTGGTTCAGAGCACCAAAATCGCATGATTTCAGTAAACGAAGGCTTTATGTCGTAAGTGTTTTGAAACATCAATAGTTCACATGACTTTGGCAGTTTGATACGCGCTCCAAACCACTGATTTGAAACAAGATTCGTAAAGCTACATGAAACAGTGTTTTGAAATCACCTATCACTAGATATTGTTGAATAAAGTCGCTATTTTGTTTTGTTTTTTTGGCGCACAAAAAGTATTCTCATTGCTTTGTAATATTAAGGTTGAACCACTGTAGTCAGATGAACTGTTTTAAATGTTTTTAGTAGCTTTCTAGGCATTGAAAAAGGGAGTGTTCTTGCTTCACGAAGCCATCGGATTTTATCAAAAATATCTTAATTTGTGTTCTGAAGATGGTCGAAGGTCTTACGGTGTAGAATGACATGAGTAATTGATGACAGAATTTTCATTTTTGGGTGAACTAACCCAAAATGAATATTGACGAATGTTGTCTTCTCTTAGTATAGGAACACACCAAGCTGACGGCAAAGTAGTAGAGCTGATGAAAGCCAACTGTGTTGTTGCCTCGTGTCGGGAAAAAAAATCTGCGCTTGGACACACTGAAAGGACTACAGCCGACTGTCAGCTACCACATGCATTCTGCGTCTGTGTGTAAGGAGACAGCTGTCTGTTGCTTCATATATATTCATCTATATTAGTCATTCAGAAAGGGAAACCAACTCTGCAGGCTGCAGATACACAAACCTTAAACCAAGTCAGCCGACGCTCAGAAACAGGCCGACGCTGCCTGACGGCTGATCATCAGCTTGGTGTATACTCGGCTTTTAATGATAAAAACAGCAACAATTAAAAAAGTTTTTAAGAATGTTTACAAAATGTAAAAATAAACCATGTTCAATTTTACATATGTTGTTGATTTATTTGCTACCAAGGGTATGCTATAATTTTATAGACATTTATGCATAAGGATTGTCTGTAAAAGTACAGAAAATGTACTGTAAATTTACAGAATTTTCCGTATTGGAGTTCGTTACGTAATGTCCGTAATTTAACGGAAAATGTACCGGTAATTTTCTGCCAGTACATTATCCGTTTTTTTACGGAATTTTTTTTACAGTGCACGACACAAACTCGCCAGTACTGATTCTTAGTCAGAGGGTGCAGAGTTTACTAATGCATTTGAGTTGAACCACCACATGCTTGTTCATACAAAAACACAGTTTTCTTAGTCACGATACTGCAACTTGCTAAGCCAGTTGATAGACAAAATGTCAGATGTGCTAACATGCTCCTTTCATGGGCCTTTAGTTTAAATCTATCCTGACGCAGATTTGCGGAAATATATCATAATGGTCATAATGATTTCAGAAGAATCCAGAGTAAATCAAATAAAACATTTTATTTGTCAAGTAAAAATGTATCATGCCAATTACATAGTTGGACAATTAGAAGCCAACGAGTGGCTGTTTTGCAGAATGGAAATATTCCAATTACTTAACTTTTTTGACACAGGTAGGCAAGAACATTACGGTAAAATGTAAACTATGTACTAGGGAGAAAAAACTACTCGCGCGCTCTCTGAGAGACGGTTTCTTCAGTCAGTGAGCTCTCAGCGCACACACATAGCCGCCTATCGCGAGTGTCAATTTTTGCAGTTTATTACACATAAACGTTCAAATACACACACAGTTATGTCAAAATGCCCATTTTGGCGTATATTCGCGTTGGTTATGTGAATGTGAACAGCATGTGTAACAGTATTGTCTCTGTCCATTAGGTCTTAGTGACAGCAGCCTTTAAAACATGCTACTGTCTACTATTGGCTGTCTGTATTATAAATGATAATCAAACAATAAAAGAAAAGCTTTAATAAGGATTAATCTATATTTAATTTATACAGTTATGACTATGCAGAGTTATTTCATATTTGATTACTCAATTTCTGTGGTATTTTTACTTACTACTATTAGACCTACCTGGAAAAAAGTAAAATATAGGCCTAGCATTGTTTTTATATATTTTTACTGTGGTATCGAGTATTGTGCACTTTTGGTGGTATATTATATATATTATAATATATGTTTTAATAAAGTTAAAAAGTTTTAAAAAGCTATAAAAGGCTAAACTATTCCATGTTTGACTAAATTATTAAAAGAGTTTCTTTTCTATTGTCTATCCGGTCAAGGTTTATAGGGATTTTAAGAAGTAATTAGTAAGTTACTTATTCAGTAATTAAATTACTTTTCAGACAGAGTAATTAGAAAAGTATTTTAAATACAATATTGATTATGTAATTAGTAATTAATTACTTTTTTGAAGTAACCCAACATTGCTATTTAGTCAGCGTGACTTTAAAATTGCAAAATTATATGATTTATTAGGCATGTTACCCATTGAAATGTTTAAGACATTAAGCAGAACTACTTACACAGTGACTCACATCATGCTCACTACTCATTGTTATAGTAAGTGGGTGTTGCAAAGCAAGAGATACTGGAAAATCATGACCCTGTCAGGGAAATGGCTCGAAAAGAGGAAGAAGGAAATAAGTTGTAAGTCTGCTTTAATGTGGGAGGGAAACGATCAATTCCCTAGAGAAGAATTATGCTGTATTAATGGAGCACAGGAGTGAAAAGGACAGAGCTGGAAAACTAGAGAGATTCCATCTTAGAATTCCAGCTAATCTGGAAACATGACTCCTGCATATCTTAACTCCTTAA
The DNA here is from genome assembly GCA_037950675.1 of Hypophthalmichthys molitrix. Taxonomy (NCBI): domain Eukaryota; kingdom Metazoa; phylum Chordata; class Actinopteri; order Cypriniformes; family Xenocyprididae; genus Hypophthalmichthys; species Hypophthalmichthys molitrix. Next base: position 27,075,248 of record CM075507.1, on the reverse strand, counting down.
GGAATAGTTGACCCAAAAATGAAAAGTATCTTATGATTTTCTCACCCTCAAGCCATCCTAGGTTTATATGACTATCTTCTTTCAGATGAACACAATCAGAGATATATTTAAAAATATCCTTAGTCCTCCAAGGTTTGTAATGATTGTGAAAGGGGGGGTGGGGGGCTTGCTTTTTGAAGCCAAAAATAATGGCCTTCTGAAGCAAAGCGATGCGTTTTTGTAAGAAAAATATCCATATTTAAAACTTTATAAATTCAAATAACTTGCTTCTGGTGGACAACCGAAAGCAGAATGCCCAAGTCGATTCGCGGCAGAAGAGTATCCTTTGACCTGACGCACAACGTAATGATGAACGTGGAGGTGCAAAACAAAACAAATCACCGGTCACGGATTATAAGTCTAAAATAATCATTTTTAAAGAGAATGTTGGAGGATTTTGCTATAAGAGAAGAGGAGCTTAAATTTGTTGCACAGCCCTATTTGTTTGAACTGCGAGAGGCGTATAGCTTACAGTACTCCTACATCCTTGGCGCAAGTCGTCTTGTGCATTCTGCGTACGGTCGTCCGCCAGAAGCTAGTTATTTGAAGTTTTAAATATGGATATTTTTCTTACAAAAGCACTTTGCTTTGCTTCAGAAGGCCTTTATAAACCCCCTGGAGTCGTATGGATTACTTTTTTTATGGATGAATGCATTATTTTTGGCTTCAAAACGCGGCCCCCCATTCACAACCATTATAAACCTTGGAGGACTAAGGATATTTTTAAATAAATTTCCGATTGTGTTCATCTGAAAGAAGATTGTCATATACACCTAGAATGGCTTGAGGGTGAGTAAAGCATGGGATCATTTTCATTTTTGGATGAACTATCCCTTTAAGGTTCCGTTTAGAGTAGCCTACAGTACACCCAGTGAAAGAAGCTCTCCCATTGGCTAGAGTAAACTCTGCACCATGTCTACGGTTCTTTGTTAACTGATTATCAAGTGCACAGTAACGACATTGATATGTACAAACGAACAGGAAAAAATGGGGAAATGGCTGGGGTGTAATAGAGGAACAAAGGTACTGAATTTATCACAGTAGTGGCCGGTGGGTTATACTTTACAGAAGTGAACGAGTTAAGAAAGCACAAACATGTGGGGACATGTTTTGGTCCCCTAAGGAAAACAGCTTATAAATCATACTTCGTGACGGTTTTTGAACAGTACAGAGTCCTGTGATGGGTAGTTTTAGGGGATTGAATATACGGGTTGAACAGGATTAAAATCATTATGTCTATGGAAAGATTCCCCATAAATCATGAAAACCCAACGTGTTTGTGTGTTAAATGAATGTCGTCTGCCCTCTTGTGGTCTAATGCGGTCGTCAGTGCCGGGTTATTATCGTTAACTAAAACCGAATCTAAAACAATGAAACATTTTTACTTGAAATAAAGTAAACGTTAACTGAAATTAAATAAAATAGAAAACTGTAAATAATATAGGCCCTATATATATTCTGTGAAACCTCTTCATGTGTGTGTGTGTATATATATACATATAAAGGTTTCACAGAAACAGTAATTTATTCCTGTGATCAAAGCTGAATTTTCATTACTCCAGTCTTCAGTGTCACATGATCCTTCAGAAATCATTCTAATATGATGATTTGCTGCTCAAGAAACATTTATTGTGTACAATTGTACAAAATATTTGTGTACAATATTTTTTTTCAGGATTCTTTGATAAATAGAAAGTTCAAAAGAACAGCATTTATTTGAAATATAATATTTTGTAACATTATAAATGTCTTTATTGTCACTTTTAATGTATCCTTGCTGAATAAAAATATTAATTTCTTTAAAAAAAAAAAAAAAAAATCTTACTGACCCCAAACTTTTGAACGGTAGTGTATAATGTTACAAAAGCTTTGTATTTCAGATAATAAATGCTGTTCTTTTGAACTTTCTATTCATCAAGGTATCCTGAAAAAAAAGTACACAACTGTTTTCAGCATTGATAATAATAATAAATGTTACTTGAGCTGCAAATCATCATATTAGAATGATTTCTGAAGGATCATGTGACACTGAAGACTGGAGTAATGATGCTGAAAATTCAGCTTCGATCACAGGAATAAATTACTTTATAAAATATATTCAAACAGAAAACAGTTATTTTAAATTGTAATAATATTTCACAATATTACTGTTTTTACAGTATTTTTAATTAAATAAATGCAGCCTTGGTGAGCAGACGAAACTTCTTTTAAAAACATTAAAAATATACACACACACATATATACATATATGCCTTTACTATATATAATTTTAAATTATATATAACTTAATTTTACAAATTACTTAAATTATACAGATTATATACAAATGATCACAAATTAATAATTCTTAATTACATAAATTACAAATTATAACATAAATTAAATTAAAGTGGGGTTAATCAAGGCATTCCGTTTTTCAGTTGCTTTAAGGACTGAAATGTTCAAACCATTTTTAAATGCCACAAAACTCGGAGTAACTTTTAACAAGTCTTCAGTGAAACTGATTTTAAACGTGGCTTCCACCCACCTGGTAAAACACTGACCTCTGCTGACGACTTCTGGAGGTGGCGCTGCAGGTCCTACATGCCTTCATATGTCAGCAGAATTATGTGCAGGTTTGTAGCTTTTTTAAATGAGGAATTTGAAATCAGATTAAAGTTTAACTGAATTTGTATTATTCAGATAAAAGAAAGCCCTGGTAACATTGGTAACAAGTGCAAAAGTTTGTCAGAATTTATTTAGAATCTTAATTCACTTAACTCATGTACACCCACTCATGGTAATGCTTTGTTCTTTACTTTCAAAGTTATTGACTGTCAGACAGCAGTGTGTGAACACCTTAACACGTGACTCCTGGCAAACTTCCTCAGCATGCATTCTGTATTCATGCCTGGTAGAGTTAACATTTAAAATGTCAAAGTACACCAAATGATTCAATCGTCTTATTGAATAAGAGAAGTAAAAGAACAGGGAAAATAAAGAAAAAAAGATTATTTAATAATTGCAGAAAATAGAAACAAATTCCAGATACAATCAAACATGATGAGACTAATCATTATTTTGAACGGTGCATGTGAGCATTGTTACACGCAGAATGTCTTTGTACTGATGGTATAATTTGTTAAGATAAGAGTGTGTGAGAGTTTGTGTGTACAAAGCAGATTTAATATTGACTCTAAATAGTACTTTCAGGTGGGTGGGTGTGTGGGAAAGCACAGAATGCAAAAGAATGCTTAAAGGGATAGTTCACCCAAAAATGAAAATTCTGTCATCATTTACTCACCCTCAAGTTGTTCCAAACCTGTATGAATTTCTTTGTTCTGCTGAAAACAAAGGAATATATTCTGATGAAAGTTTGTTCTTTCAACATTCTTCAAAATATCTTCTTTTGTGTTCAACAGAACAAAGAAATTTATACAGGTTTGGAACTACTTGAGGGTGAGTAAATGATGACAGAATTTTCATTTTTGGGTGAACTATCCCTTGCATTTTCTCACAGAATCAGCTCTAGTGGTAGAATATCTGGATATTCTCAGACTTCCTGTTGTTAGATTCTGGCCAAGTTAAGTTTATGTGTATCTATGCAAAGTGTACTTGGTTATTCAGGCCTGAGCATAGATAACAATAAAGTTCATTGCTCTTTGGACTGTTTATCACTTGAATATGAAATGTGGGAGGCTTTAGGCTCTTGTCTGTTCACACCGGTCTTTACACAAATTTATTTAATTGCACAGAAATGTTAAGACTCATATGGATACTCAAATTCATTGAAGGGGGGAAAAAACTGATGGATTCATAAAGATCTACTGTATAAACAGCACTGCTTTGTTAAAAGCAGGAATTAAAACTGTTTTCTCATTTTAGTTTTTTTTTTTTTTTTTTGAATAATGTATTGCATTCACAAAATGTTTATGTTTGCAAGCAAACCACAATAAAGATCACATGCATGATGGGTGGGGGTTTCATCATCATTTTAATTTTTGGAATACTTTGTGTTTAGCATAGCTAGCATTTTATGCATTCTCAATACAAATAATGGAATCATATTTCCCCACTTTTTGCATAATATGATAAAATTACAGCTTGATTGGAATTTTCGCAAAATATTCTGTAATACTAATTTTCTTTTTCTTAGTTTTCTTCACACATTATATGCCTCATTTCAAACATGCTCTTCACTGACACTATTGTCTTTTTGGTAACCATACCAAGTTTTGGTAAAAGTCCAGAATTATAGGCTACATGTGGTTGAAATGTAAAATAGCCTAATTATTGCAAAGATTTATGAACATTTCGCTCTTTGTTTAGACCATCATAGTTTCAAACGTAATATTTAATATTATATAATTAATGAGTTTAAGAATTAAAGTTTGGGACGCGGTTAGAGCACTAACATAAAACGAGGCATTTGAAGCACATGAAGGCATGGCAAAAACGTTTCCACGTTAATGTGATCTTCATATAGCCTACAAGAAAAATAGAGTTGAAATCTGTTTCAAACCCTGGGACGCATTTTGGCAGCCTCCGTAGGAAGTCCTTCGTCGTTGAAGAAAACTGGGGCAGTGCGGAAGTGAAACACAAGTAGGCTACACAAAGGACGCGTGAACACAGCACGTTTAAACAGCCATCCGAGAAAACAAACAGGTATTTTACCCTTAAGTATTTTTTTCAATATTGTTATCACACATAATCGGTTGCATTACATCCTGTAGTTTGTTTATATCGATCGTTCTGTGTTGATCAATTCTGTTAGCTTAGGTACACTTGACTTTGACTGCTTTACTTTCGTTTTTCTAGAAGAGAACAGTAGCTTTCGATGTGTCGTTACTTTGTTTTCTTTGCAGTATCATACATTTTTAACCTTTGCTGATGTCTATGTACCGCTAAACTGTTTAATATACTTCTCGTTTTCAGATTTAACTACAGTATATACAGTATGGCCACTACAGAAACGGTGTACAACACCACCACAACAACCACGCAGGAGACCAAATCCAGAAAATGGATAAATGTGCCATCGGAGAATCTGGAGAAAATTCGATTTGGGATAAAAGTGATTGAAGTGGTAAGCAGCATGTTGTTCTGAAAACAAACGTGACCACATGTTTACATGTAGTACTGTGAACATTTATACGAGATAGCCTATATTAATAATACAGTCTTTAAATACGTTATATATATTTTACATTGCACACTGTTTGAAACATTGAGTAAGAGGTCATTGGTGACTAAGTGGTTAGTTTGGTGTAATGACAGTTAAAACAATTCAAGTTAAGCTGGCATTATTGGAACTCCATTGTGCAAGTTTCCCTGAAAGTGTCTAATAGTAAACAGTAATACTTGCAGTTCAACCCCGCCTTTTAAATATGTTAATGAAATATGACTGCTGTTGTTTTAAAGTGTTAATTAGAATGTTGTGGATACTGTTAGATGTTAATAAAGCGTTCTGCTGGATGAATCCATTGCCATGTCTCACACATCCTTGATAATGCAAGTCCTGACTTGGGTGCCAATGGGAGATGGCAACTTTTTGTCTTCATTTAATAATGCCAAGCTTATTTTCTAAACAAGCTTGGTCATTTCAGCATTGCAGTCATATGCTGCTTGGCTGTTGATCATGGTTTTTTTTTCTATATTTCAAATTGAATATTTGAGACAGTTGGTCTTTGTCCAAGTTCAAGTTAGAAATTCCCTTCAAATCATTGGTATCTTCCATACGTGTCAAATTGACTAATTTATCACAGAGCAGATCATGCTGCAGGCATCTTTGTTCACTCAGGAAAAGAAAGGTGCTGGCTGTTCAAGTGGTTATTTAGTAGATATTGCTTGTGCTTTGGATAGAGGTGCAGTCAATTCATGTGAGGCGAGGTCCTGGTTTATTTTGTATGAAGTTCAACATCATTCTTCTTTAAAGGGTTAGTTCACTTTAAAATGAAAATTACCCCAAGATTTATCATCCTAGGTGTATATGACTTTCTTCTTTCTGATGAACACAATCGGAGTTATATTGATAAAATCCTGACGCGTCCAAGCTTTATAATGGCAGCAACGAGTTTGAAGCTCAAGAAAGTGCATCCATTCATTATAAACGTACTCCACACTGCTCTGGGGGGTTAATAAAGGCCTTCTGAAGCGAAGCAATGCATTTGTGTAAGAAAAATATCCATATTTGACAAGTTATGAAGTAAAATATCTAGCTTCTGCCAGACCGCCTTTCATATTCAACTTACAAAGAAAGTGTAAAGCCTCTCGCAGTTTAAACTGCTCACGCTACGTCCTACGCTTTTGTACGTTGAATACGGAAGGCGGTCTGGCAGAAGCAAGATATTTTACTTTATAACTAGTTAAATTTCAATATTTTTCTTACACAAATGCTTTGCTTTGCTTCAGAAGTCCTTTATTAATCCTCCAGAGCTGTGTCGAGTATAAGTTTATGATGGATGGATGCACTTTCTTGAGCTTCATACTCGTTGGTCCCGTTCACTGCCATTATAAAGGCAGGATTTTATCAGTATAACTCAGATTGTGTTCATCAGAAAGAAGAAAGTCATATACACCTAGGATGGCTTGAGGGTGAGTAAATCTTGGGATAATTTTCATTTTAAAGTGAACTAATCCTTTATCTGCTACAGTGTTTATGTTGCTTACCATAAGCACACAATAAGCATTAGACCTTATCTTTTTTATCCCAAATACTGGCATGGACAAGACAAATTTATGCAAAATCTGATGCTTCATGTCCATATGAGAATGTTCCAAATGTGTATGTGAAAGCAAGTAAATCTGAACTTTTGAATGAAGTAATTAAATATGTTAAATTTGCTGATTTGATGAGTGACCTAGAAATGGTGCAGAATCTGAAATGTTTCCTATTCTTTTTAGTTCATTGTGTTTCTTTGTTTTAAAATTAAATTAAATGTTTTCATTTATTTTCTGGTTTAAATTAGATTTTGAATGTGGTCTGAAATATTCAGAATCCACTGTATACTTAATCTTTAGCTTTTAACATCAGCCATTGAAAAACCTACATCAGTTTTATAACTCTCAGAGTGTCACTCATTCGTTGTCACTTTATTTTAAGTGTTTGAATTTGCAAGATCGCATCAAAAAAAAAAAAAAAAAAAAAAAAAAAAAAAGACCAAAGGGCATTGTCTGCTTGCATGAGACATGCTAAGTGATATCAGGTGTAAGAAATGCCTGTCTGTAAATGCAATTAGAGAGCAGATGCTAAATTTAATTACAGAGTCATTCTTAACTTTCACAGTATGTTGTGACTTGTGAGTCAAAAAGTTGAAGTGATATTTCAATCGCATACTAAAAGCAAGAGTACACATCAGAACGTCAAATTTAGCCAATAATTACCACATAGAGGTCAACATTGAGACAAATGTCCCCCTTATGAGTAAAATTCCCTATAATCCAGGGCCTGGTCTCATGCTTTTCAGGAAATTAGATTTTATCAAGTATTTCTCCTTTTAGAGTATTCAGGGAAATTGCTCATGGAGTTTTTTCCCCCTGTGTACCTAGTGTTCTCCTTGTGACACACATTGATCTAATGACACAGAACAGAAACGTCATGCCTTAGAATTTAATTATAAACAGTACACAGTACACAATACTTCTTTCTGAGGTTTGATTCCGTTCTTTCTTAAATTAAAAACATTATATATCTATATCTATATCTTGAGATTATTTTGTATGCCCTGATATTTGAAATTCCTTACTTCCAATTTCCTTTTTCACTTGACCAGTGATAACACTGAAACCCCTTGGTACTTCCCAGGTGAAACCTCATCTAGATCAATTGCAGGTGGTTCTTAGAGGCCCTACAGTGAGGAGAGTATCTTTCCTCACCTACATTCAAACCACTTTACCAAACTATTATCCTCAAACCAAAATGCTTCTTTTGAGTACTATATAAAGCCAGTGCTGTTTAATAGTCATTTACCAGTGGACATTTGCAGCTGCTCTGTTTAGGGTTATTAACTGAAGCTAAATCTAAATTTAGTTTTTTTTGTTAACATTTTGTTTTTGTGGCTCTAAATAAAATAAATGTTAACTAAAAAACCCTTGTTGTTATTGACACCGGTGGCTGTTAAGTGAACTGCTGCTAGCAACTTCCTGCACGTGCACGTGCTTGCGCTCATGCACACATAACGTACAAGAGACTGAATGTGATTCGAAGCCCTGATATACTGAAGTTATTTTAAATTTTTTGCTTAAAAGTAAATACCTTTGTAGAGGTATTCTGTTAATGAACATCCAGACGCCGCCCACACTGCTGAGAGCGATGGTTGGATGAATATGTAAATATGTGCTGTGTGCTTTCGTCTCAATAACAAAATAAACAACAAAAATGACAGTGTTGAGAAAGCATTAGTTAAGAAAGTATTTGATCGTCGCAATGTGGATATGTTTGCACAAGTTCTGCAATTCACTGGCGTTATGTCGACAAATAAATTATGCTGTTTGATTATAAAGTATATTTGAGACTATAGACTATATAGATCATTTGGCTGAATTAATCACTTTTCTTTGCATTACACATTGACATTACAGTACAGAATGACTTTTCGGCATTATCTTGAACATTGTATTTGTTTCATGTTTAGTTGACGGAAGAGAGGCCTTCCCTTTCTTTTGATTTTCCTGGCAACAATGTCCACCAGGAAAAAAAAAAAAAGTCTACAGGCTTTCATAGATAACCTAGGAAGTCAGGAAAGGTCTCGTTTTTTAAAAGCTGTTCAAAAAAGCAAATAATACATGAACTTGAGGTACTAAAATAAACTAAAACTGAAATAAAAATTAGTAAAGACTATATAGACAATCAAAAAAACTTCTCAATGACTTCTCAAATCAAAAAGCATCTCAATGATACTAAAATAACTATAGCTCTGTTTTAAAAAGTCAAAGCTTTGTTTTTCAACTCTTAATATTCATTCCCATTAGTAACACTTGATATTCTGTGTATTTTTAAACTTATTTTAGTGTTTATTGAGTTTGCAAAAAGGTTTTTTTGTGTGCAGTCACACCCAATTATGTCAAATGAGACCAAACTACCCACAATGTATTCAGCAGAGTACAGGCAGCTGACCACAGTCAAGTGACTGTACTGTAGTGTGAAGAGATGTGACGCTTGGAAAGTTTTAGCACTTCAGTGAAATAATTTTCATGTATTTTACACAGAAGCTCCTGAAGCAAAAATTTTAGAATTTTTATATTTAGACTTCAGACTGAAATCACATCTATTTTCTATCATTTAGCCATTTTAATTTAGCGTGCTTTGATACATTTTAGGTCATTTCACTCATAAACGTCTAAAATAAGCCTCATGTTATTTTTGGGGTGGTGAGCAGGCAGTGTCTTTATTCTGTTGAACAGCAATCATGGTTTATTCGGCTCATTTGGACGGAGGATTTTGAATGGATTCTGTGTGGAAGCGATAAGGTTCAGTTTCGTAAGCGACAATAACATTTGCGTGTTGTGGACCTGCCCTATTCCTTCCTAGCAGTCAGGGCCGTTAGAGCTCGAAATATGAGTCAGACACGTGGGGTACTCTGCTTTTGTCATTTTGACGTTGTTTCTGATGAAATGGTATTTAAATGAGAACACAAGATTTCCTGTTCCTCAGTACCCATTATGCAGATTATCCCATTTTGCCCTGAGTCTGTTCTCTTTTTACCAGCTGAATGTCATATTTGTTATATTCATGTTTGAAGATTGATAAGATGGTGTTTTATTATTTTCAATACTGTTTTCCCATGTCATAGTAATTTATGACAAGGTATTTATGTTCCTTAAGCATAAACTTTAAGCCTATTAGTTATTGCTATGCATTTTATTAATGCATTTAATTTACCAAGCCCAGAGTTTAATAGCAGAAATGTTGTAGAAATAATCATCAGAACAAACAATAGCTAGGGTTATTTTGAGGGACTTCTCATAGTTATTTGAGTGACCTCATAGCTTGGCTTTGTCATTTACAGTGTCATTTTGTACCTTTAGTTTGCTTAAGGGAAGTGGAGTGAAAAGTCTCCTGGAATTGATGTTAACTGTGAATACTTAACCTTTAGACTGGAAGACCATTTAGTGGTGTTACATGTGGCTAAAACAGAGTTCAGCATAATGACATCACAGGTCTGTGATGTGTGATATTAGAAGTGAAAAGGAAACAAACAATTAAACAGAAAGTTTGCTTGTGTGGGTGTGTGTGTGTTTTCCCAGAACGCGTGTCCTTGGTTCTCACCGTTGGGAATCCCCTACCTGTCGCTGTTGTATTTACATCACACCTGTTTCTCTGTTACAAATTGCGACCTGCGGGTGCATGTACCCTAATAAAGCAGGTTCCTTCAGATTAAATTCAATATTTTTTCACTGTGGAAAATCCAAACAAATCTTTCATGTTGTCTTGTATTACAGGATAGAAGTATTTAAACTAAAAAAGCCGATACTGCCACCTGGTGGTTAATTAATGCACTTGGATTTAATTTGTGTCCCCTCAGCTCCTTTCCTTTGTGGCTTTTGTGATGGAGGAGGTAGTGTCCAACTGTTCACACTGTGGACCGCTCTACTTCTTTGAATTTGTCAGTTGCACAGCCTTCCTCTTCACACTGTTGCTCCTCATCCTCCTGGCGACAACACTGCACCAGAGAGTTGGAATTGACAGCTGGCCTACTCTGGTAAGGCAAAAACAAAAAAACATGCTTTTAATACTATCATTATTATTAACAACAATGTTGATATTAAAATAAAAATAAAATTGATATTATTATTATTATTATTATTATTAATAGCAATAACAATACATTATTATTATTACTAAAATATCAATATAATAATAATAATAATAATTAAATATATGGTTAACAATATAGTTAATAATAATATATATCAACTCATTAATTATAAGAAATGTAGAAATATTCATCAGAAATTATTAACAACAATAATAATGTTGATATTAATGATGATGATGATAATAATATTAACATATTGTTAACAATAATAATTATTATTAATAATTATAATAATAATCAAATTATTATTAGTAACAATGTTGATATTAACAACAACATCAACTTATAATTAATAATAATAATAATATCAACATAATTATTAATGATAATAATATCAACTTATTGTTAATTATCAAATTATTATTAATAATAATACTTAAATGGTTAATAATGTGGTAATAATAATAAGACATATCAACTTATTAATTATAAGAAATGTTGCAGAAATATTCAACAGAAATTATCATTAACAACAACAACAATAATAATGTTGATATTTTTATTATTATTATTATTATTAATGATGATAATGTTAGCATATTGCTAATAAAAATAATAACAACAATAATATCAAATTATTAATAGAATGTTATTTTTAACAACAACAATAATATCAACTTACAATTATTATTAACAACAATAATATCAACTTAATATTAATGATAATATCAACTTACTGTTAATTATTAAATTATTAATAATATTTAAATATATGGTTATAATATGGTAATAATAAGAAGAAATATATAAACTTATTATTAATTATAAGAAATGTTGCAGAAATATTCATCAGAAATGATCATTAACAACAACAAAAATAATATTTGATATTTTGATTTTTGATATATAATAGTTGATATTTTTATTATTAATGATGATAATAATAGCATATTGTTAATAATAATAATAATATAAAATTATTAACAGAATGTTGACATTATTTTTAATAATAACAACAATTGTTATTATTAATAATAATTATTCATTATTATTATTATTATTGTTAATATGTTGATAATATTATTTTTATTATTATATTAATATAATAAAAAATTATCAACAAAAATAATTTTTTTGTACATTAAAATAATAAAATACATTATAATATAAAATACATTTAATTATATTTTACATAAGGAAAATTTGACTGCTTCTGACCAGAATTAATAATCATTCAGAATGAAGTATTCCAATTTATAGTTTTTATCCATTTTAAACTTCTTTTAATTTTCCCATAGGATTTTGGATACACAGTAGTCATGGCATTCCTATTCCTCATTGCCAGCTCTGTGTTTGCAGCAGACAATGGCAAGACGGGCCTGGAGCAGGGCGCTGTGGTATGATGCTGCTCGATCTGCGTTTTATTTGATATGACAACAGTTCTGCTACTGACTGGCTAACATTTAACTGTCTTTCCTGTATTACAGGCATTCGGCTTCCTGGCCACGGTGGCCTTCTTTGCTGACTTTATTTACTTTTTGAAAATTCGTGGCATTCCTTGCCGAAAGGGAAACAACCAACCAGAAGACCAAACACCCAGACCAGAGGCAGAGAAACTTAATTCTAATGGAACTGACTAAGGCTTGATAGCGTTTTCACCAGCAAACTGCTGTCGTATTCAAAAGCTTTTTTCCCTTTTGACAAACAATTTTTTATACATGAGAAATGTTTTTTACCCAAAGCAAAAAATTTCTTAATATTTCCATTTCAGTCAATTACTAATTGGCATGTTGGACCAGTTTTATACTGTGCCTTAGCTGTTTTTATTTTTTTAAGTCTTTATTTCACAGTTGAAGTAGAAATCATTCCTGTATAGCGGTTTCTCCATTCAGGGATTGCTTGTATTATATTTCCATTACTATTTTTACACAGAGAAAAAAAATCATACTTTCATGTAGTCATACTTTTGTATGAATAGACAAATGAAGTTGTTGTCCATTTTGGAGTGTGTGTGTGTTCTGCACCATCTTATCTTATGAATTAACAAGTACAATAAGATGCACTGTATTTCTGAAAGAAGTACTCATTCCTGATGTTTTTATAGTTATATATGCATTCCTGAAATAATATATTTTGGTGAAAAAATCAGGGTTTGATCATGTTGAAAATTACTTATTTTACAGACCAGGAATATGGATAATAATATTGGGCTTAAAAAATCATGAAATATTATTTTCTATTAACACTTGTGGGACAGGTAAATATTGCACTGTATACACAAATGTCCTTAAGTCAACTTTACTGTAAACATTTTTAAATGAATGTGGTGACAGCAGGATGACGTTTTTATGTTTTTTTGTTTTTTTTTATCGAAGCAGTCTGTCATTTTTGTATTGTGTGGAACGAGAAACGTTGTATATTTTCCTTTGTGCTTTATCTTGTTCCATGTGAGCCCAGATTGTGTTTTTGTAAGCATGTTAAGTGATGAAGTGCTTTAAATCTAATTCCAAACAGATGTCTTTATTCGGAGGAATGTGCGTGTAGGCCCAAATGTGTTAGTTTAAATGCCCGCAGAGAGGAACGGACTGCAAGTTTTCAAGACACTAATCTGCCTTACGCTTCCACCCTCCTGAGCTGTACAACTGGCTGCTGCTTTGTCTTAATTAAGCTTTGTGTATATTTTAAAAACAGATATTTTGTTGATATATTGAAAATAGCCACTTTCTTACTAATACTTCTTAAGATATGAATAGATCATTTGGTTAGTTTTAATTATTGATAAGGGCTTTATGATTTTTTAAATGCAAAAACTAGTGAGTCAATTTGAATACCAGCATTTTTTCTACAAATGGTCACATGGAACATTTTACAGCATTTTACAGCTGTTTTTGTAAACATCCTTCAATTCCAGTTAAAAGCAATAAATAGCTCTTGGGTCCCGAGTCAGACTCCTGTTTTTATATGTGGCCTTTTCGGAAACATGCTTGTTAAGGCTTAACAAAGCAGGAATTTATACTTGAACAACAGTGTATGTGGTTCTTTGGTTCGGTCACGTGCAGCTGAAGAGCAAGAACAAGTTCAATGCACTCTCTTTATCTGCACTTAAGCTATCTTGCATGTGTTTTTTTTTATTTTTTTTTTTTATACCTGTTTCTGACCGGATTATGTAAATATAGACCAAATTTGTTTTTGTTAATTAATTTTATGTTAATTCTTCGCAACAGAGAGATGACAAACTATTTATTTTTTAAAACTTTATTTCCCTAAAGCTAACGCTAGATGTCGCTGCCTGCAAAAGTTACCATCTACAGATGACCGAACAGTTGAGGTTGAACATCATTGTAAAGCCAGGAACTACAGCCATAAATTATGGTTTTGGTTAGATAACAATTGTGAATTTTTGCATAAATCTACTGCCATTTTGAAGTGACATTTTACTCATAAAGTAGGCCCTAAATGTCTCAGTTTGGTCAGTTTGAAAGTTCCCAAACCCCTATTAAAACGCGTGGGCTGACAGCAGGAACCAGTTAAGATCAACACACAATCTAGGTCGGAGTGATGTTACTTATGGCACATTTTATGCGATATTTTATCATATCTTCAAATCTTTGCTGGAAAAAAGTCTTAAAACTGATTTGGTGATTTGGTTTTAGAGCTCTTTTAAAGAGATCAGACTGGGACAGCAGCTAGGACCAGCACCTGTTTAGACTGGTTTAATCAGTTTTACCAGGGATATTTTCATTAGAGGACGCGTAATATGCATATTTAAAACTTGAATGGATAATTCCGAAACACATTAGAAAATACCGTTTTGTGTGTATAGCATATATATATATATATATATATATATATATATATATATATATATATATATATATATATATATATATATATATATTATTGCCCATTTTAATTAAGGAGAAGGGGCACAATCGAGTGTGTTTACCTGTGGTACCTCCCCTTAAAGTCCGCGTAACCGCCGAAAGATTCTTCTGTAGCGCGTGAAGGGGAGGGACCGGCGCGCGAGATGAGCGCGCGGTACTTTACTTTCCCTCATTTGCACAGCAGCTTGAAGATGGAGCTCGAATTCTTGTGTGGAGCATATGTCTTCTCGGTGCTCTGTGTTTGATGACAAGCAGGAAAGCAACAATTTGCCTGGAATTATTTTTCATGTTCGTTAAAGGTGAGTGAAACGCTCTTTCATCTGTCACTGCAGTAGCACTCACGAGCGCAGGTGCCTCATAGAAAGGCGCGCGCTTTTTTTTGCACCTTAATCACTTTAAAGTAAAAGAGGATGAAGCTTTTTTTGTTTGTTATTGACTTACAGTAGTACTTGATGAGATGCACTTGTAGGCTTCAGTTGTGGCACTAATGTCTGATACTCTGTTTATGAAGTTGTAGCCTGTTTTGTATTGTTTTTCTGTTACTTTGTTTACCGATGCAGTAATAGGCCTTCATGCACATTGATTCATTAAAGTTTTATTCAATTTGAAGCTTAGATAAAATATGCTGTAATATTTACAAGAGATTTTTTTATTTGTTTAATTTGCTAAACTGTAGGCCTATGCATTGGATAGCCTATTGTATAACTGGTATAAACTGGACGCAAAACGGTTATAAAACCAGAGAACAAAATTATTAGTCATATACAAGAGCCTTTAAATGACCATAAGTCTGTTTTGATTTACAAATATGTGCATAATTGGCTATAATTTACTGTACTGTAGGCTATCACTTACTTTTCTTTAACTTTACTTTTAAAATTGTACCTTTCTTGATGTTTTTGGCACAGCTGCTTACATCAGCCTTCATTTGTAAAGACGCGATTCCTTCAGTGTCCAGATGGGGGTGAACAATTAAAGCAAGTGATGTGCATGAGACCATCTTAAGTTTATTTTACTTGCACATGTCTCTATACAGACTTTGTTTGACTTCTAACATAGCTGGATGTTCATGAGTTATGGGGTTATGGGCAAACATATTATGTAAATATTATAAGAAATCAGTGATATGCAGGCCTGGCAGAACCTTACTGTAAAAACACAGTGTCCATGTTACAACCATTTTGGTGACTCATTAAATTATCTAATGATACCAATTGTAAAATGTAATTGTAATAATGAAAATTTGGCACAATGAAAAGTTAAAGTTAATTAAAATGGGCATTGTCTAAAAACGTTTTTTGGCAATATTTCATAGTAAATTAGTACTTTTATTTAGCAAGGTTGCATAAAATTGATCAAAAGTGACAGAAAATACATTAAAAATACAAGACTGTGTCATTTTTAGTTTATTTTAATCACATTTTTTACAGTCAAACAGAAGTGGTGGTGAAAAGTCTGCTTGAGTCTTCGATATTCATTCTAAGAACATCCCTAGAAATCCTAGTTGTATTTGTGGTGTATCCCAACATTTAAATGTTTCTTTGGGTTTCAGTTTTCCTTTATGTCATTAGTATCTTCACATTCCTTTATCTTGTATATTTGAGAACATGTTTGAAGCATTTTAGTTCCAAACTAGAACTGGTCTGTTCTGGATTCCATCTTTTCCATTATGTCATTGCTTACATTTTCACGAGTGCCTTGTATGTCACAAGCATTTAATGCTTCCCCATTTACATAGTGTGTTCTATCCCAACTAATTAGCCAACTTCCTAAAGAATAATGAGCTGATTCATTTTCAATAGCTGCCTGCGGTCTTGTTCTCATCCTCATGTAATCGAGCAGGCTGATGAGACGATCACATCCAAGTGAATAATTGGTTTTTTGTAAATGACTGGAAATAAGGCTAAATGAGCTGAGATGGCAGGATGCAAGACTTTGGTGAGATTCCAGTCGACTCCATTATTCATTCTCTGTTGAGAGCCATTATTGGTGTTTGTCAAATTAGGCACACTGGCTTTATGGAGAGGAAATTACTTGCTGAGAGATGGGGAGAAAAATGTGGTTATCATGTTGAGAGAAAGGCGTAACACGCTAATGGGTCTCACAGGTTGCATCTGACATGGCACTCCTGATGTTTGTTTTTAGCATAAGTGAAATGATGCTGAATGCTTGATACTTAACAATAATGTGATGTCAAGAAGTCATCATTAGAGTGTGCTTTAAACCCAAATAAACTTCACTGAAGTTTATACAGTCTTTCATGTCACATTAGTGGCTTAGTGGTTGTTTACTACGTAAGATTCGGGCTTGGTAAGTTTTTAAAAATGTTTTTGAAAGTCTCTTATGCTCACCAAGGCTGCATTTATCTGATAAAATATACAGTAAAAACAGTAATACTGTGAAATATTATTATAATTTCAAATAACTTTCTTCTATTTTAATATATTTTAAAATATATTTTATTCCTGTGATGGCAAAGCTGAATTTTCAGCATCATTACTACAGACTTCAGTGTCACATGATCCTTCAGAAATCATTCTAATATGCTGATTTGATGCTCAAGAAACATTTATTATTATTATACATGTTGAAAGCAGTTGTGCTGCTTAATATTTTTTGTGGAAACCTTGATACATTTTTTTCAGGATTCTTTGATGAAAAGGGAGCTGATTTAAAATTTAAAATTGTTTTTTTTGTGTGTGTGTGAATGTAAATGTCTTTACTGTCACTTTTGATCAATTTAAAGGGATAGTTCATCCAAAAATGAAAATTATTCCATGATTTACTCACCCTCAAGCCATCCTAGACTATCTTCTTTCAGATGAACACAATCGGAGATATATTTAAAAATATCCTTAGTCCTCCAATGTTTATAATGGTTGTGAATGGCAGCCCAAATTAAAAAAAAAAAAGAATCCATACGACTCCAAGGGCTTAATAAAGGCCTTCTGAAGTGAATCAATGCGTTTGTGTTAGAAAAATATCCTTATTTAAAACTTTACAAAGTGAAATAATGAGTTTTCAGCACATTCTTTGTACCTTTTGAACAGTAATCTATGGAAGCTTGTAGCCGCCATGGAATAATAATAATAATAATAAAAAAAAGTAATTGCAACTTTTTATTCTTTTGCAATTACGCAACTGTGGACTTTATTACTCGCAATTGCAAGTTTATATCTCACAACTATGAGTTTATATCTCGCAACTCTGACTTTATTTCCCGCAATTGCGAGTTTATGTCTTGCAATTCTGAGCAATTCTCGAATTGTGAGATGTAAACATGAATTTGAGAGAAAAAAGCTCAGAATTGTAAGATAAAAAGTCACAATTACCTTTTAGATTTTTTTTAGAAACAACCTTTCATCGCAATCTAAATGCAGGTTCAGATGTCAAAAGGTGGATATGTGAGCGTTTGACATTCAAGAGAAGTGTAGAAATGTACAATTTAGCATATTGTTGGGGCTACTCATTTCTTGATAATATTAATAATGTAAGTGTTTGATTTACAGGCACTTATTTGTGCTGTGTTGTGAAGCAAAACCAGCTGAGAACCACCACCTTAAATCATCTGCTAAAACAAGATTAACCATGTAGACTTGAATTCCAAGAAATCAAGTTGTTGTTTTATACAATTTGGCAAACATGGCATGATTTGCATATATTATTTTTATTGCTTTGTGACAAAACTCCAACAAGCCACATTTTCTGTCTCTAATATAAGAATAATCAAAGCCACCAGGCTTTGGAGACGACCCGTGGCCTCTGCCTCTGCAGAAATTATTAAGTACCCAGAGCTTGTTCCTGCTGAGAACAAACAGAGTGGGCTTCACTTCACACATACAAATACATTTATCAACAAGGCTGATTTTACATTGAGATCATTAAGAAGGGTTCAAACAAAATGCTTTGCGCTGTTTTTAAACCTATTACTCACAGCACAAAGAAACTGACTGGGGAGGAATAGAGCCCACATAATTCAAACAGCGATTTTAAGTGCACTATTGTACACAGAACTCTTCAATCTTGATTATTTGATCAGGCTGAATAACTTTCTGAATCTATTACCTAGAACATATCACCACAACATTCAAAACTGCGTCAGCTGTCATGTTGTGTGATGCTGGATTTGATATGTTACTTACAAACATGATCTCATTAATATACAGTGTAGTTCTAGTACACAAATTGTTTTTGACAGTTTCCACTTTTATGTGGACAAATATTTTTGAATCATTTACAAATAGGATATTGAATTAATAGAGTTCAATGAACGGAATGACTTTTTTGTATTTATTATAAATGAGATTAAGTATTTTTCAAACAATTACATTTAATGCAGCTAATTTCTAGACCTATTTTTTTATTTAAACATCATTATTTTCTATGTAATTCTACCATACAAAGAGTGCAAATTACTTTACTTTTGTCTCATTTGATTTTTGTTCATAAATATGGACTCTCACCATCATTAAATAAATGAGCGATGTTTTGGAAAAAAGTTTGAGGTCAGTAAGTTTTTTTTAAAGAATGAATACTTTTATTCAGCAAGGATGCATTAAATTGATCAGAAGTGACAGTATGACTTTTACATTGTTGTAAAAATATTCAATTTTAAATAAATGCTGTTTGATCTGCATATTCATCAAAGAATCCTGAAATAAATGTATAAATGTTTCAGCAAAAATATTAAGAAGCATGTTTTCAACATTGATGATAATAAGAAATGTTTACTGAGCACCAAATCATCATATTAGAATGATTTCTGAAGGATCATGTGACACTGAAGACTGGAGTAATGATGCTGAAAATTCAGCTTTGCATCACAGGAAAAAAATTACATTTAAAATATATTAAAATAGAAAACAGTGTAATTATATTTCCTAAGATTACTGTTTTACTGTATTTTTTATCAAATAAATGCAGCCTTGGTGATCAAGACTCAAAAACATTTAAAAAATTTTATCAACCCAACACTTTTGAATGACAAAGTTTAAGTTCTAGTAACATCAGTTTCCACTAGCATTTTGTCAACAGGACAGGAGATTCATAAACGTTTGTGCTTCTTTAAAGTTGAACACAATTTAGAAGCTGTCAGTATGTTGATATTGCATGTTTAATTGTCTTTCCAAACTGCACTGCATAGTATGGGTCAGCATTCAAGCTCTGCACATTAGATCTTGAATTACAGGGCTGTTTTGAGTGTTGATAGTATTATGGTTGTAATGCATTCTGTTGTAAAAGGAAGTCTTGGGGAGATGGTATATATCTATGCTGACAGCTCCCCTGTGGAGAATTCAAACTCTGTATGATATGAAGTATGAGAGAAGGGTTCAGCTGGAAGTCTTTGTTTATGCTTGCTTATGATTTTGAAGCACAAGTGAAGTATTTCCGCCAATGTAATAACTGTGGCTGCATCTCAAGAAACACCTGTAATAACACATGACAGGATAAGAGGCAGGTTGTAGACATTCCCTGTCAAAGTGACCAGTGTAATCCAAATCAGTTCATCATTTGCTGAGCAGCTGTTGCCAAGCTAGCCCTTTATGCAATGTTTTTGTTTGTTTATTTGTTACTTGATATTTTTTTACTGCATGACAAGCCTACGGAATGTGCTGCTGCCAGGTAATTGCTTGTAAAATACTTGTCGAGGGAGATATCTGCTACGGCTAGCAGATAACCGTTCAGAAGTGTACGCTTACCATCTGTTTACCTTGGCAGTTTTACATATGAAAACTGAAGCTTTTTTAAACTCAACTCATCTGCTAAATTCCATAAAGGAAAGTGATATTAAATCAAGTCTTTATTTACTCAGTTATATTGGAACAAACTCGTATGCTCTGTAGTTTTTCTGTGGAACACACAAAAAATATTTTTTTAGAGACACTGATCATAGAATGAGAGTTCTTAGTAAACTCAGGCTGTCATGGTCCAAAAAAGGACAAAAAAGCACCATAAAAGTATTAAACATGTTCCATATGACTTTGGTGCCATATTCCTTAAGTCTTGACTGTTGTTGTATGAAAAAGGCCTATGTGAAGATTCTTTTGAACAGCTTTTTTGTGCTTTCCATGAGAAAAATAACCCTTACGGGTTTGGAACGACATGAGGGTGAGTAAATAATTACAGAATCTTCATTTTTGTGTAAACTATCTCTTTTGAGTTCTGGTTCATTTTGATCTTTTAGTTTAAGAATTGGAGGATTTTTGAGGATTTTCAAAGGAATTTCTGACCATATTGCAACCTAGGCTTACTGAAAAAAACATACCTATACACACAATTCAATGCAGGTTCCAGTTGAAATGAACACTAGTGGCAGTAAAACACCAAAAACTCTTATTGCTTTTCACTTGGAGTGTGACGAGATCTCGTGCCGTGAGATTAACATGTGACAAATTTCTCATCGAGGTGGAAAGCTGTCTCGCGATATTGCCATGACAGAGTGTGAGGGTGAAATTAGGATAGAATATGCCACTGCCACTGTCGTTTTGTTTTTTATAGAAATAAAAATCACGTGACGAGAGTAAGTGTCAAGATGACTGACAAGACCATGGCAGAGGATTCGTTGCACAACAGAGCCTATCTTGTAGAATGCGCGCTCAGCACCGCCGCTCCCACAGAGTACTCGCGGTCCCGAACTAGAAAGCGAAAGTAAAACGCGAGCGTGCATTCAAACACGATTTCAATACCCAGCATTTTGAAAGCGGCTCCCTGATCCATGCAAATATCTCCCAATATGAAAGCCGTCTTCGGCTGGGCTATGTAGTTGTAACTATTTCTGAGCTCTGTATCATGCTTGAAGGGACAGATTATCGATTAATAAAGACTTATTATACGGTTCCTTGCACAATGCTATATTATAACCACTTTTACAATAGCACATGATTTGTAAACTTAATACATTTTGATGTTTGCATCACATAACAAGCTCCATGTGTTTGGCATTTCTGACATAGTAAACTTGCCTGGTATCTCACCTGGCACAGCATTGCACTTGCGATGCAGAGCTGATGATCCAAGTCCTGTGAAACACTAGTCATGTAAATGTAGAAAATGAAGAAGAAGAAGAAAAAAAAGAAAATGTAGCATTAAAGTGGTGTTTTCTAAGTACTGACTGGTCAGTATTCCATGACTCAGATTTGAATTCAGCTACGGAGACGACTACGCTTCTGTGTGGATTCAATACTCCCTAAAAAAGAAATAATGGTGTTCCCTAATAATAAGCCCCACATAACAAAGGAAGTCAAAAGCCTGCATCAATAGGAAAAAAGCAGCTTTTATTAAAAAGGACCGGGCCGAGTTAAAAGTTGTACAAAAGGAACTGAATAAACTATTATGGGAAGCTAGGAAACGTAAAAAGGATTACATTGAACAAAACTTCTCATCCTTGAATAATAAAAAACTGGAATTCTCTGAGAACCATTTCTAACATGAATTCTAAAAAACACCATCTAATTACAACTAATGATTTTAAGAAAGCAAATGAGTTAAAAAAAAATTTTTTACAGTTTGATAATGCAGATCCTATTAAAGAATGTGAAGAGATTTTACAAACTGTTGAATGTGCAACGGAAGCTAGATTACTTGTAGACCCTCAAGAGGTCACTTCACTATTTCGTAAAATCTGTGGTAAGAACTCAACTGGGCCAGATGGTATCTCGGCTTATCTTTTGCAGGAATGTGCAGAAGAGTTAACCCCAGCATGGTGTCCAATCTTCCAGCAGCCTCTAGACCATCATATGGTCCCCTCGTTATGGAAAAAGCCTATCATTACACCTGTTCCTATAAAATCTGGTGCTGTTGATAATAATGACTTCAGACCAATTGCTATAACATCTATAATTATGAAATGCCTGGAGAAATATGTGGTGTCCAGACTGAAATGTAATGTAAATTCATTGTTAGATCCATTACAGTTTGCTTATAGGGAGGGGAGAGGGACTGTTGATGCTGTAAACACTGTCACACATCTGACTCTTCAGCATTTAGAAACCTCTAATGCATATGCATGACTATTTTTTGTAGATTTTAGCTCAGCTTTTAACACGCTTCAGCCACAGTTACTCCTCCTAGCTAAGCTTGTAAATAGTAATATTAACCATTTTATTATTAAGTGGCTTTTTTTCTTTTTTAACAAATTGTACTCAATATGTAAAAATAAACAATAAACTTTCTGATGTTAAATCTATTAGTATTGGTGCCCCTCAAGGTTGTGTTTGCTCTCCCATTTTGTTTACTTTATATACAAATGATTGTTCTTCTAGAAATAAGAATAATTATATTATTAAATACTCTGATGACACTGTAATTTTAAGTCTGTTAGGATCAGGATATATCAGGTTATCAGTCTGAAATAGAGAATTTTGTGCAGCGGTGTAATGTAAATCATCTTATTATAAATGTTTCAAAAACTAAGGAAATTATAGTGGACCCTAAAAGATTAGGTGATTACAGTCCAGTAATCATTCATGATAATATCATTGAACAGGTGGATACCTATAAGTATCTAGGCGTGGTCGTTGACTCTTCATTTACTTGGAAAGCCCACATTAACTATCTCTGCTCAAAGTTTCAGCAACGACTGTATTTTTTAAGAAGACTTAGGTTGTTTGGTGTAAATCAGAGAATTATGCAACTATTTTATCAAGCAGTCTTGGGTAGTCTATTAAATTATGGGATGCAAACGTGGTATGGCAATCTTTTCCCTTCTTCTCTCTTCATTGTTTGTTATGTGTTGTGTGTGTATGATTGTGTATTACTGCAGCTTTGAGTCCAAAACAAAAAAAGGACAATAGAGTAAACTCTAACTCTAACTAAGTCATGATAAAAGAGCACAATAAGCTTTTTTCCAATAAGCCTGGGTTGCCATAGAAATGCCTGAATATCTAAGTACTGAGCTTTTTGTCTGTTGGTGGGTTTTATGAGACCAAATAAGGGTATCAGAATCATGATAGTGGTGATTACAGTCCAGTAGCTCTGCCAAATCAAATGGATAACTGGGATTGTGTGGCAAATTGAGGAATTTCTTTGTGGATTCCAAGAAACAGTGTTCAAAAATCTGCCTTGTTTCTCAGCACTGCTTCCACCCTCTGAAAAAATCTATGATGCATGAAACATTTTGACTTCCCTTGCTTTAACAAGCAGGATGCTGTATAGACATGTTGTAGAAAGCAGAGGGCTATTAGACTAACATTGTCAGATCGGTGAGCAGCATCCTGCTCTATGATTACAGCTGTTGTTGCTGGGAGTTCCTCAAATTCTCATTCACTCTCACCAGCAGTGGAGGAGACCACATGTCCCGGAGGAGTCTGTCATAGGAGCGCTGCTTACCTGCCGCCCCATTAGCTCCACTGTGTGGCTGTTCTATTGAGACTGACACTTCAATGAATACAGAGAGAGGGTTTCAGCACTACCTCTATTCCCAGCATGTTCCAGAAGCCATTAGGGATACCAAGTCTGTACATCTTTCTCACTTGTCTAGCTCAGATAATACGTGGATTAGACATAGAATTAGCTTTGGTGTGATTTTCATATTTATGCATGATACATAGACTTTTGAGATTCATTTGATTAATAAAAAGGAAACAACATTTAGCAAGGGATAATGTAGTTTATGCTTAATTTGAACATGTTGCTATATTATTGGTTAATGGGTGAATCTCAGAAAAAAAGTTTCAAATAACATTTTAAAAAGAGCTTGGGTCATATTTCACCTGAAAATCAAAATAAATAAATACTACATTGCAGAAATGACAAACACCATTGAGAATAATGAGAATATAATAAAGTAAATATCTGTAAACATTATGATAATGAGAATTTGAGTGATGAAATGTGTTTAATCTCATGCAAAAAATCCTAATGGATCAAAACAATATACATATTTTTTTATTATGCAAAATATAATTTCTTATTTTTTTGTTCTCTTTGGATTTTTGGGTGAAATGTGATCTGGACATGTTTTTGTGAGATTTAAACTTATACTTGCACAGCCTTGGTCATGGTCTTTGCAGAGGCAAAGATAGTTGTTAAATTTTTGGCCTTTATATGCCTCTTTTATTCGTTGTATAGTAGATAGATGGGATGAAAATGGGGGATTGAGAAAATAGACCAGGACTCAATATGTCAGAGCTTGTGCACTGTGGTGCTATATTTTGATGAAAGACTATGAAAACAAGCTTCCCTTTCAGTCGGTCACGTTCGACGTACGTCAGTAGTGACCGACGAATTGGGATATCGCTAGAGAGCCCTATCAGCTTCGAGTGAACTAAAACAGGCCAATGAAGTTGGCGTGCGATATTTGCATAATGCGCACCGCCCCCGCCAGGTGGTATAAATAGGGGAGCAGATGCAATCGCACTCTGTCTTTCGCTTCGGAGCCAACCAGTTGTTCCTGCTTCAGACTAGAGTGAAGAGAAACAAGCCTCTGTGAAGTTCAGCGTCTTGTGTTGGTGTTAAGGCACTTCAGCGAGGTTGCGAGCTTCGAGGAGCCTGAGCTTAAAGCTCTCAACTGCTGTTTTTACAGCAACTTTTTCCAGCGCTTGTGTTTGTTGCGATTGGGCCGGTTCCTCCGTTGTGTTCGGGGAGTGGTGTACCCGAACACATCGTGACACTCCCTGTGTGCTTCAGCACAAGTGAGCTGATTCTTCCCCTTCTGAAAGAGCTTCACAGACGAACCCTGCGTCTTTTTCAAGATGTCATTTCGTCTGTGCGTTACTGGATGTGGTCGTTCATTGGTCCCCGCTGACGGCCACAATCGCTGCATCACGTGCCTGGGTGTTCAGCACGCTGAAGCAGCTTTTGTGGATAGTTCATGTTCTCATTGTGGGAACATGACTATTGCAGTGTTGAGATCGAGACTCTCGTTCCTTGGTTCTCAGGGAGCGGGGGGTCCCCTCTCCTATGCCCCGTGCCGCCGTTTTCTCTGGCTTCGGCCGAGGTGACGGTGTGTCGGCGTGTAGACAGGGTGATCTGAGGATTACGGTCAGGGCTTCCCCGCCGAGCGCTGCTCCGCGGGCCCCTGCCCCCTCTACTTCACTGCAACCGGTGGTGTTGCCGACTGAACGTGCTGGTCCCTCTACGGAGCGACCAGCCGTCTCTTTCGGTGCACCGGCGGATGACCGTATGTCGATCACGGCATCGGAAGGTGAGCAAGAGTCCTCGGGAGATGAGGACTCGGCTGCGTTACCTCCCTCCGGGACCGTAGCGTTGTCCGAGCCCGATCCTGAGTTGACGGCTATGCTTTCCCGGGCTGCCGAGAAGGTTGGGCTCGTCTGGAACCCTCCACCGTGTCCCGAGCCTTCTCGGCTTGATGATTGGTATCTCGGGGCGGCCCGCGCTGGTCCCCAGCGCCCCGCCCCGATGCCATTCTTCCCGGAGGTGCATGATGAGGTGACCAGGTCCTGGCGGACGCCTTATAGCGTTCGTGCGAGACCTGGTCCCTCGTCCGCCTTCACCAACCTGGATGGCGGGGAGGCTAGGGGATATACGCGGATTCCCCCAGTCGAGAGGTCTGTTGCGATGCAACTGTGTCCAACGGCCTCCGGCTGGCGCGGTGAGCCGCGTCTCCCATCCCGGGCCTGTAAATTCTCGTCAGGCTTGACAGAGAAAGCTTACAGAGCCTGCGGACAGGCCGCCTCCGCCCTGCATGCCATGGCCCTTTTGCAAGTTCATCAAGCAAAAGCGTTGATGGAAATGCCCCAGGGAGGTCTTGACCAGCAGCTGCTTGGGGAGCTGCGTGCCGCCACGGACCTCGCCCTCCGGGCGACTAAGGTGACGGCACGTTCTGTTGGTCAAGCGATGGCCACGCTTGTGGTCCAGCAGCGCCACCTGTGGCTGACCCTCGCTGATATGAGGGATACCGACAAGTATCGGTTCCTGGACTCCCCCATATCACAGGTCGGCCTTTTCGGCGACGCGGTAGAGAGCTTCGCCCAGCAGTTCTCTGCCGCCCAGAAGCAGGCTGAGGCTATCAAACACGTCCTGCCCCGGCGGTCCGCTGCTGCCTCCACCCCGCCGCCGGCCGCACAGCCTCAGCCCGCTCGTCGCCGAGGGCGCCCGCCTGCGTCGTCCTCCGCCCCTGCTAAGTCGGCAAAGCAGCAGCCTACACCAGCCAAACAGCAGGGTGCCGGTCGCGGACGCGGCGCCCAGCCCGCTCAGGCCAAGCCAGGTGGCAAGAGGTCGAGGAAGACGCGACCCTGAGACGGGCGACCTGGAGGGGAAGGTTCCTGCTCTTCGGGAGAGGACTCCATCATCTCTCCCACCCCCGGAGGAGGGCCGGGGGGAATTTGTGAATTTGTCTGTCCCGCCGCTGGCTCTCCGGAGTCCAGCGGTACCCACTTCATCACAAAAAGAGCAGTTTCCCAATCCTCCAGGTCACAAGAGACTGCGGCTGTCAGTGCGCGAGGCCCCCCCTTGCCACTCGCAGCCCACTCTTACTTCGCCAGCAGGTCCCAGTGTGATGGTCGAGGCCGCCCCTCAGCCGTCTCCCATTCACACTGCCACCTCGCAGAGTCTGACCTCACTTCGGGCCGCTGTGCCGTCCGAGTCGGGTTCCAGCACTCTGCTTCGCTGCCCCACCCCCGGTGCGTCTGTGGTGCCTTTGGTCCCGCTGGCTCGGTGTCTGGAAGCCTGGATAGCGCTCCCCAGCCCGTCCCGCTGGCTCATTCGTACTATCAGACTCGGCTATGCGATTCAGTTCGCCCGGCGTCCCCCGGTCTTCAGGGGTGTCCACTACACTCAGGTGTCCCTGGACAATGCACCTGTTCTCCGGGCGGAGATTGCTGTCCTCCTGGCGAAGGATGCAATCGAGCCGGTCCCTCCAGCCGATATGAAGTCAGGGTTCTACAGCCCCTACTTCATTGTACCGAAGAAGGGCGGTGGGTTACGGCCAATCCTGGATCTGCGTGTCCTGAACCGGTCCCTTCACAGGCTGCCGTTCAAGATGCTTACGCAGAAGCGCATTTTCGAATGCGTCCGTCCCCAGGATTGGTTTGCAGCGATCGACCTGAAGGACGCGTACTTTCATGTCTCGATTCTGCCTCGTCACAGACCCTTCCTACGGTTTGCGTTCGAGGGTCGGGCATATCAGTACAAAGTCCTACCCTTCGGGCTGGCCCTGTCGCCCCGCGTCTTCACGAAGGTTGCGGAGGCGGCCATTGTTCCGCTCAAGGAACAGGGCGTTCGCATCCTCAACTACCTCGACGACTGGCTCATCCTAGCCAGCTCGCGAGAGCAGTTGTGCGAACACAGGGACTGCAGCCGCAGTCACGCCGCTCGGATTGCTTCATATGAGGCCGCTTCAACACTGGCTCCGCGGCCGGGTCCCGAGATGGGCGTGGCAGCGCGGTACGTTCCGTGTCCCCGTGACACCGAACTGCCGCCGCACCCTCACCAAGTGGTCGGACCCTTCGTTCCTGCGGGCGGGAGTTCCCCTCGAACAAGTGTCCAGGCATGCTGTGGTCCACACAGATGCCTCCGCCACGGGGTGGGGAGCCACGTACAACGGGCATGCAGCATCGGGTCTGTGGACGGGGCCCCAACTGCATTGGCATGTCAATTGCCTCGAGTTGCTAGCAGTACGTCTTGCACTGGGCCGCTTCCAGAAGCTGTTGTCAGACAAGCACGTACTGGTCCGCTCGGACAGCACTGCGGCCGTTGCGTACATCAACCATCAGGGTGGTCTACGCTCCCGCCGTATGTCGCAACTCGCCCGCCATCTCTTGCTATGGAGTCAGAAGCATCTGAGGTCGCTTCGTGCCATTCACGTCCCAGGCGTGCTCAACCGTGCAGCCGACGAGCTCTCACGGCAGCCTCCGCTTCCGGGCGAATGGAGACTCCATCCCCAGGTGGTCCAGCTGATCTGGCAGCGCTTAGGCGAGGCACAGGTAGATCTGTTCGCCTCCCCGGAGACTGCCCACTGCCAGTTGTTTTATTCCCTGTCCGGCGGCACGCTCGGCACGGATGCCCTGGCAATCAGCTGGCCCCGGGGCCTACGCAAATATGCGTTTCCCCCAGTGAGCCTTCTCGCACAACTCCTGTGCAAAGTCAGGGAGGACGAGGAGCAGGTCTTGTTAGTGGCTCCATACTGGCCCACTCGGACCTGGTTCTCGGACCTCACGCTCCTCGCGACAGCACCTCCCTGACCCACCTCCTGACTCAGAGACGGGGCACCCTCTGGCACCCGCGTCCCGACCTGTGGAAACTCCATGTGTGGTCCCTGGACGGGACGCGGAGGTTCTGAGTGATCTCCCGCAAGCGGTCGCAGACACTATCACTTCCGCTAGAGCTCCTTCTACGAGGAACCTCTATGCGTTGAAGTGGAACCTGTTCGTCGAATGGTGCTCCTCTCAACCAGAGCGAGAGGACCCCCGATCATGTTCGGTCAGAACCGTGCTTTCCTTTCTGCAAGAGGGCCTGGAGCGAAGGCTGTCTCCCTCCACCCTCAAGGTGTATGTTGCCGCTATCGCCGCACATCACTATGCAGTTGATGGTGAATCGCTAGGGAAGCACGATCTGATCGTCAGGTTCTTGAGGGGGGCGAGGAGACTGAATCCTCCCCGGCCCCCCTCTGTACCCTCTTGGGATCTGACCCTGGTTCTTACATCTCTCCAGGGTCGTCCCTTCGAGCCTTTGCAATCAGTCGAGTTAAAAGTACTGTCCCTAAAGACCGTCCTCCTGGTTGCATTGGCCTCGCTCAAGAGGGTAGGGGACCTGCATGCATTTTCGGTTGACGAATCGTGCCTGGAATTCGGGCCCGGTGACTCTCACGTTATCCTGAGACCCCGGCCTGGATATGTGCCCAAGGTTCCTACCACTCCCTTTCGAGATCAGGTAGTGAACCTGCAAGCGCTGCCTTCGGAGGAGGCAGACCCAGCCCTAGCTTTGCTCTGTCCCGTCCGCGCTCTGCGCCTGTACGTGGACAGAACGCGAAGCTTCAGGACCTCAGACCAGCTCTTTGTCTGTTACGGAGGCCAGCAGAAGGGAAAGGCTGTCTCCAAGCAGAGGATGGCCCACTGGATAGTGGACGCCATCGCCCTGGCGTATGAGTCCCAGGGCGTGCCTTGCCCGTTCAGGTTGAGAGCCCACTCCACCAGAGGAGTGGCCTCTTCCTGGGCGCTGGCGCACGGCGCCTCGCTGGCAGATATCTGTAGAGCTGCGGGCTGGGCGACACCTAACACGTTCGCTAGATTCTATAGCCTTCGTGTAGAACCGGTTTCTTCCCGTGTACTCGCTTCCACCAGCCGGTAGACGCGAAGAGCCCGTTCTAGTGTCGGCTTGCAATGCCACTCCCGCTCCCTGGGCCGGATACGTGCATCCTTTTTACTCCAGTCGAGTTCCCCGCTTGGCGAACCCTGTCGAGTTCCTCCGCCTCCCCCTTCGGCTCGGACATTGCGGAGTGTCTGATGCCAGGCCAAACCTCCGTCACTGACGCTGACGTTTGGCTGGGTTCCACATGTCGTGACCCCTCCACGTGAGTGGTCCCATGTGTGTATTTGTCCACGGTCAACTCCCTACGGCGAGCCCGTGTCTTTCCCTTAGCAGAGCCAGCTCTGCTGTCACCTGTCAGATGAGTCTCCCCCTACCCAGGTGGAGCCATCCCAGGGACTCCATATGCGTACTGCCCACGGCCAGTCCATATGTGTACTCTCCACGTAAATTCCTCCCCTACGGGTGGGTAGTGGTCTCCGCAGCGTCCCCTACGGGTTCGCCTCCCCAGTGTAGTCTAGTTTACTTAGTGGGTATGTCGGAACAGCAGTAGACTCTCTCGGCGTAAGCTCGCCCCCTTCCCCGTCCCACTGGTGCGCCGGGTGGCTAGAGCTTGCGCTGGGCACTGGAAGGGGTTCATACTGTGACGCTTTATTTGGGATCCCAATTCGTCGGTCACTACTGACGTACGTCGAACGTGACCGACTGAAAGGGAACGTCTCGGTTACGTATGTAACCCTCGTTCCCTGAAGGAGGGAACGGAGACGTACGTCCCGTCGCCACAGTTGCTGTACCCTCGCTGTAGTGCGGACTAGGTTGTCTCCTCAGCGAAAAACAGAGTGCGATTGCATCTGCTCCCCTATTTATACCACCTGGCGGGGGCGGTGCGCATTATGCAAATATCGCACGCCAACTTCATTGGCCTGTTTTAGTTCACTCGAAGCTGATAGGGCTCTCTAGCGATATCCCAATTCGTCGGTCACTACTGACGTACGTCTCCGTTCCCTCCTTCAGGGAACGAGGGTTACATACGTAACCGAGACGTTTTCTTTAGAGTGATGTGCAATGATGAATCATGCACAATACGACCAGGGTTATTTATTCCGAAAGCAAATGGTTCCATTTTTATTTAATGTTGTCTTTAAAGTCATAGGGAACCAATAACTGCCACCATTAGATTTTAATGGAGTTTGATTGAATGGCTCAGTGCTTCCTTGTGTATCGTCAGAGAGCAGTCGCAAATGGGGAAGTCAGCAATGGAGCAGGTCCACGGGGGCAATTTGAGGTTATTGCCTTCTGTGGAGGTCATTTCATGAGGTTTTCTGGGGGATTTTAGATTATATACAGTTAACTGATATACAGTATAAACTGTGATTATGTGTGCAAAATGAATACATTTGTGTTAAAAGTATATATAGTTTATATTATGAAACAACATACCATATTTAGATTTACTTATCAATCAGTAGGGGTTTTATCAGTTCAAGTGTTTTTAATGGGTGCAATTTAGCATTGAAGATTTCTTGAGACTTAAGAATTGTGTTTCTGCTGCAAACATTGTGTGTGTCTATATGAAGATACTCAGTGAGAGTCATTAACAGAGACAGAAATAGATGGGAAACTGGCTGAGAAAACACTCAAGTGGCAAAAATAGCATCCAGAGGATGAAAGACTGATGACGTAGTTTGCCATCGGTGTTGAAAAGTTTGCAAACAAACACTGAGGGAGAGAACCGCTCACCTCCGTATTATCGCTGCTGACCTATAATGTATGAGGCTGTCACCTGTCAGTGCGATACAGTGGGAGTGATGGATGACTTTGCATTGGCTGAGAATTATCTTTTCATTGAGCTGTTCTCCTTCACAGTGCAGTTCTCATGGTCAGATCTACCTCTTTTGGTCTGCTTAACTAAAGCAACATAACTGAATTTAAAGACTGATGTGTTTTCTATCATTCAAGTTTTTTTGTTTATTTTTGCTAGTGCAAACATCACTACTATTGCACATATGGGGATTTTCTTTCTCTATATTAAGACATCCATTCATCATTCAATATCTGTCCATCTATCTTCTCAGATTGCTCTCTCTCTCAGTTCTCTGCATATGCTGTGTAATTTCAGTTAGCTCAGATGATTTGCTCTATATTATAACTGATTGGGATGGTGGGGAATTCTGATTAGAAATTTTCCCACACATCAGCTCAATAAATTAGTGTCTAGGCTTCCCATATGTCTCACCATAAACACACACAGGGATAAAATATATTCCCAGTAAAAAATTATGGGGAGTTAAATTACACATTTTTTCTTAAGCAGATATTTTGAAAAATGCAGATATACACCATGCATAATTTTCATTTATTAAAACCAGATTTTTTTGCATTGCTTGATGCTATTGATACAAATTAAGGATGCCAATTGATTAAATCTCTGAAAAAGTGGCTTTATAGGTCAATATACTGTATTGTTTGTTTTATTTTTATATTGAATAACAGGTTTATAGTCCACAGCAGCTCATTTTGCAAACAAGTTTTCGATTTCTTTGAGGTAGACTTTCTTCTAAGTAGGTGATATTTACACAGGACACATTCTTGTATTTTAAAAATTTTAAAATAATTGTAATAAATCACAGATAAAAGAAAAATATAATTAAAAAAAATATATATTTCTCACTTTATGCTTTTTTTCCCCCTTACAGCACAAGTATCTCCTGAAACATGAGCGACATCTACGAGTCTGCAGCCAATTCTCTGGGCTTGTTCAACAGCCCCTGCCTGACCAAAGTAGAGCTGCGGGTCACCTGCAAAGGTATCTCAGACAGGGATGCCCTCAACAAACCTGATCCCTGCGTGGTCATCAAAATGCAGTCCCATGGCCAGTGGTTGGAGGTGGGTTTGGGTTTCCAGTCAGATGCATATATCTACAGTAGTTATGTAACTAAATGAAATCGAAATTTTTAGGTAATAAGGTCTTCTAATCGTTTTTGGGGACCTTATCAATGCATTTTTCACAGGACTTGTGCCTTTTCACACATTCCTTTGCTGCTTTCTTCCAATTTTCCACTCATTTTCACACACAGTTTTGGGTATATACACTCTTTTTTGGCATTGATGGTTCCATGAAGAATCCATTAACATCCATTAAACATCCATTTCCATTGCACAAAATGATCTTTATTGGGGAAAAAGGTTCTTTAGATTATTAACTCTTTTCCTGCAATTTACAGAGTTTTCCGTTATTTATGACACAATGTTTTTCTGCCATTGACGTAATTTTCCGGCAATCCATGTTTTCACTGTTATACAGTAGGGGGCACTATTACACATATTCTGAAATAGTACAGAGTCTCCAGATTGAAAAACATATGAAGAAGCAGAAACAAGCGATAGAAGCATTGCTTATGCACATGTAAGCTAACGTGATCATCAAACATTAAACACCATATGAATCAATGCCTAACATTACCAAATGAAATGTTGAGCCCACAAAGAGGTATAGTACTGCGCAAGCTTTGGTGGTGTTGATGGATTTGATCTACTGGATCTATGTTTTGATCAAAAATGTTGTGCAAAATGTTTTTTTTTTTTTTATGAAACTTACCCACATTTAAGTTTTGTATAAAAAAAAAAAAAAAGAATGCATGAAGCTAGAGTAAAATTTTTTTTTTTGGGTAACACTTTGCTATGGGGAACACATATTCACCATTAACTGTGACTTTTGCTTCAATAAACTTGTTTATGTATGGGGTAGGATTTAGGGATGTAGAATATGGTCATGCAGAATAAGTTTTAATTTGTGTTTCTCTGTTCTTCAGTGATTCTGCTTGTTAACAGCAGGTGTTCATTACTAATGCTCAATCATCACTTAATCACTTAATTATACAATTATTATCCAATTATCATGCTGGGAATTATAATTTACTATAACTCATTCAGTTTGAGTTCTGTTTCAGTTATTGTGTCCACATAACTTTCTGTAATATTTGAGTGCAATGAACTTTTATTTAGTATATATCACTGTTAGGTTTTACAGTGTATAATGTTATGAGGCCGCTATATATATATATGGCCTCATAACCTGCCACTTAAGTAGTTTGAGGAGATGCATATTTTGCATGTTTTCCAAATTGTTTTTTTTTCCAGCAGTGCTCCCATGTATGCTTGATCTTTGACAAGCTGTTCTTTTCAGGAGAAGCACACAGTTCTGTCATGAAACTCTAGATGGCGCAGGCGCAGTCCTTAACTCAATTTTGCAATCACATTGTTCACTATAGGGCACAGCAGCAGCCAATGAGCTTGCCGCTCAGCCTTCAAATACTTGGTCAGCATTTTCTGTAGCAGTTTGCAGTACGCTTTCAGAAACCCTCCACTTCCCCCAGCTCCACCTGTTTAGATCTACAGGTAATTCATGTATGCTATATTGTAAAGCAGCAGCATGTCTTACTTGCTCACAGCAGCGTGTCGTGTATGTATTGGCATTAGCAGGAATAACAGCAGCAGCAGCATAGCAGATCTGTTCTGCCAAGACCAACATATTAACATTGTCATATCCATTACTATGTCACACACTCCGAGAGTTGTCATGACAAAATTATATATATTTGTACATGAACGTGTGAGAGCATGCATGTGTGTGAGTGAACGAGAGAAGCAGACAGCATATGTTCACTGAGAAATCTCCCTGTCAGGTTATGAAGGCTTTGCCAGCTCACCAGCGGGAATCTGTTCTCACCACTCTCTATCTCATTAGACATTCACATATTCACTTATGGTGATTCTGCTCTTTGAGTGTGTGTCTCTCTAAAGGAAACCACACTGTAAAATCTTAATTTTGCGACTGTTTCGTACCTCTTCTCAAAGGATTTCTTCATTCCTCCTGGAAATCCTGCTATGAAGAACGTCTTCTGTTTAGCTGCCCTGTTTGTTCTTTAAGGGCTGCTGGCTGAGCCTGTTGCATCATGCTTTCTGCCATTTTTCCAATTGCAAATGCCCCGAAACTTGCTCATTGGAGATTTTAAATGGGATTACGTGTGAAATTGTGTATAATGTCATAAATAATAAAGTAAAGTTAATAAACCAAACACATTTTCAAAGAGTAAAATGGTCCTTGTTTGTGAGCTATAAGCTAATGTGTATTAAGAGAGAAATATCATGATATTTCGTTTCTCTGATGCTGCCTGAAGCAAATTTACATTTCTAGTGCAACAAACGAGCAATATGATTTATTGCAGTCGTGATTGCATTTCTCTTCACACCTCTTAACCTATTTCTTCAGTATGCAGTGCTATTATGGGTCAGACTCATTTATCTGAAAATGTCACTTATACATGCCATTGTATTGAGTGCCCCAATGACATAAATTTCATATCTGTGGGTTTTGGCTAAATCTAATTTGAGTGGAATATCCCACTGTGATAGTCTATCTCTCCGCTTGGCTCATATCTCACTTTTCAAATACACTGGGAGTCATTATCAAATCTTTAGCTGAAGTATGACTGTGTTAATTAAATTCGGTCTGTATCTCGTTACCAAGAATATCTCTCATTCTTCTGGAGCTGTGAGAGGAGATAACTTTATGTTCTGTCTCAGGGGTCACTGGTTTAGGTAGAAAAAATACTAGCCAGATACAACATTTTGTACAATGTATTTTGTATTTTGATACAACATTTATAATGTTACAAAAGATTTATATTTTTAATAAATGCTGTTCTTTTGAAATTTCTGTAAATAATAACTATATTGTCTGTCAATAGTGTTGCATTATGAATTCTCAGAGCCAGCGGTGTCTGTCTGTTGACCCTTGAT
The DNA here is from genome assembly GCA_037950675.1 of Hypophthalmichthys molitrix. NCBI lineage: Eukaryota > Metazoa > Chordata > Actinopteri > Cypriniformes > Xenocyprididae > Hypophthalmichthys > Hypophthalmichthys molitrix. The sequence continues at coordinate 27,039,583 of CM075507.1, read as the reverse complement.
CAAGATCAGTGTTTGTTTGTTTAACTGGCAGCTCCTGAATGAGTGTAAGTACAGGAAACAGCACTTGTGTGCTTGAAAAAGCTTTTAAACTGCGGCAGTCAGAGAGAGTAAAGACCTGCTGCTGACCCTGCCTGCGATTAGCCTGCTGCAGCACTGCAGCTGCTCAGAGCTTGAGCACCATCAAACAGAGAGAGAAACACACAAACACACTCAGCAAATCCAGGATGCTCTGAATCACAAAGTCACTCCATAATGCTGACTGTGGACACTAAATAATGAAGGGGCCCTCGGTCTCTGGGGTGAAAAAGGATTTTGCTCATTGGTCCTGAGCAGTGGCCTAATGTGATCTGTAAATCCAAGGTAAATGGCCTTGCTTTTCAGAGGGTTGTATTCGCCATCAAGACCGACTTCTCATTTATTGTTTTCGTTTATCTCCATGAAAAGTGCAACTTTTAAAACATATGATGTTTTATTAACAAAGTTTGGGAGGACCATGTTCAGATTTTCTAACCAATCAGCATGAGAGGAGGCATGTAGAGCCGACTTAACTACAAATTTTCCAGCATCCCTCCTCCACCCCAACTCCTCACTCTTGATTATTCATATCCCAGCCAGGGATCGGGGGAGTACTTTGGGTTTTGGGCCAAATTCAGAGCTCGTAGCCCTCTCCTTGGACAGCACGCCAAATACGCATATTCTATACCCTATCTGATTACAATATGTAAGTGTGAACTAGTGAATTACAGTATGAAATGCCAAGAAGTGATCATTCACAGGTAGATGCGCCTACTTCATGGCTTATTGGAATGTTTTTTATCCTCTGTCCATTAGAATCGATGTTACTGAAATTACAGTGCCTGCTTGGGATGAGAGACAGATTTCCCTAACATAGTTAGATTACCTGTCAGACAGCAAACCGGAATGGACTGGAGACAAGTGATGGTCTTATCAACCATACTCATTTTATAAACCCATCTGTCGTACAGTCTGTTTGTCTGTATGCTTTTCATCCTGCTTTTTTCCTCAGTATTACAGCTGCTCTGTTATTTACTCACACACAGGCAGCACAATTAACTAGATTTAGGTGCATGGCTGAACTTTTCTAGCTTTTTATAGTTTCTTAAAAAGCAATTGCACTATATCAAAATCAATACACTATATTGCCAAAAGTTTTGTGACGCCTGCCTTTACATGGACTTTAATGACATCCCATTTTTAATCCGTAGGGTTTAATATGGAGTTGGCCCACCCTCTGCATCAATAACAGTTTCAACTCTTCTGGTTTAGGTTTAGGAGTGTGTTTATGAGATTTTTTGATCAGTCTTCTAGAAGCGCATTTGTGAGGTCAGGCACTGATGTTGGCGAGAAGGCCTGGCTCGCAGTCTCCGCTCTAATTCATCCTAAAGGTGTTCTATCGGGTTGAGGTCAGGACTCTGTGACAGACAGAGAAGCGTGATTCGTCACTCCAGAGAACACGTCTCCACTGCTCTAGAGTCCAGTGGCGGCGTGCTTTACACCACTGCATCCAACGCATTGCAGTACACTTGGTGATATAAGGCTTGGATGCAGCTGCTCGGCCATGGAAACCCATTCCATGAAGCTCTCTACGCACTGTTCTTGAGCTAATCTGAAGGCCACACGAAAACCCATTCCATGAAGCTCTCTACACACTGTTCTTGAGCTAATCTGAAGGCCACACGAAAACCCATTCCATGAAGCTCTCTACACACTGTTCTTGAGCTAATCTGAAGGCCACACGAAGTTTGGAGGTCTGTAGCTATTGACTCTGCAGAAAGTTGCCGACTTCAGCTCACTGTGCGCCTCAGCATCTGCTGACCCCGCTCTGTGATTTTACGTGGCCTACCACTTCGTGGCTGAGTTGCTGTTGTTCCCAATTGCTTCCACTTTGTTATGATACCACTAACAGTTGACCGTGGAATATTTAGTAGTGAGGAAATTTCACGAATGGACTTACACAGGTGGCAACCTATCACAGTACCACGCTTGAATTCACTGAGCTCCTGAGAGCGACCCATTCTTTCACAAATGTTTGTAGAAGCAGTCTGCATGCCTAGGTGCTTGATTTTATACACCTGTGGTGTAAGATTTTTAATGTTTTTAAAAGAAGTTTTGTCTGCTCACCAAGGCTGCAATAATCATAAATGTTTCTTGAGCAGCAGATCAGCATATTAGAATGATTTCTAAAGGAACATGTGACACTGAAGACTGGAGTAATGTTCTGAAAATTCAGCTTTGATCACAGGAATAAATGACTTTATAAAATATATTCAAACAGAAAACAGTTATTTTAAATTGTAATAATATTTCACAATATTACTGTTTTTACTGTATTTTTAATTAAATAAATACAGCCTTGGTGAGCAGACAAAATTTCTTTTAAAAACATTAAAAATCTTACCGATTCCAAACTTTTGACCGGTAGTGTATCTATATATAATTATATATATCATGGGGCGTTTCCTCCGAGGAGGCAAGGGAGGCAGTGCCTCCTTAAAAAATAAGATGAGAAAATAATCCATATTACAAAAATAAAACAACGCAAATATTACAAAATGTGACATTAAAGTAACTCGTTTTTCTAAAGGAACACTGTCCAACAGCGACACCTGCAGGTAAAGTTACAGCGGGAGTCCACGTCTCTTGTGCCTTCCTTCCCCTCATTGACTTATAAAAGAGCCCCCAAAGTGTGCAGTGGGTTTGGTGGGGGGTAACTGAGAATGAATGGGGGAAAGTCAGGTGAGCGGAGGCAATGCCTCCATTACGCTATGATTGGATGTGATTGATTATGATTAGTTATGACTGGTTTGTGCGATAAATCCCGCCTCTTGTTTTCATGTGCCTTTCGCTCGTCAGTCTGAATGAACAAAATGATGGCGTCAATTGGAAGACTAATTAAAAAGTAAGTAAACAGCTCAGACACTTAGATATCACCGCTTTATGTCACGTCAAAATTAAACTTGAAAAACCTGAAAACATCATGACTGCAGGGGTTTTTAGTGATCAATCAGCTTGGTGAAATTAAAGATACATCTTCGTGTCTGTGACAGACAGTGTTTACCGAGCTTGATGACTGGTGATCCGAAATAAATTGACTATTAAAAAGAACAGGTGAACATCAACACACAAATAAAATATATTGTTTAAATTATTACTGCCTTTAGTTATTATTTTAGAATTAATGTAAAACTGCTTAAAACACTAACTTGATGAGATTGACTTGGTTTTAATAAATAGAACATTTATTACATTGTTAATGTAAAAATACAAAATAGAACTGTATTTGGTTTCTTTTTTTTCTTTTTGATGTAATGTTCATTTAACGAGGAAAATGTGACAACATAGAGTAACGGACATAAATTTACATTTGAATTATATATATATATAATATATATATATATATATGAATAAATAAATAAATAAATAAACTGTGAGGACTTCGCCTCCTCATTTCAGAACACCACTGCACGCCACTGATATATACAGTATACAGTCAAACCAAAATGTATTCAGACACCTTGAACATTTCATTCATTCATAAAGTTATTCACTATAACTTAGAAAAATGGTAATAAAATATGACAATATCTTATATATTAATCTTAATTATGTCAGTTAACACTTAAGCAAAACATGGTCAGGTCAAAGTGTCTGAATAATTTTTGGTTCCAAATTTTTATCAATTTTACTGGTAGTCCACTGTATGAAGAATTTTTGGGTATAATATGGCACAGTTTACTTTATTTTGCTTTCCTCACTTACATAAATTAACTATAGTGTCCTGCACCCACTAGTAAAAATATATAAAAAAATATCAAAAAAGGTTTGAGTGTGTATATAACACACCCTATTTAAAATTACTATTATTTTGGGATAATGGTTTATAATATAATTGATTAGAATTTATTGCATTTTTATTTTATTTTAAATGCATATTTTAATTACAATACATGTTGGTGCAGAACAAAATCATTTTTTATATTTTTATAATTTCTTAAAATGTCAAATGATTTTACTTCCTTAAAGAAATTTTGTGGTTTGAATACAATATATTTCTTATATTCAGATTTATGTTCAGGATTTCTACAGTCATGCAAAACCTAGAAATAGAGAATTTTAAATTTGTGTTTTCCACACTAGGAAAAGATGTGAATATAAATTAAATATAATGTCCTTTTAGGATTTTATTAATATTCATGACTCCTAAATTTGTCTAAATTATGTCAATGGAGAGAACATATACAATGATTTTGAAAGATCCTTGTCCAGTGATGATGAAATTATTAGTCAGAAGGTGTGGGAACCATGTATACTGTACACTGTGTGAGAAATACCAATAAATAAAAGTTTTCTCACTCAAAGAGCCTCATAATTTGAGCTCTGACAGAACTGACACCACCCTCTCAATTTCTCTGAAAATGAATGCAATCTGAGCAACACACAAAAAATGTTCGGGTCTAAAGTTACATTGCCACCAGCTATAATGACCTGTCAGCGTGTCAGATCCCAGTGCCCTGGCTGTCAACTCTCACCAATAATCAGACAAAAGGCAGAACTGAAGATGAGAGTTGAACTGTCACCGACAGCATTCAGGCGCACATGTGAATGACTTTGGCAGGTGGAGCTGTTCTTTCATCTACCCAGAATGCCAATCACTGCAGCAAGGAGCACTCCTGTTGAATAAGGATAGTGTATCTCCATATCGCTCCCTTCGGGGTGCAATCTAGATTTTACTCAGACTGATCAAGACTGATTTCATGGTCTGAAATAATTGGATATTGATGTAAAAAAAAAGATTGACGGAACTAAAAAGAAACTTACTGGGTGTCTGTAGCCGCAAGCTGTAGTGATGTCATACTAGTGATCCTCACATCACAATTGCATCCTAAAGTGGTGTTTGCCCATGGAAGAGTCACTCAAATGATACCAGGGTGTTGTGGTTGTTCTTCAAGACCATATTTATGTAATTGCTAAGATGTCCTGAATTGTCTGTCTCTCAATCAATCAATCAATATATCTAACTATTTATCTTAATTGAACTGAATAGAGTTGCTTATTGCTGAATTGAACTTGTTTCAGTTATTGAGCTTGAATAATGACTTTATTCTCTGTAGAGCAGCTTTAAAGCAGAATTTGAATGTTTCTCATACTTGATGAAGTTTGCTATTAATACTGTGAAGCTGATTTGAAACTTTATTTTTCCATCACTGGAATAAATTACATTTTAAACACTGAGTAAATAGAGTAAAAATAAGCAGTAATAATTTTGATGCTTGCCTTAGCAAAATACAGGTTTGTTCTTTTTTTGATTAAAATTGTATTTGCCATGGCATATTTGTTCTGAAAGTGAACATTTTGTCTTGGTTTGTCTTTCTTCATCTTTTCCTTCTTTTTCTTCTGCCCCTGTAAATGTCTTCTTTTCTATCATTTACACTCCAGGTTTTGTACAGTCATAAATTTGAGAGGCACGTTTCTCTGTTCAACTTTTTTTTGCTTTGGCATTTGTGAAGGTGTGGCTTATCATGATGCAGTGCTCCTAAACTTCAGTGACATTTAAGAAATAATATCAAAATTCATGAAGCATAAGCGTAAACAGACTGACAGAGTTATGCGGCTAGACGTGGGTCATCTGGGCACTGAGGATTACAATCTGTCAGTCATGTGATAGAAGGCATCCTTTCACTGTATGTTCCCTTCTGTTTCATCACCCTTCTGTGTGCACGGGCAAGGTCTTCTCACTGTTTTTCTTTTTTGTCCATTGCATCTACAAGATGGGCTGGGGCTGAACATCTCTTTTGCATTTGGAAGCTCTGTTTCACCATCATTGATTTATTACAATCAAAATTGGATTTGAAAGTTTCTCCCTGTATGGACATTTTCTTGCAGCATGTTGCCTCACTAACTGTTATATTTTAAAAAGGTCTTGAACTGCACTTTTTAAAAAGTTCTCTGAAGTCCACTTAAAATGTTATCAAGATTTTTTACATCAAAAAACATCCTAATTAGAAGTAATAAAGCTATTTTCTATCCTGTTTTTGACACTGTCTTTCAAACACTTCGTTTTGATGGGCATGCCGCATTCAAGACTTAGAAGTAAATGCCCACTGCTCACCCAAAACATTTAATTCATGCTTCAAAACCTAGTTATTGTGTGAGTAAGTGCCACCAAAAACTGAAAATTCACAGTTGCATTTTTACACACTCTATTATGTCTTATTCTAAAACCACTATCACACATTCTTACATATCTACATACTGCTCTTCGATGACAAGCAGCTGTGAATTTTCAGTTTACATGTAACACATTTCTACAAATATAAATGTACTGTATAAATACAAATGTGTTCATACAGTACTGCTGTAGCTGCTGCTGTTTAGGGTTGTGTAGCTCCTCCATGTTCAAAAATGATAGTGATTGTGCCATGGGCAAACTCCATATTTGCACTCTTAATTGGTTGATTGATAAGATTGTGATTTCACTACAATTGCAGACCATTTGCCAGTTTAGAAGACATTTCAAACTTTGCATGTCAGACATTTATGGAATATGCTTGCATGTCTGACAGATTTTGATAACTGAATGGATCATTTTGCATGTGATGGCTCATATGAATGTTTAGAAGTTGTGAAGAGTTTTACAATTTCACTGAGAATCAGCTCATCAGTTTTAAATAGCAAGCCATGTGCATTGAATAAGGTGCAAATTGTAGACAATTGCACTTACTCTTTTGCACACGTGCCAAAACACATGCAATTTGCTTAAATCAATAAGAAATTAAAATCTGATGTTCAAAATTAGTACGGTACGGTAGTGTATTTCATATTTTATATAATATATTTTTTAATTTAATTCAACAAAAACTAAAAAATGTGATGTTAAGCGTAAACAGACTGATTTTTTAATTTAATTCAACAAAAACTCAAAAATGTGATGTTAAAAAAATACAAAATGCATTGCTTTTGGTTCATTTTTCACACTGGGAATATTCGAGTTGAGTGCATTGCATTGTGAGATATTGTATCTGAAAAAATAGTATATTAGTATGCTATGCAGAATATAGCTTTTTTTCTGCTAATAGCCATTGAATTGGGAGTCACGCTTTCTGTTTCTTCTTCCTCCATCCTTTTATCTTCCTCCTTGAAAAATCCACTTTTCTGGCAGCCCTTGTTTAGCGTCTCCTTCTCAGGTGTTCAAAGACAGCAAGCGAGGTCTCAGTTGTGTCACTATTCCTTTTTGCCTCATTTTAAATGGACAGCTGAATGAAGGAAATGTTTCTTCACACTGGTTGGCCTTTTTTAAAGCCCTTCAAAAAAAAGTGAGTGGCAATGTGAGAGCGTGGTAAACATTATTTGGGGTGCCGGTTAAAATGGTTAATGATAGCTCTTGCTGCACCCTGCAGCCCTCCATCTCAGGCCCTGCTCGCATAAGAGCAGAGATGGGGCCACGCTGATTAGCCCTGCAGAAAACCTCTATTCTCTCCCACTGATGGGCTAATGAGGAGGAGCAGTCCATTAACTATGCAGAGTGAATGTGGCTGCAGAATCAGAGACCACAAATTCTCCAAGGGAATTACTGAAATATGGAATTTTGTGAGGAAAGGAAGGTATATGTGGCTTCCAGGGGCAATTACACCCATGTGTGGGGGATGTTGCACATGTTGAGCCTCATCCTTTGGGGCAGTGCTATTTGTGACTTGTGTGTGTGTGTGTGTGTGTGTGTGTGTGTTTTGTATATGTGAGAATGGATCTGATGAAACCTTATGAAATATGCTTATGCTTGCCAAACTTCCATCCGGCGTATCACACTCACAAGAAAGGCCAAGAAACAAGGCTGGTGTGAAACCATTTATGGTGTCTTATTTTGCATGCTCTTTCAGTAGATCAGACATTTTTAATATGCTTACACAAAAATATATAACTGCTAACACAGTTATACTTTCCAGGCCATACTTAAAGGAATATTCCAGGTTTAGCTCATCTGACAGCATTTGTGGTGTAATGTTGATTTTACCATAAAATGTATTTTCTTTAAAGGGGTGGTTGATTATGATTCCACTTTTTTAACTTTAGTTAGTGTGTGATGTTCCTATTAGAGCATAAACAACATGTGCAAAGTTATGACGCTCAAAGTTCAATGCAAAGGGAGATATTTTCTTTTACAGAATTCTCTGTTTAAGGACTACAACAAACGAATGGTAGGGACTACAACGAGCTTCTTCCCGGGTTAGTGACATCAGTAACCCTAAAATTTACATAAATCTTGCCCCCGAGAACATGCAACAAAGAGGTGAGGCCATGTTATTGCAATAAAGTACGTAAAATGCAATAGCATGTCATAAAAGCAAGATGACAACATAAGTTATAACCGTAAATTAATTAAACTATACCTGTTCTATCTTCATGCAGCACATATTCTCTGGCTCTGTAGGATCTTACAACAGTTCCCACACAAGCGATTTATAGATTATCATGACAGAATATGTGAATCAATTACTTTAACTCCACATCAGCTACATAAATTCATCAACTATCCATTCAGAAATGTCCTGTTGCATTCTACATGTTGTCACTTCTTCTTGAGTCTTTCCATCATTGTCCGACTCTGGTTTGAACATAAAAGGCTGAACAGTTTCTGACATTTTCAGTGAGTCTGTGTGAGGTAATTGTGCTGCTAACAGGAGCTCTTGAAACTCCGCCCTCTTCTTGAGAACAGCAGCTCATTTACATTTAAAGGGACACACACAAAAACAGAGCGTTTTTGCTCACGCTCATAAAGTGACAAAATTTAACATGCTATAAAATTATCTGTGGGGTATTTTGAGCTATTTTGAGGACATCAGAGTCTTATTTTACATCTTGTAAAAGTAATCAAAAAAGACATAAACAAAAGCACTCCGTCCAAGGTGCAGGTCAAGAGAGATAAATCTAAATATACACTACCAGTCAAAAGTTTGGAATCGGTAAGATTTTTAATGTTTTTAAAAGAAGTTTCGTCTGTTCACCAAGGCTGTACTTATTTAATTAAAAATACAGTAAAAACAGTAATACTGTGAAATATTATTACAATTTAAAATAACTGTTTTCTGTTTGAATATATATTATAAAGTAATTTATTCCTGTGATCAAAGCTGAATTTTCAGCATCATTACTCCAGTCTTCAGTGTCACATGATCCTTCAGAAATCATTCTAATATGCTGATTTGCTGCTCAAGAAACATTTATTGGGTACAATTGTACAAAATATTTGTGTACAATATATTTTTTTTCAGAATTCTTTGATGAATAGAAAGTTAAAAAAAACAGCATTTATTTGAAATATAATCTATTGTAACATTATAAATGTCTTTACTGTCACTTTTGATCAATTTAATGCATCCTTGGTGAATAAAAGTATTAATTTCTTTAATTTCTTTAAAAAAAAATAAAAATAAAAATTCTTACTGACCCCAGACTTTTGAACGGTAGTGTATAATGTTACAAAAGCTTTGTATTTCAGATAAATGCTGTTCTTTTGAACTTTCTATTCATCAAGGTATCCTGAAAAAAAAAAAAAGTACACAACTGTTTTCAACGTTGATAATAATCATATATTTCCCAATATTACTGTTTTTACTGTATTTTTAATTAAATAAATGCAGCCTTGGTGAGCAGACGAAACTTCTTTTAAAAACATTAAAAATCTTACAGATTCCAAACTTTTGACTGGTAGTGTATATGAGATTTGACTGCACACTCATTTGCAGAGAGTTTTTATTGACCAACGTTTTGGCACAAAGCCTTTGTCAAGGTATGATTTCACTCAGAGTAAAGAGAGCATAAATAGACAATCATTAACAGGTGCAATTAATCCCAGTTGAATATACAATCAGTCAATTAATCACTCTAAAAAAACTTGTCAAATGAAACATGACAAGAATAAATATAAAACAACATTATCCAGTAATCATCAAAAAAAAAAAAAAAAATGTAATAAAATGTAATAATCGCATTCATAGAAAACAACAAAGTCGACATTCAGACCGTAAGGAGCAAGAGCTCTCAATTTATGTATCCAGTAAGCTTCAGGTTTGAGTAAAATACGATCAAGATCCCCACCTCTCCTCGGTAAAGGAACTCTCTCAATACCTACATAACGTAGAAAGGTAATGGGATGATTAGACTCAACAAAATGCGCAGACAATGGATAGTTCATGATTATTATTATTTATTTATTTATTTTTTTTTTTGATGTTTTTGATGTTGGTAATGATTACTGGATAATCTTGTTGTATATTTATTCTTGTCATGTTTTGTTTGACAAGTTTTTTTAGAGTGATTAATTGACTGATTGTATATTCAACTGGGATTAATTGCACCTGTTAATGATTGTCTATTTATGCTCTCTTTACTCTGAGTGAAATCATACCTTGACAAAGGCTTTGTGCCAAAACATTGGTCAATAAAAACTTTCTGCAAGTGAGTGTGCAGTCAAATCTCATATATATATTTGCATCTTGTAAAAGTGGCATTATATGACCCCTTTAGAGAAATTCTTTCCATTTTTTTTTTCTGTGAAGAATTAACAATGGAAGTGAATAGGGGCAATCAATAAATGTTAAAGTACTCAATCTTTCAAAAGTAGTAGCCACACAATGCAAACAATATATACATTTTAGTGTGAAAAAATCACTTATAACCTTATTAACTTTGTTGCCAGAACAACAGTTAACTGTAAAATGACAAAAATGATTATTTAAACAGTTGAAATACACAAGTTTTAGCAGAAGAATTTAATGGAAATGCTTCACATCTTTGTTTTAAAAGTTCTCTCATTTAAATCATTTACCTCCATTGTACAATACCATTGAAAAGTTTGGGGTCAGTTTTTTAAAAAGAAATTACTACTTTTATTAAATTGATTAAAAGTGACAGTAAAGACTTTTACATGTGAACTTTTTGTTCATCAAAGAGTAAAAATTGTATCATGGTTTTAGCAAAAAAAAAATAAATAAATAAATAAATAAAAAATAAAAAAATAAAAATAAGCAGCACAAATGTTTTCAACATTGACAATATTAAGAAATGTTTCTTGAACACCAAAACAGCATATTAAAATTGTAGAATTGAAGAATGATTATGTGACACTTTTGAAAATTCAGCTTTGCATCACAGGAATAAATTACATTTTAAAAGTTATTAAAATAGTTATTTTAAATTGTAATATTATTTCATTATATTATTGTTTTTTCTGTATTTTTGTGTTCAGATGCCACCAGCATGAAAAAGTAGTCCATCACTAAAAATAAATAAAAATACAGGTTTTAAACAACATGATGGTGAGGTTATGCTGTCAGAATGTCATTTGTACAATTATGGTTTATTGCCTTAAACCATGATTGTATAATCAACATATTGATATATATCATCGTTTGAGCAGCTGTCCTTTGAAGTATAACTGAATGACAAGAAGCCTTTCACCAGTGGTGTCTTGAATATTTATTTGTATCTCCAGAGCCCTGCTGTCTACGCGTTGACTGCTCTGCCCCTCACTGCCAAAAGACTGTCAGTCCAGTCTAGAGATACACCCAGGCCCCTGTTTATGCAGGCATAAAAGGACTTTTCTAAGACTGAGATAACACACGTCTTTTCTAAAAATCTGGCTTGTCCAGAAATTGTCATGTGGGATATGCTTGTTGATGTGTATGGTCGAGTGATGGAAGATCCATGAATGGAAGGCTTGGCTTGGGATGGTCCCGCTTTTATGGTTTCAGGTCACATTTTTATTTGCCTGAGGAATAATCTTGTAAAGCCTGATTTATTATCAGTGAGCAGTGAAATTAAGGTCTGGATTAATATTTTGCGACTCTGATATTATTTCCATTATTGTGCTTGGGATAACAGTAAGTAGTAGTTCCCCTTGTGTCATTTTCAGTTTTGAAATATTGCTTTGTGAATTTTAAGAAAAATAAGTATTTTGTGAGTATAATTTTGTGTGCATCTCAATTGCTATCATTAAATTGTATTATGTATATCTTGGTAGACCACTTTGTTATCAACATTACACTGGTCAACATAACACTGGTCAACCTTTATTCTATGTAAAAATAACAATGAAGTCAGATGAATATCTGTTTTTTTTTTCTTTCACGATCAGTTCTCACAACCTAGATGTTATGAGAACTGTAATGAATGTGGTTTTACAACACAAATGTTCTTATTTTCGGAAGAGTTTCGAAAGTTTCAAGTTTCGGAAGTTTCTTTGGCCTTGTACACACTGTAAAGTTTCAGGAGTGACAACCACATTTAAATACGAGAGTGAATCCCAATAATTATAATTTTGTGTGTGTACAGAACATGACTCACTTCTGAAATTGTGATGACTGACGTCCAGATGCATTCTATAACTTCTTCCCGAGTCTCTCCATCAGTGTCCAATTTGAACAATGTAAGGCTGAACACCGTTACTGACAATCGTCATTTTGGCTGCGTGAGATTCTCCAGCTTTGTTGTTGTTGTGCAACAGAAGCGTGAGCTGTTAAAGCTCTGCCCTCTTCTGGAAAGCGGGCCGGGAGCAGCAGCTCATTTGCATTTAAAGGGACACACACAAAAATGGCGTGTTTTTGCTCACACCCAAATAGAGGCAAATTTGACAAGCTATAATAAATGATCTGTGGGGTATTTTGAGCTGAAACTTCACAGACACATTCTGGGGACACCAGAGACTTATATTACATCTTGTAATAGGTCCCTTTAAATCGACTTGCAACTAGTGTACTTGCTCATCGTGAAGACCTATGGTTTAAGTATTTGAGAGATTACTTAAATAATTTTACTCAGTTTCTCTGAGTATATTACAATTATTAAGGTTTACCCTCTCACAATCCTCTTACAGCTCATGTGTGACTCCAACCTGGTTTTGACTTGCTTAACATGCTCTTTAAATGTTTACTTTTTAATAGACCAGATGTCACAAAACAGAGGCAATTACTTCTTTTCTGATGAGTAATCACAAGGAGCGTTCTGAGAGGTTAACAAGTTATCTGATGTACAACCGAGCAGATGTTTCCTGACAGCAGTGTCGGAATATTCCCTGTACAAACAACAGTTAGACAGAGAAGGGATGTGGATTAAGCGTCATCAGAACTGTATTATTTTCGCTTTGATAAGTGAGATTTATTTGCATATTCACCAGCAATAAGCAGCTGCTTTGAGGTCCATGTCTCCCCAACTGATGTTTATTCCCTCCAGGTGCATGCTGAGTAGATGGCATACGCAACTTTCTCAATAAAACAGCTCCAGCTGCCCCGGGGAAGCCCCTGTAAACAAAGAGCAAACACCTGGAAGAGTCAGGCAAATATTTATAGACCTTAATGAAGAGGAATGGTGGTGTCTCCAGATGGTTGGTGCAAATGAAATGGCTTGCCTGATTTATGCAAACTGACCAATTTAATGGTGAGGCAAATACTTTATAAAAAAAAAAAAAGAAAGAAAAAAAAGAGAAATTAAATTAAATTCTGGTTTTTGCGATTGTGGTAAACAAGATTCTGGAGAGGCAGGATAAAATAAAGAAGGAACTCCTGGAGCCATGTTCTTCTTGCTTCTTTGGAAATCAAGAAGTATGCTGAATATGCTGAAGTTGGAATTTGGAAAAGTGCTTAAATGTTAAGCTGTTGTTTGTGATGTAACACAAATGACGTGACACAGTACACTGTTCATGATAAACATCCACATAAGTGAAATGTATTATTGTGGCAGACATTTACATTATGATTAATTTTTTTTAAATGGTAAAAGATCTCAGTCAGAAAGAAAGAAAGGTTTGCGCTTCCCCTCACAGTGAGCAGATTGAAATGAAAAGCAGAACAGAATCCTGAGTCTCTGAGCTGCCTGAGGAAAGTTAAACAACTGAGACTAAACCATGACTAGGCAGCTGAGGCATGTCAGATAAAACGAAGCCTTTTCTTTGCCTGTGTTAGGTGAGAGGCAGATACATTCTTCAGGAACAGGGATTTGGCAGGGACATGGCTTTATCTGCAGATTTTTTCCTTTTTGTTCTGAAATTCATTACATTTGCTGGTTTCATTCAAAACAGCAGTACAAAAGTTAACTTTAGGTGATTATAAGTAAGTCGCAAATAAGGGTATAGTGAGAGTTGTTAAATATCTTGAGTGAATTATACCGTTTGAATACTCTGCATCAAAATGCTTTGCTATATCAGCTATTAGTACTTTTCAGTTAGAAGATTGTATTTTAGTTGAGAATGATGAGAAGGTGAGCCATTAAGCTTAGTGCACTAAGAAAAGCAACTAGAGTTGCCTTTGCTGGTTAATGGTAAGATAAGTATAAATGGATTGGGGGTGTACAGTACTAATTGATCAGTTCTCTAAGGTCACTTCCCAGGTCACTGAGTCCATGTTGATTTGGATCTGAGTCTTGTCAAACGCCTTGTTACTTCCCTATCAAGCAGCTTGTCCTGAGATGAAATATTGACCTTAGAAATCCTTCTGGAAAGCTATTAACTTGATTAACCTAAGTAGAGACTCTCCTGAACATCCACTTCAGTAAATTCAGCTCAGCTGAAGCCTAAGCTGTGTTTTGAACGGAATACTAGTATACAGTATGTGCATTATATTAAACCAGTGCCATTTTAAAGGCTCCTCCCCTCCAAAAATGTCATTATATACTAATGTCAATATCCTTAAGTCATTCCATTCCCTTTTTCATTTTATAGCAATTTGCACATAGCTCTTTTGTGCTCCAGAAAGAATATGAATTTTAAAAGACACAAGAGTATAAAGGACAACAGAATTTTTCAGTTTGGGTGAGCTAACCCTTTAACAAGCTGATGTGGCAGACTAAATAGCCTCGTTCAGACTGTCATTCCAAATCCGATTATTTGTGTAACCGATTGGAATCTGATCTAAAAATTTTAATGTCCACACCGTGTATCACAAGTGTTCAGATCCGATTTGTGTTTCCATGGCGCTTTTTCGTTTTCATTGGTAGCCGCCGGCGCTGGACTACTGCGTTATGATGAGGCAACGGCAGAAACATAGGAGGCAGGTATGAGCAGCTTTATTCCGTGCTGTTGTCTCCCCCGATCTCAAAACATGTCTCAGTTATAGCCTATTGCTAATTTCTGCTCGTCCGGCACTTTGCAACAACACAGCCTTGTTTCTGCAGCGACTTTTAGCATGTTTCCTATAACAACGTCTGAAGTTTACGTTTTACGTTGCGTGAGAAAGTCACAAAAACACGTGGAATCCGATCAGAGTGGTCAGACTGAAACGGACTTCTAGAAATGCGATTTGAATAGGATTCCAAACCACATATGAATGTAGCTCGTAACAGATTTGTAAAAATCGCATTTCATGTGGTTTTTGGCTGTTCAAACTTGCTAAATCTGATCGGATTTCAATCGGATATGCACAAAAATCGGATTTGGACTGACAGTCTGAACGAGGCTAATGAGTTCATGTGACAAGCAAAATTAGGTCATGTGACAGAAATGTGGCATAGCCTACTACTGTTTGAAATGTTTAGTTCAGTGAGTGGCATCCAGTTAGAAATCATCTCAGAATATCCATTTATCTCAGAACAGCTATTTTGCATTTTTATCAAATGTTGTGTTAAAATGCCAGAAATCATGTCAGTCAAATCAAATAACAAGTCACAAAAAAGATGAAAAACTGAAAAATCGCAACTTGTAGATCGGCAATTCTCAACCAAACTTCCAAATGGGCCTCAAGATGACGTAGATAATTTACACAAATACAAGACAAAATAAGCATTAAAATAATCTAAATCAACTAAAAATCAAGATAATTGATAAACTATAGAATTAAACTAAGTGTAAATAGTGATAGATGCTACTTACACTAAGTGTAAATAGCAAGATGCTATTTCTACTAAGTGAAAATAGCATATTTTCTTAGCAATAGATGCTATTTACACTAAGTGCAAATAGCTATATATTCTATTTACGTGACAATAGCAGAATATATTCTATTTAAGTGACAATAGCAGAATTTTCTTAGCGAAATGCTATTTACATTAAGTGAAAATAAATAAAAATAAATGCGTGATATGTGATGGGAAAAGGAAGAAGAATGAGTTCGGCAAAAGGCAGGTTCGAACTCGGGTCAAACGCACCAAGAGCTACTTCTTCGCACCATACTCCTTATGGCCTATGCCACTGCAGATACTGTGTAGTGTGCATCTTTTTTAATCTTAATCTCTCCCAACCAGACATTGGTGGGCGGAGTTACTGTAAATAGCCTTTGCCAACAAGACAGGGTATTTACACTTAGTGCAAATAGACACTCCAATTAAGAAATTCTAGTTATGTCAAGCTTTGAAATATTTTTAAAAATCTTTGTTTAATCGTTATCCAGTAAATCATGAATGACTGTAAAAGTTATGGGGCCATCGAATATTGTTGTGGACAATGATGGGGTCAAAAAGGTTGAGAACCACTGTTCTAGATCATGGGTCACACTGGAAAGGTTGAATGCATTGCATTGTGAGATGCACTATTCCATGCAATATACTGTAAATTTGGGCAATATAATACTATATAATTACTCCACAAATAATAGTATTGTAGTATGTTAGTGTGCTATTCTGAACATAATTCAAGTAGATATATGTTTTCCGCTATGTTTACAGGTGGACAGGACGGAGGTGATTCGGAGTTGTATAAACCCCACGTTTTCTAAGGTCTTCACCCTGGACTTTTACTTCGAAGAGGTTCAGCGGCTACGTTACGAGCTCTACGACATCAGCAGCAGTCATAATGGCATGAGAGAGGCGGACTGCCTAGGAGCCATTGAGTGCACACTGGGCCAAGTGAGCAACCACCTGTATCAATATGCATAGAAATTCAAACAGGTTATGTGTGATTAGGCTTTTTCATGTTTTGCTTAGCAATGTTCTTTTTGCAACAGGATCTCTATGTGATTATTGATTGCACACAGTTGGGGAAGAGTAGGGCCGGCACTGTGCCCAAATCAGATGAAGCCTGCTAATTAAATAATCACACCAACAACCGTTAAGAGCATTTCCGGAAATTTTACGGCTGATTGAATTGTGAAACGTGAGATGTCTGTGTAACTGACTCAGTGTGGGGGGAATGCCAGCCCAGATGGGCCATACTACTCTCTTATCTGCAATTTGAGCAAATGGAAAACCAGACACGTGATCTTTCGCCAGATGGTTAAGATTTGCAGTTTCTCAGTAAAGAATTTGCTAGAAGCTTATAATGTATAACGGATGCCAATATTCGTTTTGTTCAATATTCATGTGTTTATCTTTTTGCATCAAAGCCACTTTCTAGGTCTGGTTTTCTCTCTGGGGAGCTGGGTTGTTTGTTTTAGTTCAGTCTGTTTTGGTTGGAGGGGGAAGAGGAGAGGATAATTGTTGAAATGATCTGCGTTTAATAAAGGGAGAGAGCGAGGTGTTGATGCTCGCTCGAACAGAGTTTCTACGGGATTTAAAACCAAAAACACTCCATCCTATTTATAAATATTTAACAGCTAATAATGAAGCATTTATCTGGAGTGGATAAGACTTCTTGGTGTAATTATGAACTAAGCTTACATGCCAAATTCTCCCCGAGGTGTTATTTGTGCTGCGCCTTGTGTTTTTTGTGTGTGTTCTGTCCATTAAAGCAGCATCAAAACAAGGCAGCCTCCGACCAACTTAAAATATCTTATTTCTCTCCAAATAGATCATCTCCCAGAGAAAATTCACCAAAGCCCTGCTTAAACAGGGCAACACAGTTGGGAAATCGTCTATTACGGTGAGCACTTTCCCAAATTTATCTGGTTGCTTTCTCTCACGCTCTACTTATGCAAACATCCAGCAGTGCACAACACCAGCAAATGGCCTTATGCAAGCATTTCATGGTCTGACCTTTAAAAGCTTTGCACTTTATATGACAGAGGTGCTTACAATTATCAATGCCACTATTGAACCCGGGCAAACAGAATAACTTCTCAATGTACACAAGAACCTTCCAAAACAGTCAGATGCGGTATTGAAGGCGGCTAATGGTAGAAAGTAGCCAGAGGAGCTTGTTAATGCAGATTGATAGAATGCAGCAGCAACAGTTGAACATGCAAAGCTCAGTGTGTCAGGGGAACGAGATCTATAAAACAGATGTCAGTCTTGATGGTTAGCTTCTGATTCAGTTTTCTCTTCTGCTGAACAATTTATTATTCTCAATCTCTCCAGATCACCGCTGAGGAGCTGACAGGAAATAACGATTATGTCGAACTCTCATTCAGTGCGAGGAAGCTGGATGATAAGGTAGGAAGACCTCCTGTGTAAATGTTTATGAAGAATATAAAATGATCTTATATAACAACAAGCATCTGTTTTGTCTGCATATAGTTTTGGGCATTATGATGCTTTTTAAGGGGTCATATCATAAATATTTATCTGAGATCCACTTAACGCCATTCAAGAGTTAGGGGTCAGTATGATTTTTTATGGAAATTAATGCTGTTTATTCAGCAAGGATGCACTGCATTTGACAGTGACAGTAAAGTACATTTATAATGTTCTCTATTTCAAATAAATGTTGTTCTTTTAACCTTTCTATACATTAAAAAATTCTGAAAAAAGCAACAGAACTATTTTCAACATTGAAAATAATAAGAAATAAATATTATCAGATTACATATTTACATATTAGGATGATGTGACACTGAAGACTGGAGTAATGGCTGCTGAAAATTCAGCTCCATCACAAGAGTAAATTACATCTTAAAATATATTCAATATTTCACAATATTACTGTTCTACAGTACTTGTGATCAAATAAATGCAGCCTTGGGGAGCATTAGAGATTTCTTTCAAAAGACAGTCCAGTTTTTGCAGTTGAACAGTTTTTTGCTCTCTTGCATTAAGAATCGTGTTTGCTATCAGGTGCTGAATATAGTTTATCTCTCCCATCCTTCAAAAACAGCCTCTTGGCAAAGTCTGCATTACATTGTGAGAGGATCAACATAGGGAATATGAAAGGAGCTGCTCAAACTGTTGAGATCAGAGAGGAATGATCAGGGATGCTGTTAAAAACAAACTTCAGTCTTGATGAATCCTCATACTTGAAAATGCAGTCAGACAGTTGAGAAAGAAAAAGGCAGAGAGCAAGAGAGAGAGAGTGATAGAGAGAGTATACTGTTCCTCTAGGAGACACAATCAACTCTTGGCAGCAGGGTAATTACATTGGGCTAAAATTAATAAGAGGGATTAATACAAGCATAACAAATGATCCACAGGAGTGTCTCAGTTTCACACAGAGCATCTCATACTGCTGCTTGACAAGACGTCAAATAGTAGAACAGGAAAGCCTTCTTTAAATCACTTTTCATTTAAGAGCCCCTTAGTCATAATCCTTCAGTGAAAATCATATCCTCTGCATCTGAGTTATTAAAACTTTGATTAAGCTTCTAGACTGGTGGAGAGATCAGAGACCCAGGCTGTCAAGATTTGCTGAAAACTTTTGAAAAGTTGCTATTTCATTCTCCCGTTTTTAACTTTGTCTGAATGACTACAAGCATTTAGGAGAGCATTACTGTTGTAGACGACATCTTTGAATGCTAAGCTGTGAGTGGTCTGTTTTGACTCTTCTGTGCATGTGGCTCTTTTTATGTGTTAAAGTTGTTCGGAAAGATCTGAAAGTCCTGAAAATGGCTACTGGTAATTCAGTGCAGTTTTGATCATTCAGCATACCTGCCCCTGTCCTCTGAGGAAAAGTGTTTTATAAGCTTAATTAGCTGAGGAAAATCTGCAACTGTGGGAAACTTAAAGAAATGCATACTAGTTTCTTATTGTCAGCAGATAATAAGTTATGCAGTTTAAAGATGTATTCATTAGGTAGATATACATGCATATTTAATATATGCACATTTCATGTTATGTAGGCTTACTTTTTAAGTGCTGAGAATAGTTTATAAGAAGGGAAATATTAGTGGGTTAGGTGATATGTTCTTCTAATGCTTTAAAATTTATGAAAGTGATTTGCCACAGTATTTTAGGTATGTCACTTACTGTAAGAAAGCAACGTTATAAAGAATAGTGGGCCAAAATTCCTCCAGAAGTATGCAAGAGACTGATACTGTCATACAGAAAATAATTCCTTCAACTTGTTGCTGCTAAAAGTGGCTCTACAAGCAATTTAATCATAGAGTGTACTTAGTTTGTCACCCAAGGCTTTTCCATTTTGGCCTAGTTTTTGTTAAATAAATAATGACATGGTGTAATATGTCAGTTGTTGTTGTTCTTCTGAGGTTGTATTTATCTAATTTTAAGACCTGCCAAGGACCAGATGATGTTTTATTATGTCCTGATACATCAAACCATAGGTGTCCTTTTTTTTCACATGACTGTATATATATATATATATATATATATATATATATATATATATATATATATAACCGATACAGCTTTTGATTTTAAAATGTACACTGTAAGAATTGTTGGTTTAACTTAAAAAAGTAAGTTACCTGGTTGCCTTAAAATTTTTAGTTCATTGAAATTAAAAATTTGAGTTAATACAATAAAGGCGATGGTTTAATCAACAGAAACTCAAAATATTATGTCATCTGAACCACATTAATTATTGAAGTTATTTGACAAAAAAAAAATGTTGTGTTAACAAATCATGAAAATAATTTTTTTAGTGTATAAATGCTGAGATCAACATTAGCTAAGATTAATAAATGCTGTAGAAATATTGTGTTAAGTTTTATGTTAACAAATGAAACCTTATTGCAAAGTTATTTTAATTTATTTTAATTAGTATTATCCAGTTAATTTACTGTAGGTCAATTGAGTTTGATGTTTATATATTATGTAAGGAATAAAATCATTATTCAGACATATTTGATAGCTTTTTCTTTACATTGCAGAGGCAACATTATTCAATCTTTTTGGAGTGCCTTGGTGCATGGTCAAATAATAAAGAGCTTCATCTCTGAAAAACATTTTTTAAATAAATAAACTAGGTAACGGGGCACATTTGATTGCATTTATTATGTAATTTTAGTAAAATGACTATCTTGACCTATAATATACAGTGCTGTAACATCCATTCCCCTAAATATTTGGCTCCTAGCAAGTGAGGAGACCCCTAAGCAGACAGATAGCAGCAGAGGTGGGATGGGAACAGTGTTGCACAGGGAGCTGCTCAGAAAAAGTCACCAGCAAGGACACAATTAGTTTTCAATGACAGTAGCAGGCAGAATTTAGAGCAGGTGCAATCCCAGGAAAGAGCAGTGGAGTGCATGTCAACAATATTGCTAAAGCAGTGAGTAAACAGATGTTATAAAGACAGTTAGTTACTAAAAAAACGATGTTTTATGTAGTGACGATGCTGCTGGGACACATAAATACATACTAGATGCATAACACGTATAGAATATAAACGGGTAACACTTTGTATCGATAGTCCACTTCAGACATTCTACTAACTATAAGTAACTTTGGAACTACATGTCAACTAGCAATCATTAGAGTATTAGTAGACTGTCTGCTTAATATATGCTAACACTTTATTTTGATGCTCCCCCAACAGACATTCTACTGACTATAAGTAACTTTGCAAGTACATGTCAATCTAATGTGGATTATTGAAATAAAGTGTCACACTAAAAACTCTTTCTCTCCAGAATCATTTTATAGCTCATTTTTGTGATGCTATCAGATGATCTCTGTGCTTCTGTTATTCCCTCAGGATTTTTTCAGTAAGTCGGATCCGTTTTTAGAGATCTACAGGGTAAATGATGACAACACTCAGCAGCTAGTGCACAGAACAGAGGTATGACAACAATTTCTCTCAAAGATCTCCCTGTGATAGTGCTTTACCAACACTGAATTGCTTGCTCCCCCTCTGAGCACAGACCATCATGAATAACCTCAACCCTGTGTGGAACACCTTCAAGACATCCCTTAACTCGCTCTGTAGTGGAGACCATGAAAGAATACTAAAGGTAAATTATGATTTATCAACACTTGCTGTAGGAGATGAATGTGTACTTGTGTGTATTTGACTGACACTAACAAATATATGGATCCATTTTAATTTAGTTTTACATTTGCATTAGCATTTGCAATTCTTGTTCCTGGCAGACGGCAGCTTATAAGAAGCTTGGAAGTACATGTATTGTGTTCGTAATTTGATGTAGCTGCTCTTAGGTAAAAATTGTCTTTTTTACCCATCAATAACTCTACTACACTTTGACTGAAAGGCACTTCAGCACTTTCAGAAAAGTTGTTTTATTATTGGATTAATACATTTCAGTGTTGAGATTTCCAGTGTATTTTGATGTAGCTTGAGGAATATACAATCTGTCTTTGTGTGTGTGTGTGAGTGAGATGCTATTGCATACTGTAAGTCTACCTTTGAATACATGTATTTTGCTGTAGATATGCATATATTCTGCTTTAAGTATTATCCTCACAGTCTGATGCACCCAACAACTGTAAATAATATATATATTATGCACCCAACAACTGTATATAATATATATATTTTTTGCCTTAAAAAGGAATTTATGGTATCAACATGATGACTATGGATAAAATGTGAAATTAATCCTGCACAAATACTTAAAGGGTTAGTTCACCCAAAAATGAAAATTATGTAATTTATTACTCACCCTCATGTCGTTCCACACCCGTAAGACCTTTGTTCATCTTCGGAACACAAATTATGATATTTTTGATGAAATCCCATGGCTCAGTGAGGCCTCCATTGTCAGCAATGTCACTGAAACTCTCAAGATCCAGAAAGGTACTAAAGACATATTTAAAACAGTTCATGTGAGTACAGTGGTGCAACCTTAATATTATAAAGCAACGAGAATACTTTTTGTGCGCCAAAAAAACCATAAAAATAACGTCTTTTCAACAATATCTAGTGACAGATGATTTTAAAACACTGCTTCATGAAGCTTGCTGGCAATAGAGGCCTCACTGAGCCATCGGATTTTATCAAAAATATCTTAATTTGTGTTCCGAAGATGAATGAAGGTCTTACGGGTGTAGAACGACATGAGAGTGAGTAATAAATTACATTATTTTCATTTTTGGGTGAACTAACACTTTAAATAGATTGACAGCCCTAGTACTTGTTTTGTTTGTTTTAGTGCACCAATGTTTAGCATGTTTAATGGACATTTTACCTTTATTGAACAGGAAACTATAGGATTAAGCTATTTGGGAGCAGACGTCACAGTTACGTCACTGAGATTGTGAGTTTTTTTCTCTCACAGTTTTTACTTTTTTCTCGCAATTGCGAGTTTATATCTCTCCCAAATTTACAGCACAACTCTGAGGGAAAATGTCAGAACTGTGGGATATAAACTCAAAAAAATCTTGCAATTCTGATTTTTCTTCTCAGAATTGTGAGATATAAACTCGAAATTAAGTTTTTTATTCTTTTATTTCATGGTTTCCATAGACTTCTACTGCAGAACTGTAATTTTCTGCCACTAGGTTGACCATATTACTGGTTTAGACAATTACCTGGGCAGAGCTAGACTAGCTTGGTGAGGTTGCATTTTATACGCAAACAGATGAGCAGTGCTGATTTCCATACTGTTTTGAAATTCATGTGTTGCTAGACCACCGTATGTGTTGAGATCAGATATCTGGCAGGAACTTTCATCAGTCACATGGCCTGATTACACTGGCTCTCTGGACTATTAGGCTTGGTGAGCATGTTTCAGCAAGGATTCACCAGGAATTCCCATGTGTTTTACTTAAATATGTACATTTGCTAATTTGCCTCCCTCTTTCTGGTCTCTGGCCTTCTCTTGCTTCATTCATTCGTTCGATATTCATCAAAGACTGCTTGATTTAATTGGGAAAGGAATTACTCAGGGAAAGTTTTAGCTGAACATGTGTTCAAGCACATTTAATATTAAAAGTAGTAATTTCCCACAGGAATCTGAATTAAAGTACCTCCTGTTAAAGTATTATAATCATGATAATAAATATGCCTGCTATAAATACTATTAATACAAAAAATGTAATGTGTTTTTGCAAATTTTTATATGAATGATGCTGTAATGATGTTTTATAATGTAACTTGTCTACATTTTTACATTATAGAAATGTTATTATGCTTCTATGTATTTGATTCAATTTAATATATAAATAAATTAAATATATATGGTTTTTGTTTCAAAATTTGTATGGTTTCATGTTCTTAAAATTCAATAATTCACAAAACATTATTATCCACAAAAACCATGTTTATCCTCACTGCTCAAGTTGCAAAAAATACTGTAGTATTCCTATAGTTAATTCATTGATTAATTTGTCAATAGTAAAAACAGGTTCTGCTAGATTTTTAGATATGCTGATTTGGTGCTCAAGAAACATTACTTATTATTATGGCAGTTAAAAACTGTTGTGCTGCTTAATATTTTTGTGGAAACCATGATACATTTTTTTTCAGGATTCTTTTATGAATAGAAAGTTCAAAAGCATTTATTTGATATAGATTTTTTTTAACAATGTAAAATTCTTTACTGTCACTTTTGATCTATTTAATGCATCCTTGTAGAATAATACTTTTATTCAGGCATTAAATAGATCAAAACAAAACAAATGGAATTTGTAGTGTACTTTAAAGTGCTCTGGAGTCTTAGAGTCTGTGTACTTCATGAACTGTGTCCATTTAACAATAAGATGCTTTGGGCCCTCTATAAACATCTCTTAAGGGCACCTGTGTGCCTCTCTTCCTGTTTATAGTGCATCAGCATATGGCTGCATGTGGCCTCCCTTCTGCCCACTCATGACTGAACAGAACACAGACCTTATTTCAGCAAACGGCTCAGGCTCATTTAATGCCAGCCGTCCTCCATGCCATCTGCAAAATCACTCACAGACATAACCCAGCTCACAGCTGGAGCTCACCCCATTCCCAGACCTGCCCTTTATGAGTCCATTAGAGCGCTGCTGTCTCACCACTCCGAGCAACAACACTTAGTGTGGGAAACGTGTCTTCCTTTTAGAACTTCTGCTGAACACTTAAGGGGTGCCGTGTGGTTAATTCGTAATGGCTGTGATTGATTGGATCTTGCCGATATTTGACAGGACTTATTATGACTCCAGTGAAGCGTATTTGTTGTGGGCTAATAAAATATTAAGCATTTTGATTTCATTTTTCTTGTTGTGTACACTGACATCTCATTCTCTGTCTAACAGAGTAAAAGTCAATTAAAATGATGAACCAGACACTTTTAGAGAGACCTCTCATGAACATTACACTCCCAGTCTTTACCGGGTGCTTAACATGGCTGTTGGTACATCAGTTGTTTGGTTCTTAATGTGGTTCAGAAATCCAGTAAACAAAACGTCAGCAAACTCAGAGAGGAACCAAGACACAAGAGTATATGCTTGTATGTCTCCTCTTGTGGACAGCTGTAACTTGAATGGTTGTCCATTAGTTGTCATTTTCTGAAGATGCTTACTATATAGCATACACTACCAAGATTCAAGAGTCAGTAAGACATTTATTCAGCAAGCATGCATTAAATTGATCAAAAATCACAGTAAAAATGCTTATGATGTTACAAAAGATTTCTATTTCAATTAAATGCTATTCTTTTGAAATTTCCATGCATTCATCAAATATGCATGCGGCTTCCACAAAACTATGAAGCAGCAACAATGAAAACTTAATAAATGTTTATTGAACACTAAATCAGCATATTAGTATGATTTCTGAAGGACAACGTGACACTGAAGACTTAAGTAATGTCTGCTGAAAATTCGGCTTTGTCATGACAGGAGTACTTTAAATTTAGTGTAATAGAAAACAGTTATTTGAAATTTTAGTAATATTTTGACTGAAAATGTTTTCTCTGCATGCAAATATGGCATTTCTTGGTTTAACAAATGTAGCATTTATTCAAAAATGTAGTTATTATGCATTTTTAGAACTATGAAGCATAGTTATTTATGAATATACTGTGAATATCACAACTGAAATGTTTTACCATTAGTTCTGTCCTCTCATATCTTACTGCTTAATTTTACAGTTTAGTTTTTGTCCCCTAAATGTTTTGCAAATTACAGTATTATGAAGTATACTCTTTCAAAAATTAAAATAAATACAGCATGTTATAGCATCAAAACTCATTTACAAAGTTGGCTTCATTGGTTTAGCAATGAAGTTATTTTTTGATGATTTAAAAATGTATTTATTCTTTCTTTTAAAGCTGAAGTAAATTCTCTGCCACTAATGACACCAAACAGAATTGCAAATATATATATATATATATATATTTGTTTCCAAACAGTTATCACAAACACTTTGTCTTCCATTGATTGGACATACAAATAGTCCTGCCTCCGACTAACTGCATTAGTCTAATGTTGCTGTGTCAAGCTGGTCGGATGGCTACAAATGGCTTAGTTATAATTATCTTATTGCTGGGATAAAAGAATATACGTTAAAGGGGCTATATGTAAGAATTTTCACCAATTAATCACTTTTTTATTGCCAATGTGTGAACAGCTTGTAGCGAAAACGAGACCTTCTCTGACTTCCTAGGTTGTCTATGAAAGCCTGTAGACTGATTTTTATGTGAGGAAAATGGTCGCTTTTGTGAGATGGTCGTCACTGCAGAACACAAGATCCAGGGGGTTGGGTTGGATCTAGATATACATATCCCTAAACCTACCCATCTCCACCCCCTGGATCTAAACCTACCCATCTCCACCCCCTGGATCTGGATCCAACTCCTCCCACTTTACATATCCCTTAACCACCCGACTCCGCCCCCTGGATCTCGAGTGTTCTGCAGTGAGGGGCTACTGGTTTTTGCCAGGAAAATCAAAAGGATGTGATGTTTACGTGCGCTCACTAGAGCGATTCTGTAGGCTACTGTAATGTCGTGTCATGCAAAGAAAGGGGATTAATTTAAACTATAGTCTCACATAGCCATATATATATAGTCTATTGTTTAAAATATACTTAATCAAACTATAATAACAGCGTAATTTTAATTACCTCATCTGTCCACATGATGCCGGTGAATTGCAGAGCTTGTACAAATATATCCACATCATTATGATCAGATGCTTTCTTAACTGCTGCTTTCTCACCGGTCATTTTTGTTGTGTTTATTTTGTGATTTAGAGGAGAGTGCATAATACATATTTACATATTCATCTAAACGTCGTTCTCGACAGGGTGGGCAGTGTTGGGGTGTTTGTTAACAGTATATCGATGCAAATGTATTTCCAACTTCTTTTTAACCCTAAGTAAAAAATGAAAAAGAACTTCGCTGTAAATATATTGGGGCATTGCATCACGTTCAGTCTCTTGAATGTTACGTGTGCACGAGCATGAGCAGTAAGTTGCTGCCTGCAGTTCACTTAACAGCCACCGGTGTCGCTAATAACACAGGTTTCTGAATTCTACATATAAAGTAGCTCCTTTAACATTAAAAATTTAGGTTTAGTATCTGTGCTTGTCCAACTGCTTTCCGTCTTGCATCATAAAATTATGATAATGTGGTAACCGAATTGCTCAAGCTGAGTCCTGTGTGAATGAAAAGCACCCACACTATGTTCTGGTTTCATCTTTTACAGCAACATTATATAAGTCAACCCTCTGTTGTCCTGAATATTGCAGAAAACCATCAAACTTTAATTAATTTGTCATGTCACTTTATGTTTAATGCATGGATGCAAGGGACACAGTGATGGTGAGTGTGCTCCAGTTCTGTATGCTGTGTGTTCGGGTTCCAGACATATCTGGTGTACAGCACTCTCTGTGGACCGTATGTAGGCAACTACAGAGTGGGTTCAACAAGAGTAGATGGTGTGCACATCCGTCAGAATATCTTTTATTTCTGCTCCAGAGGAATGCTAAAGTATTCAAACTAGACGCCTATAGAGGAAACAAATATATGTATGTATGTGAGGGGGGTGGGGAATGTTAAGAGAGAAGAAATACAATAAAATGGAAAAAAGCAGAAGCGTAAGAGAAGTTAAATCATGCAAGACAACATACCACTGGACAAACACTTACCATATAGGTTTAAGTGATATTTTTGTATTTAATTTATTATCTGGAATTTAAATGAAATCGATTTTAAGGATTAAGATATGGGGCTTTAAATTCCTTATTAATATCTGTTGTTTGCTTTAATTTTTTTGCCTGTTGTGTTCTTTCTTTAACATCCAGTGTACAGTGTGGGACTGGGACTCGAATGGAAAGCATGATTTCATAGGGGAGTTTCAAGCTACGTTCAGAGAGATGCGATCAGCGATGGATGGAAGACAGGTAACTTTTTAAACTTGTTATAAAAAAATGCTGCAATTTGTTTTAGCACTTTCACATCCACCACACAGAGACCATCATCTACAAACCAAGCAGCTTTTTAAATCCAACTGGCTTTATTTGAAACAGAATGATGAGTAGGAACTAGTTTGGTTCAAAGAGTAATCAGCAAAAGTGAAAGATGAAAGTGAAATGAGGTTACAAGAGGAGATCTTCATGTGGGTCACAGTCAGTTTAGTTTCTTCTGTACTTTAACAGATTCTGTAGAGAATTACCTCAAGTAATTACCTCAACTGAACTGCTGTATAGATAGATAGATAGATAGATAGACAGACAGACAGAGAGACAGACTGACTTTGAAACCAATTTTTTTTTAAAAGAAGGACCTGACATACACATACCATAACAAACAATTAATCTCAACATGACTGGCTGCAAATGAATGTGCTCTAATGGAATTTTAATGGAATAATTACATAATTAGAATAATTCTAAACCTTAATGACAATTAATGGAATGACTTTGAAATGCTATTCTGTAAGTCTGTTGCAAAACAGCATGTTGCTTTACACTTTAAAGGCACAATATGTAAGATTTTTAGATTAAAATATCAAAAAACCACTAGAAAAATGTTATATATTTTGTTGACTTGTGTACTTACATTATCTCAAAGGTTTCCAACAATGTTTAAATCCAGAGAAATCAGCTATTTTAACCAGTGTAATGGACAGTGTCATTGCGTCGCCTGTCAATGATGTCATTTCCACGTTACCCTCTATTTCTATTTCGTAGAAAGCATGGAATCACCAAAGACACTTTAATATATTATGTGTTTTATTAGACAGGTGAGCAACTGTTTGGATACATTTATCAACAGAAAACGAATAATTTTATATAGCTCAACACGGTTAGTCTTATTGTTTGAATCGCTTGTTTTGTTGATTTACCACTATTTTACCACAACACTATTTTGTCAAATGGCTAACATAGCATAATCAGAGAGAGCTTTCTCTATCATACAATATATTTAATAATCAATTGCTTGTCATTAAGCAACACAAGTCATCCAGCTTTTATTTAAATATGATATTCTAATATCGATCTAGATTACTGCAAAGTGCAACAAGTCTCTCATACCAGCTACCAAGCAAACGCGCAGAGTAACGTTATAACATACCTTGCAACACACTCAAATGTATTTTAACCATTTAAAACAGTGCTGCATTACCCCACACTTGCAACGAAAAGAGTGGAAGCGGCTGACTGCAGCATAAGCATAATAAAAGCTGGACTCGAGACTGGTGTGTTGCGCAGGTATCTCTCATTAGCATTCGCTCTAGCAAACTCGTTCCACTCCCACGGCTCTCGGCCCGCCCTGCTTTATACTACAGTAATGTTAATAAAAACTTTAATACATTAGCTCATCCATGAACATGATTTCTGCCTGAGTCCGTCGAATTCCTTTCCATCGGCTGTGGAGCTGAAGATGACAACTCCCATGATTCCACTCTCATTCACAGCGTCATCAAGCTATACCTTTGTTTTGAATAAGTGACCTCTAGCGGCGAAAATGAAATATTGTGCCTTTAAATGTCACACAAAAAGCATCACATCAGAGTTCACAGTCCTGCACCTGTTAGATCTCTAAGTGTCCATTAAATCATTCTGCACAACTGTAATTTGGAGTTTGGGCTTTATTGTATTTCAAGACCACTATGCTGTGTAGAAAGTGGAAGCAAACTGGATAATTGCCATTTTTAAGGTTGAAAATTCACACAATAATCAATAATGAGGATGTTTTTCTGTGTAAGGTGTTAAAGAGTGTTTGTGCATCCCTCTTAAACAGTCTACAATGTGCAACTTGTTCTAAAAAATTACTGCTAAAGACTTTATTAAGGCCGCATCTCTTTCTGATTTTGAAAACAATAATCCATTGTCTTTTAAGCTGTCAGTTAATTGTAACTCTGCTAAAATGCACAGCTTCAGCTGGATGACACCTCGTTCTCTTGTGAAGTCCCGAACGCTCTGGGCTGGTATCTCAATACCGCAGGCATCAATACCAGACTCTGCTAATTATTTTAGAACATCGCTTCCAGGCTTGACATCATTCCTCATTATTATAACTAAAATTGTTGTTTTCTGAATCTATTGTCTACTGGAGCACTTGTTTTGGTGCTCCAATGGGAAGTGATTATGCACCATCTCACACATTCTAATGAAGCTATTTCATTGTCCAGGTTGTTTTGATCACCCGCTCCAATCCGTACTGATGGAAAGCTCTTTTTTTGTTTTTAAACAATGACAGGTCCAGTGGGAATGCATAAACCCCAAATATAAAGTCAAGAAGAAGAATTACAAGAACTCTGGGATTGTCATTCTGAATCAGTGCAAGGTAATATTTTCATCATAAAACTCTGCTCTCTAGAGGACATCTGGACCTTGTCTCCTCCCCGTAGGCCCTGTATTTCAAAAAGCGGCAGTGTCACACTGTCAGCAGAGGCGTTGATGGTTACAGTAGATGGAGGTGGGAACTTCACACAGATAGAAGTCATTCCATCCGGCTAAAATGTGAGATCCCAGCTCTGTAAATGGCCACTGAATTTGATTATAATTGGCATAAATTAGAAGTGATGAGAAGAAGACAGTAGCATGAAAGTGCTTGAATTCATGATAACCTGTCCTTTTGTATCCACAGATAATTAAGATGCATTCCTTTCTGGACTACATCATGGGAGGTTGCCAAATACAGTTTACAGTAAGTCCAGGCGGATACCACTCGTGTTTTCTTAGTTAATTTATCTGTGTTTATATCAATTAAACTAATAATCCATTGTTTTCTCTGACATTACCATAGCTGCCAGATTTGTTTAATGAATTATGTTATTATTAGTCAGAGCACTCATGATTTATTATTCATTACCATGTACATACTAATAGGAACAGGAAAAACAAAGTGTCATTCTAAATGTTCAGTTTTTGCATAATTTATAAAATAATAATTGTCTCACCTGCTTACAGCACTGCTATTTTCACATGACACGTTTGTGTGCACTGTAGTGTTTCATTATTTTTTATTATCTGTCACTGTAAGATTTTTCTGAATTGTTGTCATGTAAGGGGTCTCCTGAAAGGTTTTATAATTAGTTTCAATTAAAATGCTCTCTGGTTGTTTTTGTTTTATGAATTTATATAACATGCAGTTTTAATAAGTGTTGATATTTCTGTAGAAAGCATAATGGGAGACCTTTTGTTACTAAAGAGAGGGATCTCACTTTCAGGGACAGGTTTAATTAAATGTTGGTTCAGGCACTTTAGATGAATGCTTTAAAATCCATTGGGGTTCACTGGTTGAAAAATAACATAATCGTGGACTGTACTTCAACCTGTGAACTTAAAAAATTATAATTGACAAAAGCACCAACCTTTAATTAATTGTTTGAATCATTGAATTATATGATTATGACATTAATTTGTGACCAAATGTAGTTAAATTCGATAAAATGAATAAAACAACAGTTTTTGGGTTGGTAATAGAGACTATTTAGGCTCTATTATAGGCTAGATATAGACTATACACTATAGGCATTTCTCCCTGATTTGGACTGTTATATTGTCCACAATTTTTGTTTTATTGGTTGTCCTCCTGAAGATCTTTGAGAACCATTACTTTAGATGGCATGGGTTTTATGTCCTTAAGAAACCGTCAAGTGTGTCCAAACTTTTGACATGTGGTGCATTTCTTTCGGTATATATTATTGGGAATATTGTGTTATGAAGTATACTTAATGTTAACTATACAAGCTAAGTATATTTTATGTACATACATAGTCCCACACCTACTTAAACTCATGCATGCATTTACAGCTGTACTACAAGCTGTTTACTCTTTGTCAATGCCGTTAGGAAACAGCGCTCTGTAAAGATTCTCCACATGTGGTGTATACATTTTAAGTAATTAGAGTCAAACTCCACTTTGATTGCTGCTTGTCTTTTCAGGTAGCGATTGATTTCACAGCGTCTAATGGGGATCCGAAGAATAGTTGTTCGCTACACTACATCCACCCCTACCAGCCTAATGAGTATCTGAAAGCTTTAGTCGCAGTGGGGGAGATTTGCCAAGACTATGACAGGTGAGCAGGCTGAATCAAATCCCAACTTCAGCTCTCTAGGTTCTTGACTTTTTTCACACGACAGTTGTTTAGGTTCACACATATGCAAGTTTTCTTTCTCAAAGAGTGCAGTATTTTGACAGTATAGTGAGTAAAGTAGGGTCCCACGTGTAGGCTGTCTAAAACAATGAAAAGTGAATGAATCAACGGTTCAAAGTTTGGTTGGTTACCATGGTTCCAAAACCTTGTAGATGTGGATGCATCATTCTCCATTGACAGTCATTCAAAAGTAGCCATGTATTCCGACCAAAAAATATTTTTACAAGAAATATATAAATATTTCATAGGATAGTAGGTGTTTTACCAGTTTTTTTGTGAAAAACTGAAAGCCCTGGAGCAAAGATGGCAGTATGCTGGTCATATATTTCCTTACACATGATGTTATGGTGCCTTGGAGGCCAGTCTGAAACTAGTTTCCTTAGGAGGTACCTTCATACAAAACAAAGTCTGTTAAGTCAGTGACTGACTTGCTGCATATAGTTTCAGGCACAGTCGATATAAAGATATGTGATGCCCTAAACTTCAGAGATTAAACAGAAAATCAGTTCTAGTGACATAACCAAGACACAACACACAAAAAATTTATTTATGCTTTTTCACTTTTTCATATGTTAATTGGAATTTTTGCAAAACATTATTTTATTTTGATCACAATTTACTTACCTGCTGCCTTCTGCAGGAGAAACAGTGGAATATGTCATTCACAGATTAGGCCTGTTTTAAAGATATATTAAAGAAAGGCGTTTTTTTTTTTTTTTTTAAGACCTGTGACCTTTGCATGTCAACAGTTGATTCTTTAGAAACCTGAAGCAGTCTTTGGATAACATGCTAAATCCCAGCATTTCTGACCACTGTAGCTGAGCTGCTATTTCAGCTCTCTGAAAGGTCATTCAAAAACTCATTTCCAGCACCATGTCAAGCTATGGCTTCACTCCAGAACAAGATGAATACACATCCATCAGGACATTTGGTTGGGATGAAATCTGAAATCACAGCGCATGCTGGTTTGGCAGGCACTAACAATAACAATTATGCAAATCTGTGTCCATTGCAAATGAGTAGTGATCAGAGCCCATTGAGAAAGGATGGGAAATTTGGTATGCAATCCCCAAGATCGTCAATTCTTGCTAGCTCTAATCTCCTGTCCGCTTTCACTTCCGTGCAGTGACAAAATGTTCCCGGCGTTTGGCTTTGGTGCTCGAATACCTCCGGACTTCAAGGTAACTTCTTTAGCATTTCTAGCGATTGGGGCGCAGTGGGGTTTTTTCATTAATGGGATGAAGAGTGAGCGATGCTTCTAACTAGGCTACTGCAGGAGTAATGTATGAACTGATATCAGCAGGTTAATTTCCTTGTGACAGATAATGTGCCTTTGTGCTGAACTGAGAGTGTTTTATATTTATCTTAGGCTTCAAGAGTTTTTGATTAGATAGATTGAATAGCTGGATGTGCAGTCCTCACTCCAGACTTGTTAAAATTTTTTTAAAGTATTCAAACATTGCTATTGAAAATCTTGTGTTTACTTACACACGGGTATTGACCAGCAATATTGACCAGCTGAATTAACATTATCCTACGTATTTCATAACTACTGACTTCAGATAAATAAATAAATCTATCACTAATATTCATTTAAGTTTAATTTATTTATTATGTGAGAATGTGATAGCTGAGATATGAAACTAGCACAGCTATGTAAGTCACTATATAAAATATTTGTCCACTAAATGTAGAAACTGGCCAATCAGAATCAAGTATTGCAGAGTGCTGCTGATATTCAGACCAATAGCAAGATTGCGTGATTGAGCAATTCATGTTTTAAACACGTTGCCTGTTACTGTCTAGTTTTTGCTTTGCAAACTGAAATAGTTTCAAACGAAGTAAAGGTAGGATCAACACTGGGTTATCCAAGCAACACAAAGTACGAACTTCTGAACAAACCGGTTCTATTGAGTGAACAGGTTGAACTATTTCACCAAATCAGACTGAATCATTTGAAACAGTTCGCATCTTGAGACAGCAATGACTCGATTAATGAACTGGTCTCTCAAATGTATCCAATTTTCAGACTCAAAAGTAATATGTTCCTAAAACAATAATGTCTGCTTTTGCTAAATCTTTTACAATTCTGGATCTGATTTCAATAGTTCTGGAGTTGACAGTACACCGAATGTAAGATTGATGACAATAAACATAATATTAATTAATATAAAAATGTGCCTACCCGTGGTTTTAATGTGTTTGACTGTGCACACACACCGGGATGTCAGAATTACGTGATTACGTGAAAATAACTGATTAACCGATTTTTGAACTGGTTCACTGAAACAAACCGTCCGAAAGAACTGTTCGGTTCGCAGTGATAAATTAGATTTCCCATCATGGTGTGTTTCATTCCTGAGTGTTTTGAAAGAATCAGTTGAGTGAATGATTCAGTGACTCACTCTTAAAAACAGTTATTTGTTTAGTTCCTGAATAAATGGGGGTTATGCAACGAACTTCTGTATTATGTAAAACAGGTTGTATTGCTTCCAGTTAGGTCTTTTGTGTGTGCTTTGTTAAATAAAGAGCCGTTTACTCAAGATACCTTTAAAGGAGCGAGCAAAGATGAGCAAAATCGATGTCCATCGCATATGCAGATTGATATCTAAAAGTTTTTATTTTTATTTCTCTTCCCACTAACATTTAGATATTAAAAAGAACTAACTAGGTTTGCCGATTACCTTAAAAACCCATAGATATTGCTATCAGTTACTACTGCTGTTAACACTTTCCCCGACAAGCGTATACAGTGAGACTTGTTTTCCTGTTTGTTAATGTGATGTTCGGCATAAAGCTTATTAGGCCCTGTTCCAAATGGCACACTTCATGTGCACTTGTGGAGTTGTGGACTTGTGCTTGTCCGTTAAGTTAACAAGACCGTAGGGTGTCCCATTTGTCATTTTAGGTTTCAGAAGGGTGCTTGTGAGCGCCCCCTTTGTGGCCGATATGTACCCTTGATGCACACTTTTGCCAAGCCTGCGAATTCCACAGCAGACTTCTATCCGTCAGTCAAAGCACATTACGTCACAAAAATGTGAACTCAGAGGAAGATCGTGAGGGCTTAGTGTTTTTGAATGAAGGAGTGATTGACTCACTCATAAAAAAATGTGAATTGTCGCCACCTACTGGTGTATCGATGTAATCTGCAGAAAGTCCCTTTGCTGATGGACTGACTGTATATAGCACTCTTGGAACGCTGCTCAGAGAATCAAATTTAAGGAATTAACAACTGTGTGATATGAATTATTTTTGTAAAGTACATTACTGATGTCACGAATAAGAATTTTGTTTATTTTTTCTTTTCTTTTTTTAATTCTCAGGTGTCACATGACTTTGCAGTAAACTTCAACGAGGACAACCCAGAATGTGCAGGTACGATAGAGCATTCATTCCAATACTTTTCATATATGTATCCATTCTAGACCTTATTTCTTTTAATTTATTTAGTCAATGCAGATCCATTAACTTCCCCAAGTGACCTTTGCCCACTGGGACTGAACTGCTCAAAGCCTCAACATAACATTGGCAAAGTCAAACAGCCCTTCAGTATAGTGTTGTCACCCCACACAAAGGAGATCAATATATGCAAAGCTGAATTACAGAGCTACGCTATTGACAAAGGTGGACACATTAATGTTTAATGCTGCTATAAAATATACTGCCTGAGGGGAATGTCTGAAGGAGGGAGTCCTGGATGATGTCATCATCACAACCTCCCTTTCCCCAATAATTAGTCTCTCTGGGCCTTGACAGCAGGTAAGTCAGCACAAAACCAGATGTTTTAAGGCCTGGTGAAATGATTTTAGATGGTTGCATTAGATCAGAACTTCCTGTACAGGGTTTTAGGGCGTTTTTTAATATTGTAGGATACATGTTTACGTATTTTATTGCAATTTGTTAATGCTCTGCTTTTTATTTTACTGCCCTCTGCTGCAAAAGCAAGGTGTTTTTAGAATGTAATGTCTTGTTAGGCTTGCATCATCACAACCTGTTTAAAGTTTGAAACTCATGTCTCCTAAAAGGGTGGCGGTTATCAGAAAGTGAAGATGAAAATATGAGAACAATGAGTGCTAGAGATACAGAAACAGATGGGAAAGTAAAGTAATATAAATGATAATTCTGTTATTGTGGAAAGCCCCTGCCGAGCCACCTATGCATTCGAATGTAACCTAACTCTCTTTGGCATGGTGTTACCTTTAAAGTCAGGTCAGAAGTTTCCAGATTAGAGAAGGTCAGAATCCAAATTATTGGATTTTGTATTTAGTTTGCTTCCAGTTTGTTTTATACTTAGCTTTTCCATCATCCCTGTCTTCGGCCATGAGCAGGATAAATTGATCATTGCTCTAGTGTATTGGTGTCATTTAATTTCCCTTGCTATTTCTGTACCACCTCTATCAGCGCAGACACACCAGGGTGGCGCCCAGAATGAGCACAGACCACTGAGCTTTTGATCAACCAGCCAGGCCTGTCTCTTCCAGGAATAGCAAATGGCTCACAGCCCCACCAGGACACATGCCAGCCAATCTCCCCCGAGCAGAGAGCGCACCTTTACGTCCTGGTATTGTCTGGAAAATCCAGCATGACAGTAATGCGGTTCCAACAAACCTGGACTAGACACACAGAGCACTTGGACAGGGTGAATGACATTGGTGTGCAATTATAAACAATTTTTATTTTCTAAATATTGACAGCCCGTTGTAGACAAGCTATGGCGAGGCGTCTAGAGAGCACAGCGGTTTGCTTTCCATGAAAGAGGCCAATTTGCAGTCTTCTCACTCTTCCAAAGTCACTCTTTTGGCAATGGCAAGCTTCTAAAAAGTTTTGCTCATCTTTAGACCTTTAAGCAGTGTAAACATCTTGCTACAACCAAGGGGTCAAGGTTTGACTGGTTAGCATTCTGAATTCTGAATTGAATTCTGCCACTACTTTTTGTAAGAAACATATGTCACATATTCAAGTCACACATTTAAGTTGAAATAATAATACAGTAGTTTTCTATCATTTTATTATATTTAATTTCTTTTACACTATCATTCAAAAGTTTGAGGCTGGTACAAGGTCTCTTATGCTCACCAAGGCTTCATTTATTTGATCAATAATGCAGTAAAACAGTAATATAGTGAAATATTATTATAATTTAAAATAAAATAAAAATAATTTATTTGAATAGAAATGTATTTAAATTATTCATATGATCTTAAATTAAATGGTAAATTCAGTGTAACATGATCCTTTAGAAATCATTCTAATATGCTGATTTGGTGCTCAGGAAACATTTCTTATCTACACACACCCTGTTCGCGCAGACATCATACGCCATCAGCGTGTTTCATGCTGTCAGTCACAGAGTACTGCACATCTTTTACAGTTCCTACCAAATCAAAACAATGAGCTTATGCTGCGTTCATGCCATAACTACTGTAAATAAGAGATGGCAACCCGTGATGTTCTAACTGGAGCTGTCAGTCAGTCGAAATTATGCATATCCATATCAATCATATCAACACCGAAAGCAGTAGCTGTAGCAGTCAGGTACAAGCTCTCTAAGTTGTTTACGTTCATTATTATTGTAATGTTATGTGCTTCGAGACATGAGGTAGTTTAATGCTGCCTCTGGCATTTTGACATTATTTTATAAGCAGTGAAAAATAACTCTATTTAGTACTGAGAGGCGTTTTTTGTGCACGCACTTTGGGTTAAATTATGCACAATGCGTGCAATCCAACGCTGAAATTCAATTCCTGTAACACCAATAATATTCATCTGGAGTTGACACACAACTCCAGATGAATATTATTGTATTATTATACAAAATTATTATACTTGTGTGTCAGAGAGATGAGAGAGCGAGAAAGCGCAGCTGGTATTGTGTATCTATTCTCCAGAAAATGAGTATTGGAAGCGTTTCAGATATTTCAGTATTGATATGTATCGAAAAAGTTGATATTTGTGGCAACACTACATTGCACTTATTTCAGATGCCCTTTTAAAATACTACAATTGAAAAATGTATATATTTTATATAAAACTCAACCCGCCAAAGTGGCAAGAAGTGCTGAAATCCACCTGCATTTGGCAGGTTGGCGGGTGTTAACGTCACCATGAAATCAAAGTTAAAGTGTTTTTGGCTTTTAGTATGAATATGTTAGACTTACTGTTATCTATAAGCTAGTGTGCTCCAAAACAATGACAAAATTCGTATTTAGAAAATATAAGAGTTCAAAACTCTCTCACTTCCGCCAATATGGATCAACGATTTTGATGACATCATGCTGCACTTCAGCTTCTCATCAGATTTTCTGTCCAATCAAATGCTTTCTAGAATCTGAAATGTCCCGCACCCTACATTATAAATAGACGCTGCGGCTGAAATTAGTCACTTGTTCACACATTTACCTTTTTCTACATGGTGAATGGCACATATAGTGCACTATATAGGGGATAAAGAACAATTCAGACAGTGTAAATATGCTTTCCATTGAGGCGAATGAAGTCTGGTTTCACGTTTGTCACGCGAACCGTCGCAGTGCGCACAGTCTGCTCCGGTTCAGAGACACAGTAGCACAGAGCGGATCATATGTGCGAGTCGGCGCAGATGACAAAATGTATCGGACCCATTTGAATTCTGCATAGAATGCTGTATTTTAAAGCGATTTGGAGGAGATTAGAAGGAGAACGGTTAGAGATTAGGAGGAAACTGCGGCTTTACCAAGCTATATAAACTATACGCTATAATATAAACTAAATAGGCACTTCAGTGGGCCTTTAATGTCAAGCCCTGTTCCTATTTAAAAAAAAGTGCTGACATGTTTCACATTGACATGCTTTATAAATATGAAATTTCTGACAAGGCCACAAGAATACCCATGATCAAGCATGTGGAACACTTCTGGGGGTCATGCGCTAACCAAGCAACTGCCCTTGAGATTAATGTAATGTATTTTTTTTCCTGGTAGACCTCCTTGGCTGAAACACACCAGAACACATTCACACAAGCTACTGCCCTGAGGAGAATTTTGTTGGCCAATGCAATTACCGCAGTGTGTGTGTGGTTTTCCCTGAGCGATTGTGGGACGGATCACCTGTCCTAGGTGGAATTCCCAATGTGATATCACATCTAAGAACATTTACAGCTCTCTATTTGAGGAGGATGATGGAGTTTCATTCATGAAACTAACATCACAGGCAAACACAAGGCCACATGCGCATCACAGGGTGAGACATTCTCACAGCAGCAGTGTGAATTGGCCTAATTTCATGTCACTGACGATGCATGGTGCATGTTATGACAAAAAGACGTCAACAGTAGGTTAATTCAAACCTTTTAATGTCTTCAGCATGACAAATCCTTTAAAGAGAAAGTGCAGTGTGTCAAAGTTGAAGAGTCTATTAGGGTCCAGAGCATCTTTGATTCCTCTTTGCGGGGAAGCCTCTGATGCGATTATGTCCATTGATCTCCAGTTTGAAAGTCCTCTTATCTTAATTCTGCCGCTGCACAGCATGGCATGCTTTCACCTTTGAGCCCCTGTTTGTGCGTGTTCAAGCTCACAGGTGTTAATTAAATGAAACAGTTGGAGACGTGTTGAGGAGAGACAGGCTGACCTTAAGATTTATGCTCACCGAGTCAGTAAACAGCATTACTGCTTCATTGCGGAGATTGAGCCTTCACTGACACTCATTCAAGTCCTTTAAAATGCTTATAAGTTTACATAGCACATGCAGAATCTTTAGAAAAAAAAGAAAGAAAAAAGATTAAATATCAGTGTTATTTTAGTTTAACTGAGATACTATTATATTTTTTATTAATATTTTAAATTAGTTTTTTAATTTTATATTTTCCGTTTTCATTTTTAATTTTACTTAAAGTTTTAGTAATTTTGTTGCATGTTTTTGTCATTTTTAAACGTTTTTTTTTTTAAGTATATGTCTGTATAGTTTTTATTTTTTTATTACTTGCCCTGGCAACTAGTTACAAA
This sequence comes from Hypophthalmichthys molitrix, assembly GCA_037950675.1. NCBI lineage: Eukaryota > Metazoa > Chordata > Actinopteri > Cypriniformes > Xenocyprididae > Hypophthalmichthys > Hypophthalmichthys molitrix. The sequence goes on along the minus strand of CM075507.1, from coordinate 26,999,087 downwards.
TTTATTTATTTTATTTTATTTTTTAACATTTATTTTATTTAACAATTATTTTATTTTAAGCAACAAAGCAACTTTTATGGTTTTAGTTTCAGTTAAGTATAATAACCCTGTCAAATATAAGAGAAATAAAATTGTTAGTAGTAATTATCAAGAGTTATTTTAGTATCATTGATATACTATTGTAGTTTTTGTTAGTATTTTGAATTAGACTTTATTTTTGCATTTTCTGTTTTCATTTTAATTTAGTAATTTTGTTATGGGTTTTTGTAATTTTATTACTTTTTTTTAATGTTTTAGTTATTTTAGTACTTACACTTTAAATGAAAACGAGAAATGTAATTTAGCTAAAATAAAATAAGTTTAGTTTATATATATATATATATATTATTGTAACTCAGTTAAAGTTTATTTTATTTAAAGTAAAGAAAATATATTTTTGATAGTTTTAGTTTTAATTTTTTTAGTGTACTTTTTTTTTTTTTTTAGTTAACATAGTATGTACTAACAAAGACTATAGAATAACACAAGACGCGTCACTCGTATTATTATGAATGGGAGAAAGTGCAACGCGCAATATGGCGGAATAAAACCCGCCTTCTAAATAAGAGCCAATCACCGATTGGTAAAGTGATCTCGTCACTGCAGCGGCCGTTAGAAGCTCCGGTTTCTATAGAAACAGTCAGACGCGCGCCTCCGAAATGAGGCACAAGAGACGCGCATTTAGGACTGCGCATGCGCATTAGGTTGATCCAGACTGAAAAATACAGTTTTTTTTGTCATGATTCGAGCGTTTAGAAACAAAATTTATGAGACAGTTGTTGTCAGATTTCATTGGTGATTTCAAATATGAAATTTAATCGAAAGCTTGGCAAACAGCTTTAGAGAATTTGATGTTTCCCCATTCAAAGAGATAGGAGCTGCACTTGGATGCCCGAGAGGCGTTTCAAAGATGGCTGCCGAGTGAAATGTCTTGTCTTAAAGGGACTTTGGTACTAACCTCCAAACAGCTCCAGACTTTCCTTCTTAATCTCTGCAGGTATCCAAGGTGTGGTAGAGGCCTACCAGAATTGCCTTCCTAAGATTCAGTTGTACGGTCCTACAAACATTGCCCCGATCATCCAAAAAGTGGCCAACTTTGCCTCTGAGGAAATGCACACCAAAGAGGCCATGGTACGTGTTTTTCTATTCCATCATCTATTTCATCTCATTTCTCTTGTTCTAATTGTCCTTTCTTGCCTTGATGCAGCAATACTTCATCCTGCTCATCCTGACGGACGGTGTGATCACAGATATGGCGGACACCAGAGAGGCAATCGTCCACGCCTCTCACCTGCCCATGTCTGTCATAATCGTGGGAGTTGGAAGTGCAGATTTCACTGACATGGAGATGCTTGACGGTGATGACGGAATCCTTCGTTCACCTAAAGGGGAACCAGTGTTGCGTGACATCGTACAGTTTGTGCCGTTCCGTAACTTCAAACATGTGAGTTTACATCGTGTTTATATAAGATTTTGAGTGGGATGGGAATGATTACTTGTCTTCCTAAATTATGTTACTTTATGTTCAGGGTGTCACAATTGTAAGAATTTATTTTAATTGCAAAATGATGACATGACTTGTTTTCACTTTATTTTAAGGTGATGAAGCTACATTGTTCTTACTCATGTACTTACTGTAGAGTTATGGTTAGGGTTAAGTTTTGGTTTAGGGTTAGTTACTTGAAATCATGCATAATTTACTGTTATTAAGTACATAGTAGTAGCTTGTTAAAATAAAGTGTTACCCATGATTTTAGCTGTTGGACACAGTCGAGAAGGTCAAGACCGCTAAGGTGCATACATTTAATGCATTTAAAAATAGCTAAATACCAGATTATTATTATTTTTAGATAATAGTTTATGTAACATATCTAGTAATTTCACAGCAAACATATAAAAACATGAGTTATCTAAGATATCTAATTCTTTTTTTAGTGAAGTGTACCTTATTTGTGAAAAGTGACTATTTATGTAAAGTTTACTATTATTTTATTTATTAATATTTTAAATGAGCTTTTATTTATATATTTTTATTTAAAGTTTTAATTATTTTATGTGCTTTTTAATTTAATTTCTTGTTAGCTTTTTTATTTCCGTTTTAGTTTTCGTAATTTGAGTACTTTAGCCTAAATTTTATTTATTTTTATTCATTTTATTAAACTTCATTTAAGTTGAAGTTTTTCATTGAATAATTGTAATTTATTTCAGCTTTATTTTAATTAACGAAAATGATTTTTAATAGTTTCAGCTTTAGTTAACAATAACAACAATGCATTTAGTATTATCACAAAAGGTCCAGTGTGATAGTGATGTCCTTGACAACTGTTTGAATTATAAGAGACACCCTCAGCAGGATCAAGGTTCAAATCACTGGAATAGCAAATGTTGATCATGTAGTTCTGAGTAACTAATGTTTCAGAGCTAAAGAGATCTATTTATGCACCACATCTGAACTTCCTTACTTGGAGTTGGAAGTTAAAATGATTATACATACAGCTAAACTGTAGATCATGCCCTTTAATCAGTGCATTGCTATGCAGAGGTTTTCATCCAGCATCTTTAGAATGTCTGAAGTACCTCTAAGGAGAACCTCTCCTGGTTAATTACTCCCTCCTTCCTCGTCCTCGCTCTCCGTCTCACATTTCCCACCCAGGCTCTGAGCAATCTAATAACCTTTAGCTTGACTGCTCCATTAATTACCACATCTACTGCTGGTCCCTGGTGGAAAACAAACCACAGAATGGAAGGAAATGTGTTGACTCTCGAGTGGGCTAACTAGAGTGAAACAAACCAGTATAGAGGGTTATGTTTTTTAATGATCTAGAAATTATACTCAACAAGAATTAAAGTGACAGTAAATGCATTTATAATGTTACAAAAGATTTTTAATTTTCTAAAAAAGCTGTTCTTTCTATTGATCGAAGAATCCTGAGAAATAAAGTTTCACAGTTTTCACAAAAATGTTAAGTGAAAATTAATGATTTCTGAAGGATCATGTGACACTGAAGACTGGAGTACTGATGCTGAAACTGCCCCAAACTTCACGTTTTATTAGAGTCCTGACCTGAAGACATCTACATGCCAATATTCAGTTACAGTCATAGCGCCACCTGCGGGCAACAGGAAAAGTCATGTTTTACACTGTGATTAACTTCTCCTTGAGATTTAAACAGAACAACATCATATTTGGTCAGTCTAATCTTAAGGCCTTAGCGATGTTAAATTGCGAAGATCTTGAGTTTTCATTAAACGGCGTGTCCGTGGCGACTGACAAAGTCTGATGTTTCGCCATGAATGTCCAATCTGCCCCAAACTTCACATCTGTGATAAGAGTCCTGGCCTGAAGACATCTACATGCAAATATTCAGTTAGTCATAGCGCCACCTGCTGGCAACAGGAAATGGCATGCTTTACATTGTAATGGACTAGGTGCACAAGGTGGCGCTGGTGAGCTACGGTGATGCGACTGTGCGCATGGTTACTTCCACTCATGCCCTTCCGGTCTTAACAACGCTTTCATTTAGTGCAAGAAGAAACTTAAATATGAAACTTGGCTATATATAATAGATTTTTTTAATTATTATTATTTAAGAGAAGATGGTGGTCTATCAGAGACGAAAGAAAATTCAACGAGATACACCTTCAATGTTTCTCCTGCTGATTATGCGGTTCAGGCTCAGCGGTGATCCACAGGGATCTCTTTATCCATACAAAACACTCAAGTGTGTAATATATATCTCCTGATTTTGTTCTGACAGCTGGTGGACTAAATGGCTCAAAAACTGCCTTCTCTTTCTGCGTGGGAAAACACTCGACCTTCATGAAGATCTAATGTTTGTCAAACGAAGCATCAATCCTCATCAGAGATATAAATAAACATGGGAATATGATATGGACTCAGTGTATGCTTAAGTAATTTTATTTGGTAACATTATAATCGCTAACTGTATTATTTAATAGCCAATGTAATTTAAATGCTTAATTTTAAGTGTTTGTATTTCCCCTGTGCGTTTCTATTAATTACTGCATTTATTGAGTTCAAGTGAGACAAGTAAATAGCATCTGTTGCATAAATCATTATCACTATATTAAACTGTTTGTGCTACAGTTAAAAATGTAAATTAATCGCAATTTTTTCACAGCCCTTGTTTTTATCTATAAAGATAATTGATGCTAGAAATCGTAAAATATGTAGTGATCATATTGATGGAGCAATTGATGTAGGTAAGTGAAAATGATATCACAGGGCAAACGTGTGAATGTTCACAAGGCATTTTATGCAGACAACTCTAATCGTAGTTGTATATTTACAGGCATTATTGTCATTGTATATGCGTATGCACCATGAGTTCGTTAATCTATTCTATGCATTTACATGCCAATGGCTCATGTGATTGTACTATGTATCTTAGTTGTATTTTAAGTGATGTAACAGATTCTATAAACAACTATAAAAGATCATTTTCGACTTTTCCAGCACTATGCACAAGCATAAAGCAAAACCGGAAGTGTATATGCGTACACTCACTGATCGAAAATCCAACATGGCAGCCACGTGCAACTAGTCCATTCACTGCCTGAAACACATTTAAATATGCCATGAAGTGCTATGCGATTAACGCCACAAAATAGGAAGTTTTTGTAACTTTGTAAAGGCATACAATGTCCAATCTGCCCCAGACTTCACATATTTGAGAACAGTCCTGCCCTGAACACATCTACATGACAATATTCAGTTATAGTAACAGCGCCACCCACTGGCAACAGGAAGTGATGTATTTAACACTGTGATGCACTACTAGCAACATAAAATGTGCAGTTGAGTACTAAACATGCTAGAAATATTCGAAAACATGCTAGCAACACTTAGCTAAAGCGTGCTATTATCGTCATGAAACAGGAAGTTGTTGTAACTCAAGCATACAATGTCCAATCTGCCTCAAACTTCACGTTTGACAAGAGCCCTGGCCTGAAGACATCTACATGCCAAAATTTAGTTATAGTCATATCGCCACCAGCTGGTAGCAGGAAGAGTGGCAAATACAAATGACTGACGTTGTCCTTCGATATTTATATACTTAAATGCATATTGCCCACTGTGCATTTTATCGCTGCTTGCAGCTTTAATTTTATTTATTTTGCAAAAAGCACAACATTTTGAGTTACACAAATAAAAGAAGACAGTTCACAGTTTTGAATGATGTATAACTCTTATCTGTATGTCCATATTTTGAGTCTCTTTCACACTGGTAAGACCCCAGGTAGTTAAGCAGACAGTCTACTAATTCACTAATGAGAGTTAGTTGACATGAAAAGTTACTTACAGTTATTAAAGTGGACCATCAAAATAAAGTTACCTAATAATATTTCACAGTATTACTGTTTTACTGTATTTCTGATCAAATGCTCCATATGAGACTTCTTTCAAAAACATACACTTTTGAATGGTAGTGTGTATAATATCTATTTTAAACATATTACAACAGTCAACATACAGAACACAGAATGAATGAATCTGTACATTTGACTTGGCATGTCTCTAAATGTGATAGTGTCCATACAAGCCAAAGTGACAGTTTATTGGGATCCTCTCGGGAGAAAGTGCCAAGGCTTGTTTTCTTTCCAGACAAATACTGTATTGATGGCCCCTGATAAACAACAGCAACTCAGCCGTGTCTCCGTATCTGAGAATCTCCTCTTCTCCATCTAATTGCACAACAGGGGTTGGAGGGGTTTGTCACGTCTCCTTTGACGTGGGCATCCTCTGATTTCCTCTCCTTGAGGTGGTTTGATTCACATGAGTCACTTTTGAGGATGTTTTTCATCATTGTGCATGTGGGTTTCAGCAAGTACAGTATCTTCACACATCATTAGTGAAGGACCAGATGGCAAAATGGATAAATGGCCCTGCAAATGTTTGTTTCTGTTCTTCTTCTCAGGCCTCTCCTGCTGCTTTGGCAAAAAGTGTCTTAGCCGAAGTCCCAAACCAGGTGGTGGACTATTACAACAGCAAGGGGATCAAGCCCAAGTGCCCCAGCGATTATGAGTCTTCCAGGACGTTTGGTCACTGATGCCCCGAGCTATCGCTCATTACAAAAACTAGCACGTTTCTGTGAATTTTAAACCTAATTCCTGTTCTACTTTGTTTTGTTTGCATGCGTAGCCTGTGTGGCTTGCATAGGTGTTGCAATGCTACCGTTTCTATTATGTACATGTGTACATGTACAGACTTAAGGCCCGTTCACACCAAGAGCGATAACTATAAAGATAACTATAACGATAACTATATGTGCGTCCACACCAACGAACGATAACGGCCTGTTTTTTTTAAGCTCACACGCTGCGGTTTCAAAGTGTGTACAACATGTTTACACGGCTTTAACCAGCAGATGTCCTCAGCATGCTATGTTTTGAGTGAATAGCTAGTGTAATCGATCTAATCTAACAGTGAATTTAGCTGATGAAGTGGAATAAAACCAATGCCTAGTCTTTTTCACTGCAACTTCAAAGGAAACAAGACAATGTTGTCGAAACTAGCACTGGATACCCGAGGTAATTTTATGTTACACTATTTGCTGCTAGCCGGGCATAATGATCTTATTGTTATTACTTCTTGATTGTTTTCCATATATCCATTTTCCTTAAAGTAATGTTGAAAAGGGTGTTTGACTTGTCAAACAGTGGTGGCTTTTTCTGGATCTTGGCGATTAACTTCTCCACAGTGTCGTCTGCCATTTTAAATGCATGAGCGGCTCTTAAATTAAAATGGATTCTGATTGGCTGTCAGTGTTTTATTGTTCAACAGCTGAAAAAAATCGTTCTGAAAGTGATTCCAACGATATTGTTTCTCTATATCGTTATTGTTATAGATGTGGTGTGGACAGTGCTATTCTTTTATATTTCGAACGATTTTTAGAACTATATCTTTATCGTTATCTTTATAGTTATCGTTCTTGGTGTGAATGGGCCTCTACAACTATGAAGAAAGCAAAAACTCAAGAAGTTCTACTGATTTACGCATGATGACTGGGATTAGTTGAAGAAATACATGGATTATCTGTTGTTTTCTTTTATATAAAGGTTTATTGAGATTTTGCTAAATTTCGTAATGTTCTTACATTGTAAAGCATTTTGGATCTTAGAGAATGAATAGCTATTTGAATTAGAATATCTGTGGACATTCAGGCCTTCTTTCTTTCTATTTTTTGTTCTTTTTTTGCAGATGCAGGGCCAGATGCATGATTGTATTTTGCATGTTGATAATAAACCAGCCTTGTTTTTTCTATCGGTTCCTTTTGGGGCCAGTGATATGAGTTCATGTGAAGCTGCTCTTCTGACCTGTCCACAAATAATTCTTTAGAATGAAGTATTTTTTGGTAGTTTTAAGTGATGATGTAACAGATTGTTTGAAAATAAAGTTTGTTGTTATGAATGAATTTTTGTGTGGATTTTGACCAATGCAGAAGCAACCAAACAAAAATACGTTTAATGATGTTTTAATAATCACATTAATGAAACGCTCACCCGAAAATTAACATTTTGCAATCATTTACATAATCATTTACTTACCAAATATGGTCACACTTTAGTTTATCACTCTGTGATATTGGAAACTTGTTTTGGTTTCAATGGTGGGAAATATAAATGAAATAAAAACATTCATATCTATCTGTCTATCTATGGAAGATATTGGAAACAACAAGACTGATGGACTACTACACACTGTTGAAAAAGCACTTTATAAGTTGGCCTATTTTTTACAAGTGATGCACACTTTCTAATGAGATTTCCATTTGCCTTTGCAGTAGGCAGTTCTTCAGTTTCAGACTTCACAGAGCTGAGAACTGTATTTTAGAAATGAGCTAGACATGCTCATTATAGGCAATGTCAGGGGACAATTTTCCGCAAACATAAAACACAAAAAGCATCAACAATGTGTGTGGGTCCTCAAACTGTCATAATGCTCGCTGACAGACCTGCCATGAACCTCTGATGAGCCGCTGCGCTCCCACACGACTGCTACGGGACTTCAGCTTTCCCCTGAAGACCATCTACTGTTTCACAGAGAAGCCTTTGCATGTACATCACTACTATAATTGGGTCTCAACAGTCGGTTCACGTTATAGTTTTTGACAGTGTTAATCTTGTCGACAAAATTACTGACAAAAATGCTAAAGAACAGTGTTGAGAGTAACGCATTACAAGTTACATAATCAGATTACTTTTTTCAAGTAACTGGTAAAGTAACACATTACTATTAAATTTACAAAATATCTGTTACTTTTTCAAATACGTATGCAGTAATACAAGTTACTTTGTTTTCCAATTTATTACTTGACACCTCTTCTGTCCCCATGTTGAGAGAAATGAGTAAATGCAGAGGCGTTGTGTTTGCTGTGTAAAAATAATGGTTATTGTAGTTCTAGGCAAAATGTGAGTTTGCATTTACTCATCTCACAAAAACAGATTCAGTATTCCTCAAAATGAATAATAAAAAAAAACAAACAGTGAAATGCAAACTCAGAATATTACGCAAACCTACAATATTTAAATATGTTAACTTACACATATACAGTATAATGTATTTAATCACACTTTATAAGCAAAAATGACTTTAGATAAACCACATTTGCGTTGCGTTTTCTAATTATTATTATTGCTTGTTTTGTTTAGTATTTAAGCGTTCTTTCTGAGTCCTATTCTTGTGCAATCCAGCAGCTGTACAGGCATGAATTTGCATTGAACTTTTTTTTTTAAATTCACAAACAAACACAGCCAAGCCCAGATGACAAAAAGTAAAGCAAAATAATATAACATTAATTTTCATAAAAAGTAACTAAGTAATGCAATTAGTTACTTTTTTAGGGAGTAAAGCAATATTGTAATGCATTACTTAAAAGTAACTTTCTGCTAAAGAACAATGATACTTCAGTAAAACATTTAACAAGACAAAAATACCACAAGATATTAACAATGCACTTTTTTTTTTTTTTTACATCTGGACTTTAGTCAGACTGTTTTACAACTGCAAGAGTTTCCAAGTAGCCTGGTGCCTTCTAAATGGCTTTAAATCTAAAAAAAAAAGATTGATGTGTCAAATCCACATTTTTTTATTGAGTGTAAAACTGAGAAATTGTGCTTAAACCACATCCACATATTAGTCTCTGAAGGCTTTAGCGCTCTTGGTACTTCATTATCTCATTTGTTCTCAATCAACCAGAGCATGTCGTGACTCCCTAAAAGCCTTCATGGGTCATTTGTATTTTATTGGTTCCATCATTGATCTGCCACTTGAGGACAACCACAGGATCCTACATCATTAGGCCAATGCATTCTGAAGAGTTTTTGTCAGTGATTGGCTCAGATTGTGTTGTTGTCATGGAGAGCTCTGGCCCAGGCTGTGGTTTTGAAGTGTAACATGAGAGAAACTCCAATAAAAAGTATGAATATAAAAAGAAAGTAATATCCCAGTTCAACAGCATCATTTTCTTCTCAGTACAACTGCATTAAGAATAAAAATCTAGCCATCAAATAAATAAAATAAAAGTCCAGAATGATCCTTTGCCCAAGACATGCTCCTGGATCAACATATTTTGTTGATCCTGGAACAACATTCCTGGCTGAAAATTTAGTCATAACCCTTACCCTAAACCTAACCCTACCCATAACTTATCCTTAAAATCAGAGAGAAATGATAAGTGAATAACACTGATGTAGAAGCACCTGACATAAACTGTAAACTTGTCCCTCAAATTGGTTGATTGAAATATTGTTGTACTTGATGAAATCATGTTCACTGAGTAACATCTGTTATACGAAAAATGGTGTCTGGGTGTTTCATAGGCAGTAAAAAATCACTTCCTATGAAATATAAACCAGATGTATGCAACCAATTAAAATTCAGGACAGGAAATCAAATGCTAATGTGACATGAAGCTGATAGTTCAATGTTTTCAAGCAATTAATTCTATGTGCATACTAAATTCACCAATCATTGTTTCATATTCCGAGCATCTTAAACACTGACCCTTCTGGCATCTGCCTTGTAATTATAAGGCAACAAGCTTGTCTCGTCCCAATTTGCCAAGTGATTAAAACTTCTAAGAATTTCTTTTGTTTTCGGCAGCGCTTTATAAATAGTCTAAAGACAGGTATTAGTCTAATGAGGGTCTAGTCTAGAGGAACAGATCCGTGATTGGAGCTGATTAGCTTCACTGAACAAAGGATCAGGAGGGCTGCTGCCGCATATGGAGCTTAAAAAGGTCCTGCGATTCTTTAAAGCTTCTTTTTGTGTTCTCAGAGCCTGTTTCACTTCCATTAAGATTAAAATACATATTGAATACTTTAGTAAAATAAGGGATTTAGGCTGGAACATTCATTAAACAGCAATGGATGCAGTTGCAGCCCTTGTCTGCTGTATAAATTGCCATGGTAACCTCATGCTCTCTTATAAAGTCCTGGCTTTGACAATAAGTCCGAATGTAACTGTCAATCTTGAGTCTTGGAGAGAGGGAAAATCGTGCTTAAAGTGAAAACAGAGAACAAAGAAACTTTATTAAAATCCTATTAGCTGGCTATATGGAGTACTTGATTCTATTTGGTCATTTGCATCATGTATGTGGTCGACTAATTTTATTAAATTATTTTTTTCCAATAATAATAATTAACATTGTCTATTTTTGTCAATGGATTTAATACACAGTTGTACTAAGGTTATTGTATCATTAACTGATCTCTTTCTATTCCTATATTAAAGGAGATGTGTGTAAGAAGGGTAATAACAAGGGTTTCTGAATTCAGCTTTAAAATGAAAAGCTAAATCAGTATTTCATATCCATCCATCCATCCATCCCCAAAAATCAGATAAATATTTTGTATTTATTTATTAATTTATTTTCTTAACATATGTTAAAATCATCAGTTATGTAAAAATAAATGTTTCTATTAATGTTGTAGTGCTGTCAAATCGATTAATCGTATCTAACATAAAAGTCTGTGAATATATATGTGTATGTACACACACACACACACACACACACACACACATATATATATATATATATATATATTATATATATATACACACATACACACATACATACATACATATTTACAAACTTGGTAACACTTTAGTATAGGGAACGTATAAACCACAAATAAACACTTTGTGAAATGTTCTCACCATTTGTGACCCGTGCTGGCAAAATGAGTCGCAATGAGCAAATTTTCAAAAATTAGCTATTGTTATTTTCACAATCTCCATTAAAAAAATGATGTAAAACAAATGACAAATGACTGAGCTACACCTGTTTGAAATCGATAGAGTCAGCAAAGACTGGAGAAAAACTGAATTAAAGTTTTCTGAAGGTTCCAAAACAAAATCACCCTAATTTGGTGCATACATCTCATCAAAGCCAAATTTATATATATTCAACTTTTTTTCAATATTTTACTTCAATATTTTGAAGTCGGCTAGCCTACTGTAATTCTGTTTAGATGTGTATATCGGGATCGCGCGCTGAGTGCGCACATTACTGATCTGTCAATCAGCACGAGTAAGATCGATTTGTTTACATCAGCATGAGTTTGAAAATCACACTTCATTGGTTCAGACTCTTGCCAATCAAAATTCATTATGGACATTCACAAAATTAAAACGATACCAAACTTGTGCTGAGGGAAAGCAAGAGTGGTGAAGCGAGCAGAGGAAAAACAGCATTTTTCATGGACAAAGGAAAGGTGCTCCTCTCAGAAAACATACAAATATACTTTTAGATGTTTAATTGCTATTTGAAGCAGATAGATCGCTAGACGAGGGCTTAGTGAACTCATTTTTGTGAAAACCTGAAATTCGTCCAAAACATTTTTGACTAGTTTTGCCTGTAGCTTGTAATTAGCCCGTGCGCATGCGACTCATTTTGCCAGCACGGGTCACATTTACAGCGCATTTTAATATAGTCTGATAAAAGATCTTCTGAAAACTAAGGTAGATTTTATACACCTAATACTTTAATGTAATTGTATATTTTTGGTTAATGTATTTTTTTTTTTTTTTTTTACATAGCTGTATTAGTCTTCTTGTATCACTCCTCATTCTTCAATTTCTTACTCCCATGTTAATATCCATTTCTGTAATAAATAATTTATTTATTTAGTTTGTTTAATAAACAAACTAAAATGCAAATATTTTTAAAATTATGTAATAAATATTTTTATTAATATTATGTTATGTTCTCAACTGCAAAAGATCTTTAAAAAACACCTCCTGGAAACTCTGAAAGCTTAGAAACCTAATCCTTTAATGTTATTGAGGAGGAATATGGTTGCGGTCTAGGTTACAGTGAAACAGCACAATTTAGGCATCCATTAGCATACTGTGAGTCCTGTGGAATTAAACTAATTGAGTTGTGGTAGCGAGCTGGTCCTCGGGAGAGATTACCGTTTTCCTCGGAAACCTGCAATGTAATTTTTCTGTACCTGGCAGGCTAACCAGATGCTGCTTTTCAGGAGAACACATTTTAGGGTTTTTCACAACCCTCGTGTCTACTGACATTTCCTCATGACATTTACCCACTTGCCTGTAAACTTGCTCAGCAGGAGGACCTTCTGCACCAGTGTTTTCTTTTTGGCTGGAGGTGAGTGTCAGTTGGATGAAGGTGATTGGCACTGCTGTCAGCTCCATTTGGAGCACAGAGCTGGCCTTGATGAGAGTGTGAGTGGGACGGTTCACGTACTCTGACTTCTTTCACACCCGTGTGGGTGTCACACCTGCGTACCCAACTCGAGAGTGAAACATTACTGATTGCTTTTTTTCTCCCTGACGTGCAGAGCGACTGCCACCTCGGTGACACGAGAATGAATCCTCTCTAACTGTCCTGTAATCAAACTCTGAGCTCCTGCTGTTGTTCTTGATTTTGTAATTGGGTGATTTGATTGCAATTGTTATACTTTTGATTAGAAATTTTAAAAAGAGTTTGCCCCCACATTGTTTGTGCTATATGGACATAATTGATACCTCAAATCATGTGGCTCAATGAGAAGAGGTGTATTATTACTTTTCTAATCGATTCTCTTTCGTTTTTCATCTGCCAAACAATAAAAAAAGGAGAAAATATTGTACTAAAAGCACTTAGCAACTGCAGTGCAACAATTCCTACCACCAAAATGTATTTTTAAAAAAAAATCAATTTTATACTATTGGACTTTTTGCATGTTTTAAAGGGATAGTTCACCCAAAAATGAAAATTTGATGTTTATCTTCTTACCCCCAGGGCATTCAAGATGTAGGTGACTTTGTTTCTTCAGCAGAACACAAATTATGATTTTTAACTCCAACCGTTGCAGTCTGTCAGTCTTATAATGCATGTCAATGGTAACAAAATCTATGAGTTGGACATAGTGATGTATTAGAGGTAAAAAATGATATAAATACTATTCGGTTTCTCGCACAAACCGATCGTTTCGTGTCTTAGGACATCAATGTGTCGTCACGAGCCGCAGGGTTTAATTTGGATTTGTCTGTGCATGTTTTTTTTACTCTCATAGATTTTGTTACCATTGACATGCATTATATGACTTACAGACTGCAACGGTTGGAGTTAAAAATCATCATGTGTTCTACAAAGTCACCTACATCTTGGATGCCCTGGGGGTAAGAAGATAAACATCAAATTTTCATTTTTGCGTGAACTATCCCTTTAATTCTTTTTGAGCACTGATCTGTGCTCAATAATCGTGAATATAATGATATTTTTCTACTCAATGCTCAATGTGATATTCCAGCTCACTGTTGCGGTTTGGAGATGACAGATCCTCTACCCAGAACCCCTCCGTAGGCAAAGCTTGTTCTGGATGGGTGATTTCACAGTCTTTGACCAGTTCCCATGGCAACATCTCAAGTGAAAACATTGAAAAAATGTAACTTTTTTTGATCCTCTGTGGATCCATGTCCTACCTTTCTTTGATCTGCTGTCACGCTGATGTACCGATACAGTGTATCATAAAAAAGGACCCTAGTTTATATTTACGGCTTTGATATAAATCTGGACATCCATCATTGAGAGAAAGATTGCAGAGTTTCTCAACAGGGTTTGCATCAAGATCCAGATTTTTCATTTTTAGGAGCCCAATTTTTTTATTGTGCAAAAGTAAACAAAAATGCCCACAGTATGGGCTGAATAGGAATATTCACAATTTTTCTTTAACCTTACATAGTTTTATTCAAGATTTTTGAGGAATAGAGGATATATCAAGTGACCTGTATATGTTGGCATTTACATGACAAATCAGTCATTTTCACCAGCTTCTATCAAGGGACAGATACATTTGCAAATATATATATATATATATATATATATATATATATATATATATATATATATATATTTATTGTGAAGAGCATTTTATCCTCCTGTTTTAAACATTTTAAGCCTATTTATTTTTCTATTCTGCATTATTATATGTCAAGTTTGAATTTTTTATTGTTTTTCCTGCTGTCAGACCTGTGACCCATTTCACCACATACCAGTTGAGAAGCAGCGCTGGTGTAACCTAGCTGCGGTTTAATTAATGCAGCCGGAGAAGTGCTCTACTTATAGAGCAAACAGAGCTTGGGCATGTTTCTGGCTCTACTAGAGCTTATATTTACATATTCCACTAAAATGAACATCTTTTTGAATAATGAATGCAAATGAGATCCAGCCAACTGAGTATGTTTGGATCAGTGGAGGAATTTTTCTGTCTCTGCGTGTTCTCACAACCTTTATCTCTCTTTGTATTTCTCACTTTCTCTGAGTGCGTGTATCATACTCAAATTAGCCACAGCCAGTGAACACTGTTGTCTGAGGAGGGGAGGGGTAATTTACCCAACTAGCAAACATAAGGAAATATCTAGGATGCTGTCAAAAGATGTTTTCTATACATAGTAGTGTGGTATATAGTCTGGTCCAATTTCCATTTTAATCCATCAATAACACCAAACTAGCATGGAAATAATTCAGATTATCCCCTGTAAGAAAGTAGTACACTTTAGCATACTTTTAATACTCAAGTGCAAACTGAATGTAATGTTTTCAGATTTCTAATTGCATGTTAATGGCAAAGGATGAAAATATATTTTAGTTTAAATGTATATTAAATGCAATTAGCTGAACTTTAGAGTGCTTTTAGTTAAGTAGGACTGGAGTTTACATCTTTATATGAAATTTCATAATTATATCTACTGTCTTTGAAATATGGTTAAAGTGTACTGCTGAATGCACTCAGAAGCATTTATGGTAAAATACAATATAATGTCACTGCTATTTAACCTTGTATGCCATGTATTTAAATATATGTGACCCTGGACCACAAAACCAGTCATAAGTTGCACAGGTATATTTGTATCAATAGCCAACAATACATTGTATGGGTCAAAATTTTTATTTTATGCCAAAATCATTAGGATATTAAATAAAGCTCATGCTCCATAAAGATATTTTGTAAATTTCCTATCAAAAATGTATTTTTGTGAGTGGATATGCATTGCTAAGAACTTCATTTGGATAACTTTAAAGGCGATTTTCTCAATATTTTGATTTTTTTTGCACCCTCAGATTCCAGATTTTCAAATAGTTGTATCTCGGACAAATATTGTCAATGGAAAGCATATTTATTCATTTATGGATGATGTACAAATCTCAATTTCAAAAAAAATTTGTGGTCCATGCAGGGTCACATACATGTAATCACACATTTGTAATGATGAAGTTTAGTACATTTAAAATACATTAACTAGTAATATTGAATACATTAGATTTAAAATAATTTAAGTATTTTAATTTACAGGTGCTTTAATATGTTAGTCAACACATCAAAATAAGTGTACTGCTTTAAAGCTTGCCAAAAGATTATTAAAACAATGATTTAAAATGTACTTCGAAGTAAAATTTTCAATTTAAGTGTGCACTTAAGTGTGTTAAGAAACATCATGAAAGTGTACTCTCTTTAAATACACTACAAGTGCACATTCAATAAAATGAAGCACACTTTTTCACAAGGGATTGCATTACAGTGTCTATAGCCAGCTTTATAGAAAACATATAGTATTGTATTATATGTATAGTTCAAGAATTTCTGTTATGGCAAAAATTATGCCAAATCGAATATAAGTTCTTCCTCGTTGTAGGAACCTGGTACCTTTAGTAAGTATGACTGGTTTTCTGGCAGACTTCACGAGTTGTGGATGTTGTCTGATCCTATGCAGAACATGCAGATACACTTTTGGAAAGGAAATCTAATGATGAAGAAATGCAAAATTATTATTACGAAAATCATATTTAAAATGACGAATTAAATTATGAGATAAAAAGCCAGCATGTCCATTCATGATCATGTCAGTGGTGTCAAACTTGGCATCCTAAAACTGTTGATAGCATTTGATAGCAAGCACTTTGTGCAAACTGTATTCTGTATAACTTAAAGGGATAGTTCACCCAGAAAATCATAATTTACTCTTTCCAAACCTGTATAAATTTCTTTCTTCTGTGAAACGGGATTTTGAACTAAAAAATAGGTCACAGAACAAGTCCAGATATTCACTGGACTAATGTGCCAGGACGCTGCTCAGACAGAAGGTTATATCACCAGTGTAGTGCTGGGTGATAAATACAGAGGAAGTTTGGGTTACTGACACCCACAGTTTTTATCAGCTATTGTGCTGATAGCACAATAGATCAAGCCTGCGATGAGCAGATCTGAGGAAACACAGTATTCAGAAAGAAGCGTTCGTCATCCGGTCGTGATATCAAAACCGGATCGCTTTCCACAGCCACGTATCCTGATCTATGTCCTCATTTAGATCTGAAATTAAAACCATGTATCTCAAGGGTGATTTTGCTAGAACGTACTGCATATTCTGAAATCGAAAAGAGTGTTTTGATTATTTTCAATTTATCAGTTCTTACACCAACTATCAATAAGCAAGGAAGTTTCTAATTTAGTGAAACAAAATTAAAATCAAATCCATCCTTCCTACAGTACATCCAATCTCAGGAAGATTGAAAAAAAAAAAAAAACTATCCAAAGAGACTGTCCTCTTCCTGGCAAAATACTTTTTGGGCCAAGACATGGGCCAATTTCAAACTATTTAATTGAGCCAGGACTGGACCTTCACCTGACTGAAGGTTGAAATTGGCCCATTTCTTGGCCCAAAAACTTTCAGGGCCTGACAGAGGAAGACAGGACAGAGACAGTGTCAATTTCTTCTGTCCATCCGCTGCTCTGCTCAGATCAGATCTCTGGCAGACACTTTGAAGTGGTTCTGTTAATTACCAGCTGCTGTGTGTCAGCTTATGTTTCATACATACTTAAATGCTGCCATTTTTAATTGTTCCAGACTTTGTGTTTTTTTTTTTTCTTCAGTAAACATCAGGGATAAAAACTCTTTGGCAAAGCATCCCACCTCCTTCTGTTTTATTATGCATTAGCCAAAACCTAGTTAGCTGCCTACCAAAGCAACATTTGTAAACATCACAGTCATTCAAATTTATAGTAACAAAGGAGAATCAAGATTGTCTCTTTTTCATAGCTTCCTGCTTAGGTCTCTCCAGCGCTGCAAAGTGTTTCTCAGAAATCGCTTACTCAATTTATTCAAATCAATATTTCATGTCCATTCATTTATTAATTTAAGTAACCATATAATGAGCAGGATAACGTACAATCAGCCATTGATTACTGCAAAATAAATCACTTAAAAATGATACAAGTCCTGTTCACTCTGTCTGAGCTTATTTTGTGATAATAAACAGCTGACTGTGCATAATTACTTACATAATAATTAAAAAAAACAATAAGTGACCCCCAAAAATGCATATATTTTTTAATTTTATTATATAAATGTAAAAATATTAATGTAAAAAATAATATAAAACAAAAATACAAAATGTATAAAGCAACAAAAATAAAATAAATAATTAAAATAGCTGACTGTGCATTAATAGCATTATGTAAACTGCTTTACATAATAAAGCAATAAGTCATCTCCAAAAAAATATATTTTACATTTTTGTACATAAAACAAAAATGTTATGTAAATTAATGAAATAGATATAAAATGAAAAAATTAATTTGTTGTGGTGTAATAGTAATAAAATAAATTCCTAAAAATGAAATAAAATAAATAAAAATAAAATAGCTGTCTGTGTCTTAAATTACATGATAACTGAAAGCAATAAGTCATCTCCAAAATACGGCATATTTTATATTCTTGTACATAAAAAATAATTTAAAATGTTACGTAAATTAATAAAATAAAATAAAAAAATAAAAATGTAATAAAATTAAATTAAAAAAATAATTAAAATAGCTGATTGTGAATTAATAGCTGATTAGATTAATCACCAAATATATATATATATATATATATATTTTGTACAAAAAATAAAAATGTTATGTAAATTAATAAAAATAAAATATAAAAAAAAATGTAATCAAATAAAAAAAAACTGACTGTGCATTATGATTTACATAAATGAACAAGTCACCACAAAAAAAAAAAAAAAAAAAATCATATTTTATATTCTTCATACTAAATGCTTTTTGTGCTTTCAGGAATCCCAGCTCCTGTTATAATGCACATCATGTGTGCAGGCTTACAGCTGTAGCCAGTGGTCAGTCTGTTTTAATGCAGCTGCGAGTGCACTGAATGACTCTACAAGCTCTCGGGTCTTCTAATTCCTGTCGTAATGGTTTGTACGTTTGAAGGAAGCCAATAGAGCACTTCTAATATTGACATGAGCTTCTACTAGTAACCCTGTAACCAGCACACAGAATGCTGATTTTCAGATTGGCCACCTCTCATAGGGTACTTGCGTAAATAGGGGCTGTCGGGATAAATATTAAAGGTATTGATCATGATCTCTCTCAGGTCCTTGGCCAGAGGTCCTGTGAATTACAAGAAGTGACAGGAGGCCTCTTATTTCAGCGGGTCGTGCTAATGCCTTGATGTCCTATATTAGCCACAGCAGTACCTACAGCACAAACTCTATGAGAAGCTAATGACAAAATCTATAACTTCATTATGCTGTCTTCTAAGATACTTAATACATTCTAAGGCAGCTTGTATACTTTGTGGAAAAGATAATCCCAGAACGCACTGCACTTTTGGAACAGACATATTATCAATTCTTTACACTGACTATGTGTGACTGAATGAATATTTATGACTCCTTACATATTAATGTGCTTCTTCGTGTCTTGATAAGGCAGATCACAGATACCCTTTCAACATCGCAAACTTGAAATACTAATCTCAGTCAATAAAAAAGCATGGAGGAGTTGTTGCATACAAATCCTCTCATTGTATCAGCGTGAGATTCCCAAACCAACTTAGTCAGACTCAGCCCCCTTCTGTGGCGTATACAGATTATAGAAACACAACACAACATTATTAAAATGTTGTTTAGGAAAGAAAGGCTTAAAGGGTTAGTTCATCCAAAAAGGAAAATTCTGTCATCATTTACTCACTCTCATGTCGTTCCAAATCCATAAGACTTTCGTTCATCTTCGGAACACAAATGAAGATATTTTTAATAAAATCTGAGTGATTTCTGTCCATCCATTGACATCTACGCAACTACCACTTTGACGCTTCAAACAAGATTGTAAAACTAGTTGAACAGTTTAGTCCACATTTTCTGAAGAGACATGATCGCTTTATACGCGAACAGATTTAATATAGACTTTTATTCACATATAAACATTCATCACTCAAGCATGTTTGCTTGATGCGTGCGAGAACCAATGAGGTTCATTCTCGTGTCACACAGCATGTTTGAGCTTCCGGTTTGTTCTCACGCAACAAGCAGGTTCTGTTTATGTTCACAAAGGTAGTTGCGTAGCTGTAAATGCAGAGTACAGACGTGGCTCAGTTTTTGTTAAAAAATATCTTCATTTGTGTTCTGAAGATAACCGAAAGTCTTACGGGTTTGGAACGACATGAGGGTGAGTAAGTGATGACAGAGTTTTCATTTTTGGGTGAACTATCCCTTTAAGACCGGTTGCGTGGAGCAGATAAAATGTGATAGACATTTGCCCTTGGTTTCTCAAAACCCATTAAGATATTCACAAGAGAACAGATGCTATTGAGAGACAAACAACAAACAGGTGCAAAATTAAGAAAGTTCAAGGTAACTGGAGATGTTTTCAGACAATATTCAGCAATGTTCAGTCTGCATATGAATAAAATATAATAAAATAAAATAAACACAAAATGCATTTACTATGTAAAAGAATAAAAAATATGATTATTTTTATTTCTTTTTAAAAAAAAAAAAAATATTTTATTTTATTTTATTTTATTAATTTACATAAAATTACATTAAAAAATAGCATAACTATGGAGCCCCTAAAGGGACATGGTAAAAGGAAAAATTACAGAAAAAATTACATCAGTGATTTTGCTTTCTCTCACAGATGTTTTGCATTCCCTCAAGATATTTTGTGTAATGTAATAAAATAAAATAATGAAATAAAAATAAAAAACATTTGAGTTCTTTGCGAGCAAACAAAAGTTTTTTTTGTGGGGAACGCAAAACTTCTGTGAGAGAATAGGAAACATAACAAACATGTATTAAAAACACAATAAATTTAATTTAATAATAAAATATTGTTTTTAATTTTTAAATAAAGTTTAAAGGGTTAGTTCACCCAAAAATGAAAATCTTCGGAACACAAATTAAGATATATCAAACTGCCAAAATCACGGGATTTCAGTAAACGAGGCTTCGTTACGTCATAAGTGTTTCGAAATTTCAATGGTTCACGTGACACTGGCAGTTTGATACACGCTCCGAACCACTGATTCGAAACAAAAGATTCGTAAAGCTTCGAAGCTTCATGAAGCAGTGTTTTGAAATCACCCATCACTAGATATTGTTGAATAAAGTCGTTATTTTGTTTTTTTTGGCGCACAAAATGTATTCTCGTCGCTTCATAAAATTAAGGTTGAACAACTGTAGTCACATGAACTGTTTTAAATATGTCTTTAGTACCTTTATTGGCATTGAAAGTGTGAATTATCTTGCTGGCAATGGAGGCCTCACTGAGCCATTGAATTTGATCAAAAATATCTTAATTTGTGTTCTGAAGATGAACGAAGGTCTTATGAGTGTGGAACGACATGAGGGTGAGTAATTAATGACTTAGGGGTTTGTTCCAATCATCCTAATTATCAGCAAAAGTAACAAGAATGCTTGCTTTTGCAAAGTTTCCAGTATACTTAAGAAGTCAAGATAGTATTCAGTCTTGCATTTGTCTTGCATAAACCTATTTGTTGTTGCTGTTGTTGTTTGGAGGCCCATGGCAGACATCAGAGTCCAGACGTCTATGAAAGTCTATCCCCATTTGCACAAGAGACACACCATTAAAGATAAGTAATGGTCTGTCAGCCTCGTCCCACGATCCACATTCATCTCGAAGCCCAATTTATGGAGATAAGAGAACGTCATTACCCCCTGCTACCTCTCATCAGTTCTGATTTTTAGAGGAAACAGCAGTGGGATAAGTGAAAGTGGGGTCTACTCAGGGCATCAGCAGGTCAGTGATGAGCTCTAGAGGGCTATTTCGACTGTTAATGAGCACTCCTATTTGGTGCACCTCATTTATGTCTATGGTTAAGTCTTCATGTGTTTTTTTTTTAAATGAAAGTAGAAGGTGTGACCACTTTGTCCAAATAATTGGGGCGATCTACCATCCTTGCTGTTATTAGGGCACTAGTGAGAATCCTGTACCAATTAGATTTTTCACCTCTAACATTTCAAGTGATAAATGACATATAAAACCACAGGAGATATAAATGCCATGCTTTCATTAGACAAAGCATTTCCAGGTGCTTTAAAAAAGTCACTGAATACAAATTAATATTGAAAAAAAAGGTCTGATTCCAAGAAAAGTACACAATAAATGCACATTAAAGGGATAGTTCACCCAAAAGTGAAAATTATCACCCTCAAGCCATTCTAGGTGTATATCTTCTTTCAGACGAACACAATAAAATACAATAAATATGTATGGAGGGGGGCACATTTTAAAGCCAAAAAAATGCATCCATCCATTATAAAAGTAATCTATACGGCTCCAGGGGGTTAATAAAGGCCTTCTGAAGCAAAGCGATGGGTTGTTGTTAGACAAATATCCATATTTAAAACTTTATTAACTATATTAACTAGCTTCCAGTAGACGGTCATATGCATCGTTTTGCGGCAGAACAGTAACCTCTGTCCCGACATATGACGCAATAACGAACGCGGAAGTGCAGAGGATGGAGCAAAAGAAAACACTGTAAAAAAAAATTCTGTAGTTTTTACAAAATAATTTTGGCAGCTGTGGTTGCCAGAATAATTTTGTAAAAAATACAGAAAAACTGTAAACACATTTACAGAACAAACTGTAAATTTTACGGTATACAACTGTAATTTACAAACAAGAAAATTTGAATGTAAACCAGTAAATTCAACAATGTACACTACTAATAAAATCTGTTTTGTACCTTTAACATATACTGACAACCACCATAATAATGCAGGTGGTAAAAGAGAAAGCCACATGAAGAATCAGAGTTCATCACAAGTAGCTTTTCCAAGAGCTTAAGTATACTAATATAAAGAAGGTGCAAAGAGTGATTCACGCAAATGCAAAATACCATCATGGTAACCCACAACACTTAAGTAATGCAATAAACATTCATTAAACAACAGAAACCCTAATGTACATAACTGATAACAAAAACTAGAAACATGATTATTTAAACAAAATACTTTCAAATGTGGAGTGTCGCACAGGGAATTGTGGTAATATCAGTTTACAGTTTTTGACTGTAAATTATACATTGATTTGTTCTTTTTTACTTCTAAAGATTGTAAATTTTACAGCATTTTACTTTGAAAATTACATAAAATGTCTGGTTAGAGCTTTTACAGTTTTTCCCTGTATATAGTACGGGCATTTTTACAATATTTTACCGTTAAAATCACATTCATTTTTTACAGTGCACTGGTCACGAATTAAAAGTCTAAAATGATCATTTTTAAAGAGAAACGTCGGAGGGTTTCGATATAAGAGAAGAGGAGCTTGAGTTTGTTGTCCAGCTTTATTTGTTTGAAGCGTGTGATGCGTCTAAGCTTACAATACTCCTATATTCTACGTCAAACAGCACATCAGGGGTTACTCATTTGGCGAAAGTCGACTTGCGCAGTATGCGTACGGTTGCCCGCCGGAAGCTAGTTATTTAAATTTATAAAGTTTTAAATTTAGATATTTTTCTTACAAAACGCATCACTTTCCTTCAAAAGGTGTTTGTAAACCCCCTGGAGCCATATGGATTATTTTTTATGGCCCCTCCTTCACTACCATTATAAAGCTTGGAAGGGCAAGGATATTTCTCCGACTGTGTTCATCTGAAAGAACATAGTCATATACACCTAGGACGGCTTGAGGATGGTTTAAATCATGGGCTAATTTTCATTTTTGGGTGAACTATCCCTTTAAAGCTCAAATCAGTATAATGCTAAATCTTGTATACTAATACCACCATCACTCAGAGTCAAACCAAGGGTTTTCCTGCTGAATAAAGCTGTAAATAAACTGCTCAAGGGGCCATATCCCAACAGAACCCACAGCGGTTTAACCTCACAGGCCTGTCCAGTCATTGTGATTGAGCACTGTGGCTCAGCATTGTGAGTGAGAAATACTACAAGAAGCTCAGTTTGTTTTAGAGAATCATTACCAAGGCAGACGCCTGTAATTCATCTTCTTAAGGCTTGACTCTGGCTTTTTATTGTGTTTCTTTATGTGCAATTCTCCACAAAAGGCGGCAGTCAATAAGTTTAGCTGGTAATTGTTGTGATAATGCGTTCATTTTTTTTTTCAGGCCAGGGAATATAATATAGATCCCTTTGGTAATTTTTTTTGTTGCCTCACATTATTAACCCCTTTCCACATATACAGTGTGGCAAATTACCATTAAGAGATCATGTGTGAAAAGAAGCTTTTCAAAAACAGCGGTAAATCAGGTCTGGCAATTTACTGGTATGAAAAGTTGTAACACTACCAGTAAATTACCGGTATGATGCTGTGTGTGAACAGGATTACCGGTAAGATTGTAAGGGTCTGAATGCGCTGACATATGAAGTTTGCTTTGGGCCAATCATAAAGCTCTGTCGGGGCTGTTTACTGTAAGTTCGCTGCTTTTAACTGACGGACATATGACCGCTGCGCCACGTCTCACGCTTGCCTTTTTTCCATTAATCAGCGCTGCAGCTCTGCAGTTATTGCAGTAGGCTACTACAGTAACTATTAGGCTATGTGTCTTGTGTTTTTAAGAATAAAACCACGTTCTGTGTGATCATCCCCTTAAACATGTCACTCTGAAAAAAATGTAGTCAATTTGCACAGATAGTGAAACTAATGCACTTCTCCTCATCCAAGTGGCTATGCATTTTAAGGTCATTTCTGATGACTGACATTGCAGAGTTTATCCGTATTTTGGTACTGATGTGTGAATGATATCATGGGTGTGAACAGCACATTTGTTTATTTACCGGAAAAGTCATTCTGGTAATTTTACGCTAATATACAGGGATTGCTGTGTGAAAGTGGCTATAGTCATCATAGCACTTCTTATCTATGGCTGTTTTTTTAAAGAACAGTTCACCCAAAAATAGAAATTCTGCAATCATTTACTTGCCTTCATGTTTTTTGCATAGGCTAATTTTCTTTCTTCTGTATGTGGAACACAAAAGCAGAAATTTTAAAGGCAATTCATACAAGTATGAAAGATGACTAAAGCTTTCAAGATTCAGAAAGGATGCAAAACACCATAATGACTCATGCGCCACATTCCAATTCTTCTAAAGTCATTTTATATCTTTGTGTGAGAAACTGACCAAAATTTTACTGAAAATCTCTTCTAGGTCTCCTTGGAATGTTCATGAGAGCAGTGGCGATGTCTGTTTTGTGAACGAATCATTCAATAAATCTGTTGATCTGGTTCACAAACCCTGTCTAAGTAATTAGTTCACGACTCAAAGATCCAGTTGCAGTGTTTTACACCTAACTGGAGGTAAACATCAGCCTGCATCTCACACTGTATGGCTTGAGAAGTCATGTATTATAGTGCAATAGTCATCACTTTTATGATACTTGTAAGTGCTTTTAAATCCTTTTTTGGAATCTGGATAACCTTCAGTTATCATTCTGTGTAATTGCATTAAAAATAATGACAAGCACAGTCTTACAAACTTGTCCTTTTGTGTTCCTTAGAGGAAAGAAAGTCATACAGATTTGAGGGCAAGTAAATGATGACCGAATTGTAATTTCTGGGTGAACTTTCCCTTTAAATATCTAATCAGTGTTGTAGCTAAATGTGGACGTTTTCCGTTTAGGAACAGATGTTGAGACAAAGCTGTTGGCCTTCATCACAAAAACACATGTAACACTCATTTCATCAAGTCTAGACAGATGATGGATGTATTACACACTTACGCAATGCCATACAAGTGCTGTTGTACTAAATATCAATGATTTCCCAGTAAGCATGAAGATAAAGTTTGATAAACAAGAAGTTAATATTCTGTAAAAAGCATTTCAGACAAAATATGGCCAGTTAGTTTACTCTTAAATATAAAGGTTCCAAAAGAGGGTTTTTGCAGCAATGCCATTGAAGAACGAAAGAAACTTTCTATGAACAGTTCTTAAAATAACCATTACTTTCTTAGTGTAAAGAACATTTTAAGAATCTAAAGAACCTTTTTTCCACTATAAAGAACCATTTGTGCAATGGAAATGTTACATTGATGTTCAAAGTTCTTCATGGAACCATCAACGCTAATAATTTGTTTTTAAAAGTGTACATACTCTCCCCGCCACTGCCATTTTTCTACAAGTTCTGCATGTTGCCAGGTAAAGTATACAGACTGACATGCAATACAACAGGTTGTGTTATTTGAAATATCAAAAAAACAACATCCATCCAATTGAACACTCCATTTTCCAAATCACTTGTCCCATGATCAGAAGCCAATCAAACTGACTTACAGACAATAATAATATGTGTCGCTCCTAGCTTTTAATAAGAGAGGGCAAAGGTAAGCCAGAGCTAAACAAACTCAAATTGTGTTTGCCCACTCAAAATGAGATCTCAAATTGCTCCAGAAAGTAAATTGCCCATCTGAAGATAGCATTGCACATTTGTTTGCCCAGACATTACCCACCAATCTCCCATAACCAGGGCGAAAGTCATCCAATCTGACTACACTCAGTTTGAGACACAAATTCAAGAAGTATTGATCTGCATGTAGCGGGATTGTTATGGAGGAACATTGCAGTAGATTAATTAGATAAATCTCACACCTTAAAAGAACGTTTCCTCTCAAAACAGACACAGAGCCTTTCAAGGATTAGCATGAATTAAATGGGAAGGAAAGGTGGTAAAATTGATTCCTATAAGCCTGGCTTTTTTATTGAGGGATTAAAGAAAAATGCAACAGCCAAGCAAAAAGATAACCAAGGATAATGAACTAAAAGTCTTGTGCTTTGTAAAAACTTATGAGGGATGCCTCCTATACTGCCTGTGTTTTAATGAGCATGATTTATTTCTCCTGGAAAGAAAAACATCCAGTATTGACTTACATAGAAAAGCAAAGCACTTCAAGGTCACACATTTTCCTAAGATCAACAAAATGATATACGATACCGCTCCGATTAAGCTCATAAATTTATCTGTCCCTTTAGCCAGATGTCTTTTTTACTGCACTTCATAATCTCTTAATGAGAACATACAGTGTTTCCAAATATAAGAACACTTAAATCTTGTAAATAATACATAACGCTGAGCTGTGCAGAACCAGATACACTGTCTAGCCAACAGGAAATTGTGCATCAGTGTCAGTGAAACGTGTACAAAGATTTCTAGAGGATGGAACAGAAAGTGTTTAAGATGTCAGGTATCACTCAGATGCCCTTGCTGTAACCCTGCAGCTCCTCTTGCTAACAGGCACTCAGAGAAATCGCAGTGTTACTCACAGGTTCAGACTGACTGTGTAAGTTCATGCCACTGATGTCACAAATGACATTTGAGGTCTTCCAGAGATGTTGCTAGATTAGGAGAACTTGAGCACACCTAAAAGTCTGTTTTATGTGAATTGATATGTAAATTCTTGTTTGCTGAAAGCAGCAGTTGCACTAAGATATCTGTAGGTATTTCACTCTAAATCCCCTTCTTACCAGTAGTTAATAACATTAAAGTAAAAGTGTGAGCCTACCTAAGACTGAGATCCATAGATCATTGGTGTTTTACCTTTTGATGTATGGACATAAAGTACTGTTTTAATATAAAAATGGGTTATATCATACATTTATTATTTGAAGGTACACTATGTAACTTTTGGCCCTCTAGCGGTTAAAAAACAAAAGTGCATGCAATGAAGAACATTGTTTTGGTTGTGCTTCGGCTCTGCATGTTCGGATGAATATGATTATCCTACCACTCATAAAACATTCACTACTAGGCTTAAGAGATATAACCTTTTTAGATGGAGAGATCCCAAGCTGACAAGCTAAAGACATTACTGCAGCTATACCCATTAATAGACATGGTACTTTCTTACTTCCCTAATACATTCCAGCACACACAGCTCTGCAACAACCATAATGAAATGACACTTCACAATAGATAATGCTTTACAATGAACTCTGTTAGAGAGCTACATATGGCAATTTATCTGTTCAATAAAATACCTTACTCACCGGTTGAGTAATCTATCTCTTAAAAGCCAAGACGATATTGATTCTCATTTTAATATGAGCGCTGTCGCATTCTATTTTTGCCAGCGTTAGAGATTTAGCGTGCTCCATATCAACCTTTCTCACTCGTTGTTACAAATAACCTTCGCAACTCTCACATCATACACGCATCAAAGTAGCCGCAGCAACTTTTCTTTATTTACAGGTTTCTATTTAAGGCATGTTTTTGCAGCGTTGAGCAATGTAGCCAATCGCAGACATGTCTGTTGATTTCTTGAACACAATGGCCAATCAGAGGTGTTTAAGTTAGAACCCGCTCAATGTTTTTTTCCAGTGCTGAGTTCTGTACGCTCGCAAATCCTCTCTTTATAACAAAGTGTAGACATTATGTAAATAAGAGATTCACTGTGCTGTTTATTAATTTATAATAAATCATAATTAAAATAGGGCAAATATGTCAAAACATGTTACACTATAGGTCTCGGCCCGTATTTATCAAGCTTCTCAAAGTGCCATTTTAGTCTTAATTGCTGAGAATTCATGAAATTTACTCCTACTTTCAAACTTAAGCATAAAAGCAAGTTATCAAATTTCTTAAAGCTAAGAATCACTCTTATTCTCCCAGTTATTTAAGACAGCTCGAGAGGTCTCTCAAGTGGTTAGGAGTTGCCAGTAGGGGCTTGTAATGGCACTGGGGAGACAGAGATGTACGCAAATCTTTCAGGGGAGTAAGAATGTTTTTGAAATGTTTGACGACGAGCAGTTAATCAAACAGTATCGTTTGGACAGAGCAGACATCATCTTTGTCAGCGCTGATTAATGTTGGGCTGAATTGTTTGACTAAGGGGTCGTTCACATATCGCTTTTGCACGCGCAAATTCGTTATTTCAAATGTTGGTGCGCGGCAATATGTTGGTCATAATAGAAGCGTTAGTTTTATGCATGCGAGATGAAAACATCTCAACTTTTCAGAATGCCGCAAGCACACTGCAGGTCATGTGACAAGAACCAACCGATCAGCTTCAGCCTTTTCGTAACAAAACACAGAAAGCTCAGCCGAACAGCTGATCGTAGCTGTACAGGGCGGGTTTTTATTTCTCATCTCCATAAATATATCTAGTAGTAAAGCTAATGCAAGGGCTTGAAATCAATTAATCCTTTGCTGATACTTCCTCTTCATCGTGGAGAGTGCAGTTCATGGTTTCACAGCAACGACAGACGCCACAGGAGCACAAGCGCTTGTGGAAAGGAGGAGAAAGCGGCCCCATTCAGCAAGCAATAGCGCTTCTTCCTCGCGCCAGTTCGGTTTTCTTTTGGAATCCATTGTGGCTGATTATATCATAAAATCAAGGCTATATATAGGCAGGTCAGTTAACAGTCCACTGGTTTAAAATTTGCAATTAAAACATGGTGGAAAACATGTTTATCTTTCATTTCCAATGTGTAGCCTATATCATAATGTATTCTCTTGAAATTTCTTTATTGTCAAATGTGTGTTGAATGTAAACTCCTCTTAGGAAGTTCACTATTCAATGTGAATTTATCTGAGAATAGTCTTAAATAAGAAAATCTATTCAGTGATTGGTCCGTGCCTATGTCGTCATCCAAAATCCCATTTGTGGCACAGCAAAGTGTCGTGAATCATCTCTAAGACTGACACTTAAGATTTAGTCCTACACTTCACTTAAATTACGACTGAGATGCTTGATAACTAACTTTTAAGCGCAGCTTTGAGCCAAGAATTTTTTTACTCTTAAGTCAATTCTTAGTGTTCTTGTGAGTAATTCTCAGAGGCCTGATAAATACTGGCCCTGATGTGGATGATATTATTGGTTCTCATGTGTCTTGTAAACCTATTGCACATGCATATCTGCATATTCAAATCACACACGAGATTTGAGAGCTATGAAGAAGGGAAATATTTTCAGTAAGTAACAAATTAAGTTTTGGTAAATCTATCACATGGCATCTGTATACTGGAATATAGCGCACAAGTCATGACTATTTTTACTGTTATTCTGGAGCTTGACAGCACACCATTCACTTTAATTATAAGGAAATGATCAGCATGAACATCCTGCCAAAGATCTCGTGTTTGACAGAAGAAAGAAAATCACGCAGGTTTGGAACAATGTGGGGATGAGGATGACGACAGACTTTTCACTTTAAGGTGAACTATCACAGTTTGATCCCCACTGCTGGCAGATCACAGAACAACTGTTATTAATTCTATTCATCAGCACTCTTAAAGGTGTCTCTCACTTTTATCTCTACCTGTCCCTCGTCTGCTTTTTTCTGTTTGTATGAAACGTCTAGTCGTAGGTTAAGCAGTAAGAAACATTTCCACCTTGTGTATAAGGTTACGTTTTGAGATATATCAAAGATAATGAACAATTCATAAAAAAAAAAACTTGAAACCACGTTTCCTTGCATGATAGCTGATAAAAGAACTGAAATGTGATGCCTTATATATCACTGAAGGAGAACAATCTAATCTGAAACACTCAAATGCCCTCTAGACCCTTTAACCTTCATTCACAGGTGTTGCTGCTGCCCAGTACGAATAAATGATTTGATAAGTTAATGCCCCATTCAGCTATTAAGCTTGTCATCTCAGTTTTAGCTGCATATGATAGTAAAGGGTCTAGACCTTTCCCATTATATAAATGTAAGTAGAGATGGAGAGAGCGAGAAAGAGTAGAGCAGAGGGAAAGAGAGAAAGGCACATTGATATTATTGGCCCTGACGTTCTCTTTTGTCTAGTCACATGAAACCATAAGACCGACATAACACCTGAGGAAAAAAGATGCAATAGCAACCAATTATGGCACTGCAACAGCCTGGAAATCGCTCATGACAGTCTTATCCTGTAGGCATGAGAACTGGAGGACAGCTTTCCTCTTCAATCTCACACAACATGTGATCTATCACATGCTGACAAGGTCTAATGATAAGCAGGCCACAGGAGGAGGATTCCCATACAGAAAGTGAGCTCACAATTTTTACTCTAACAAACTGCTTACGAAGAGCTTGTAGCTTGTTTTTATACTCAGTAGCTGTTGCTACTTGCACACATTGCAGCACTTCTTAGAAAATACTTGCACTTTTACATTGTTACAAAAATTTATTTTGAATAAATACTGCTCTTTTGAACTTTTGATGCATCAAAGAGTCCTGAAAAAAAAAGTATCGTAGTTTTACAGAAAAAATATTAATCAGCACAACTGTTTTCAACATTGATAATAATAAGAAATGTTTCTTGAGCAGCAAATCAAACTTCAAAATTAACTCTCGGATTTCATCAAAAATATCTTAATTTGTGTTCCCAAGATGAACGAAGGTCTTATGGGTGTGGAACGACATGAGGGTGAGTAATTAATGACAGAAATTTCATTTTTGGGTGAACTAACCCCTTAATAGCAATAAAACTGAGTTGTGACAACGTTTAAAATTTCTGCTGCATTAGCTCATTGTAATCAAGCAGAAAAAATTAAAAAGTAGCCAAAGCTGGTATTCATAAACACATTTTGAATGGCAATGCAATTCAGCCAAGTAGATCAGATTTATATCCCAGTGTAAATTAAATGTGCATATGATCGATTAGTGTAAACAAACCATTAAGACTATAAACTTTTAAAATGTCACATTATAGATGCATACTCATTTAAACATAATCCAGTTCTAATGTAATGTAACAGCAAACCAGTTCATTGCCTCCAAGACTAGAGCAAATATCTGCCAAATCTCCAGTACTTCACAGAAATAAAACAATATCATGTTGGTCAATATTTGCGATTCATTCAGTTCTGTATTCATGAGTAAAAATTACATGCAATGTGTTTAGGCCCTGGGCCCCTCCGACAGGTTATTGGACGAAGACGAATGCAAACAGTGTACAGTATGCAGTGCACACACTCTCTCTCTCTCAGTAAGAAGAGGCATTACTTATCTTCAACGTTGCCGGCATTATCATCTTCTCGATGGCATTATGCCTCATTGCACTTGGTCAGGGTCTCAGGGTTGATGGGAACAAGCGATTAAAGGTACAGCTGTGATACGGCTGTCACGGCCACAGCGCACTGAGCGCCCACTCTGCACCCGAACCTGATGAGACAAAGCGGCAGGCAGAGGAATAGAGATGAGTCATATGCTGGATATGCCCAGTTGACGATCAGGATCGTCTGGCTTAAAGCCTCAGCAACATGTATTCCTTTAGACAGTAGGTTCACTTACAGACTCCTGGATATACTGATCTGTGCAGTTGGTTAAGCTTTGAGAGTTTCTTGCACAGTCAGTTTCTGACTATCAGTAAATACACTATTTCTGCTGCTGAATTGCAAGTACAGGAATGTGCTACTGCCAATACATACACCGATATGCTGCTGCGAGTAAGACGTAGTGCTGCTGCACAAATAGCATGTATCAATAACCCATAGCAGATCTATACAGGTGGAGCTGGGGAAGGTGGAGGGTTTTAGAGTAACTCTGAAGCGTGCTGTAAACTGCTATAGTGAATGTAACCACCCATTTAAATGTGTGAGCAACAAGCTCATTGGCTGCAGAAGTGACATGGACCAATCAGCTTGTGCCAGTAGTTAATGCTATAATTATCATCAGCCTGCACCATCTAGAGT
This sequence comes from Hypophthalmichthys molitrix, assembly GCA_037950675.1. Lineage (NCBI taxonomy): Eukaryota > Metazoa > Chordata > Actinopteri > Cypriniformes > Xenocyprididae > Hypophthalmichthys > Hypophthalmichthys molitrix. The sequence goes on along the minus strand of CM075507.1, from coordinate 26,966,637 downwards.
TACATGACTGAACTATGTATATATATAAAGCAGATATATCCATTTGCTGTCAAGGACTATAAAGTGCAAAGACTGAAAAAACTATAAAAAAAACAACAACATTAAATTGATAAAGACTTCTGTTCTGGGAGTCCAGACCCCCTGTGTCATCATCATTATCAACAAAAACAATAACTTTAAATGCATTTTGAGTATGTTTAGATCTTGGAGCTAAATCAGGCTGACTCAATTAAACACCAACTCCAGTGAAAGTGGGTCAATTTAAAGAACTTTCTCTATAAGACTGGAACTGTAGCAAGCTCTCCGCCGCCAAAATATCAATTAATTTATCCATTGGCAGCCAGAAACCTGCTGAGATGAATACTAATGTAGCCCACAGGGGGAGGGACACAAAGGCACAGACCCAGACCTCCCAGAGCATGAGGATCACAGTAGCTGGAAAGCACTGCTGGAGCCAACAACGATTAATACTGAGCTGCATTCACTTTGCAGGTGTGTAGTTGATTGCAGAATCTAAAGGTGGATTCTCCTTAGAGATTTTAAGTAGAGCATCTCTTATTCAAAACCTGCTCTTTAATCGGGTCCCTGCACCTGCGCCCAGCGTGGCTTCTTCTGCAAGTCATCAAGCACAAACTTGGGAAAGCACTACAACTTATAGGACTAATTATAAATAAACTGGCAAACTTACAGATGGGGACCGCTGAGATCATGTGCATCTAAACTGCTTCAACATTTTTTTTTTGTACTTCTTGTTATTTGATACTACTATGAATGTAATCAATGAAATGAGTGCCAAAAATGTTCATTAACAAAGTCAATCAAGAAACATTTCGTCAATGGTAATGAAGATTAAAAAATAAATAAATTATCACCATGCACATTTATTAAAACATTTTAATATATTTTTTATTGAAATTTGTTCCTCAATTAAATGTTTAATTTTTTTTTAACATTTTAATTGAAATAAAAACATTTTAAATTAAATTTTAATTAAATACGTCATTATTAATATTGAATTTTTTTTGAAAATTGATAAAATGAAAATATGACAATAAAAAGTAAAATTAAATTTTTTTTTATTATTATTTTAGAAGAGAATAGGATTTCACAACAGTTTTCACAAGTTTTTGTTGAATGTTGACTAATGTTTAATCAATACATTCGATGTTCGAATGATTGGTTTAATTTCGCACTTTCTTGTTAAATAAAATTTAAACATTTTAATTTCCTGTCTCTCCTCCAAAATGTCCTTTCTGTCCCCTACTGTCCTAACTAAATAAATAAAAAAATAAAAAAATTGTCAACTAAAATTCTAGGCCATACTGGTAAAACTGTCTGATCATGGCCAGAAGAGCCAAAGGCAGCAGGAGGCAAAAAGGTGCTCATTATCTCCGTGTCTAATTATGTCTTGCTCTTTGCTGAGCTAAACGCTCACAAGATTCGAAATGCTGTTCGTTTTGGGTTTGAGACCTCCTTAAGTGATCACTGTAATTCTGAGGTCAATACAGCGCTCTGTGCAAACACTGGGGTGTTGACAGAGTTGTAACAATTATAGATCACAACACCTAACGGTTGTGTGCTATCGAGGATTTTCTCATGGATACTCTTGTACAGTGGATGGTAGGGTTGGGGAATTTAAATTATATTCAAATCTCGCCAAGCTACATGCTAATCATAATTTACAGTAGTTCAACTACAGTCAAGCTACAAACAAAAGTTCTCACGAGGGTGATATCTTTTAATGTATTTGGTTCAGGTACATTGGTTCATTTAAATGATCTGCTTGAACACACCTACTCACTAAAATTAATCAGACTTTTCAATGCAACATGCTGTACTAAAAGAGAGAGACCTCACCTTGTCATCTGACATTTTTTCAGACAAGGATCTGTGCAAAATTTTATGGACAATATACAAAAACTCAATTCTAGTTTGCGCTCTTCACAGTTTTTATCCTTTTAAAATGTACAAAACCTTTGCAATGTCAGAATTCAAGGGTTAGTTCACCCAAAAATGAAAATTCTGTCATTTATTACTCACCCTCATGTCGTTCCACATGAATTTGTGTTCATCTTCAGAACACAAATTAAGATATTTTTGATAAAATCCGATGGCTCAGTGAGGCCTTTTTTGCCAGCAAGATAATTAACACTTTCAGATGCCCAGAAAGCTACTAAAGACATATTTAAAACAGTTCATGTGACTACAGTGGTTCAACCTTAATGTTATGAAGTGACGAGAATACTTTTTGTGCGCCAAAAAAAACAACTTTATTTAACAATATCGAGTGAAGGGCGATTTCAAAACACTGCTCCAAGCTTTACGAATCTTTTGTTTCAGTTAGGGATGCACCGATACCATTTTTTAAGGACTGAGTACGAGTACTCGCCGATACCGATACTGATGCCTATACATTTATAAATTTCTCTCTCTTTTTTTTTTTTTTTTTTTTTTGCAGTTGCAGTTTTCCAAGCACAACACAGTGAGACTAATGAATGTAGGACAGCTTCTTTATTATTACTCTAATGAAAAAAGTAATAATTTTGATGAACTTAAAGAACAAAAATTTCACAGTGTCCAATAACCTTCAAAGGGCATAATTATCAATACATATAATTGTTGTTATATAAAAAGAAATTTACAAACAAATTACAAGCAATACAACAAATACTATAGAGATGCAAATTAAATAAACTTGTTTTTCAGATACAGTAGGTTTATTTACCATGTATACATTTATTTAACATCTTTTGTTGTTTTATTAACATTAATGACAAATCAACGGTCCCTTTAAGACTGAATCCATGGATACTGACACATATCCTGTTTTCAACCAAATGTTTACGTCCACTTAAGCCATAACCGACTGTATTTATGTGAGATACTCCACACGATGGACATTTTGACAACTATGTGTGCATTTGACCATTCAGGCGCGAGGAGAACTGATCGCGCGCTGTCTGAGAGAGCTGGAATCGCGCGCACGAAAGAGAGAGCGCGTGCGAGAGAGAGAGAGAGAGAGAGAGAGAGAGAGAGCGCTTCTGGTCTGTGTCATTCAGCGCGATTCCGCCTATCCCGCCTTCACTAATTGATAACAAATTGTGATTGAAAGCATGCAGTTCGCAATGTGTGTGTTGTCATCATTAATTTTGAAGTATTTCCACACCTCTGAGGCTGACATTGTTTCTGCTGCTGCCGCTGGAGTCTCTGTGCACGGAAAATTCTGTCAGTTACGTCACGTGAGGTATCGGTCTTTGGTATCGGGGGTATTTTTACGAGTACAAGTACATGAGCTTGGTATCGCCCGATACCGATACTAGTATCAGTATCGGTGCATCCCTAGTTTCAGTGGCTCAGAGCATGTATCAAACTGCCAAAGTCACGTGTAACCAAGAGGGGCGGAGCTTAGTGAATCTTAGTAAGCTTTGTCAATCAACCACTGTCAAATGAATAATCAGGTCTAAATATGATGAAGGCCATATTTGCTGTGCTGGTTAAAACTACAATACCATTCAAAGAAGGGCACATTAAGTAGATCAAAAGTGACAGCAAAGACATTTATAATGTTTCTGTTTTAAATAATTGCCGTCCTTTTTAACTTTTTATTCATCAAAGATAAAAGAGCATAAGAAAGTTTCAAAAACATTAAAAAAAATCTTTTTGAATGGGAGCTGTATGATCTTTTGAACCCAACTGAATGAGAATGAACAGTAATAAATGAGTAGAATAAGTAGTAAGTAAATAAATGTTTCTGATTCTGCCACACATCTATCATTGTGACCACTAGCCTGCAAATAGGATAATCCTGGATTGACACTATAATTGGTCAAGATAAAGCAGCAAGGGATAAAAGTGATCTCTGCCATGTAAATTTGAGTAATTGTCTCAACTACAGTAGCCACAACTGCAGCAAACAACAAGTGATTTGCTGGTCACTTTCTGGTGTCATGGAAGATCTTTGCTATGTACTTCTGTCACTGGTTATCGAGGCTATCGAGAGAATAGAAAAGGGGCTTCACGTCGCATACTTCATAAAGACAGCATTCGAGCAGCTCCTGCAAGCTGTTGTATGAACAAGATGATTTGAGAGTCACACGTATTAGTAAATACAGCTGACAATCCCTGTCTAACACTGACTGAGTGAATGTAGCCTGTCAAAACTAAACTCACTGTCTATCTTTTGGTCAATCTCTCCATCCATTTTATAAACATCCTTTTTTTTCCTTGTTTGACTGGAGGAAGCACAAGCAGCTAATCCTCACGACATTTCTCATCGTCCGTGACGATATTCTGCCTCACTCCAGTCAAGACATATCAGTCAAGCAGAACATGATAAAGTGTCTGATAACACAGTCAAAGTAAAGAGACTGCATTGATATGGCCACAACGCCAACTAGAATTACAAAACAATGGATTCTTTGCTAACGTAGCTCTCTGAACCTTTGAACAGTGGGGTGTTTGAAAGCTTTGTTTTTTTGACATGTGGAAAAGTGTGCGCAGTAGGAGGACGTGGGGTATGCGGTTAATACTTGACAGCAAACTGGAACGCCATTTGAAAAGTGAAAATGAGAGTTAACAAGCACAGCATGACTGCACAAGCACAGCTATGGACATGATGTGCTGAAATATTTAACTGCTTGTATTTAAATGCTGATAAAATGAGGGAATTGCTTTCTTTCACTCTCTTCACCTCACACACAAACCTTGAACTTTCATTGTAACAGTGTGATAATGAGCATTACTTGTAATCCATCACTATAACAAACAGCTGTTTGTAGAAACAAATACATTATCTGATTAAATCAGTGATGGTATTGTGAAGAACACTCAGTCTTCCGAGTGATACAATGTGTGCAGTTCAACTGGCAAGATTATTAAAGCCATCTTTTGAGTTTGGACTATCCTTAAAGGGGAAAAACAACAACATTCTTACATTCATGTCATGGAAAAGTCGATAACTTGTAATGAATGTCTCGGTTTGCTTCAGCGATAACAGCAAAACAATGGAGAAGGCTGACTGGAGCGGTATCTCAGCTAGAGTCCCTGTGTCTCAGTGTTTTCTGCTATTGATCTTATACTGTTGCATTTTATTCAGCTCGCTAACTTCTGAGCTGTGAGAAATCAGCCAATTTTTGGTGAACAGGCACCACAAAACAGGTCGATTAATAACTGTAATCATAAAACACCAGGGGTTTACAGAAGATAGATAAAAATGTAATATATCAGTGCACTGCAGTTTTTTAAAAGAAGTAAAAGAACGAAATAGTGATAGTTAGACCCATCAGAATGCAGTCTGAACGCAGCTTTATTTTTTTTGTACAGAATCTCCAAACTAAGTATAGTACAGTATATATTCCAAAAACGGTATTTAACTTCAAATAAGTTTTGTAAATCTTTGTTTTATATTTACGAGTATGAAATATATAAAGCTACGGACCTAAGCTCTTTGAAATATGAAATGAATGCATCCCACATCACAAATATCAGGTTTGTGTGCATTTAGAAATTAACTGATATAGCAAACAGGATGAAGAATTGCAATTAGAGTTTAAAATGTTACCTATAAAAATGTATATGATATATTTTTATATATATATATATATATACATATATATCGATCAGGCAAAACATTATAGATATATTAGGCAGCAAGTGAACATCTTGTCCTCAAAGTTGATGTGTTAGAAGCAGGAAAAATGGACAAGGGCCAAATTGTGATGGCTAGACGACTGGGTCAGAGCATTTCCAAAACTGCAGCTCTTGTGGGATGTTCCTGGTCTGTAGTGGTCAGTATCTTTCAAAACTGGTCCAAGGAAGGAACAGTGGTGAACCGGCGACAGGGTCATGGGTGGCCAAGGCTCATTGATGCATGTGGGGAGTGAAGGCTGGCCCGTGTGGTCCGATCCAACAGATGAGCTACTGTAGCTCAAACTGCTTTAGAAGTTAATGCTGGTTCTGATAGAAAGGTGTCAGAATACACAGTGCATCGCAGTTTGTTGCGTATGGGGCTGCATAGCTGCAGACCAGTCAGGGTGACCATGCTGACCCCTGTCCACCGCCGAAAGCATCAACAGTGGGCATGTGAGCATCAGAACTGGATAATAGAGCAATGGGAGAAGGTGGCCTGGTCTGATGAATCACATTTTCTTTTACATCACGTGGACGGCCGGGCACGTGTGAGTCACTTACCTGGGGAACACATGGCACCAGGATGCACTATGGGAAGAAGGCAAGCCAGTGGAGGCAGTGTGATGCTTTGGCCAATGTTCTGCTGGGAAACCTTGAGTCCTGCCATCCATGTGGGTGTTACTTTGACACGTACCACCTACCTAAGCATTGTTGCAGATCATGTAACTCGTGTCACAAAACTTGACACAATTTCTCTGTTGTGAGAATTTCTTTGAATTGCAGTTCAGTAAAACTCCTCATCCATTCCAATTCAACATCCTGTCTGCCATTTTTATTTCTAACACAATTCTTAAATTCTGAATTTTTGTTGAGTGTGGAGCTCTCACAATATGAAGTTGCATCACAGGCAGATCTTAAAAGTTCACAAATTGATCTATATGGCTCTTGACAGATAACATCTGTGAGTGTGTGTGTCTGCTTCACTGTTATCTTACAGTTTTTTCCTGTGCAGCCAAGAGCAGCTCTTCATAATAAAGAAGTTGATCTACTTCAAAGCAATCACTGGGCTTCTCCACCAGCTGGATCAGAGCCTGTTTGATGCTCTCCTCACTCTCCTGCCTCTGTCTGGCTTGCTTCAGGTAGTCATAGACCTTCAGGAACACCTCCTCTCCTAGCCTCTGACACACAGACCTAAAAGACCAAATTAAAATTAGAATGAATATTAAAATAATCCAGTTCACATTTACAAAGGATATGCAAAGGTCTTGCAAATACATTCTTTCAAAATAGCTTTCTGGATTTTGTGTTTTACATATATCCTACAGCATTCAGTCTCTCAAGTCTGTGGGACAAGTGGATGCATCCAGGCGGGACCTCTTGTAAAAACACCCCTTGACAGGTGTTGGGTATGTGAGCAGGCACCGTGAATCACTTCCTCGTCTCAATGTCAGCGTGATCTCTACTGGCACCTTTGGACCCCTCAGCAAGAGCAGAACTGCCCCTCTTACACACACACCCTGCATAAGGTGAAATGTCAACAGCTGCCAGAACAAAAATAGAATGCCTTTCCTTTTCCTTCAAGCTGTGTAACAATAAGTAATGCCTTTGTGAATATGTCCATTTAGCGTGAGATTGAGATGTGTGAATGATTTATGAGTTGATGTAAGTGTTAAGCGGTTTTGGTAAAGATAGAAATGTCCATTACTTTCTCAAAAAGATATAGTCTAGATTGAAGAGACAGTAGGATACTAATGGTTCCAGAGAATGAGCTCAACAGTGAAGCTCAGATAACAGAAGAAAAGGTAATTAATTCCATCTTGGTAATATCAGGAAATGTCTTAAGAGGAATAGAGCCACAGAAATCAGGTTTCCTCTGGTCTAAGAAACTAAATTGATTTGGACTTTCCAAGATAGGTTGTTTGACTCAAAGTGTGAAAAGCTTGGAGTAAATGATAGATTGCTGTCCACAGTAGCTCAGAGGTTTATCATCTGAGAGGGTTCAACCTTACAAGGCTTGGGTTAGTTTCACTCAGTACCCAAAAGCCAAAGTAATGTCATCAGGTAGAGGATGTAAAAAAGAATAAGGAATGAAAGAGACAGCTGGAAGAGATGAACGATATCCCCCTAAAACACCCAATTAAAAGAAACACAAGGGCTCCAGATGATGTAGTGTCTTTCTTTTTGTGGCAGTCCATCTGTAGCACATTTCTAAGCTGAAAGATAGATATGAACTACAGGTGCAGCATATCTTTAGTCAATGAGAACTAATGTGACCATCATTTTAAATGAATTATTATATGGTATCACTTTTCATTCTAGTCCCTTTGTAAAGTCAAGTACTGTGGACCATCTCAATCTATACTGCCTCTTAATAAATCTTGAACTTGATGTTATTGGTAAAACTCACAAAAGCAGTCTCCTGACAGTATAAAGAACGGTGAGACTGATCAATGAGGCTTTTCAAACCACCAAAAAATCTCTGTACAGGTCAATAAATTTGAAGTACAATGATATATATCTCTTTTGGAGATGAACAACCAAGGGCATAACATATTTTGATATGTACTGTAGTAGCAAACAAATCTTTAACTATCTATATAAGGCATTAAACACATTTAAATTATAGGCTTCAAGAGTCTAAAACCACATCAAAAACATAGGATTTAAAAGTGAATTTAATTAAAAACAACATTTTTATGATTGTGACAAATGTAAAGTAACTAAAAATGTTATCTGCTGCCAACAGGTGGCAGAATAACCATATATGACGTGGTTCAGTTTAAATGTCTATGAGGAGTTAATCAAAGTGTAAAACATGTAATTTCCTGTTGCCCGCAGGTGGCGCTATGACTATAACTGAATATTGCCATGTAGATATCTTCAGGCCAGGACTCTTATCAAACATGTGAAGTTTGGGGCAGATCGGACATTGCCTGAGTTACAACAACTTCCTTTTTCATGGCGAAACATTGAATTTTGTCAGGCTGCCACGGACAAGCCCTTCAGCAAAAACTCTAGATCTTCGCAATTTAACATCACTAAGGCCTTTAGATTAGACTGACCAAATATGATGTTGATTTGGTTAAAGCTCTAGGAGGAGTTCGTTAAAATACAACGCATTTTGCTCCAAGAGACTTTTTTTTTTGTAGGTATTGGGCTGTTAGATGTGTGTACCAAATTTCATACTTGTATGTGAAACTTAGGGTCAGGGGCACTTCATTGAAATTTTGTAGGTGGCGCTATCGAGCCATTTTGCCACACCTAATTCTGAAAACCATATTAGACGTAAATTTTCACCACTTCTGACGCATCTGGAAAGTTTCATGAGTTTGAGCATGTTTAGGCCCTCAAAATGTGATTCCCCTTTCATGGCGAAACATTAGACTTTGTCAGTCCGCCACGGACACGCCCTTCAACAAAACTCAAGATCTTTGATATTTATCATCACTAAGGTCTTAAGATTAGACTGACAACATATGATGTTGATCTGGTTAAATCTCTACGAGGAGTTAATCACAGTGTAAAACATGTCATTTCCTGTTACCCACAGGTGGCGCTATGACTGTAACTGAATATTGCCATGTAGATGTCTTCAGGTCAGGACTCTAATAAAACATGTGAAGTTTCGTACAGATCCGACATTGTATGCTCGAGTTACAACAACTTCCTGTTTCATGGCGAAACATCGAACATTGTCAGGCCGCCACGGACACGCCCTTCAGCAAAAACTCTAGATCTTTGCAATTTAACGTCTCAAAGGCCTTTAGATTAGACTGACCAAATATGATGTTGATCTGATTAAAGCTGTAGGAGGAGTTCGTTAAAGTACAACGTGTGAAAATGGAAAAAACTGAAATTTCAAAATATCTCACTTCCTGTTGGGTTTTCAGACTTTGCACCCATTGGCTTTTTTTGTAGGTATTGGACTATTACATTGTCTACCGAATTTCATACCTGTACGTGAAACGTAGCGCGAAGGGCGTTTAATTGAAATTTTGTAGGTGGCGCTATCGAGACATTTTGCCACACCTAATTCTGAAACCTATATCAGATGTAAATTTTCATCACTTCTTCTATTTTGCATTAGATAATGCAAAATAGAAGCATCTTCACTGGTGGTCACAGACTTTTGGACCCCACTGTGTGTTTTAAACAAGAAAACACCACCTACCATTCAAGGAATATGGGAACATAACAAATTTGCATATGTTCAGGTCTGAAGGGCTCAAAAAACATTCTTTATGAAAACAGTTCAACTCAAACTGTATAATGTCCATGGTACTTTTTAAATAAAAAGAATGAATGTTTCTCCTCATACCCATGAGAAGAAAAATGCCCCCTTGATGAAATTTGACTTTCAATTTTTATCTGTATCACAACATACAGACATTTTCTATCAAAGATAAAAATATTTTAATGGAAAAATCACCTCCTGTTGATTGAAATATATTTTGAGAGCATATTTTTGACCAAAGTTTTGTTTTTGCCTTAACTTCAATGACAAGGGCAAGAGGTACAGACTCCAGCATGAGTAATATTATAAAAACCACAAGACTTTAAAACACACAAAAGCAAAACAGGACAAAGAAGAAGGGCATCATTAAAGAAATTAACTACTTTGAATGTAAGGCAACATTTATGAATTGATTATTCAAGAATGACAGTGTCTAGGGGAATGATGATTGAATATTAAAGAGTTCAATGTCTGATACGAGATCAGTGGTGACAGGTGAGATTATAGGAGAAGAACAGGATGGAGCAGGTAGGTGGAGGTACGTGTTAAATGTTAGGAGGGGGTGTTGAGAGGCATGTGCCATTGAATAAAGCGGAAGTGGATAATGACCAAAATGACGTTTGTGAGTCATTCTATGCAAGGAATGCATTTTCACAGTTATTAGTTCGTATCTGGATATCTCTGCATTCAAGATCTCAGAAAACTGCTGTAAAGCAAGGAGCAGTTATTCAGGTTAGGCCCCGATATACTTCAAGCTAAATCAAAGAATGAACTGGTGTGACGTCATTTTGAACAAAATAAGGACTGAGGCTCCACCTTCTTTGAAGTGGAAATCTTCTCTTGTTCATTTGTTCTGTTCAGTTAGTCGAGGTCAGACATCCATGAGTAAAAACATGAACACAGAGTAACTTTAGACCAATTTCCAACCTTCACTTTCTGTCTAAAGTATTAGAAAAGGTGGTCGCCATACAATTACAGTGTCATTTGGATAAACACAATCTGCACGAGCGATTTCAGTCTGGTTTTCGTCCTCTCCACAGTACAGAGAAAGAGTAGTGAATGACCTTCTCCTTGCCTCTGATTCTGCTGCCCTCAGCCTCCTGGTCCTCTTGGATCTGAGTGCAGCTTTTGATACTATTTGCCATTCAGCACTCTTACAGTATCTGGTCTAACTGCTATCGGTATCACTGGTACTGTCTTTCAGTGGCTAACAATATCTTTTGGACAGGCAACAATTTATTAGCATTAATAAACACAAATCTTGCTCTGTCACTGTTTCCCGTGGTGTACCTGAAGGATCAGTTCTAGGTCCACTTCTATTTCTAATCTATATGTTTCCTCTTGGTCAGATCATCCAGCGTAATAGTCTTAAATTCCATAGTTATGCTCATGATACACAAATCTATCTTACCTTTCAGCCCAATACTGTTTTTCCTCCCCCTTCCATCACTTCCTTTCTACAAGATCTCAAACTATGGATGGCTCAAAACTTATTAAAACTGAATACTGACAAAACAGAAATCCTGTTAGTAGGCCCTAAACCCCATGTCTTTTCCCAACATGACATCTCCATTCATATTGATGGAATTATAGTTCATCCATCACCTACTATACGGAATATTGGGGTACTATTTGATTCCAAATTAAGCTTTGAACCCCATATCAGACAGCTTGTTAAATCCTGTTTTTTCCACTTTCGCAACATTGTCCTTATATGACCTTTGCAAAATCTTAAAAATGCTGAAACTGATATCCATGGTTTTATAACCTCGCATCTGGACTATTGTAACCCTTTGTTTTGTGGCCTAAACACTAAACCCCTGAATTGCTTGCAACTCAGCTGCTCTTGCCCTTACATTTAACAAAAAATCATCTCACATCACTCCTAAATCAACTGCACTGGCTTCCTATTGTGTAAGGCTTGCCATGGTTTAGCACCTTCACATCTTACAGAATTAATGTACCCTTATGTTCCTGCTCATAGTCTTCGATCGAGTTCTAAGAATTTGCTTGTACTACCCAAGTTCAAACTATCTTTTCCTCACTGCCGTTATTTTCGTTGTATGTTTATTTTGTTATTGAGGAAAGTGCGCAGCACATATAGAATTTGTACACTTTTTGTTTTCACTTTTTCTGTATTTATTATGAGGGGAATTACGTGGAATGTTCTAATTCATTCCAAACCTCACTGAAGCTCTTGGTCCTGAATTAAAGCAAATCCTCATAGGCAACATCCAGTGGCCATCCAGCCTTTAGTCAATGTCAATGGTGCAGATTCCATGTGGGCCTGGTAATGACATAACACATCTGTGCACTCATTTCCTGAGTCAGGCTGGTAAAAAGACAAAAATCTAGACCCAATAGCCTAAAAAGGATCACTACAGTCATTACAGAGAGAAAGTGACATGGAGTTAGAGAAATACTGAACTATTTAGCATGTGAATAGTAGATTTAGCAATGATGAACTGACAGGGTGTGGATTTTTTCATTGCTCCAATTAGAATATAGATTGGATTTTCAGGGCCATTATGGGTGCCATTTCTGTTCCTCATATACATATGTGTAAATATGAGTGTTGATATTGACAACTAAAACAAAACTAATTTTTTTTTTTTTAATTTAAATGAAGCTGAAATTAAATTAAATATAAATATTAGATAAACTATAAAAAAGTAGAAATGTGCCTTGACAACTAACTAAAATAAAATGTATGAAAAGTATGAAAATTAGTAAAACTAAAACTGAAATGAAGAAAATTAAATAGGAATATTAAAAACATTAGCAAAACATAAAATTAAAATGAAAACTGAAAATATACACATTAGTTAACTGAACATTTAATAACTATAATAGTATTTAAATAATACTAGAATAACACTGGTAAGTAGTAATTCTTACTATTTTTTGTAGTGACATCTACAAAAATCCAGCAACTGTTTAACAGCTGATAAAACATTAATATATATATTTTTTAGATATACAGGCATTCAGTTCTCTTTCAACAAAACACCTTTTTAAGATTTTGAACAGAAATCTTGTATTGTCAAATGAAACTGTAAAACTGTTACCTTTTTACATTTCTGAAGACAAAAAGTTATCAAATTTCAATAAAAATATATTAATATATTTAAAATAGTACATACATTTATTTTAAACCAGGTCATAAAATGATCCTCCACTTTGGCCTTGCCAAACTAAACTATTACACAACCAACCATGCTTTCCAGCAGGAAACCTGTTGTCCCTACTTCTCATTAGTTCTGTTATTGTTGTCTTAACATGATATATAACAGGTCACCTGAGAATGTCAACCGTCTGTGGGAAAAGTTATGCCTCGAGGCTGACACCAGTCATACCTTCAGTCATATCATACAGGTGTCAGGCCTGATGAGCAGCAGACAGCTGCTGATGCTGAGGAATGGCAGGGCTGCGGTGGCATCAGCGGGGAGAGACAGCGGGCTTCAGTGAGCGCAATCCTCCAGCCTGCTCAATCCTCTACAGTAATGGGGATGGGATATGAGCATGTGCGGTCTGGGATTAAATCGACTGTGCCCCCCCCCTTCAGCATGAGGTAATTGCTGTCTCCTTCTCTCCACGCTCCCCTGGAGTTTTACTGTGACTCTGAAAGTTTGAGCACTCCAGCATGGTGAAATGGAAAGAGAAAATTATTTTACTTTATGAACTGCATGGAATATGCGAATGAGTTCATTTACAGTGATTTTAAAGTGGCCCATCATGAGGAGGTTACAGCATTGTCAAACACTGTCTTAATAAAAGTGAAAAACGCAAGAAAGGCCATTGTTGAATCCTCATAAACTACACTATAGCTCAAAGGTTTGGGGTTGGTAAGATAAGGGTGTATTTATTTTGATCAAAAATAAAAACAGTAACATTTTGAAATAGTATTACAATTTAAAATCAGTTTTCTATTTTAATATATCTTAAAATGAAATTTATTACTGTGATGGCAAAACTGAATTTTCGATCAATCAATCAATCATAAACAATCCATCCAATCTATCTATCTATTAAAAATTAATGTACATAAATTACATAAATTAATGTAAAAATAATGATTTGGAATAAAAAAATCCATATTTAACACATTATGAAGTTAAATATCTAGCTTCCGCTAGATATTTATGTAGAAAGTGTAAAACTCTTGCAGTTCAAAAAGCTTACGTTACGTCCTACGCCTTTCGTATTCAACTTACGAAAAAAATGTAACTGACCCGACGCCAGTTTACACTTTTTTTGTAACTTGTATATGGAAGGCAGTCTAGTGGAAGCTAGATATTTTACTTCATAAAAATATGATTTTTTTTTTTTTTTTACACAAACGCAATGCTTCACTTCAGAAGGCCTTTATTGATCCCCCGGAGCCGTGTGGTGTACACGTTTATGATGGATGGATGTGGATGGAAGCACTTTCTTCAGCTCATACACGTGACCCCTGTTCACTGCCAAAATAAAGCTCGGATGCGTCAGGATATTTTTAAAAATTTCTCAGATTGTGTTCATCAGAAAGAAGAAAGTCATATACACCTAGGATGGCTCGAGGGTGAGTAAAGCTTGGGCTAATCCTTTAACTGTCAAATGAAAAAGTTAATTGGATAGCTTTTGTTTATATTCCTAATTTTCTAAGAGGTATAGTGAATGACCCAAAATTAAAAAAAGCAATAAAGTGCAAGCATTCTTCAAAACTGCTGCACATAAAAACAGAGTTGTACTGTGACATAACTAAATCAAGAGGCATTATAAACACGTCCTTTTTTTGTGAAGGACAACGCTAAATATGCTAGTCATAAAGTGTAAGGCATGGCAATCAGACCCCTCTGTTATTATAACTCATGACTTTGTCAAGAAGCCAAGAATAAAGACAATTACAGTTGAGAGACCTTTGAGATCACAACGACAAGCCCTCTTCAACGCTGTTGTCTCATAAGTCAATTTCAGACAGCGCTTTCATATAAGAGAGGCGTTCCTTTCCAAGTCGACAAACTTGCTGCAGACTTACATACACACACACATGCCCACTCATAGTCCATTTCCAGCTGATTAGTGGTGGTAATCAAGGCTGAGCTGCAATCAGCCCCCACTCCCAGCATGATAAACACAGCCCTCCGCCTGCCCATCCACTTCCTAGCAACCTACAGGCTCTTTCTTTCGCAATCACCACTGTCGATCCTTCCACAGAGAGCTCCCCAAACCCTGGGAACCTCCTCAACAACAAAAGCATAATGTCTTACATGCATCTACAGCTGTTACATCGTCAGCTCCAGCGGCACCGGTTCTCTGCGCTTACTCTGATGAAAGAGAACCTATATCTGTGTGAATGCATGCTGCCTGCTGCAGCTTTGATCAGCTATTTCAGAGAGGCGTAATGAGCTGCAGTCAACAAAAGGAGTCCTGCGTAATGATCAACGGAAGATGCAATACCGAACATTCAAAAGTTTCAGAGACCTCAAGTCACGCAGAGATGAACTAGGTGAAGGATGAGTAGTGTTATCGTCATCAAACGATCACATCAAACAACCTCTACTGGAGAAGATGCTTTTGTTTTCTGACATACCCTTGAGTGCTGTCCTCAAGTTATTCCCCAAATGCACATACAGTAGTGTATAATGTACTGAAATCTAAAGAGCAGAACGAAAGAGTTCTATCTGTCAGAAGGTCTGACTCAAGATGATTCAACCTTCTCAGAGGAAGAGCATGCTGGACTTCAGATGGGGGCTTGGGTTCAAATCTCACTGCTACAAGTGGCTTTTAGAGGAAATGGTTTTCCTTTAAATAAAATCAGAATAAGTTGATACATCTGTAAGGGCATACAGTACAAGAGCCCAGAATAAGATTAAAAGCAAGGTCAAGATTTTGACATGAAAATTTACAGAAATGAAATTATTCACACATGCTGAGACAGCCTAATAGTTAGTTTACAACTCTGATGACATCTGATGATACTTGGTAGACCAGTGTTGTTATTAACTAAAACTAAAACTAATTAAAACAGTTTTCTTTAATGGAATTAAAGATTCAATAAAATATAAATATTAGATGAAAAACAAACTGTAAATAAAATTAGAAATGTTGCCTTGGCAACTAACTAAAATTAGTACTAAAAATGACTAAAATTAAAACCGAAATAAATATATTTTAAAGCTAAATAGAAATAAAAAACAAAATCTAAATTAAAAATGAAAATATAAAAATTCAAAATATTAATAAATACTACAAAATAATACAAAAATAACAGGATTCTTCAGCTGAGGGCGCTTTTGACCAATGTTGTTATTGTTAATTAAAACTAAAACTATTTAAAATTGTTTTCATTAATGGAAATAAAGATTAAACAAACGATGAAAAACTGTACAGAAATTAACTGAAATAAAATAAGCTGAAGTACTGAAATTACTACAAGAAAACGTAAAAAAAAATATAAATTTAGAAAACTAAGAAAAATTACAAAAGCACTTAAAATTACTAGAACTTATAAAAAAAAAAATGAAAATATAAAAATAAAAGCTTATTCAAAATATTAATAAATACAACAAAACAAAATAATACTAAAATAACACTACATTAACTCTTGAAAAATGAAACCTATCAAGCTACATGTTTCATCTGCACAGCAAGTAAGCGAGCATTTAAAAAACAATTGATCATTATTTTCATTTTTGGGTGAACTAAAAAAAAAAAGAAGAAAATTCTGTCATTAATTACTCACTCTCATGTCGTTCACCCCGTAAGACCTTCGTTCATCTTCAGAACACAAATTAAGATATTTATGATGAAATCTATTGGCTCAGTGAGGCCACTATTGCCAGCAAGATAATTTATACTTTCAGTGCCCAGAAAGGTACTAAAGACATATTTAAAACAGTTCATGTGAGTACAGTGGTTCTACCTTAAAATTATGAAGTGACAAGAATACTTTTTGTGCACCAAAAAAACAAAATAACAACTTTTCAACAATACCTAGTGACAGCCGATTTCAAAACACTGCTTCATGAAGTTTCAAAGAATCTTTTGTTTCGAATCAGTGGTTCGGAGCGCCAAAGTCACGTGATTTCAGTAAACGAGGCTTCGTTTACACGATCCGAACCACTGATTTGAAATAAAAGATTCGTACGGCTTCGAAACTTCATGAAGCAGTGTTTTGAAATCGGCCGTCACTATATATTGTTGAAAAGTCATTATTTTGTTTTTTTGGAGCACAAAGTATTCTCATCGCTTTATAAAATTAAGGTAAAACCACTGTAGTCACATGAACTGTTTTAAATATGTCTTTAGTACCTTTCTGGATCTTGAGAGGTTCAGTGACATTGCTGGCAATAGAGGCCTCACTGAGCCATCGGATTTCATCAAAAATATCTTAACTTGTGTTCTGAAGATGAACGAAGGTCTTACGGGTGTAGAACGACATAAGGGTGAGTAATTAATGAGATAATTTTCATTTTTGGGTGAACTAACCCTTTAAAATAAGTAAAGAAACAGAATAAAACAAGCTTAACACTATTACAATCTATGCTTCAAAATAAAAAATAAAAAAATAATAAAACTTCAAATTCATCCTAGAGGACAGAAAAGTTTCCCTATTTTTCCGTATTATTATTTTCCTGAAAGTTCCTTCACTTGAAAAGTGACTGAACTGAAGAAACCAACTTACAAAGTAAGATCATTTTACTTGTTCAGTACAAGCATCAGTAACACCTGCAAATACCTGAGAATTAATTCACTCTGAATGAGAGAAATGGGAGCTGCATCTGGAAGAATAAGACCGTAGCGTCACCGCACAGCTGACGAAAGGCTGCGTAGGGAAAATGCAGCTGCTGTAAATTGCTACCTGTGCTCTCCTTCTCCCTCCTCCTCATCTTTACGCTCTTATGAGACTTGCAGAGAGGGAGCTGACAGCCTCTAATTCCTGCCCTCACAGGAAGAGAGCTTCTGTTATTAATATCTTCAGCCCACACTCAGTAGGGGAGCCACAGGCTCGGCCTGCCGTCAGGAGAGGTTCTGCAGTCATGCTAAAAGGAAGACATAGGACTCTACTGAGCTAATACTGGAGTATGGTGTGGTATGGAACAGTACTGCACACTATGGAATGTACAGAGTAGTATGGTTTGGTTTGGAAAGCAACGGTACAGTGTGGTACGGAATAGAAAGGTATGGCAAAGTATGGTACGTTAGGGCAGGGGTTTTCAAACTGGGGTCCGGAAACATACAATGAAAAGAAAAGATAACAATAAATTAAAGTTAATAAGTACGAATTTAAAGAGTTATCAATTTTATTTTTTTTGATTGCCATAGCAATAGTGTTTAGTTTCTAGTGTAATTCCATCTTTATAAAAGAAAATACAAAACTATTCAAAAGTTTGGGGTCTCTTTTGCTCACCAAGGTTGCATTTATTATTTGATCAAAAATAAATTAAATACAGTAATATTGTGAAACATTATTATAATTAAAAATAACTGTTTTCTATTTTAACATGTTTTAAAGTGTAATTTATTCCTGTGAATTTTCAGCATCATTACTCCAGTCTTCAGTGTCACATGATCCTTCAGAAATCATTCTAATATACTGATTTGGTGCTCAGGAAACATTTCTTATTAATATCAATGTTGAAAACAGTTGCTTAATATTTTGAGCCATGATAATTTTTTTCAGGATTCTTTGATTAATAGAAAGTTCAAAAGATTTGAAATAGACATCTAACACTGTAAATGTATTTACTTTCACTTTAAATCAATTTTATGCATCCATGCTATATCTAAAAATATTTCTTTCAAAAAAAAAAAATATCTTACTGACCCCAAACTTTTGCAGGAAAGAATTTGCTGCTCTTGTGGAGATAATAACAACGGTGAAGAGAATAAAAAAAGCTCAGTGTAAAGAAAGATGTGTACAAACAACACAAGAAATGAGAAAATAAGCTGAATAAAATGACGAGAGAGAAAATGACAAATGGAGAAGCATTTGTGCACAATAACCTGAAAGATAGTAAATTATCTGTATGTATCACAAATGACATTCCAAGCAGAAGCTTATATTAAAATGTGTGTTATTGGGTTACTTACACAGCAGGCGCAGATATTGATATGTACAACAGTGTACAGAAAGACCAATAAATATGCATTTCGGTGCTTTCAGACATTTGTTCACATTAGGAAATACTGTCCAGAGGCCCCTAAATTTAATTTTGAATTCATATATAATGTTCATACCATGCTCATTTAACGCTTGAATTGAATCACATAGGGAACAGTGCTAAACAAAAAGGAAATCTGTACCAGAAGCTGTCCTGGAAAATCAATGCAATTTTAAGGAAATTGAAATAAAGGGAAATGACAAAGGCAGTGAACTGCTAAATAATCACTGCTACAACAATCAAGAACCAATGCTACTGTTTTAATGACATTTTTTAAAATGCATTTTAATTATCGGTGACGCACTTTCTGATACATCTATTCTATTATGATAAATCATTGGAAGAGTTCAGCATTTTGGCTCATGCTGGTTTTTGCTCTGGGCCAAACATCTGCCTGGCCCTGTGAAGATCAGACTCGGGCTTTGGGGATAGAAGAGTGGCAGGATGGGGTTTTAGGAGCCTCTGGAGCAAGACAAGCAGATTCAAATATAGAACAGTGTCAGACAATAATGGAAATGCCCAAGTATTCTTTTTTAGCGTTCATACAATAGAAGTCAATGGTTACCAAAAGTGTTTAGTTTCCAACATTCTTCAAAATATAATCTGTTATATGCAAAAGAACATCATACAGGTTTGAAATGACATGAGGGTGAGTAAATGATGGTGGAATTTTTATTTTGATGAACTATTCTTTTAATTTTATTAATATGAAAATATTAAAAATAAATTTAATTAAATGATACTCTAAATAAGCAACTACAACTGCCAGTAGGTGGTGGTAAATGTCTAAATGAGAAAATCACTGAGTCATTCATTCATTCGATTCATTCAAACGGCTGATTCATTCAGGAATTAATTAAATGGCTCTCTATATTTGTTGTTGGTTCACCCGACTCGTTGAAAATGTGGATTCAGTCAGTAATGAAACACCACAGTGTTTTGCTCAGAGATGCACAACAGTTCTGCTCTGGCTTTAACTAATATTTTCATTGGCAAAACTGAGAAAAACAGACAATATTGTGTCTAAAATATAACACATTAATTAAACTGTTGTATATAATACCACATATGCACTCATGTTATTCGGTAAAAAAAAAAAAAACAGCACTCATGTGATACTCGTTACTCATGTGTGATATTGCTTAACTACAGTATACCATATGATATAAATAAGAGACAGAAACTCATACAGGGGCATTTTTGCCTCAATATCTTGGATTTTAGGGGCATTCTAACTGCATTCTGCTCTGTATCATGTTCATGACCAATCAACTGTATAAAATGTAAGATAACCTGTGTAGGTCTGGGCCAGGATGGGTACGTCAAATGCATTTACCATTTTAAAGTGTTATTTTTTCCATGACAAATTAATTAAATTACCACATTAAATTGACAGCCCTTATATGTATATACATATACACAAAGTAACTTAATAACTAAACAGATTTATCTAGGATAGGATGTCCATAAAAAATGTTTCTGATCATGTAGGTAAATGCAATTATTAGTGAATAAAACTCATTGTGAGGTTCCTGGGGAATGAGAGAAACTCTTACAGGTAATGGCTTTGAACACTCACTGTCTCATCCGCTCTATTCTGCCCTCAGCCATGGAGGTGTTCATGCTACTCACTCCCAGAGAACACAGCTGAGGCTTCTCTTCCTCTGCTTCAGCTCCTGAAACACACACACAGTACATATTCACTATCAGACAAAAGTTTAGACAGACTTCACTTGACTGAATTTATGTTTCTGGACTTAAAGTTGTGACAATGCAGTGTTTATTATAAATGATTTATCCATGCACATCATTTATAAAAAACAAAACAAAAACAAAAACAAAAAAAAAAACATATACCCTCGTAATCTTCCACTAAACTTCATAACCTCCCATCCCCTTGAAACAACATTGGTTCTCTTCATGACATATGATATGGCAATCCTCCACAGCTGACTGCAAACTGACATTTAGATCTGCCTCCATTTAGTTTACAACACCCAACTTTAATTCCCATGGACAAAGTCCTACCCTACATTGTTTCTCATTCCAGATGCAGTTTCACACGGATATACATCGTAATAGAGAAGAAAAGACTATCGCAAGTTCCGTTTCAGTTTTATTTTTAATGTAAGAGCGCACAGCCATTTGTAACTTGAATGTGCGAAGCTTGTGGTTTCATCCACTTCCAGTTATTTTAGTTGAACAAAAACTGACTGTTATGCTGTTTCTATTGCAAACTGATATTTGTTATCATATTATTTTAATTTATTATCATAGTCATAAACACACTGATTTACTGTTTACTTCACTTTGTTATTCTTCTAGTATACTAATAGTAATGTGGCTAACAAAATGGTCTCACATTCACATAAAATAGCTTACTTCCACATTGCAAAATAAGGTGGACAAATGGTATATATGTATATATATATATATATATATATATATATATATATATATATATATATATATATATATATATATATATATATATACACACACACATACATACATATATATACACACACACATATACATTCATACATAAGGGTATACATACATATATACACAGACACACACACACTGCAGTTATAAAAAAATGCAGTACTTTTGAACTTTCTATTCATAAAAGTATCCTGAAAAATGGTATTTGGTTTTCACAAAAATATTAAGCAGCACAATTGCTTTCAACATTGATATAATAAGAAGGATCATGTGACACTTGAAGACTGGAGTTATGATGCTGAAAATTCAGCCATCACAGGAATAAATTACATTTTAAAATATATTAAAGTGGAAAACAGCTATTTTAAATGTTAATATTACTGTTTTAACTGTATTTTTCATTAAATAAATGCAGCCTCGGTGAGCATAAAAAATTAACTTACCAATCCCAAATTTTTGAACATTACTGTATGTATGTATATATAAAAATTTATTTGGGTTTCTAAAAAGTGAGGGGTCTGAATCTAAAGGAAGCTGACATATCGATTCAGTTTATCACACTGAGATCATTACAGTCCTACGCTGTCTATCATACAAGAAAGCAGAATATTAATATAATAAAAAAGAGAAAATCAAAAACACAGTGCATCTACTCCAGAGCAATAAATGTGTTTATCTGAACATATTTTTTCAGGTTTATTATGAATGTTTATGAGCAAATCTCTAATAAAAAGGCCATTTTCATGGCAGAATATTATAAAATTTATGACGTACATGACATCATAGCTATTAGAGAATAATAGAGGGCAATAAGTACCAAGGGAAGTCATTTTACACAAGTACATAAAGCAAAAGGTTTGGTAAAGTTTTAGCTACACTTTCATGTAAGCCAGTGCTGAATGAAGTCAGAGATGTGAAAGTGGAGCTCAAGCAGAAAGCTGCATATCTGAGCTGTCAGCCACAGTGACGTGCGTTACGGTTCACCCAGCCAAACTAGATTGTGTGTGTGTGTTTGAGAAGTCACCAGGTGATGACGAGGGGACACAGAAATCATGTGTCAGAGCACCTTGTGCATTGTGTTGTGTACATCAAGTGTGTGTTTGTTTGTATAATTGTCACTGTTGGTCTTTTAGCAGCATAATTATAAAATGAATAGCACCACTTTCCTGTTACTATATTTTACCTGTCATTAAAGGTACACATTAATCCATCTTTTGAAGTGCCATTTAATCAGATAATACGATCTGAAATCAAATCTACTGCTTTCCAATTTGAGTTTCATCCAAAGAAAACTATTATTTTTCTCTACCTTTTTTCCTTATCCATTCTTTTTCTTATGGCTGAGCAAATCTGAAACTTATTGTGTTGACAAGGTGGCTGGTGAAAGAAAGAAAGGAGATAAGCTTAGAAAAGTGTTTCTTCTCTTACTGAACCTAAAAGATCAACCTTGGGCTGATATTACCCATCATGCATTGTCCTAACACCGCTATCATTTATCTAACTCTGCAGATAAGCTGAGTTTAGAAGTGAGGCTTGCTGAACAGTGTTCTTTTTTTGTAATATATGGCCTGATATAAGGATTTAGTAATTTATCTGGCTATTTTTTTTAACAATATAGGCTTTGACAGACTAGACTATTGAGAAATAAAGATATCACAATGCATATCAACAAACTAGCAAATAAAAGCTAACTCCGGGAGATAAATACAAATAGTGGCCATAGTTCACAGTGA
The DNA here is from genome assembly GCA_037950675.1 of Hypophthalmichthys molitrix. Lineage (NCBI taxonomy): Eukaryota > Metazoa > Chordata > Actinopteri > Cypriniformes > Xenocyprididae > Hypophthalmichthys > Hypophthalmichthys molitrix. The sequence goes on along the minus strand of CM075507.1, from coordinate 26,943,451 downwards.
CCACAAAAAGCATTTGTACGCTTAAGCCACACTTCGTAATGTATGAATGCAATTATATTTGATAACAATCCCAAGTGGCATTTCTTTTAAAGAAATGTACAAGCATACTTTTAAAACCAAACATTACACAAAAATTTGTTTTTGGTTTTAATATGACACAAAAACAGATCAAGGTGTCAAAGTAATGCAAAAATAAAATAATAATAAAATAAAATAAAAATCTGTTTACTATGGGTTAATAAATTTGCACATTCAGTGTCTCATATTTGTCTACTTTTAGGAAAAGAAAAAAATCAAAAAGAAATGAAAGACTAAAAGTAATTGATGTGGTTCAAGGTGGCAATTTTTATAAAGCATCTGAAACCTAAGAAGGTAAAATAAACCAGGAAAGAAACAGAGACTTGGACAGAAATACTTCAGTTCTATCGATGAGGAAATGCATAGAACTTATCTGATGTGGTCAGAGCCTGTAAATAGCCTCATGTGAATGACCTAATCAATGTCGCCATGGCTTCAAGTAGCAGACAAACAGGCTTCCTGACATTCTCACTCCAGAGTCATCAGGAACAAGAGAAAATTCTCAATATCACACACTGAGAGGGGTGAAACTAGCAAATGGATCATTCATTCTACGTGTATGGAGCTAAATGAGCGTGCTCACATGTCTTCAGAAGATTGTATCATTTTCACAGGCCTGTGACCTTCAGTAAGCAGTTTTGTGCCTGCTCACTGACCTCTCATGTAATTGGCCAGTCAGTATTGGAGAAAGATGCTATATATCTCATGTTAGTAATGAAGTGTACCTGCCAGTGGGGTTGTATTGGTACACAGGCCTATCACCATTGTTTTATACATTTTCTTGTGTGGAATGACCAGGACCATAAGATCTACTCACCATCTGAGTCACCATCCAGAACTTTCTCCATGTGTCTGATCATGGCCTCCAGGTCACTGTCCTGTGACACACATGAAGGGGACACGTTCAGGCTATGGTGTATGTTAGAGGATGCTTGAAACACACCATATGTTCCTTCTGACCTACTTACAGAGACATTATAATATTAGTGGAAATTATATTCTGTTTAGATCAAACCATAACTCCCTAATGACAGTCTAGCCACACAAGGGTCTTAAAATTCAGGTTCTATAAACACCATTTCGGATCAATGGGTCTCCTACCTGAAATGATAACATGACCTGGAGGGAGGAAGTGGCACCATGATAAAAGGCAACCTGAAGGGTTTTATACTCCCTTGAGGCATTCACCTTGGTGATGAAAGTCCCAAGGAACATACAGACTGAATGAGTCTGAAGCAGGACCAAAGGTCCATCAGCAACATAATAAGGTGTTTCTTCAACTATAGGCACTTTTGCCCTTGTGGACTTTTAGATAATAAACACTCCTAAAATATATTCACACTCTCACTATTTTTAAACATGATCTAAAAATGCCCAAAAGTGAATATATATTGATCACAGGAATATTTCTTTCATTTTTGTTAAACATCATGAACATTTCCATCAAAAGCTAATTTCCACATCTCATTTACAATATTTTTTAAAATACAATTCAAAAGATTAAGATTCAAATATCCTAATAAATACACAAAAACGTAATAATAATAATAGTATACAAATGATTATAAATATAAATACTATACAAATTAGGTAACACTTTACAATAAGTTTAATTTCTTAACAATGGTTAATGTATTACTAACTATTAACTAGTAACACTATTTGTTAATACTTGTTAACGTTATTTACACTCTAAAAAACAACTGTAAAAAAAAGAAGCAAATTTACACAGTAAAACACTGTTTTCCACTGAAATAGTAATATAACAAAAACAATGCATTCTGGGTAATATTTATCGTTTTAAGAAAAGAGGCCTATAGGCTACTTTCTCGAAAATGACAAATAATATTACCCAGAATGCATTGTAATGTACAGAATGCATTGTAATATACAGAAGTAATATACTGTAAAAACAATGCATTCTGGGTAATATTTGTCATTTTTGAGAAAGTAGCCTGGTTACTTTCTTAAAAACAACAAATAATATTACACAGAATGCCTTGTTTTTACAGTATATTACTGTTTCAATGGAAAACGGTATTTTAGTGTGTAAATTTGTTTCTTTTTTTACAGTTATTTTTTAGTGTACTAAAAATACAGCTGTTCATAGTTTGTTCATGTTACTTCAAAGTGCATTAACTTATGTTAACAAATACAACTCTTGATTTTAATAATGTATTAGTAAATGTTGAAATTAACAAAGATTAATAAATCCTGTAGAAGTGCAGTTCATTATTAGTATCGTATACAAATGATTATTAATGTTTAATTGAAAATTATGCACATTTAATATACAACTGTAAAAGTTCCCAAATAATTTATACAAATAAAATATGGAAATGATTTATGATTATTTCACTCAATGTTTAGATAATAATAGTTTTAAAAATGCCATAATATTTTCATGATGAATTTCATATTTAAAAAAAATAAAAGTCTGGGTCTGGGACAAGGATAAAACAATAAAATATATACATAAAAATGCATTTGAAAAGTAGAAAAATAAAGTGCCAGAGGTTGAAGAAACAAAATATTGTAAATGAAAAACCATATTCAAACTGCAATTGGTTTGCAGAAAGCAGGGCCAAATTCATTGCGTATGAGACACAAGTGCAATGTGTTGGAAGGTAGGCCTTTGGGCAGTTCAAGGGTATCAAGTCATGCCATCTGTACAAAACATTGAAATGAGAAAAGAAAAAAGAAAAAAGAAAAAATACCATCACAGAAGGACCAGCTATGTATTATGCAGCTATTTACAAAATGCAATTCTTCTGTCCTCCATTCCGGGGAATCTCACCCGGCCATGGCTGGCAGCACAAATACCGGCAGCTCCACACTCACTGTGAGCCAGCTAATTATCAAATATCCACTGGGGCAGAAGTCTATTCCACTCTCTCCTTTGGTTTCATACTTATACCATCACGGTTTTGAAGTTTTTTCCCCCTCTCTCTCAATGGTGACAAATAGTTTTAATCTATTCTCAACTGGCCTGATCGAATCGTGCAGAAGCCTGGTATTGGATTGCCGCTTTAAGAGTCTGCTGAGGTAGTGCGTGATCTCTCGTGAGTCCAGATGAGCCCCTGGCTCTATCGCACCTGATCTGAACGTATGTGTTTGCTGTTATGCCACTGAACTCCAGCACTACAATAATGAGGTTGAGCTTGGTTGAGAAACCCTCTATGGGCAAAATTCATTTGCATAATGTGGACTATAATACCGCAGACAAGTGGTATCATATTACTTGTACATTAACGATTACCTGTGGACTTGAGTGCGTGTGAGATATGACTGAATTCATCTTATTCCATGCTTCATAAACACATGATCCTGTCAGTGAGAGCTTATTAAGGCTTGAGGATATCTTTGAGTTTAGTGGGTGAATAATTCAAAAAGATACTGGAAAAGAAAAGAGGGTACTTGAGGATATACCTTGAGGATAGAAGGAAATATGACATTAAAATATATGGGTAGATGCAGTTTAGATTCAAATCTGCATAGCAACAAATACATTTTTAAAATATTATGTATTTCAATTCATGTGAGGCCATAAAAGCAATATAATAATTATTAAATGTTTAAATATAAAATCGTTGTATATGAAGTACAGCAATTTACCATATATATTTACAGCTCAAAAGTCTCTTATGCTCACCAAGGCTGCATTTATTTTATCAAAAATACTGCAAAAACATTAAAATTGTGAAATATTATTACAATTTGTTTTCTATGTCCATATACGCTACCGTTCAAAAGTTTGGGGTCAGTAAGATTTTTTAAAATGTTTTTAAAGAAGTCTCTTATGTTCACCAAGGCTGCATTTATTTGACCAAAATACTGTAAAAAAGTAATATTGTGAAATACTATCAATTATTTGTCTATTTATTGTATTTTAAAATGTAATTTATTCCTGTGATCCATTATTCCATTACTCCAGTCTTCAGTGTCACATGATCCTTCAGAAATCATTCTAATATGCTGATTTGCTGCTCAAGAAACATTTCTTATTATTATCAATGGCTTTTCATTGTGCTGTGTAATATTTTTTTGTGGAAAATGTGATATATTTTATTTTCAGGAACCCAAAACATTTAAAAACATTTTAAATTAAAATTTTTTTGGTGACATTATAAATGTCTTTACTCTCATTTTTGATCAATTTAATGCATCCTTGCTGAACAAAAGTATTAATTTCTTTAAGAAAAAAAGATTTTTGAAAGGTAGTGTACCTTAATTTGTAATGTATTTTTAAAGCACTGTAAATTTTATAAACTCTTTATGCTAAACTATTTTGTTTTGCTGGCTCTAATTACAGTGTGTAAAATTTATCGAGACATCTTTAAATGTAAATATCAAAGAGTCACAAAAGCTGATTGACAAGAGCTTCTCTCCGGCGGCGGATCTCTCCTCACCTGTCCAAATGTCTGACAGGAAGGGTCTGTGGGGAGATTATCCTCTGAGTCTTCCTCTCCATCTGAATCTGCCTCCGAGCATGACTCAAATTCATCCACGGAGTAAAATGCCTCCGCCACCTGAGGATCCTCTGGGATTGCTGAAACGATTTAAAAGTAGCAAAGATTTAACCGATACTCTAAATTGTTGAGCGATGTTTTGATATGATAGGTAGCCTCTATCATTAACACTTTTTTTAACAAATTTTCTGCTTGATTACACTGAGCTGTCAGCATCCACCCAGACAATTGAATGGATCTGTGCCAGTTTTATCTCTGAAAATAGCTCGCAAAATACCTCTACACCAAACACTTCTGTGAACAAATGAACACCGACAACCTCTCAGACACACACACACTAATTCCTGGGCCTGTGACCAAGATGATTACGGTTTCATGCCTCTGATTCTATTAGACAGCTGCCAGCGACTGGACTTCCACAATCAGAGACACAAAGATGGCAGGAGAGATGGAGGGAACAAGAGAGGGGTGTTAGACTACTCTGTGGGATTTCCCATTCATGGTCTCAACAGTTTCATTTTCTTCTGTAGAGCTCTCCAACTGAGCACTATCCTGCGGTCTGAAAGAGAACGGTAATGCATCAGCATGCATATTTATACCTGCTTCCCCCAAAGATCCACCTTACAAGACCAACAACCAGGGATAACATGCCCATCTAAGTATAAATAGAACAGAAGCCACTTATTACCAATAGGTCATGGTTTGGCTGGTTAGCGCGTTCCAGTTAGCCCCTGCTGGTAGATGATGTAACTGCACCATCTGGCTGCAAAAAGCATCTTTCTTTATTGACAGATATTCATTAGCATGTATTCTGATGAAATACATCTTTTTGCAATTGTTTTTGTGTGTGTGTGTGTGTGTGTGTGTGTGTGTGTGTGTGTGTGTGTGATTTAATAACCTGAGAGGCCTGTGTCCTATCACAACATGCTCTGTTTTTCAGGCCTGTCTAAACTAGTAAATTGCTGTGCTTAAATGAAAGAGCAACCTGCAATTTAGAATTAAAGAAAAGAGCCTTGGGAGCACATTTACAACACTACAGATCTGTTATATTTAGTAAAGAGGATTAGTCATGACAAAGAGCAGAAAGAGCATTCTACTGCATCACCGTGCAGGAAGCTTCTGTGATTCAGCTCAGTCATTTCAAATGATCATGTGTTCAGACCTCAGTTCTGCCTCATTGACTCTGTTTATGTCTGTTTTATACAGAAACATCCTCACAAAAACTGTGTGGACGATTCGTACTCATTTGAGAGGAACTTTGGTTTGTACTTTGCCAAGGATTGTATAAGTTTGTTCTTTGTATTGCTTTACTTGTCTTACTTTACATAAACTACCATTCAAAGGTTTGGGGTCAGTAAGTATTTCAAAAAATGTTGCTGTTCTTTTGAACTTTAAATTCATCAAAGAATCCTGAAAAAAATGCATCACAGTTTCCACAAAAATATTAAGCAGCACAACTGATAATAATAAGAAATGTTTCATGAGACCAAAATCAGCATATTAGAATGATTTCTGGATCATGTGTGACACTGAAGACTGGAGTAATGATGCTGAAAATTTAGCTTTTCCATCACACAGGAATAAATTAAATTTTAAAATACATTAAAATAGAAAACAGTTATTTTAAATTGTAATAATATTTCACAATATTATTATTTTGATTCACTAAATGCAGCCTTGGTGAGCACAAGAGACTTCTTTAAAAAAATACTTTTGAACAGTAGTGTATGTTGTAAGGCTTTCGAACAAACATAGGGTTTTGTGTAGCAGTGTTCCCGTACAAGACTAACCACTTACCATTTTACAACACTGTAAACTTTAACGCTCAAAATACTTAATTTTCTGCAAAATACATTTTCTGAATAAATTTGTTATAGCTAGCAAAATATTTACATTGCGATAACCTGATCATTTTAAGTTAAATGTATAAATTAGTGTATTCAAATACTTCAAGTACAAAATAAAAATCTTATTTAAACTTTGAGTTTCTTAACTTAAAAAAAAAAAATCTCATTCAACTTTTTTGAGTTCTGACAACTTATTAGGGTTTACAGTGATAAATAAAGTTAATTAACTAAATATTTTATGTTAATTGCTATCAAAATGTATGAGTTAGCTAACTCAGTACTTCAAGTTAGGAGCAATTAACATGCATGAGAACTACAAACTCAAAACCTGATAGTTCTGCTTATTTAAAACTGGGAACATCATAACTCAAAAAATTTGATGTCACTGATTACCTCAATTTCTTTTAGTTAGCCCAGCTTATTCGGGTTTACAGTGAAGATAAAATACATAAGTGATATCTTTTGTAAAACATTTGGCACTATATAATTATGGCAAAACCTCAAATCTCAGGTTTGTTCTAAAGTAGAGGACTGAGGGTCATGCAAGACTTATTCTAGTTTAAATCCTTATTTTACCTTTAAAATCCATTAAAATTAGATTTTAATGGAGATAAATGAAAAACTCTATGGAAGACATTTAGCATTTTCCAGAGAAACCTCCGATTCCTAACTTTATTGATTCCAATTAGTGATGTTGATGACACACCCATATATTTAACACAAACAACCATTAGCTGTTTTCTTGCCATTTACTTTCCACTCTCTTAGCCAATCGAGAGCACTTACAGTCTCAACCCTGGAGTCAAGGTTTCTTAATAGTGCCCCAGCAAATGACCTTTACACCGTGTCTACACTGGACGTGACAACTGTCGCGCCGTGCCATACCTCAACGGGTTGAGGCTGTCTATACTGAACATGACAATTATTCTGTACGTGACATTTGAAATAGAACGAGGCATCAGTTTACTGTCTGGGATTTGTCGCGTCTCAATCCAGTGTCACTGATTATAATGGGTTCTATTTGCTTTTGTCGTGTCGCACCACTCGCGCCTCTCAATCTTTACCAGATGAATTTTATTCTCACATTTTAAAAGATAGGTTTTTCCTATCTGTGACCAAATATCAACGGAATTCATAAATAATACGCATATCTAGACAGACAAACAGACAGATCTATTATTAATTAGACTCTATCTAGAGTATTAATTAACAATACTAACAGCAGTGATGTATGCAAAGAAATTAAAGAGAGCCGGTTACAGGCTTGAGACAATTATGCTGACAAGGTTTGCACATAATGTGCTTATTGTCAGAGCTTATTCATCTGAACAGCATCTTTCCAAGGCACAGAGTCCCTGGTGTAGTCATTATAGTTTAACTGCAGACATGAGCAGAATCAGACCGTATGTTTATTTACATCAATCTCAAGAAGATCACCAGAAAGGACTGTCTGGGTCCTTGAATAACATGCAAAATTGAAACTATGAACTGTCAAAATGACAAGAGAAGCAAAATAATGATATCTGAATATACATTCCATCCCAGAAGAGCATTTGACGTTGTTTATGATGTAGCTAGGTCAGTGTTTCTGCTGGGCGATTTTAAGTAAACTATGCAAAACATGCGCAAATTTACACATTTAGCATTGATTATCCATTATTCACTAGATGGGTTTTCCTTGCCCTTGATGCACAAGGATTTATGGAAGCTAAATAATAAATACATAAGATCAAGGACAAGAGACTTGACTACATTAGTCTCAAAACCCAGCCAAAATGTATCACTTCTTTAGTTTTTAATAATGCAGATCCACATACTTACACACATGATTTTCCTTCCCACATATTCCCACTTACATAAAATATTTCAGACAAACACGTATTTCAGATTCACAGTGGTTGCTCCCCAGCGTCCTTTATCGATAAATCACACTGTGTGGATTCTCCCCGAGTCATCTAAGAGCACAGCTGTGGCTCTGCACTCGTTTAAAACTTCTCATTTACAGAGGAATCTAAAGTGATTAGAGGGAGGAACTGATAGATAACCTCTCAGGACTTAAAGAAAACACGTCTCTGAGATTTATCATAATGATACCAAAACTCGATTAAGGAGGTGTTTGGGCCATAACTTATCTTTCCCTTGATGCATATAATCATGGTAGTGGTAAAAGAATGAGTCATTTAAAACCAGCAATATGCCATATCAGATTCCGCACATATTTACAGCCAACGCAAAATTACACACGTCAAAAATATGGTTATCGGCCTCCACACAAATACATCGACCCTGTGACATCTGCAAAGTACTGATGTTTCAGTGGAACTTTTCTCAAAGAAAGTTCACTTTCCTGAGTCATTTTTGCATTGACTTTTCCCAACTGGTGTCAAGGGCTGTATCCAAAACCTAAAGCATCTGTCTTACTGCCCATCTGCTAATGACTCAGCAGGCAGCATTTTGTGTATGAAGAAACTTCAAACAAAAATTGATTTAAGGCATCATTACATCATTCAAGTGCATTTTAGACATAACCAAGCAAGAATTTAATGACTACAATGCTTATTTTTCAGTGGAACTGTGAAAGTGTTCAAATCTTCTGCAATGTATCTATAACTAGTCAGAGTTAAAAATAACAATAATACTGTTCAAAAGTTTGGGGTTGATAAGAATGTTTATGAAAGAAGTCTCTTATACTCACCAAAGCTGCATTTATTTGAAAAAATACAGTAAAAACAGTAATATTGTAAAATATTATAACATTTAAAATAACTTATTTTTGTTGTAATATATTGTAAAATGTAATTTATTTCTGAGATGGCAAAGCTGAATTTTTCACCCTACATTTTTCTTGTTTGTCTTTGATAAACATCACAATAGGAAAGAAAATACTATCACAACTTGCATAGAAATTATAACATTATAAATTACTTTACAGTCACTTTAATGTATTTATTGTAATTTGAATTGAATGCATCTTGCTGAATAAAATAATTGGTTGCTTTAAACAAAAATCTTACTGACCCCAAACTTTTCCAGTTTGAAGACCTTTACCGACATGTAAATTAGGATTAGCATCTATCCTTCGTACTGTAATATTTTCCAAGAAAACATCTGTTATTTTTCTCTTTCTTCCTCTAATTCTATATCTAGATGTCCGTTTCCTCATACTAGATGTCTGACTAGACTAAACGTCTGTCTACTTTAGATGTCTGTTGACTCATACTAAGACCCAATTCATGAGTACACACTCTGAATGTACAGTGGGATCTGGATAAAACTAGAAATAGGAACATACCAGCAGAAACCAAGTGTGCTGCACAAGTCCTGAAAAGTGAAGCCAAAACTTTTCGATTGCCCCCAGGTGGCTGGATGCAGTATAGGTCATAAACCCTGCCCTCTCTGTGTAATCTAATGGGACGTGAGACAAACTAAACAATCAAATTACACTTCAAATTTTTAGGTCGTTTTTAATCACGCTGATTTGAGTTCAAGTGTTCGTTTTTTAAAAATAAGTTTATTTTTAGTTAGTTTTTATGATGTTATAAAAACGGGGGTGTGACGTCTTGATTGACAGCTGAGATTGACAGCTTCTCTGAGCGAAGTAGTCACGAAGGCACCAACAGATTTTTTTCAGGATTTTCAAGAGCTTTAACTTTAATTTCTACATTTCCATAACTGTTTATTTCACACTTATTTCACATTTCGTCCATCTTTTATAACAGTCTATGGCAGAAACCACTCACAGGCTTGAGTTCTGAGGTCATAACTTCAATAATGGATGAAACTAAACTACTTCTTACTTTCTTTATCATTTGTTCATAAAGGCAGGCAACTTCTGCTCTGATAAATCTGTGCAGTGGAACATCATTAAAATGTCTAGGAATCATTTGACTTTCAAATCAAAATGGAATATTGTTTTATCTCTTTTAAATGTGAGAGTGTCTGACAGTGCAGTGTAATACTCATGGTACCTCGCTCTGTTCTGGGATCTGTTGTTTGTTAAACCATGGAGAAAGAGGCACTGGAGCGCCAAGCACAATGAATTTTAATGAAGATGTAGAAGAGAAAGAGAAAGTAATTTCTGATGGAAAGTTAAACTTTCTGATTTGAAAGAGATGGGTGGAATTTCTTCAGACACACACTTTGTAATTCAAAAAGCAAGGGAAAGTATCAGGGGAGCTAGGTTTCTAATTGCTTTAATATACTTGCTGAAAGTCTAATTAAACAATGTATGTCTTTTCCAACTTAACGGCTTTTCATGCCACACTTAACCCTGGGTTATCTTCTTATTAGGCAAAGGCCACTTAACCCTCAGAAATGCAATGTTTCACTCTTGTGATTCTGAAAGAGGGTTAAGCAATGCTTTTAACCATGGGTTATTGTTATTGTCAGCCCAGGTGTCAACCTAGAGCTACGATTTCTCCCATTTGACCTTTAGTTACAGTGAAATACCACTCACCATGATCTTTTGACAAAGACATCTTAACGGAGAGATGAGAAATGCTTCCCGCCAGTTCTGAGTTTCCCTTTGGTGTCTCACTCTGAATCAGCTGAGTCTTGTTAACTCCTCCTTCAGTTCTCACCTTTTGAAAAGATGTAAAAACACAAACGCTGTACCAAAAGTTGCTCAGGGATGAGCATAACTTAGTTTCTTATTTCTCTCACTATAAAAAGCTAAAAAAAGAAATGTAATAGAAAAAAACTACAGCTGTGATTTCAAATCTGTTAATTAAGAATAATGTCTGACAGGAATCTTATCAACATACCTTTAAAACATCCACACTGACTTTCTGAAAATTTTTGGACTTGTACTCTTGCATGCGAAGGTGGTTTTCTTGATATTTTTCCTCCACAATTTTTCTATAGTAAGACAATAACAGTATGTGCATATATAACTTTTTTATAGTATATGTAACTGGCATAGTTCACTCAAAAATGTGGAAAATAAATATCTACATTTTTGGTACAACTTTACAATAATATCTAACTTGTCAACATTAGTTAATGTATAATTAACATGAACAAACAGAGGACAATATATATAAATATATTTACAACATTTATTAATCTTTGTCAATGTTTGTTCACAGTGCATTAACTAATGTTAACAAATACAACTTTTGATTTTAAAAAGTATGAGTAAATGTTGAAATTAAAGGTACACTACGTAACTTTTGGCCATCTAGCAGTTAAAAACAAAACTGCATGCATCGTGCAGAAGAACATTTTTTTGGTTGTGCTTTTTTGCTCTGCGTGACTGCATGTGCGGATAAACATGGTTCTTTCTCATAATTAAAAAAAGAGAGAGATTATCCTACTGCTCATAAAACATTCACTGCTAGAGATTTAACCAGTTTAGATGGAAAAGATCTCAAGCTGACTAGCTGAAGATGTTACTGTAGCTATACCTATTAACAGACACTGTACTTCCTTGAAAATAAATTCCAGCACAGCACTACAACAATCATGACCCTTCACAATAGATAATGCTTTACAATGAACTCTGTTAGATAGTTACATATGGCAATTTATTGGTTCAGAAAAATTAATTACTCACCTGTTGAGTAATAAAAATGCTTTCACAACACTTATAATAGGCTTACCATTGTGAATCAGGGTAAGCCAAAAACATGTTTTGGAAGAAGGATTAATGATGTATTGACTCATTATTTAAATGTTGTTCATTTTGAACAAAAAAGTTACAGTGCATACCTTCAACATTAAGTAAGATTAATAAATGCAATAGAAGTATTGTTCATTCTTAGTTCATGTTAACTAATGTTAACATGAAACCTTATTGTAAAGTGTTACCCAATTTTTTTATCCATACGTTTAAAAAATCAACGGGGGACCAATGTTGTTTGGACCCCAAATGTTCTTCTAAATATCATATATTCTGTTCTCTAGAAGAATATCATACTGTACAGGTTTGGAACCACATGAGGGTAGAATTGTCTTTTTTGGGTAAACAAAAAGAAATAATATAGTGTAATAATGTGCATAATACATCAGTTTGCTTTTGAGTGTGACACAATATAACAATGACTGTTCCAAATCTATCAGTGCATCACATATTAGACAAAGAATCACAGCTGATGTGAGACACATGCCAAAAATCCTTGCACCATGAAAACAGAAAAGCCCTGACACTCATGCTAACCTTATGGAATGTGAACTGCGAGTCACATTTGATTAACATTCAGTGTGACACGGTCAGTGCACTGAACGTCACTCACTTCATCTTTCTTGCTTTCTCGTCTGCTGCTTGGAGTTTCCGGAGCCGCATGCGTTCTCTCGGGCTCATTTTCTGCACCTCTGATCTCTCCCGCAGTGTCTGCAGATGTACCTTCTTCTGCCTGTGGGGTTCAAGAACTGCATTTACTGAAATGACTAATGACTACTTTGCTTTACAGACCTTTTTTGGACAGTGTGATCAGAGCTGATGTGATAAAGTTGTTTATGTTGTTCATGAATTTGCCATTGGGGATTATTAGTCAGCATATATACATATATATATATTAGCTTGCTATTATTATAAAATGTGTAAGGAAAAAGGAATATGAAAGAAAGGGTCTGTGCGTCAATATTTTTGACTGGTAGTGTATTTATAATTTCAAAAGAAATAGGGAATTTCATTTGAAGTTAGAATTTAATCCAACAAAAAAGAGAGTAGAACCCAAACAAGGAAAAGTATATCATTTGGTTATTCATGAGAAGTTGTGTTAGACAGCTTCAGATGCTTTGTGTGCAGTCTTTGGACACCAGACATATTAGAACGGTGTTTGAAAGAGATAATGAGCAAAAGGTTCAGTCAGATTCTCAGTTCAATTCAAGGCCGCATATAGCCTCATGCAAATAGCTAAGCTCTGTGCCTCATGGTGAGGAGAGACAAAAAGGAAAACTAAAAGGCCCAAAAGAAATCAATGATTTTTTGATGCATTAGACAAAATATGTCCCACAACTTTACCTGCCATTTGTATTTAATATAGTAACACTTTGGAAAAAATCAAATGACCACTAGAATGTTTTTAACACAAATGTACTATATTGTACTGTACTATTTTATTTGATTATTTCATTATTTTATCATAATTATGATGTACATTATCACTTACTACATAAACCATGTCCTCATAACAGAACTCAATACTTCATAATTACTTCAATACTGAAGATTCAAATATTACACTTTACATTACTAATTCATGACTAATTCGTATAATTCCACGATACACTACTGTTCAAACGTTTGGGGTTGGTGAGTTTTTTTAATGTAAGTCTCTTATGCTCACCAAGGCTGCATTTATTTGATAAATACAATAAATACAATAAAAAAACAGTAATATTGTGAAATATTATTACAATTTAAAATAACTATATTCTAGCTTTGTATATTTTAAAATGTAATTTATTTGTGATGGCAAAGCTGAATTTTCAGCATCATTACTCCAGTCTTCAGTGTCACATGATCCTTCAGAAATCATTCTAATATGCTGATTTGCTGAAGAAACATTTCTTCTTATTACCAATGTTGAAAACTTTCTGACCCCAAACTTTTAAACGGAAGTGTACAAAAAACTTTTGTCAGTTTTGCAACCTATTTTGTTCCAGTACTCAAGAATCAATGAACTGCACTTGCTAGATTTCGCTATGCACTGTTGACTTTAACATTGCATAGATTTTCACTAGGTCATAGCTAACTATGATTGGCACATGCTCTGGTGACAACATTTTTAATTAGTGTGGAAAGCGATAACTGAATTAAATAAAAGTCTGCTGCTCATAGACTGCCACCTGATTAACATGTTCCAAACACTGGATACGCAGCAACACAGATACATATTTTTAGGTCCCCCCAACAAGCCTGTGTGAAAATTGTAAAAAAACAAAACAAAAAAAAACACACAAAAACAGTCCTGTTCTCAGAGATCCCTAGTGTAGAGTCATGCATTTCTCAGCTGACAGCATCTTTGCAGGAACAGAGAAGTGAGACTGCCTGTAAATGTCTCTTTCTCTCTGGGACTCGTGACTGTGGATTCACTTACAGCGCTCTCAGGATCTGCGATGCATCTCTCTCTCCCCCCATCGACTTGTCTCGCAGTGTCAGGCTAAAGAACTTGTGTTTCATGCTCTGCAGTGAGAAAAATAACAAAAGAAAAGAAATATCTGTTAATGCTGTTCTCTGAGGCGTGTAAAAGTTACTGTTTCCTGAGGAGCTATGAAAACAAAAAGCAAAACAGCAGCAACAAAGCTAGTGTTCAATCAGTATAAACCGTCGCACAGGCCTGTGTTTTACTCCTGCGTTTCTTAGAACTTTTGAATCAGAGCAAATGGGAATGGAAGAGAAAGACTGATATAATCATCCTCAGGGAGGAATCTGCCACAAGCACATTTAAAGAACAATACGAGACATTTGTAAGGCGCAAATTACACAGGCAGAAGAAAGCCTTGGAAACTGTACACAACAACAGAGGAGGGAAAAGCCATCAGAGAGTACTGTGTTCGGAGTCGTCATTTAGATGCCCTCTCCTTCTCTGATTACATGTTTCTGAGATGGTGATGGTGTAATAGCTGGTGGAAGACACATCCCACCAGGAGCTTTCAGATGGGGGTTAGGGGATCACTAGCTTCCAAAGGCAAAAACGTATTACTGAACTCCCTGATGTAAACATGTCAATGCAGTATGAAAGCGTGTGATGAAAGGCTGCTATAACTGCAAATACTGTAACCGAGATGCATTAAACAAGGGCTATAAAAAAAAAAAAATCAATGGGATTAGATGCCTGAGTGCAATTATATTTTCATATAATGTGTGATGATTTATGTGATGAAAAATATTAATGACATGTACAGTAGCTCTTGGAAGTTAAGCAGCCATTAGACTAGATGTTAGGGTTGCAGTTATTAACAGAAGATCTTGTCTGGATGTGGGCATTAGGGAAGGTCATTTGATCTGGATGCTTGCATCCAACAAAATGTACATGCTCTATGTGATATAATTATGTATTGTGTATATAATTAGGGGAAGAATTAATTAAGGATCATACCTGCAGATGTTCTGAGCGGTCTGTGATCTGACTTGCCTCATTTCATTATATTTTTACACTGGATGGGCCAGCAGCACTTCAACCACCAACTGTTATTTTACACAGAAAGTTGGAAAAAGGCCCAGATCCATAATGAAGTCACACCAGGCAGTGCAACAAGAAGTTTAGCTTAAGTTATGGTAATTGACAGAGGCAAAAATACATGAGCAGAAGCGCTGTGAAAAAAATAATATAATCACATTCCTACTGTCTTTGGAAAAATTTGCACTTTGCATGGTCGGGCATTGCATTTTCACTGGCACTATCATAAAAGAATTTTTAATGACTGCTAGAAATATTTAGATTAAAAAAAAAAAAACTATAAATACCTTATTTTTTCAGATTTTTTTACAAACTGAAAATATGCAACAAGTTGTACATTTTGAGCTTTAATATAACTATAGATTAATAAACATTAATTCAATGGCCAATGGCATTCAATGGACAACAAAATGATATTTTGGCATATATGTGGCATATATTTCTCAACACATTCGTAATTAAATATAGCAAATTCAATTCAAATTTACATGATGGAATTTGCAAGTGGAAAAACTGAACGCTTCTCGAGCGAGGAAACGTATCTGCGAGCGATAGACCATCTACGGGAAAAGCCGGATTCCACCAAAGCATTTTCTATCTTTATGCACACAATAATAATCTTTTACATTGTAATCCTTTTATTTTTAATATTTGGCATGTTTGTGTGCTGCTGCGCATCCCTGAGTATGTAATAGGCAGAGTGTACGCGCATTGTGCACCCGCATAGGCGCATATTACTAACGCACTCTTTACATAACAAAACAAATATTACGCCAAATGGGCGCAGATGCATTTGCTATTCAAACAACGTGGCACAGGACATGAAAATGATACCTGCGTAGGGCTGAAACTAGCAAAAAACACTCGCGTCATGCCTGACGCCTTATTGCGCCAGGTGTATGATAGAGCCTTAGAGCTTTTGGTACCAACCAGAGTAAACCAACCATCCTTATTTTTGAGCTTTGTTCTGAAATTTTTACCAGAGGTGTTTGAGAAAATTGGACTGGATTGAAATCTGTGAAAAATGTATCTAAGCTTTATCTGAGAAAAGTAGTCCTGTCCAAATAGGGTTAAAGAAACTTTTGTGGAAATGTTCTGAGTTTTTATACATTTTCAGACTGAACATTTGCCTGAAAGATGCATAAAAATTCATATATGCCAGGGAACAAGGCGAACTATGACAAGCCACAATCGATACAATCACCAAGCGGCAACCATGCCAATCATTGACATTTCAACAGTACAATCTGAAAAGGTTACGCACAGGGTGAGTCAAATGTGATGGCGAATCGATGATGTGATGAGTATGCATAACAGACTTTTAGAAACCTAGTGAGCTTGGCCAGCAATCAAAGTCTTCCTGGTGCATTCTGGCCCTTCCCATTAACCTTTGAAACAGATACTCTGAACAGCTGGTCGAATGTCTTCCCGTCTGGCTGATCTGATCAACGGCGTCTCCTCACCTGCAAGCTTTCCTCAATGAACCTGCTCCTTAGAGCATCTGCT
Organism: Hypophthalmichthys molitrix; assembly: GCA_037950675.1. NCBI lineage: Eukaryota > Metazoa > Chordata > Actinopteri > Cypriniformes > Xenocyprididae > Hypophthalmichthys > Hypophthalmichthys molitrix. The sequence goes on along the minus strand of CM075507.1, from coordinate 26,926,426 downwards.
GCCGAGATCCTGCGTGAAGAATCCTTTTCTAACATACTGGCAACACAGGAACAGAAAGAGAAAGAGAGAATTATGTTTAAGACCTCATGAAATGCTGATAGTTTTAGCTGAATGCTTCTAAACCTGCTCGGATTTTGCATAATCTGCTTTGAAAAATGGCTGAATCAAACAAGCCATTGATTTGTGTCTATCTACTCATCCACAGCGGGCAGACAGACAGATATAGCTTGGCGGTGTAGGATGACATGGGCCCGATTCGTGCCTGGAGCAGGGCAGCATCTGTTTCTGGTACCTTTGCATTAGGGAGTTGAGCTGCTGAGAGTATGTTTCTGGCAGGGATGGAGTAGGTCCCTCCACAATCTTCAGCACCACAGCCAAGAAGTTCTGCCCCTCAAAAGCATGCACCAAACAGCACATCTCATAGAGGATACAGCCTAAAGACCTGCACCCAGAGAATAATGAAAAAAAATTGAGACAGTCCAACACAAAAAAATGAAAAGATGTTCCAAACCTGTATGACTTTCTTCTGTGGAACATGAAAGACGTTATTTAGAAGAATGCTGGTAACCAAACAGTTTCAGATTCTTTTTTCCATACAATGGAAGTCAATGGGAACCAAAACTGTTTGGTTACCAACATTCTTCAAAATATATTTTATGTTCTGCAGAAGTAAGAAATGCATATTAGCAGCCATGATCATTTTAGCATATGGAACACAATTAGTGAAATTATTTGATCTTAAAGACATCAAAAGGAAGGTTAGGAACACCTGGGTAAGTGTGTAATAAAATAAGGATAAAAATAGAATAAATCAAATAAAAGTAATAATTATCATTTTAAAAAATATTTAAAAAGTATAATTAAAAATCAAATTCTAAAAATGTTTATATATAACATTGTATATTTTTTATTATACAAGTGTGTGTGTGTGCGCGCGTAAATAAAATAAAATAAAATAAAACCGCACATGAATCACACATGAATTCTGGTATAATTTGCAATTATCATTATAGTAAAATGGTTGTATCTTGCCCTAGTTGAATGGACACAAACAAATAGAGAGAAAAAAAGAGAAGAATAATTTGTATAAGGATGTCTCTATTCTAGCTCATTCTCTTGCTCTCTATCTCTATTAAACAGCACAGTGACCCCCTTCCTTCAGTGTGTCTCGTGCTTGTGTTCTTGCAGGCTTGAGAGTACAGAGTGAAGAGTCCAATTCCCAATAGGCTGCTTTATGAGTCTGAACAGAGACCCTCGGCTCTCGGTGACACATACACATTGAGGTGAGTGTGTGAGGAAACACAAGGCCCTTAAATTAGCAGCTACTGCCTGTAGCCATTTGGCAAATGAGATTGTCTTCTCTCTCTCTCCTTCATTCTATCTTATTGTTTTCTAAACGTTTTTCTACTTTACTACTATATGCTGTTATCTCACTATTTCCCAGTGGATCTCATCTCTCTAGGTTCCCTCCCTTCATATATCTTTATATATATTTCAGCACATAGTGTAAGTGGAGGGGAGGACAGGACAGAGATCTGGTGATGTTAAGGGGCTGTCTAGCGAGAATCTTTAAGGGGGATCCTTGCCTTGCTGCCTTTGAAAACATCTTATGCCATGAATTGATATTCCACCCTTACCACACATACACGCACACACAGCTCAGATGCAGATTGTTACAGCCCAATAAGCAACTGGAGATATCACAATTCATGTTAATTATGCTTGCCATTTTTCGCCCGCATCCTTAACTATGTCTGATTGCAATTTTCGGTAAATTTTTAAAGTTAAAATTACAAAAAAAAAAAAAAAAACCACTGACGAGATTTCATGGATTGCCAGAACTCGCAATTTGACAGCAATCAAACATAATACCTCATTACTTGCACTCTTGCATAATGCATAATGATGAATTGTTTTTAAAGATTATGAGTTTGTCTAAGTGAAGGAATAACTTTGCAAGTTACTTGGTGAGAACTAAAATTGCTTGAAGATATAAATATCAAAAGTCAAACGTTTGGATGCACCCACTCATTCTTTATTAAATCACTATTTTCACATTTAAAAAAAAAAAAAAAAATAAATAAATAACAAGGAATTATGAGGGTTATGTAGTGACAATTTTAGTCAATTTTAGTTCAAATTTTGTAAACAAGAATAATTCCAAGCATAATCCTTAAATTTTTCAGATATTACTGTACGTAATAGCTATTTGTGAATGTAAAAGGTCTGCAAAGTTTCAAAAGTCAAAGTGCATGACAAATGGTGTTATGAGCTGCATCCTTTGAAGGCTGCATTCAAAGGCTGAATGAGTCACAACGGCATGATGAAGGCTGTCCCAATTCGAAGACTCCTTCAAATGCGGCCTTCGCTTCCCCGGCAGTGAAAGAGAGAGAGAGAGTGCACTTCTGTTGCATGCTCTTGGTTGCTGATCACTCACTCAGCCAGCACACAAGTCATTTGGATTAAAACTAAATCATAATATGTAAGTAAAAACATGACCTGTTGCATGGTTTATGTATAACGAGTGGTTACCTACATTATTACAGGAAAGCGGCACAGTAATCAAGTAGTAAGGACGTTTTCAAGAAGTTTTCTGTGCGCAAATATACAAAGCGCGCACCCATAAAGCTGCCTCTCAGACAGAGCACTAATAGCCCACTGAATTGATTTCTCTTTCACATCTTCTTTGCGCTTGAACAGACAAATTCACACAGAATTATGTCAAAATGGCCGTATCGGCGAGTATCCTTGTGAAACATAGTCAGTTATGTCTTAAGTGAATGTAAACAGTTGAGAAAAAAAACGCGTGTGTAACAGTATGTTGGATACGTGCAGTTCTTAAAGGGGACCTATTATGCCCCTTTTTACAAGATGTAATATACACTATATTGCCAAAAGTATTGGGACACACCTCCAAATCATTGAATTCAGGTGTTCCAATCACTTCCATGGCCACAGGTGTATAAAATCAGGCACCTAGGCATGCAGACTGCTTCTACAAACATTTGTGAAAGAATGGATCGCTCTCAGGAGCTCAGTGCATTCGAGCGTGGTACTGTGATAGGTTGCCACCTGTGCAATAAGTCCATTCATGAAATTTCCCCACTACTAAATATTCCACGGTCAACTGTTAGTGGTATCATAACAAAGTGGAAGCAATTGGGAACAACAGCAACTCAGCCACGAAGTGGTAGGCCACATAAAATCACAGAGTGGGGTCAGCGCATGCTGAGGTGCACAGTGCGCATAAGTCGACAACTTTCTGCAGAGTCAATAGCTACAGACCTCCAAACTTCGTGTGGCCTTCAGATTAGCTCAAGAACAGTGCGTAGAGAGCTTCATGGAATGGGTTTCCATGGCCGAGCAGCTGCATCCAAGCCTTTCATCACCAAGTGCAATGCAAAGCGTCGGATGCAGTGGTGTAAAGACTCTAGAACAGTGGAGACATGTTCTCTGGAGTGAAGAATCACGCTTCTCTGTCTGGCAATCCGATGGACAAGTCTGGGTTTGGCGGTTGCCAGGAGAACGGTACTTGCCTGACTGCATTGTGCCAAGTGTAAAGTTTGGTGGAGGGGGATTATGGTGTAGGGTTGTTTTTCAGGGGTTGGGCTTGGCCCCTTAGTTCCAGTGAAAGGAACACTTAATGCTTCAGCATACCAAGACATTTTTGAACAATTTCATGCTCCCAACTTTGTGGGAACAGTTTGGGGATGGCCCCTTCCTGTTCCAACAAGACTGCACACCAGTGCACAAAGCAAGGTCCATAAAGACATGAATGAGCGAGTTTGGTGTGGAGGAACTTGACTGGCCTGCACAGAGTCCTGACCTCAACCCGATAGAACACCTTTGGGATGAATTAGAGCGGAGACTGCGAGCCAGGCCTTCTCGTCCAACATCAAAGCCTGGCCTCACAAATGCACTTCTAGAAGAATGATCAAAAATTCTCATAAACACACTCCTAAACCTTGTGGAAAGCCTTCACAGAAGAGTTGAAACTGTTATGGCTGCAAAGGGTAGGCCAACTCCATATTAAACCCTATGAATTAAGAATGGGATGTCATTAAAGTTCATGTGCACGTAAAGGCAAGCGTCCCAAAACTTTTGGCAATATAGTGTAGGTCTCAGGTGTCCCCAGAATGTGTCTGTGAAGTTTCAGCTCAAAATTCCCCACAGATTATTATCTTTAAAATGCAAATAAGCTGCTCCTCCCCACCCTGCTTTCCAGAAAAGGGTGGAGCCTTTACAGCTCGTGCTAGTTTGGATATTACGGCAGCAACAACTGGAGTGTGGAGAACCTCACACTGAAACACAGCGAGTAGAATTCTCAAAGATGGATCAATACCAACTTTTTGTCCAACTTCATATTCAGAACATGCAAGTAGTGCGTGTTATATTTTGTGAATGTATGCAAATAAAACACCATGTAAAAGTGAATTTTGCATAATAAGTCCCCTTCAAAAGTGACAGCAGCCTAATAAACAACATAAAAATAAATGTCCATCTAACAACAAATGACAACACCCACCGCTGTTGACTGAATAACTTGTGTAACTTTGATAACGATATCTATATTTAATTTATACAGTTAAGACTATGCAGTGTTATGTTACATTTGATTACTTCATTCAATTTATGTATCTGAAAAGTAAATAAAAACTTTTGGCTGTATCTGTACTTTATTTTCAAATGTAAAACCCAAAATTCCAAAAAAAACAAACAAAAACAAAGTCTTGGTTAAGAATAAACGGAAATGACTCAATAGTTTAGTTATTCATACCAGATGTCTGATTTGGAGTCGTATCCTCTGTGGCTGAGGGCTTCAGGGCTCATGTAGTACGGGGTACCTGTGAAGGTAGTCGCCAGGTCACATGATCCCATCAGCAGACAGGATACACCAAAGTCACCTTTAAAGAGGATTTGAAAAAGTTTGTGCTTTTGTGCTTAGTTCCAAGCAATATCATGCAATACACTGTAAAAAAAAAAAAAAAAAAAAAAAAAAAAAAAAAGGCGACATAATATGTTTTTCCATTACTTTAACTTATCAAAAAATGTAACCAATTTCAGCTTCATTTTTAAATTATACAAGATTTAACTAAGCAAATAATTAAAAAAAAGTTTTTAATGACTTAATACTTAAAGATTTAAGGCAGCAACTGAACTTTAAATTGAATTAGGGGGAATTTTTTTTTTTACAGTGTAACAAAATTAGGAATATTTACTGAAAAGTTCAGTTTAGACTAACAAACACTATAATGGCCACAAAACAAGCTTTTGTATGTTGAGATTATTTGTGAGATTACCATGCACATTCTCTTTGAGATTCTCACTTGAACATTAATTTTTGAGTCACAGATAGTAAGAAATATGAATCACGTATGAATGACTGAATTTAATGTACATACAAATAAATGTTAGGCCAAAAATATTCATCCAAAAACTGTCCCCAAAAAGAGCTTAAAAGAGATTCAGCTGGACAAACATAATATTGAGCAATAGAGACAGAGCGACAAGAGTCATAATCTGAAAACCACGCCCACCGGGGGGGGGGGGGGGGGGGGGGACAGTCCAACCGTCTCCATTGACTTGTATTGCATGAGGCTGCCTCCTTGTCATTTCTGATTTATAACAAAAAACAGAACAATGTCTAAAAGCTGCTATGTGACCACGTGTACAGCAAACAAGCTAAAAAACCCAGAACCAAAAACCCATAAGTTTTTATAAGCTGTCGACCCAAAAAACGAGCGTTTAAGGACTAAAAAGTAGATACAGGCGATTGAGACAGAGCGTGACATGTCATATTACTATGAGAACTACGCCCACTGGAGGGTAATGTAATCAGCGACAGGAAATATAATATATATAAAACTGACATTTGGATATTTGACTTAACAGTGACTAAATGTTTACTGCACACGTAGGCTTACTGAGGCATACTGAGTGTCAGGATCCCAAAATTTACCCATTCTTCCTGCTGATGCTTCACGTCTTATTGCCTGTATCCACTTTTGTCTCCTTAAAGGCTGGCTTTTACGGTTCAGTATCTTATAAAAATTTAGTTCTGGGTTTTTTAGCTTTTTTGCTGTACACCTAGTTACACAGCAGCTTTAAGGCATTGTTCTGTTTTATGTTATAAGTTAGAAATGACAAGGAGGCAGCCTCACGCAATACAAAGTCAATGGAGACGGTTGGATTGCCCCCCCCAAATGCGCTCTGTCTCTGTGCTGGAGTTATGTAAATTAGGAGGTACCAGCATGCTTTACAGCATAAATGACATGTACTGTTATAGGATTATTATTGTTTCACTTTTTTTTTTATTCTGTAGTTGTTTTGTCATCATAGTTTGTTGTGTGGATGTTCAGCACTCACATTCTTAATGATGTGCTTGTTGATTATAAAGCTATTGAGGTTTATGTGTTACTGTAAGTGTTGAGAGTCTACAGTAGTGTGTCTTTCTGTGTTGAAATGTAATGAAACATCATTAGGTTGCAAGACGTGCTCTTTTTTTTTGGGAGACAAAAAGCCTTGCAAGATGTCATCTCCTTCAGAGCCAAGCAGTCATTTAAAATGTAATAGACAAATGAAAGCTTCCTTGGTTTGTTTACTGAACACCTGCTGAAAAAGAGATCTGTGGTTCCTTTGACATGAATGAATTGGATACTGTAAATGAGACATTTAACATTTAGTGAACGTACAAATACGAGTTGGCTGCAGTACAGAGGACAGTTGTTGTACACTTGCTGGAAGAACTCCAAAATTTCAATGCATCGTGAAATTTTTTTCATAGTGCAAAAATAAACATTTTAGTTGTGCCAGAACTTGAAAATATCCTGCATAATGCTGACATGATATTATGAGTTTTCTCAACATTTCATTTTTTACAGTGTGACCTGAGAATTAGTTTGAAGTAAACCCTGTTATTTTGGCAGGCTAAGGCGCAAATTGACATAAAGCAACACAAATGCACAGATTAGCGTTCAAGTGAGTCTGCTGTATGAAAGAACTTCATCCTTCAAGAACACACAAATCCATTATTTTGCACTGAAATGAGCTAAAAGTGACAACTTTATGCTGTGATGACAAAAAAAATATATGAAAGGAAATTCTGATGTCTATCGGTGCATCTATTTATGTTAGATAATATAAAAGTGATGCTTATCTGCCTCAGAGAAGAACAGCTTCTTTCTGTCTGCTGTGGCTGACCGGTATACTTTTTATACTAGGTAATGATCCTGTTTCTTTGTAGATGAGTGTCTTAACTGTCATAAAAGAAAGGCCTGTTATACCAGATGGGAGGTGTTTGGGCTGTCATTAAAAGTCGCATCTGAAAGCATTGCAAGAACATCAAAAACACATCAAGCATCCTTTGGACTGTGAAGCAGAGCTTACCTATCTTAACAATGTTCTTCCTTAGAAATATATTTTTGGCCTTTAGATCTCGGTGAAGTATTCTCCTGTTTAAGCAAGATAAACAAGAATCAATAGACACCAAAGTGGCAAGAATCAAGGATTTAGAGATGTGCTGTTCAGTTGTGGGCATATTTGTCTTGGAAAGTGCAAATTTTTGTGTAAGGGCGAGCTATAAAAGATGTAAAACAAATAATTTTGAATGTAAAAATAGAAAATAGGTCAGTTATGAATTATTCACAGGGAAAAAGAGGAGAGTGTTCTTGGCTCACCTCTGATGTATGTAATGTACTCCCAACAGAAGCTGACAGAGCCATTCACAGACCTGAGGCTCTGATAACGTCCTGCCTGTGTGTTTTAGCTCTTCCAACTTACAGTCCAAATCTTTGTCCTGAGGAACAGAGAGAAAATAAAAAGGCAAAAATGTTAAAAATGAAAATCCATTCTCTTTTGGATGAAGCACTGGGACTCTAGTCACGGCTATATAGCGCAGACAAAAAGTAGATTAAATAAACAGTCTTTGTTCCCGAAAAGATACTTCAAAGAGTAATACTGTGCTTTTTTGTCTATTTTACTATGTGTACATTCTCTCTGATCTTTCTTTGTTTGCATTAGTGGTTTGTGAAGTCGTCTTTAAGAGTGTGAGCCTTTGGGCACCTATTTACACTTCAGACAAAACCCACATTTCCCTGCTCACACGCACACTGGCAGCGCCAGTCACGATGCCCAGAGTCTCCTGAGACTTCTGCAGGGGGCGTGAGAGAGAGTAAAAGAGAAAGAGACAGAGACCCCACTGCTAATGATCAAAGATGATTAAAAATCATTTTGAGTGTCAATTAAGAAGATATTTCCCCCTAAAATGAATATTCTTTCATCATTAAAGCCTACTCAATGTCATTTCAAACCTGTATGATTTTTTTTTTTTCTTCCATGGAGCATAAAAGAACAAACTGTATAGTGCCTGCAGCTTTACTGCCAAAAGAACCAAGATGGCAGTCAAATACACACTTAAATATCTCCCTGTCTCTCTTTAGTGAATCAGTTTGTTCATGTAAATGATTCACTGGTCAGATAAACAAATCCCATACCTGTGAACCACAAAAGAAGATATCTGAACCATTTTAGTCCATACCTTGAACGACCAAAACAACATTTGACACCATTGACTTTTATTGTGTAGTATGGCCTATATACATACATATGTACTGTATGTATATTTAGAACATTTAAACTTATTGCAATTCAAATGAATTCACACAATAAGAGTTTAAATTCTCAACAGTGCAAATGAGATCCAAAGCTATGACAGAAAAGAAAGTTTAAAACAACAAGAGAGCATTTTTCATTTTTTGGGATAAACTATTTCTTGTATGCATAATAATGGAACTAGAATGAGCATATAAAACTGCAGCATATTTAAGGATCTCTGTTTTCACCAAGTGCCGCCAAGAGAATAATCAACCCCACTAATGATACGTCTCAAGCAGAGCTCAGTTTGAACACAACGCTGAACTAAGCACCCCTCATTTCAATAACAACAGACATTTGTCAATGTCTCAAGAGAGTGAGTTAGAAAAAAATCTTAGAAAAGTCTTTTATCGGTAATGCAGTGACAGGCATAAGGATATACTGCAGGCTTACCAGTTCATTTGAAATGTCTTTGGATAAGCCCTCCTGTGCACTGCCCGAGGGAAGTGTTTGCTCACCGTAAGTGGGGCTCATTACACGTCCAAGCGAAGGATGAGTCACATTATGAGTGTAATTGGGATTGGGCTAATTTGTCACCCCCATAATATATTTATCTACGGTTATGACCATCATCACTCAAAAAGCCTCCTCGAATGCTTTGAAAAAGCTTTCTATGCTTTTCATGAGTGCAAAGGTTTAATTGATCAATGAATTTTGAAATAAGCATTGTAGCATGAACAGAAGTAATGAAATCCTCCCTGTAGGCCAGGAGTAGCTCCATTTCACTCAAGAGAGTGTTTTCATTTATTAAAAATCTCATGGATCTCACATGAAACTTTTTTTTTTGAGCAAAAACCAGGGGTGTCAGAGAGCAATCTTTATAAAATGACACAAATAGAGTTATTAGTTATTAAAGTTTGGGATTAGTAAGTTGTTTTTTTCTTTTTGAAAGAAATTCATACTTTTATTCAGCAAAGATGCATTGAATTGATCAAAAGTGACAGTAAAGACATTTATAATGTTACAAAAGACTTCTATTTCAAATAAATGCTGTTAATTCGAACTTTCTATTCATTAAAGAATCCTGGAAAAAAATATCACAGTTTCCAAAAAAATATTAAGCAGAATTGTTTTCAACATTGAGAAATATAAATATCTTATAAGCACCAAATCAGCTTATTAGAATGATTAAAAGGATTATTAGAAAGATCATGTGACACTGAAGACTGGAGTAATGGGAGTTTTGCCATCACAAGAATAAATTACATTTTAAAATATACTGAATTTTTAAATTGATCAAATAAATGCTTTGGTGAGCATAAGAGACGTCTCAAAACCATTAAGAAATCTTACCAAGCCCAAAACTTTGAACAGTACAGTATAATTTATTTGCATTATTATTTTAACCAAGCAAAATTTAACAGTTCAGTCAAGATCTGTTGCAGTTTTGCTTAAAAAAAAATAAAATAAAATATAAAATAAAATAAAATAAAATAATTATGTACATTAAATTATGTATTTTTCAATCCGGAAGCAAGGTGTTTTCTATTAATGCGCAAGATTTCCGATTAATTAGCCGCTATAGGGAAATAACAAGAAAAATATCAAAGTGCAATAAACTGTTTGCGCTACAAACCAGCGTGTTTATAATTAAGACAATACATTAAAATAATATGATAAAAAATACCAGTTTGCAATATCAAGCAGCATAACAAGCTGTTTTGAACAGCTAAAAATAAATGGAAGCAAATGACACCGGAAGCCAGACACATTAAATTTACAAATGTCCGCGCTCGTTCTTACCTGAAAAATGAGGTTGATAAGACAACTATTTTATTGACCAGTGCAATAAAAATACTAAGTGCCCCATTCATTATCAGAAAGAATAAAAGAAAAAAAAAATTTCAGTCAAAGTCTACTTGACGCAAAAATCTCTCAGTTTGAATGGACATGACGCTTCTGGCCTCAACCGTCTCTTTGATACCTTGAGGTGGGAGGTTTATTGGCACAGCTGGTGGGGTGAAGACTGGCCTGCTGAAGGAGATGAGATGACTGGCATGGACAGATCTGAGCCACATCACTGGAGAGAGAGAGCAGAGCTCCATCATTTATCAGCTCACAGCTACCGTTCAACCGCTCAGGTGCAAAGTGCTCAGGGGCAATCAAATCACTTTCTTTATGTAAGTGTCTGTGCATGTTCTTGAAAAGGGCAAAGGGTTGGAGCGTAATAGAGGCTTCCCATGCCCTAATGATCCCCAGCCAGAGCTGTTTCTAATAGGAAGTCAGACCCAGCACAGGCAAAGAATCCTCCCTCTTCCTCTCTCGGTGTGTCTATGGCTTCAGTCTCTTAACATGGAGACATGACATTTATCCAACGGAGTAGGAGGTAATGAGATCTGCAGTGAGTCATGTAGAGGAAATTTGCTATTAATTTATAACAGAATAGATTTCTTATGACTATATCAAAGGCACCATTTCCACAAATAGTTGTATGGAGGTATGCCAGACCATTAGTAAACACACATAGCCAGCTCCATATTTGTACCCATTATGATCTTGAATACAGTCACAGACCATCCATTTAACTCCTGCATATTTGCATTTATAGGACAAGAATAAATGGATGGATGAATATAGGACATATAGGACAAGAATAAATGGATGGATGAATATAGGACATATAGGACAAGAATAAATGGATGGATGAATCTTGCTGTTAATAAAATAAATAATAGTGTAGATATGTTACACTATTATAGATATGTTATTTTATTTTATTAACATGTTAATAAAATAAAATAACATATCTATAGTGTTTGACCTGGACATTTCATGACAGCAAGATTCATCCATCCATTTATTCTTGTCCTATATTCCTATATCAGCTCTATGGGTGCAAATATAAGGGTTGTTTACCATTTTACACAGAATCTTATGTAACAGAAAGCAGTTAGACACTTGCACTACATCAGAAGATCAAAGATCAATGAGTCTCATCTTGATTGTAGTGAGTGTCTGTCAGATGCAACTCAACCTACGTGGAACACAATGGCAAACGTGAAGAAGATGAAAGAGAAAAGAATGAGGAGAACTAGAAGCCGGAAGCAGAGATATGCTTTCATTCTATTCATAAGCTTTTTCTTCTTGCTTTATTCGAACGTTGTAGATCAGAGCGAGCTTTGCCACATTAAGAACGAGAAAGACTCAAGATCAATTGTAGGGCCTATTCTTCAACCCATGTCTCTAGGAGAAAGGAACTCAATGCACATGCTCAGCACAGGAGGGATCTTCCTTAATCTATGTACAAATGAGGAGCTGCAACTCCACATGACATGCAGTAATCCAGATCACAGAGAACACAATCAAAGCAGCATTATTAGAACTGTTTTTATGGCATCTGTCATAAACAGCTTGGAAACAATGTGGAATCAACAGCTGGTAAAAATGCTGTTGTGTTTCATTTTCTTCTAAGTTTCATTCTATTCTGCTCAAAAGCTGCCAATGTGGCACACTTCACAAGTTTTTTAACTTCATTTACTATAGCGCCCTGAAAACAGTTTCTCAGAAATTAAAACAGTTTCTCATGACATACAGTTGCAAGAAAAAGTATGAACCACTTGCAGAATCTGTGAAAATGTTAATAATTTTAACAAAATAAGGGAGATAATATCCAGGTAAATGACACAAAGTATTAAGAATCAATGGTTCACAAACTTTTGAACTGGGTCATTTTAATAAATTCAGCTATTTTTTTGTCTTATGGATTATATGTAAACATCTTTTATGTAAAATATCTTACTCAGGACAGTACTAAATAAAAAATAACATGCATTTTGTAAGATCTCTCTTATTTTGTTAAAATTTTGCACATTTTCACAGATTCTGCAAGTGGTTCACATACTTATTCTTGCAACTGTATAATCATTTGTGCGAGATGGCAAATATGATATTGTACAACTTGGATAGTATAAAAACGTTCCTATTAAAAACATGTTTATGTTTAGTACTGGTAAGATTAATAAGTTAACCAACTCTATGTCAGTGTTCTCATATAGTTGTGTTTGATATAAAGAGGACAGACAGAAACATTAAAATTCACTTTTGTAAATGTTGGACATTTGAAATTGGGCCATGAACTATCAATTAAACTATCAATTTGTGTTTTTAAAAACTAAAGTATAATTAAGGTTTTTGTCCTTATAAATATATACGTTTTTGTCTTTCTCATTATCATAATATAGTGATGAAAATTATCCAGTCCCAATCATTTCTGTAAAAAATCCAATTCAGCACAACAAACACTACCATAATGTGTATTTACTATTTAAATAAAAAAATTAAAACGATAAAATAATAATATACACTCACCAGCTAAACCAGCTCATTCAACTGCTGGTTATGCACATATCTAATCAGCCAATCACATGGCAGTAACTCAATGCATTTAGTCATGTAGACATAGTCAAGAAGAAGATCTGCTGAAGTTCAAACTGAGTATCAGATGGGGAAGAACTTTGAACGTGGCATAGTTGTTAATGCCAAACGGGCTGGCCTGAGTATTTCAGAAACTGCTGATCTACTGCGATTTTCACACAAAACCATCGCTAGGGTTTACAGAAAATAGTCCAAAAAGAGAAAATATCCAGTGAACGGCATTTCTGACATTCAATTCAAAATTGGAAAACAGAAGATTGGACAAACGTTGCCTGTTCTCATTTTCTGCTGCGACTTTCAGATGGTAGGCCCTGCTGAAAAATCCAGCACTGCTGGTCACCAGCATAAGGATTGTTTTGCATGCTGGGTCCAGCATGGGATTCTGGTTGGTGGTCCCCAGCATGGGAAGCGGGAGAGCTGGTGGACCAGCTACACCAGCTCAGTCTTGCTTGAGAACAGCATGACTATGCTGGTCCACCAGCACTATACCAGCTTTAACCAGCATAAATCAGCCTGGACCAACATGGAACTCATGCTGGTTTATGCCAGGGGGTCAGAATTTGGCATAAACAACATGAAAGCATGAATCCATCCTGCCTTGTATCAATGGTTCAGGTTGCTGCTGCTGGTGTAATAGTGTGGGGGATATTTTCTTGGCACACTTTGGGCCTCTTAGTACCAATTGAGCATCATTAAAATGCCATAGCCTACCTGAGTATTGTTGCTGACCATGTCCATCCCTTTATGACCACAGTGTACCCATCTTCTGATGGCTACTTCCAGCAGTATAACGCACCATGTCACAGAGCGCAAATCATCTCAAACTGGTTTCTTGAACATGACAAGTTCACTATACTCAAATGGCCTCCACACTCACCAGATCTCAATCTAATACAGCAACCCTGGTATTATCTACAGTATTACTAGTACCGATTGCAGCAACTAAGCATAAAAATCAAAGACCTGGGGCCAGCTGCATAAACTTAGCCACTATGTGGCTAATCTTTATTAAAGGTGCAATATGTAAGATTTTCTGTCCGCTAGAGGTCGTAGAGGCCTATTCAAAACAAAGGCGTAGCTTGATGATGCCAAGTTTGAGCGCAGAATTTTGGGACATGTGGTCTTCACCTCACAGTCGGTGAAAAACAATTGGGATAGGACTCGGGAAGAAATTATGTTCATAGATGTGATTATTAACGTTACTGTATTATGAAGCAGAGCAGGACCGAGTGTTGTGGGAGCTGAACGAGGCCGTTGGAGCGATTGCGCAACACACGCTGCGAGCAGCGGAACTTTTATTATGCCACAGTCGCCAGCGCTGCTTCCACTTTTCCGGTCATGAGTATGAGGTAACGCAGCTCTGTTTATCATATTGGATACATTTGAGTGTGTTGAAAATGTTATAACGTTACTCTGTGCGTTTGCTCTGTGGCTGCTGTGAGACACTTGTTGCACACTGCAGTAAGTTAAATCAATTTTAGAATATCTTAATAAATGCTGGATGGCTTGTTAAATTAGATTTAAACAATAAGACTAAACGTGTTGAGCTATATAACAATAATTCATTTTCTGTCTATAAATATATCAACACAGTTGTTCCATTGTCTATTAAAACATGTAAATTTTAAAGTGTCTTAGGTGTTTCCATGGTTTCTACAAAATAAAACCGGAAACCGAGGGTAACGCGGGTATGACGCAATTGACAGGCGACTCCTCACACATCCCGGAGCCTTGGTTAAAATTGCAATTTTCTCACAATTTACAAATAGTTGCAAACATTTGGGATATTGTAAGTACTCAAGTGAACAAATTATATAACACTGGTTTTTGGATATTTTACTGCAAAATTCTTACATATTGCTCCTTTAATCCAACAAAGTCAACAAAAGCTATAACAAAAAATATTTTTATTTTTTTTAAATTAGAGTGGAAATCCTTTTACTAAATAATGTTATCTTGACTGACCGATTCATTTCCACTTTAAAATCATGATTATGTTTAGAACAAGTTCACAATCTCATAATTTAAGATGTCTGTGTTCTCATATAGTCATGTTTGATATGAAGAGAAAAGTTTTACAAAATTGAAATTAGACTTTTTCACTTTTGCAAATGTTGGACATTTAACATTTGGTCCAGATCAACACGGGTTCAAACTATGTGACAGGTCTATAATAAGGCTAATAATTTCATTGGACTTGGTCTGAAACATCAATTTAGTACAGCAATTTGGACAAGTCAAGCTATTTCCATAACTTTCCAAGGGTAAGAAACACACTTCCAAGGTAACATTATAGAGCTGCTGTTGCATCTCTGTTGAAAACAAAAAACCTTTGGCTTTTGACATGAGCAAAAAAGGCATGGAAACTGACCCAGAAAACACAGAATTTTATTACTACTTGGTAGCCTGGGAGACTTCACTGGGTTCTCAGTTAAGTTCCATCTAAGTTTTACCTTTGTCTGACATGTTTCACCTAAAATGAGGAGAAATAAAATAAAAATGGGCACATATGAGACAATTGTTGGCATCCAGTAAAAATCTGATGGGAAATGTGTTCATATTGAAATCTCTGACTCTTGTATCTTAGCAGAGTTTATGACATTTGAGATCTCTTCTAAAATTCTTGATAAGATTACTATAGCTATATTTTAGCATCTCAGAAATCTAAGATGCAGCAGATAAACCAAAAGTCTTCATTTGCTCTCCATTTATTCTCAATGCTGTTTAGGAGAAACAAGCAAAGATCTCATTCCTGAATTTTAATGGATGGGAATGTCCATTAAATTCATTGAGAATTTAACTGCAGAACAAAGCAGGTCTAGACAACAACCTGTGTGCCAAAGAAACGGATAAAGTAGACCTGCAAAATGTAATAATCATTGACCAAGCCTTCCAAAGCATAGGGCAGAGATGACATGAAACCGGTCTGACCTGCAGATATGTCTTAATAAGCAAGGAAAAGATGAAAAGATCAGATGGTGAGATTGAAGGTGCAGAGGAGATGAACGTGACCTCTGGGCAATGTCAGGATGCTCTCGGCATCTCTGATCCATCAGTGAATGCAGAAAAGGCTCTACAGGGATGGAACAGGAGCTGGACAGTGCAAGTAGAGTGATGGAAAGCTGGTTAGGAGCAAATAAATCCAGAAACGATCAAGTTATTACTCTATGACTTTTTGCACTTATAAATCCTTCACAAGTAGACCAGGAGCATGTAATTTATATTTCATGTTGTCTTTAAAACGATCATATGTACATTTTTCTAAAGGCTTAGCCCTAAGGGAAGGCATGTTCCTGAAGTAACCCTATCACTCACTTTCATTAGGAACGTCTCCGCATAGTATTCAAATCCTAGTGTGTCTTTCAAGGGCATAGTAAGACATTTGCTAATTGTGATCACAACAGGTCAACATTGTTTACTAATACCAGATCATGTGACTTGCTTCAGACCTATTATGACTACTAGAGACCAAAGGAAACCAAACCTGTTGTTCCAAGAAGACAGTTTACCTCACAATACTCAGTGATGATGCAGAAGGCGTCTCTCTCCAGGAAGCTGGTGTAGAACTTAAGGATCGCAGGATGGTTCAGTTGAGAGAGAAGCTGAGCCTCTTGAATGGCATGGACCGTCTCATTGGGTTTCAGATCACCAACAGGAATCTCCTTTAGCACCTTCCTGCACAATAAACCACAGTGAAAAGGGTAAAATCATAGAAATAACATATCTTGATTTGAATTATAATGTCTTAGCATCAGTAAGAGAAGTTTGTAATTTCAATATAATTCAATACTGTATGCAATACACACTGAAATAAGTCTTTTATGCCAACCAAGGCTGCACTTATTTGATCATAGATACAGAAAAACAGTAATATTTTTAAATATTATTTTATTTTAAAATTACTATATTTAAAAATGTAACTTATTCCTGTGATGGCAAAGCTGAATTTTCAGCATCATTACTCCAGTCTTCAGTGTCACATGATCTTTCAGAAATCATTCTAATATGCTGATTGGTGCTCAGATATTATTAATTATAATTGGTGCTCAATAATGTTATTATTATGGGTCTTATTATTATTGTTATCATTGTTGAAAACATTGTTTTTGTTGCTTAATATTTTTGTGGAAACCATGACACATTTTTCCAGGATAATTTGATAAATAGAAAGTTCAATGAACAGCACTTTTTTTTTAAATAGAAATCTTTTGTAACATGAAGTCTTTATAAGTCATTATAAGTCTTTTCCTAAATACTTTTCCTTTTGATCAATTTAATCAGTTTTTTAAATTACCCTAAACCATTCAATGGTAGTGTATCACAGTTTCTACAAAATATTAAGCAACACAACTGTTATCAACATTGATAATAATAAAAAAAAAATGTTTCTTGAGCATCAAATCAGCATATTAGAATGATTTCTGAAGGATCATGTGACACTGAAGACTGTAGTAATGATGCTGAAAATTCAGCTTTGCATCACAGGAATAAATGACATTTTAAAATATATTAAAATAGAAAACGGTTCAGTAACACTTTACCATAAGGTTCTTTTGTTAACATGAATTCATGTATTAACTAACATGAACTAACAATTAGCAATACATTTGTTACTGTATTTGTTAATCCTTGTTAACGTTATTTAATAAAAATACAGCTGTTCATGTTACTTTACAGTGCATTAACTGTTAACAAATACAACTTGTAAATGTTGAAAATTAGCATTTGCTCTGAAAAAAGTAAATGTTGTAATTAGCATTAACAAAGATTAGTAAATGCTGAAGAAGAGCAGTTCATTATTAGTTCACGTTAACTAATGTAGTTAATTAATGTTAACTAATGAACCTTATTGTAACCAACAGTTCTTTTAAAGGATTAGTTCACTTCTGAATGAAAATTTCCTGATAATTTACTCACCCCCATGTCATCCAAGATGTTCATGTCTTTCTTTTTTCAGTCAAAAAGAAATTAAGGTTTTTGAGGAAAACATTCCAGGATTCTTCTGCATATATAGTGGACTTCAACAGGGTTCAATGTGTTGAAGGTCCAAAATGCAGTTTCAGTGCAGCTTCAAAGGGCTCTACGCGATCCCAGGCGAGGAATAAGGGTCTTGTCTAGTGATTTTTTAAAAATAATAAAAATGTATACACTTTTTAACCACAAATGCTTGTCTTGCACTGCTCTGCCACGCATCACGTAATCACGTTGGAAAGGTCACGCGTGACGTAGGCGGAAGTACCGCGGTAGGGCGAAAAACTTTAATTTTCTCCTCCAACTTCAAAATCATCCGATATCATTATTTTACCTTTTTTTTTTTTTGTTGTAAAAGGCATTTGGCTTAATCTTTGCACGTTCGATTTGTAGACACTGGATCGGTGCTTCCGCCTACGTCACGCATGACCTTTGTAAAGTGATTACGTCATGAGTGCAGATAACAGAGCTAGTGCAAGACAAGCATTTGTGGTTAAAAAGTATATAAATTTGTATTTATTTATTTTTTTAGAAAATGACCGATCGTTTCACTAGACAAGACCCTTATTCCTCATCTAGGATCACGTAGAGTCCTTTGAAGCTGCACTGAAACTGCAATTTGGACTTTCCACCCAGTGAACCCCACTGAAGTCCACAGAGAAAAATCCTGGAATGTTTTCCTCAAAAACCTTAATTTTTTTTTCGACTGAAGAAAGAAAGACATGAACATCTTGGATGACATGGGGGTGAGTAAATTATCAGGAAATTTTCATACAGAAGTGAACTAATCCTTTAAATTGTAAAAATATTTCACAATATTACTGTTTTAACTGTATTTTTGATCAAATAAATGCAGCCTTGGAGAGCATAAGAGACTTCTTTCAAAAACATAAAAAAAAAAAAAAAATTGTAATTATTCTTTTGAACGGCAGTGTACTTTATCAAATGACAGAAACAGCAATAAAACCGGAGTCACAAATTGAACAACGTGAATGTCCACCACAGTCAGTCGCATCCATCATTCCTCATTATTCATTTTGTATGTGCATATTCTATTCAAGCATTCACCTTTGACAGAAAGCAGTAGATTGACAGCTAATCCAACCGGGAAAATAAAAACAAAGTTGTTAAAGAGTGATATAGGCTGTGGGTTTTTCTCTCAAGAGCCCTCCAAATCAAACTGTTCATCTCATTGCCTGTTTAGCCTTTAATTTTGCACAGTCTCTCTTCAATTTCCTACTGTCTGGAAGCTGTCACCAATGCTCAGATGTACTCTGTTTATATAAGTGTCACGTTCCTCAATTACCAGCTGTAGCCTGGCCCCAAAAATGTCATTTAGGGAAGAACAGATTGTTTTCCCTGACCTTTTCAAGCTTGGAGGGATCGGGAAGCCAGGGCACACTGTAAATTTAGTCTGTCATTAGCTTACAAATTATGAGGGTTCATTGTAATTATTCTGCTTTTAGTGATAAAATGAAGGGAGAGACACCCATTGATAGAAAGTTGCCTTGGCCTATGTGACCTCCCTTTGCAATGAGTAGAAAGAAGGAATCAGTCATCCTCTGATGCATTTCAGATGAAAGACACCCACAGCCAGACTGATTTAAAAATCTGAGAAAATCCATCTGAATAAAAACAATAAGTATAAATTATCATGCCATTATTAAATTCTAAAAACTGATGATCCTGAATAATGCAGAACTTGTGATCATAAGCCATTTTTAAAAACTAAGAATGATCTATATGATAATTGGAAAGAAACTCTGTGGAGAATCATTTTTCCTCCAGTAGGCAGCAAAATATGATCGCCACGTTTGCTGATCAAACTTTATGCACTTCATAATTCAAGTTATAGGGACAAATGAGGAATGCTCAGAGCGGCTAATTTAATCCCATCGGCTTTTAGAAAGAAGAAAAATGCAAATGAGCATTTAACACAAAGGAGGGATTTAAAATCATATTTTAGTGACCTTATTTCCAGACCTTAAGGGAGTTAATCAAATACCACCAACAGAGATGAACGCACTGCATCTGCCTCCTGGTTTTGCTGTAAATTGGTTCGCGGCTCGTTGAAGGAGAACTCTCATTTACCTCTCCTCTCTCTACTTCTACATTCTGTTCTTTCCTCTTCCTACTTGAAAATCATTACAGCAAAGGGAACAGGTAAAGTGCACTTCAGCAGCTCAATGCTGGCCTTGGATTGCTCTCATTCTTCGTGTTTTCCTGGAAGCTGAGACACGGGCCTAATAGCTAATGTGTTTTTAAAGATGCAGAAAGCAACTCCTTAATGGAGTCATTCAAATTCTTTTATCACTGGCGGCTCAGGTCGTTCCAAACCCATACGGCTTGAGTTATTTTGTGCTGGTTCTATTTTTGAATACAATAATAAGCAGTGGGCAACGGAGCTTTTAAGCTCCAAAAAGGAAGCAAAATTACCATAAGATTCATAAAAGTCATCTATGTGATTAGTGTGCTATACAGGTGGGGTCACATAGCGACATTTCGATAAGAATTCACAGCCAAAAAAAAAATAAAAAATTCACTGTCAATAGTGTAGTGATGTACAGTGCTGCCAATTTAGCCATTTTGTTGCTAGATTTAGCAACTTCCTCACCCCTTTTGAGACATTTTTCAAAAGCCTGGCGACAAATCTAGCAACCTCCTGGACAAACCTTATTTAGATTCCGTGACACGCCCCCTGATCTATATTTATATTAATAGAGATCAGTGGACAAGTATGACAGTGGACAAATTTGCATTCGCTTGCAAAAAAAAAAGACATAAAAAAAAATTATTTAAAAAATCCTCCCTTTCCTATTATTTCCATCACCAGTTTTGCATTCACTCACCAATGTTTTGCAAAAGAATGCAAAAGTTTTGTGAGCAAAACTTTTGTAAACGCATTGAAAACTTATTTTTTCATATCTGAACACCTTTAAGGGCTCTCTAACTTTGTCAAATGATTCATCGAAAAGATCTGAAACAAAAGAATGATTCATTCATGAATTGGACATTGCTACTTCTCTTATGAATTTGCCAAGGAGAGCTGAAGCTTTGTGTTCTATGAAAGAAAGATAATAAATTATGGAGTTTGTCTAGTATGGTAAACTTGATGCAGTGATGTACAAACTCAAATAACAAACAATGATCTTAATGGCACAAACACTATTTTGAAGCTCACATTAACATGACTCACTTTAATGGAGAGAATCATTAGTATAACAGGTCAGTCTAATTTCGTCTTGGCCACGTCCTCTCATGTCTCATTAGAGCTAACATACCTTTATAATGCATTATGTTGCAAGACCAATCTAATGAACCGTTAAGCTGATGTTGTGGAAAGCAGTTTACACTCTGCATTATGGATTCACATTAGAAGCTTCTACCCAAATAATGACAAGAGATCAAAACAACAACATATTATTATCATCCATAAAGCTGTTTATGTTTGTGTTTATCCACTTTATTTCAAGTAAAGCATCCAGTCAATTACTGCATGAACTAAACTATTCACAATTGATCATCAACATCAACCTACAGTTTATATGATGAAAACATGTCAGGGATTTAATCTTCTTGCATTAAGATGGCACTTAATAAATGTAACATTTTTATGAACATTTAGCATGTGGTGGTGAAAACGACCTCTCTTTACTTATTGCTATTGTAAATAAATAATACATGAAAATTCATTCAGTCTCAGACTCTCATCCTGCTATTGTAAACATCAGCTAATCAATATTCTCTAGTCTGTTAGATAATGACGGATAGATAGTATTTTCAGATATGTGTCTATATAAATGTTTCTTACCAAGACTGTAATACAGTATTGAACCCCTTCCATAATTTATTAGAGTTTCTAGTTGAAAAATGTGTCAAAGACAGATATGGGTCATTTGAATTCCTTTGAGATGAAAAAAAATAATATACTGCTGTCCAACTATCTTAATATTACATTTATCTCTGACGATAAATACAGGTACCTAAAAGAGTGTCTGTTCTCTCTAATAGGGTGACATAAGTATGAAAAATGTTATACAGAGTGATATATAAACCTATTTTACAAATATACAAATATGTTGTGTTGCTAAGGTTGCCTTATAAGCACAATAAGAAATCAATTTAATTTAGCCTAAATGTAAATACATGTGTGATTTCAATTTTAACCATACTATATTGTTTCACAATACATGTTTATTTAAATTCCAAGCATTTTACCTGTGGAAGAATGTAAAGAAAAGCTCAGCTAGACCTCTTCAGAAGGAAAACGGTATATCATCGATAAAAAAACATCAATCACTGAAATTTCCTGTGGTGAATAATTGAACACGCGTTCATGTCCCATTTCTTAGTCTCTCTCTGGAGGCGTAGAGGCAATTTAAGATCTATTTTAAGGATATAGGAGCAGAAGCTGAGCAAATAACCAACCACAGTCCTTTGCAATTTTAACCTGCATGGTTCCATATTATATTTCAACCCTGAGATCAGAGGAAACAGGTTTGAGTATACAATAAATGTTGACTGACTCCTGCTCATTTTCGAAGTCTATATCCTTTGAATTAATATAACCAAAGCCTTGGCCTAAATTTAACTGTCACCCTATCTGTGATGAGGTTTTGCAGAAAATAATTACATCATCCTAGATTATCACATACACCATTATACCAATATTAGAAAATTCCTGGCTACAATATCAATGGATTATGTTTATCATCAACCATAGTAACTGAGCAACTCTCTCTAAATGTGGCAAAATATTTTACTTTTTATAGGTGTTGTTAAGGTTGGATAACCTTAAATATCACTGTTGCAATTACTATGATGTGTAATGTAAAAAATAAATTGAGAGAAAATTCCCATGATACATGAACCAGGTCAGCGAATGAACCATTTTTAAGGTCTGGAATCAAACAGATGTAGCAGCATTGACCAAGAAAGACCCAAATCTGTCATGCAGTGGTGTGCAAGGAAAGGACAGAGTGCCTGAGAGAGATAGGGAGGGAGAGCGAGAGAGATCAGGAGGTGGAGAGAGACCAGTCTACTCTATACGAGAGCCTGGGCACTTGAAAACAAATTGGGAGATTTTTGGTGGACCTGGACTCAAGTGGGAGGTTGCATAACTGAGAGATGGATCATGAGGTGAGCAGAAATAAGCACTGCTGCCAGAAGTCTCCAGGGAATCTTGTCTGACAGGCAAATCCACAGAGGACAAGCTGAAAGTGGGCTAGCAGGGCCAAATGGATAGAAACGCTCCCCTCCTTGAGTGATATTAGCCGCCTCTGAGAGGAGAATATAATGATATTCAGAAAGATCCAGATCCGCTACACTAATGTTTTGTTTTGTGACTGCCACATTGTAATAAGGAGACACCTATTGCTCATTGGGACATGGGACATGAGGGGTCAAGAGGTCAAGAGATTAAATCAGCAGTCACAAATGAGGTAACAAATTTGTTTTCACTATTCAAAATCTGACTAATATCAAATTTAACCGCAGTGCCAAAAAAACAAATAGATTACAGCCCGGAAAGTCCTGCATAATTACAACGAATTTACAGCCTAACTCGATAATTATAGTGCACCTATAAAGTAAAT
Organism: Hypophthalmichthys molitrix; assembly: GCA_037950675.1. Lineage (NCBI taxonomy): Eukaryota > Metazoa > Chordata > Actinopteri > Cypriniformes > Xenocyprididae > Hypophthalmichthys > Hypophthalmichthys molitrix. Next base: position 26,902,835 of record CM075507.1, on the reverse strand, counting down.
ACATGTAAGTATAGGGGAACAATATGTAAAGTCTTGTGAATAAAGGGGTAACAACCAGGAAAATAACAAATTATTTATACTGTAAGTATTTTAGAACTAAGGGGTACTTATACTATTATGATAGACAACAATCTTACATTTGGGAGCAATTTAGTGAGAAAGTGCACTGATGAAGTTGTCAAGGCAAGTAGAAAGAACTATTGCAATCTTTTTTAATACATGGGAAAATATACTTTTGTTTCTTGTAGTTACAGGGTAAGTATGACATTGCGGGCTGTAAATTAAAGTAGTGCTTGTTACACTCTTATTTCATGTAGTTACAGTATAAGTAGTTTAAAAAAAACGCAAACAATCTGACATCACTTGGAAACCTTTATTTGAAAAACAACTTATTTCAAAACAGATTTAAAGTTACAGCACTTCTTATTCGTTTCTCTTGCTTGGCTTCCTCCTCCTCTTGTTCCTCTTCTTCTTTTTCTTTCTTTCCACTGATGAATCTTAAGAGGGAATCCCATGTCATTTGATATTCTGTATTAAAAGAAAATACAGTACACCCGGAAATGTGCTCACCGTTTACTCATCTTTTACCCTCCATGCCATCTGAGATGTATATGACTTTCCTTCTTAAGATGAACACAAACAAAGTTTTTTAGAAAAATAAATAATATCTGGGAACGCTTTATAATGCAAGCTCATGTGTTCCTAAAAGTCGAAGCATCAAACAGCACATACAGCAATAACTACAGTAATCCATACGACCCCAATGTATGAATCAATGTCTTCTGAAGTGAAACGATACGTATTTGTAAGAAAAATACCAAATATTTTAAATTTTTAAACTTTCAACCAACTGTCACTTGCACGGGCATAAGAGGGTTGAGAGTTCATGCTTGATGTAACTTGAAGCGTGACGTAAGCGTGCCGAGAAACTCACGCGGAAAGTCATGCGGATGTCGGATGCCGTCAGATAATGAGAATGAGAAACAAACAGGACAAAAAAAAAAAAAATTCTGGGTGTACTGTATTTTCTTTTAATGGGATTCCTTCTTAAGATTCATCAGTTGAGAAACAAGAGGAGGAGGAAGCCAAGCAAGAGAAACAACAACAACAACGAAAAGTGATAAAACATGTATACTTTCTGTGAGGACTTTAGAATTTGAAATGAAAAGTTGATTTTAAAAAAATGAATAAATGAATAATAAGTGTTGCAGACCTGTTTTTAATTAAGTTGTTTTTCAAATAAAGGTTTCGGAGTCAGTGATATCAGATTGTTTGCATTTTTTTTTTATTACTTACCCTGTAACTACATGAAATAAGAGCGTAACAAGCACCACTTTAATTTACAGCCCACAATGTCATACTTACCCTGTTACTACATGAAACAAAAGCATATTTCCCCATGTATTAAAAAATATCGCAATAGTTCTTTCTACTTGCCTTGAAACAACTTAATCAGTCATTTTACGCACAAGTGCAATCTTCAAAAATGGCACTGATTGTTAGCATGCTAAAATATACAGATTAAAATGTATATATTTAAATAGAATGAAAGATATAGAACGCATTGAATGTTAGCTTGCTTACTGTGTCCAAGAGCATGTCCACGTGTCATTTAACAAGAAACTATGCTTCAAACCACAGCTCGAGAGCTGTAGCTCCAAGTTTGTGATGCTGTTTGCAAACGTTAGGTGGAACTATTGTTTTTGGGAAACACCAAATCTTTGAACTGTTGGTAATGACAGAACTTGCGATCATAGTTTCAACTTCAATCAACAAATTTTGATCTGTTGTCACTCAAAGGTATTGTATTCTGGTTCTTTTGTGTTCTTGTCACAGCTTAAATATTACTAAAAAAAATAACAAATAAAGCTATATAGAAATATTAAAAGCACATAACTAAAACTAAAAATTGAAAACTAAAAATATATAAAACAAAGCTAATTAAAAATATTAATAAATGCTTTAATAGTAGTCTATAGAAAATAATACTAAAATAACACTGATGAGGATTAATTATGTGAATAATTATTCCTTACAATATGAATTGTGATAGCTCAACCAGGACAAGGTGTTTAATTGACAAGCCTGCTATTATGATCTTCTTTGTTCCATAAGTATATGGATTTATTTAGAATACAACACCACTCGGAAATCCCTAGCACCCACAGTGGTACTTTTGGCACATTTGTGAGACTATTAATGAACACCAGAGCAGATGACAGGCTGCTCTTCTCTGCTCACATTCATTTTGTTAATAAAGATGTTGTTTGTGTAAAGGTCACACTTCTCAAAATGGCTCCCCATCTGGATAAAACACAGATTGTGTCACACTGAATATACATTTGAAATCTTACAGAAATGGTTCATATAATTGAAACCCCATGTTATTATTGTCTTTCTTCAGACACAAAAAGAAATGTCTGAGCTGCTTTTTTATCATGCAAAAAATTAAATGGTGATTTACATTCTCATGCTCCAAAAAGGACAAAATAAGCATCATAAAAGTAGTCCAAATGACTTGTGTATATTGCAAGTCTCTATGTGACTTTTAAGTGATAAATGAGGTGTGAAAGCAAACACAGACCAGAGGTATGAAACATACAGACAAGTGTAAAACAAATGTGTCTTAAAATGTGTTATGAGGGACTTCATATTGTACATAAAAAGTAGATAAAAAGGGCAACAAATCACAAATAAGCAAGAAGCATGGCCCAAAAAAATATACAGTATCTAGAGCTTTACATCATCATCTGCCTACTAGGGCTGGGTTAAAAATATTGATTTCTCGATTTTAATCCATACTCATTTAGAAGAACTGATATCAATTTTCAAATCCCAGTAATCGATATTTTAGTTAATTTCAGTTGATTAATAAACAAAGCTTTGTAGAGCACCTCCCATCCAATAAATCTCAATAAACTCTGTGCTTTGCTACTTGTAATCTGAAATAATGTCTCACCTTTCAAATTCTGTCAATTTTATTATGAAATTCAAACAATAAATACCGTTTTGGCGCTCTTTAATGTGGTGTATCAGATCAAGCGAAGCGGCAGCGGCCACATGAACCGATCGTCTCTTCCGCTTTACTACTAGTTACAGCACAAAATAAGCATGAATGAACATCAGAACATATGTTGAAAGATACAATACAACTTACTGAAACTGGTATCATGTCTCGTGTGTTCAATCAGTGTTTCAAGCTTGCAAACAATAGCCGCGTTTCCATTACAGATTTGCGCAAAATTTTTGCGATATTTTCTAAATGTTGATAAAAAACGATTGCGATATGACGGCGTTTCCATTAACCGATGTTATGCGACTAAAACTCTCGCGATGAGTCATTTTCCTCTCGCGATAAGTCATTTTCTAAAAGATACTTATTTCTGAGAGCTTTATTTGGAGCGTAATATTTGCCACAGCTTCTGGAAGCCCTTCTCACTCATATATGCTTCCCTGGGTGCTTCTCAATACTCCAATGGATGCTTCCTTATTTTTTCGCTGCTCCATCCTCCAGCCTGTGACCTGGAAACCCTTTTTTTTTTTTATTCTATAAATGCACCGCGAGGAGGTGAGGAACGAGGAGTGAGAAAGCTTCTTGAGGAGCTATGAGCGAGGATGCACAGGTGCATAGACATCTAATACTATTAGTTTCTAGTATGTTAATTATTAATTGTTAATAGATTAATAGGCTAGCCTACTATTAGTATTAGATGTCAAACTTAAATAACAGAAGATCCCTCGAGGCTCGAGCGCAGCTGATGACACTTTAAAGGGTTAGTTCACCCAAAAATGAAAATAATGTCATTAATTACTCACCCTCATGTCGTTCCACACCTGTAAGATCTTCATTCATCTTTGGAACACAAGTTAAGATATTTTTTATTAAATCCGATGGCTCAGTGAGGCCTGCATTCAAAGCAATGACATTTCCTCTCTCAAGATCCATAAAGGTACTAAAAACATATTTAAAACAGTTCATGCGAGTTCAGTAGTTCTACCTTAATATTATAAAGTGACGAGAATATTTTTGTGCGTCAAAAAAAACAAAATAACGACTTTTCAACAATATAGTGATGGGCCGATTTCAAAACACTGCTTCGGAGCTTTGCGAATCGAATCAGTGACTCGGATCTCCTATCAAACGGCTAAACTGCTGAAATCACATGACTTTGGCGCTCCGAGTCACTGATTCGATTTATGGATCTTGAGAGAGGAAATGTCTTTGCTTTGAATGCAGGCCTCACTGAGCCATCGGATTTAATCAAAAATATCTTAATTTGTGTTCCGAAGATGAATGAAGTCCTTACGGGTGTGGAACGACATGAGGGTGAGTAATTAATGACAGAATTTTCATTTTTGGGTGAACTAACCCTTTAAACTGACACTTGAGGGATCAAGAATATTCCAATATACAAATAAGATTTCATTCGATTACCCCGTCCTCATTTTTTTTTTTTTTTGCATCCTCCCGTTGCATCTATGGGGTGAAGCTGAGGTGCGAGGAAAGAGATGCATAAATAAGAAAAGAAGAGCACACCCTGTCTCGTCTTCTGTACAAACATACAGCACTATCTTTAAAGAATATGACTGTATGTCAGGTGACCTCTAAATGTGAAAAAACTTTGTTTTTTTATGACAGCCGATAGATATATATATATATATATATATATATATATATATATATATATATATATATATATATATATAAAATTTTAAAGCCAACAAAAGCCTACAAATCAGTTCATTTTATCCTTTTATATGTACCAACTGAGGTTCCCTGTTTGGTTTACAGCATTAGATGAGATATTTTTTCCTTGAGGAAATTTGCAATGTACTGTACATGATAGGCTACAGTTAATCGATATCGAATCAAATTAGGCCAAATCAAAATCGAATACCAGCCCTACTGCCTATAAAAATTCCAGCCAGGCAACAAATAGAGTGCTTAAGCAAATGATGAAGCAGCGGCTTTTTGGAAAGATGTGCTGAGGGACTCACAGGATGTGAGCCCTACTTTTGGGGCAAATCCAGAATAGGAAGTAATTTGTCTGGGCTAATAAAGCCTAGTGAGAAACCAGCTGGAGGAAAGGGGTACAGCAGTCTCAGTTCACAGCGCCCAGCACTGACATTTGGCTCTCACAAAGAAACAAAGGAGTCCATAGCACTGTAAGAGCCACTGAGGCAATAACAACAAAACACATACCCAGCAGGATTTTTTTAAGGCTGAGAAAAGACTGAGGAAGGAGAACTGGTGCATAAGTGTGCTAGAGAGAAAGGGACAGGAGGTGTGGTGGTCATTCAGGTTTGGTGCCAACACTCTGCATGTGATGGGTCAGAAGCTGGCGAACAGCTGCGATGGGCTAACAAGCAGAAAGCTCAGGGTTAAAGGAACAGTAACCCGTAGCATGACGCCACTCGCCTGTAAGGCAGCTAAAGTGTGGAGCTGTTCCTAATTGGCCTCCATTTTCACCAGCATCTCTCTAGCTTCCAGTTCCATCTCCTTGTTTGATATGGGTTTCACAGAGAGGGTGTTGCCAAGTGTGATAGACAGAGAGAACAGTTAAAGTTCACCCAAAAATGAAAATTCTGTTATCATTTACTCACCCTCAAGTTGTTCCAAACCTGTGTAAATTTCTTTGTTCTGCTGTACACAAAGAAAGATATTTGGAAGAATGTTTGTAACCAAGCAGATCTCGCCCCCTATTGACTGCCATAGTTTTTTCCCCCTTCAATGCTAGTCAATGAGGGGCCAGATCTGCTTGGTTATAAACATTCTTCCAAATGTCTTTCTTTGTGTACAGCAGAACAAAGAAATTTATACAGGTTTGGAACAACTTGAGGGTGAGTATGACAAGATTTTCATTTATGGGTAAACTATCCCTTTAAAGTCACCATGAAACGGAAGTTGCAATAGTCTTTTCTTGCTTATTGTGAAGTATATCTGAGTGAAATGGCTTCTCTAACAAGAAAAAAAATGTAGGACGGGACTTGATTGTGTCCATTGGGAATTGATTGGAATGCAGTGGTTTGCCATTGTTGCAATCTCATCTCATGTGAGTGACAGGTTGTACAGCCCTTGAGAAACATGTCAGAGAAGAGAAGTTGTTTTGATTAAAGATTATAAGAGGGCACATGAATTAAAAAAATTATGATGTGCATGGATAAATCATTTATAATAAAAACTACAATATTGCAAAAAATAAGAATATGATTTCATGATGATTGAAAAGCAGCAAATGAACAGACAGCAGTCTAGTTTGTTTTGGGTTTATGAATCTAATTATAATCTAATTATACATTTTATAAATATCAATATGTGAAGTATAATATGTGATCGGTTGGTCTAAACAGCAAAATAAAACCAGATAGGGTGAACAGGACTGAGCTCTGCAGTTCAAGGTCTATAACACACGGATGAAACTATCCGTTAGCAATCCCATTCATCTTAATGGCAGTTTCTAAGATGGCCCATACAGCTCCAAACTGAGTTTCAGTCTGTTCCACACACTAAACTATCATATGACTTCAGAAGACTTGAAATACAGCTATGATATTTTTGCATCGTTAATTGTAATTGCATGTTGCAATACTTTAAAATTTCTTCTTTTGATTTTTATGAAAGAAAAACATTATTATGACAGTGAGTAAATATAAGTTTTATTTCATTGTGAATTTCACAAAACTATTTTAATACAATTAATTTAATAATTTCACAAATTACAAAAGTTTGAAGTTTTTTTTATTTTAGAGAATTTAATACTTATTCAGCAAGGGCATATTAAATTCATCAAAAGTGACAGTAAAGACATCTATTTCAAATAAATGCTGTCTTTTTGAACTTTCTATTCATCAAAGAATCCTGGGAAAAAAAATGCATCACAGTCTCCACAAAAATTAAGCAGCACAACTTTTTTCAACATTGAATGATTTCTGAAGGATCATGTGACACTGAAAACTGCTGAAAATTCAGCTGTCATCACAGGGATAAATTATATTTTTAAAAAACATTAAGATCGAAAAAATTAAATTTTTAAACATTAACATTTTTGAAAAATGGTAATAATATTTCACAATATCAGTGTTTTTACTTAATTTTTGATTAAAAAATTGCAGCCTTGGTGAGCATAAGAGATGTCATTCAAATGAAAATGTTTAATAGCTTAGTACTCATTATACAAACACATTTGGCACCAGAATCAAGAGCCATGTAATAAATCCATATATAGAACTGACACAGCCAAATATTTGTTCTGTTTTGAGAGCAATGTCCTCATAAACTAAGACCCACTGGTTTTAATTTACTGTGGGAGCTTCACTGTGAACTGAATCTGGGTAAGATGTAATATTGCCACGATCACCAAAGCACCTAATGCCTCCTGAAATAATGACTCACAATTTCCTTTCTTCTTTCTTTTCTCTGATTCAAAAGCAAACCTGCCCATTTAAGACTGCAGGCCTCTACAATAAATCAGCTTCACATATTTCACAACACATCCTCCAGATGATTCCAGCAAGGCTTCCCTCAGGACTTTCTCACTTTTAATGTAAAAAGCTATGAGAATCTTGTAAATCGCATAAGACTTTATGCAATTTAGCTAATATACCAGTGACAGGCCATTTATTCTGTCTGAGAAAAAAAATGCACCTATACAGAAAAATAAATATTTACATTACTAAAAATGAAAACTGGATTAAGCAAGAGAGTATTAAAATTATAAATATTGCTCTCTAATGAAAGCACAATAGAGAGTTTGATCTTACACCATTTATGATCATAAAGAATAAGAGATGTGTTGATAGTAACATGAAGCATTCCTCAGTTATTTTGAAGGAAAACATTACTGACTGATTAGTAGTTACAAAGACCAATGCTGCTCTCAGGTGGCCGGAGAAGGGAAGTGAATTTTGAAGCCCAATTTCAATATTGCCATAATTTAAATCATTTCAACAATATGCACAAGCATATTTTCTCTCACACAGAGGATGCATCTGGAATAATGAGTAACTCATTAAATCCTTCACACACAAAAACTATACATAAATTATTACAAAGTAGGAGGTCAACCCTCTAATAATACCTGTAAACACCATGTATTAAAGGGATACTTCACCGCTGGCAAAATGGGCTTTCAATAAAACTTGGCTGCCTATACAGTAGAAAGTAGAAAAAGTTTTGAAATCGGTGCAGAGAAAAGACAGAAATCTTCCCTTTTCCCAAATAAGTAAGAAAACTTCAATACCCATAATGCAATGGTCATTTTGCCAACCAAGGCACTCCCACCAGTCTGCTCTGAATAGGTTTAGTGGCACATTCAGTGCCATATCCAGTTGTCATTGGCATGTGCCACTTAAACTTGTGACGTGTTGATGGATTGCATCCCGTAGTGGCACCAAGTTTATGTAAATGGTGTAAAATATGCACTTAACCACAGAACAACATTTAATTAATAAGAAGTTGCTTTCAACATAGGGTTTATACATCCTGGAGTTATTATAAGTTTCTTTTTTATATAAATACATATTGTAAACACACAGTTGAGTTTGATAACTCAACACATTTTTTTCTATTTGCATTATCATTCATTCAGTCATTTGAAATTACAAAAGAATATAAACACTATTTAGATCGGTGGTCATAAATACAAAGTTCTGTCATGAAACTCTAGATAGCGCAGGCTGATGGGTTCTTAACTCAATCTGCTTGCAATCATGTCATTATCTACAATGAGCTTGCTGCTAAAACTTCAAATACTTGGTCAGCAATTGCTATAGCAGTGCAGCGTGCTTTCAGAAATGGATGTGACTGCGTTATTCGTAGTGACCATGATAGATTTATTCCATGTGTTTCCTAGAATGGGCAGTTTATGTGATCAACAACATACAGTAGCACTGGTATTGCATAACATTCAGTGGCACATGCCACTCAAAAGTGCCACCAACCGACTACATGTTTGAAAAATATTGCCAATTGATTTTTTTTTTTTTTTTAATCACTAAATTTGGCTATTTATGTTAATACTGCTACTGGAGAATTCTTTGCAAAACCAAAAATTACCCTAATGTAACCCAAAATGCATGGTGACCACTACAGTGGAGACGCGCACACACACACACACACGCACACACACAAATATATGTATGTATATATAAATATATTTATTTATTTACTTACTTATTGCATTTATTAGAAGGTTAAATTAGGTTGGTGTGTGAAAAGTGAAACCCCTGGAAGCAGATTGCATGGGAATCACTGCTATAAAGGACATTAATGGCGAGAAGTATTAAAGGACTTACAGTCTCTCCGCTGCTACTGCCTTTGTGTCTTTAACAAGGTACACAGTGCCGAAGCTTCCCTTCCCGAGTCTCTGCTGAATGATGTATCTGTTGGCTATCAGGCTGCTCGGATCAGATGTTTGTGTGGAAGGAAGACAGTGTGTTTGGCCTGGACGCTCACGAAATCTGGGCATTTTCAGTCATGAATCCAGTGCAGCCAACTGCAAGAGATAAAGGTCGAGAAAATATCTCTTGTTGACGTCTCTTGACGTTTTCTTTTCTTTATTTATTTTTGTGTTTTTGGTAAGTTCCTGAATTTAAAAATGAGTATGATCAACATAAACAACATTCATTTGAGTCATAAGAATGACTTAAAACCACATTCCATCATATTTTCCACCCTTTTTTGTCAACATGCGTAGCAAAAACAAAATTACTGCACAAATACACTGTAGTTTTTCATTATGTTGCCACGCTTAACAAATTTAATGATCAAAACATTGAAACAAAAAAATCGAATTCACCACACTTGTTCTCTTTGTTTTATATAAAAATAATTATTAGAGTTGATAAATTTTTCTAACCTCACCTGTGGGTCGGAAATTCGCGCTCTTAACTTCCTGTGTGTTAAGTCGTTGTCATGGGAACACTGCAGCGGAATTTTTATCCTTTAGATGGCGCTAATGTACAGTGTTGCCTGTTAACTAAATAAAGTTGATGTGTTAGCAAAGAGTATAGAACCCAAGAGGCGACACTTTGGTACTTTTTGGGTAACAGCCACTAGATGGCGCTCCGGTAGCGCGGCCGCCATTATGGGGTGAAAATACTAACTGTACCATAGAATCCCTCACATCTTACGCACCCAAAATCGGCGAATTTCACTGCCAAATCAGAAGCGCAATAGAACATTTTTCAAATTAAGTCATCAGCAAATCGTATGGCACCTACAGTAAATGTTGTATTGTCTTATATACGTTTTATTTTACCAGTTGTGGAATCTAACCATTCATCCGAGGTAACGTAGTTAGCCTACTTTATTGAGTATTTCCATTTTATGCAACTTTACACATTTATTAATAGTAAATTAATAATTAATAAATTTAAGATCATCATGTTTGCTGCTAACAATATATTTCAGACCTAGTGGAGTAATAGTAATATTAGTATGACTCCATAGGTCTGAATTGAAATAGGCTATATTGTACGTTTTAATGGATCATGCTACAAACATAACGATTATAATAGCCTACATGATGCATTGATTTGTCCGTTATCCCATAATTCCCACTTTTGCTTTAACGGACATTAGACACCACTGCAAAATCAAGCTGTTACATTCATATATTTATTGTCCAACTTTCCCAATTTTTCTGATGCATGTCCTTAATTTATTTTCATATGTTGGTATTAATTCAGTGTTTATAAGCCTAATGCTAATACTAGATCTTTTAAAGAAATTTAACCCAAACTGACTGGGTTTCTAGAGAGCAAAGGTTTTGTGAAAAAAGTGGAAGGCTTACACAAAGTCTGTAAAATAAACTGTTAAAAGGATTTGATGATCACTAGTGATAGTATTTTATTCTGTGTTGTCATCATTCAGGTTGGATTTCAGCTTTAATTTTTTTTTAACAAAGCAACTGATATTGCCATAGAAACTAGTGGACTGCCGAGTCGCTTTCACCCCAAAATGGCGGAAACGCAGGGCTGCTGCTGGGCGCCGGTGTTGCAAGGAAACGTTCTATTGAGTGTCGCTTCTTGTTAATGTATATTCTTTGGTGTTAGTCAGGTTGTGGATATCATTGGAACTTGATCAGTAAATTGATGCATTATGATATCAAATTATGGGATCATGTAGGCTTATAAAGATAAAATAATAATACAAGACCAATCAAAATATCACAAAATATTTATTATGCATATTTGGTCTATAACAATGCATAGCTGCACATGAAATTCAAAAAGTTTCAAAAGACACAAATTTATATTTGTATAACACTTCCACCCTGATAGCACATGTACATCACGGAGACGTCCATTTTATGTGTGTTGCAGATGCGTCTTAGAGAGGTTTCCTGTCAGATGTCAAATAGACATTTAGAAAATGTCTTTAAGATGTTTATAATTTAGAATTTATGTACAACTGCTTTTTAAAAGATATATATCAGATGTTTGTACACAACAGATGTTTTCCAGATGAAGCGCTCTTTAAAAGACATCTTAGAGACATTTTTGTGATATCTGGGCATTGATTTCTATTGTTAATTGTAGCAAAAGCTATTTTATACACCATCTTCCTCATTAATATTTCATAATTTACTATGATTAATTATCTGTTTTTCTCATGTGAACCGTTGCTCCCCATTTTACTATTTGAAGGGGACATTTTGTCCACACAATGTAGACAAAACGAAACTCTCTCTCTCTCTCCCTGTCTCTCTCTCTCTCTCTCTCTCACACACACACACACACACACACACACACACACACGTTGGGTTTCCATGTTTTATGGGGACTTTCCACAGACATAATTATTTTTATACTGTACAAACTGTATTCTATCCCCTAACCCTAAACACAAGCCTCACAGAAAACATTCTGCATTTTTACATTTTCAAAAAACATATTTTTTGGGGATTTGGTCCTCACAACATAGGGTTAGACAGGACCACACACACACACACACAGGTTTGTTTTTGTGAATTGTGGGGACATTTCATAGGCGTAATGGTTTTTATACTGTACAAACTGTATTTTCTATCGTGCTACACCAACCCTACACCTAAACCTACCCATCACAGGAAACTTTTTACTTTCAAACAAAAACTCATTCTGTATGATTTATAAGCCTTTTGAAAAATGGGGACATGGGGTAATGTCCTCATAAGTCACCCTCTCCTTTAAATACCTATGTCATACCCATGTCATTATACAAATTTGTGTCCTGATATGTCACAAAAACGCGCACACACACATACAGAGAAAGAGAGAGAGCTGAATATTCACTGCTGAAAGTATAAGTTTAACCATTCATCACTGTGCTGTAGATGGATGAATCATTCTCCTGCTTTGTATTGGCAGACCTAGAAATAAAGAAAATCATTACAGTGACATTCTCACAAATTCATATTCACAATCAATATACTTCAACATAGACATACAAGATTGACATTATCTTCATAACTATTGGTCAGATTACAAAATTTAAGTACAGCACAGAGAAATGTTTTAGTGAAGTGTCTCTTGAATGCTCACTTTTGAAGCAGTTTTTTAGGTTGAATGTTGACAGATGCATATTGAACTTCATCTTCCTGCAGCACATTCTCTGCTTCCTCTAGGTTTGTGGAGGCTGTGGGTGCTTCTGTTTTAGCCTAAAAGCAAGAAGATGGGACACAACATGTTGTCAACTGTCATCTTTTGTTCAATTTCATGCCTACCAGCTAAGACCAGCTAAGCTCAGCATTAAGAAAGGTTTTTTGATGAAGCTGGTTGACCAAACGAGGCTTACTGGTTAAACAAACACCAACATGCAAAACACAACATGTTGGTACCATTTCAACAGGGTAGTTCATCTTGTACAATTATAATTTACTGTATAACACAGTGTTAAACATGATAACACTTGTTTTTGTTCTTATTATGCATGTCATCTTTACTCCCTACAGAAGATACATGTACAATATACATTATATATACATGTTAAGGTTTTACAAATATCTTACAGTTGTTTGGTGAGTGCTGTAATGAGAAACCTGGGTTTCTTCTCCATCCTCCTTTGGTTTTCCGTGAGTTTTTGCTTTCCTTCTAAAAGTACATGTGATAGACATGCATTATAAATAGCACAATTTTGCTGATACATTAAAAATCTTGGATGACTTCAGAAAAGGTTTGATTCTGAGAAAATTTTATACTTTCATTATTCCTTGTTGAATAAACAAAACAAATAGGTGCATGAACTGATCTGATGCCGTTTAACAATTTCTTTTGGCTACATGCTGTCAACTTTGTGTCGCAAGCCTTAACCACTGGCCCTCACCAACATAAAACTCTCTGGCAGCTACACAAAATGCACAAATGCAAACTTTCAAACTCATTTTATTTTCATCAGAGCTCTTATATGCTTTCTAAATTGTGCAGTGTCAGTTAATGTTTCACTCAGACTGACTGAAAGAGTTATAATACATTGGTGTGTGCAAGTACAAGCAAAACAAAATGTCCTACCTTCTTATAAGCATCACAGCTGTAGTAATGAAACCAAGTGAGACTAAAGACACTACAATAATCAGAACTGTTGGGGATCCAGTGACATCTATTGAGGACAAAGAGATACTTGTTAAGGAAAAAATATATCATTGACTTTAAAATATGCACAATAAATCTGTCATTTTTCAAATATGAATATTGTAGAAATGAAAATATTTATAATATGTTTACCAGTTCAACCAACCTTTAATGTAAATTCTAAATTCTTCAGATACAGTTGTTTTAAAGTTTCTCAAAGAGCAAGAGTATTTCCCAGAGTCTTTAGTAGTTACACTGCTGAAGGTGAGGACGGGGTCTGAATGTTGCATCAGTTCACCATTCTTAAACCACTGAACCTCAGCTAAATTACCAGGGCAGTCGAGTTTGCATGTCAGATTCAAAGAGTCTCCAACTATAATGCTTCCATTTTCTCTTGACCTGGTCATGGACACCCTTAAATCTATCAGAAAACAAGAAAAAATACACCATAATGAAACTGAGAGCAGCAAAAACATCAAGTAATCATTTTTTTAGAATAAACCTTTTATATTTACCATGTACTGAAATGTTCACACCAGGATTACCTATCCAACGTCCATTTGTTGAATCGGTTATAAATCTGAATTTATACTCTCCAGAATGTGTTTGATTAATATTACTGATCAAAAGAGAACAATTTGAAGTTTTATCTCCAATGTATCGAAAGTTTCTTTGATTATTGTTGGCTTCACTGTCATAAACATATGGCTCATTTATACAGTAGCCTGAGTTTGATCTCATTGAACACCATAGCACTTGATGTACTTGCGCAGGTGGATAATTAAATGTACAGGCAATAGTGACATTGGATCCCCTCGCAGCACAGATCGGTGGAGGATAAATCACCTCCCACTCATTACTGAGAACACCTGGAGCACAAAACACTTTATTCAGAAAGAGTATTCATATAGATTAAAAGGGATAGTTAAAATATATCTTGAGATCTATTATATATATTGTTATCTATTGTGAATAAATATTTTAAATAAATAATTTACATAATTAATCAATAGGTAATAACAGAGATGGGATCCAAAGAAAAAAAGTTATCATGGAAATAAAGTTTTAGAATTAAAAAAGTAAAATAAAGAAAAGTTATGGCATTAATAAATATGAAATATTTAGGATTTTGCACTATTTATGTCACTAACCAAATAAGCAATTGTGAACCTAATATATACCAGATATTAAGAAATTCTGAACATTTTTCTGTTCAACCTTTTATTATAAAATTAAAAGATAAAAAAAGAAAGATTTTTTACTATAGTGGCCTCAGAGATTTGATCTCCATTGTATGTATACAATAAATATTCAGTTTATTGCAATCTGATATCATCAGATCATTACAGAAGGAATGAACAACAGACACAATTTACAAAAGACACAAGAAAATCTTTTCTTACCAGGCAAGAGAAGTAGAATAATTTGCAGCATTTCAATTCACTGTTTCAGTTATTTGGCTTACAGAAGATGTTTTTATGTCACTGTATGAAAAAAGACTGAATGAAAGAAGAAGTTGCAGAGACAAACACTGGCATTTCCATTTCCTTTCTAATACCCTTAAAGGTGCAGTGTGTAAACTACAACCAACGACAGCTCACCCCTCCCTTTTGAAGCAAAATAGAGAAGCTACGGTGGCCGTGTGGCCGACACAAGTCAAAGATGTCGTCTCTGAGACAGCAGAGAGTACGTTAGCCAGTCAAGCAATGAGGTTTCTTCTTACTTCTAACAAAGAACGATCTCTGCTTTTAATAAACCAGACGACTACTACTACCAAAGTCCTTTTAAAGGTGCAGTCACACTGCACTTTTGGGATGCCATTGACTTCCATTCATACGCATGCAAATGTGTCAGACCGAAAACGCAAGCTTGTGTGAAAAGTTTAGCATTTTGTTGCGTTCCAAAGTTCAAGTTTGTTGAACTCTGACCGGTGAATTTGCATCACGTGAAGCTTGCGCCCAGTAGAAGATCGATTCGTCACGGCATGACCTCTTGGCTGAATTAAAAGAATTATATTTTTGCAGTAAAGTCGAGTAGGTTGTATATTTTTACATTTTGAATGTATTACTATATGTTATATGTTGAATTCACGTTTATAAAAAAGACGTACCGTGACGTCATATCACAACCTATGCAGCATCCGATGAAATTTCACACGTTCAAAGTCTAGTGTGACCGCGGCATAAGACAAGTCATTTCATTCGGCGGCCATCTTTGAAACGCCTCTCGGGCATGCAAGTCTTTAAAAGGGGAAACGTCAAATTCTCCAAAGCTGTTTGCCAAGCTTTCGATTAAATTTCATATTTGAAATCACCAATGAAATCTGACAACAACTGTCTCATAAATTTTGCTTCTAAACGCTCAAAAAAACGCAAAAAAGAATCATGACAAAAAACGGTATTTATTCAGGCTGGATCAAGAGAGCAAAACTTAAAATAGCTGTTGATGTGAAGCAATAACCTATTTATTGCTTGTTTAATATAAGTAATTGCAAAATGAAAATTTTGCATGTGCAATCCTAAATGTGCATATCTTGTGTCTCATTTCGGAGGCGCGCGTCTGACTGTTTCTATAGGAACCGTAGCTTCTAACGGCTGCTGCAGTGACGCGATGACTTTAACAATCGGTGACAGGCTCTTATTTAGAAGGTGGGACTTATTCCGCCATATTGCGCGTTGCACTTTCTCCCATTCAAAACAATATGAGTGACATGTCTTGTGTTGTTCTATAGTCTTTGCTACTACTACTTCTTCTTCGTGCGTTTTCAACGTAATGATGATGCAAGCTGCATTTAAAAACACAAACGATTTAGAAGAAGTCCATTTAGGGCTGCTGTGGAAACATGCCGGCGCAAAATGACGACTTGACATGGAGGGGGAACCCCCGGTGTATGTAGATATAAATGGCTCTTTCTAAGGTAATAAAAACATAACGGTTTTTATACACCACTGAAAACATGTTATGTATATTACAGTATATTGCATTTCTATCAATAGACCCTCCCAAATTTTACACATTGCAAAGAAAAAAGAAAGAAAAAAGTTAAAAGTAAAAGTTTCTAAACATAATTTTGCTACCTACATATGTAAAACATGTTCCAAAGCTATAAGGGAAAAACATTTTAAAACGTTTAAATTTATAATTATAGTACTGTATGCTTTGGTTAGACATTTTGTATAGCAAATGTAAGTAGCCTACACTGTAAACCCTAATAAGTTGAGACTACTCTAATTATTTGAGGAAACTCATTTCCTCAGTTTGCTTGAGTAACACTTATCAAGTTCACCTAATGTGGTATTCACATTGAATTAACTTAAGTAGATAACTTAAAAGGCAAGACTTAACACAAAATTTTCATTTTGCAATTACTTATTTTAAACAAGCAATAAATATGTTATTGCCTTACATCAACAGTTATTTTAAGTTTTGCTCTCTTACATTTCATAGCTGACCTTCAATAAAATATAGGCTAGTGATTTAACAGCATATTACCCATATGTCATAAATGAACAAAATTCAATTACACGCATTTGAAGAGTTAAAGTAATGAGTACCAGTATCAAACAATAACCAGTGACTATCATCAGAACTCTTAAAACTTTTAAAACTATGTGCTGTAAGGTAAAAGTTCTTCTTTATCATGGTGACTCTCTCACGTTGACCGGTCCAGTCTGCCAAAGCCGCTGCATAAGGAAAACACTAGTTAATGTTGCCATTAACGTCACCACTCAGGATTGGTCACTTGTCTGTTGCCTGGCCACCAGTTTTTTATTTACCTTTGCATTGCAGACAAGCAGAGACCAGAGATTATATTGGGGAGATGAGAGGGTCTGTATCTCTTACCACTGGAGAAAGTGTAACAGCTAACTTGGATCACGTGAGGCACCTCAGCCTGTCGTGTAATGTCAGTGACGTCAGTGCCCGCCATTTTATGACAGTCGGTTACAGTTTACGTTAATCAGTTTCTTGTGGATTAATGTGTTGATGTTGTGAATAATGTTCTATATTTGGTGTTATATCGCTAGTACAGTAGGACTGCATTGTTTGTGGAATGTGCTTTACTGTGGAAAAAAAGAGTGCATATATCTCTCAGTGCAAATTACTAGTCACTGCAGGATGCATTAAACTACATTTAAGATTACAATAAAAACTCAATTGTAATTTAATACATATTTAATTCTTTAAAATGATACGTATATATTCACCTTCATTCATTAAAAAGCATTATATCATTAGGCACACAGTCATAAATCATTTTATGTTTTTATTTACTTTTTATTTACTTCCATCAAGTCTTACCTGGCAGCGATAGAAAGAACACTTAATTTTTTATTTTCATTAAACAACATAAAATGTAACACAATATTAATAATTAAATTATTCATTATTTCATTAAAATGCATAATATCAGCATCATATGCATAGATGCAGTTATATAAAGTCTTATCTAATCCTGAAAGCCAAAGAAAGAAAGCATCTGTATTTTTTCTTTAGACAATATACAATATCACTCAGTATTTCTATTAAATACTATACCGTAAATGAGTACCTGTCACGACATTCCCTTTTCTGCCTTCTCTTATAAAATAATATTTTTATCATAGTAAAAATCTATCTTTCCCAACAAATGTATGTTTAGTGCAAAACATGTTGAAGATAAGCGGACAGGCAGTCGATTCATTCTGGTTCCTCACAAAAGTGGTTTACTCAGTGTAATGAAGCCTCTTCTCCATTGACATCCATTCATTGACATCAGCCTATGTTCAGGCTGCCAGCAAAAATGTAATTTTTTGCATATCCAGATTTTATCCATATTGGTTTTTGAATGTCTGGACAGCGAAAGAAACACTGATTACTATGTTATATGTTGAATTCACGTTTATAAAAAAGACGCTGTACCATGACGTCATATCACAACCTATGCAGCATCCGATGAAATTTTACACGTTCGAAGTCTAGTGTGACCGCGGCATAAGACAAGTCATTTCACTCCATCTTTGAAATGCCTCTCGGGCATGCAAGTGCAGCTCCTATCTCTTTGAATGGGGAAACATCAAATTTTCCAAAGCTGTTTGCCAAGCTTTGCAAAGTCTGGACAGCGAAAGAAACACTGATTTTTTTCAAATCTGATTCAAACTACATATGGAGGAGGTTTGAAATGCGATTCAAGTCAGATTTTTACAGATGCGTCTCAGTCTGGACACTTCGGCTGCTCGGAAATGCCGAAAGTATTCATGCGGAAGCCAAACTATATGTCCAAAGATTTCAGCTGTGACTACAGCACAGAACATCACAATGTATACCAGCCTTCTCCACTGCTGAGTTTTTCTTCTGCACTGCGACTTGGCATTATTTGGAGAGCGAGATGATGCACCTCCGTTGTTCTGCTATTTTAAAAGCCTTGTCAAATAGCCTACGTGGGTACGCCTATGTCATTACCAAAGCAACCCATGCAGATAGTTTGGGGAAATACAAATCTTATTTGATCACTTGCAATTAATAGTGGGGAAAGTTTTTACCTGCAGATTTGCCTGCAGTCTGAGGTCTTGTTTACACCTGATATTAAGAATCATTTTTGTCAATCCGATCACAAGTGGACGATGCTAAATACAGGTGTAAATGGGGTCTAAAAAGTTGAGCTTGTCCACTTTCTGGAGGTAGTCAAAACACATTCGACCGAATGGCTTTCGTAGTGTAGACGCTCATGTTGTCGAATGTGTTCGAACAGCCACAAAAGACCTCCTGCTCTCTGCCTGTTGATCTAATCATTATGGGAAGAGTGCTAGCCAGACAAGATTTAAACTTTGACGGCTGAAGACCCAAGTTTGGTTTGAAGGCAAAAAAAGTACCAAGCACAATGTTCTCTCACATTCCTGATTTCTAACATGCACTCAGAGAGCATTCGGTGTGGTCTTGCAGCTATCAGAGCATGGTATTGGCCCCAGTTGTAAACAGGAATGTGTCTCCCTTGTAATTCGATCGACCAAAACAAATCTTAAACCAGGTGTAAATAGGGCCTCAATCCCTCACTCACTCACTCGCCTGGATGCACGCACACACACACACACACACACACACACACACAGGTTTGTTTTTGTGAATTGTGGGGACATTCCATTGGCGTAATGGTTTTTATACTGTACCGTATTTTCTATCGCTCTACACCAACCCTACCCCTAAACCTACCCATCACAGGAAATTCACCTCATTCTGTATGATTTATAAGCCTTTTGAAAAATGGGGACATGGGGTAATGTCCTCATAAGTCACCCTCTCCTTGTAATACCTATGTCATACCCATGTCATTATACAAATTTGTGTCCTAATATGTCACAAAAACACGCACACACACACACACACACACACACACACACACACACACACACATCTTCACTGCTGAAAGTATAAGATCACTGCTGTAGATGGATGAATCAATCTCCTGCTCTGTGTTGGCAGACCTAGAAACAAAGATAATCATTACAGAGAAATACTCAAAAACACATTCACTATCAATATTAAGATAGACATATATGATGAAACATGTTACATAATCTTCGATTACAAAATTTAGTTGTATGAAGAAATATTTTAATGAAGTATCTCTTGAATGCTCACATTTGAAGCAATTCTTTGGGTTGAATGTTGACAGATACATATTGCACCTCCTGCAGCACATCTTCTGTTTCCTCTAGGTTTGTGGAGACTGCGGGTGTTTCTGTTTTAACCTAACAGCAAGAAGATGGCAAACAACATGTCTATAATATCTATAACACCTACTTTTTTAAAACTCTTCAACATATTTTACAAAATTCTCCTACATTTTGTATCTAAAATATGAAATGCAATCAAAAAAAATGAGATGTATCACCTAGACTACAGGTATTAGTCTCTCAGTTTACAGTTTTTTACAATGGCTAGGACACATTTCTCAATACTTAGGTCACTTTTTCTGAGTTGTGGAGGTGAGA
Organism: Hypophthalmichthys molitrix; assembly: GCA_037950675.1. Lineage (NCBI taxonomy): Eukaryota > Metazoa > Chordata > Actinopteri > Cypriniformes > Xenocyprididae > Hypophthalmichthys > Hypophthalmichthys molitrix. The sequence goes on along the minus strand of CM075507.1, from coordinate 26,882,316 downwards.
TTAACTGTTTGGCCAAGATTTATGTTGGTAATTGAGACTTAATAGAGATTTGAAAAAGTGGCTTCAGTATTGACCGATATGTGTTAGCAATTGAAAAAAAAAAAATCCTGTAAGTTAATACATTGCTCAATTTTTATTAGATCTTTATTGTGGGATCATTTGTATGAAGGTGGATGCCATTTTGTTTGAGATTACATGTTTTCTCCTGTTTAAATAGAGAGAGATTAAGGGAAGAGTTTATGTTTTTGATTTCTCTTTATACTTTTGAAGATACACTTTAAAAAATGCTGGGATAAAACAACCCAAGTTGGGTTGAAAATGGACAAACCCAGCGAATGGGCTGTTTTAACCCAGCGGTTTGGTTGCTCAACGTGCTGGGCAGTTTTATTCAACCCAACTATTGCTTAAAAATGACTATATGGCTGGCTTAAAATGATAATAAGTAATTTAATAAATATTTAATTATTATTCATTAAACTTATTAATAAATGTTAATTTATTAAACATATTGTTAATGTTAATTTCCAACATACTGTTGGTATAATTAATTTTTAAACAATAGTTGAGTTAAATAAAACTACCCAGCAGGTTGGGCAAACATTTAAACACTAAGTTAAAACAATCCAATCGCTGGGTTTGTCCATTTTCAACCCAACTTGGGTTGTTTATAAGCAAGCATTTTTTTATAGGTAAGTTATTTCCAAATAACCTCAGGGAGAATGTCTTTTGTTTATTGTTTTGACCATGTCCCCTCCTGAAGTCTTTTTTGTTTTTATCCCCCTGATTATTCAAATAAAACTTGTTATATCTTTTTTGAAATCTGGTGTCGCTGTGATGTGTGTCTGCCCTGGGACCTGGAGATGGGAGTTCTCTCACTCTCTCCCTGGCATTTTTTTTTACCCTCCTTTCCTGCCCATAGACCTTAGAAAGGGGGCTTGTAACACATGTATGAAGTGTTTTGGTAGTTTTAGTGCATTTTGAATGTGGAATTTACTGCCAAGCTAAAGGTTGGGTATGAGAACTGTGTGAAGAGTTTTGAAAAAGTGACTTCAGTACTGAGAAATGTGTCTCAGGGATAAAAAAAATGGTAATGCCTACCCTGCTGAAAAGACCAGCTCATGACCAGAATGGTTTTTCTGAGGAAGTTGGTTGACCAAACAAGGTCAACCAACTTGCTGGGTAAATTAGTTAAGAAGCCTGGTTGGGACAACTTCACACCAGCATGCAAAACACAACATGTGTTGACCAGCAATGTCTTTCAGCAGGGTAGTTATGACCTTATACAGCTATGATTTTCTGTATAACTTAACACAGTGCTAAATATGAAAATACTTGTTTTGTTCTTATTTTGCGTCATCTTTTACTCCCTATGAGAAGGATACGTTTTTTGTTTTGTTTTGTTTTGTTTTTGTGTTTTGTTTTTTTAACAAATATTTTTACAGTTGTTCGGTGAGTGCTGTAAATAACCTGGTAATCTCCACTTTATTCTTTTGGTTTTCCTTGAGTTTCTGCTTTCCTTTAAAAAGTAAATATTACAGACATGCATTATATAATGCTGTATATATGTAATGCTGATACATTAAAAATCTTGGTTCAGAAAATATTAAAAAAAGAAATGAACTGGTCTGATGCAGTTTAGATAGCAATTTCTTTTGGTTACATGCAGTCAACTTTGTGTCGCAAGCCTTAACCACTTAAACTCTCTGGCAGCTATACAAAATGCAAATGCACTTTTTTTCTTTTTTTCTTTTTTTTTCCACCAGAGCTTTTATTATATGCTTTCTAAATTGTGCAGTGTCAATTAATGTTTTACTCAGACTGACTGAAAGAGTTATAATACATTGGTGTGTGCAAGTACAAGCAAAACAAAATGTCCTACCTTCTTATAAGCATCACAGCTGTAGTAATGAAACCAAGTGAGACTAAAGACACTACAATAATCAGAACTGTTGGGGACCCAGTGACATCTATTGAGGACAAAGAGATACTTGTTGAGGAAAAATATATCATTTACTTAAAAATATGCACAATAAATCTGTCATTTTCCAAATATGAATATTGTAAAAATGAAAATATTTATAATATGTTTACAAGTTCAACCAACCTTTAATGTAAATTCTAAATTCTTCAGATACAGTTGTTTTAAAGTTTCTCAAAGAGCAAGAGTAATTCCCAGAGTCTTTAGTAGTTACACTGCTGAAGGTGAGGACGGGGTCTGAATGTTGCATCAGTTCACCATTCTTAAACCACTGAACCTCAGCTAAATTACCAGGGCAGTCGAGTTTGCATGTCAGATTCAAAGAGTCTCCAACTATAATGCTTCCATTTTCTCTTGACCTGGTCATGGACACCCTTAAATCTATCAGAAAACAAGAAAAAATACACCATAATGAAATTGAGAGCAGCAAAAACATCAAGTAATCATTTTTTCAGAATAAACCTTTTATATTTACCATGTACTGAAATGTTCACACCAGGATTACCTGTCCAACATCCATCTGTTGAATAGGTTTTAAATCTGAATTTATACTCTCCAGAATGTGTTTGATTAATATTACTGATCAAAAGAGAACAATTTGAAGTTTTATCTCCAATGTATAGAAAGTTACTATGATTATTGTTGGCTTCACTGTCATAAACATATGGCTCATTTATACAGTAGCCTGAGTTTGATCTCATTGAAAGAAAAGTTATAGCATTAATAAATATGAAATATTTAATTTTTTTGCACTATTTATATGTCACTAATCAAATAAGCAAATGTGAACTCAATATATACCAGATTCTGAAATTCTGAAAATTTTTCTGTTCAACCTTTTATTATAAAATTAGAAGGAAAAAAAAAAGAAAAGATTTTTTACTATAGTGGCCTCAGAGATTTGATCTCCATTGCATGTATACAATAAATATTCAGTTTGTTGCAGTCTGATATCTGTTAAATCAGATCATTAGAGAAGGAATGAACAACAGACACAATTTACAAAAGACACAAGAAAATCTTTTCTTACCAGGCAGGAGAAGTAGAATAATTTGCAGCATTTCAATTCACTGTTTCAGTTATTTGGCTTACAGAAGATGTTTTTATGTCACTGTATGAAAAAAGACTCAATAAAAAAAAAAAGTTGCAGAGACAAACACTGGCATTTCCATTTCCTTTCTAATACCCTTAATGGTACAGTGTGTAAATTATAGCGGCATCTAGCGTTGAGGTAGTGAACTGCAATCAACGACAGCTCACCCCTCCCTTTTGTGGCCGACACAAGTCAAAGATGTCGTCTCTGAGACAGCAGAGAGTACGTTAGTCAGTCAAGCAATGAGGTTTCTTCTTACTTCTATCAAAGAACGATCTCTGCTTTTAATAAACCAGACGACTACTACTACTCCTCCATCACACAAGAAAAACTCAGCAACGGAGAGGACTGGTGTATATATTGTGATGTTCCATGCTGTAGTCACAGCCGAAATCTTTGGACATAGGCCTACAGTTTGGCTTTGGTATGAATACTTTCGCCATTTCTGTCACAGGTTTTGACATTTTTTTTTGAGTGACACAAAAGAAATCTGAAATCTGATTTGAGCAGCCAGAGCGTCCAGACTAAGACGCATCTGTAAAAATCTGACTGGAATCGCATTACAAAACCTGAAAGCCAAAGAAAGAAAGCATCTGTATTTTTTACTTTCTTTAGACAATATACAATAATACTCAATATTTCTATTAAATATTATGGTAATACCGTAAATGAGTACCTGTCGCGACATTCCCTTTTCTTGTCTTATAAAATAATCTTTTTATCATAGTAAAATCTACATATCTTTCCCAGCAAATGTATGTTTAGCGCAAAACATGTTGAAGATAAGCAGACAGGCAGTCGATTCATTCTGTTTCCTCACAAAAGTGGTTTACTCAGTGTAATGAAGCCTCTTCTCCATTGACATCCATTCAAAAACACAAGTTTAGGGCTATGTTTAGGCTGCCAGCAAAAATGTAAATTTTTTGCATATCCAGATTTTATCCATATTGGTTTTTGAATGTCTGGACAGCGAAAGAAAGACATGAAATCTGTTTTGTTTTTTTTCAAATCTGATTTAAACTACATATGGAGGAGGTTTGAAATGTGATTCCAGTCAGATTTTTACAGATGCGTCTCAGTCTGGACACTCTGGCTGCTCAAATCAGATTTCAAACTGTCTTTTGCGTCACTCAAAAATAATGCCAAAACCGGTGACGGAAATGCCGAAAGTATTAATGCGGAAGCCAAACTATGTCCAAAGATTTCGTCTGTGACTACAGCACAGAACATCACAATATATACACCAGTCTTCTCCGTTGCTGAGTTTTTCTTGTGCGATGGAGGAGTTCTGCACTGCGACTCGGCATATTTTGGAGAGCGAGATGATGCACCTCCATTGTTCTGTGTCTGTTTTAAAAGCCTTGTCAAATAGCCTACGTAGGTACGCCTATGTCATTACCAAAGCAACCCATGCAGATAGTTTGGGGAAATAAAAATCTTATTTGATCACTTGCAATTAATAGTGTGGAAAGTCAGCCTTAAAAGAACTGATTTGAGAAAAAAAACAGATTTGCCTGCAGTCTGAGGTCTTGTTTACACCTGATATTAAGAAGCATTTTTGTCAATCCGATCACAAGTGGAAGATGCTAAATGCAGGTGTAAATGGGGTCTAAAATGTTTTGAGCTTGTCTGGAGGTAGTCAAAACACATTCGACCGGATAGCTTTCATAGTGTAGACGCTCATGTTGTCGAATGTGTTCGAACAGCCACAAAAGACCTCCTGCTCTCTGCCTGTTGATCTAATCATTATGGGAAGAGTGCTAGCCAGACAAGATTTAAACTTTGACGGCTGAAGACCCAAGTTTGGTTTGAAGACAAAAAATGTACCAAGCACAATGTTCTCTCACATTCCTGATTTCTAACATGCACTCAGTGAGTGTTCGTTGTGTTGGTCAAGCAGCTATCAGAGCAGAAAGGAATGCTGCTGCTCTCCGTATGTTTTCCCGCCATCTTCGGTTCATATGTAAATTGCGTGAGCACATTTCGTCCACTATATCGAAAGATCTGAAATAGCACATACATTTACCCACCCAAGAAATCAGGAAAGAATGGTTAAGAGTGGACAAAAGAGACGGATTAAAAAAACATGATGGCAGTTGAACTAACTCGGGTTACAGGATTAGTTTCAAGTTAACAAAACCATTTCAGTTTTTGTTGAAACTGCAATTCACTTCTTGTGAGAGAATCAGCAAGATTTACTTCTCTCTTCTTCTGATTAAAGAATATGAAGTACATAAATGCATTCACACAGCAAGAAGAAAATATCTTCCTATATCAGTGCAAGTGAAAGTTGTGAAGTTAGTTTATATAGTTGATAATATACATATGTATACAGAGAATCGGACATGTAAGCTCACATGTAGTCATTTTTAATTCAATTCAATACACATTTATTTGTCTAGCGCTTTTCACAATACATATCATTTCAAAGCATTTTTACAGAAAATGCATGTGTCTACATCACTGTTATCAGAGGTGTCCAAGTTATTTCAGAAATGTACAAATCACACAGTTTGCTATCATATTAATTTTAGGGAGAAACAATGAGCTAATTGAAGTAAATTATTACAAGTTGTGTATAACAACATAATGATTACAATATATAGATTTTTTTTTATTTAAAAATCTTTTGCTATGTAGTGACCTTTAATTTGAAGAACTGAAAACTGGGGGAGTGACTTTATTGCATCATAGATGTGTTACTTTGCTCACATCTGATTGGTCCACATGAAATCTCTAACCTAGAACATAACCTGCCCTGGAGCAGGTTATCTGTGGAGTGCAAGTTACTATGGCAAGGAACAAAGCTAAAAGCTGAGCCACTTTAATGGTGCCTAAAACCCAGGGTTGGGACAAACTAAAATGAAACATACCTGGCTATCCACCTAAACTGGCTTCATGGAATTGGCCCCAGGTGTAAAAAGGAATGTGTCCCCCTTGTCTACTTGTAATCCAACTGACCAAAACAAATCTTAAACCAGGTGTAAATAGGGCCTCACTCCCTCACTCACTCACCCGCCTGGATGCACACACGCACACAACCACACACACACACACACACACACACATCCTTGTTTATACTACTTTGTGGGGTCCAAATGACCACACTAAGATAGTAAGATGAGGAATTTACGACATTGTGGGGTCCTTTAGTCGTATGTTAACGAAGATTAGTAAATACAGTAACAATTTTTTTTTTTCTTTTTTTTTTTTATTTATCCAGGGGAAAATCATATTGAGACTATAGTCTCTTTTTCAAATGATCCCTGGCCAAGAAAGGCAGCACTTAAGAAATGTATCAGCACCCCATAAACCATACTACAACATCTAACAAGGACAAAAGTTAAATACAACAACAAACAAAATATAACACAATTACCATAATAACCAGGACAGGCAGAAAACAAAACAGAACAGCAACCTATATACAATTACACTTATAGCTGAAGGTTTCTGTGACATATAATTTAAAATCATTAAGTGGGATGAAAGTGCCAAGCTTCAACTGTTTCTGCAAAGCATTCCAGGTTGAAGGGGCATTGTAACGGAAGGCAGTTTTACCAAATTCAGATTTTACAGCAGGTATAGTACAAAGAATGCTATTTTTTGACCTAAGATTGTATCTATTGTTTTCTACCAAACAGAAAACTGTTAAATAAGAAGGCAACAATCCTATCACTGCCTTATAAATAAAAATAAGCCAGTGATGCTGTCTACGAATTGAGAGCGGAGGCCAACCTCAAAAAACTATACAAACTACAATGATGTGTAGAATACTCGGCTTTAGTAACAAAGCGTAAAGCAGACTGGTAGATAGAATCCAGTGAGCATAAAACAGACTTTGCTGCATGCATGTACAGAATATCTCCATAGTCTATAACAGATAAAAAGGTAGCAGCAACAAGTTCCTTTCTTACTTTTAAATTAAAACAAGCCTTATTTCTATAATAAAAACCCAGTTTAACTCTCAGCTTTTTTTACCAGGTTATCTACATGGGGTTTAAATGTGAGCTTTTCATCTAATAAAAAACCCAAGTAATTATAACATGACACTCTTTCAATTTTCTGGTCATATAGAGTGATAATTCGAGGCAAATCCTGTACATTGCTGGAGTGAGTGAATAACATAAATTTTGTCTTTTTAGAATTAAGTACCAATTTTAATTTAAGTAAATTTTTATTTAGAACTGTGAAAGCATGCTGCAATTTCTTTAATGCCTCATATGGAGATCTAGCAGTACTGTATATGATAGTATCATCCGCATAGAGATGTGTAGCTGCATCTACATTTGTACAAATATCATTTATGTAGATTGTAAACAAGAAAGGCCCTAATATGGAACCTTGAGGGACTCCAACTATTAGTTCTGCCTCCCCTGACATGATGCCTTCACAAGTGGCATATCTACTAGACAGATAATTTTTAAACCATTCAATAACATTATCAGACATCCCAATTTTAGACAGACATTTTAACAAAATGGTGTGATCAACCGTATCAAAAGCTTTTGAGAGATCAATAAATAATGCTGCACAAGATTCTTTACAATCAATAGCTCTAACAATATCATCATCTACCTTTGTGGCTGCTGTGATGGTGCTATACCCTTTCCTGAAACCTGATTGAGAAGGATTAAGAAAATTATTTACTGTTAAAAAGTCCTTTAACTGATCACTAACCAATGACTCAAAAATGTTGGCTAATACTGAGAGTTTTGAGATAGGACGATAATTGTCCATAATAGTTGGATCCCCATTTTTAAAAAATGGTGTTACATGCGCTGTCTTCCAAGATCGAGGTATAATGTCGTTTTCTAAAGATAAATTAAAAATATAAGTTATTGGTTCAACAATAATATTAGCCACAAGTTTGAGGAGGAAAGGGTCAGGCCCATCAGGACCAGCTGACTTTTTACAATTTATGTTTCGTAACACGAATAAAACCTTCTCCCTTGAAATCGGCTCAAAAGTAAAGAGGTTCGAGCCCCAGACATTGGGGTGAAAAAACCCTGGAGATGAAAGATGTTCTTGCTCTGACTTAAAAAGGAGTCCAACAGAGGCAAAGTGATTGTTAAAGAAATCAACTATATCTTTTTTATCTGTAATTTGTACATTATTCACATTTACAATTTTAGGAAGTGCTGAAAATGAAGAGTTTTGTACTGTTTTCATTGAATTTATAGTTTTCCAAAATTTAGCTGGGTTTTTTAAATTTCTTGTTGTCTCATCAAGGTAGAACTGTGACTTAACTTTGCGTATTTGTGTAGTACATTTATTTCTTAAATATCTAAAATTAACCCAATCATTTTCCTGCCCAAATTTCCTTGCCTTTGCCCAGGCCAAATCCTGTTCATGCAAAAGAGTAGATAATACATCAGAAAACCAGGGATTGTTCCTCCCCTTTACTTTGAACTTTCTCAAAGGTGCATGTTTATTTAAAATACCCATGAATGAATCATGAATGAAATGTATTGCTCATGGTTAGTTCATGTTTGTTAGTTAATACATTAACTAATGTTTAACTAATGAACCCTATTGTAAAGTGTTACCACAAAATCTTAAATATTTCTTATTCATTTATTCTAAAAAGTAACTTTTCTTTCTTTTTTTTATTCCAAAACTTTATTTCCATGATTAAATGAAAATCGTGGTCTTAGACCTTTAGATCCCACCATACAGTATTATTGCCTATTTTGCACTATTTTTTATTTTTTTTATTTTGCACTGCTAGATTTTGCACAATTTATATGTCACTAATCAAATAAGCAAATGTGAACTCAAACAGATATTAAGAAATTCTGAACATTTTTTCTGTTCTACCTTTCATTATAAAATTAGAAGAAAACTAAATAGAAACATGTTTACTATAGTGGCCTTTTGAGTTTTGATCTCCATTATATGTACAATAAATATTCAGTTTATTGCAATCTGACATCAATTAAATCAGATCATTAGAGAAGGAATGACCAACTGACATAATTTACAAAAGACACAAAAAAATCTTTTCTTACCAGGCAGGAGAAGTAAAATAATTTGCAAATAATAATCTGTTTCAGTTATTTGGCTTATAGAAGATGATTTTATGTCACTGTATGAAAAAAGATTAAATGAAAGAAGAAGTTGCAGAGACAAAAACTGGCATTACCATTTCCTTCCTAATACCCTTAGTGCTGATGGTCCCAAATAAGGACCAAAAAAGAAGAGAATGAAAATGATCTTAAAAGTCTCTAAAGTTTCTTTATTTGCAAAACAGGTACTGATACAAACGCTATAAGGGGGAGAAAAGAAAATTCTAACTTTAACTTTTTATTTATTTCTAAGTAGGCCAAATGGGTATGTTTGGACTAGATATGTTGTAAATGTAGGGGTGAATTCAGGGTGATTGGGACACTTTTTGCCATTGAGATGACTTGGAAAATGTGTCCCAATCAACCTAAATTCACCTTAAGTATGTTCTGGCTTGATATTTTGACATTTAATTCAAAATTTGACACAGTATTCTTTCAAGTATAATTTATCTGTACTTTTTTTTTTTAACACATCTGTAGATACAATACAATATAGCGCAGAACCACAGAACCACATTTCCCAGAGTCAGAATTTAGATCTCATGACGTCACTTCCCGAGGCTGCAATCGCTTCCTGTATGGATGTAAATGGGGACATGACACAGTCGTTTAGAGCTGTAAAATTCAAAATAATACTTTCGCAGGTATCTTTCCAAGTACTTGAACGCTATAATACTATTCTACTTTAGTCTGCTCAGCGAAATCGGCGGCTGCGATGGAAGCCGTGCCGCGAATGCCGATGATTTGGCTGGATCTGAAGGAGGCTGGAGAGTTTCAGTTCAGTCCGTCTGTCAAACAGGTGAGGGACCACACAGGCCTGATCGAATCACACACTACTGTCATTGCTCTTATACACACCGAAAATCAACAAAACAGCCTGTTTTATATAGGTGATCTGCCACAAAATGAAAGTTTTAGCCCTGGGCCTTGTTTTTCAGTTATTACGTGAGCTATTCTGTTTTCTTAAAGAAACAGTTCAACCAAAGATCCCATTAACCAAAATAATCCTGCCATTATTTACTTACCCAGATGTCATTCCAAATCCGAGTCTTTCCAAGTCTTTGTCTTTTGCAAACACAATAGGATATGTTTTATATAATTTTCATATTTATATTTTCCATACAATGAAAGTGGGTGGGGACTGGTGCTGTACAACACTAACATGACAAGAAAGCATAATAGAAATGGTTAACTTTTGTGCTTTATTCCGAATGTTCTGGAGCCATATTATAGCTTTCTGTGAGAAACGTACAGAGACTTTTAAACTATAATATATAATGAAAATCTTTCTTGACAACTGTGGTCAACACTTACATTTATTGTATCAAAAAAGAACAGACATTTTACTACAAATTACTCATTTTTTCATGTTCCACTGAAAACGAAAGTCATATGGGCTTTGCAAGACATGAGAGTTAGTAAATAACACATTTAATTCAAGCAAAATAGTGTTTAAAGAAGTTTTTGAAAAGATAAACATAATTATATAATCATAAAATATAATCATTGTTGTTTTCTCTGCAATTACTGCAGGGTCCCTCCTTGAGGATACATTAAAATTTACTCTCTGTGTCGTACTGTATTAAATGTTTATATTAATGCATTAAACTTGACAAAAAAACAACAACAACAACAAAAAAAACATGCTTCCTTATCCTCCACCTCTTCCCAGCAGTCAGGAATTTTTATAAGTTTGCGTCATACATGCTAGTTATCACATCCATTCCTAACAAACTAGGCCAAAGTATAAATAGCAGGTTCAGTTATGTTTATGCATGGTAATTATTGATAGTGTTGCATGCAATCAAAATTATATTTTATTCTATGATATTTTAGTGAAGCAGAGGATCTGCTGCTTCACAATATCTTCTTCTTCTTTATTTATTTACATAGCACTATAAATACAACTAAGTTGCCCAAAGTGCTTTACAAGGTGAACACAGAAAATAATACATCAGCTTGATAATAATAAATAATATTTAAAACTAATACAATCATAGGCCATCAGCCTTTTTTAAATTTTTAACTTAGATTTAAAAATAGCCAGAGTTGGTGCCATTCTAATAACTAGTGGCAGCTTATTCCATAGATTAGGACTGGCCACCACAAATGCACAATCACCCCTGTGTTTAGATCTAGTTCTTGGCACTGTTAAAAGTGCAAGATCACTGGATCTAAGTGATCTAGGAGGAACATGACTTACGAGGAGGTCTGCGAGATAAGATGGAAAAAGGTTATTGATGGACTTGAAAACCATGACCAAGATATTGAACTCAATTTTGTATTTTACTGGTAGCCAATTCAATGAGATCTTGTAGGCTAAAGACTGATTATTTTTGTCATTGCTCCTTACTGTGTAATAATTTAAACAGTGTATGATTTTTTTAAATTGTATTGAATGGTCTATTCAGTGGCCAAAAAGATCAGAAGACATCTTTGCTTTTTTTCTTTCAATCACCAGTGCATATTTCATTTTTCTTGGATATTTAATTTAATTCTGGAAAAATCAGGAAGTTTTAGTATTTTAAAAAATGTAAAACAAAGAAGTTATGGCATAAAATAAATAAGAATATTTAAGATTTTACATGTCACTAATCAAATAAGCTATTGTAAACTCCATATATACCAAATATTAGATTTAAAAAAAAAATTGTATTGAATTGAATGGTCTTATTTGTGGCCAAAGAGATCAGACTACATTTTGCTTTCTTTTGTTTACCAGTGGAGTCGTTCACCATTTACCAGTCCTTATCTGCTGAGCTGTAACTCTGCTAACTTCTTTTTCCCTTTTCTCAGTTCATACTGAAGAACTATGGGGAAGATCCTGACAATTATAATGAGCAGTTGAAGAAACTGGAGCAACTCAGACAGGTGAGTCTTACAGTGCATTCAAGGTATACTTTTAATCATTATGTATCTTCACTGAAAATCTATCTTGGCATTGCTAGCACCATGCTCTACCAGTTGAGCAACAGGTATACGAGAAGTCTATGGTCATACCTTTTCTACATTCCTTGCATTTTCTTTCCTTTCTAGAGTGCTGTGAATGTCACACGAGACTTTGAGGGCTGCAGTACCTTAAGGAAGTACTTCGGGCAGTTGCATTATCTTCAGAGTCGTGTGCCTCTGGGATTGGGACAGGAAGCCGCTGTCCCTATCTCCTGGTGAGGGCTCCAAACCAGCCATCATACTTCCCCCTTGTGTACTTCCTTTCGTCTTCCTCTTACACTTTTTTGTTTAATATATAGGACAGAGATATTTTCTGGAAAGACAGTAACCCATGAAGACATCTGCTATGAGCAGGCCTGCATCCTTTATAATTTGGGTGAGTTAGTACTAAACTGATACGCATTATTCCTCTAGTCAATGACTGCATTGTCTGCGATAAATAACTAATGTATTGTTGAAAAGAGCGTATTGTTCAAGATCAGGCTTGTTTCCTGATTCAAGTCATGTTTCCCATGCTGTAGGAGCACTCCATTCAATGTTGGGAGCCATGGACAACAGGGTGTCTGAAGAGGTGAGCTGAACTACAGAAGACACAGCATGGAATCATTTAAACGTCATGTGATTTAATGCAGTGTGCACGTCATGTCGGAATTGCTGGTTCCACTCTGAAATATTCACATTATCAGGCTGAGAGATTATTTCTATTTCAGCACTTGTTCACAAATAACAAACATATTTATGTTTTTTTTAGAAACTTTGTTAAAGTTGCGATGTAATGGAAGTAGCGACAGATATTTTCTTCGGAATTTTGACGTAGATTCGAGTGAAACAGATTATGTTTGGGGGGGGGGGATTCTGCTCATCGATTGTTGATTGGATGGAGGCAGTTTGGAATGCAAGCTTGCAGTCGATTGCTAGAAAGGGGCAAGTTTAAAAATTAGAAAATTTTGAGCTCAAAAAAGGAAGTTAAAAAAGAAACATGCATGGATGAAATGTTCACAATAAGATCAGTAAGATGCATTTACAAAAATAGTATGAATTTCCATTTCATGCAGACTTCAAGACATTATCAATTGTAAAATTATAACAAATGTCAGAATGGAAGAGAACAGTATTTCATAGTGGTACTTTAGCATGCAGCCATTTAACATGACACCAGATTGAGAAAGTGTTTTAGAATTTTGTGAGCAATATAAATCTGACTGTCATCGAACAGATTGTGGACAGTCTGTGGGTGTGCTGTGGGAGGTTGTGACTAAGTAGGAAAAGTCTGAGATTTCATAAAATTCTCTTTTACTGGTCTGGAACTCACAATTAATTACGGCAATTGGCAGTAAAAGGATTTTTTTCTAGGGTCCTAACTCTCACTCTTCCCTTCACTGTTAGGGAATGAAAGTATCTTGCACACACTTTCAGTGCTCAGCTGGAGCGTTCACCTACCTGCGAGATCACTTCAGCCACAACTTCAGTGTGGACATGAGTCACCAGATCCTCAATCTTAACATTAATCTCATGCTGGTATGATTTCTTGTTAGTTTCACTCATATGCTTTCACATATATATGTATATATACTTACTGTATATACATATTTTCTCATTTGCCATTTTGTAGATTTGGACTAAAGTACCAATTGCTCTTTTTAGGGTCAGGCCCAAGAGTGCCTGTTGGAAAAATCGATGTTGGACAACCGGAAGAGCTTTCTTGTTGCTCGAATAAGTGCCCAGGTACCCCCCCCCCCCCTTTTTTTTTTTTTTTTTTTTTGTACCATTTAGTACCTTAAAATTAAGTTACATCTGTGTCAAAGAATATTGAGGGCTTTTTACATTTAACTTTAAGATTACAGTTTGTTACTAAATTTGAGCATGCTGGCTGTAGTATGACTAATATCTGATTGCTTATGAAATCTTTTTGTCTTCAGGTGGTGGACTATTACAAAGAGGCGTGCAGAGCTCTGGAGAACTCCGAAACAGTTTCAATGTTGGGAAAGATACAGAAAGACTGGAAGAAATTAGTACAAATGAAGATTTACTACTTTGCTGCAGTTGCTCATGTGAGTCTTCTATTCAAACTGATGGAATAACTACAAAGCAGAATGGTCATATGTTTATTTATTTATGATTATTATTATTATTTTTTTTTTTTTTTTTACATGTTTCTAAGTAGGTCATACTAAATTCTCTTTCTCTCAACAGTTGCACATGGGGAAACAGGCCGAAGAGCAGCAGAAATATGGAGAGAGGGTACAACCTGCCTTTTTTTCTGTCTTCAATTTCAGTTAGTGGCCATCTGTAGTCTTTGGCATGGAGAACTAGTTTCCACTTAGTTCTCCATGCCACTCCATCTTAGTCTCTTGTCGTTTAAAGAGTGTTTTTTTTTTTTTTTTTTTTTTCAAAACAAAAAACTAACAGTATAACTAATGTTTATTGTTATTTACTTTGATTTCTAGCTGAAACCATAGACCAGGGATGGGCAAACTCGGCCCTGGAGGGCCACTGTCCTGCAGAGTTTAGCTCCAACCCTGATAAAACTCACTTGCCTGTAGCCTTCTACTAATCCTGAAGACACTGATTAGCTGGTTCAGGTGTGTTTGTTTAGCAGGGTGTTCGCAGGGTCTTAAAAAGTATTAAAAGTTGATAAATCAATTTAGAGAAAATTTAAGGCCCTTAAAAAGTCTTAAATGCCATTTTCCAAGGTATTACATTTTGTATCATCTTTTCATTATGTATATTTGTCCAAAGAGGTTATATGCTAAAGTTTCCTTGAATTTAATCATTGCGTAGGTGAATAGTGGGATTCTGTGTTGTTTATTAATGGAATCCCGCTAGATTTGACGTCATCTGTTACCACGCTTACTGACTGACTGCACTGCTGCGTGATAGCTCCGGGGTTTTTTCCAGAAGGTTAATTTATCGTCACATATACCCTGAACTCTCAGTCGATTAACCCAAACCTTGCTTACTCAAGGTATGCTGGTTCCAAAAACGCCAGGAATAAGTTTAGCCAACCCAGAGTATGTTCCCGGTTAACATGCAAGACATTCTCAACGGGGCAATGAATCGATGATTCACCATGGAAACAGACGCTAAGAAAAAGCGCGCCATTCTTTTGTTTAATGCTGATTTACATAACGTACTTAGTGCACATCACCACCTATTTGGTGGTTGTGCAAAATTTTTTTTCAATCTTTTAATTTAATAAGTAATCTTTATTCACTGAGAATAAGAATTATGTTGTTTGTTTGATGCTAATATGACTATATTCATTATATAACATGCATCTGAATACCTCTTAAACAAACTAACCCTGGAACATAACCTGCTCCGGAGCAGGTTATGTTCAGAGAGTAAGTTGCTATGGCTACTTACATACCTTGAAAGTTACCTTTGTTTTTGGAACCGAAAGTTGAGGTTATCCGCTTACTTAATCTTAAACATACTCAGGTATGTCACATAACCTGCTTTCTGGAATACCCCCCAGGTCTGTTTATGCCCAGTTGTTAAACAACATCGTTGAGTAATGGGGAAATGCAAGTTTTCATGCAAATGGTTGGAGGATAAGGAGTTGGAACCATGGCTGAGGGCAGTCTCTGGGAATAACCGTGAGGCGTACTGCTGTGTGTTGGAAGGAGATTAGTGTAGCCTTGATGGGGATCAACGCTGTCCGGTCCCACATGCTAAGTGCTAACCACAAAGTCACTATGGGGTGCAAAATGCATGTTTCTATATCGTGCATTTCTGTGAAACACCACCGTCTCTACCTATTTAGTTGTGCTATCTAACAATCAAGTAAATGTAAGTAAAAGTATCACCGGTATAACCGGTTAAAACTTGAAGTGGCAATGAGGTCTTAAAATGTATGGAAAGAGTCTTAAAAAAGGTCTTAAAAGATATTAAATTTAACTCCATGATTCCTGTATATACCCTATGCCGGACAGTTTCCTTCCAGGACCGAGTTGTCCATCCCTGCCATAGACTATTATATAGAAACTAATCAGAGGAAGAGGATGGTTTTGAAATGAACCTATAAAGAACCAGCTGTTTTGTAAATCTTCTTACTCTAATACTTTATTTAACTTTTCAACAGGTTGCTTACCTTCAAAGCTCAATAGACAAACTCAACGAAGCAATTAAGCTGGCCAAGGGTCAGCCAGACAGTGTACAGGAAGCCCTTCGATTTACCATGGATGTCATTGGGGGAAAGTAAGCATATGTGATAATTAACATCTTACCAAATGCATCATTCATTCTTTATAAAAGTCACAGGAAACACATTTGTGTCACTTCTCATTTTAGATTTAATTCTGCCAAAAAAGACAATGACTTCATTTACCATGAATCTGTGCCCTCTCTGGAGACGTTGACCTCTGTTAAAGGTATTTTGGCCAACATTTGTTGTTGTACTCTGTGGTGATTTAATTCGTTAGTTATATGGCATGACTAGAATAAGTGCATATTTCCATGAAAAAAATATCAGTAAAGGTGTGGTCACATTTACCGTTGCTTGGCGAAATTTCTCAAGCGAAATCCAGTTGTTCCAATAGGAATCCGCATGATTAGGAGTTTTGCGTGAGGGCAAAATAGTTCCCCAAACAGGTGTCGCTCATTTTAAAGTTGGTCATGTGAATTTACCACGTTGACCAACAGAAAGCTGCTTGGTTTGAAAGTGACTTCTGTGTGAGCTGTGCTTCATACATCTCTACTCTATTGACATTAGACAATGCTCCCAAAATTTTGCTGCAATTTTACTAATGTGATTGAAAAACACTGTCCTAAGGATTAACACTCTCCTGCCTTCATCACAGGTGCCCCATTGGTGAAAGCTTTACCTGTAAACCCAACAGACCCTAGTGTCACTGGCCCAGATATTTTTGCAAAGCTGGTGCCAATGGCTGCCCACGAGGCCTCCTCTCTTTACAGGTTTGGATCAACTCCTAACTATTCTTACACAAAATACTAATGTACTAATACTAAAATGATTAATGTATTTTCAGGGACCATGTGCAATTTGTTAGTCTTTATTTAATTTGAGTTAATTTATTTTTAGGACTATGTGCTTTTTAAATACTTATGTTCTTTATTATTATTATTATTATTATATGCATTATTTAATCTTAGCTGTTGTGGTGATTAATTTATTATTAGTCGGGTGTTTGTCTGTTTTATTGTCTGTATGTGTTGTGTGAGCTACTGGATGCTTAAATAAAGTATAAAGGATGAATAAAGTATTTTTTATATATATATATAAATATATATAATGTTTACACACACAAAAACACTGAATTTTGCCTAAAATAAAACCCTTCAAGCTGTAAAATATTGAAGTACATCTTTTCTCGTTCTACAGTTCCATTATAAAAATGGTTAATTCTCCTGTGCTATATTTGAAGGGAATCAAATAAACGACAGAGTATCAGTGTTTTACCATTAACACTCTTCCTTTTTCTCTCAAATTTACAGTGAAGAGAAGGCCAAGCTGCTACGGGATGTCATGGCAAAAATAGATGGCAAGAATGAGACATTAGAGTGAGTGCAAAAAATTTTTATATTTTATATGAAATAGGTAGACAGTATGCATCTAAATGTCTCAAATGTCATATTCCTATAGGCAGTTCATGGACTCTCTCGGTCTGGACCCAGAGTCAGTGGACAATATGGAGATGTATAATACCCTTCCATCTGTGCTGATGGAAAAATGTGCTGCGTTGAGTGTGAGACCTGACACTGTAAAAAATCTCATCCAATCAATGCAGGGTTAGTGATGTCTCTTTGAAGGTTTTTTTTACCCCGGTTATTTTATTTTGCACTGGTATTTAAAGCTAATTAATTTGATCAAACAAGTTCTGCTTCTCAGTTCAAGCTATTAAAGGAATAGTTCAAGCACAAATGAAAATTCTGTCATTATTTACTCACCCTCAAGTTGATACAAACCTGTATAATTTTTTTGTTCTACTGAATTCAAAGATATTTTGAAGAATGTTTGTGGGGCACCTTTGACTTCCATAGTATTTTTGGTTACAAACATTCTTCAAAACATCTTGCTTTGTGTTCAGCAGAAGAAAGAAATTTATACAGGTTTGGAACAAATTGAGGATGAGTAAATGATGACAGAATTTTCATTTTTGGGTTAACTATCCCTTTACACAGCTCTTGAAAATATACAACTAAGCATAAAAAAAAAGTCTAAATTCTTCCTCCATCCTCAGTCCTCTCAGGTGTGTTCACTGATGTGGAAGCCTCTCTGCGGGAGATTCGAGATGTGTTGGATGAGGATGAGGCAGAGGAGAGAAGACTAGAAGAGGCTGCTGGGAAGCAGGCTGTTCCAGATCGGCCCTCAACCCTAGCTGAGCTGCGGAGGGACTTGGAAAAGTATTTGGAAGCCCATGAGAAAGCCAGCTTTACCAACACAGAACTTCATCGGGCCATGAATCTGCACATCAGTAATCTGAGACTCCTCGGTGGACCACTAGACACTCTTAGAGAGGCATTGCCGAGACCTCAACTTAGTGAGGGTGGGTGTTTTGTTATAACATAATTAAAAAAACATCATGTTATGTATGTTTATGAGAATTATAATTTTTGAGATTTTCAGATGAGATGGCAGGTCTCCAGACTATGAAGAGAATTCTGAGTAAAGTGCAAGAAATGCGGGACCAACGAAGCTCCCTGGAGAAGCAGCTTAGAGACCTGATTCAGCAGGACGACATCACTACTGCTCTGGTCACAACTGAGCGTGCTGACATGAAGGTATGGGCTTTACATGACTGTGGCACTTCTTTTTAAAGGGGTTGTATTAGAAATCTGTCACTGTCATTGTAGTTTTATACTTGCTCACTCTTCCCTCATAGAAACTGTTTGAGGAGCAGCTTAAGAAGTATGAGCAGGTGAAAGTATACATTGATCAGAACCTGGCAGCTCAAGAGAATATCCTGAAAGCACTGACAGAAGCTAATGTACAGTATGCCACTGTGCGCAAGGGCCTGACAGAAACCGAACACAAGTATGACTTGAGGAATAACGTTTGAATGTTACAAATATACAAAAATTTAATATCATGTGTAGCATCGGCAGAATACTTCTAAAGGATATAAATGGTTTCTATTTACTTTTTAGATGGAACAGCACTGTACAGATGCTAGTGGCCTCCTATGAGGCCTATGAAGACCTAATGAAGAAATCTCAGGAAGGCAAAGAGTTTTATGAAGATCTGGAAACAAAGTCCTCTCGCTTATTGGAGAGAGCCAAGACTGTCTGTAAGGCGCGAAAGGAGGAGAGACAAGCCATTATGGAAAGGTAACTGGAGTTTGTTCACCAATCCAATGTGATTACTCAATTGTATAATTCTTTAAACAGAAAGAAAAAACTCTTTGTCAAAATTTTTAAAAGAAAGTTTGATGTATTACCTCCAATTAATTTGATTCTGCCTAATGTCTAACAGAGAGCTCAAACAAAAGGCTCCCCAAAGACCCACTGCTCCAAAGCCTCCCCAGAAGAAAGGCCAAAGTGTGGATCTTGCCAACTCAGATGACCCTGAACTGGCAGAGCTGAATGCTGCTATCCTAGCCCTTGGTGGAGATCTCCCAGAAGAGCTACGCAGCCTGCCTCCTGAACTCGCAATTCCACCATCTGGTCATCCTGCAACACTTTCCGGGGCCGCTGCTAGCTCCATTCTGCGCTGGTCTGGAGCTAGCTCAGCATTACTCTTTGCGCAACCCCGATATCCCCAAAATTTACCACCTCCTGAAGTTCTTGCTCAAATATCCCGTTTTCAACCACCTCATAGTTTCGGTCCCAGTCTTCCCCAGTCTCTTCTGACACAGCAACAGTTCCCACAAATGCCCAACCCTCAGGTCCTACCACCACCACCTGTGTCTGGGTACTGCCCTCCGTCTTCACAGAACCAACCTGGCCCACCAGTTACTCCAGTCCGACCTTCCACCACTACAGTGGATAGTGTACAGACACCTATTCCTAGCTACAGTCCTGCATCTGCCCAGGCAGTTATGCCTCCTCCTGGCCAACACCAACCGATGCCACCAGTGTCATCAGTGTATGCAGCTCCACATCAAATGGCACCCCATGTCCAGTACATGCAACAACCTGGTGTTCCCATGGGCCAACCTCCACAGGCAATGCCAGCCCCTCATCCACAGCCTCAACCTCGGCCTCAGCAGGTATTTGCTCAACAAGGTGGTCAAAGCCAACCACAGCCGTTTTACTCATCTGTACCAACTCAACAGCAAATTCCAAGACCTTTGACTGTGCCGCAGCCTCCACAGCACACTCAGCCTCAATTCCCACAGTACATAGCCCAAATAAGACAACCAGGACCACCAAGCTTTCAGCAACCTCAAATCCAAGGACAGTTTGGAGCTCCAGCTACCCATATGCAGCCCCATCAGGGTTACTCTCCTGTCTCGTTTGTTCCGAAGTCCCAACCTTCTCAAGTTAACACTGTCACCTCGGGCCAGATGTCCCATCCAGGCATACCTCCACAGATGCCACCGCCCCCCCAACCAGTGCCTCCTGTGTCAATGGCACACTTAGCTCATGTTAATCAGCAAATGCCTCCGTCCTCCCAACCAGTGCCCTCTATGTCAATGCCACATTTAGCCCACGTTAATCAACAAATTCCCCCTTCCTCCCAACCAGTGCCCTCTATGTCAATGCCGCATTTAGCACATGTCAATCAACAAATTCCCCCTGCTTCCCAGCCCCAAACACCTCCTGTCCTCAATCAGATGCCCCATGCTTCTCACCCTCAGATACACCCGTCCTCTCATCACTTAGGCCCTGCACCCCATATGCAGATACCTCCTGCCTCAAAACAGATGCCTCCTCCCCAGCAGCCACAAATGCTTGTGCCATCTACTCACATGTCTCCTCCATCTCACCCACAAATGCCTGCAGTCTCCCAACCACTATCTCACTGCCCCCAGCCCCAGATAATCCCTTCTCATCAGCCTAACCAACAGCCAGCATACCCAACAGTCCCTCCGAGGGCTACTGTTCCTGTTCAACCTCAGGTACCCCATGGCCCACTCTCATCACATGTACAAATGCACCCCAGCACACCTTCACAGCATCAAAACCACCGTCATCCTCAAATCCTTCCCCATTCCTGTCCTCCAGTACTCCCTCACAATATCTACAAATCTCAGCCAACCATTCCTCCTAGCTCTGCACCTTTGAGTTTTCCAGGAGGTATTCCTATGGTTCCCAACCAGGCTGTGGCCTCTCTGCAACCTCAATCCCAGCCACCCACTTCACAGTCTTTAGCCCCACAACAGCTACCCCCAGGAGGCCCAATATCTTATGCTGTTCCACAAGGTGGAAACATTCCTCCTGGACCAATGCAGCATCCTGTAGCTGCTGCTCCCCCAGGGCCTCAATGCATGATACCTCCATCCTCAGGAGCACCAGGGGCACCACAACCACATGTGCTACCTTCTCCTTCCCCATCACCTTCTCCCTCTCCTGGTCCTCCATCCCTTGGTATGGTTACCCAGCGACCATCTCCTGCTCTTACCCCAGTTGGAGGAGCAGCATTACCACAGTCTTCAGTTCAGGCTCCAACTCCCACTGGTCCCATACCTCCACCTGACTCCACATTGTTTCAGCGACAGAACTCTAGTACTGATGACTTACTTTCCTCAAGCCCTGAGAGCCAGCATGGAGGCACCAAGGACACCGCCAATGTCTTACTACCCACCAAAGCTGACCCTCAGGAGGAACATCACAGAAAAAAAGCAGAGGGTGTTAGACTCATTCAGGGTGACCCTTACCAAGCACCAGAGAGGGTCTCAAAACTGAGCGCACAGCTAGAACGGTTTCGATCAACAGTCCAGTCCTTAGAGCGCCCAACAGGGAAGGGAGGTCTGTCAGAACTTGATATTCAATGGAAAGAACTGCAGGAGCAACAGGAGAAGGATACTCGCCAGCTTTCTATTGCCATTGCTCGTTGCTACACAATGAAGAACCGCCATCAGGATGTGATGCCTTACGACTGCAATCGTGTAGTCTTGCACTCCGGTAAAGACGATTACATCAATGCCAGTTTCATTGAAGACCTATCTGCATACTGCCCCCGGCTCATTGCAACACAGGCTCCCCTCACTGGCACCGCAGCTGACTTCTGGCTCATGGTTTATGAGCAGAAGGTTTCTGTAATCGTCATGCTAGTGTCTGAGCAAGAACTGGAGAAGGTAAATATGCTGTGGAAAGGGTTCTCCTGGTCATTTTTAGAATATCAGTTGCTGTTGGCATTATTTTTAAAGTTTTGCAATGTTTTATTTTATTCCCAGCAAAAGGTGTTGCGTTACTTTCCATCAGAGAGAGGCCAACAACTTGCTCAGGGTCCAATCACCCTTACCCTTACCACCCAGAAGAGCACTCCTACTCATATAGAGCGGATGATAGGACTACAGTATCGGGACCAGAGTCTGAGACGCACTGTTGTACACCTCCAGTTTACTTCATGGCCTGAACTGTGAGGACTCATTCTCCATACATATTCAGAGTCAATATATTAAAATTGCTGCCTCTTGAAACATTTGTCACTCATGCTTTTGGTTTATTTTTTGTGGAAAGGGGCCTTCCAGAGAGTAAAAGCAATCTCATCTGTTTCATTCAAGAAGTCCATGGACATTACCTGCTTCAGCGCCCACTACACACTCCAGTTGTAGTGCATTGCAGGTACTATATTTCAACATTCATCAAAGACATTATAAATGACACTGAATAAACAGACAAAGCTAAGTATAAGTAGAAAAGAACAAGTACTTTTTTCTGTTTCTCGTAGCTCTGGTGTTGGCCGTACTGGTGCCTTCTGTCTGCTTTATGCAGCACTGCAAGAAATTGAGGCTGGCAATGGTATTCCTGACCTGATCCAGCTGGTGAGGAAAATGAGGCAGCAGAGGAAGAACATGCTCCAGGAAAAGGTAATTGTTCACTTACAGTGAGATTTGAGATTTTGCAATTGAATGTTCAATCGCCAGAATATAATAGTACCTTTGTTAAAAAATCTCCACAGCTTCACCTCAAATTTTGCTACGAGGCTGTTCTTAAACATACAGAGCAGGTTCTGCAACGCCACGGCATCATAACGTCCTCTTGCACCAGGACCCCCAACAACATTGCATTGAAGGTAGCCCCTTATTTACTCTTATTTACTCACTTGTCTGTTTAAATAAACGAACATCAGAGTATGACTGTTTATCTAATGTTGTGTGTCTTTCTAGTCATACTCACGACAGGAATCTCAAGACATCGTCCTGGGAGGAGACATGCCTATTAGCTCCATACAGGCCACCGTAGCCAAACTAAGCATTCGACCACCCAGTATTGAACATGAGCAAGAGCCCAGCCAAGACCAGATTCCCTCTGCTTCCGAAGCAGCAAGCGTAGGGGAACCAGATCCTACAGATATGTCAATTCAGCCTTCTCAGGACCCTCTTTATTATGAAGCGATGCCTGATTCCATCAGTCCCCCCCTCTCTTGCACTTCTTCTCCAGGCAAGATGCAGTCACCTTCGCCTTCTAGCAGCCATGGAAATGGGTTCATTGGGTCCACTCCTGCCTCCCCCATCTCAAATCACCAGCTTTCCGCTGAAGCTGCACCTTGTGCTCCCTCGCCACCCACCTCCTCATCTTTAGACCTGCTGGCTTCTCTCACACCTGAAGCCTTCACACTGGACAGTGCCCATCGAGGAAAACAGCGATTTAGCAAACAAAGCTTCCTTCAGCCCCAGGAAGGTAAAGGCCTGCAGGGACCTCCAGAGGGTGATGATCCACTCAGTTGTTTGGATCCTCTCTGGTCACTCAACAAAAGCTGAAACAAAACAACGGAACTCTCTTTTACCTTCTCCGCCACAGGCAGTCCTCTTATGAGCTGCTTCTGACCCCATGTAACACCTTGTCCATGCTCATGCCTCTTGATCCTCATCATTGCGTCTGTTTGCTTGTGTCCTGATGAGTCTTTCAGTTGGCACTTTTCCAGCACTGATCCTGGTGTTTTAGGTTACATTCCGTAAATCCAGTCTTGTCTCCTAGCATGCACTCCTAATGCCATGGTGTTTGTGATTGCCTGTAAGGTGCCTGAGTTTTGGTTCTTCTGCAGTGGGCATCTGCCTTTACACCAAAAATGTAAACATGGAGAATGGAAAAAGTGTGATAGAAACTGACATCCAGGCTACTATTGTCATTATCAGAAAACATATTAACAGTTTCATTGAGCGACTATCTACTCGCCCTTTGTACACATGCTGCTTGCACAGTGGGTTGTATATTATTAGTCACTGCACCTGTCTTTGAGCTACAGTGATCTGCAACTTGTATGTAGGGACAAAATGGTTATTAAAATACTACTTGATATGGCTTGATGTACTCGTTATATTTAAAACACTTACATTTCTGAATCACTTCAGAAATCATAGCATTTTTATGAGTTGATTCTAACTTGTCATTCTTTGAACTATGTAAATAAATCTTAACAAATGTCAGGATCTTCTTGTTTTTTTTTATTTATTTTTTTTCTGATTATTGTTTTTAAAATTAAAATAACCAAAATGTGAAGGTCTCATTTGCCTCTGGTGGTAGATGCCATAACTACACCATCTGGCTACAAAAAGCATCTTTCTCTATTGATGGCTATTCAAAAACGTCTACTATTCAAAATGTTAATTATTTTAGTTTTACCAATAATTGTTTTTTGAGGCCTCTTACAAGCATGACATTTACATATGTGTCCTTGTCTTGCTGCACCATGTGCACTTTCAGATTCCTGAACAAACTGGATTTGAATGCAAGTTAAAAATAAAATGAAAACAATCTTTGGCAGAAATCACGTTCATTTGTATACTTGTTGTTTTATAAAAATTTAAATATTTCAATGACAATGCATGTTCATTGTCAGGTTCAGTAGCATTTTTGCTTAGTTTTTAATTTTTCATTGCTAAATTGTGTGTAAACTAAGTGTATTACTGTCAATTCTTTATAAATAATTTTATGTGGTAATCACAGCAAGCTACAACTGCTGTTGATAGAGATTGTTGTATTTTATCCAGAATATTACTTTAATACCAAAAGTTTAACAAATGAGAACAAAAAGGAAACTGACAATGTATGAAAGCCTTTTTATTTGCAAATTAGTACAAAGTTTTTTTTTCCTGTGTTAAAAATAGAACAGAGCATTAGTTACATCCTCTACTGTCTGGTTACACTGTGTAGTGTATTTGGGAAAGACAGAAGAGGGCAGAGCAGGCCCCCCAAAAAAAAAAAAAGACAACAATATTTACACCAAGTCTCTCTCTGCCCCCTCCCCATCTTAAGAAACAGTGCAACATTCAGGCATTTCACATCATTTTAAACATTCTCCGCCCCATTTCTACCTCAGCAGCAGTAAGATACAGCAAGTCGAGATCAGTATTTCACTTGAATACCGCACATATTGAATCATGTCTAGGAATGTGCTCCTCTAAAAAGAGAGAAAGAGCAGTAAAATGAACACAATGGAGCTTGGTGCTATTTCACTCCTCAGTATACTAAAATGGTTGCCATCAAGAAAATGCTTTGCAGTATGGTCATAGAAATGATTATTGTCTTCTCTCAGCACTGTTCTCATGTGGTGAATGTTTAATTTCATTATCTGACACCCTAAAACAAGATGGTAAAATGTTTTAAGTTCTAACCACTCTTATATATATATATAAGAGCTGCTAGGCATACATTTGTTCTTTATTGATAACTGGCCACATATCATATCATGGTAAAAATGATTGCTTTTTGCCATTTCTCTCATGTTTTAACAAGATTTGAGCATCCTTGCTTTACACACAACAGCTGCACAGTCTGTAAGACCAGTAGGTCTTATGAAAGCTCAGCCATATCAATGCCACAAACACAAATCCATTAAAAAAATGCAAACATTAAAAAAAGAAGAAGAAAAAAAGAAGAAGAAAAAAAAACCTTCAAGAAAAACAAAAAAGCACAATTGTTTTGACCAATGCTACTACATGGTTTGAAGTGTGTAGTTAAAAAAAAAAAAACCCAACCAATTAAACAGTTCTCTCGTCAAAATTATTAACTAATATTTACGTGTAAAACATGGCTAATAATTGACTGAGTCACGTGCATTTCTATTGACTTGCTTGGAAATCCCCCACAAAAATTGTTTTCCTGGTTGGCCTGAGCAACCAAAAATCTGGTTTCATTGGTTTTGGGGACTATAGTCGTTTTTGCAAAAATCAAAAGAATGGGGGAAATTTATAAACCAACAATCTGTAATAGGAAACCCCTTCATCTTTAAAGCATCATGATTCAAATTGAAGTTTTAAAGTGCAGCAAAAAACACCTAAGACTCATTTGCATGGAAAATGGGGACACCTTTGGTATACTTTCTTACCAAACCATAAGCCAAAATGCAAAAGAATTTTGTCAGCGGAATGCACAAATTACACAGAAAATGGTGCAAATAAAATGAACCGTGTTTAAATCTCTGCTACTGTCTAATAAAACTAAAGAAGTCTCTCAGTGCATTTTAATAATTAAATTTCAGTTCTCATGACGGCAAATGTGTGCATTTGTCTAGCGCATCCAAAATATAAATCACAGAATTGGTTGATTGATATGGCTGTATTAAAAATAGGCCAAACCAATGCACACATTTGTGTGGGTTCTGCAGGGCTGACTGAATACACTAATGTGTCGACGTTACAAACAGGGCTCAAAACGTACAGTAACAACTAATGGTCAACATAAATTATAATCTCAGTGAAACCTGTAAACTGCTCTACAACAAAAACACTCTTCAATACAGGAAAAAATAAAAAAATATATACATCTAGTATTAAAAAGCAGCCCTATCCATCACTTTTCAGCACAGAAGGTAATCTAACATTAAATGTGTTCAGCATCATCTGCTGCATTTAGATTAAAATGACTTTGGGTGATTCGTACTGATGGTTTAGCTAAAAATGCACCTGGAATACAAGTTAACCGTTTCAAATATTCATCCAAGAGACCAGGAAACAGATATGACATCACAGCGTGTGCCAAGGAGCATTTCTCTCATGTGTTTAATAAGGCAGGGCTGGAATGAGAACGTCTCCTTTCTCTTTTCTCTGGCTACTTCTCTTGCTGCCCTAGGAAGGGAACGTAGACTACACCAAATCCAAAACGTCCATTGGTAATCAATATAGTCATATTATTATGGTATAAGTTAGTCAAAGCTTTCCTTGTATATTAAAATTTATGACCACATCTCCACTTTAACTTATCTATAAGTCAAGTTTCATACAAATTGTTAGAAATTTCACTAATAAATAATTGATTTCAATATTAAAAAGAGATCCCGCCCACAACCCCAGAGATTAATTTCAGACATATACAGCATTCATCTCACAGAAACATAGCATCCGGTTCAATGTGTCACCCCAAAATCAAAAGAAAATAAATTATATGTTGCAAAAGGAAAGTCTATTTAAAAATTATAAACATTATTTGAATTGTGAAATTTTGTGACAAATAAGCACATTCCCCCTCCTAAATTCTCTTTAATTTAATATGGGCGGAACTCATTGCTGTTACAGTAGTGAAAATGATCCTGTCTGGACTTTTTAAATTAGCATAGAATTTGTTGTACTGAATTAATTTATCATAATGTAAATATACTTACAGCTGTAATGAAAATAAAGTACATTTTCTTCACAAATTTAGGTGACGATATTTAAGGCAGGGTTTTTAATTGTCATTAAATTAAAAAAAAAAAAAAATCTTAATGATCCCAAAATAAAAACAAAATAGTACTTGTTGTCTTCAAGTTCTATGCGGTTACTAAGATGTTCAAGTTTTGCTGTCTCTAATCAAATCTCAGAGAATTCTTTTGATTATGGGGTGAAATACAACCTGAACATTTCTTAACAGCTTTCACAAGATTCAAACACTCAAACACAGTTGCACACAAAGAAACACTCCTTTCAGCAGGAAAGATCAATGCCCTTTTCTGCCCCAACAACCATCTATCGTCGCTCCTCTCCCCTGCAAACATATTATTGTGAACTCTCTCACCTCTAGCTGGCACGCAGTTGAGAGTTATTGGGCTGGGCAGCCTGGCATTTTCACCATGAGCTTGTTACCACTCACACACACACACACACACACATACACACACAAACAGACATCTTAAGGCAGGCTAATTGAGCCACCTTTCGCTGTCAGCAGCTTTTGTACTACCCTCACATAATTCTGTCTGAATTCATTTACAGAATATTCTGTATGATATACTACCAGAAGTACAAAATGCTCTGATGGAGCACCAGAGGCCTGTTGAACACCAAAGGATCAGGTTTTGCATTATATCCTGTTCAGATGTGGCAAAAAGTGACCGCTTCCTCCCTACTAAGTGTAGGGCGGTACACGAGAAGACAAGAAACGGCATTCATGTTTGCAATGAACCTGCGGTGATACAGGTTAAAGGGTGAGCGCTTTTGTGCCGGCCACTCTGACATTATTTTAAATCTGTGGACTGGTGTTTGTGCGTGTTCAGTCCAGCTTCTCCAGAACAGAGGGCACGTAGACTAGGCTAAGCTCACTACCAAAGTCACAGACTATGGCGGCATTGTCCAGAACCAGGAGCTGCCTGACGCTCTGACCTTCGCTGCTCTGCCCTAAGTAAACCGTCTGCAGCAGGTCGCCGTAGTTCAGGTCCCAAAATGACACGCAACCTTGTCCTCCCGTCACCAGCAGACTTTCAGAGATCACCCCCAGACTGGCCCCACACCCCACCTCCTGAAACAGAGAGAGATACAATAGAGATATTGCTATTTTTATCTTTGTAATAATCATGATATGCTGAATTTGTTGACCGAATCATGCAGTCCTAACTCTCAAAATCACCCACCTGTTGTATGGAGTACAGCTTTATGCCTGTGCTACGGTCCCAAATGCAAATTAGGTCATCCAACCCACTGCTAATGATACAGGAAGTTGTGCAAACCAATGAGGTGACATCACCACGGTGACCGTACACGTGGCTCACCCGGCTGCCTGTTAGGACGTCCCACACGCAGATGGCCCCGTCTTGGCCCCCACTGGCTAGAACCATGGTCTAAAACACAGAACATGTTCATCATATAAAGCGATCAAATCTCTTTAGAAAATTTGGACTAAACCGCTCAATTCCTATGGATTTGTTTTACGATATCTTTATGAACTATTTGAAGCGACAAAGTGATAGTTGCGTGGACTGTCAATAGAGGGACAGAAATCACTCCGACTTCATTAAAAAAAAACATCCCCATTTGTGTTTTGAAGATGAACGAAAGTCTTACAACATGATGCTGAGTGATGACAATGATTGATTGATTGATTGATTGAAAAATGAAAACAATCAATCAATCAATCAATCAATCTATCTATCTATCTATCTATCTAGTGTTCAGTTGATTCACAGTATTGGAAATTGGAGATATGAATGGCAGTATTGCACAAGGTGTATGTGTGTGATCTGGTGATGTGATTCTGACCTGGTCTATGTAGATGGCAGTTATACCACCTGAGTGGCCCTGAAGGGTGAAGAGGCAACAAGAATCCTCCAAACGATATACCTAAAAAGAGAAATATTAAATTAAACACCATCTGAACAAATCAATCACAGATCTTCCACATCTATCCTTACATGTTTATTAAATATCCTGTATCTAATAATGTATTCAGTGACCAGAGCGTGGCATTCTCTGCTCTATTTAACATGTTTTACCATTTTAAAAAACATTTTGATGAATTCTAAATATTTCCACAAAATGTGTCCCTTACTCTGACTGTATGGTCCTGGCTGCCAGTGACGACCCTGCCAGCGGCAGCTTTGAGCACAGTGATGGGTTTCTGGTGGGCACACTGCACTGAGCGCGTCAGCTGACAGCTGATCACATCCTCACTGCTGTAACAGGGGGAGGGTGGCAGACTTCCTCGGCCTGGGGGGTCCTGACAAAAAATCGTGTAAAATGCTTAAAATGCCTCTTCATTTTGGACCTCTACTTTCCCCTTTGAGTAACTATCAGTGTTTATCTTCCTATTTTTAAGGTTTCAAGATTTTTAAAAAATAATTTTATAGAAATCACACTCACAAAGAGTTAAAAAAGAAAAAGAGTTTACCTGAAAAAAAATTATACTGAGTACAAACAGAAAAATGCATCTTCAATATACAAAAAAAATTCACCTCCAAAATTTTATTTGCATAACATTTCCAGGCCTATATTTCCAGATTTTACAAGACTTTGAGAACGCTGCATTGTAATATGCTTTGTCGAATATTTTGACAACTCACCGCGATATTGAAGCAACCCCAGAGGCTTGTTGATCTCCACAGTGAAGAAATCCAGTGAGCCATTTAAACGGGCCGCCACAATTCTGCAATTGAAAACATCCGCGTTAGCAGGAAAACACAAGTTGAGTGGTTGTGTGTGTGAAACTGGTGTGGCTTATGTGTGAGCTTCAGGTTGTTGTGAATGCACCTGTTGTTAAGAAAAGCCAAGGCAGTGATTCCAGATAATCCATCTTCATTACTGCATCGTAGTGATCCTTCTACTGCATCCCACAGCTGATAGGACAAAGACAAACAGGAAATGAGGAGGACAGGTTAATGACATTGATGTTTCAAGATGTTCTCCTTATAAAAGCCCTCTCTTTCTCTCACCTCCAGTTTGCCGCTGCTGCGGCCCGTGGCGATGAGGTTGCCCCTCAGCTCCATGGCCCATACTGAGCTGTCCCAGTCACCACTGCTCTGCGGGGGGAGCTCTGGTGGTAAGACAGGCTGGTCCCCAAGGCTACGTCGCCTTTGCTGTGTAGCTGGAGGAGAAGGGGGGAAGGCCAGTGTTGGCGAGGGCTCATGCTCCTGGTACGCTTTCTCCACCAGCCCCCCAAAGTCAAAGCCAGAGCTGCCAAGGGCATGAGATGGGGGCAGAGCCCCAAAGTTAGTGTCGATGAGAGGGGTGAGGTCTGGCTGGTCCCCAAACAGTGCAGGGCGTGCAGGGGCAGTCCTCCTCCTTATTGGGAAAATATCTACATCTGGCCCTCCCATAGATCCTCCTGGTTCCCGAAAGTCTGCTCCCAGGAGGCCCTCAGCCTCACAAGCACTTATGTGATCCCAGCCATCACGATGCTCCCAACAACCACTGCTGCTGCTCCTGCGCAGACTTACAGTAGATACAAACAATATATATATTTTGTTTTACATACTGTATAATATTATGGTAACACTTTACAATAAGGCTTCAATAGTTAGTTACATTTGTTAACATGAACTAAGAATGGATAAAACTTCTACAGCATTTATTAATCTCAGTTAATTTCAACATTTTCTAGTACATATTAAAAAACAAACATTTATTCGTAAACTTTAGTTAATGCACTGTGAACTAACATGAACAAACAATGAACAGCTGTATTTTTATTAACTAACATTAATAAAGATTAATAAATACTGTAACAAATGTATTGCTCATTGTTACTTCATGTTAGTTTAATACATTAACTGATGTTAACAAATGAGACCTTATTGTAAAGTGTTACCAATATTATTAATCATAATATTATACATATAAACATAAAGGTCTGGAATCAGTAAGATTTTTTTTTTTTTTTTTTTAAGAAATTGATTCAGCATGCATGCATTAAAACTTATCGAAAGTGACAGTAAAGACATTTATAATGTTTTAAATGATTTCTATTTCAAATAAATGCTGTTCTTGAACTTTCTATTTATCAAAGAATCTTAAAAAATAATGTTTCACTGTTGCCACAAAAATATTAAACAGCACTATTTTCCACATTGATAATATTAAAAAATATTTCCTGAGCACCAAATCATCATATTAGAATGATTTCTGAAGGATCATGTGACACTAGAGACTGGAGTAATGATGCTGAAAATTCAGCTTTGATCACAGGAATAAATTACATTTTAAAATAGACAGTTATTTTTATAAAATTAAGTTATTTTAAATTGTAATATTTCACAATTTCGTTTTTTTAATCAAATAAATGCAGCCTTGGTGAGCTTTTTTCAAAACATTAAAAAAAATCTTATCGACCCCAAAATTTTGAACAGTCACGCATATATTAGGGAAAAGTTATGCATTTTCCGAGTTAACTGAGTTTATGCATTTCCTTACCCATTGTTGGGTATAACAGTAAGACAGTCTCCTGTCTGTGCATCCCACACACGGATCTGTCCCGCCAGACAACAGCTGGCCAGCAGCATGCCATCACTGGCCAGACACTCAATGTCCTGAAGAGAGGTGCCAAAGGTACTTTTATATACATGTTTCAGAGTTCATTTATAGAAAAACCTCAGTGCATGTTGACTAAACTCTCACCATGCTGTGGCCTCTCAGCAGCAGAGGGGAAATTTCGCTGATTGGCGGCGAGTAGCCATACTCATCGCAGGGCAGGTCTCCACGGCGACGGCGACCATGGGGCACCCCGTTCTGCCCATAGTTCCGAGGGCAGAGGACACGATACAGACAGAAGAGTAAGAGCACCAACACCACACCGGCGAAAAGTCCAAGAGCCGCCACCCTGCACAAACACACACATTATAATAAATGATGTTACAACAGAATAATAAAAATGATAGTACAAATCTACCTATTGGTCTAAATAGTGCAAGATGAGGAAGTGTTTGAGAAACCTGTCATTAATAAACACTCTTTATTTTTTCCCAGTCTGTTGGTGCCATACTCCTACAGAAATTACACACTTCATTTAATGAATGGGTCACTGCAAAACAAGTCTCTCTTGAAATTCCAGTCCACCCACCTCCACGAATGGGAACTCAAAGGTAAGCATTACATGGAGAAAGTTGGACTACATCAGAACATTTGCACACATTCTTGATCAGTCCTCACAGGGTAAATGCAGCACAGAAAAAACAGAAAACCCAGGCAGGGGGCCAAAAGAAGCATTAGTGGGAGGGGCCAAATTTTAAAGTAAACTGACCTAGATCCATCTGATGTTTATCTAACAACCATAACGGCCTCATAGATAAGAGCGAGGCCTTTGAACAATGAACCTGAACACCACAAACTGAGTGTGTTTGTTAGTGAATGAGAAAGACTATTGTTTGTTTCTGCAGTCACATATTTGGACCTCCAGTGTGCGCTAGTATTAGATATGAATGAGAGCGCATAGTTAATCAGTAATGTTTTTTCCATGCATAAATGAAGAATGTAAGTGTTTGTTTAAAAGAATATTTTGACCATGAGGTTTAAAACCTTTTGACATTTGTTCACAGAAAGACCACAAAGGAAAGTGATAATCCATGCTTTCTGAGAAGTCACTGAGCAACTTACAGATTAACAATGAATGAGTACTGTCAAATCTATAAATAACAAGGTGGGAAAAGAAAAAGAATTCTGATCTTTACAGGCCTCTGGTGAACACCCAAATAGCGTAGGAGTTTTATAAGATAATGGAGTCTTTGTTTATTGTAACATGACAGGGCTGATGGAATTTGTTTCTATGATGACACCACAAAATGCACCACAAAATTCCTCAAGTAAATGTAATTGGTCTGATTTTGCAGTGTCATGGGGTTATATATTTCCAATTAAATTTTTGGGGGCATTTTTTTACCTTTATAAAAGGGCAATATTTATATAAAAACATAAAAACCAGCATGCTAAACTTTGTGTCAGATACTTCAAACTTATGCTAAATTCATAACTAAAAAAATAAAAATTGTTCAAAAGTTTGTGGTCAGTACAAGTGTGACAGTAAAGACATTTGTAATGTTACAAAAAAAATTATATTTCAAATGAATGCTGTTCTTTTGAACATTCTATTGGTATTAAAATCCTACACATATTATATTAATCCTAATCCTGAAAAAAAAAAAGTTTCCACAAAAATATTAAGCAGCACAACTGTTTTCAACATTGATAGCAAATCAGCATATTAGAATTATTTCTAAAGAACCATGTGACCATGAAGAAAATTGCCATCACTGTAATAAATCACATTTTTTGAATTATTAATATTATATTTTCTCACCAATTTGTTTTTTATGTATTTTAATCAAATAAATGCAGCCTTGGAGAGCATTAGAGACTTATTTCATAAACAAAAAAATCTTACTGATCCCAAACTTTTGAACGGTAGTGTATTAAATAAATAAATAAATAAAAATTACACAAACAACAACAACAAGAATGTATCTTTTTGGCTTCACGTGTTAAATATCTGGGGCATTGTTGCCCAAGCTATGGTTAATTTCTAAACTTGTAACACTAATAAAAGCGGGTATTATGGTATATGGCCAAATAGCTGAAGTGAGACACTGACTTGTAGAGTGTGAGGTCTGTCTGCAGATCGGAGGTCTTGATGCTGGGAGGAGGAGCGTGGTGTGTGTCCTGGGGGTGACGTGTGTCTATGGCTTCTTGTGGGCTGAGATGGAGCGTGACAGGGATGACTGGAAGAATGCTGATATACCTGAGGGAATCAGAGGAAAAAAATAAGTATGTTACACACAAACAAACTGAGATGTTAAGAGAGGGCCTGAACCGCATTAGCGATCATAAGGTGAGAAAGTAGCGCACCTCTTTGCAAGAGTGATATTGTAATAGCTAAAGAGTGAAGGCCAGTGGCGGAAAGAAAGCCGCCTCCATAGCTCCTCATCCTCAGGGCCCCAAGTGATTTGGGGACTGGAGACAGGGGCAACTCCTGGGCGGGCTGCTCGGTGACCCTGGGATTGGTTCTCGGGTAGAGGGGTGGGTTCAGGGGCAGGAAGCACGCTCAGTGTGCTGGTTGGGTCTCCACCAGGAAATACTGGAGCCACGCCCAGGTGAGGAGGAAGCCCCGCCTCCCCAAGAGGGCTCTGCTCTGACACCTGGGCAGCAAGGAAAGTTCTCAGACCAGCAGGGTCTGTGTAGACCAAGATCCCAATCCAGATCACAGTGCCAACCTATTAAATAAATAATACATTTAGATAACATAAAAATGCTAAGATAACTTAATTTATTTATTTACTTAATTACCATTCAAAAGTTTGGGGCCTGTAAAATGTTGTAATGTTTTTGAAATAAGTCTCTTATGCTCACCAAGGCTGATCAAAATACGGTAAAACAGTAATATTGTGTAATATTGTTACAATTTAAAACTTACTTTTAATATAACTGTCTATTTTAACATATTTTTATGTAAATGTAATGTATTCCTAAGATGGCAAAGCTAAATTTTCAGCATCATTACTCCAGTCTTCAGTGTCACAAGATCCTTCAGAACTCATTCTAATGCTGATTTGGTGCTCAAGAAAAAAAAAAAAAAATTCTATCAATGTTGACAGTTGTGCTGTTTACATTTTTTTTTTTTACATTTTCAGGATTCTATGAATAGAATGTTCAAAAGAACAACATTTATCTGAAATAGAAATCTTCTGTAAAATGATAAATGTCTTTACTGTTACTTTTGATCAATTTAATATATCTTTGATGAATAATTTTTTTTTTTAAATTTCTTAAAAACAAAAATCATACTAAGCCCAAATTTTGAATGGTAGTGTAATAATATAATTGTATTATTTATTATTATTGCAGTCCAGTTTGATGCTGCTAGCTACACAGAATGTTACAATGCACCTTTTAAGTGAGTCATTTTTACCATGATAATTCGTTGTGCCAGGCGAGTACGGGCTAAGAAGTAAACCACCCTGAGCCTCTTGGGCAAGCGGAGGTTCCGGAACGCAGGGGCCTGCAGGGTGATTGTGTGGGGAGAGGGGCGAGGTGGTGGAGGCGTCTCTCGTGGACGTAAAGGGCCTGGTTTAGGCGGAGGCATCCCCGCTTCAGCCGGGAGACGCCTGTTCAAATCAGCCAACTATATGTGTGAAGACATGAGAAGACAGATTAGAGAGATGACACAATAAAACTGAACAATCAGGATAAGACACTCAGATGAAGCAATGAATGATTCATGTATTTCTCATGGAATTGTAAAAGCAACTTTCTAGAATGTTCCATGTGTGGGTGGTTCTCACCTCCATGCGGCGGATGTCAATAGACAGCACAGTGGTGAAGAAAAACATCTGCAGGAAGAAATCAGACACTAGACCGACCACAGCAAACAGACAGAACTCCTAAGAAAAAGGGGCAAAGGGTGTTTTCAATCAGCAACTATACAACTACCACCAAAAGCAGGTTATATACTTGTGTTATTTAGAAGAGCTTCACCTGAATTGCTGGTACAAATGTGAAGTATCCAATGAGGATGATGCACAGTTCAGTGGCCATATTCTTCATGATGGACCAGCTCTCATTGCTTAGACCTTAAGGCAAAAAAAAAGAAAAAAGAAAAATCTGAAAATACAGACCTTTGCCATGGTAGATGACATATTTAAATTGGTCTAATTTTAACATGCCATACTTTCTATGAAAAATTTAGTGGAAAAAAAAAAGCACACACACATTAGTCACACTTTAGTTTAGGGTCAAATTTTCACTATTAATCACTAACTATTAACTATGGCTTTTGCCTCTATGTGTGTATATATTATATATATATATATATATATATATATATATATATATTTTTTTTTTTTTTTTTTTTTTTTTAAATATATTTTACTTTTGAAAAAAATGTTTTAAGGGCTGTGAATGTTGATTTTTAAATACATAAACAACTTTATTATTGATATCCATAGTTTTTAAGCCTAATCTACAAACAGTTGTGGGAAAATATCTTATAAAAATAAATACATATATTTTATAAGTATCACTATACAACAGTGTGACAATGCTAAGTACTAAATGGGCTGTACTTCTATTCAAATCACTAGGATAGAAAAATTCTGTCTGCATATTGTAACAGTGACTGAATCATCTCTGACCTTGAGCAATACGCAGCTTGACTTCAAGGTCAACAGGCGTTGACACAACAGATTTGGTGAGGACAAGGACATTCTCCAAACCTATTACCACCACAAGGTAGGGGAAAATTTCCCTGAAAAACAGTAGCAGATAAAACAAATAAACCTTTGAAAATCAATTAAACTAACCAGAAAGTAAGAAAATTATTTAAATAATGTTTAAAGGTGGGGTAAGTAGTTTTTCAAAAACACTGTTGGACATTGTTGATACTTGAAATCAACCCAAACAAACCCACCCCTCTCTTCACTGCTCCACCTCCCAAACTCTCTCTCCAATCCTAACCCCACCCTGCTCCGAGTCAGCCTCGAAGCCTGGCCCTGGCAGGCGAAGAGAGTGCACTAACAATTACGCTAAACGCCCATTCTCTAGCGGTCGTCAGTGCGCAGTGGTGTGCCTTCACAGCTCTCACTATCAGGCCGCTGTTACACACGCAATGTGAGTGGATGTCTGTTTATCACAGCTTAAATGCA
This sequence comes from Hypophthalmichthys molitrix, assembly GCA_037950675.1. Classification (NCBI taxonomy): domain Eukaryota; kingdom Metazoa; phylum Chordata; class Actinopteri; order Cypriniformes; family Xenocyprididae; genus Hypophthalmichthys; species Hypophthalmichthys molitrix. The sequence goes on along the minus strand of CM075507.1, from coordinate 26,844,847 downwards.
GCAAATGCTTCACAAAAAATAAAGTGCAGATGCTGAACAAATGACAAGGAAGCACAAAAAATGAATGTACAGTACATAGGAGTATATACAAACAAGTGTTTGTTGTTAGTCGCCAATAGCACAGCAGCTCCAGACAATCAATGACACTCAAACCCAGTGTTACTCACGTGTGAAGCAGAATCAAAGCAGCCTCTACGTCTGTTTTCAGGGTTTCCCGCTCAGCTCTCTCCAGCGCTGGAAAGCTTTTATAATATTGACGCGGGTCCTATAAAGTGCTTGCCCAGTCATAAACCTTCATTCCAGTGATATTCTTTTGAGCTCTTTTGTATTGTGTCCCATCTTTCTTTCTGCAGTTGTTTTTCTTCTAATCTCCCTCTTGCTCGTTCTGTCTCCTTGAACGTTATACGCCCCCTAATGCTGATTGTTTACACGTTTGTTGTTGGTGTCGGCCCGACTCACTTCCAAACAGTGTTTTTGAAAAACTACTTACCCCACCTTTAATGTGAAAAAGAAATACACCAATGTATAAAAAATGGAATGTGTAGAACGTGAATAAATACACTAACTTATTATTGAGCAGGTGATAAAAGTTGAACAAATTTACTCAATAATTGCTGTTAGCCAAATTCTTGACCTTCCGCAGCCCTGTTGTATCTTGGATCAATATTGTGTACACATGTGGCCCAGATAGTGTGTATGCCTGCCCTGGTGAACTAAGCCAAATTTGTTTGGACGGCCTGAACTCACACCACTGTGACTGTATGTCCTTACATGCAACCTTATAGGCTGGCAGAAGACTATCCCTGCCTACTCAAGCACCTGGCAATGAAATTCCCCTAAATCACTGCTGTTATTATCGACAATTGGTTACACATCAACCTGCTTAAAGATTAAAAGTGACATTTTAATTCCTGAGAGATTAAGTAAATAGTAGCCCAGTGATATTGATGCACAGAATCATTGTAGTGGTGTATGAATGAAGGTGTGTTTTGGCTGAGCTCCTACCCTCCGTTCAGTGTGGGAGTCAGGCCAAACAAGGTGCAGAGTCCCACAGACATGAGCAGAGAGCTGAGAACCGTCACAACAGCAGCCAGCGCCAAGCCCCATTTGGACTTCACCATGTCGATCTTTCCTGTAAAGTAAGGGGGAAGGATCAAATGAGTGTTATTAGAATTATTTTTGCCAAAAGAATTTTATGAGAATGACCTCATTGAGCTTTTGAACATCCATGTAAAATCCTGCTGGAATGTGGGTACGCAGACATGAATTCTTGATGCTAAACGTGCTGTTCTGAGGATAATCTCCAGGCCAGACTGAAACACCTTTTGGCGAAAGCTCAGTCAGAAACCAAACAGCTATGCTAATCTGAAAGCTTTCTGCTGCCAAATCACCTGGCAACATGGCTAATTTCAACACTCTGTCATATTACGCCTGAATACAAAGGCCGTTAAAAATGACTGAAAAAGTATTCATTTGTGCGTACATGCACTATTATTCCTATGCTGAAAAAATATCAAATATTGATAATGCCCATGGTGGTTATGGTCCTGCCTAATATTATTAGAGATATAAGAACGATCCATAGAGATCTGGAGAATGCCAGAAAACACTGTGAATTATGTTTCTGGCAAGTACAAAGTCCACAATGATTCTGATCAATCGTGCCATTCCCATGAAGTACAAAAACAAGAATGTACACAAATCAAGGCTCAACAATATTAGTGATTATTGACTGCTTGTCTTTTTGGACATATTTTTGCTTCAAATACTGAAAGTATGTGGCCCAATGAAAAAATTATTTCTGGAATCTTCTACAAGCATGTTAACAGAATATCATCTATTGTCTTAAAATCAATGAGACACCGTAATACTCTCTTTTCTAACTCAGCATGTACAACTGTAACAAATTACATTCTACAAACATGTAGTCTGTAACACAGAAACAAAAAAATGCATGTACACTGCAATTCAAAAGTTTGGTGGATGGTAAGATTTATTAATGTTTTGAAAGAAGTCTCTTATGTTTACTAATGATGGATTTATTTGATCAAAAATACTGTAAAAACAGTAACATTGTGAAATATTATTACAATTAAAAAGAACTGTTTTTTATTTTAATATATTTGAACATGTAATTTATTCATGCGATGCAAAGCTGAATTTTCAGCATCATTACTCCAGTCTTCAGTGTCACATGATCTTTCAGGAATCATTCTAATATGCTGATTTGGTGCTCAAGAAACATTTGAGATACTTTTTGGAAATTTTTGAAGAATAGAAAGATCAAAGTAACTGCATTATTTTAAAATAAATCTTGTGGAAGATTTTAAATGTCTTTACTGAATAAAAGTATTCATTTCTTTAAAATATCTTACTGACCCCAAACTTTTGACAGGTAGTGTATGTTCCAGAATGAACTAAAGGGGATTAAAGCCATTCTCCCAATAACAGGAAAAACAATGACAGACGAAGATAGGTAGAGACGACGCTTACGGGTGGAGAAGTAGATATAAGCAAAGAGGATGATGTAGGTGGTGACTAGCGGGATGAGCTCAGCGATGCCAATCTCCTCTTTGAAATGAACGTGCACCATGTGGTCCTCACGCAGAGTGCAGTTCGCTGATGGATAAAGCTGTTTTAAACGGGCTCTGAGACTAGCTACAAACCTGTCCAGAAACAAACACAACAAAAAGGAAACAATGCTCTGTTCACTAAAAACAATATTAAAACTAGATGATCTAGATCTATATTAGACGACCTAGAAAATGTGATGCAAACAACGTTAATTTGAAATATTACAAAGGCTGACCTTGCATCATAGGAGCTTAGTGCAATTGTGATGGTGTATGTCACCACTCTCTTCCTGCTATACAGGCTTACACCCGTCTGCTTCCCTGGGACACCAAAGAGTAAGTCTGAAAAAAAAAAAAAAAAAAAAACGTACACAGTAAAAACGGTGTGAGTGCACCGGCCCTAAATGTATAGCAGGTAACTTTTATTTCAAGCCAGAATTAATTCCTATTTAAGCAGCTTCCTGCCTCTCAGAGTGGCTGAAGTATGAAGGCCTTTGGGTTCATGTTGGTGGACTGTCTTCAGGAGGTCTGGATCTGCATCAAACAGGTCACGCCGATTCTGCCAATAGTTGCCAGGGGATACCAGCAGGCAGCCGTGCTCTGGAAGGACCGCCTGCATGCGCCGCAACCCTGGCAACAGGTCTGTCACCTGCAAGCACAGCGCCTCCAAACTTCTAAGAAGAGAGAAGTGAGGAAAGCAGGAAAGAATGAGGTTTAGATATGTGTGGTAATGAGGGAGAATTAAAACAGTTTGAAATTGGTGAAAATTTGTCAAAAAAAAAAAAAAAAGTCAGGGTGGAAAGCTTTGACCTGTCTGAGTAAACGTGATTTCTGATCTCCTCCAGAAGACTGAAAACGCGCCCAAGGGGAGAGCGAAACACGTCCACTGGAACCAGACTGTTGTCCCATGGCGAGACTGCTGCTTTGACCAACACCTGCTGTATGAAGGCCACCGGAGGACCCCGATACTGCAAAAAGACTTGATCAATTTAATGTGTGCTTGCTGAATAAAAGTATTAAAGGGGAGTTACTTTTATATAGTTTTTTAACATAATTATGTCTCCGCAGTGTGTAAACACAACCAACCTATTGTAAAAATCCATCCACTGCAGTTGTTATTTTCCCCATAAATCCGAAACAGTGTCTCAAAATGAGCCTTTTTAGAAATGTACTCCAATGTGACATTACATTGGAACAGGGCCTGTCAATGACTAGTGACGGAATCCCTCTTAGCTTAGCTCCTGCCCTGAGTGAGCTGTACACAGTGCGCCATGTTTATCTCCTCGCCAGACCATTTGACAGCAGCATTCAAGTAAAAATTGTATTCTTATTAAAGCTACTAAAGTTATTCAGTCAAGAGCAGTGAGTGATTTTCTGTTTTTCTTTTGTTATTTCATTCATATTAACAGCAAATTTAGTAGTAGTTACTGTAAATTACAGTGCTTAATTACACCTAATATACACATGCGACTTCTTTCTCTTCTGTTTACATTCACAGACATAATCGACTGTATTTATGTGAACTTTGTTTGTTTTTGACATAACCTTGTCTGTATTTAATAGTTTAAGCGAAAAACATATCAGAAGTTTGAACTGAAATGGCTTTAAAATGCATACAACAACTGCAATGTGACATGAGCGTGAGATTATAATCAAAACCAAACAGATGTTTTATTAGTTTTTTATTAGTGTCTGAGGCAAGAGCTGTAAAGGCTCAGCGGTATTCTGGATAGGGGGGCTGGGAGCAGTAGCTCATTTGCATTTAAAGATGCATGAAAACAGCATGTTTTCGCTCACACTTAAAAATGGGCATTTTCAACACGATGTAATAAATGATATGTGGGGTATTTTGACCTGAAACTTCACAGACACATTCTGGGGACACCTGAGACTTATATTACATCTTGTAAAAAGGGGCATAATAGGTCCCTTTTAATTTCTTTAAAAAAATTCTTAATGACCCCAGACATTAATGATAGTGTACATTGTTGTAGATCAAAAAAGCATTTCATCTTACCCAATCAGGGCGCTCTGACAGGTCGCCCTGAGACTCATGGGATGGGACCAAGTAATCTCGTATTCCAGTGGTGAACTCGACAGGGCCTGTTCCTGGTAGAGGCAGCTTCAGCAGAGGGTAACTGTAAAAGAAAGCACGATTACAGAACAACAAATCAATCTTTATTACCAACATCAAGCTGCATTCCTCACAGACACGGTGTCTCTAAATGGAGGAGTGTCATTCTCTTATGACACAGCCCATACAAGATCCGTACCACAAATCAAGTTTGAATGGAAAGGGCAATAATTATGAAATTTTTACTGGCAGTTTTACAGCAGTCACAAACAGGTGGAGCAGAAGTGAACATAACAAAAATGCACCAGGAGGGAGCATGGATCAATGTAATTAACTTGTCATCTGCAACATCCTCAGGCTAGCAAGCTTTGAGAAGGCTAAGATTACAAAAACTAGATAACCGTCGCTGCACTTTCTAGGAAAAAGTGATCGGGCAAGACGGCGCACAACGCTGTCTGCAGTACAAACACTGAGGGACTGGTAAACCCTCCAGATGGACTATATGACCAGCCCCTACTTCTCACAAAAGAAACATCTGTCACTCCCCTTAAAAAGGTATTGAAATGCCCTGAATATCCCCCACCCAAACAGCAGTGTTTTAAAGAGAGAAGCACAGGCCGATAGGAATAATGTTTAAATAGGGCTGGACGATTAATCAAAAAATAATCGAAACCGAAATTCAGAACCTCTAACCAACATAATTTTCCCATGTTGGTTATTTAATTTTTTTTATCCTGTTAATACTTTCCCCTTAAAAACATACTACCGGGTGTGCAGTCACGTGACTCCGCCCCGTCCAGTCAGCGGCATGGAAGCAACATGGAGACGAATGCCGAGTCAACACACACAGACAGCGTGCGAGCCCTGAAGTGAATTACTGTTTCACTTGCGTCTTCACTTAACTTTGTAAATTGAATGTGTTTTACGGCTTGCCAGTTTGGACATTCAAGCGATTTTAGACTATCAGATGTGTATTATTATATTGAGCTACCATGCTCGCTAAGCTGCATTGTGGCACACAAACATTCATACAGACTCTAGCTCTCACATCACGAGAAGATGCGCTCGGATAGGAGCGCAGAAACTCATTGTCAACACTGTCCTATGATTTATCACTAAAGTAGTTTACAAACTCAAAAGTTAAGCTATAGCATTTATTTTTATACTTTTGAAGTAACTACTTACAACCCACAGCTTCACAATTAATAGACAGATGGTAGGACTAATTCAAACACGCAATCGCTCTCATTACGTACTGGCACTGTGCTAATTTATCTGTATCTGATTTACAACGAGCAGAAATCTGTTAGGAATGTTGAGAACCATAGATAAAATAACTGCTGAAAGTGAGCTATGTCATGTCAGAGCACTCTTTCATTAGGAAAAAATATCCCACCTTTATTAGTCAAGCATATTTACAGTACAACCCTTGTCAGTAAACTATACTACAAAAAACAAAAAAAACAAACAAACAAACAAAATAATCGTTCATTAATTGTAATCGAGGTAAAATGTTCAATTAATCAAAATTTTGATTTGAGGTCATAATCGTCCAGCCCTATGTTTAAAACACATGACATAGCTGACATCAGAGAAACAGAAAGCTGTTGTGTGAATTACATTATACCTTAGTGTCTTTTCCTAAACAGGGCTTAACCTCTTTTCATGGCTTTGAAAAATGTTTTAACAAGCCTGTTTTATTGAATAACTGTTTTCTGGAGGATGACTAAATCTAAATAAATATTCGTTTCGGGTGAGCTGCAGCCTTGTGATTGCACCAGGGTGGATGGGTTCATTATATTTCTATCCACATCAATGCACAATAACGTTCTGTTTATAAAAAAAGCACACTGCAGTTATGTCGTCTGCCAATTTAAATGCACAAGCTATTTAAAGTTGATTGCCTATCGATATTTTTATCATTCATCAGCTGGATATTTCTGAAAGTGATTCCAATGATATAATTTCTCGGTGTCATTATTATTAACTTCTATAATTGCACAGAATTAAAACAATTCTCAAAGCCGCCATGAAATGAAAATTTACCATATTTCATTTCACTTCTCTAATCATTTAGTCCACTTAAACCCCGCCCCTGCTGGATCACATTCATTTATGAGTGTAACGACCACATCCCAAAATCAAATTACCAAACAATGGATAGAAGTATCCGCCCTAAATTTTTTCTATTTCGATTATCTATAAGCCTCGGATGTATGTCATAAGAAGGAAAAAAAAAAATCTGTCACTACATCCATTTTATTGCAACTCTATAACATTGCACTGTAGCTGGTGTGAACTGATCTTTACAATGAAACTAGTTTAAATTAACTATGCAAAATTTACATACAATTTTTCAACTCCATATACAGCCAGTAAACAACAACTGTTCAGAGTGAAAACATTAATTTTATGAAACCAAAGACTTTTACTGTAAAAAACAAACAAACTAAGAATTAGACCTACTGTTGAATGCATACAATTTCTGCTCAGACAGAAACATCTTGCTTCTAATCACTGCAAATAACACTATAAGGACAAATTAATAAAACCTCTTTAGACTGGAAAAAAAAAAAAAAATACAATCTCCACATTCTGCTTTGCCCCTTAGAAGACGTCCATTGTAAGTGCATTACTATACACACAAACTGAAGGACAAATCGGTATAATTTTGGTGTCGTAATCCATAATCAGCAGTGCTTAATTTGTGTTTACTTCAGAATATTCCTTTAATATTTGTCTTGAGGCTGAGTCGAGCTATTCTGTGTAACTGCCCAGTACCTTCTCTTCTCCAGCTCAGAAAGAACTCAGGCATCTGTAGTGACAAATAGTTGCCATTTTCACAAAGCTTAATTCTGTTCCTCCAGGCAGCTGGAGACACTGGGCTGTTCTCTGAGAGAAATGTTCACACACTCACTCTTTTCCACATGGATTTTGTCCTTTGTTCAAAGCATCAGAGATTTAATTCACATTTTGCTGACTGAGGTTAAAAGACAAGGCATGAGAAAAACCTTTTCTCCTGCTCAGTCCTCCACTTTTGTGTTTGTGCTACACACAGTCCTCTTGGCGCGATCTCGCTTTTGAATCAAACTGTGCAGAACAACTGACCACAAGCCAGCTTCTTTCTTTTGTTGCCCTCTCTCACCCTTTCACACCTAAAAACATCCCATCCAAACAGATTTGTACAGATAAGCTGCTTTTCCTGACCCACAGAAGTACATCAAGTACTTCAACATTGACATAGGCCATCACAGCTGTGGCCTAGTGGTCACTGTGTCCCTGATTAGTTCAAATCTCACTCGCAATACTTCCCGATCTCATTAATTCCTGGTTTTATCAAAAATCATGATGGAAGACTCACCAGCAGGTCAGGATGCTGGCAGAGGTGAAGAGAATGATGGGAACCGGGTAGGAGGCGCATAGCAGGCCGTGCCGGTAGAAGGCGGCTGAGATGTTCTGCCGAAGCCGCTCTCTCACCGTCATCCTGGGAGGAGGGGTCAGCTGATGGCCATCGAGTCTGCGTGTGCGGCCAGGGCGAGGGCACCGGCGGGCATCCAGGGATCTGTGCAAACACAACATGTAACTAAATATGGATCTCATTCATTGTGATTTAAAGTGATTTTAGTAGGACAAAATGGATGTGCTTTCATCCTACTGATAAAAACAAAATGCTTTTTAGAGGAGTTGACGCATATTAAAAGCATTATATCGTTCTCATGCAGCCACAGAGAATTATGGGAAATTTGTAACAGGCCTGTCGCTTCTTAAACTGGTTATAAGAGATGTACTTTAATTGCATGCTTTATTGCCATTCTTTACCAACAGTACACAAAAATTCACATGTACTGCCAACATTCTCAATTAAAACATAATTATGATTCTGACCTGGCACAAGGCATCAAATGATACATAAAACCAAGCAGTAGCACTTTACAATAAGGTTTGATTCATTTAACATTAGTTAAAATAGATATCACAAACAATGTTTTTTAATGCTTTTTATTCAAGTTACGAAGAAAGTGTAAAACTGGCGTTGCGTCAGTTACACTTTTTCCGTAAGTTGAACAGGGAAGGCGTAGGACGTAGCGTAAACTTTTTGAACTGCAAGAGTTTTACACTTTCTTCGTATGTTGAATATGGAAGGCGGTCTGGAGGAAGCTAGATATTTTACTTCATAACTTGTTAAATATGGATTTTTTTTTTTTTTTTTTTTTTTTTTACACAAATGCATCGCTTCACTTCAGAATGCCTTTATTAACCGCCCGGAGCCGCATGGAGTACATGTTTATGATGGATGGATGTGGATGGAAGCACTTTCTTCAGCTCATACTCCTGACCCCTGTTCACTGCCATTATAAAGCTTGGAAGCGTCAGGATATTTATTAAAAAAATATCTCCGATTGTGTTCATCAGAAAGAAGAAAGTCATATACACCTAGGATGGATTGAGGGAGAGTAAAGCATGGGCTAATTTTCATTTAAAATTGAAAGTAAACTAATCCTTTAAACACATCTCTGTTAACAGCTAGCTAGCAGGTCATTCTTTAGAAATTAAATCTGCACTGTAAAAAAATATTTTATGGTGAAGTAAATACTACAGAAAAAACAAATGTAATTTTTACATGAAAAAGTTAGTTTTTTTTTATTCTTCCCTGGACTAAGTAAATTTTATATTAAGACTCAATTTAAGCTTGTAGAAATTAAAGCGTAAATATCAACATTATAAAATTAAGTAAAACTACTCAACTTTTCTGATACTGGCGTTCCCATCATGCACTTAGCCTTGAATAATTAATGAGGTCGATTTTTTGCTGTTTTCACCTGTTTTTATACTGTTTTATCATTGCTTTTGTGTTTATGTTTAGTAACTTGCGATTTTGTGATATTTGGAGTTCATTTTCTACTCAAAACGCCACATTCACACTCAAAACGATCCATCAAATGTTACCGTCACTGTGTACCAAGTACTGAGGTCTCTGTGTTCAGGTACCGTGTTACTTCTAATATCAAGATATATCTATTGTATTATTTACTTAGATGTTTCTAAGTAAACACACACTTTAAAAGCATGGTTTAATTCAGTGTTATATTGTTTGAGTAAAATGTATTGCAAAACAAACTTCAACAAAGTAGAAATTACTCAACCTTTTACTGGCCAAGTTAAAATTCCTTATTTTCTTTGTTAATTTTACTTATCTTAGTTAAGTAGAGCTATTTAATTCCATATTTGAAATTTATTTTTAAAAACGTGCAAAAACTTGCAAAAGAGAAATTAAGTAAATTTTACTTGTTGTTTTTTACAGTGTGTTCAAATTAACCCTTTGCCCACAGCGGTGGTTTCTGTACTTTTAAACTCTAAAACCAGAGGGTTCAAGGTTTATACTGGCGGTCTATGGTTTACAAAGAGCTCTTTTTTGTCAACGAGTGCCCCTGTGACTACACCACAGAGCAGAAATACTCCTCTTAGGAATTTACCTCCTGAGTGGCTACCGTTCATGCATTTCTATAAATATTACATAAACAAGATGACACGTACAGCGTCACAGAGATGTTACACATATACTACTCAAGTGTGTGGGCAACTTGCATTAAGACATGATGCAAGAGATTTCATAAAAGCAAACTGTAAAAGAGAACTTCATCGATGATATCAATGCAATGTTCTCTTTTTATAAGATTCAAGCACCTCTTTTCTGTTAAACCCACAGATATTACAAATGACAGTTGAGAAAATTTCACTAAAAGGATCAGGCTTCTTTGAAACCAAACCATAATGAGCAGCTTAATGGTGTTTTATAATGGAATGAGGCTTCAAATGCCTTAAATGAATAGTTCACTCAAAAATAATAATAATAATAATATATATATATATATATATATATATATATATATATATATATATATATATATATATATATATATATATCTCTAACACACAAAGCCAGAAGAACTGCGGCAACGTCTCCAAGACACTTGAAGAAACCGACCCGCAAAGCTACAGTGCTGTAAAGTCAGGATGCTTTAAAAAAATAATGTCATAAATAGATTTTATTTATCAATAAACCTCTTTTAACTAAATCAAAATCAATATTCGATGTGACGACCATTTGCGTTTAAAACAGCTTTTGTTGAAGGTACACTTGTACATAGTTTTTCAGGTAGGTTTTCTTCAAGCATCGTAGAGATGTTGCAGTTCTTCTGGATTTAGTCTGTCTCAGTTTTTTGTTTCTTCATTTATTCCCAGATGGACCCAATGATGATGAGATCAGGTCTCTGTGTGGAGCATACCAGCTGTCATCAAACTCCTTGCATACAAAAATCTCACTGGATTATTACAATTAATGGCAAAAGGAATATTTGGAAATGTAAACTGATATTTCCTACTGACACACTACAGAAAAATGTATAAATAACTGGCTTAAAGCAATTTGAAAATACTAACGTGCCTAAGACTTTTGCACAGTACATGTATACAGTACATAAAAGTACTTTTTTCCCCCGCCCCAAATGTATCCATTTCAAAGAACATTACTGGCAGGATTGTTATACATACAGTAGTGCCAAAACATCAATACACACAACAAAAGCCGAGACAAAATAAATAGAATAAAACCGATTTAAACATGGAAGAGCATGAGTGATTATGGTGTCAGTAACAACGATAAAAATAACAACAATAATATACCATAAAATAAGAAAGCTAGTTAATGCAGATCACCATATCAATTGTGGTCAAAAAGAGAATAACAGCGTAAACAGTTTTACAAGAGAGTAACACATTTGAAATGCACATTACACATTGGAAAGACATGAGAGTGTGTAAATGACGACAGAATTGGGAAAAAGTTTAAAAGTATCTTTCCCATTCCAGCATATAAGTTTGACTCTCAATCTGACAGAGAGTCTCTCTCTTTCTCTCTACTGCATTCACCCGCTCCCTTTCTCTGTCTATTGCCGAATCAATCTGGGTGACTTTCAAGAGAACAGAGTCCAGAGACACCATTCAAAGTCTGAACATCCTGGCAACCTCAAATGCTATCGCATGGAAACGGCAATGATTTTAAATTCTTGAGGGATTGTGCTGCGCGGGCGGATAAACACGTGCGGGTGACAGTCGGACCGGTTTGTGCAAAGCAAACCACAGTTTAATGACACAAAAACATGGTAACTCTATCATACATACTGGGCTACTGCTTCAGACAAGGACCATCAAGCAAATTACAACCAGTTCAATAGTAACAGTCATATGCCACACAGGGCACTTAAAATAAACCAGTTTATATTGATTTCCAAAACGAAGGCATTTAAACTGGACAACAAATGAAAACATTAAGTCTCCTGCATCAAAAAAAGACTATAAATTCTCAGAAACAACATCTCTCAGCAATCATCCGTTTGTAAATCTCCTGCAAAACAGCTTTCAGGGATATGTGATAGTTTAGCAAGGTCCTTGCTCACATAAAAAAATATATATATATATATATCTTAAATCAATACAAGAGAAAAGTATTCAAAACTTCAATATAACTATTTAATTTTAATTTCTTCCAAAAAAAAAAAAAATATTTTTGTTTGTATCTAAAAAACATTTTTGAATTATCGATCTCTATGCCCATCTTTAGTTTTTAAGCAGCATAAAAAGGAAAAACTTAACCAGTGATTCCTGTCAAGCTTTTTTTTTTTTTTTTGCAAGATTGTTAGTCAAAATAAATCCTGAAGAAACATCTAATTGTTCATTATTTATAACCAAAACATAATGATATAAAGTAACTATTTCCAAAACATCTCACAGGTATTTTAAGTAGAAATTATACAGAACAGTATAAACACTAACAATCAAATTCACTAAGCATCAAATCCATTTGCACCAACTCAACAAAAACTGCACATAATTCAGACATGTTTGCAGTTTAACAAACTAACATACAAACAAAGAAACACTGTGGTACTAACATTGTATAGTAAGGTACGAGACGGTAATACCATGGTACTTCGATAAATAGCATGCTACTGAATGGTTTACATTACTTACATGTTACTTCACAGAATACCATAGTGCTTTTATGGTACTGCACAAGCTACGTACGTAATAATACAATGTGCGGTGCTCAGGCTGATGTAATTTCCACGTTTCTTCTGGCGTTATTGCCAGTCAATTAAACTGCACATTAGCTGAGCTGAGATCAGTCTAACAGAGCTAAAGCTATCAGTCGCTGAACAACATATAACTGCAGTTTTGCATTAACTGCGTCAATGCCCTTTAAAAACCCCTCAGATAGTATTTATTATCTTGTGCGAGGAGGAGATGCACCTGATACACGTTTCTATGGTATTAACTTTAGCCGAACAGCTAACGCTTTAGCATTAGCAACAGTTCATGTATAAAGCACCTGGCTGCTATAGTTATATATTATGGATTAGTTTGACGTACATACACATTAAATAGAATAAATCAGTTTACACATTTCATCCATCGATGTGGCGGCAAGCTATACACATTTATCTAGGAAGCGCTTTGACAGCACGTTACTGGACGAGCTAACAGTAATAGTGAACACTAAGGGCCTGCCATGCCTCTAAAATGCTCTAATTTAGCAACATAAACACAAACCAAAAAAAAAAAAAAAAAGAGCGTTCAGATCATAGCTTACCCTAATGACAGGTTCTACCCTTCCTTTCTGAGGGCTTGTTTTAACGGTGAATCGCTCCTGTTCAGCTCCAGCAGGCAGGTGGCTGTAAGTCTCTACTGTACTGCCTGCATCATGTCAGCTGCTGTAAACCACTGCTACTATCCAACGTGAACCCTCAACTTCAACCTCCAGCAGAACAACACTAAAAACGGGTCAATCTACGACCTCTATTGGCCATAACAGGAAATGTTATGGCCAATACAAACCTCTAAAACGCATAAAACCGGGAACTCTACTGGCCACAAGATGGAACGAAGTAGATAGTACAGCAAAGACAAAACAATCGAATGAAATCGAATTATCTACTTCGTAAATAGTTAAGTAATTGCAGCATTGTATGAACCCATTATATTATAATGTAAGAAAAATTGGTGCAACACAGGCGTCGGACAGTCCTGGATGGCTGTAGCTCAACGAAATTTAAGAACAAGATAATACATTTGTTTATTGCAAATTTATTATCAACTTTTTTATATATGCTAGCACAATCCCTGGTGGTCTAGTGGTTAGGATTCGGCGCTCTCACCGCCGCGGCCCGGGTTCGATTCCCGGTCAGGGAATGTAATTTTTGTGTGTGAATTTCATCGTAGATTTACTCACAATATTTCTGTAAACAGTAAACTGTATTGGACAATAGAGAACTTTCGAGTCCAAAAGGTTGAGTAACACATTAAAACAATTTTAACTGTAACATAAAATGTAAAATGTAGAAACAAGTGGCAACTGAACCATAGTCTTAAGAAACAGACAGGTTATATTGTATGAAAAATCAATTTATTACAAAATAAACATCTTCGTTTTTGTTGTGTAGTTTTTGTGACGAATTATATCAGAGTAAGATGACTAATGATAACTGATAAACAGGTTACTGTGGTCAGTGTATGCAACATCATCTCTTGTCCTATCAGAACCTAATCTACAACATGGACCTGCAGGATTTAAGATACATTTGATCCTTATGACTTAATTAAAAAATATAGGAAAGAAAACTGCACATACAAAGCATATTTACAAAAACTCATATGGAAACAAAACTGAAACAAATATTAAAATGATCAATGCTTTTTGCTCTTTAAAAATTAATATTAAAATCCCAAATTCTTCTGTTAAACAACACTGAAATGGAAGATGACACTGTAAAAATGCATGTTGAAATACAATTATAGACCAAAATATTAATGTCTAAAGTTTCATTTTTGCAAATCAGCATCCAAGACCTCAAAATTGAAACCTAGTGCTAATAACAGGTGAGACCAATGAAACAAATACTTTCTAAATATTGCGTAGGAGATCTTGGCAATGTCAAATGTAATGTAATTGCAGGCCACAGGTTTTAGGCTTACTGACACAGCCAAGTCATTCAATTGTGACTTTCTTTTCTAAGACTGTCAAAATGCAATGTAGTGACTATGTATGGCTATGTGCCATTAAAAATTAAGTTGGGAAAAAATATCATTTTAAAAACGTGGTATATTTCAACAAACAAAACAATCCATATCATTCGCTGTCAAATGTGAAAATCCAAACTTTAGAAAAGGCTTTTTAAAATACAAAAAGCAGAATTTGCTGGAAAGTTGAGAATCCTTATATAAAATAAAAATAAAAACTACACAACTGTGAACAGTGTAATCGAGTCTTGTACACAATCTTCACCCTTGCCGTTCTTTTAAATAAGGCATTTTCTTCTCTTCACTTCAGGATATCAACTGAAAAACAAGAAAATTACCCATTATAACAGCTGCCTATTGACCAATCGATTATAAAATACTGGATTATCACTTTGGAGGTACTTACACTTTTAACTGTCTCCCGGATGAATTCCTTTCTGCTAGTCAGATCAAAGTCTGGATACTTGTCATAAACCTACAACAAGGAGGAAGTTCATATTTATAAAATTATTTGGAAACTCTTCAGGTTGTCAAACTTTAGTATAACGTTCATATCGACCGTGAAGATGTCATTTGGCTAGATTAATATTGTTAATGCAATAACATTCCCACATTTAAAGTGTCGACAAAACACTGTACCCTCTCACAAGGTTCATTCACATTTTTACCAGTACATTTCCATGACTTTTGAGGCAAATATTCATGACCTAATATTCCATGAAAGTCTATGTAAACAAGTAAAATATGAACGTCATTTTTAGACTTTTATCTCACCTAAATCATACATTTGCTCACTCCAAGTATTTGTGTTTTACAATGGGGTAAGTTTTGGCACAATAGCTTACGCACAACACAAGGAAGCATGATTTCACATTTTTCAAAAATTTACAAACAGTCAGTAAAATAAAAAATAAATTACAAACAGTATATATCCAATACTGATACACATGTAGGGCTGTCGCGGTGAAGGAATTTCCCTTGTGGTGATTTGACTCTCTCAATATCACCATATTATCGGCAAGGGACTGTCTTTATTAGCAAATCGTCATTATACCATTCATAATACATGAAACAAGGTGTTGAAATTAACTTTGAGCACCGCTTTACAAGGCTCAATTGACAATCAACGTGTCACCTGGGTAAAAGATGAAGCTGATGTCTCACTTCATAGAGATCAATGGCATTAATTCAATGCATTGAACAGCCAGTCATGGGTAATCCCTTAAATGTTGAAAAGATACTATGACAAAGATACTGCTTTCATCTGACAACTGATGGCAAACTAATTTTTTTTCACAAAAATTACTTGAAGGACAGACGCAGGTAGTCGCACACGCTCAGTTCCCATTGCCATTTGCTCTGTGTGTATGTGAAGTGTGTGTGTGTGTGTGTATATGTGTTTGTATGGAGGAGCTGCCTGAGCTCCGCCTCAGACACAGAGAGCAGACGAGATGACAGAGGCAGCGCAATATGCTAAAATGTTGGTGAAATTAATTTATGTAAACAAACACGCATGTTAACACAATGGGCAATATATCACCTCACCAAAACTTATTGTGGTCATGTTCATATATTGTGCAATAAGTCAATATAGTGACTATCGCGACAGGCCTATACACATTTTCTTTCTCAACTGTTTACGTTCACTTAAGACATAACCGACATGTGTGCAAGTACCGAATGGTTTAAAATTGCTTGAATGTTTACATTGGCAAGACTTCAAAAGACATGCAATTGATAAACTTTAGTGATAATGCAACACTGGCCCGAATGGGCAAGGCACAATTTAGTCGAATGCCACAAAATGCGAGCCAAAGTCTTGCATCGCAGTGTGCAGCTCGCTTGTAGTACAGAAGCCCTTTGCGCATCATAAGAGAGAGAGAGAAACACAAAGAGAGAGGGACGCAGTAAAATCAGTCCCTGATTAAACTTAATCTATTATACAGATATTTGTGAAACAAATTTCCATGACCTTTCCTTAACATTCTGGGTTTATTTTTCCAAAACTGTTCCAGGTTTTTCATGACTGTATGAACCCTGCTCTCAAAATAAGCCATTTTGTCCTTGATAAATGCTATGAAATAACATACTTGTCGGGTAACCTGCTTCATTGTAACTTCCTCCAAATTTGCGTCTTTCAGGAGATCCTGGATTGCCTCCTTCAACTGGTCATCAGTTGGTGGTTTTTTAAGCATCTTGATCAATGGCTGATCATCATCAGAGCTGTCACTTTCATCTGGAAGGAAAATTACAGCATGTCAAACGTAAAGTTGCAGCTTTGATAGGCTAAATGATTCCACGTAATGTTATTTTAGACTAAAAAAAAACGAATTTGCTGCATTATTACCCTTGCTCTTGCTTGCTATCTTTTTCCTTCGGTTGCTGCTACTGTCAGCTTTCTTGGTTTTAAGGACAGGCTTTGCTGGAGCTTTTCTCTTTGCCGCAGGCCTCTTTTTTGTCTAGGAAAATTGTGAATTAAATGGTCAGTTTTAACACAAAGTACAAATAACTGCAAGAAAGAAAATCAGTTTAAAAACATAAATTTCTGGAGCATCAGCAAATCTGTAAAACTAAAGTGCTACAAATGTACTTGTTCTTATAATGTCATAATTGCAGCTTTGCTTTTTCTTTCAGAGGCGGTTCAAAACTCTTAAGAAAGATATAGCAGTTTTCATCATTAAATTAAGATTCAAATGACCTAATTGTTCATCAGCATTCTTGCTGACATAAGCTTAAACAGCATACCAAAAATACAAGCTCAAATAAGCTTGAATTTATTTTAACAGGGTTCCCACACCTTGGGTAACTTTCAAGGACTTTCCAGGTCCAATACCCTCAAATTCAAGGACTTAATGTGGGGACACATTTCAAGTGAGAGCAAGGATACATTATGTTTCCTTGTAAGATACATTGTTACAGTTTTCATGTGTCAAACACAACTATGCAAAAAAGCATTTTTTTTTTTTTTTGCATTTATTTTTGACCATATGACAGAGATCTGAGATTCTATTTGTCGTATTTTGCATAAAACTGAAGAATATTCTGTACATCCTATACTGCAGGGGTGTCAAACTCATTTTAGGTTGAGGGCCGGATTGGAAAAAAATTAATCATGTGCGGGCCGAATTACTTTTTTTTTTTTTTTTTTTTTAAACCTTAGTGCACTGATAGCTGCATTATTATTAACCATATAAACAACAAATTAATTTGCAAGAAAACTAGTACACTGCTCTTTAAAACTACATTTGATTTTACAGCGAAAAGACTATTAGATTATAAAAATAATGTGTTAATATTTTTTTTTTATTAGTGATTGGCCGATTCTGATACTGCTTGCAGATTTTTTTTTTAAAGCAAATTTATTTGTTTGTTCAAAAAATGTGTGTAGCTCTTTGATATTAGAGTGAAACACTGCATTTTTATCACAATCCCAACAAAGATGTTATGCACATGAGCAGTTGTTTTTAATTTAAATTATTGTATAATTTCAAGATTAACAGCAAAAACAGCATGGTCTGACTTTAGCTTTGGGAAATTATGCTTCATAAGACTTGCACAAAACAAAATCAGCAGACGGACTGAATGAAGATGACAGTAGGTGGCGCTTACGGAATAGCAGTGATATAGCATTTCCATGGTTACCGCAATACACAAAGCAGTGCTGCATTTATAAATAGGCTACTACTTTATAAGGAGATAAGAGAAAAAGCCATTAAAACTTTTCTGAATACAGTTCCCTTCAGAGATACATTCATAACCCCAATTCAATATTTATTTTATTCTTCCTATTATTAGCAAACAGTGAGCTTGTGCATGGTACAGTATTTTCTCTGGTGGCACGTCTGTTCTCCTCTTTGTGTCCGTATTCAGCGTGTGCCTGTGTTAACGTCCTGTTTACAGACTTCGTAAATATTCCACACAAATGACATTTTGGGAAATTATTACAAAGCAGTTTGCTTGCAAGACCGGAATAAAGATTGACCAAATACAACTAAAAAACATCTCTATTTTTTTTTATAGTTCAAATCATCC
The DNA here is from genome assembly GCA_037950675.1 of Hypophthalmichthys molitrix. Classification (NCBI taxonomy): domain Eukaryota; kingdom Metazoa; phylum Chordata; class Actinopteri; order Cypriniformes; family Xenocyprididae; genus Hypophthalmichthys; species Hypophthalmichthys molitrix. Next base: position 26,826,091 of record CM075507.1, on the reverse strand, counting down.
CCCAGGCCAGATTGGACACCTTTGTGGGCCTTATGTTTGACACCCCTGCGGTATAGGCTACTGTTTTCTAAAATGATCTGATATTAACTTTTGCATGGATTTTATTGAAAAGAGCTTAGGCTCATGTAACCATAAGTTTTAAGATGTATGAATAAGCTTTTTTCTTGCCTCATGGGTTTACATCTGTGAAACGTTGAGGTACCATCCTAGTAGTTTTGTGCACGCGGGAATGTCATGGCAATGTACAACACAAAGTACCTCACACGGGAAACACTTACCGTAATGCATAAATGCGCATAACTAATGTTAATCAAGCTAGTATGCATAGGCCACAAAGTGTTGGCGAAATAACACATTAGCGGACCGGAGGGAATAATATGGAATTTATTCCAGAAAACTTCATGCACAAAATAAATTCCAGCACTTTCAAGGACCTGTATCTCTGTTTGTTCATTTTCAAAAACTTTCCAGGGCCTTGACATTTTTTTTTTTCAAATTCACAAACTTTCAAGGATTTCAAGGACCAGTGGGAACCCTGTTTTAACTGTGTTACAAATTTTCAGAATTCAAAAATATTAGTAGTAAGCGTTTGTGTCCAACCTTTTTTACAGTCTTGTCTTCATTAATGTCCTGGTCACTGTCATCTGATGCAGTCTGATCTGACTTTTTGTCAGATTTCTTAATGGACTTCATGGTGGAAGATTTCTTCTTCTGAGGAGTTTTCTGTTGATTTGTAGACAAAACAAGCAATGTAAACAATAAACATAGTAAGATTGTCATGAGGTTTGGCTCTTACAAAAGTCCTGAGGGAAACTTAATTGAGGATGGTCACCCTGTCCACAGAACATGCAAAAATAATGCTATAAATAATGTTATAATGCATTGCTATTGACGACAGTCATATAATTGATTGTGTATGCTTAAAAAAGTACATAGAGCTGCTAACTGTATTTGTTGTTTGTTGATTTTCAAATATAAAACTTGTTGAAATGTTTTCAATGTGTGTATCAGTTCTTTTTGAACATTTTCATCTCATTTGAACAAAACCGTGATAGTATGAAAATTGTGATAATTTTGGTCACTAGAATCGTGATATGAAATTTTCATACAGTTTCATCCCTATTTGGATTGTGAATAAAAAGCAGTGGTAGCATCTAATTTCAAATGACTACAAATATGTTCTGTTTAAGGCCAGTTTGGCCTGTAATAGAGCAAATACAACAAATAAATTTACTAAAAAAAAAAAAAATCAGCAACTGGTATCGGCCCATTTACTTTTTTTTTTTTTTTTTTAAAAGGCAATTGGAATCGGCCATGAAAAGTCATGACCGGTGCATCCATACAAATAAGCATGATTTTTTTTAATAACGTTAAAAGATGTTTCAGAATGCAAAATTTTTACTAATAGTAAGTGTTTGTGCCCAACCTTTTTGACATTCTTGTTTTCATTAACTTCTTGGTCACTGTCATCTGATGCAGTCTGATCCATCTTTTGGTCAGATTTCTTCATGGACTTCATAGTGGAAGATTTCTTCTGAGGAGCAGATTTCTGTTGATTTGCAGACAAAACACAAACAATGTAAACACATTAAGATTGTCTATATATTATCTGAACTAAATAAATGTGGAGAATTTATGTTAAAATCTTTTGTCACGTGTGTCACATTTCCACACAGTGCCAACAAAAATGCTCAGAAAAGCAAAAGAAACATTTCACTCACTTCCTCCTCACCATCTTCTTTAGGAGCATCATCATCATCATCATCATCATCATCTTCTTCCTCTTTATCAGAAGATTTATCTTCACTGTCTTTATTTTTTTGACTTGCTGTCACAGACTTCTCAGTGCCCTTACTGTTCTCTTTACTCTCTTCTTCATCATCGTCATCATCATCATCACTGCTGGAATCAGTGACAATGGGTTTGGACTTTCCACTTTCTACTTTTTTCTGTAGGTTTTTTCTTTTGGATGAAGATTTTTCTCTTTTGGCATCTTTGGTCGACTTCTTTTTCTTCTTTAGGACAGGCTGCAGATGGTAAACACACAAAGTCATTGGCAAACAGCAAAAGACAAACTCAGACATTTCACCAATAATCCGCAGCAGTGCATTGGCTGTACAGTGCCATTAAATGTGTATTGTTATTGTTCAGAGAAAAAGATCTCACCTTTCCTGAGTTGGTTGGCTCTACGAGAAATTTCATGATCCTCTCTGAAAGAACAGTTTGCGTTCCAGTCCTCTCCAGATCAAGAGTCTGACAGATGGTTTTGAGCAGTCCTTTTTGAAGCCTGCCAGACAGACAAAAATCATTATCACACCCACTTTAAACCAATGACAACTTGAAAATGATTGGACCTTGCATCAAATATAATAAACTACTGATGGTTTTATTATGTTCATGAACATGCACATCACTTCACAAAACTGAAACAAGAGCGCAATAACATTATTGTCCTAAAATATTTTTTTAATTCATCAGTATGCATCAATATTTGATATTTAATTGCTTTCACATATAATTATCTGCATTGGCCAGAATTCAAATATCAGTATCTCAACCAGAAAAATGTTATGTCTGCTCAAACGCTGAAGATGCTTCCTATGTGTCAGCAACATCCCTACTGCGAGTTATTTTTACAAAGTGGTGGGGACAAAATTGGACGTGGCAAAAAATGGCAGATCTTCACCATGTTAGCATTCATGATTTCTGTTTTCATGCTTTGATTTACCACAGGTGTAAATATATATTTTTCTCAAAAAGCACCAAAGCAGTTAAACAGACTTACTTTTTTACTTTCTCCATCTTTTTGATGTAAAGATCACTGTCTGTCCCAAAAGGAAATCCATTAAATAGCCTAAGATTTTTCCGCAGTGCTGATGCCTGTATGAATATTAAGCAGCATTAAGTTAAAAACAATCTTTATTAACATATGTTTTAACCATTTGTGTGTTAAGGAACTTCTCAAACTAAACCTTACAGTTCCCGGTCTATCATATACAATCTTATGTAGAGGTTTGAGCAGAGGGACTTTAAGCTTTCCGATGGAGTGATTAATCCGTGCGATGTCTCCCAGTTTGGCGCCTCTTCCTATGCTCTCAATCTTCAGCTTTTCCTTGCGTCTACCCATTAAATCAAGTCTCTGGATGATTTTTTTCTCCCGTTTTCCTTCAAGAATTTCAGGTTCGACTGAAAAGACAGTTACAAAAGGACAATGATGGAAACTTTTGAGTGGGTAATCTAAGCTTCATTTAATTCATGATGAGCTGAACTAAATAAAAAACTCAATACAAAGTTATGGTGCTTAAAGGGTTAGTTCACCCAAAAATGAAAATAACATTTATTACTCACCCTCATGTCGTTCTACACCCGTAAGACCTTCGTTCATATTTGTAAGACCTTCGTGTTCATCAAAACACTGCTTCAGAACTTTATGAATCAAATCAGTGGTTTGGAGCATCAAAGTCACATGATTTCAGCAGTTTAGCAGTTTGATATGTGATCTGAATCACTGAATCAAAACAAAAGATTTGCAAAGCTCCGAAGCAGTGTTTTGAAATTGGCCGTCACTAGATATTGTTGAAAAGTCATTATTTTGTTTTTTTTGATGCACAAAAAGTACTCTCGTCGCTTTATAATATTAAGGTAAAACCCACTGTTTTAAATGTTTTTAGTACCTTTATGGATCTTGAGAGGTGACGGTGACATTGCTGTCTATAGAGGCCTCACTGAGCCATCGGATTTCATCAAAAATATCTTAATTTGTGTTCTGAAGATGAACGAAGGTCTTACGGGTGTAGAACGACATGAGGGTGAGTAATAAATGTAATGAATTTGGGTGAACTAACCCTTTAACATTAATTTACATCATGAATAACATTTCTTGAAAGAATAGGTCTGTTATCAATTGTTGGTATTATTCAACTTACACAATTTGACTCTGGGTTTAGACTTGCTTTTGGGTTTAGGTTCTTCTGCTTCATCCTGCCCTGCATCACCATCAGATGGACTCTTCTTCCTTTTCTTCTTCTTCTTCTTATCCTCTTCTTCTTTTATACTGTTTTTTTCCAGGAAAGGATGGGGAAGCTCCTCTGTCTTGACAGCTTCAATTTCTTTACTCATGATTTCAGTTGAATCCTAAATTAGATTAAAAAAAGACATCCCGCGGTATTACTTATATAATTTATATATATATATATATATATATATATATATATATATATATATATATGTACACAAACACACACACACACACACACACAACAGCTCTATTCGTCGCCGATAATTACACTAATAACAGTGCGCTGGGTTACTGCAGTATGAATTTGGCGCGTTTGTATCCCAATTGTATAAGACACAAACACAAACCTTTTGCATGCTAACAAGCTATGAAATTACGCTCAAAGGTCAGGTAAACGGGTGAAAACGTAAAATATATAATCAAACGTGAATGAAAATCAAACTTTTCCGTATACATAAAGCTCGCGACTCAAAGCTTTTAGGAGGCGCGAGATTGATAGCACAGCAGACTAGCTTGTTGTCCCGCCTACTTGCTCACAAAAACACAATTAAATTTCCTTTTGCAACAAATCATGGTAAGTCCTGCTTTCGTGTACATAAAAACATAACTGAGAGAAAATAATACAGCTGATTAAACCTCAATAAAACCCATGCGCTCATACTTTAATAAATATACTCACTGTGTGCTGCTGCCAATTGGTGGTGATGTATGTGCGCAGTAAACATGGCGTTTGAAAAGAAAGGGCGGGCTATCACGTGACCACGCGGCTAAAACCGTATTAAAAGGACAGGTCCTCAAAAAATAAATAGAATATATAATATTCTATCATTTACACACACCCATGTTTTTCCAAATTAGTATGACTTTATTATTGGCAGAATGACAACCTCAGACAACATTCATTTTCGTTGTATGGACCAAAGACACAATTAAAGTGAATGGTGACTGAGGCGCCTGTCAGTAACATTCTTTAAACATCTCCGCAGAAGAATAATCTTGAAGTTTTTAACGTGAGGCTGAGTAAATTATTGCATTAAATATGTGTCATAATGTGGCCTAACTAACTAATGTGTTAAGGGATCAGGTGTCCATAATAAAATAGCTACTATTTACTATGGTCTAGCTCTGAGTTACATGAGTGAACTGCAGGGGGTTTGTGGGCAGATGAAAAGCTAATAATTAAATCATAAAAAATGTACATGTACTAAGTAAATATACTTAAAATCTGAGAGGGTAGGCCTACTTTTTTGTATTGTATATTGAAAATAACAAAAAGAGGTAGAGTTTTACCTAATAACACTGGGAATCACCTGTTCTTCTGTCAAAAACTATTTTGTGCTTTTATTCCATGAAATGTTTAATAGCATATTAAAACATAAAAGGCTCATCATCTGACCTGTTACAGTATTTTATTGCCAATTTATTTTATTTTATTTTAAAATTGTGATGTCACAAATATTCTATAAATCTCTTGAGCATTTGGAGATTTCATTAACATCAGATTATTTTAATCAGCGTTTGATCAGTTGAAACTGATTCTTGTGATATTGAGCTAAAGGACATGGAGCACAAGTTAATTGCCTCAGCTTTTAATGCGTTTCATGAAGTTCGTTTACAGGGCGAACTCACAGACGTCATCATCAAAGTCCATGGCAAAGAGTTTAAAGCTGACAAGATCATCCTTTGTGCCTGCAGCCCTTATTTTAACTAGGGACATGCAGGCACATGCTTTGCATTTGTACAATGTCTAATTTAGTAGACATCTTTAGAAATTAATACCATTTGCTCCACAGGATGCTTTTCTCCACCCCATGGACCAACGCGAAGGAACATTCCTATGATATTCCAGGAATCTCCTCGGACACTATCCCCTAGTTTCACAGACAAGGCTTAAGCTAGTCCTAGATTAAAATACATGTTTGAGCTGTTTTAACTGAACTTGTGCTGACATTTTAAATATGTCAGTGCCATTGTTTTGTCTCAAGATGCACACCAGTATTTTGTTTTTCTAGTGAATGTTTATAAAAGCTACTGAGTTGCTTCTTTTTCAGCAATTGCAGGTAACATTACTACACTATGCATTAATGGTCAAATAATTGCATTAAAGTGGTTTAAACAACTGTTTTTTTTTTTCTGTGATTGCCAGCTTACAGAATTAAAATGTTATTGGAAAGTTTAAACCTCAACCAATGTGAAAAAAAAAAAGGTAGCACCATTGCTGTGTTTCAGATGCTGTATGTTGACTCAATACATAAATAACACTGTCATTATTAACTTTTTTTTTTTTTTAAAACATGATTTGTGTGATTTATAACATTTGGCATATGAAACACAACAATGGTGACATGCTTCATGCCAGCATCTAAAACACATTCATTGAACCCAGCATGCATTGCGGCATGAATAATTATGCAGCTGAATTTTTTTTATTGTCACCATTGTTGAGGTTTGTATGATGAGTGCTCTAAGTGTGTTGTATTTAACTGAAAGAAGTCTGAATGAAAATCTACTCATAAAGTAAGATCTGATCATAAAGTAAGATCATTGGTCATGTGATTTCATGGTTCAAATATCACATCACTAATTTTTTCTCAAATAAAGTTCCAAAAGTAAACAAAACTACAGGAACTTTGACCACTTTAATATTGCCACTTGACCATTAAAGTAGTCATGTTGGTCTGTTTTATCAATTCAAAATCGTTTTTCATAGCCACCTGCAATTGCAGAAAAAAGCTCAACAAAAGTCAAGGGTCAAGAGCCCAACTAAAGCAACCACTTATCTCCATGATGGTGACCTCAAACGAAACATTTTCAACAGAAATAAAGTCAATCTGGTTAGTAATAAGTGAAGCTGGTAATGCTGTTTGTGCACTTGTTTACACCTTCTCTGCTGAGATCTTCAGAGATTTAATGTTTTTTTGTTTTTTTATCTTATCTTCAGTTGATTTCATCTAAGGCTATGGCTGAAGAAAGTTGCAGTTTGTGTTCTTATTTCTCTTTCTTTCAAACACCTGCTGTGAACAAGCATTGAAACACAGCAGGTGTTTGAATGTTTGAAAGAATGTTTCAGGAACAGCATACTAACCTTTAAATAACATTCTATTAACATTAAAAAACTGGATGTTTTTATGTCCTTGGAATGTTACAAATCAACGTTCCTTGAATGTTGAAATGTTAATCAAAATTAAGTTGAAAGAACGTTTGAGGAACATCATACCTTATAAAACACGTTCCTCGAACGTCAAGAAAACTGGACATTTTTTTACGTTCTAATTATTATTTTTATTAATAATAATTACTATTATTAATATTTTTATTTATGCATAAAGTATTTCCCCATAATAAGACAGACTGATAACAAAGGCTGCATTTGGTTGTGACACCACAGAAGAGCCATTTTTAGTTCCTGTCTACATACTGTCCTAACATAAGAATTAGCATCTTTTAAGTCACTACATCAACATCTGTCATCATGTGGGTGGGGGAACAGATTCTGACAGCTGTATTGTTTGCCATCGTGTTTTGTTCCCCCCATGGTTCTTACACAATGAGATTCTACACTCAAAAAAATGATTTTTGATGCTGTTCACTTTATTTGAACAATTTATTTTGATTTAACACCATTGTATCAGGTTTCTGGTTTAAATGTGATTGGTTAGTGTTAAACTGACTTGAAACGATTATTCTTTGACTTGATGTTTTCATAATGAAATAACATGTTTCAATCAAGTAACCCAACCAGGAGTTAATCAAACAGGACTTTTACTTCCCATCATGCTTTGCAAAGGGACTGAACTGAGAGAGTAAATGTTGAAATAAAGTGTTATTTTAAGCATTTTTTAGCAAGATGAGAAAATTGAGTGTCTTTTTAATGGTTACTGTTCTATTATGATGGTATTTAAAAGTTTCTGTTATGTTAATGTTTTTGGGGTTACCATTGTGGAGAAGTGTTGCACTTGTGCTTGGGTTGAGGACCAGCTAACAAAGACTACTTTTACTTTAAAAATGAAGTGATCACTGTGGTGATGCTTTGAGTAGTATTTCCTACAAGCCTAAGTTGCTGGTAATGGATCAATGTAGAATGCAATTATTTGCATAAATCAATTTGGACTCAGATCTAATTGAAGCAACAAGATAAATATTCAATAAGTTACTATAGCAATACGTGAATGAGACATTAACTATATGGTGCAAGGCAGAATTTTGTTGAATTAAAGTGCATTACCACAGTAACACAATACAAACATTTTGATTCAACTAGTTGCAAAGAAGTTACATTGGCATAATAAAATCATATTTTAACTACAAATGTATATTGTGTTCATATAAAATATTCAAAGCAATCCAAGTTTACTTGATTTGATTAGATGCATAATGGGTGCTACAATTAAATCATGTTCATTCAACAATTTATTTTTTTGAGTGTACTATTTATCAAACTAATAGTGGATAGTCGGTGCCGATAGCCTGGTAGGCAGCGTGTCAACATATAGTGCAGTTGCACTTTAAGCGACCCAAGTTCAAGTCCTGGCTTGTGTCCTCTTCCTATTGGCAGTGTTTGAGGAGTTTCAAGTTTTCCCTGGTGTCTGCGCACGCAATAAGTGGGTGGGCAATATGCTAATGTTTCATCTTGACATCACAACGAAACGGCTTGGGATTCATTTTACAAACAACTCATTTAATTGACTCAGAGTCGACTCTTACATTTGAGAGACAATAACTTTATATATGGTGCACTTTCAGATTTAAAACTTTGCAGGATGTTTTCATTCACTTAGAGCTATGTTACACACTACATGAAAGATAATTTTCAAAAATCCATAATTGGGGCACTTTAATAATAGTTACTAGAATGTTAATAGTGCGTTATTTATTCCTGCATAGTTATTCAGTAATAACAGAACAGTATTCTAAAGTGTTACCAATGAAACTAATAAAAGTTGTATTATAAAAATATAAAAACCGTGTAGTTTTACAACCTTGAGCAAAAGAATTGTCAAACTGTAAAAAAAACTGTCAACTGGCTATAAAAATTTACTGACAGTTAAAAGTTGTATTCAGAATTTTTTTATAAAATCATAGAAAAAGCATTTTCATAGTATTACCAAGCCATTAATGAAAATAGAGATAAAATATATAAAAATATTTTCAGCTATGTGTTTATACAGTAGCAGTAGTACAACGTTGATATTAGGCGATAATTTTTTTTACAGATTGGGATGAATCAAGAATACTATACACCAGTGGTCGGCAATATCTGGCCCACGCCCGCAACCAGATTATTTTGATAGCGGCTGGTTCTGAAATAGATCTTCGTCTCGTGGTGCCATCTAATATTATCACCGTGCCGCAACAGCTAAAAGCTGTCTACTCTGAACTCGACAAACTGACCGCTGCAAAGCACTTGGACTACGTCAGAAATACAACGGGGAATCCGTTTACTGTCGGGAATGTGTTGTGTCGCGTCGCACCGCAACCAGTGTAGACAATTGCACTGATTATAATCAAAGACGGGTCACTCTTATTATGAATGGGAGAAAGTGCAACGCGCTATATGGTGGAATAAGTCCCGCCTTCTAAATAAGAGCCAATCACTGATTGGTAAAGTCATTGCGTCACTGTAGCGGCCGTTAGAAGCTCCGGTTTCTATAGGCATTTAGGACTGCGCATGCGTATTAGGTTGATCCAGCCGGAAAAATACCGTTTTTTTCATGATTCGAGCGTTTAGAAACAAAATTTATGAGACAGCTGTTGTCAGATTTCATTGGTGATTTCAAATATGAAATTTAATCGACAGCGTCCGCTGTAGACACGGTGTTATATTCTTTGCAAACAGCGACAACTTCGATACAGATAAGACACACCAGCATCCACAAAACTAGGTAAGAACGCATAGTTGTCTTTCTATTCTTATTTGTATGCCCTATTTTCGCTGTCAACTTTCCTCTTTAGACTCTTTGATATTGCCATTTTCTCTCACCAGCTAGCTTAAATGTTAACATCACTCTGCACATGATGTAATAGTGTACCTCCAGCACGCAAAAAAAAAAACAAAAAAAAAAAAATGCAGTTTAGTATGTGAGGATGCCAAGGAAAAGAGTGTAAAAGTAGGCTACGTTAGTTACAAAAGACACAGTAACAGTCTGCCACAGGTAATTCTAGTTGCTTTTTTTATTAATTATAATTTCATAAAAAAAAAAAAAAATAGCCACCAGATGGCGGGGTCTTGCATGATAAAAAAGATTGATAAAGTATGATTAAAAAGCTTTAAGTTCTTATATGAAATCATAATAAATAAATAAAACATTAGTACACTGAATACAACCCCCATTTTTTTTATAACTGATTTTCACCTTTAATATATTTTTTGTCAGATGACTAAATTAAAAAATTAAGACTTTCTCAAATATTTATTTTTTATTTTTTAAGCAGATAAATAAAAAAAAAAAATCTGTGATTCATTTAAATCATTATACATCTCATCTGGTTTGCATGCAGAAGCTTCTGTAGTTCACACCAACTGTTGAAAGTTCAAAAATTCATTTGGTCAAATAAAAGGACAGTGAATGTATTCTTTGAATTATGTGCATATTTGCAGATGTGTGCATACTCCATTTATATGTGCGGCCATGTTATGAAGTGAATCTTGTGATGTGGTTTACAAAATTACACCATTCATCATGTGTTGCAGTAACTTACAGGAGGTCATGATTCATGTGTTATTTTAAAGAACTAAAGAATTCAACTGGACATCAAACCCTGCAAGAGAAAGACTTTTATTAAATACACTTCATACAAGTACACTTATTGTACATATTTTGTAAGGACTTAGTATGAATATTACTTACCTCCAGAAATTTCAGAATAAGATACGGAAGACCAGCAGTCCAATTCAACTACAAGACACAAATATAAGTACTGATCAACTTCTATATTTGTATTTACACACTCAGAAGACTCAGATTCATGTTTCTGTTTGGATAACTGGTCAGTAGAGTATGACAGATATTACAATATACACATAAAATGTATAAGGTATGTTCGGGCTCTCTTTTTTCCAATAAGCCATTATATGATTTAAAAGCTGTTAAAGAACAATTCAACAGTGTTAAGCTTTTCAGAACCTCAGTTGTGTACTTACTTTGGCTGTTGATTTTGCTCCTTCTTTTTTTGAAATAAAGAATCGCACCGACGATCAGTGTTATGAAGACACTCAGAGACACTACTGTGACCATCACTACTGCTATCAGATTAGCTGTTACTGCTGCAGGACTGTCAGCTGGGGTTGGAGCATCTGTGATCACTAGAGAACAATAGTAATGTTTTAAAATGGAGATACAAGGTTACCACCCTACATATTAATAGCATAGTTTAACTAAAAATCTATAAATGTGAATGTCTGTCAGAGAGTCTGCATTGAGACATAAAGAGTAAGAAATATTGCATTGAAAACACACCTTTCATCACCAGCTTCACCTCATAGCAGGTTTCACTCACTCTGCACTGATACCATGATCCATCAGTGTTTACTGCATCCTTTATAAGCAGAGATCCATTCCCTAGTATTCTGGCTCTCTCATACAGAGGCCTTGTGTCTCTCTCTGTGCTGTTTGAGGGCTTGGTTGGAGGACGGTATTGGGCTATTTCTGTTGATTGGTGACCATGAAAGATTTTCCAAGTTACTTGATCAGTTCTGTTTTGTAGAGGATGTTCAGAGCATGGCAGCAACACTGAAGAGTCTGGAGTTGCATGGACAGAGTCCAAAGTTTTACACTCTGAAACCAGAGAAACATATTTATTACAATAGGTTTCATGGGGATTATTTGCTCATTTCAGAAATTGGCATTCTCACCTCTGACCCTCAGGTTAAGAAGAGTTGCATTAAGGCAGTCCAAATCTTTGTAGACTTCACATTCATAACTGCCTTGATCAGATAAACTGATGTCTTTCAGGTAAAGTGTAAGACTACCAGCATCATTTCTCACAGACCATCTCTGATGCTCTGATGCTGGAGAGGTGTCTGAATACATTAGGATGTGTTGAACCGGGTCAGTTCTGCGTAGTTTCACTGTCAGAGACTCCAGCGGGTGGGTTGTGGTTAGGTAAGAAATAGACATATTGTCACCCTCAACATAATTTATGTTCAACTGATGGACCTGCTTGCAGGGTCTCTGTGTCGCCACTAAAAGGAAATAAAGAGCAAAACGAGACATAGAGTTCAGATGTACAGAGAGAGCTGAGACATGGAAACCACAGCGTTTACAATAGTAAACAGAATTTACTTTTTACCAACTGGTTCTACCTCTAACCCCTGGTTTCACAGAAAAGGCTTAAGCTAGTCCCAGACTCAAATACATGTGTTAGATTATGGCTTCTGAGGCGTGCCTCATCCCAGTCCTCTTAATTGGCAATTGAATGAACAATCTCAACGCTGAGGGAGAATATAAAGTCTCATTTTATTTAACAGAAAAGAGAGAATATATAGAAAGAGTACAAGGGGTGTAGTATAGGTTCAACCAATGAGAGAGAGAATACATCATATAGCTCATGGTATAGGAATGTGATACATATAGAAAAACAAGTCTAAATATGGTTATCTCCCGGTCAGTTACCCATGCTTTCCTGGGGATCCAGAAGACCCTCTCGTATGCTTGCAATACAAAAGTAGGGACCATTCCCTGTCTCCCATTCAATCCTAGTAGAACCTTGTTCCTTATATGGAAATGGTTCCGGTACATAAAGAAAACCAGATGTTATAGTATAGAATACAGCTTCAATAGAGGACAAAAGACCCTCTGTCTACCTTCCTTCAATGCTGAGACCAACATAAAATCTTTCAACATGTTTGAGCTGTTTTAACTGAAAGCAACTTGTACTGACATATCTTAAAATATGCATTGTTTTGTCTCAAGATGCACACCCGTAATGTTTTTTTCTAGTGAAAGTTTATAAAAGCTACTTAAATAAATACCCTAATTGAACTAAGGCCTAATCCTGGCTTAGGCTAAGCCTTGTCTGTGAAACCGGGCCATAATGTGTTAATAGATTGCATGAAATGAGACCCAAAATAAATGTTTTAACTGAAAGAAACTTGCACTGACATATCTTAAAATAGTCAGTGCCATTGTTTTGTCTAACAATGCTTTTTTTCTAAGGCATTTTTTTAAGTTACTTAAATGTCCTAATTGAACTAAGGTCTAATCCTGGCTTAATCTAAGCCCTGTCTGTGAAACCAGGCCAAGATTTAATTTTGTTGCTCCCCCAACAGACATTCTACTGACTTTGCAACTACATGTCAACTTATTCTACTAACCCAAACTCTAACACCTAACCCTAACCTAACACTCTACTATACTACAGTCTGCTAATACTTTAATGAGAGTTAGTTGACATGTAGTTGCAAAGTTAGTTAGTTAGTAGAGTGTCTAAAGTGCATGGACAATCGAAATAAAGTGTAACCGTATTTCTTTCCAACATGCAGACAACATACAGGCTGCATTTCACTTCTTATTGCAACACAACCTCATCAATCATCTAAACATACCCAGAGAACTTGCCTAAATCCTTATATATTTATCACACAGATGATCAGTGATATGAGGATATGTGCATTAGTGGTGGGGATTTTTCAGTGGCTGTCCAGTAGGTGGCAACAAGTGATTCTTTGAATTATTTACTCAATCAATTTGTTTAAACTATGATTCATTCTGGAACCAAACATCACTGTTGTGTTGCTCAGAGATGCAAAAGTTCATTCTGATTTGAACTTACTGGGAACTATTTTCTTTGGTATAGCAAAATTATACCACCTGGCCATTTTGTGGTTACAATTCAAGTTAGTAAAATCTAAATAAACTTGTTTATTGGTCATGTAAGAGCAATATCACAGTCATGCCATTTGTATACATTAGCACGGCTGTAATGTTCGGAGCCGCAGCACTCTTGCCCATGTGATATTGATTAATTAGATTAAATTATAAAATATTGGATTAAAAACACACCTTTAATCACCAGCTTCACCTCATAGCAGGTTTTTTCACTCACTCTGCACTGATACCATGATCCATCAGTGTTTACTGCATCCCTTATAAGCAGAGATCCATTCCCTAGTATTCTCGCTCTCTCATACAGAGGCCTCGTGTCTCTCTCTGTGCTGTTTGAGGGCTTGTGTGGAGGGCGGTATCGGGTTATTTCTGTTGATTGGTGACCAGTAATGATTTTCCAAATCACTCGATCAGGTCTGTTTTGCAGTGAATGTTCAGAGCATGGCAGCAACACTGAAGTATATGCCGTTGCATGAACAGGGTTCAAAATTTTACACTCTGAAACCAGAGAAACAGTAGTATTCATATTATTTATGTATACAGCTCTCGAATGAGGATTATTAGCTTGATTGAAAAAATTCCATTCTTACTCATGACACTCAGGTTAAATCGAGTAGATTTAAGGCAGTCCAAACCATTGTAGACCTGACAGTCATAAAGGCCATCATCAGATAAACTGATGTCTTTCAGGTAAAGTGTAACATTTCCAGCATCATTTCTCACAGACCATCTCTGATGCTTTGACACTGGAGTGTCTGAAGACATTAGGATGTCTTTAACTGGTTTGGTCCTGCGTAGTTTCACTGTCAGAGACTCCAGTGCGTGGCTTGTGGTTAGGCACGAAATAGACATATCGTCATCCTGAACATAATTTATGTCCAACTGATAAACCTGCTTGCAGGGTCTCTCTGTCTGAGCTAAAGGGAAATTAAAAAGAGAAACGAGAGATCCTGAGAGAACTGATACATGGAAAAACAAGAAACCACCATAGGGTTTATAGTAAAAAAAATGTCATTTTCTGAAATGATTTTTTTTTGATTGCTAGTGTATAAAAATTCATAAATCGACTTAGTAACACTTTACAGTACTGATCCATTTGTTAAAATTAGTTAACTCTGTTAGTTAACATGAAAATGAAAATCCTTCTAAAGCATTTATTAGCATTAGTAAATGATCATTTAAACATTTACTAATACATTATTAAAACCAAAAGCTGTATCTGTTAATATTACTTAAAGGCCCTATGCTAACAGTGAACAGATGTATTTTTATCAACTCGTTAACAAAGATGAATAAATACTGTAACAAATGTAAAGTGTTAACATTGTGTTTCATATCAATTCTATATAAATGTACTGTTAGGGTAAATCTTTGCACACCAAACAATGTTTATTAAAACAAAGACTGTCCTCAGTAAAACAGTTTCTTGCTTTAAAATTGTAGCTATACAGAACCCATTTGTTAGCACAACAAATAAGAATTGAGGTCAACAAAATTTTCCAAATAAGTAACCATTATGTAGCCTATGAATGACACTGATCATATGCATGTTACACCCATGCTGCCTTTACACACCCAAAGCACACTGATATTATGCATATCAAAGTACTTTCAATATCTTGTTTCTGTGTTAGTTAAAAGAATTTGACTTCATATAATGACACTTACCTTTGCAATCTAATAAAGTTGATATTAATATATATAGAATCTGAAAATATGAAGGCTGAAAATTCCCCATCATATACAGATGTTCACTGTAGGACAGCGGAACTCTATATGAGGAAAGACCACATCACTTTAGTTTTGCACTTTCACAAAGTCGTTTTCAATTGCTCTACATTGCTGAAGTAAATAAAATCGAAAAATGTAAAAGCCACAAGAGCTTTTACATTCACACAATTAATTTTGAAATGCCAAAGTAGGAAATGTGATTATAAGTCATTGAATCAAATACTAGAAAGGCTGATCAAATGAATTTGGTTATTTAATGATGGTGATTCATCATGGAGTGTTTTGATTCACTGATCCTCTCCAGGGACTAAACGCTGAGTATATTAACAGTGGTTTTTTTTTTTTTGTTAATTCATTATACAGACAGTTTTGAGCAGTGTCTTTTAGACTCATACAGACATCATGAATCGGCGTTTGAATCTCAACAATGGTGACAATAAACAAAAGTCTTTTTTGTGACTTTAGTAGCATGTTTTGTAATGCTCAGAACTGATCTGTTTATCTGAAAATTTTGTTACCATTGTTGAGGTTCATACGCTGAATCTTGATGTCTATGTGAGTCAATGTGAGCCTGCTTGAATAATTTCTGCACAATGCTAAAAACTTTCAAAATATCAAAGCAGGACAGGGTTGCAATAATGTGAGAGAAACAGAGTATTTAGAGATCAGTGAATAAAGCCACTGATGATAAAATCATCAAAAATGAGCAACCAAATCAATTTGACCAGATTTTTTTTTTTGTGAAAAATGTGATTTAGAAAAACACAGTTAAAACAATTAGAGAAAAAAAATCGGGTTAAAGGGTCAGAAGCCCAACTAAAACAAGCGCTTACCTCCGTAACGGTGACATTTATAAATTTTAATAAAACATCATCTCATTAAGAAGTTTTGAATGAAAGGAATAAAGTCAGAGTGGTTTGTAATAAGTGAAGATGCTGAGATCTAGAGAGACGTGTTAGTGTTTAATGTTGTTTCTGTTATCTGAGTTTTGTGAGGTCACCATTGTGCTGGAGAGTAGAGCCTGTGCTTCAGTCAGTGATGAGCCGGAAACATTGATGATCTGCTGCATGTTGCTTTATTTAAAGGCAGTAATTGTGTCGTTGCTGATGCAGTGATGCAATAGTGATGTTAGCTTATGCGTGTGTTGTTAGCTAATGATTTACTGCAAAAGATTTGCATTTTAAAGAAAAGGTTATGTGCTATGCCACTCTTTAGTTTTCCAGAATATCTGCATTGGTTTCTATGGTACTGGCGTTGAGTTGGTATAAACCAAAAACAACAACAAGCACAACATGGAGGGGTTTGCAATACAGATGTTGTCTTTTTTACAAGATGATAATGTGTAGCTGCTGCACTGGACTACTGCATCTTCTGAGGCAGCAGCAGAAATGTAGGAGTCTGGTATGCGTGGCTTTATTCAGTGCTGTCGTCTCCGTCGGTTTCAAAGCATATCTCCGTTATATTGTCATTTTCTGCTCATCTGTCACAACACAACCTCGTTTCTGCATCGACTTTTAGCATGTTTCCTATAACAGGGTCTGATGTTTAAATTTTACGTGGCGTGAGAAAGACATATAAAGCATAAAAACATAAATCCGATTAGAAAGGTCAGACTGAAAGAATTCTCAGAAATGCGTTTTGAATAGGATTTCAAAAATGAATGTAGCTCGAAACGGATTTATAAAAACTGCATTTCGCATGATTTTTTGCCATTCACACTTGCTAATTCTGATCGGATTTCAATCGGATGTGCACAAAAATCAGATTTGGACTGACAGACTGAATGTAACCTTTTTTAACTAAAGTTTCCTTGGTTTTTCTTTGATTCATTATGTTAAACACCTGTGGATTGTTTTTGTTGATTGGTTTGTATGGTGTATTTAATCCCTGTGTTTCTTTCAGTTCTTGGTCAGTTCTTGTCACATTTTACGTGGTTGTTTTGTTTGTGTTTCTAGTTTCTGAGTTCTTTTGTTAATAAACTTAAACTGCTGCATATATCCGCCGATTCATCTCCTTTATTTGCAACCTGGTGTGACATTTACCTTCTCACATTCGTTTTCAAAGTCTGAAAGTAGGAAATGAAACAATTTTGCATGCATTTCAAATGACTAAAATCAGATACATGAGTTTGGTACAATGAATATATTATCTAATAGTGCAAATAATTTAGATGAATAACAAAGCCACAGCTGTGAAAATGTCAGGTGCCTCAAAGTGACAAGCTGTTGCCACATTTTATTGACAGAAAAAAGTTTAACCCCAGACTGTAATTGTGGTTGATGTGGTGAAGCAGTAAAAGCTCAAAGGTGAAAACCAGAAGACTGGAGTTTCAGTATCTATTATTTATTTTAGAGTAGGGCTGAAGTTACTTCCCCAATAGAAATTTTACATTCCCAGAATATTCTCAGAACGTCCCCACTGGTGTTAAGGACGTTGCCTAGTAACGTTCCCAGTGCGTTCAGAGACGGTCATGATGTGGAGTTCTTTTAAGGTTTGGGGGACGTTATTTGGCGGACCTTCACAGAACATTCAGGACGTTCTCTGAATGTTTAGGGAACCATATTTTATTTGGAAATGTTCTCAGAACGTTCCCGCTGCCCTTATCAAAAAACTGAATTGAAAATTACAGCTAAATTGACTAACAAAAGTGGCTGTTCAAACAAAGACTAATTTTTCTTAAATGTCTATTTTTTTTTTAATGTCCAGAAAATACTCTTTACAGGTATTTCCTGGATTATTATTATGAAACCTTTTCTTTAAAATGCAAAACGTCTTAATGAGGTGATGTTTTATTGAAATTTATAAATGTCACCGTTACGGAGGTAAGCGCTTGCTGTAGTTGTGCTCCTGACCCTTGACATCTTAACTAGAGTTGAGGAAATGAAGCTTCATGAGGTTTTTTTTCTCATTGTTTTAGGAAAATATTCAAAGCTTTGAGAGTGTCATCTGGTGTTGAATAAAAAAAAAAAAAAAAAACGACCTGTGAAAGAAGCTTCCTAGGATGAAGTGAGACAGCAGCCACCACACATTTTGTAGACAGTTTTGTGTTACGTGCTCAAATAAAGGCCTAACAGTGCGTGTGTGTGTTGAATTTCTCTCTGTGATAAATTCATTTACCCATTAAACTGTGGCATTTAATGCCAGTATGAATACCAATATGATGTAACAGAAGAATAAGATTGCATATGGTAAATATCTCATTTTCCTGAAATAATTTTTATTATTCATATTACTTGCATGATTGGGCATTTAAAAATGTAATTAAATAAATCTTATTGAAAAATATTTGCTGTAAAAACTGTTAAAACATCAAGAATCAAAGGCCCATCTAAAGCAAACGCTCACCTCCATAATGGTGATTTCAAACTTTATTATTTTCTATAAAACACCTAAGTAGAAGGTGACGTTCTCGTGACCTTGCACAACGTTGCCTAAAAGTTCTCTAAAGGTGACGAAAATTCTGAACCTTTACAGAACATTAGAAACATTCCTAAAACGTCCTCTTTTGGTAATGAAAGTGCTGCAGTTCAAGGTTCCTTATATGACTTTAGGGGGACATTCCAATTTGGTTAATTTTATGGTCACATAAGAACGTTACAAAGAGGATATTTGGGACATTAACTGAACGTTCCCACATGGTCCTCTGTTGGTCATTTAATAACCTTCCCGATATGAGTTTAGGAGGACGTTCTATTCTGGTTATTTTATGGTTGCGCAAGAACGTTACAAAAAGGACATTTGGGAAGTTAACAGAACGTCCTATAGTAACAGTCCCCTAAACATTCCCAGAACGTCCTGAACGTTCCCTGAAGGTCCACCAAATAACGTCCCCCAACCCTTAAAAGAACTCCACATTGTGACCGTCTCTGAATGTTCTGGGAATGTTACTAGACAACGTCCTTAGAGGGTTAGTTCACCCAAAAATGAAAATAATGTCATTTATTACTCACCCTCATGCCGTTCCACACCTGTAAGACCTTCGTTAATCTTCGGAACACAAATTAAGATATTTTTGTTGAAATCCGGTGACTCAGTGTGGCCTCCATAGCCAGCAATGAAATTTTCTTTCTCAAGATCCATTAATGTACTAAAAACATTTAAATCAGTTCATGTGAGTACAGTGGTTCAATATTAATATTATAAAGCGATGAGAATGCGCCAAAAAAACAAAAATAACGACATATTTAGTGATGGCCAATTTCAAAACTCTGCTTCAGGAAGCTTCGGAGCATAATGAATTAGCGTGTCGAATCATGATTCGGATCGCGTGTCAAATCGCCAAACTGCTGAAATCACGTGACTTTGGCGCTCCGAACAGCTGATTCGACACGCTGATTCATTATGCTCCGAAGCTTCCTGAAGCAGTGTTTTGAAATTGGCCATCACTATACAAGTCGTAATTTTCTTTTTTTTTTGGCGCACCAAAAATATTCTTGTCGCTTTATATGCTTCGCAAGGAACGCAAATTTCAAAGTAAAATAACTGGCTGTAGCAATGGTTTTAAGAGAAACGAATATGTGAACTCAGCATGTTTAATAAATATCTGCAAACATATTATGGTATTTTTATGCTTTAGTACAGTCAAAACCTTACATAGAGCACCTTTAAGAGATTAGAGATGTGAGCAGTCTTGACAAGCCAGTATTTTAAGAGACACACACTGCCCTCTGCAGGCCTCATTGAGCATTACTGTATAAATACACACATTTACTGTGTCTTATTCTTTCTGAACACTTTACCAAACACATTAAGAAAAAGCACAGGAAACCAGCCATAATTGTTCCCTGTTTTAAAATTAATTCTGTACTCCAAACATGAACTCTTATTTATATGAAAAAAAAAAAAAAAACATTAAATAATTAAATACATTATTTTGTCTCTCTTAAACAATCCTACTTGAGTTGAAATTGAAATGGAAGAGTATTGGGAGTTTCCTTATGCTCTAATGTGATGTGTTTTAATGTGAAATGATTCAGGGCTCAGCAGTAAGGACTGGCTCAGGGTCAGTGCAGCTTCACTCCCTCTTAATTTCGTTGATCCTGTAGAGTAGGACGTGATAGTGAAATTACTGAACCTACTCCCTCCGTCAGCCCTGCGTAAAGGGAGTTGCTTGATGTAATGGTAATGGTTGAATTTGACTTGGACGCGTGACTTTTTTCACTTTTTAGTTTTTAGGTGCTATCTACTACAGTCAGAAAAGTTTGCATGCTCCCTTCGGGTGGCTCCTCCCGATGAGCCTCTCAAGCCAGAATATGTTTTGCTTGGAGGCTTTAGGGAACAGAGCCACTGTGTAGCATTCTGCACACGTCCCATAGGATGCATTTAGGTGTTGACACACTTTTGACATCACTTAAAGTTATGCTTACTCTGTGCACATTCACAATGGGCAGGCATTTCCTCAGCATGGCATAGTGGATATTGTGTTTCCCATAGCATCTTCAACACCAAAATGCAGCATTGAAGTTCCACTTAGAAAGGAAACGTTTTAGGTTGCATAAGCAACCCGGTTCCCTGAGGATGCCAGCACGTCTCCTTCAAACAAAAGAGTTGATGATGTGTAACTTAGGTGCCCTTTTATGTCAGCGGGTGCTCCTGGTGCCATCTGGCAATGAATTGGCATGTTTACACGTGCTCAGACACCGGTCACTCCAAGGGTGTTCCCCATAGTGTCAACAACAAGACACTGCATTCTCAGGGAACTGGGTTGTATATGCAACCTAAGACAGTTTTTTAATGGTACAAAAACAGTCTGTTGTGTTGCAAACTGGTATTTCTATTATATTATTTTAATTTATGACAGGGATGTAACAAAAAAAATAATATACAGGAAATAACTAGGTCATATGCTGGAACACTATTCTCTAAGGGTACGTTTACACGACAACGACATACTAAAAACGGAAAAGTTTGTCTTTTGTGTTTTTCGCATACAGACGACAACGTTGTCAAAAAAATCCCTGTTCTCATGGATCAGCAAAAACAATAAAAAACGCTGTATCCATACCAGGCCAGTAGTTGATGTCACTTTGTAAAGAAACACTATGCACCAATACACTGAACACGTAATACGCATGTGTGTGACGTCACTGTTTTTACAAATTCGAGTTTTTGTACTTGCACTTTGAAACCCGTTTTCAAAAGTTTTTCAGGCCCCAAAAACACCATTGTCATGTAAATGAATGGCCAAAAAAAAAGTTTTCCATTTTTTTGGTGAAAACAGTGTCGTATAAACGGCCCCTAAGTTTAAATCTGTTATTGCAATAAAAATATTAATCAAGAGTAATAGTC
The DNA here is from genome assembly GCA_037950675.1 of Hypophthalmichthys molitrix. Lineage (NCBI taxonomy): Eukaryota > Metazoa > Chordata > Actinopteri > Cypriniformes > Xenocyprididae > Hypophthalmichthys > Hypophthalmichthys molitrix. Next base: position 26,804,230 of record CM075507.1, on the reverse strand, counting down.
ATTTTACAAAGCAGTTTTCATTTGTGTCTCTCATATGCATGCGTGTATAAAAATGTTTCACAGCCTTTTTATCAATTTTTCTTTTTTAACAGCAATGAGCCAATGTATAAATCTATATAAGTTTTTTATAAAGACCATTCCTCATTCTTTCAAGAAGTTAACTTTTTCAAGAAAAAACTGAAGTCTTCTCTATTATGTTTTGTTTAGGGTGCAAAATAGATATTTATAGAATATCAGCATTACATTCTTTAAGAAGCAGCTTGTAGTTTTACAACCTTCAGCACAAAACTTGTAATGTCAAATTAAACTGTGAAAACTTTCAACTCTGTTACTTTTGTTGAAACAGGGTTATTTCACTCAAAAAGGAAAATTCTGTCAATTACCCTCACCCTCATGTTGTTCCAAACCCATACAGTTTTTTTTATTTATCATTTTCAGAACACAAATTAAGATATTTTTTTAATGAAAAGATATTTCAGTGCATCTGTATGTCCATTTTACCAAAACATTAAAAAAAAATAAAATAGATATATGTATATGAATTGAGCGATTTAACCCAAGTTTCCTGAAGAAACACAATCACTTTGATTAACAGATTTCATTTAGGCTTTTATTTACATATAAACATTGATTAACAAACATACATTACATAGAACTCATCAAATATGGCAAACAAGCACGTTTGAGCTTCCGTTTACGATACTTGATGTGTTTAATGTATATACGTTCATAAACAGCAATACGTTTTCTGTTATGTTTTGGGACATTTCACAATGCAATGAAAAAATCCTTCATATTAACACAATACATTGGGCTGTATTTTTACAGACTTGTAGTACTACAGAATGTATTGAAGTCTGTTTATAGCAGTCCCTATACGGCAAGGTCTTCTAGCTGTCCATGGCTATTAAATCTTATAAAATTGTGTTTAAATTTAAATTGTTTTATTTAGTAAAATGATACATAGAAAAATCATTTTCATTGTAATACTAAATAATTCATAAAAATTTGCCAGATGCATTACACTCTGAGTAAAAAACAAACAAACAAAAAATCATTAAAAACTGTTTCATTTCACAGCATTATATAGTCATCTGGTTTGCATGCAGGAGCTTCGCTTGTTCGCAGTTCACACCAACTGGTGTGAGATAATGTTAAAAAAATAATTTGGTCAAAGAAAAAGAAAAAGGAAAAAAGTATTGTTTGAATCATGCACATTTGCAGATGTGTGCATACTGCATTTATATTTTTGGCCATGTTATGAAGTGAAATAATAAATTCTGTGAAACTCAGCAATGCAAAAATGGCAATGCAAGCTACAACATATCTTGTGATGTGTTTTACAAAATTATGCTAGTCATTAAATTCAGACTGAAGAGGACAAGCAGTACAGTATTACATTTGGCATATTTCACATAAAATTTAGCATATTTCACAGGTGTTGTAGTAACCTACAAGAGGTCATGATTCATGTACGTCGAACTACAGAATACAACGGGACATCCAATCCTGCAAGAGAAAGACTTTTATTAAAAACACTCGAACAAATACACTTATTGTACATATTTTGTAAGGACTTAACTTGAATGTCACTTACTAATTTCAGAATATGTGCAGTTCAATTCAACTACAAGATACAAAAATAAGTACTTTACCATATGATCAACTTCTACCGTAATATAGCATAAAAAGGTTACAGTAACGTATCCAACATCTGTCCAACTCTCATCAGTATGATGGCATGAAATGAAAAATGGCATTTGAGGGTTAGTAAATGATGCCAGAATTTTCATTTTTGGGTGAACTATCCCTTTAAAACATTAAAATCCTAGACTGTACATTCAGTTCTGGTTGATTTCCCTTTCTGACATACTGACATACTAACAGAACATCTTACAATTGCATAAAGAATAATAATTAAATTTCAGTCATTTGAAAGAAAACATCTGCAAAATTAACAAAAGTCCATTGAGACTGCATTGTAGCTGAGACAGATTTTTATTTGAAAAACTGGTCAGTATAGAGTAGATTATAAATATTACAATATAACAATGCAATTATGTTCTGGTGACGACACGCACTTTATCTCCACTTTCCAATAAGCCATTACTATGAATTTATATGCTGTTATGGAACAATTCAACAGTATTAAACTTTTCAGGACCTCAGTTGAGGACTTACTTTGGCTGTTAATATTCTGCTTTCGTTTTCTGAAATAAAGAATCACACAGATGATCAGTGATATGAGGACACACAGAGACACTATTGTGGCAGAGATCACTACTGCTGTCAGATTAGCTGTTACTGCTGCACTTCCGTCAATGTCAGCTGGGGTTGGAGCATCTAGAGAAAAGATAAACTTAAATTAACATCATCATATGGTTAAGTTTGATTAGGTTATTTTTTTTTATCACTATTCAGTCTAGCCACTTGTCTTACCTGTGGGTAATGATAATTTGGAAAGTCTTGTCAATTTCAAGTGTTTTAATTTTTTTCTCCACATTTTGTTGCCTTATGGTAAAAATTTTTTCTCTTTTTTTCACATCAATCTATACTCCATACCCCATAATGACATTGAAAAACAGTTTTGTGATATCTATGTAAAATTATTAAAAATAATAAAATGGAATATCACATTGCATAAGTATTCATACCCTAAACTCATTTGAAGCACCTCTGGCAGCATTTGCAGCCTTTTTTTGGGTATAATGCAGCAAGATTCAGGTCTCTTCTCTCCAGAGATGTTTGGTTTGGTTGGGTTTGGGTTTGTCTGGACCACTCAAGGACATTCACAGAGTCTTACATTGTTTTGGCTTTGTGCTTGATTGTCCTGCTGGAAGGTGAACCTCAGGTCTGGAGCACTGGACCAAGTTTTCTAAAGGGATGTCTCTGTATTTTGTTGCATTCAGCTTTCCTTCTACCCTGACCAGTTCCTCAGTCCCTGCTAGGGCTGTGATGGTGTCAGTTTTGTGGTGTGGTGCGGTGGTTGGGGGTGAGGTGGGGCCTACCGCTCTGTGCTTTGAGAGGGATCTGGGACACAAGCAGGAAAGAGACCATCTCTTTTCTAATATCTTCATGTTTTCTCCTGATTTTCAAAGCAAAGATGATACAGAGAAATGGGTTGCACCTAAGCTAAATTTCAAATGTCATAGCAAAGGGTCTAAATAGTTATGACAGTGCGATATTTCAGTTTTTTCCTTTTTAAAAAATTATATCAAATCTGGGTTACATTTTAAGACATTCTGTTGACTAGAAGTAATGTTTCACCTATGCGTCAACATTGAGTATTACCTGAGTATTAGTAGACTTTTAGGGTAGGGGTAGTAGAATAAGTTGATATGTGCAAAGTTACTTTTAGTCAGTAGAATGTCTGTTGGGGAACCATCAAAATAAAGTCTTACCAGATATTAAGCAGACAGTCTACTAATACTAATACTCTAATGAGAGCTAGTTGACATGTAGGTTTGATGTTACTTATAGTCAACAGAATGTCTAAAGGGGACCTTCAGAATAAAGTGTTAATCAAATCTGTATTTTGCTTTGACATTATGGGGTATGGAGTGAAGAATTATGAGTGAAAGAATTTAAAGCATTTTAGCATAAAGCCGCAACACAACAAAATGTGAAAAAAAATTGAAAAGGTCTGAATGCAATTTTTACTGTACGAAATGTATCTAACATTTCATAACATATGTAGACACTACTATAAATGTTAACCCACATATTCAAGCTGGTTTAAAAACATTAACCTTCTACAAGTTTGTTTAAACATTCACATACTGTATTACCATCACCTTGGAATTACAAGGTTCTATCTGACACTTTTGTCAGAATTGAGTTATTCACACATTCTTATTCTATGACAACATATTTACATTGTGATTTATTTTAAGCTGTGTACATTTTGGGACTTTTTTTAGAAAACAAAAAGGTTCTACACTGTAAAAAAAAAAAAATCCTAATTTTACAGAAAATAACTGATTTTTTTAAGGTCATTTTCTTTTATTTTAAATTATACTCAAAACTCTGTAAAATTACAAACAATGTATGTAAATTAACAACTCGGCTTTTATTTTATGTATTATGACATTAATGAAAATTTACAGTAATTCACATATTTTTTACAGAAAATTTACTGTATTTTTTATACAGTATGTTTTCTGTTTTCTTAAATTACAAACAATTGTATGTAAAATTACAAAAATAATCAGTAATTAAACAGTAACAAAACAGTTAAATGATAAAACGGTCAAATGAATGGCAGCAAAAAACCCCTGTAGAATTAAAGTAAAATATCCTCATTTAAATGAACCGAAAAACTGTTATTTTACAGGTATTTCCTGAATTATGATCAAACACCTTCACTTTAAAAAAAATAGTTACAAAATGGTCAATGACTGGCAGCTACGACTGCCAAACAAAAACTGTAAAATTAAAGTAAAATATTCTAATTTAAATAAACCGAAAAACACTGTTTCTTTTTTCTTTTTTTTTTTACAGATATTTCCTAAATTATTACGATCAAAAACCTTCACTTTAAAAAAAAATCGTAAAAAAACGGTCAATGACTGGCAGCTACGGCTGCCAAACAGAAACTGTAAAATTAAAGTAAAATATCTTAATTTAAATAAACCGAAAAACACTGTTATTTTACAGGTATTTCCTGAATTATTACCTTCACTTTAAAAAAATCCTAAAAAAAAAAAAGAAAAAAAAAAGATGGTCAATGACTGGCAGCTGCAGCTGCCAAACAAAAACCATAAAATTAAAGTAAAATATTTTAATTAAAATAAACTGTAAAAAACTTTAACAAAATTTTTCTGTAAATGTTAAAAATTAATTTTATTTTACAGGTATTTCCTGATTTGATTCAAATGACTGGCAACAACAGAACATTAAACACTAACAGATCTCTCAAGATCTCAGCATCTTCACTTATTACAGTCTAGACTATTTCTTTTATATAAAGTTTCTTACTGAGAATTAACAAAGATTTAGATTTTAATATTGATGTTATTGAAAAAAAAAAGTTTGATGTCACCGTTATGGAGGTAAGCGTTTGCTTTAGTTGTGCTTTTGACCCTTGACCTTTTTCCATGTTAGTTTATCTCTGATTGCTTTAACTGTGTTTCTAATGTGTGTTTGTTATAGCAAAAAGTGCAGGAGAAGCTCTGATCAGATGATTTTGGCTGTTGTATCATGATGTAGTTATCATGATGTAGTTATCACATTCACTGATGGCACATAGTGTCAAATTTCTTAGTATAGTAACTGTTAATTTCATATGATTTACTGTGGTATTGTGGAACCATATGATGACCTGGTTTTCAGATTTTTAAATCCTTATGCAGAAAATATTTTCAGCCATTGTTTTTTTTTTTGGGAGCACATAGACACCAATAATCAACATATGAATCTCAATAATGGTGACAATCAACAAAGCTATTTTGTGACATTGTGAGTTGATCTGAATTTTTTTTTTTTTTTTGTCACCATTGTTGAGATTCATACGCTGATTCTTGATGTCTGTACGAGTCTGCATAATGATTTAATGAAATTGTTTATAGTGTTACAGTAGTATTGACATGTTAAATTACAACTAATATTAAACAGCTCAAACAAAGACTAGACTCTGGTATCAGTGAATCAGACCACTTTATGAAGACTACACCATCACTTAAAGAATGACCAACATCATGAGATCTGAGTTTTTCTTGCACTTTTTTTTGTTTCAACAAACATGTAAACATTTTAAAGAGTCAAGGGTCAAGAGACCAACTAAAGCAAGCACTGACCACCAGAATGGTGACTTCAAACTTTATTATTTTATTCAATAAAACATCAACATCTAAACCTCTGTTAATTCTTTTAAGAACTTTAATAAGTCTGGATTGTAATAAATGAAGATGCTGAGATCTTGAGAGATCTGTTAGTGTTTCATGTTCTGTTGGGATTTAAAGTGTTTCTGTATCGTCACCATTATGCTGGAGAGTAGAGCCTGTGCTTCAGTCCAGGATGAGCCAGAAAACTTTGGTGTTATGCTGCATGTTGCTTTATTTCAGAGGCAGTAACGTTGTTTTATAGTTATATTAATTCACTCATGTGTGTTCTTTCTGGTTAAATGCAAGAATCACTTTTTACAATGAATGTGTTTTGTTAATAACAATTCAGGATATATGTGTAAAAGAACAGTTTTTTTTTTTTCTGTTAGAGTGTTTTGCACTTTATTTAAATTAGGATACTTGTAAAATAACAGTGTATTTCTATAGAAAAAATTTAATGAAAATTTCTGTTGAAGTTTTTTACACTTTATTTAAATTAGAATATTTTACTTTAATTTTAAGGTTTTTGTTTGGCAGCCGCAGCTGAAAGTCATTAACCAATTTTTTTTTTTCGATTTATTTTTTTTACAGTGTATCTATAAAAGAACCTTATAATTCCAAGTTGGCAAAACAGAACCACAGGATATAATCAACACAACATGACTTAATTTTAACCCAAGCATATTTCACTATATTTATGATTGTAATCCAAAAATAGTTTTGATTAACCTGTTACCACATCTCACATTTTAATAGCATTGCTTAAAATCTTTAAATGTGAATGTCTGTCAGAGAGTCTGCATTGAGACATAAAGAGAAATATTGCATTGAAAACTCACCTTTCATCACCAGCTTCACCTCATAGCAGGTTTTTTCACTCACTCTGCACCGATACCATGATCCATCAGTGTTTACTGCATCCCTTATAAGCAGAGATCCATTCCCTAGTATTCTGGCTCTCTCATACAGAGGCCTCGTGTCTCTCTCTGTGCTGTTTGAGGGCTTGTTTGGAGGACGGTATTGGGCTATTTCTGTTGATTGGTGACCATGAAAGATTTTCCAAGTTACTTGAGCAGTTCTGTTGTGTAGAGGATGTTCAGAGCATGGCAGCAACACTGAAGAGTTTGGAGTCGCATGGACAGAGTACAAAGTTTTACACTCTGAAACCAGAGAAACATTTTTATTACAATAATTTTCATGGGGATTATTTGCTCATTTCAGAAATTGGCATTCTCACCTCTGACCCTCAGGTTAAGAAGAGTTGCATTAAGGCAGTCCAAATCTTTGTAGACTTCACATTCATAACGGCCTTGATCAGATAAACTGATGTCTTTCAGGTAAAGTGTAACACTACCAGCATCATTTCTCACAGACCATCTCTGATGCTCTGATGCTGGAGAGGTGTCTGAATACATTAGGATGTGTTGAACCGGGTCAGTTCTGCGTAGTTTCACTGTCAGAGACTCCAGCGGGTGGGTTGTGGTTAGGCAATAAATAGACATATTGTCACCCTGAACATAGTTTATGTTCAACCGATGGACCTGCTTGCAGGGTCTCTGTGTCGCCACTGAAAGGAAATAAAGAGCAAAATGAGACGTATTGAAAGAGCAGAGACATGAAAACCACAGCGCTTACTGAAATAAACAGCATGTACTGTTTACTAAGTGTTTCAACCTCTAAATGTATTAATACATTTTACGAAATGGAAAAAAAAAGAAAAAAAAATTCACAACCCGATGAACTACTGTCAGTATTTCCTGAAAAGATCCTTTTAAAATTCATAAATAGACTTTGGAAGAACTTTACAAAAATGTTCCATTCATTAATGTTAGTTAATGCATTAATGTACATCAACTTACAATGAGCAATACATTTGTTACAGTATTTATTTAACTATGTTAATGTTAGTTAAAAAATACAACTGTTCATTGTTCATGTCTGCTCAGGTCCAATAAATAAAAATAAAAGATACAGGACAACTTCTGATTTTAAGAATCTGTTAGTAAATGTTGACATTAAAGTTAACTACGATTAATAAATGCTTTAGAAGTATTGTTCATTGTTAGTTCATGTTAATTCATGTAGTAAACTAATGTTAACAAATAAAACCTTATTTAAAGTGTTACCTAGACTTTTATATACATTTTCTACAAATGTAATGTCAGGAATCCTTTTGAACCAAATCAACTAGTGATGTTGCCAATGTAATCATAATTAATTGGTTGAGTAATGCAGTGTAACCTTATCACACCAACATTTATTGTGTGCTCAGTTGCATATTTTCTTTATTTAAAAAAAAGAAAAGAAATTGTTACATATTTTTATACAAAAAAGGTTGCAATTTTCAAATTGCATGTTCACTATGTAACACATGAATGACAACATGCAAGTCATTATTATGACAATATTTTTCTATCGAGATGCTTTGAAACAATGTCTACTGTGAAAAGTGCTATATAAATAAAATACACCTGACTTGATATTGATCATATGCATGTCATACCCATGCCACATTTACACGCCCAAAGTACACTGATATTATGCGTTTATCTCATTTGTATGTTGGTTAAAGGAATTTGATTTCATTTAATGGCACTTACCGTTGCAATCTAATAAAGCTGCTATTAGAAGATATAGAAGTTGTAAATATGAAGGCTGAAAACTCCCCATCATATACAGATGCTCACTGCAGGACAGCTGAACTCTATATGAGCAAAGGCCAGATCACTTCACTCTAGCAGAGCTGTTTTTTCAGTTACTCTAAATCTGTCACGGAAGTAAATAAGATCTAATCATGTGCTCATTTAGAGGCCTTCAGTGAGATTCTGTCTGTGATGGGGAGTTTTTAGCTGTCATATTTCCAAACTTTAAATTTTCTAAAAGCAGCTGTATTAGAAAGCTGCTATTAGAAGATTTAGAAGTTGGAAATATGAAGACTGAAAACAAAAACCCCATTGCATTGACAGTTTAGAGCAGTTCACTACAGAATGACTGAATAAGAGCACAAGCCACAAGAGCTTTTACATTCACACAATTAATTTCAAACTTTCAAAGTAGGAAATGTGATCTATGCAAAATGTCAGTGACGTGCAATTTTGCACATATTTTAAATCACTGAATAAATTTTCTACATTATTTTGTTATTATAAAAACAGTATAATAGTGCAAATAATTCATTAAACATACTATATATATAAACTAGGGCAGAGAATATTTAAAATGTTTATGAGGTGTTTACTGTTGCTGTAAGGTTCAGTCATGTGTTCAGTCCAGTAGCAGTGCCGCCTGTTTAAAGGGTTAGTTCACCCAAAAATGAAAATAATGTAATTTATTACTCACCCTCATGTCGTTCCACACCCGTAAGACCTTTGTTAATCTTCAGAACACAGATTAAGATATTTTTGTTGAAATCCAATGATTCAGTGAGGCCTCCATAGCCAGAAATTACATTTTCTCTCTCAAGATCCATTACTGTATTAAAAACATATTTAAATCAGTTCATGTGAGTACAGTGGTTCAATAAAAAAAACAAAATAACTTATTTAGTGATGGCAGATTTCAAAACACTGTTTCAGGAAGCTTCGGACCATAATGAATCAGCGTATCGAATCCTGATTCGCGTGTCAAACCGCCAAACTGCCTGAAATCACGTGACTTTGGCGCTCTGAACCGCTGATTCATAACGCTCCGAAGCTTCCTGAAGCAGTGTTTTGAAATTGGCCATCACTATACTATATAAGTCGTTATTTTTTTATTTTTTTGGAGCACCAAAAATATTCTTGTCGCTTTATAATATTAATATTGAACCACTGTACTCACATAAACTGATTTAAATATATTTTTAGTACCTTTATGGATCTTGAGAGAGGAAACGTCATTGCTCCTTATGCAGGCCTCACGGAGCCATCGGATTTCAACAAAAATATCTTAATTTGCGCTCTGAAGATTAACGAAGGTCTTACGGGTGTGGAACGGCATGAGGGTGAGTAATAAATGACAGAATTTTCATTTTTGGGTGAACTAACCCTTTAAGGCCAAAGACATTTGATCTAGTATTCGGCACTTAATTGTACCATTTGTCTGTGTGTCTATAACATGCATCAGCTATGGTATGTACAAAATACAAGTACAATTGTAAATATTTAGCACACCATAAAAAATAAGAATAATAATAATAATACAAAAAAAAAAAAACAATGGAGAGGAACTACTAAAGTACTTCCTCTCCAAAAGACAGCTTGGTATCAAGAAGCGCCAGTGATCAGTCTTTTAGCCTGGCAATTAACAATTAACAGTTAGCTTTTGGTGGAAACACAAAAACTGGTTTCATCTAAAATAAAATACACAGCTGCTGCACAAAAAATAACTTCAATAACTAGTTTAGCTGATTTAGAAAATCTCTGCTATTTTATCATGTTAAATGACATTTGCTACAGGTAAGTCGGCATTGAACTTGAAGCTTATTCTTCATTGTTCATTCATGTATTGTTCATTGTTTGTATAGAAATGTTAGTAAATGAAGGAGCTAAAATGTAAATGTCTTTATTTTGATTATGTTGTTGTTATAAATTGTATTTTAGCATGTAGTGCTGATTCACTTGTCCGTACCTGGAACTTATTTGCCTTTATCTGCAATGTAAACCTAAGAAAATAAGTAGTGTATTATAAAGAGCTGGAGTCTAAGCAGAGAATAAAATATTACACCTTTCTTGATACTAAGCCTTTATTTCTCTCTTTCTCACCTCTAAGAACTGTAAAACAGGAACACATGTAGGATGAATGCATGTTTTGGATTATTAATTACATTTCTCTGTGTGTTGCTATTGCTATACTACACTGTATTGACAAATGTATATTTCTATGCATATTTTTCATTTACATGACTACTGTTCACTGATCTGTTCCTTTCCTTCTAATACCTGACTTGTAATGCTTGGGAATTAGTCGTGAAGCCAATACTGAAGTGATCTCATATGAAGCAATCCAGTCGCAGTCAGTAGTAAATATACTGCGACATGTGTCAAAAAATGATTGATGGTGACCTTTGACCTTTGAGCTGCCCTTTGACCTTTGCCCCTCCCCCATGGGACCACCCAAATAGTACCCCATCCCCCCATGGTTGACCGCTGTATGAACCCGATGACCTCGGGGTTATGGAATTTAAATGGTGGTTGACCTTTGACATGGGCTATGAATATGTCCATTGATTCTCTGCATTTTTGAAATATCTTTGGTATTGACCTGTGGGTCAATTGTAGGGTGGAACAAATGGATGATTTTTGAACTTTGACATCATATATTTGAAGTCCTGATGGTGATTTATGAACTTTCAGGGTCAGACACGTGTTGAACAGACATCCGCATTCCGGCTCATCTCTAATCTTCCTGTGTAAGCAACAAAAATAAGATTTTAATGAAGAAACAGCCGGATCAAAATAACAAAAGAATAAACATGGTATATTTTATAAAATAGAATACACAAACGCACACATGCACATTTCAAAAAGTGGAAAACATTCACATCTGCAAAAATGTATAAATAAAATTATAACACACTGAATAATAAAAAACAGTTACTAAATTTAATGAGACTGATAGTTAAATAAAGACTTATAGTTAAATAAAAATTAAAAAAGTTTTGGAAAAAGTTTTCCTCTAGCAATGATGTCCATTGGGTTAACAATTGCTTTTAGTTTGAAATATAAAACACCCAAAATGTAGACATATAAGTAAAGGAATATTTATTTTAACAATGTCAATGCAAAAAGGGGATTTGGACATGTTGAGACATGTTCCATGTAAAACATGCATAAGACATGGATGTTTTTATACTGGATATTCTCTCCCCTAAACACATGTATCGTAGTAAACGTTTTCATTTTTATATTTTCAAAAATATCATTTAGTATAATTTAAAAAGGTGTTTTGCAAATGGGGGATACATTTTGGTAGTTAAATAAAAAAATATAAAAACATTTTGCTTTTAGTTTATACTGAAATCTAAATCTCTCTCTCTCTCTCTCTCTCTCTCCACACACACACACACACACACATTTTAAAAGTGAAAAACATTCTGTTTTTTGATTGAAGATGTTAATAAATAAAAGTATAACAATGTTAATAATAACAAACAGTTACTAAGCCAAAATTATATACCAGTCATCACTGTAAAGCTGCTTTGACACAATCTGCATTGTAAAAAGCGTTATATAAATAAAGGTGACTTGACTTAACTTGACTAAATTTACTGAAACCAATTATTATAGTTTTAGTTAAAAGAAAATATAAAATGTCTTACTTGTTGATGTCCTTAACATGAAATGGCTTACAAACTCATTCTCTCCAATCTCATTGTCTCTCCAAGTGACTTGCAACAATGCATGATAGTCACAGAGCCAGAAGGGGAGAACAGCGTTCAGCGGGGGTGGATGAACCAATATTTTGTTCAAGCTAACTTTTATTTTCAAAGCATAAATGTAAAAGTTTAAATTACATCTTTTAAAATTAAACATTTGTTCAAATTCAATCTTTAAATAAATCAAATCTTTGACATTGTATTTATCAGTGTATGTGTAAAAATGTATGGGTCTCACAAGCCACCTCTCACATTGTGTAACATTTTCAACAATTCAATATGAAAATCACCAAGCATTTTCACAGAGAAACAATGATTTCATTCAGACCGTGTGATGCCTCAGGTTAGTTCTATAAAAGGAACTTATCTCTATTTTAAATTGAAATGATTCTAAATATAAATAATATAAAATGTTGCTAAAAAATTATTTAAACAATTTAAATATAGGTTAAATTAATATATAAATTAAAAATAAATATTTTTTAAAAAAAACCTTACATTTTCAGAGAGCCAAAGTAGGTCCTTTTGCAATGATAATGAATAAGTAAAAATAAAACAAAAAGCATTAATAAAATAAAATCATTCATAAAACACCCCCAGATCCTCCCAGGAACAAACTCCAGTGTGAATGAGAGACGGCAGGGTGGAGTCAGACAGATGAGTCTCTGTCACAGTGTATGTTAAGACAGCTAACTCCATTCCAGAGTGAATGTTTTTGTACTAAATTTATTTCAAAGCACAATCTTAAAAGTTTAAAATAGTCTTTTAAAATTAAAATGTTGTTTAAATTAAATCTTTAAAGATTTAATAAAAAATCAGTTAGATGTCCACAGTATCGGGATAACATCTGATGCCAATGGTAGAAATTATTTTGCTTAAATTTAACCTAAAGTATACTTTTTATTAAACAACATCTGTTCAGAAACCTGTATGTAGTCATCTTAGATCTTATTTCTCAAAGATTCAAGCAGAAGGGTTAGGGTTAAGTTTTTGAGAAAACAGCATGTTAACTAGAAATATTTAATTTGAATTGAAAAAAAAAAAAAATCCAAACATGAAGGTATCTGTGTGTTTGACACCCCACGGATGCAACGCGCACGTAAAAACGAGGACTCAACTTTGCTCTTATTTAGCTTAAGTTGCATCTTTAAGAAAATCACCACACATTTCAGAGGGATCCTCAACAATCATTAATGATGGCCTCAGGATATAGGCTGATGAGGTGATTTACAGATCAGTCACTTCTCTGTGCTGAGCCTGTCTGTTGCCACTTGACCCCCAACAATTTTGCATGGGTGTTAAACACCCTACAAGTAGTCATTTATTTCAACTGTGTTATTTACAAAACAGCATTTTTCAATAGAGTGAATCTACACATCTGAGGTCTTTCAGAGACATGACTTCAGGATCAGTGGGTCTCTTGAGAATATTTAATTGTGCTTAAAAACCAAAGATCAGGCCAGATCCCCTACATGACAATGTCCACATCAGACTCTGTACTTGAAAATACCTTTGCTGTTAAATATGTTTAAAAAACCTCACATGTAAACTTACATTTTTTAAGGTGACGCATGTCTCATAGATCTATATGATTTACTTTTCTTATTTCTATAGTTTCAATTCCTAAATAAATAAAGTAAACCAAAAGAATACCTTATTCCAAACAGTTCCTCACACAGTGAAACCATTAAGGAGAGCCAAAGGCTCATGACAATGGGTGAAAACACATTACTATGAAAGATATGTAAGATAGTTTTACCAAAAGAATTTTTGCTGCAATGTTTTTAACAATCAGGGATTACCTTAGTCCAAACAGTTCCTCACACATTGAAGCCATTAAGAATAGCCAAAGGTTCAGGGCAATGAGTGAAAACATTACATATGTGAGAGAGTTTTACCCAAAATCAAATACTGTATTACACTTTTTCCAAAAGATAATATTGCTTTAAAGTTTGAATAAAAAAGTTAAAAGCAAACGTATCTTCATACCATGTGCTCTGACACAATTTTTGTTTTATAAAATTTGCGGTTGTTATTTCTAGGTTCATGCTATCATTATAAGTCTGTTAAATATGAAGTTAATACATGATGAAACAAGAATCATGCTAGCAAATTCTTTTGTCACAATGTTTTTAAGAAAAAAGTTGTTGTTTTTAAAATACAACTAAACCAGATTTCAGACAAAAATTATTTTCCCTAGTTGTGCTGGAATAGGGCTTATTTTAAAGTTTGGGATATGTTACAATCAGGCAATACAAGGATCTAGAATAGATAAAAAAAAAATATGCCATTTTCACTTGTGAACATGTATTTATACACATTTTCAACATGTATTATACAATATCTGCATACCATTTTTGAAAAGGTTTTAGTAATGCTTTAGATCCGAATCCAGATTTTGGCATCCAACATGACATTAAATAGATGTACAAGTGTACAAGGGTGTCTCAACTGTTTATAACAATCTTCTTAGATTATTATTTTTTACTCAAATAAATAGATATTGAATATAGCTTACTTGCACTGCTTTTCCCCTACAGATCAAAGCCAAACATGTTTTTTGTAGGAATTACTTGAAAACAAAACTCATTGAGAATATATTGTACAGTTGTGATATTTTCAAAAATTCAAATTGATAGTTCTTGTAGTACAATTATCCATCTCTTCGATGTGGGATTGCATGAAGCATCCACACGAAAAGTAAGTCTGTCTGTTTGCACTTGAAGCGATTTCACCTGAAACATATCTAACCATTGCACTGAAAGCCGCGCTACATTAGTTTGAGGACGGTAAACAAAGTTACACACTCTAGTAAAGCGGTAGATACAGCTCAAATATGATCTTTTGTAGGAATTATGTGAGCACAATAAATTCTTTCATCTAAATTCAAGAGGCCTAGTAACTAAGAAAGCAGTGACATCGTGTAAGAAAAGTGTCATATTGCATACAGAAATCCACTCTTTGTCTATTGCGAAAGCCATTTTTACCCCCCCCCCCCCCCCCCCTTCACTCATCTTAGTCGCGTTATCAAGACTATCAAGATCACTGTTAGCATTTTATTTGTCGTCTGTATATGATTTTAGCCGATACTCCTCTCTGGTTGCTGTCAGTGTAAGTTTGTGCAAATCATCACATGTGTGATGAACACGGACCATTCATTTTAGCATCTTTGTAGTTGTATGACTGAACTTTTCTTTTGACAAAACCAATTCTGTTTAACAATTTTCTTTCAACATTCCCACATGGTGTTAAAGAATATGTGTAAATATTATATAATACAGTTTTGTTAGAGTCTATGCAGTGCTGTTGTAATGCATGATTATTTGAGAACTATAACATCGCATACCCCTTTATACAATCTTTATACAGGTATTATACGTACACAATTTACTATGTGTGTACGACATAAAAAATACATTGAGCTATAATGTAAACATAATACAGAAATCCTCTCTTCTGATCTATTGCAAAAATACATTGAGCTATAATGTAAACATAATACAGAAATCCTCTCTTCTGATCTATTGCAAAAGATTTGTGTTTAATTTGTAAATGCCATTTTTCCACTTGCAGATGACGCTGTTTACAATTTTTGTTAGTTTGTTTAAGTACAGTTTTAGATAAAGACTGCTCTCTGAATATGTGGTCAAACATGCAACTACTCACAGGAATTAATGAAAACATGATACTCCTATTACATGAGAGATGTAGTACTGATGTTCTTTTTGACATTTTAAAGCTGATGTCGTCTTTCTGGTCTGTCTGTGGTCACAAGACACATAATGCATCAACACGAAAAAAAAAAGGAGTCTTGCCGTTTTTCTAGTACATTCTGTTACAGACTATTACACTTAGTTACAGCATGTTACAGTTATGAAAAAATATTTCAATTGTACTCTAAACAGGACTTGAATAAAAAGTAAACTTGATAAGTAGTTATTTTAAGTGAAAGGTTAGTTGATACAGGCCATTTTATTTTGTCCGCACCATCTTTTAGGAGGCTCCCTTTTAGGTTTTTATCCAGGAAACATGTACAACTACGTCAATGTGTTGTCACGTTTGTCTCAATAATTTATTCTTCTTTTAGGAAGCCATTATGGTAAGTGGTTTTTATCCCTGATCCGCATGCGATCAAAATTGTTTAACATCTTTTACAATTTTAAAAATTTCCCCCCGCTTAAATATTAGTTTTATTCATTTACAAAGGTGTCAGGTAGAGGAGATGATTAGGTTGGCACTCAAGACGTCCTCTGTGTTGACTTTAATAAAACATTTCAGCATCATTAAGACAACCTCAGTAACTGTATTCATAAATACGCTGAAATAGCTGTAACCATACAAATATCGGCTATGAATAACTAAAACAAAGCCTAACAACATACACAAATGATTCTAACTCTTTCACGACCCAGACTGACCCCAGGTAAGTATACCTCAAATACTCACAATAGTTAGATATCTTGACTATCCGTATGTTTAGGGACACGACCGTTCTTGTCCTCATAAATTTTATGTTTCTTTGATTTTATTCACATTTTTTTGAAACACAGTGTTTAACCGCGGCTTCATTTTTTTAACATCTCCATTCTTCTTTCATCTGTAATTGTAATTTTGAGCGTATTTGTTTTCCTTTATCATTTTACCCGTTTCATTTTGTCCGAAAAACTATGTTTCCTATACATTTAGGTGTAATGTGACGTTGAAATAGCGCTCTCGCTGTTCTCGGCATCTCATTGTTTGTAGCATTTGGTTGATTTAATAAAATGATGGTTTAACCATACTCTTGAGTCATTTTACATACTATTTTATATTTTACGGTATAGAATGCTGAGCACAGTTTTTATCTGGACAGCCGATTGGGGTCCGCCCTCACCCGCCCGCAGGCGGTTGCCATCAGGAAGTCATAAACAAGTGAAGTAGAGAAGTCGCCAGTTTATTATTTTATTTTACTTTTTGATTAAAAAGTTATGAGGTCAAAAACAAACAAAAAACAAAACAAAAAACAATCACTTATGAATTGTTCACAATAAGATCCATAACATGTAGAAATAGGATGGAACTTCTTTTTGTGCAGACATTTGAATTTTACTAAAGAGTTAAGATTAAGATATTAAAAGACTTTAATAGTAATACTAAAGTAATACTAAATTAAAGACTTTTATTGACACCGTCGTATTAAATTATCTCAAGCAAAATTTTAAACATAATGCACATATTGTATATAACACTTCACATCAAAGAGGTCTTATTTTAATTTTTTCAAAAATATGCAGATTCTTAGAGGCGAGGGAAATTGGATCCAATCAGTTTATTAAACAAAACCAATTACACATATAGCATGTAACACAAAACAGAAGCAAGGGCATGATACATTACAATATCATTGTACAATTCAGGTTTTGCTATATTACGTTACCATTTAATACATATTAAGGCACATCACCATGACTGATTAAACATATAGCAATGCTTCAAATGAATTCAGCTCGAATTAATCAACTTGTCTATTGTTAAAAAGACGGTATGTAATGCAGGTACGTCGCTCCACTCAAAATATAGACTGTTTGTAGACCTGCAGCAATCGAAGAGGTCGTCCTCTGGAACGGGCCAGTCACGGTTCCACTCAGACTCAGAACTATCACTGCTTTGAGACCAAAAGGCCATTTCGGATTCCTCACGGGGGTTTCATCAACTTAATGAGGTTTTGGTCATGAAGCGACTTGTTCCAACAGGTTGATATGGTTACATTATCACCAGGCTTTATCACCTTGTACTGTACATTTGGGGCAACTCCACCCCACACGTTCATGTAAAAGCGTTTACCAGCGATCCCATTCAGATCGGTCCAGATATGATTTTAGAAAAATGACCAGTCCTTGGCAGGCAAATGCACACAAGGTGTCTGTGATGTTAATTCTTCTTCAAAAAATTCCATAGCATAGAGTTTGACCGTGCGTGATGCTTTGTTAAAAAGAAAGCCGCCCACATAAACATTGGCCATCAGAAATTCCTGTTTTTTCTGCCGTGCGTAAGGAAGATTTGCTTCCGTTTTAACATAACCTGTCCTGTAGGTTTTAACTAGAGAGAATGCGACGCCTTCAAAAGTCGTAAAACACCTGCTGCTTAACCTCAAACACCCGCTGCTTAACCTCTAACCCCCGTATCATTGGGCGGTAAAAACCCCTGGAGGGTAAAACGTCTATATAGCGTTTGAAGTCATTTTAATGTTTTACAATCTACAATGTTTCAAAAATATAATAGTAAAATATAAAATAGTATGTAAAATGACTCAAGAGTATGGTTAAACCATCATTTTATTAAATCAACCAAATGCTACAAACAATGAGATGCCGAGAACAGCGAGAGTGCTATTTCAACATCACATTACACCTAAATGTATAGGAAACATAGTTTTTTCGGACAAAATGAAACGGGGTAAAATGATAAAGGAAAACAAATACGCTCAAAATTACAATTACAGATGAAAGAAGAATGGAGATGTTAAAAAAATGAAGCCGCGGTTAAACACTGTGTTTCAAAAAAATGTGAATAAAATCAAAGAAACATAAAATTTATGAGGACAAGAACGGTCGTGTCCCTAAACATACGGATAGTCAAGATATCTAACTATTGTGAGTATTTGAGGTATACTTACCTGGGGTCAGTCTGGGTCGTGAAAGAGTTAGAATCATTTGTGTATGTTGTTAGGCTTTGTTTTAGTTATTCATAGCCGATATTTGTATGGTTACAGCTATTTCAGCGTATTTATGAATACAGTTACTGAGGTTGTCTTAATGATGCTGAAATGTTTTATTAAAGTCAACACAGAGGACGTCTTGAGTGCCAACCTAATCATCTCCTCTACCTGACACCTTTGTAAATGAATAAAACTAATATTTAAGCGGGGGGAAATTTTTAAAATTGTAAAAGATGTTAAACAATTTTGATCGCATGCGGATCAGGGATAAAAACCACTTACCATAATGGCTTCCTAAAAGAAGAATAAATTATTGAGACAAACGTGACAACACATTGACGTAGTTGTACATGTTTCCTGGATAAAAACCTAAAAGGGAGCCTCCTAAAAGATGGTGCGGACAAAATAAAATGGCCTGTATCAACTAACCTTTCACTTAAAATAACTACTTATCAAGTTTACTTTTTATTCAAGTCCTGTTTAGAGTACAATTGAAATATTTTTTCATAACTGTAACATGCTGTAACTAAGTGTAATAGTCTGTAACAGAATGTACTAGAAAAACGGCAAGACTCCTTTTTTTTTTCGTGTTGATGCATTATGTGTCTTGTGACCACAGACAGACCAGAAAGACGACATCAGCTTTAAAATGTCAAAAAGAACATCAGTACTACATCTCTCATGTAATAGGAGTATCATGTTTTCATTAATTCCTGTGAGTAGTTGCATGTTTGACCACATATTCAGAGAGCAGTCTTTATCTAAAACTGTACTTAAACAAACTAACAAAAATTGTAAACAGCGTCATCTGCAAGTGGAAAAATGGCATTTACAAATTAAACACAAATCTTTTGCAATAGATCAGAAGAGAGGATTTCTGTATTATGTTTACATTATAGCTCAATGTATTTTTGCAATAGATCAGAAGAGAGGATTTCTGTATTATGTTTACATTATAGCTCAATGTATTTTTTATGTCGTACACACATAGTAAATTGTGTACGTATAATACCTGTATAAAGATTGTATAAAGGGGTATGCGATGTTATAGTTCTCAAATAATCATGCATTACAACAGCACTGCATAGACTCTAACAAAACTGTATTATATAATATTTACACATATTCTTTAACACCATGTGGGAATGTTGAAAGAAAATTGTTAAACAGAATTGGTTTTGTCAAAAGAAAAGTTCAGTCATACAACTACAAAGATGCTAAAATGAATGGTCCGTGTTCATCACACATGTGATGATTTGCACAAACTTACACTGACAGCAACCAGAGAGGAGTATCGGCTAAAATCATATACAGACGACAAATAAAATGCTAACAGTGATCTTGATAGTCTTGATAACGCGACTAAGATGAGTGAAGGGGGGGGGGGGGGGGGGGGTAAAAATGGCTTTCGCAATAGACAAAGAGTGGATTTCTGTATGCAATATGACACTTTTCTTACACGATGTCACTGCTTTCTTAGTTACTAGGCCTCTTGAATTTAGATGAAAGAATTTATTGTGCTCACATAATTCCTACAAAAGATCATATTTGAGCTGTATCTACCGCTTTACTAGAGTGTGTAACTTTGTTTACCGTCCTCAAACTAATGTAGCGCGGCTTTCAGTGCAATGGTTAGATATGTTTCAGGTGAAATCGCTTCAAGTGCAAACAGACAGACTTACTTTTCGTGTGGATGCTTCATGCAATCCCACATCGAAGAGATGGATAATTGTACTACAAGAACTATCAATTTGAATTTTTGAAAATATCACAACTGTACAATATATTCTCAATGAGTTTTGTTTTCAAGTAATTCCTACAAAAAACATGTTTGGCTTTGATCTGTAGGGGAAAAGCAGTGCAAGTAAGCTATATTCAATATCTATTTATTTGAGTAAAAAATAATAATCTAAGAAGATTGTTATAAACAGTTGAGACACCCTTGTACACTTGTACATCTATTTAATGTCATGTTGGATGCCAAAATCTGGATTCGGATCTAAAGCATTACTAAAACCTTTTCAAAAATGGTATGCAGATATTGTATAATACATGTTGAAAATGTGTATAAATACATGTTCACAAGTGAAAATGGCATATTTTTTTTTTATCTATTCTAGATCCTTGTATTGCCTGATTGTAACATATCCCAAACTTTAAAATAAGCCCTATTCCAGCACAACTAGGGAAAATAATTTTTGTCTGAAATCTGGTTTAGTTGTATTTTAAAAACAACAACTTTTTTCTTAAAAACATTGTGACAAAAGAATTTGCTAGCATGATTCTTGTTTCATCATGTATTAACTTCATATTTAACAGACTTATAATGATAGCATGAACCTAGAAATAACAACCGCAAATTTTATAAAACAAAAATTGTGTCAGAGCACATGGTATGAAGATACGTTTGCTTTTAACTTTTTTATTCAAACTTTAAAGCAATATTATCTTTTGGAAAAAGTGTAATACAGTATTTGATTTTGGGTAAAACTCTCTCACATATGTAATGTTTTCACTCATTGCCCTGAACCTTTGGCTATTCTTAATGGCTTCAATGTGTGAGGAACTGTTTGGACTAAGGTAATCCCTGATTGTTAAAAACATTGCAGCAAAAATTCTTTTGGTAAAACTATCTTACATATCTTTCATAGTAATGTGTTTTCACCCATTGTCATGAGCCTTTGGCTCTCCTTAATGGTTTCACTGTGTGAGGAACTGTTTGGAATAAGGTATTCTTTTGGTTTACTTTATTTATTTAGGAATTGAAACTATAGAAATAAGAAAAGTAAATCATATAGATCTATGAGACATGCGTCACCTTAAAAAATGTAAGTTTACATGTGAGGTTTTTTAAACATATTTAACAGCAAAGGTATTTTCAAGTACAGAGTCTGATGTGGACATTGTCATGTAGGGGATCTGGCCTGATCTTTGGTTTTTAAGCACAATTAAATATTCTCAAGAGACCCACTGATCCTGAAGTCATGTCTCTGAAAGACCTCAGATGTGTAGATTCACTCTATTGAAAAATGCTGTTTTGTAAATAACACAGTTGAAATAAATGACTACTTGTAGGGTGTTTAACACCCATGCAAAATTGTTGGGGGTCAAGTGGCAACAGACAGGCTCAGCACAGAGAAGTGACTGATCTGTAAATCACCTCATCAGCCTATATCCTGAGGCCATCATTAATGATTGTTGAGGATCCCTCTGAAATGTGTGGTGATTTTCTTAAAGATGCAACTTAAGCTAAATAAGAGCAAAGTTGAGTCCTCGTTTTTACGTGCGCGTTGCATCCGTGGGGTGTCAAACACACAGATACCTTCATGTTTGGATTTTTTTTTTTTTTTCAATTCAAATTAAATATTTCTAGTTAACATGCTGTTTTCTCAAAAACTTAACCCTAACCCTTCTGCTTGAATCTTTGAGAAATAAGATCTAAGATGACTACATACAGGTTTCTGAACAGATGTTGTTTAATAAAAAGTATACTTTAGGTTAAATTTAAGCAAAATAATTTCTACCATTGGCATCAGATGTTATCCCGATACTGTGGACATCTAACTGATTTTTTATTAAATCTTTAAAGATTTAATTTAAACAACATTTTAATTTTAAAAGACTATTTTAAACTTTTAAGATTGTGCTTTGAAATAAATTTAGTACAAAAACATTCACTCTGGAATGGAGTTAGCTGTCTTAACATACACTGTGACAGAGACTCATCTGTCTGACTCCACCCTGCCGTCTCTCATTCACACTGGAGTTTGTTCCTGGGAGGATCTGGGGGTGTTTTATGAATGATTTTATTTTATTAATGCTTTTTGTTTTATTTTTACTTATTCATTATCATTGCAAAAGGACCTACTTTGGCTCTCTGAAAATGTAAGGTTTTTTTTAAAAAATATTTATTTTTAATTTATATATTAATTTAACCTATATTTAAATTGTTTAAATAATTTTTTAGCAACATTTTATATTATTTATATTTAGAATCATTTCAATTTAAAATAGAGATAAGTTCCTTTTATAGAACTAACCTGAGGCATCACACGGTCTGAATGAAATCATTGTTTCTCTGTGAAAATGCTTGGTGATTTTCATATTGAATTGTTGAAAATGTTACACAATGTGAGAGGTGGCTTGTGAGACCCATACATTTTTACACATACACTGATAAATACAATGTCAAAGATTTGATTTATTTAAAGATTGAATTTGAACAAATGTTTAATTTTAAAAGATGTAATTTAAACTTTTACATTTATGCTTTGAAAATAAAAGTTAGCTTGAACAAAATATTGGTTCATCCACCCCCGCTGAACGCTGTTCTCCCCTTCTGGCTCTGTGACTATCATGCATTGTTGCAAGTCACTTGGAGAGACAATGAGATTGGAGAGAATGAGTTTGTAAGCCATTTCATGTTAAGGACATCAACAAGTAAGACATTTTATATTTTCTTTTAACTAAAACTATAATAATTGGTTTCAGTAAATTTAGTCAAGTTAAGTCAAGTCACCTTTATTTATATAACGCTTTTTACAATGCAGATTGTGTCAAAGCAGCTTTACAGTGATGACTGGTATATAATTTTGGCTTAGTAACTGTTTGTTATTATTAACATTGTTATACTTTTATTTATTAACATCTTCAATCAAAAAACAGAATGTTTTTCACTTTTAAAATGTGTGTGTGTGTGTGTGTGTGAGAGAGAGAGAGAGAGAGAGAGAGATTTAGATTTCAGTATAAACTAAAAGCAAAATGTTTTTATATTTTTTTATTTAACTACCAAAATGTATCCCCCATTTGCAAAACACCTTTTTAAATTATACTAAATGATATTTTTGAAAATATAAAAATGAAAACGTTTACTACGATACATGTGTTTAGGGGAGAGAATATCCAGTATAAAAACATCCATGTCTTATGCATGTTTTACATGGAACATGTCTCAACATGTCCAAATCCCCTTTTTGCATTGACATTGTTAAAATAAATATTCCTTTACTTATATGTCTACATTTTGGGTGTTTTATATTTCAAACTAAAAGCAATTGTTAACCCAATGGACATCATTGCTAGAGGAAAACTTTTTCCAAAACTTTTTTAATTTTTATTTAACTATAAGTCTTTATTTAACTATCAGTCTCATTAAATTTAGTAACTGTTTTTTATTATTCAGTGTGTTATAATTTTATTTATACATTTTTGCAGATGTGAATGTTTTCCACTTTTTGAAATGTGCATGTGTGCGTTTGTGTATTCTATTTTATAAAATATACCATGTTTATTCTTTTGTTATTTTGATCCGGCTGTTTCTTCATTAAAATCTTATTTTTGTTGCTTACACAGGAAGATTAGAGATGAGCCGGAATGCGGATGTCTGTTCAACACGTGTCTGACCCTGAAAGTTCATAAATAACCATCAGGACTTCAAATATATGATGTCAAAGTTCAAAAATCATCCATTTGTTCCACCCTACAATTGACCCACAGGTCAATACCAAAGATATTTCAAAAATGCAGAGAATCAATGGACATATTCATAGCCCATGTCAAAGGTCAACCACCATTTAAATTCCATAACCCCGAGGTCATCGGGTTCATACAGCGGTCAACCATGGGGGGATGGGGTACTATTTGGGTGGTCCCATGGGGGAGGGGCAAAGGTCAAAGGGCAGCTCAAAGGTCAAAGGTCACCATCAATCATTTTTTGACACATGTCGCAGTATATTTACTACTGCAGTCATGCCGCTCATGGATACCATATGCCCCAGGTGCCTCTGATACAGTTTCAGTGGAACCGCATTCTTGCCCTTGAATGAATTCAGACAATTCAGCATCGACTGGGCATGCTCGACTGAGAGATGTGCGGTCATGTTGACCGAGTCCAACATACCGAGTCCAACATACCATGCACAACTGAGCTTGCGACTGGGCTAGTATGAATGCGATGCCATGGTCCCTCATAGGAACATGGGCCGCCTCCACAACTTTCATGAAGACACGAGGTAACAGGGAAGGGCGAAGGGGAGGACTCTGAACTGATATGCTCGACCCTCGAACACAAAGCATAGAAATGGCCTGTGTCAGAGGACAATCCAGAAATGAAAGTATGCGTCCTTTAGGTCGATCTCTGCAAACCAACCCTGAGGACAAATACGTTCAAAAATGTGTGTCTGTGTTAAAATCTTGAATGGGAGCTTATAAAGGGCCTGGTTCAAAGCACACAGGTCCAAGATTGGTCATAACCCACTGCCTCTTTTGGTTACTAAGAAGCGGGACCAGAGGAACCACAGACGTACCCGCAGTGGGACAGCGAGGTGGAGCACAAAGACTCAACCCAAAAGGCAGAGCTCCAGCCTTCTTGGGATCAAGAGATAGAGGAAACAGCTTCTAACTGCACTAGCTGTAAAGCCAGTGGCAGAACACAGATTATCCACCCAGCCCTCCTTCAGGGCAAGAGCAGCTCCCTCCATCTCCGGGTGGCGTCAACCTCCTGCAGGGGGCTTGGCATGCAGTTGAGTTTTTTTTTTTTTTTTTGCCGCAGGGGACAGATGCCCTTGGCAACAAGCAGACTGAGGAGCAGCCCATGACAGTCTGGTAGCACGTCGTGGCACGCTCTTCACAGCCCCAGCCTGCTTCTGGACTGCAGAAAACCGCTGGGCACAGTTCTCGACAGCATTGCAGAAAAGGCCACCTTGTGAGATCATTGAGAAAGCGCAGTTTCATGACACCTCACACCTCTGAAAGGTTTAGCCAGGCACTTCTGGACCACCAAGGTGGACATCGTCTGGCCAAGGGCCTGCACTGCGACTTTCATCACGGTCAGACATCGTGCACAGTTCCTGAATCAACCTTGGCTCAGAACTACCCTCCTGCATTATGAGTGCTTTGGCCTGGTAGACTTGCAGGTGGCCATCGCATGCAGGGCAGAGGCAGCCTGTCCAGCAGCACTATAAGCCATAGCAGCCGGAGCTGCTGTTATCTTAAAGGTGCTGGGCAGGAGTTGCGGATGACACCGCCAGGTGGCAGCACTTTGCGGGCTTTCACCGCAACTGCACAGTCCACCTGGGGATTGACATCTGATCCTCTGCCGGATCCCTGAATGAAATGCTAGGTCCCCCAGAAGGACCAGCATTTCCATCTGGAAGCATCACATCTTGCGATGTGTTAGAGGAGTGGGGTTCCCACGGAGATGTACTCGGTGGGGGAAGACCTCACTGTAATCTTCAGGTCACCCTGGCTATTCGCTGAAGTAGTCCTCACCCGGATGGAGGAATTAGGTCGGGGCATAGCAGAGGAACTCAACTTCATTTGAGGTACCCAAGTCTCGAATGAGCATGCATCTAGAGCGCCGAATGTCGTGCAGTGTTGACGTGACAACCCATGCTGTCAACCGACAGCTCGACGGCACACGACACAGTGAGAAGCGTGAGTCCTTACGAGAAAGGTGTACGTGGTCATGCTCTCACGCAAGAACAAAAGCCACCCATGAAAGCAGTCTCAGTGACCAGATCCAGAAACATACAGGTGAAATGAAGTCTTTACAAAGACACACCCATGCTGCTCTTTTAGTGAAATAATGCTCTTTTCAAGTGCTGAAGCGCATAGGGGAAGGTCGCAGCACAACTGACAGACTGTATCTGTAATCTGCAGCATACAAAGGCTCTCCTGTGAAGCTGCAGTGGCAGCAGGAAATGCAAGAAAAGCAGGAAGCGACCACCGCTGACACACCGTCACACCAACACTGAAGAGCTTCAACACACTCGTAGTCAGACAAAGATGACTGGTTGCTATAGAGCACAAACGCTCGGCTCTGAAGCGAAAAGGTGAATGTGTGATTGCTTCTTTGTGGGTGTGTCCATTGTGGGTGTGTTGCATTTGAAGGTGATTGAGCTCTCAGGCAAGATCCTAAATTATCAGTTCAGTTCTGACGTAACATTCTGAATTATGAGTTACCGTGTGTATATGACATGAACATAGTTTTATCCAATGAAATGGTGAAATGCTCACTACAAGTGGGTTACCATGATCTTCACTTTAAAAAATTGATCCCAATAATTAGTAATTCCTTTAGAAGGATGTTGTAACACTTGAGTCATTACTATCCAAAAAATACTAAAAAGTTTACCAGTCAATATTAACGAGATATCATGCTTTTCACTTTAGAATACTGATCCAAATAATTATTAATTAATTTTGAAGGATTTGGTAATACTTGAGCAATTACTAGTAACCATGATCTTCACTTTAGAATTAATTATACATTATGCATTATTCACATTAATTATGAACATGTATATAGTAGTTCTTAGTAGTTCTCTGGAAGGCGTGAAAAAAATAGTAGTCATTGATTCGCTAATAGTGAACTACCACATTCAACTGAGCACTATTATACTTACTGATTTGTTAATCTGAGTTTCTTGTTAGTTAATAGTAGTTACTAGAATGTTAATAGTGCGGTCCATGGCTATAAAATTTACTGACAGTTAAAGCTGTATTCAAATTGTTTCATTTGTCAAAATGCATAGAAAAAGCATTTTCATAGTAATACTAAGGCATTCATGAAAACAGAGATAAAATACATAAAAAATATATATATATATTTTCAGCTATGTGTTAAAACAGTAGCAGTAGTATAACGTTGACATAAAGCGATACATTTCCACAGATTGGGATGAATCAGTGTTATACACTGTGTGGATTTTGACTCGTCTTTGTAAAACACAAAAAGGTCCAGCCTTTAAAGAGTGCCTTTGGTTTCACTTGAATGTGATGGACAAATTCAACTTGTCCAGATTTCTGAAAAAAAATAATGAAAATAAAGCTTCTGCTAAGGATGAGAGCAAAATCTATAATGTCTAATAATGTCTTCAAATTTCTAATTCTTGCAGCCCTTGTATGAGATCTCAGTCATCTGATCAGTGTCATCTGTGTCATGCTCTGACTGTCTCTCACAAAACACATTTCAGTCACAGTCTGTCTTGTATGATAAAAGAAAAGAAAAAAGATTGATAAAGTATGATTAAAAATCTTTGTTTATATATGAAATCATAATAAAAAAACATTACACTGAGTAGAACCCCCATTTTTATATAATTGATTTTCATATTTAATATAATTTGTGACAGATGGATAAATGACTAACTTTCTCAAATATTTTTTTTTTTATGTTTTAAGCAGATAAATAAGATTAATTTAAATCATCATACATCTCATCTGGTTTGCATGCAGAAGCTTCTGTTTGTTCACACCAACTGTTGAAAGTTCAAAAATTCATTTGGTCAAATAAACGGACAGTAAATGTTTTCTTTGAATCGTGTGCACATTTACAGATACAAAATTACACCATTCATCATGTGTTGCAGTAACTTACAGGAGGTCATGATTCATGTGTTGTTTTAAAGAACTAAAGAATTGAACGGGAAATCAAACCCTGCAAGAGAAAGACTTTTATTAAATACACTTCATACAAGTACACTTATTGTTTGTAAGAACTTACAATGAATAATACTTACCTCCTGAAATTTCAGAATAAGATACGGAAGACCAGCAGTCCAATTCAACTACAGGACACAAATATAAGTACTGATCAACTTCTATATTTGTATTTACACACTCAGAAGACTCAGATTCATGCTTCTGTTTGGATAACTGGTCAGTAGAGTATGACAGATATTACAATATACACATAAAATGTATAAGGTATGTTCGGGTTCTCTTCTTTCCAATAAGCCATTATATGATTTAAAACATGCTGTTAAAGAACAACAAAGTTTTACACCCTGAAACCAGAGAAACATTTTTATTACAATATATTTCATGGGGATTATTTGCTCATTTCAGGAACTGGCATTCTCACCTCTGACACTCAGGTTAAGAAGAGTTGCATTAAGGCAGTCCAAATCTTTGTAGACTTCAAATTCATAACAGCCTTGATCAGATAAACTGATGTCTTTCAGGTAAAGTGTAACACTACCAGCATCATTTCTCACAGACCATCTTTGATGCTCTGATGCTGGAGAGGTGTCTGAATACATTAGGATGTCTTTAATCTGGTCAGTTCTGCGTAGTTTCACTGTAAGAGACTCCAGCGGGTGGGTTGTGGTTAGACAAGAAATAGACATATTTTCGCCCTGAACATAATTTATGTTCAACGGATGGACCTTCTTGCAGGGTCTCTGTGTCGCCACTAAAAGGAAAAAAAGAGCAAAACGAGACATACTGAGAGAGCCGAGACATGAAAACCACAGCGCTTTCAGTAATAAACAGCATGTACTGTTTACCAACTGGTTCTACCTCTAATTTTTTTAATAGATTGTATGAAATGAGAACCAAAAAATTCACAAGCTGATGAACTGCTGTCAGCATTTTATGAAATGATCCTTTTGAAAGTCAGAGTACAAAAATATAAAATCTTTAAACAGACTTTGGAAAAACTTTAAAATAATTTACCATTTGTTAATGTTAGTTAATGCATTAACTTACATCATCTAACAATGAGCAATACTTTTGCTGCAGTATTTATTCAACTTACAATTGTTAGTTAATGTCAGATCAGGACCAAATAAATTATATTAAAAGATACAGTACAAATTAACTTAAGAATGTGTTAGTAAATGTTGACTAATTAACTAAAATTAACTAATTAAATAAAATTAACTAAGATTCATAAATGCTTTAGAAGTATTGTTTATTGTTATAGTTCATGTTAACTGGTGTAGTAAATTAATGTTAACAAATAGAACCTTATTGTAAAGTGTTACCTAGAACTACAGTTGCATGAAAAAGTTTGGGAACCACTAGCAGAATCTGTGAAAATGTGAGTAATTTTAACAAAATAAGAGAGATCATACAAAATGCATGTTATTTTTTATTTAGTACTGTCCTGAATATTTTACATAAAAGATGTTTACATATAGTCCACAAGATAAAAAAAAAAAAATGCTGAATTTATTATAATAACCCCATTCAAAAGTTTGGGAACCATTTGTTCTTAATACTGTGTGTGGTTACCTGGATGATCTACGACTGCGAATGTCCGCCAAATAACGTCCCCCAAACCTTAAAAGAACTCCACATCGTGACCGTCTCTGAACGCACTGGGAACGTTACTAGGCAATGTCCTTAACACCAGTGGGGACGTTCTGAGAATGTTCTGGGAACGTGAAATTTCTAGTGGGGTAAGTTCTATATACTCATCCCTTTGCCCGCCCTCCCTATGTCCCCCATCAAAGCCCCCTCCCGCCCTCCTCTGAAGATGTTACGTGTGATCTGTGTTTCATGTCTGTGTTTTCACATGTTCAGTTTCCTGTGTTTCAATTAGCCTATTTCACACTGTCAGTCCAAATCTGATTATTTGTGCATCCGATTGGAATCTGATCTAAAATTATTGGCTGTCCACATTGTGTATCGCAACTGTTCAGATCCAATTTATGTGCCATGCCACTCTTTAGTTTTCCAGAATATCTGCATTGGTTTCTATGGTACTGGCGTTGAGTTGGTATAAACCAAAAACAACAACAAACACAACATGGAGGGGTTTGCAATACAGATGTTGTCTTTTTTACAAGATGATAATGTGTAGCTGCTGCACTGGACTACTGCATCTTCTGAGGCAGCAGCAGAAATGTAGGAGTCTGGTATGCGTGGTTTTATTCAGTGCTGTCGTCTCCGTTGGTTTCAAAACATATCTCCGTTATATTGTCATTTTCTGCTCATCTGGCACAACACAACCTCGTTTCTGCATCGACTTTTAGCATGTTTCCTATAACAGGGTCTGATGTTTAAATTTTATGTGGCGTGAGAAAGACACATAAAGCATAAAAAACATAAATCCGATCAGAACGGTCAGACTGAAAGAATTCTCAGAAATGCGATTTGAATAGGATTTAAAAAATGAATGTAGCTTGAAACGGATTTGTAAAAATTGCATTTCGCATGATTTTTTGCCATTCACACTTGCTAATTCTGATCGGATTTCAATCGGATGTGCACAAAAATCGGATTTGGACTGACAGACTGAATGTAACCTTTTTTAACTAAAGTTTCCTTGGTTTTTCTTTGATTCATTATGTTAAACACCTGTGGATTGTTTTTGTTGATTGGTTTGTATGGTGTATTTAATCCCTGTGTTTCTTTCAGTTCTTGTCACATTTTACGTGGTTGTTTTGTTTGTGTTTCTAGTTTCTGAGTTCTCTTGTTAATAAACTTAAACTGCTGCATTTATCCGCCGATTCATCTCCTTTATTTGCAACCTGGTGTGACATTTACCTTCTCACATTCGTTTTCAAAGTCTGAAAGTAGGAAATGAAACAATTTTGCACACATTTCAAATAACTAAATAAATCAGTTACATGAGTTTGGTACAATGATTATATTATCTATTAGTGCAAATAATTTAGATGAATAACAAAGCCACAGCTGTGAAAATGTCAGGTGCCTCAAAGTGACAAGCTGTTGCCACATTTTATTGATAGAAAAAAAGTTTAACCCCAGACTGTAATTGTGGTTGATGTGGTGAAGCAGTAAAAGCTCAAGGGTGGAAACCAGAAGACTGGAGTTTCAGTATCTATTATTTATTTTAGAGTAGGACTGAAGTTACTTCCCCACTAGAAGTTTTACATTCCCAGAACATTCTCAGAACGTCCCCACTGGTGTTAAGGACGTTGCCTAGTAACGTTTCCAGTGCGTTCAGAGACGGTCACGATGTGAAGTTCAATGGTGACCTCACAAAACTCAGATAACAGAAACAACATTAAACACTAACACATCTCTCTAGATCTCAGCGTCTTCACTTTTTACAAACCACTCTGACTTTATTTCTTTCATTCAAAATGTCTTAATGAGGTGATGTTTTATAAAATTTATGTCACCGTTACGGAGGTAAGCGCTTGCTTTAGTTGTGCTCCTGACCCTTGATATTGTAACTAGAGGTGGGTAAAAGAAGCCTCGTGAGGCTTTCCTCTCATTGTTTCAGGAAGATATTCAAAGTTTTGAGAGTGTTGTCTGGTGTTGAGTAAAAAATAAAAAAAATTCTGTGAAAGCAACAGCCACCACACGTTTTGTAGATAGTTTCGTGTTATGTGCTCAAATAAAGGCCTAACAGTGTGTGTGTGTGTGTTGAATTTCTCTCTGTGATAAATTCATTTACCCATTAAATTGTGGCATTTAATGCCAGTATGAATATCAATATGATGTAATAGAAGAATAATGTACACATCCTATATGAATTGCATGTGGTAAATATTTTATTTTCCTGCAATAATTTTTATTATTCATTTTACTTGCATGACTGGGTATTTAAAAATGTAATTGAATAAGTCTGAATGAAAACCTACTCGTAAAGAAGGATCTGGGGGTTTGAACTTTACGACGCTCAAAGTGAATAGCGCACGTGATTGGACAGAAAGTGAGGCTTCATTTGTCATTGGTCACGTGATTTCTATGCTACCAACACAAGCCTCGAATCGAGGCTTCATTTGGCATGCCCGTTTATGCTCGGCACAAGCTCTGAAGCCTCGGTTCAAATATCACACCACTAGTTTTAACTTTAATTTTTCTCTAATTGTTGTAACTGTGTGTTTCTAAAGCACATTTATTACAAAAAAATTGCGAGAAAAAAAAAACTGATTGAATTGATTTGATTGTTCATTTTTGATGATTTCATCATCATACATGGGCCTTTTTCACTGATCTTTGAATATTGTATTTCCCTCACGTTATTGTAACTCTATGACACTACATGCAAACCTGTTCTGCTTTGATATTTTGAAAGCTTTTACCATTGTGCAGGAATTATTCAAGCAGGATCATGTATTCACACAGACATCAAGATTCTGCGTAACTCAACAATGGTGACAAAATTTTTAGATAAACAGATCCGTTCTGAGCATCACAAAACATGCTACTAAAGTCACAAAAAAGATTTTTGTTTATTGTCACCATTGTTGAGGTTCATACGCTGATTCATGATGTCTGTATAGGCCTAATGAATAAAAAAAAAAAACTAGTGCAAAACTATCAGTTAAGAAACTCCATGATGAATCACCATCATTAAATAACCAAATTCAGCATTTTGACAAAATTCTGAATCTTTACAGAACATTAGAAACATTCCTAAAACGTCCTCTTTTGGTAATGAAAGTGCTGCAGTTCAAGGTTCCTTATATGACTTTAGGGGGACATTCCAATTTGGTTAATTTTATGGTCACATAAGAACGTTACAAAGAGGATATTTGGGACATTAACTGAACGTTCCCACATGGTCCTCTGTTGGTCATTTAATAACCTTCCCAATATGAGTTTAGGAGGACGTTCTATTCTGGTTATTTTATGGTTGCGCGAGAACGTTTGGGAAGTTAACAGAACGTCCTATAGTAATAGTCCCCTAAACATTCCCAGAACGTCCTGAATGTTCCCTGAAGGTCCACCAAATAACGTCCCCCAACCCTTAAAAAAACGCCACATTGTGACCATCTCTGAATGTTTTGGGAATGTTACTAGGTGACAGGTTACCCCGCTAGAAATTTTACATTCCCAGAACGTTCTCAGAACGTCCCCACTGGTGTTAAGGACGTTGTCTAGTAACTTTCTCAGAACGAACCAAAATAGAACATCCCCCTAAACTCATATCGGGAACGTTATTAAATGACCAACTGAGGATTGTGTGGGAACGTTCTGTTAATGTCCCAAATGTCCTCTTTGTAATGTTCTTTTTTTAAACATAAAATAACCAAAATGGAACGTCCCCCTAAAGTCATATAAGGAACCTTAAATTGCAGCACTTTCCTTACTGAAAAAGGACGTTTTAGAAACATCCCGAATGTTCTGTAAAGGTTCGGAATTTTCGTCACCTTTAGAGAACTTTTAGGGAACGTTGGGCAAGGTCCTGAAGAACGTCGCCTTCTAAGTGGGTTTGTGTCCACGAATGACTATAGAATAACACAAGACGCGTCACTCGTATTATTATGAATGGAAGTGCAACGCGCAATATGGCGGAATAAGTCCCGCCTTCTAAATAAAAAGCCAATCGCCGATTGGTAAAGTCATCGCGCCACTGCAGCGGCCGTTAGAAGCTCCGGCTCCTAAAGAAACAATCAGAAACGTTTGCCATTTTTCATTACAGAAGTGGTTTTATCTCGCAATTGCTGGTTATATCACATTAAATATATATTCTCCTTTATATTTTAACATTAAAAAAAGATGTGTGCATATGACGCGATAAACAGGGTGTGACGTTGATTTTTTACCCTATAGCAGGGATGAGCAGTATGTGCAAGCTGATTTGAGAAAAACTTTAAAGGTGCTCTATGTAAGAATGACAGCTAGTGGTTGAAATGGGTACTGCAGACCAAATTCAAAATATTACTTGCCCCGCCCCCTCCTCCTCTGACTCGACGATTGGAGACTTTGACGAGGAGACTTACACACACTGTAAGATAATTAGTTGATTCCAGGGTGGCGAAATACTATTGGGTACATTGGCGACGTGCGGTCTTGCACAGACCAAAACAAAAAAAGAAATTCCGACAAGGAACGCAAATTTCAAAGTAAAATAACTGGCTGTAGCAATGGTTTTCAGAGAAACTAATATGTGAACTCAGCATGTTTAATAAATGTCTGCAAACATATTATGGTATTTTTATGCTTTAGTACAGTCAAAACCTTACATAGAGCACCTTTAAGAGATTAGAGATGTGAGCAGTCTTGACAAGCCAGTATTTTAAGAGACACACACTGCCCTCTGCAGGCCTCATTGAGCATTACTGTATAAATACACACATTTACTGTGTTTTATTCTTTCTGAACACTTTACCAAACACATTAAGAAAAAGCACAGGCAATCAGCCATAATTGTTCCCTGTTTTAAAATTAATTCTGTACTCCAAACATGAACTCTTATTTATATGAAAAAAAAAAAAAAAACATTAAATAATTAAATACATTATTTTGTCTCTCTTAAACAATCCTACTTGAGTTGAAATTGAAATGGAAGAGTATTGGGAGTTTCCTTATGCTCTAATGTGATGTGTTTTAATGTGAAATGATTCAGGGCTCAGCAGTAAGGACTGGCTCAGGGTCAGTGCAGCTTCACTCCCTCTTAATTTCGTTGATCCTGTAGAGTAGGACGTGATAGTGAAATTACTGAACCTACTCCCTCCGTCAGCCCTGCGTAAAGGGAGTTGCTTGATGTAATGGTAATGGTTGAATTTGACTTGGACGCGTGACTTTTTTCACTTTTTAGTTTTTAGGTGCTATCTACTACAGTCAGAAAAGTTTGCATGCTCCCTTCGGGTGGCTCCTCCCGATGAGCCTCTCAAGCCAGAATATGTTTTGCTTGGAGGCTTTAGGGAACAGAGCCACTGTGTAGCATTCTGCACACGTCCCATAGGATGCATTTAGGTGTTGACACACTTTTGACATCACTTAAAGTTATGCTTACTCTGTTTGTGCATATTCACAATGGGCAGACATTTCCTCAGCATGGCATAGTGGATATTGTGTTTCCCATAGCATCTTCAACACCAAAATGCAGCATTGAAGTTCCACTTAGAAAGGAAACGTTTTAGGTTGCATAAGCAACCCGGTTCCCTGAGGATGCCTGCACGTCTCCTTCAAACAAAAGAGTTGATGATGTGTAACTTAGGTGCCCTTTTATGTCAGCGGGTGCTCCTGGTGCCATCTGGGAATGGATTGGCATGTTTACACGTGCTCAGACACCGGTCACTCCAAGGGTGTTCCCCATAGTGTCAACAACAAGACACTGCATTCTCAGGGAAATGGGTTGTATTTGCAACCTAAGACAGTTTTTTAATGGTACAAAAACAGTCTGTTATGTTGCAAACTGGTATTTTTATTATATTATTTTAATTTATGACAGGGATGTAACAGAAGAAATAATATAGAGGAAATAACTAGGTCATATGCTGGAACACTATTCTCTAAGGGTACGTTTACACGACAACGACATACTAAAAACGGAAAAGTTTGTCCTTTGTGTTTTTCGCATACAGACAACAACGTTGTCAAAAAAATCCCCATTCACATGGATCAGCAAAAACAATAAAAAACACTGTATTATCCATACCAGGCCAGTAGTTGATGTCACTTTGTAAACACTATGCACCAATACACTGAACACGTAATACGCAAGTGCGTGACGTCACCGTTTTTACAAATTCGAGTTTTTGTAGTTTATACAGAGACAATAATGGTATTGTTTTCAAAAACTTGCACTTTGAAACCCATTTTCAAAGGTTTTTCAGGCCCCCAAAACGGCATTGTCATTTACATTTATTCATTTGGCAGACGCTTTTATCCAAAGCGACTTACAAGTGAGGAATACAGTAAGCGAGTCGTCATGACGAGGCAAATAGGGACAAGAAGTGCTTACAATACAAGTTTTAGGCAGTGCTCAGAGTATCATAAGCTACAATAGAGAGGGATTAAAGGAAGTGAAGGGATAGGTATAGAAAATTTTTTTTTTTTTTTTTAGGATGAGGATAAGTGCTCACGAAAGAGATGAGTTTTCAGCTGTCTTTTGAATATTGCCATGGATTCTGCATTGTGGATGAAGGCAGGAAGATCATTCCACCAGCGAGTCATGTAAATGAATGGCCAAAATGGATTAAAAAGTTTTCCATTTTTAGCTGAAATCAGTGTCGTATAAACGGCCCCTAAGTTTAAATCTGTTATTGCAATAAAAATATTAATCAAGAATAACTGTCATTCTACAAAACAGTTTTCATTTGTGTCTCTCATATGCATGCGTGTATAAAAATGTTTCACAGCCTTTTTATCAAGTTTTCTTTTTTAACAGCAATGAGCCATTGTATAAATCTATATAAGTTTTTTATAAAGACCATTCCCCATTCTTTCAAGAAGTTAACTTTTTCAAGAAAAAACTGAAGTCTTCTCTATTATGTTTTGTTTAGGGTGCAAAATAGATATTTATAGAATATCAGCATTACATTCTTGAAGCACCTTGTAGTTTTACAACCTTCAGCACAAAACTTGTAATGTCAAATTAAACTGTGAAAACTTTCAACTCTGTTACTTTTGTTGAAACAGGGTTATTTCACTCAAAAAGGAAAATTCTGTCAATTACCCTCACCCTCATGTTGTTCCAAACCCATACAATTTTTTTTATTTATCATTTTCAGAAAACAAATTAAGATATTTTTTTAATGAAAAGATATTTCAGTGCATCTGTATGTCCATTTTACCAAAACATTTAAAAAAAATAAAATAGATATATGTATATGAATTGAGTGATTTAACCCAAGTTTCCTGAAGAGAGACAATCACTTTGATTAACAGATTTCATTTAGGCTTTTATTTACATATAAACATTGATCAACAAACATACAGTACATAGAACTCATCAAATATGGCAAGCAAGCACATTTGAGCTTCCGTTTACAATACTCAATGTGTTTAATGTATGTATGTTCATAAATGGCAATACGTTTTCTGTGTTTTGGGACATTTCACAATGCAATGAAAAAATCCTTCATATTAACACAATACATTGGGCTCTATTTTTACAGACTTGTAGTACTACAGAATGTATTGAAGTTTGTTTATAGAAGTCCCTATACGGCAAAGTCCCTTTAAGACAAGTCATTTCACTCGGCGGCCATCTTTGAAACGCCTCTTGGGCATGCAAGTGCAGCTCCTATCTCTTTGAGCGGGGAAACATCAAATTCTCCAAAGCTGTTTGCCAAGCTTCCAATTAAATTTCATATTTGTAAACACCAATGAAATCTGACAACAACCGTCTCATAAATTTTGTTTCTAAACACTCGAATTATGACAATTTTTTTTATTTTTTTTAGACTGGACCAAGCTAATGTGCATGCGCAGACCTAAATGCGCGTCTCTTGTGCCTAATTTCGGAGGCGCGCGCCTGACTGTTTCTATAGAAACCGGAGCTTCTAACGGCCGCTGCAGTGACGCGATGACTTTACCAGTCGGCGATTGGCTCTTATTTAGAAGGCGGGACTTATTCCGCCATGTTGCGCGTTGCACTTTCTCCCATTCATAACAAAACGAGTGACACGTCTTGTGTTATTCTATAGTCTTTGTTATACGGCAAGGTCTTCTAGCTGTCCATGGCTATTAAATCTTATAAAATTGTGTTTAAATTTAAATTGTTTTATTTAGTAAAATGATACATAGAAAAATCATTTTCATTGTAATACTAAAAATTTGCCAGATGCATTACACTCAAAAAAAACAAACAAAAAATCATTAAAAACTGTTTCATTTCACAGCATTATATAGTCATCTGGTTTGCATGCAGGAGCTTCACTTGTTCGCAGTTCACACCAACTGTTGTGTGATAATGTTAAAAAAATAATGTGGTAAAAGAAAGGAAAAAAGTATTGTTTGAATCATGCACATTTGCAGATGTGTGCATACTGCATTTATATTTTTGGCCATGTTATGAAGTGAGATAATAAATTCTGTGAAACTCAGCAATGCAAAAATGGCAATGCAAGCTACAACATATCTTGTGT
Source organism: Hypophthalmichthys molitrix (assembly GCA_037950675.1). Taxonomy (NCBI): domain Eukaryota; kingdom Metazoa; phylum Chordata; class Actinopteri; order Cypriniformes; family Xenocyprididae; genus Hypophthalmichthys; species Hypophthalmichthys molitrix. The sequence goes on along the minus strand of CM075507.1, from coordinate 26,765,830 downwards.
TGTAGTAACCTACAAGAGGTCATGATTCATGTACGTCGAACTACAGAATACAAAGGGACATCCAATCCTGCAAGAGAAAGACTTTTATTAAAAACACTCGAACAAATACACTTATTGTACATATTTTGTAAGGACTTAACTTGAATGTCACTTACCTCCTGAAATTTCAGAATAATATGTGGAATACCTGCAGTTCAATTCAACTACAAGATACAAAAATAAGTACTTTACCATATTATCAACTTCTACCATAATATAGCATAAAAAGTTTACAGTAACGTAAAGTGTCTTTCTTTCCAACATCTTTCCAACTCTCATCACTATGATAGCATGAAATGAAAAATGGCATTTGAGGGTTAGTAAATGATGACATTTTTGGGTGAACTATCCCTTTAAAACATTAAAATCCTAGACTGTACATTCAGTTCTGGTTGATTTCCCTTTCTGACAAACTGACATACTAACAGAACATCTTACAATTGCATAAAGAATATCAATTAAATTTCAGTCATTTGAAAGAAAACATCTGCAAAATGAACAAAAGTCCATAGAGACTGCATTGTAGCTGAAACAGGTTTTTGTTTGAAAAACTGGTCAGTATAGAGTAGATTATAAATATTACAATATACCAATGCAATTATGTTCTGGTGACGACACACACTTTATCTCCACTCTCCAATAAGCCATTACTATAAATTGAAATATGTTGTTATGGAACAATTCAACAGTATTAAACTTTTCAGGACCTCAGTTGAGGACTTACTTTGGCTGTTGATATTCTGCTTTCGTTTTCTGAGATAAAGAATCACACAGATGATCAGTGAAATGAGGACACACAGAGACACTATTGTGGCAGAGATCACTACTGCTGTCAGATTAGTTGTCACTGCTGCACTCGCATCAATGTTGCCTTCAGTCTGAACAACAGGAATGACAGTTGTGGTTGGAGCATCTAGAGAAAAGATAAACTTAAATTAACATCATCATATGGTTCAGTTTGATTAGGTTATTATTTTTTTTTATCACTATTCAGTCTAGCCACTTGTCTTACCTGTGGGTAATGATATTTTGGAAAGTCTTGTCAATTTCAAGTGTTTTCATTTTTTTTCTCCACATTTTGTTGCCTTATGCTAAAATTTTCTCTCCTTTTTTGGAAAAAAACTCCATACCCCATAATGACGTTGAAAAAACAGTTTTGTGAAATCTATGTAAAATTATTAAAAATTAATAAAACTGAAATATCACATTGCATAAGTATTCATACCCTAAACTCATTTGAAGCACCTCTGGCAGCATTTGCAGCCTTTTTTTGGGTATAATGCAGCAAGATTCAGGTCTCTTCTCTCCAGAGATGTTTGGTTTGGTTGGGTTTGGGTTTGTCTGGACCACTCAAGGACATTCACAGAGTCTTACATTGTTTTGGCTTTGTGCTTGATTGTCCTGCTGGAAGGTGAACCTCAGGTCTGGAGCACTGGACCAAGTTTTCAATAGGGATGTCTCCGTATTTTGTTGCATTCAGCTTTCCTTCTACCCTGACCAGTTCCTCAGTCCCTGCTAGGGCTGTGATGGTGGCAGTTTTGTGGTGTGATGCGGTGGTTGGGGGTGAGGTGGGGCCTACCGCTCTGTGCTTTGAGAGGGATCTGGGACACGAGCAGGAAAGAGGCCATCTCTTTTCTAATATCTTCATGTTTTCTCCTGATTTTCAAAGCATCTGACACTTGTTGTAAATGGTCTGAAAAGTGGATTTTATCTTCTGCAGGGGCAAGACATTTAGGCTGTGTTTGATTTTGCGCTGCCAGAAAAAGTGAAACTAAAATCACTGTGTGAAATGCGCTTAACTTGACACGCCATACCAAGTCTAGTAACAAGCACAAAGTGTGTTAAATAGAATTTGACATGCAAGCAAATAGGTATCTGTCCTACAGCGTTATTATACTTTACCACAGTAAAGAATGAGAATATAATTAAAAGCAAATCAAAGGAAGAAACGTTTACAATCCCTTGCAAAAATGGGTGAGACATGAGTGAAGATTTGGGAAAAGAAACAAAAGATTCCATGTCGGGTGGTAAAAGAGCATTCACATACGAAAAAAAAAAAAAAATCATGTCCAATCAATTGAATTTGATCAGATTTACTCCAATTAATGTGTAGAAATATCTCAAAGATGATACAGAGAAATGGGTTGCACCTAAGCTAAATTTCAAATGTCATAGCAAAGGGTCTAAATAGTTATGTCAGAGCGATATTTCAGTTTTTCCCTTTTTAATAAATTATAACAAATCTGGGTCACATTTTAAGACATTCTGTTGACTATAAGTAATGTTTCACCTATACGTCAACATTGAGTATTACCTGAGTATTAGTAGACTTTTAGGGTAGGGTTAGTAGAATAGGTTGATATGTGCAAAGTTACTTTTAGTCAGTAGAATGTCTGTTGGGGAACCATCAAAATAAAGTCTTACCAGATATTAAGCAGACAACTAATACTACTAATACTAATCTACTAATACTAATACTCTAATGAGAGCTAGTTGACATGTAGGTTTGATGTTACTTATAGTCAACAGAATGTCTAAAGGGGACCTTCAGAATAAAGTGTTAATCAAATCTGTATTTTGGTTTGACATTATGGGGTATGGAGTAAAGAATTTTGAGTGAAAGAATTTAAAGCATTTTAGCATAAAGCCGCAACACAACAAAATGTGAAAAAAAATTGAGGGTCTGAATGCAATTTTTACTGTACGAAATGTATCTAACATTTCATAACATATGTAGACACTACTATAAATGTTAACCCACATATTCAAGCTGGTTTAAAAACATTAACCTTCTACAAGTTTGTTTAAACATTCACATACTGTATTACCATCACCTTGGAATTTCAAGGTTCTATCTGACACTTTTGTCAGAATTGAGTTATTCACACATTCTTATTCTATGACAACATATTTACATTGTGATTTATTTTAAGCTGTGTACATTTTGGGACTTTTTTTTTTAGAAAACAAAAAGGTTCTACACTGTAAAAAAAATCCTAATTTTACGGAAAATAACTGATTTTTACAGTCATTTTCTTTTATTTTAAATTATACTCAAAACTGTGTAAAATTACAAACAATGTATGTAAATTAACAACTCGGCTGTTATTTTATATATTATGACATTAATGAAAAATTACAGTAAAGGTTAAATGATAAAACGGTCAAATGAATGGCAGCCAAAAAACCCTATAGAATTAAAGTAAAATATCCTAATTTAAATAAACAGAAAAACACTGTTTTTTTTATTTCCTGAATTATTACGATCAAATACCTTCACTGTAAAAAAAATCCTAAAAAAAATGGTCAATGACTGGCAGCTACGGCTGCCAAACAAAAACTGTAAATTAAAGTAAAATATTCTAATTTAAATAAACCGAAAAACACTGTTATTTTACAGGTATTTCCTGAATTATTACCTTCACTTTAAAAAAATCCTAAAAAAAAGAAAAAGAAAAAAAGACGGTCAATGACTGGCAGCTACAGCTGCCAAACAAAAACCATAAAATTAAAGTAAAATATTTTATTTTAAAAAAAGTGCAAAAAACTTTTGCAAAAAAGTTTGATGTCACCGTTATGGAGGTAAGCATTTGCTTTAGTTGGACTCTTGACCCTTGACTTTTTCCATGTTAGTTTATCTCTGACTTCTTAGTTTATCTCTAACTGTGTTTCTAATGCATGTTTGTTATAGCAAAAAGTGCAGGAAAAACTCTGATCAGATGATTTTTGCTGCTGATTAATGATATAGTTATCATGAAGTGGTTTGATTCACTGATGGCACATAGTGTCAAATTTCTTAGTATATTAACTGTTAATTTCATATGATTTACTGTGATATTGTGGAGTCATATTATGATAACCTGGTATTCAGATTTTTAAGTCATTATTCAGAAAATGTTTTCAGCTTTCAGAGACATCAATAATCAACATAAGAATCTCAACAATGGTGACAATCAACAAAGCTTTTTTGTGACATTGTGAGTTGATCTGAATTATTTTTTTTTTGTCACCATTGATTCTTGATGTCTGTGTGAGTCTGTATGACTTTGACACAACATTTTCTGCATAATGATTTAATAAACTTATTTATAGTACTACAGCACTGCAGTAGTATTGACATGTTAAATTACAACTAATATTAAACAATTCAATCAGAGACCAGACTCTGATATCAGTGAATCAGACCACTTTATGATAATTATACCATCACTTAAAAAGTGACCAACATCATCAGATCTGAGCTTCTCGTTTTTTTTTTTTGCTATAACAAACATACATCAGAAACACAGCTAAAACAACCAAAGAAAGACTAATGTTAAAGAGTCAAGGGTCAAGAGCCCAACTAAAGCAAGCACTGACCACCAGAATGGTGACTTCAAACTTTATTATTTTATTCAATAAAACATCAACATCTAAACCCCTGTTAATTCTTAATAAGAACTTTAATATGAAATATTAAATATGAAATAATAAGTCTGGATTGTAATAAATGAAGATGCTGAGATCTTGAGAGATCTGTTAGTGTTTCATGTTCTGTTGGGATTTAAAGTGTTTCTGTATCGTCACCATTATGCTGGAGAGTAGAGCCTGTGCTTCAGTCCAGGATGAGCCAGAAAACATTGGTGTTATGCTGTATGTTGCTTTATTTCAGAGGCTGTAACATATAGTTATATTAATTCACTCATGTGTGCTCTTTCTGGTTAAATGCAAGAGATTCACATTTTACAGTGAATGTGTTTTGTTAATAACAATTCAGGATATACATGTAAAACAACAGCGTTTTTTTCCATAAGAGTGCGCTTTATTTAAATTAGGATAACTGTAAAATAACAGTGTTTTTCTGTAGAACAAATTTAATGAAAATTTCCGTTAAAGTTTTTTACACTTTATTTAAATTAGAATATTTTACTTTAATTTTAAGGTTTTTGTTTGGCAGCCGTAGCTGAAAGTCATTGACCATTTTTTTTTTTTTTCGATTTATTTGTTTACATTGTATCTATAAAAGAACCTTATAATTCCAAGTTGGCAAAACAGAACCACAGGATATAATCAACACAACATGACAATTTTAACCCAAGCATATTTCACTATATTTATGATAGTAATCCAAAAATGGTTTTGATTAACCTGTTACCACATCTCATTTTAATAGCATTGCTTAAAATCTTTAAATGTGAATGTCTGTCAGAGAGTCTGTATTGAGACTTTAGGGTTAGAAATATTACATTGAAAACTCACCTTTCATCACCAGCTTCACCTCATAGCAGGTTTTTTCACTCACTCTGCACTGATACCATGATCCATCAGTGTTTACTGCATCCCTTATAAGCAGAGATCCATTCCCTAGTGTTCTCGCTCTCTCATACAGAGGCCTCGTGTCTCTCTCTGTGCTGTTTGAGGGCTTGTTTGGAGGACGGTGTTGGGTTATTTCTGTTGATTGGTGACCATGAAAGATTTTCCAAGTCACTTGATCAGTTCTGTTGTGTAGAGGATGTTCAGAGCATGGCAGCAACACTGAAGTATATGCCGTTGCATGAACAGGGTTCAAAATTTTACACTCTGAAACCAGAGAAACATTTTTATTACAATAATTTTCATGGGGATTATTTGCTCATTTCAGAAATTGGCATTCTCACCTCTGACACTCAGGTTAAGAAGAGTTGCATTAAGGCAGTCCAAATCTTTGTAGACTTCACATTCATAACGGCCTTGATCAGATAAACTGATGTCTTTCAGGTAAAGTGTAACATTTCCAGCATCATTTCTCACAGACCATCTCTGATGCTCTGATGCTGGAGAGGTGTCTGAATACATTAGGATGTCTTTAATCGAGTCAGTTCTGCGTAGTTTCACTGTCAGAGACTCCAGCGGGTGGGTTGTGGTTAGACAAGAAATAGACATATTGTCGCCCTGAACATAGTTTATGTTCAACCGATGGACCTTCTTGCAGGGTCTTCGTGTCGCCACTGAAAGGAAAAAAAGCAAAATAAGATGTACTGAAAGTGGAACATGGAAACCACAGCGCTTACTGAAATAAACAGCATGCACTTTTTACTAAGTGTTTCAACCTCTAAATGTATTAATACATTTTATGAAATGGAAAAAAGAAAAAGAAAAAAAAATTCACAACCCGATGAACTACTGTCAGTATTTCCTGAAAAGATCCTTTTGAAAGTCAGTGTACAAAAAAAATATAAAATTCATAAATAGACTTTGGAAGAACTTCACAAAAATGTTCCATTTGTTAATGTTAGTTAATGCATTAATGTACATCAACTTACAATGAGCAATACATTTGTTACAGTATTTATTTAACTATGTTAATGTTAGTTAAAGAATACAACTGTTCATTGTTCATGTCTGCTCAGGTCCAATAAATAAAAATAAAAGATACAGGACAACTTCTGATTTTAAGAATCTGTTAGTAAATGTTGACATTAAAGTTAACTACGATTAATAAATGCTTTAGAAGTATTGTTCATTGTTAGTTCATGTTAATTCATGTAGTAAACTAATGTTAACAAATAAAACCTTATTGTAAAGTGTTACCTAGACTTTTATATACATTTTCTACAAATGTAATATCTGGAATCCTTTTGAACCAAATCAACTAGTGATGTTGCCAATGTAATCATAATTAATTGGTTGAGTAATGCAGTGTAACCTTATCACACCAACATTTATTGTGTGCTCAGTTGCATATTTTCTTTATTTAAAAAAAAAATAAATAAAAAAATTGTTACATATTTTTATACAAAAAAGGTTGCAATTTTCAAATTGCATGTTCACTATGTAACACATGAATGACAACATGCAAGTCATTATTATGACAATATTTTTCTATTGAGATGCTTTGAAACAATGTCCACTGTGAAAAGTGCTATATAAATAAAATACACCTGACTTGATATTATTCATATGCATGTCATACCTATGCCACATTTACACGCCCAAAGTACACTGATATTATGCGTTTATCTCATTTGTATGTTGGTTAAAGGAATTTGATTTCATTTAATGGCACTTACCGTTGCAATCTAATAAAGCTGCTATTAGAATATATAGAAGTTGTAAATATGAAGGCTGAAAACTCCCCATCATATACAGATGCTCACTGCAGGACAGCTGAACTCTATATGAGCAAAGGCCACATCACTTCACTCTAGCAGAGCTGTTTTTTCAGTTACTCTAAATCTGTCACGGAAGTAAGTAAGATCTAATCTTGCTCATTTAGAGTCCTTCAGTGAGATTCTGTCTGTGATGGGGAGTTTTTAGCTGTCATATTCCTAAAATTTAAATTTTCTAAAAGCAGCTGTATTAGAAAGCTGCTATTAGAAGATTTAGAAGTTGGAAATATGAAGACTGAAAACAAAAATCCCATTGCATTGACAGTTTAGAGCAGTTCACTACAGAATGACTGAATAAGAGCACAAGCCACAAGAGCTTTTACATTCACACAATTAATTTCAAACTTTCAAAGTACAAAATGTGATCTATGCAAAATGTCAGTGACGTGCAATTTTCCACACATTTTAAATCACTGAATAAATTTTCTACATTATTTTGTTATTATAAAAACAATATAATAGTGCAAATAGTTAAACATACTATATATATAAACTAGGGGAGAGAATATTTAAAATGTTTATGAGGTGTTTACTGTTGCTGTAAGGTTCAGTCATGTGTTCAGTCCAGTAGCATTACCGCCTGTTTAAGGCCAAAGACATTTGATCTAGTATTCGGCACTTAATTGTACCATTTGTCTGTTTGTCTATAACATGCATCAGCTATGGTATGTACAAAATACAAGTACAATTGTAAATATTTAGCACACCATAAAAAAAACAAAACAAAAAAAAAACAATTGAGAGGAACCAACCCTGAGGACGAATACGTTCAAAAATGTGTGTCTGTGTTAACATCTTGAGTGGGAGCTTGTGAAGGGCCTGGTTCAAGGCACACAGGTCCAAGATTGGTCGTAACCCACTGCCTTTTTTGGTTACTATGAAGCAGGACCAGAGGAACCACAGACGTACCTGCAGTGGGGCAGTGAAGTGGAGCACAAAGACTCAACCCAAAAGGCAGAGCTCCAGCCCTCTGGGGATCAAGAGATAGAGAAAACAGCTTCTAACTGCACTAGATGTAAAGTCAGTGGCAGAACAAAGATTATCCACCCAGCCCTCCTTCGGGCCAAGAGCAGCTCCCTTCATCTCTGGGTCGCCCTTCTCAGGGGTGGTGTTTTACAAACTGCTGAGACAGGTGGCGTCAACCTCCTGCAGGGGGCTCGGCGTGCAGTTGAGGTTTTTTTTTGCCGCAGGGGACGGACGCCCTTGGTGACGAGCAGACTGCGGAGCAGCCCATGATGGTCTGGTAGCACGTCGTGGCACGCTCTTCACAGCCCCAGCCTGCTTCTGGACTGCAGAAAACCGCTGGGCGAAAAGGCCACCTTGTGAGATCATCGAGAAAGCGCAGTTTCACGACACCTCACATCTCTGCAAGGTTTAGCCAGGGGGCACTTCTGGACCACCAAGGTGGACATCGTCTGGCCAAGGGCCTGCACTGCGACTTTCATCACGGTCAGACATCATGCACAGTTCCTGCATCAACCTTGGCTCAGAACTACCCTCGTACATTATGAGTGCTTTGGCCTGGTAGACTTGCAGGTGGCCATCGCATGCAGGGCAGAGGCAGCCTGTCCAGCAGCACTATAAGCCATAGCAGCCAGAGCTGCTGTTATCTTAAAGGTGCTGGGCGGGAGTTAAGGATGACACCACCAGGTGGCAGCACTTTGCGGCCTTGCACTGCAACTGCATATTCCACCTGGGGATTGACATCTGATCCTCTGCTGGAGCTCAGAATGAAATGCTAGGTCCCCCATGAGAAGGACCAGCATTTCCATCTGGAAGCATCACATTTTGCGATGTGTTAGAGGAGTGGGGTTCCCACGGAGATGTACTCGGCCGGGGAAGACCTCACTGTAATCTTCAGGTCACCCTGGCTATTCGCTGAAGTAGTCCTCACCCGGATAGAGGATTTAGGTCGGGGCATAGCAGAGGAACTCCGCTTCATTTGAGGTACCCAAGTCTCGAATGAGCATGCATCTAGAGCGCCGAATGTCGTGCAGGGTTGACGTGACAACCCATGCTGTGAATCGACAGCTCGACGGCACACGACACACTGACAAGCGTGAGCCCTTACGAGAAAGGTGAGACGTGACCAGCTTGCTGACGTTGTCATGCTCTCATGCAAGAACAAAAGCCACCCATGAAAGCAGTCTCAGCGACCGGATCCAGAAACATACAGGTGAAATGACGTCTTTACAAAGACACACCCATGCTGCTCTTTTAGTGAAATAATGCTCTTTTCAAGTGCTGAAGCGCACAGGGGAAGGTCGCAGCACAACTGATAGACTGTATCTGTAATCTGCAGCATGCAAAGGCTCTCCTGTGAAGCTGCAGTGGCAGCAGGAAATGCAAGAAAAGCAGGAAGCGACCACCGCTGATGCGCCGTCACACCAACACTGAACACACTCGTAGTCAGACAAAGATGACTGGTTGCTTTAGAGCACAAACGCTCGGCTCTGAAGCGAAAAGGTGAATATGTGATTGCTTCTTTATATACCCACTGTGTGGGCAGGGTGTGTCCATTGGCTCTTTTAAGTTTCATTTGAAGGTGATTGGGCTCTCAGGTGAGATCCTAAATGATCAGTTCAGTTCTGACGTAACATTCTGAGTTATGAGTTACCGTGTATATGACATGAACATAGTTTTATCAAATGAAATGGTGAAATGCTCACTACAAGTGGGTTACCATGATCTTCACTTTAAAAAACTGATCCTAATAATTAGTAATTCCTTTAGAAGGATGTTGTAACACTTGAGTCACAAAAAGGTTCAGCCTTTAAAGAGTGCCTTTGGTTTCACTTGAATTTGATGATAATGTTCAACTTGAAGAAAAAGAATGAAAATAAAGCTGCTGCTAAGGATGAGAGCAAAATCTATAATGTCTAATAATGTCTTCAAATTTCTAATTCTTGCAGCCCTTGTATGAGATCTCAGTCATCTGATCAGTGTCATCTGTGTCATGCTCTGACTGTCTCTCACAAAACACATTTCAGTCACAGTCTGTCTTGTATGATAAAAAAGAAAAGAAAAAAGATTGATAAAGTATGATTAAAAATCTTTGTTTATATGAAATCATAATAAAAAAAACATTACACTGAGTAGAACCCCCATTTTTTATATAACTGATTTTCACCTTTAATATACTTTGGCTAAATTACTAAATTAGGACTTTCTCAAATATTTATTTTTTTTATTTTTTTATGTTTTAAGCAGATAAATAAGATTAATTTAAATCATCATACATCTCATCTGGTTTGCATGCAGAAGCTTCCATTTGTTCACACCAACTGTTGGAAGTTCAAAAATTCATTTGGTCAAATAAAAGTACAGTAAATGTATTCTTTGAATCGTGTGCACATTTACAGATGTGTGCATACTCCATTTATATGTGCAGCCATGTTACGAAGTGAATCTTATGATGTGGTTTACAAAATTACACCATTCATCATGTGTTGCAGTAACTTAAAGGAGGTCATGATTCATGTGTTGTTTTAAACAACTAAAGAATTGAACGGGACATCAAACCCTGCAGGAGAAAGACTTGTATTAAATACACTTCATACAAGTACACTTATTGTTTGTAAGAATTTACAATGAATATTACTTATGGAAGACCAGCAGTCCAATTCAACTACAGGACACAAATATAAGTACTGATCAACTTCTATATTTGTATTTACACACTCAGAAGACTCAGATTCATGTTTCTGTTTGAATAACTGGTCAGTAGAGTATGACAGACATTACAATATACACATAAAATGTATAAGGTATGTTCGGGCTCTCTTCTTTCCAATAAGCCATTATATGATTTAAAACATGCTGTTAAAGAACAATTCAACAGTGTTAAGCTTTTCAGAACCTCAGTTGTGGACTTACTTTGGCTGTTGATTTTGCTCCTTCCTTTTTTGAAATAAAGAATCGCACCGACGATCAGTGTTATGAAGACACTCAGAGACACTACTGTGACCATCACTACTGCTATCAGATTAGCTGTTACTGCTGCAGGACTGTCAGCTGGGGTTGGAGCATCTGTGATCACTAGAGAACAATAGTAATGATTTATGAAAAGAAAAAAAAAATACGTAAAATGGAGATACAAGGTTTCCACCATACATATTAATAGCATAGTTTAACTAAAAATCTATAAATGTGAATGTCTGTCAGAGAGTCTGCATTGAGACATAAAGAGTTAGAAATACTGCATTGAAAACACACCTTTCATCACCAGCTTCACCTCATAGCAGGTTTTTTCACTCACTCTGCACTGATACCATGATCCATCAGTGTTTACTGCATCCCTTATAAGCAGAGATCCATTCCCTAGTATTCTCGCTCTCTCATACAGAGGCCTCGTGTCTCTCTCTGTGCTGTTTGAGGGCTTGTTTGGAGGGCGGTATTGGATTATTTCTGTTGATTGTTGACCATGAAAGATTTTCCAAGTCACTTGATCAGTTCTGTTTTGTAGAGGATGTTCAGAGCATGGCAGCAACACTGAAGAGTTTGGAGTCGCATGGACAGAGTCCAAAGTTTTACACTCTGAAACCAGAGAAACATATTTATTACAATAGTTTTCATGGGGATTTTTGGTCATTTCAGAAATTGGCATTCTCACCTCTGACCCTCAGGTTAAGAAGAGTTGCATTAAGGCAGTTCAAATCTTTGTAGACTTGACATTCATAACGGCCTTGATCAGATAAACTGATGTCTTTCAGGTAAAGTGTAACACTACCAGCATCATTTCTCACAGACCATCTCTGATGCTGGAGAGGTGTCTGAATACATTAGGATGTCTTTAATCGGGTCGGTTTATGTAAATTTATGTTCAACCGATGGACCTGCTTGTAGGGTCTCTGTGTCGCCACTAAAAGGAAATAAAGAACAAAACGAGACAGAGTTGAGATGTACCGAGAGAGCCTAGACATGGAAACCACAGCGCTTACAGTGACAAGCAGCATGTACTGTTCACCAACTGGTACTACCTCTAAATGTATTAATAGATTGTATGAAATGAGAACCAAAAATGATTTTGAGATCCATCTTTTCACACTGAGGACAACTGAGGGACTCAAACAAAGGTTCAAACATTCACTGATGCTTCAGAAGGAAACAAGATGCATTAAGAGTTACTTAATTAGTACTGCCCTTCGGAAGCAACAGAAGATACTTGCATGTTTCCCGGAAGACAAATTAAGAACAATTTACCTTGATCTTCGAATTCAAAAAGTTTTCACCCCCCGGCTCTTAATGCATCATGTTTCCTTCTGAAGCATCAGTGAATGTTTGAACCTTGCTTAATAGTTGTGTTTGAGTCCCTCAGTTGTCCTCAGTGTGAAAAGATGGATGTCAAAATCAAACAGTCACTGCTGGAAAGGGTTTAAATATGCAAATAAATAAAATCAAAAAATATATATCTTGAAAACTGAAGAATCTACAGGACCTGTAGGATTTTTCTGAAGAACAGAGCTCAGTTTAACTGCTCAGAACAAACAAGCGACTCATGAACAACCATCACACAACAAACAAAACAGTCGTAGATCATCCAGGTAACCACACACAGTATTAAGAACCAATGGTTCCCAAACTTTTGAACGGGGTTATTTTAATAAATTCAGCTATTTTTTTTGTATTGTGGACTATATGTAGACATCTTTTATTTAAAATATCTTACTCAGGATAGTACTAAATAAAAAATAGCATGCATTTTGTATGATCTCTCTTATTTTGTTAAAATTATTCACATTTTCACAGATTCTGCAAGTGATACTGCTCTTAATGCATCGTGTTTCCTTCTGGAGCATCAGTGAATGTTTGAACCTTTTTTAATAGTTGTGTTTGAGTCGCTCAATTGTCCTCAGTGTGAAAAGATGGATCTCAAAATTAAACAGTCACTGCTGGAAAGGGTTCAAATATGCAAATAAATGAAAAAATAAGATAAAAAAATATATATATCTTGAAAACGGAAGAATCTGCAGGACCTGGAGGACACATTTTCACAGATTCTGCAAGTGGTTTCCATATTTTTTCATGCAACTGTATATACATTTTCTACAAATGTACTGTTTGGAGTAATAGTTAAACTTTTGCACACCAATTTTTATTAAAACTGTCCATCATGATGGATTCAGTTCATTTTCTTGCTTTAAAAAAGGAAACAGTTACATATTTTTATACCAAAAGAAAAAAAAAAGGTTAACAGCAATTTCCGAACTGTGCATACAGTAAGTCATTATTACAGAAATAGTTTTCTACAAAGTTGCTTTGAAAAAATGTCCACTGTAAAAATATTTAAATAGAATACACTTGAACTGATATTGATCAAATGCATGTCACACCCATGCCATGTTTACAAAGTAAACTGATATTATGCATATTTCTTGTTTGTATGTTGGTTAAAGTATTTTGGATTTCATATAATGATACTTACCGTTGCAATCTCGCAAAGCTGCTATTAAAACAAATAGAAGTTGTAAATATGAAGGCTGAAAACTCCCCATCATATACAGATGCTCACTGCAGGACAGCTGAACTCTAATGAGAAAAGGCCACATCACTTCACTCTAGCAGAGCTGTTTTCAGCTACTCTAAATGTAATGCGGAAGTAAATAAGATCTAATCATGTGCTCATTTAGAGGCCTTCAGTGAGATTCTGTGATGTGGAGTTTTCAGCCATTATATGTGCAACTTTTAAATCTTCTAGTTGCAGCTAGAAAGCTGCTATTAGACATAAAGCTGCTATTAGAAGACACAGAAGTTGGAAACATGAAGACTGAAAATATGCCATCGCATTAATTTTAAAGCAGTTCACTGCAGAATGACTGAATATGAGCACAAGCCACAAGAGCTTTTACATTCACATAGTTGTTTCCAAGGTGCCAAAATAGGAAATGTGATTGTGCAAAATGTCAGACATGTACAATTTTGCAATCATTTCAAAACAAAAATAAATTTGCAACAAAATTTTATGATAAAAACAATATAATAGTGCAAATAATTAATTCCACATAATTAAAGATATAAATTACTGCATTTTCCTTTGTGTTACCACTGGTATATTACACTAGTTTTATTTTATATACATCTTTTTATTTTTTATTCTTTTAATATTTTTTTATATATTTTTAAACTAAAATTTAGAACAGAGGTTCTCATACCAGGCTCTGGGGCCAACTTAGGGGCCTCAGCAAAGTTCCACAGGAGGACCACAGGATGACTTAAAAGTATTTAAATTAATATATAATCATTTATATAATAAAGAAAATAATGAAATAGTATAAATTATTAATATATTACAACTATCTAACTAATTAAAAATGCTAACAAAAACATACAGTCAATATGTGAACTGAATTTGAAACTGACTTTTGCTGATCTCCCGCACCCCACACTTTGAGAACCACAAACACACAAACACTCAGGGTCAGCCTTCCAAGTGCTTTCGCCAAAACCGTACTTTCGTATTCTTCAAAAAGCTTACGCTGTATGTCCTACGCCTTCCCTATTCAACTGTTACATGTAGTTGCAGTAAAGAGGAGGCAAATACGGAAATCCACAATTAATGGGTCTTTAATCAACGAAGGAGCAGAGTTACAACACTTACACGTTTGAACAACAACAAGAACAGACAAGGAGTGCTAGGAGTGAGTCCAACTTAAAGGGAGTGCTGATGACAGTAAACAGGTGCAGGGAATCCAGGGGAAACGGCAGGAAGGCTGATGAGGGAAGTGAGTTCAGGTGTGCAGACAGAGAGGATCATGGGAACTGGAGTCCGGGAAAGCGTGGTTGTAACATCAACTTACAGAAAAAATGTAACTGGCGCTGCATTCATTCCGTAAGTTGAATAGGGAAGGCGTAGGACATACAGCGTCAGCTTTTTGAAGAATATGAAAGTACGGTTTTGGCGGAACCACTTGGAAGGCGATCATTCATGTATATAAAACATATACATTTTTTTCGAAAATGACTGATCGTTTCGCTAGATAAGACCCTTATTCCTCATCTTTTATTGTGTAAAGCCCTTTGAAGCTGCACTGAAACTATAACTTTGACCTTCAACTGTGTGGAGGCCATTGAAGTCCATTATAAGGAGAATAATCCTGGAATGTTTTCATCAAAAACCTTAATTTCTTTTCAACTGAAGAAAGAAAGACATGAACATCGTGGATGACATAAGGGCAAGTAAATTATCAGGAAATTTTTATTTGAAAGTGGACTAATCCTTTAATGTTAACAACATCAGCATTGCGTGACTATGTGTATTTAGTGTGTATTATCGTACCTGTAGATTTCAATTTCTGTATTCACTCCACAGTCCGAAGCCTTTTGCTTTTGACTACGGGTGAATCTCCAGTTTTCACTGATGATTGTCATTTGAACCTTTCTGGATTACAATCCGCCATCAAAATGATACATTTAATTATTTCAGCTGCTGTGAGAACAGGCTATAAATGATCCGCTACAAGCAGCATCCTCACATGATAAAGCCGACTTTCCAGCGGAAATCCACCAGGTCGATCTTATTATAAAATATTATTACTAGCTTACCGTTGTGAATCGAGCTAAGATAATGAGATAGTTTTGAACACTGGCTTGTTATTCACTTGCTCAAAAATTGATTTTGGATCATTTTTAATCAAAAAAAGTTCTGGACTGCAGCTTTAAGCAAGAATTTTCCATAAATATGGGATTGACCAGTGATATTCTGTGTGTCTGTCTCGGGTGGATTTTAACTGCTCTTTGTAAAAAAAAAAAGAGAAAGTTTTTTCAACCAAGTTGCTAAACTACTCGTTTCAGATTTTGTCGCAGTATGACATCATAGTGCGATGAAAGACCGCCTCAGCAGAAGATCCACGCCTACTTCTGCATGGTTGCCTCTTTAGCCCCGCCAACAAATTTGCATGTCATGTAGTAGTAAATACGGTGGCCGAGAGAGCTCAATGTGCTGCAAATGAAGAAAACACATGCAAATAGAAAAAACACCAGCAAATAAAGAAAACATCTTCATCAGTTTGACAACACATGCACTGCAAAAGTTCACAACACATGCAAATAGAGAAACACGCTGCAAAAGTCCATAACACATGCAAATAGACAAACGTGCTGCAAAAGTCCACGACACATGCAAATAGACAAACGTGCTGCAAATAGCACATACCAGGCCCAGCGATCTCAAGCCCTTCTGCGATGATCTGAATGATGATGATGATGATGATGATGATGATGATTAGGCTACTTTTAGAATTAAATTAATATTTTAATTTGCCCCGCAATAATTAAAACGAAAATGTTATAAGGGAACACATTGACGTACCTGTCTGGTACCGCTGGCTGGGATTGTTCAATGTTTACTCTTCAGTGGTGTGCACCTGAAAGGTGAGTTTTTTTGTTTATACTATTGTTTGTTAACATTTTGATCTTATGTGCATTATAAGCAGGCCTATTTGCAGCGCGTTTGTCTATTTGCATGTGTTGTGGACTTTTGCAGGTCATGTGTTGTCAAACTGATAAAGATGTTTTCTTTATTTGCTGGTGTTTTTTCTATTTGCATGTGTTTTCTTCATTTGCAGCGCGTTGAGCTCTCTCGGCCACTGTAAGTAAATACGAGAGAAGCGCAAACACAGGATTACTCCAGCAACAAAATAGAGATGCCTCTTGAGATTTAAAAGATGTTTTGCAGTGCCAAATTGTGAACATTAAGAAAGATTGGATGAACTTTTTTTTTAACTAAATTCCAGACACTGTTTGTTTGTTCACTTAACTTTACTGCACATTCATTTTTAAACAAGACACTGTTCAACGCAGGCTTTTTAGAGAGACTGAAAATAAAAGATGCTGTGCTGACTATAAAGTATATAATCGATACTTAAAATTTCAGTTATATGAAATCAAAATTAAAAAAACATTACACAGCATATTACCCAAAATATTTGTGTATAATTGACTTTGCCCCTTTAATATAATTTGTGACAGACAGCTAAATGACTAAATTAGGACTTTCTTATTTAAAAAATAGCACATTAAAAACACAGTAATTCATTTAAATCATCATCATAAATCAACATCTCATCTGATTTGCATTCAGAAGCTTCTGTTTGTTCACACCTGTTGGAAGATAAAGTAAAATAATTCATTTGGTCAAAAAAAAAAAAAAAAAAAAGGTAAATGTATTCTTTGAATTATGTAAATATTTGCAAATGTGTGCATTCTGCATATATGTGGCCATGTTATGAAGTGAGTTAATAAAAGTGTACAAATAACTTGGCAATGCGAGCTACATATCTGTATACATATCTGTATATCTTTTGATGTGGTTTACAAAATTACGCCAGTCATCATATGTTGCAATAACTTACAGGAGGTCATGATGCATGTGTTCTGTTCATCTAAAGAATTGAACGGGACATCAAACCCTGCAAGAGAATTTAATTAAAAACACTTGAACAAGTACATTTTGTTGTATATATTTTATAAGTACTTATGCATGAATATCACTTACCTCCTGAAATTTCACAATAATATACAGAAGACCAGCAGTTCAATTCAACTAGATTTCAAGATACAAAAGTAAGTAGTTTACAATCTGATCAAACTTCTTTGATCAGGATATGGCAGAAAAGTTACAATAAGTCTTTCTTTTCAACATGAGGATTCTCATCACCATGATGACATGATATGGGCTGTATTTTACATCTCATTTCAACACACTTAGAAGAACATTAAAGGGGACCTATTATACCCCTTTTTAAGAAATGTTAAATTAATCTCTGATGTGTGTATGTGAAGTTTTAGCTCAAAATACCCCACAGAGAATTTTTTATAACATGTTAAACTTGCCACTTTTTGGGGTTGAGCAAAAACGCACTGTTTTAGTGTGGGTCTTTTTAAATGCAAATGAGCTGCTGCTCATGGCCTAAGAGGGCGGAGCTTCAAGAGCTGATGCTCCGACTCCAAGTTCCAGTGACAGAACAATCTCACGCACTAATAATGTCAGAAACTCTCTGCAGCTGTGTTTAGTTCGAATCGGAGTCTGAAAATGATGCCAACAGAGCCAGAGAATATATGCTGCATGGAGATAAGATATACAGTGGGTACGGAAAGTATTCAGACCCCCTTAAATTTTTCACTCTTTGTTATATTGCAGCTATTTGCTAAAATCATTTAAGTTCATTTTTTTCCTCATTAATGTACACACAGCACCCCATATTGACAGAAAAACACAGAATTGTTGACATTTTTGCAGATTTATTAAAAAAGAAAAACTGAAATATCACATGGTCCTAAGTATTCAGACCCTTTGCTCAGTATTTAGTAGAAGCACCCTTTTGATCTAATACAGCCATGAGTCTTTTTGGGAAAGATGCAACAAGTTTTTCACACTTGGATTTGGGGATCCTCTGCCATTCCTCCTTGCAGATCTTCTCCAGTTCTGTCAGGTTGGATGGTAAACGTTGGTGGACAGCCATTTTTAGGTCTCTCCAGAGATGCTCAATTGGGTTTAAGTCAGGGCTCTGGCTGGGCCATTCAAGAACAGTCACGGAGTTGTTGTGAAGCCACTCCTTCGTTATTTTAGCTTTGCGCTTAGGGTCATTGTCTTGTTGGAAGGTAAACCTTCGGCCCAGTCTGAGGTCCTGAGCACTCTGGAGAAGGTTTTCGTCCAGGATATCCCTGTACTTGGCCGCATTCATCTGTCCCTCGATTGCAACCAGTCGTCCTGTCCCTGCAGCTGAAAAACACCCCCACAGCATGATGCTGCCACCACCATGCTTCACTGTTGGGACTGTATTTGACAGGTGATGAGCAGTGCCTGGTTTTCTCCACACATACCACTTAGAATTAAGGCCAAAAAGTTCTATCTTGGTCTCATCAGACCAGAGAATCTTATTTCTCACCATCTTTAGCAAACTCCATGCGGGCTTTCATGTGTCTTGCACTGAGGAGAGGCTTCCGTCGGGCCACTCTGCCATAAAGCCCCGACTGGTGGAGGGCTGCAGTGATGGTTGACTTTCTACAACTTTCTCCCATCTCCCGACTGCATCTCTGGAGCTCAGCCACAGTGATCTTTGGGTTCTTCTTTACCTCTCTCACCAAGGCTCTTCTCCCCCAATAGCTCAGTTTGGCCGGACGGCCAGCTCTCGGAAGGGTTCTGGTTGTCCCAAACGTCTTCCATTTAAGGATTATGGAGGCCACTGTGCTCTTAGGAACCTTAAGTGTAGCAGAATTTTTTTTGTAACCTTGGCCAGATCTGTGCTTTGCCACAATTCTGTCTCTGAGCTCTTCAGGCAGTTCCTTTGACCTCATGATTCTCATCTGCTCTGACATGCACTGTGAGCTGTAAGGTCTTATATAGACAGGTGTGTGGCTTTCCTAATCAAGTCCAATCAGTATAATCAAACACAGCTGGACTCAAATGAAGGTGTAGAACCATCTCAAGGATGATCAGAAGAAATGGACAGCACCTGAGTTAAATATATGAGTGTCACAGCAAAGGGTCTGAATACTTAGGACCATGTGATATTTCAGTTTTTCTTTTTTAATAAATCTGCAAAAATGTCAACAATTCTGTGTTTTTCTGTCAATATGGGGTGCTGTGTGTACATTAATGAGGAAAAAAAAAATGAACTTAAATGATTTTAGCAAATGGCTGCAATATAACAAAGAGTGAAAAATTTAAGGGGGTCTGAATACTTTCTGTACCCACTGTAAGATATAAACGCAGTTAAACTAAACTTGTCATCTTGCTTTTATCCACTATTAGTACGAGCCTGTTGTAGCGAACCCATCCGAATGATGGCCAAATCTTTAGTGATGAGTTTATGAAGTTTATTGTATATCACACAAAAGATGACGCATACATTATCATTCAAGAAAATCACCATAAGAGCTGAATAAAACACAGTACAAGAAGTGCGCATTAAAGTCTTTTATCTATAAACTCTCCCTTGCATTATCATTAACATACACAGCGAACTACACAAAAACACTCGTTACAACTAACAGTAAACCAATATACAGACCTTATGCCTTTTCGGGGGTGCTTAATAAACTGGTAAACTTTATATCCGTAAAACAACTCCGATGGACTGTAATAAAGCACGCGCACGCTCTCTCTGTCGTGACCAGTATCGGTCCGGAGAGGTTCATGTACAGTTTGTACTGATCCATCCTTGAATAATAACTTCAACCACGGTGTCCTCAGTGACTCAGATGGCGGGAGTCTATGGAACCTCGTATGTTCGTTGGTACATCCAACAACAGAACATTTGTAATGTTTTTTGGCACAGACATTGTATATCTCTAGCTGATACAGCGAGTACACAGAAATAGCAGACTCTGTGATTCTCACTCAGGGGTGTGTCTATGCTAACAGGGCAGATCGTCACCAGTCATGGGCAAGGTTTCCCTACTCTTACGTAGGAGTAGGGAAAAATATCAAACAGCGTGTTCTGAGAGATTGAAAATGATAAATAGGGATTATTAAAGTATTGGGTGGATTTTTACCATTATAGGCTGGTTGTTTGCACACACTGTGGACACACATCTGTTCAGACACCTTAAAAAGTGGATTTTGCATTATAGGTCCCCTTTAAAATCCTAAATACATTTACCTTGGTTGCTTTCCCTTTCTGACACATTAACAGCAAATCTTGCAATTGCAATAAGAACATCAGTTAAATTCACTAATTTGAAAAAAAAAAAAAAAAAACCCCCCAAAAAAAAAACAATTGCAAAATAAACAAATGTAAGTTGTAGCAGATCCAGATTTCTGTTTGGATAACTGGTCAATAGAGTATGACAGATATTATAATATAACCACAGTATGTTTAGGCAATCTTCTCTCCAACAAGCTATTAGTATGACTTAACATGCTGTTAAAGAAAAATTAAACAGTGTTAAACTTTTCAGGACCTCAGTTGTGGACTTACTTTGGCTGTTGATTTTGTTCGTTCCTTTTTTGAAATAAAGAATCACACAGATGATCAGTGATATGAGGACACACAGAGACACTATTGTGGCAGAGATCACTACTGCTGTCAGATTAGCTGTTACTGCTGCACTTCCGTCAATGTCAGCTGGGGTTGGAGCATCTAGAGAAAAGATAAACTTAAATTAACATCATCATATGGTTCAGTTTGATTAGGTTATTTTTTTTTATCACTATTCAGTCTAACCACTTGTCTTACCTGTGGGTAATGATATTTTGGAAAGTCTTGTCAATTTCAAGTGTTTTCATTTTTTTCTCCACATTTTGTTGCCTTATGCTAAATTTTTTTTCTCTTTTTTCACATCAATCTATACTCCATACCCCATAATGACGTTGAAAAAACAGTTTTGTGATATCTATGTAAAATTATTAAAAATAATAAAACTGAAATATCACATTGCATAAGTATTCATACCCTAAACTCATTTGAAGCACCTCTGGCAGCATTTGCAGCCTTTTTTTGGGTATAATGCAGCAAGATTCAGGTCTCTTCTCTCCAGAGATGTTTGGTTTGGTTGGGTTTGGGTTTGTCTGGACCACTCAAGGACATTCACAGAGTCTTACATTGTTTTGGCTTTGTGCTTGATTGTCCTGCTGGAAGGTGAACCTCAGGTCTGGAGCACTGGACCAAGTTTTCTAAAGGGACGTCTCTGTATTTTGTTGCATTCAGCTTTCCTTCTACCCTGACCAGTTCCTCAGTCCCTGCTAGGGCTGTGATGGTGGCAGTTTTGTGGTGTGGTGCGGTGGTTGGGGGTGAGGTGGGGCCTACCGCTCTGTGCTTTGAGAGGGATCTGGGACACAAGCAGGAAAGAGACCATCTCTTTTCTAATATCTTCATGTTTTCTCCTGATTTTCAAAGCAAAGATGATACAGAGAAATGGGTTGCACCTAAGCTAAATTTCAAATGTCATAGCAAAGGGTCTAAATAGTTATGTCAGTGCGATATTTCAGTTTTTTCCTTTTTAAAAAATTATATCAAATCTGGGTTACACTTTAAGACATTCTGTTGACTATAAGTAATGTTTCACCTATGCGTCAACATTGAGTATTACCTGAGTATTAGTAGACTTTTAGGGTAGGGGTAGTAGAATAAGTTGACATGTGCAAAGTTACTTTTAGTCAGTAGAATGTCTGTTGGGGAACCATCAAAATAAAGTCTTACCAGATATTAAGCAGACAACTAATACTACTAATACTAATCTACTAATACTAATACTCTAATGAGAGCTAGTTGACATGTAGGTTTGATGTTACTTATAGTCAACAGAATGTCAAAAGGGGACCTTCAAAATAAAATGTTAATCAAATCTGTATTTTGCTTTGACATTATGGGGTATGGAGTAAAGAATTTTGAGTGAAAGAATTTAAAGCATTTTAGCATAAAGCCGCAACACAACAAAATGTGAAAAAAAAATTGAAAAGGTCTGAATGCAATTTTTACTGTACGAAATGTATCTAACATTTCATAACATATGTAGACACTACTATAAATGTTAACCCACATATTCAAGCTGGTTTAAAAACATTAACCTTCTACAAGTTTGTTTAAACATTCACATACTGTATTACCATCACCTTGGAATTACAAGGTTCTATCTGACACTTTTGTCAGAATTGAGTTATTCACACATGCTTATTCTATGACAACATATTTACATTGTGATTTATTTTAAACTGTGTACATTTTGGGACTTTTTTTAGAAAACAAAAAGGTTCTACACTGTAAAAAAAAAAAAAAAATCCTAATTTTACAGAAAATAACTGATTTTTTTAAGGTCATTTTCTTTTATTTTAAATTATACTCAAAACTCTGTAAAATTACAAACAATGTATGTAAATTAACAACTCGGCTTTTATTTTATGTATTATGACATTAATGAAAATTTACAGTAATTCACATATTTTTTACAGAAAATTTACTGTATTTTTTATACAGTATGTTTTCTGTTTTCTTAAATTACAAACAATTGTATGTAAAATTACAAAAATAATCAGTAATTAAACAGTAACAAAACAGTTAAATGATAAAACAGTCAAATGAATGGCAGCAAAAAAACCCTGTAGAATTAAAGTAAAATATCCTCATTTAAATGAACCGAAAAACTGTTATTTTACAGGTATTTCCTGAATTATGATCAAACACCTTCACTTTAAAAAAAATAGTTACAAAATGGTCAATGACTGGCAGCTACGACTGCCAAACAAAAACTGTAAAATTAAAGTAAAATATTCTAATTTAAATAAACCGAAAAACACTGTTTTTTTTTTGTTTGTTTTTTTACAGATATTTCCTAAATTATTACGATCAAAAACCTTCACTTTAAAAAAAAATCGTAAAAAAACGGTCAATGACTGGCAGCTACGGCTGCCAAACAGAAACTGTAAAATTAAAGTAAAATATCTTAATTTAAATAAACCGAAAAACACTGTTATTTTACAGGTATTTCCTGAATTATTACCTTCACTTTAAAAAAATCCTAAAAAAAAAAAGAAAAAAAAAAGATGGTCAATGACTGGCAGCTGCAGCTGCCAAACAAAAACCATAAAATTAAAGTAAAATATTTTAATTAAAATAAACTGTAAAAAACTTTAACAAAATTTTTCTGTAAATGTTAAAAATTAATTTTATTTTACAGGTATTTCCTGATTTGATTCAAATGACTGGCAACAACAGAACATTAAACACTAACAGATCTCTCAAGATCTCAGCATCTTCACTTATTACAGTCTAGACTATTTCTTTTATATAAAGTTTCTTACTGAGAATTAACAAAGATTTAGATTTTAATGTTGATGTTATTGAAAAAAAAAAGTTTGATGTCACCGTTATGGAGGTAAGCGTTTGCTTTAGTTGTGCTTTTGACCCTTGACATTTTTCCATGTTAGTTTATCTCTGATTGCTTTAACTGTGTTTCTAATGTGTGTTTGTTATAGCAAAAAGTGCAGGAGAAGCTCTGATCAGATGATTTTGGCTGTTGTATCATGACGTAGTTATCATGATGTAGTTATCACATTCACTGATAGCACATAGTGTCAAATTTCTTAGTATAGTAACTGTTAATTTCATATGATTTACTGTGGTATTGTGGAACCATATGATGACCTGGTTTTCAGATTTTTAAGTCATTATGCAGAAAATATTTTCAGCCATTGTTTTTTTTTTTGGGAGCACATAGACACCAATAATCAACATATGAATCTCAATAATGGTGACAATCAACAAAGCTATTTTGTGACATTGTGAGTTGATCTGAATTTTTTTTTTTTTTTTTTGTCACCATTGTTGAGATTCATACGCTGATTCTTGATGTCTGTGCGAGTCTGCATAATGATTTAATGAAATTGTTTATAGTGTTACAGTAGTATTGACATGTTAAATTACAACTAATATTAAACAACTCAAACAAAGACTAGACTCTGGTATCAGTGAATCAGACCACTTTATGAAGACTACACCATCACTTAAAGAATGACCAACATCATGAGATTTGAGTTTTTCTTGCACTTTTTTTTGTTTCAACAAACATGTAAACATTTTAAAGAGTCAAGGGTCAAGAGACCAACTAAAGCAAGCACTGACCACCAGAATGGTGACTTCAAACTTTATTATTTTATTCAATAAAACATCAACATCTAAACCTCTGTTAATTCTTTTAAGAACTTTAATAAGTCTGGATTGTAATAAATGAAGATGCTGAGATCTTGAGAGATCTGTTAGTGTTTCATGTTCTGTTGGGATTTAAAGTGTTTCTGTATCGTCACCATTATGCTGGAGAGTAGAGCCTGTGCTTCAGTCCAGGATGAGCCAGAAAACTTTGGTGTTATGCTGCATGTTGCTTTATTTCAGAGGCAGTAGCGTTGTTTTATAGTTATATTAATTCACTCATGTGTGCTCTTTCTGGTTAAATGCAAGAATCACTTTTTACAATGAATGTGTTTTGTTAATAACAATTCAGGATATATGTGTAAAAGAACAGTTTTTTTTTTTTCTGTTAGAGTGTTTTGCACTTTATTTAAATTAGGATACTTGTAAAATAACAGTGTATTTCTATAGAAAAAATTTAATGAAAATTTCTGTTGAAGTTTTTTACACTTTATTTAAATTAGAATATTTTACTTTAATTTTAAGGTTTTTGTTTGGCAGCCGTAGCTGAAAGTCATTAACCAATTTTTTTTTTCGATTTATTTTTTTTACAGTGTATCTATAAAAGAACCTTATAATTCCAAGTTGGCAAAACAGAACCACAGGATATAATCAACACAACATGACTTAATTTTAACCCAAGCATATTTCACTATATTTATGATTGTAATCCAAAAATAGTTTTGATTAACCTGTTACCACATCTCACATTTTAATAGCATTGCTTAAAATCTTTAAATGTGAATGTCTGTCAGAGAGTCTGCATTGAGACATAAAGAGAAATATTACATTGAAAACACACCTTTCATCACCAGCTTCACCTCATAGCAGGTTTTTTCACTCACTCTGCACTGATACCATGATCCATCAGTGTTTACTGCATCACTTATAAGCAGAGATCGATTCCCTAGTATTCTCGCTCTCTCATACAGAGGCCTCGTGTCTCTCTCTGTGCTGTTTGAGGGCTTGTTTGGAGGGCGGTATTGGGCTATTTCTGTTGATTGGTGACCATGAAAGATTTTCCAAGTCACTTGATCAGTTCTGTTTTGTAGAGGATGTTCAGAGCATGGCAGCAACACTGAAGAGTTTGGAGTCGCATGGACAGAGTACAAAGTTTTACACTCTGAAACCAGAGAAACATTTTTATTACAATAATTTTCATGGGGATTATTTGCTCATTTCAGAAATTGGCATTCTCACCTCTGACCCTCAGGTTAAGAAGAGTTGCATTAAGGCAGTCCAAATCTTTGTAGACTTCACATTCATAACGGCCTTGATCAGATAAACTGATGTCTTTCAGGTAAAGTGTAACACTACCAGCATCATTTCTCACAGACCATCTCTGATGCTCTGATGCTGGAGAGGTGTCTGAATACATTAGGATGTGTTGAACCGGGTCAGTTCTGCGTAGTTTCACTGTCAAAGACTCCAGCGGGTGGGTTGTGGTTAGGCAATAAATAGACATATTGTCACCCTGAACATAGTTTATGTTCAACCGATGGACCTGCTTGCAGGGTCTCTGTGTCGCCACTGAAAGGAAATAAAGAGCAAAATGAGACGTATTGAAAGAGCCGAGACATGAAAACCACAGCGCTTACTGAAATAAACAGCATGTACTGTTTACTAAGTGTTTCAACCTCTAAATGTATTAATACATTTTACGAAATGGAAAAAAAAAGAAAAAAAAATTCACAACCCGATGAGCTACTGTCAGTATTTCCTGAAAAGATCCTTTTAAAATTCATAAATAGACTTTAGAAGAACTTTACAAAAATGTTCCATTCATTAATGTTAGTTAATGCATTAATGTACAACAACTTACAATGAGCAATACATTTGTTACAGTATTTATTTAACTATGTTAATGTTAGTTAAAAAATACAACTGTTCATTGTTCATGTCTGCTCAGGTCCAATAAATAAAAATAAAAGATACAGGACAACTTCTGATTTTAAGAATCTGTTAGTAAATGCTGACATTAAAGTTAACTACGATTAATAAATGCTTTAGAAGTATTGTTCATTGTTAGTTCATGTTAATTCATGTAGTAAACTAATGTTAACAAATAGAACCGTATTGTAAAGTGTTACCTAGACTTTTATATACATTTTCTACAAATGTAATATCTGGAATCCTTTTGAACCAAATCAACTAGTGATGTTGCCAATGTAATCATAATTAATTGGTTGAGTAATGCAGTGTAACCTTATCACACCAACATTTATTGTGTGCTCAGTTGCATATTTTCTTTATTTAAAAAAAAGAAAAGAAATTGTTACATATTTTTATACAAAAAAGGTTGCAATTTTCAAATTGCATGTTCACTATGTAACACATGAATGACAACATGCAAGTCATTATTATGACAATATTTTTCTATTGAGATGCTTTGAAACAATGTCTACTGTGAAAAGTGCTATATAAATAAAATACACCTGACTTGATATTGATCATATGCATGTCATACCCATGCCACATTTACACGCCCAAAGTACACTGATATTATGCGTTTATCTCATTTGTATGTTGGTTAAAGGAATTTGATTTCATTTAATGGCACTTACCGTTGCAATCTAATAAAGCTGCTATTAGAAGATATAGAAGTTGTAAATATGAAGGCTGAAAACTCCCCATCATATACAGATGCTCACTGCAGGACAGCTGAACTCTATATGAGCAAAGGCCACATCACTTCACTCTAGCAGAGCTGTTTTTTCAGTTACTCTAAATCTGTCACGGAAGTAAATAAGATCTAATCATGTGCTCATTTAGAGGCCTTCAGTGAGATTCTGTCTGTGATGGGGAGTTTTTAGCTGTCATATTTCCAAACTTTAAATTTTCTAAAAGCAGCTGTATTAGAAAGCTGCTATTAGAAGATTTAGAAGTTGGAAATATGAAGACTGAAAACAAAAACCCCATTGCATTGACAGTTTAGAGCAGTTCACTACAGAATGACTGAATAAGAGCACAAGCCACAAGAGCTTTTACATTCACACAATTAATTTCAAACTTTCAAAGTAGGAAATGTGATCTATGCAAAATGTCAGTGACGTGCAATTTTGCACATATTTTAAATCACTGAATAAATTTTCTACATTATTTTGTTATTATAAAAACAGTATAATAGTGCAAATAATTCATTAAACATACTATATATATAAACTAGGGCAGAGAATATTTAAAATGTTGATGAGGTGTTTACTGTTGCTGTAAGGTTCAGTCATGTGTTCAGTCCAGTAGCAGTGCCGCCTGTTTAAAGGGTTAGTTCACCCAAAAATGAAAATAATGTAATTTATTACTCACCCTCATGTCGTTCCACACCCGTAAGACCTTCGTTAATCTTCAGAACACAGATTAAGATATTTTTGTTGAAATCCAATGATTCAGTGAGGCCTCCATAGCCAGAAATTACATTTTCTTTCTCAAGATCCATTACTGTATTAAAAACATATTTAAATCAGTTCATGTGAGTACAGTGGTTCAATAAAAAAAACAAAATAACTTATTTAGTGATGGCAGATTTCAAAACACTGTTTCAGGAAGCTTCGGACCATAATGAATCAGCGTATTGAATCCTGATTCGCGTGTCAAACCGCCAAACTGCCTGAAATCATGTGACTTTGGCGCTCTGAACCGCTGATTCATAACGCTCCGAAGCTTCCTGAAGCAGTGTTTTGAAATTGGCCATCACTATACTATATAAGTCGTTATTTTTTTATTTTTTTGGAGCACCAAAAATATTCTTGTCGCTTTATAATATTAATATTGAACCACTGTACTCACATAAACTGATTTAAATATATTTTTAGTACCTTTATGGATCTTGAGAGAGGAAACGTCATTGCTCCTTATGCAGGCCTCACGGAGCCATCGGATTTCAACAAAAATATCTTAATTTGCACTCTGAAGATTAACGAAGGTCTTACGGGTGTGGAACGGCATGAGGGTGAGTAATAAATGACAGAATTTTCATTTTTGGGTGAACTAACCCTTTAAGGCCAAAGACATTTGATCTAGTATTCGGCACTTAATTGTACCATTTGTCTGTGTGTCTATAACATGCATCAGCTATGGTATGTACAAAATACAAGTACAATTGTAAATATTTAGCACACCATAAAAAATAATAATAATAATAATAATACAAAAAAAAAACAATGGAGAGGAACTACTAAAGTACTTCCTCTCCAAAAGACAGCTTGGTATCAAGAAGCGCCAGTGATCAGTCTTTTAGCCTGGCAATTAACAATTAACAGTTAGCTTTTGGTGGAAACACAAAAACTGGTTTCATCTAAAATAAAATACACAGCTGCTGCACAAAAAATAACTTCAATAACTAGTTTAGCTGATTTAGAAAATCTCTGCTATTTTATCATGTTAAATGACATTTGCTACAGGTAAGTCGGCATTGAACTTGAAGCTTATTTTTCATTGTTCATTCATGTATTGTTCATTGTTTGTATAGAAATGTTAGTAAATGAAGGAGCTAAAATGTAAATGTCTTTATTTTGATTATGTTGTTGTTATAAATTGTATTTTAGCATGTAGTGCTGATTCACTTGTCCGTACCTGGAACTTATTTGCCTTTATCTGCAATGTAAACCTAAGAAAATAAGTAGTGTATTATAAAGAGCTGGAGTCTAAGCAGAGAATAAAATATTACACCTTTCTTGATACTAAGCCTTTATTTCTCTCTTTCTCACCTCTAAGAACTGTAAAACAGGAACACATGTAGGATGAATGCATGTTTTGGATTATTAATTACATTTCTCTGTGTGTTGCTATTGCTATACTACACTGTATTGACAAATTTATATTTCTATGCATATTTTTCATTTACATGACTACTGTTCACTGATCTGTTCCTTTCCTTCTAATACCTGACTTGTAATGCTCGGGAATTAGTCGTGAAGCCAATACTGAAGTGATCTCATATGAAGCAATCCAGTCGCAGTCGCGCCGCTCATGGATACCATATGCCCCAGGTGCCTCTGAAACAGTTTCAGTGGAACCGCATTCTTGCCCTTGAATGAATTCAGACAATTCAGCATCGACTGGGCATGCTCGACTGAGAGATGTGCGGTCATGTTGACCGAGTCCAACATACCGAGAAAAGAGATCCTCTGCTGAAGAACCAGGTCTCTGTGTTTGCACAACTGAGCTTGCGACTGGGCCAGTATGAATGCGATGCCATGGTCCCTCATAGGAACATGGGCCGCCTCCACAACTTTCATGAAGACACGAGGTAACAGGGAAGGGCAAAGGGGAGGACTCTGAACTGATATGCTCGACCCTCGAACACAAAGCGTAGAAATGGCCTGTGTCAGAGGACAATCCAGAAATGAAAGTATGCGTCCTTTAGGTCAATCTCTGCAAACCAACCCTGAGGACAAATACGTTCAAAAATGTGTGTCTGTGTTAAAATCTTGAATGGGAGCTTATAAAGGGCCTGGTTCAAGGCACACAGGTCCAAGATTGGTCATAACCCACTGCCTCTTTTGGTTACTAAGAAGCGGGACCAGAGGAACCACAGACGTACCCGCAGTGGGACAGCGAGGTGGAGCACAAAGACTCAACCCAAAAGGCAGAGCTCCAGCCTTCTTGGGATCAAGAGATAGAGGAAACAGCTTCTAACTGCACTAGCTGTAAAGCCAGTGGCAGAACACAGATTATCCACCCAGCCCTCCTTCAGGGCAAGAGTAGCTCCCTCCATCTCCGGGTGGCGTCAACCTCCTGCAGGGGGCTCGGCATGCAGTGGAGTTTTTTTGGACAGATGCCCTTGGCGACAAGCAGACTGAGGAGCAGCCCATGACAGTCTGGTAGCACGTCGTGGCACGCTCTTCACAGCCCCAGCCTGCTTCTGGACTGCAGAAAACCGCTGGGCACAGTTCTCGACAGCATTGCAGAAAAGGCCACCTTGTGAGATCATCGAGAACGTGCAGTTTCATGACACGTCACACCTCTGCAAGGTTTAGCCAGGCACTTCTGGACCACCAAGGTGGACATCGTCTGGCCAAGGGCCTGCACTGCGACTTTCATCACGGTCAGACGTCGTGCACAGTTCCTGAATCAACCTTGGCTCAGAACTACCCTCCTGCATTATGAGTGCTTTGGCCTGGTAGACTTGCAGGTGGCCATCGCATGCAGGGCAGAGGCAGCCTGTCCAGCAGCACTATAAGCCATAGCAGCCGGAGCTGCTGTTATCTTAAAGGTGCTGGGCAGGAGTTGCGGATGACACCGGCAGGTGGCAGCACTTTGCGGGCTTTCACCGCAACTGCACAGTCCACCTGGGGATTGACATCTGATCCTCTGCCGGATCCCTGAATGAAATGCTAGGTCCCCCAGAAGGACCAGCATTTCCATCTGGAAGCATCACATCTTGCGATGCGTTAGAGGAGTGGGGTTCCCACGGAGATGTACTCGGCGGGGGAAGACCTCACTGTAATCTTCAGGTCAACTTCATTTGAGGTACTCAAGTCTCGAATGAGCATGCATCTAGAGCGCCGAATGTCGTGCAGTGTTGACGTGACAACCCATGCTGTCAACCGACAGCTCGACGGCACACGACACAGTGAGAAGCGTGAGTCCTTACGAGAAAGGCGTACGTGGTCATGCTCTCACGCAAGAACAAAAGCCACCCATGAAAGCAGTCTCAGTGACCAGATCCAGAAACACACAGGTGAAATGAAGTCTTTACAAAGACACACCCATGCTGCTCTTTTAGTGAAATAATGCTCTTTTCAAGTGCTGAAGCGCACAGGGGAAGGTCACAGCACAACTGATAGACTGTATCTGTAATCTGCAGCATGCAAAGGCTCTCCTGTGAAGCTGCAGTGGCAGCAGGAAATGCAAGAAAAGCAGGAAGCGACCACCGCTGATGCGCCGTCACACCAACACTGAACACACTCGTAGTCAGACAAAGATGACTGGTTGCTTTAGAGTACAAACGCTCAGCTCTGAAGCGAAAAGGTGAATGTGTGATTGCTTCTTTGTGGGTGTGTCCATTGTGGGTGTGTTGCATTTGAAGGTGATTGAGCTCTCAGGCGAGATCCTAAATTATCAGTTCAGTTCTGACGTAACATGTTACCGTGTGTATATGACATGAACATAGTTTTATCCAATGAAATGGTGAAATGCTCACTACAAGTGGGTTACCATGATCTTCACTTTAAAAAATTTATCCCAATAATTAGTAATTCCTTTAGAAGGATGTTGTAACACTTGAGTCATTACTATCCAAAAAATACTAAAAAGTTTACCAGTCAATATTAACGAGATATCATGCTTTTCACTTTAGAATACTGATCCAAATAATTATTAATTAATTTTGAAGGATTTGGTAATACTTGAGCAATTACTAGTAACCATGATCTTCACTTTAGAATTAATTATACATTATGCATTATTCACATTAATTATGAACATGTATATAGTAGTTCTTAGTAGTTCTCTGGAAGGCGTGAAAAAAATAGTAGTCATTGATTCGCTAATAGTGAACTACCACATTCAACTGAGCACTATTATACTTACTGATTTGTTAATCTGAGTTTCTTGTTAGTTACCAGTAGTTACTAGAATGTTAATAGTGCGGTCCATGGCTATAAAATTTACTGACAGTTAAAGCTGTATTCAAATTGTTTCATTTGTCAAAATGCATAGAAAAAGCATTTTCATAGTAATACTAAGGCATTCATGAAAACAGAGATAAAATACATAAAAAATATATATATATTTTCAGCTATGTGTTAAAACAGTAGCAGTAGTATAACGTTGACATAAAGCGATACATTTCCACAGATTGGGATGAATCAGTGTTATACACTGTGTGGATTTTGACTCGTCTTTGTAAAACACAAAAAGGTTCAGCCTTTAAAGAGTGCCTTTGGTTTCACTTGAATGTGATGGACAAATTCAACTTGTCCAGATTTCTGAAGAAAAATAATGAAAATAAAGCTTCTGCTAAGGATGAGAGCAAAATCTATAATGTCTAATAATGTCTTCAAATTTCTAATTCTTGCAGCCCTTGTATGAGATCTCAGTCATCTGATCAGTGTCATCTGTGTCATGCTCTGACTGTCTCTCACAAAACACATTTCAGTCACAGTCTGTCTTGTATGATAAAAGAAAAGAAAAAAGATTGATAAAGTATGATTAAAAATCTTTGTTTATATATGAAATCATAATAAAAAAACATTACACTGAGTAGAACCCCCATTTTTTATATACAGGTGCTGGTCATATAATTAGAATATCATCAAAAAGTTGATTTATTTCACTAATTCCATTCAAAAAGTGAAACTTGTATATTATATTCATTCATTACACACAGACTGATATATTTCAAATGTTTATTTCTTTTAATTTTGATGATTATAACTGACAACTAAGGAAAATCCCAAATTCGGTATCTCAGAAAATTAGAATATTACTTAAGACCAATACAAAGAAAGGATTTTTAGAAATCTTGGCCAACTGAAAAGTATGAACATGAAAAGTATGAGCATGTACAGCACTCAATACTTAGTTGGGGCTCCTTTTGCCTGAATTACTGCAGCAATGCGGCGTGGCATGGAGTCGATCAGTCTGTGGCACTGCTCAGGTGTTATAAGAGCCCAGGTTGCTCTGATAGTGGCCTTCAGCTCTTCTGCATTGTTGGGTCTGGCATATCGCATCTTCCTCTTCACAATACCCCATAGATTTTCTATGGGGTTAAGGTCAGGCGAGTTTGCTGGCCAATTAAGAACAGGGATACCATGGTCCTTAAACCAGGTACTGGTAGCTTTGGCACTGTGTGCAGGTGCCAAGTCCTGTTGGAAAATGAAATCTGCATCTCCATAAAGTTGGTCAGCAGCAGGAAGCATGAAGTGCTCTAAAACTTCCTGGTATACAGCTGCGTTGACCTTGGACCTCAGAAAACACAGTGGACCAACACCAGCAGATGACATGGCACCCCAAACCATCACTGACTGTGGAAACTTTACACTGGACCTCAAGTAACGTGGATTGTGTGCCTCTCCTCTCTTCCTCCAGACTCTGGGACCCTGATTTCCAAAGGAAATGCAAAATTTACTTTTATCAGAGAACATAACTTTGGACCACTCAGCAGCAGTCCAGTCCTTTTTGTCTTTAGCCCAGGCGAGACGCTTCTGACGCTGTCTGTTGTTCAAGAGTGGCTTGACACAAGGAATGCGACAGCTGAAACCCATGTCTTGCATACGTCTGTGCGTAGTGGTTCTTGAAGCACTGACTCCAGCTGCAGTCCACTCTTTGTGAATCTCCCCCACATTTTTGAATGGGTTTTGTTTCACAATCCTCTCCAGGGTGCGGTTATCCCTATGGCTTGTACACTTTTTTCTACCACATCTTTTCCTTCCCTTCGCCTCTCTATTAATGTGCTTGGACACAGAGCTCTGTGAACAGCCAGCTTCTTTTGCAATGACCTTTTGTGTCTTGCCCTCCTTGTGCAAGGTGTCAATGGTCGTCTTTTGGACAGCTGCCAAGTCAGCAGTCTTCCCCATGATTGTGTAGCCTACAGAACTAGACTGAGAGACCATTTAAAGGCCTTTGCAGGTGTTTTGAGTTAATTAGCTGATTAGAGTGTGGCATCAGGTGTCTTCAATATTGAACCTTTTCACAATATTCTAATTTTCTGAGATGCTGAATTTGGGATTTTCCTTAGTTGTCAGTTATAATCATCAAAATTAAAAGAAATAAACATTTGAAATATATCAGTCTGTGTGTAATGAATGAATATAATATACAAGTTTCACTTTTTGAATGGAATTAGTGAAATAAATCAACTTTTTGATGATATTCTAATTATATGACCAGCACCTGTAATTGATTTTCATATTTAATATAATTTGTGACAGATGGATAAATGACTAACTTTCTCAAATATTTTTTTTTTTTATGTTTTAAGCAGATAAATAAGATTAATTTAAATCATCATACATCTCATCTGGTTTGCATGCAGAAGCTTCTGTTTGTTCACACCAATTGTTGAAAGTTCAAAAATTCATTTGGTCAAATAAACGGACAGTAAATGTTTTCTTTGAATCGTGTGCACATTTACAGATACAAAATTACACCATTCATCATGTGTTGCAGTAACTTACAGGAGGTCATGATTCATGTGTTGTTTTAAAGAACTAAAGAATTGAACGGGAAATCAAACCCTGCAAGAGAAAGACTTTTATTAAATACACTTCATACAAGTACACTTATTGTTTGTAAGAACTTACAATGAATAATACTTACCTCCTGAAATTTCAGAATAAGATACGGAAGACCAGCAGTCCAATTCAACTACAAGACACAAATATAAGTACTGATCAACTTCTATATTTGTATTTACACACTCAGAAGACTCAGATTCATGCTTCTGTTTGGACAACTGGTCAGTAGAGTATGACAGATATTACAATATACACATAAAATGTATAAGGTATGTTCGGGTTCTCTTCTTTCCAATAAGCCATTATATGATTTAAAACATGCTGTTAAAGAACAACAAAGTTTTACACCCTGAAACCAGAGAAACATTTTTATTACAATATATTTCATGGGGATTATTTGCTCATTTCAGGAATTGGCATTCTCACCTCTGACCCTCAGGTTAAAAAGAGTTGCATTAAGGCAGTCCAAATCTTTGTAGACTTCAAATTCATAACGGCCTTGATCAGATAAACTGATGTCTTTCAGGTAAAGTGTAACACTACCAGCATCATTTCTCACAGACCATCTCTGATGCTCTGATGCTGGAGAGGTGTCTGAATACATTAGGATGTCTTTAATCTGGTCAGTTCTGCGTAGTTTCACTGTAAGAGACTCCAGCGGGTGGGTTGTGGTTAGACAAGAAATAGACATATTTTCGCCCTGAACATAGTTTATGTTCAACCGATGGACCTTCTTGCAGGGTCTCTGTGTCGCCACTAAAAGGAAAAAAAGAGCAAAACGAGACATACTGAGAGAGCCGAGACATGGAAACCACAGCGCTTTCAGTAATAAACAGCATGTACTGTTTACCAACTGGTTCTACCTCTAATTTTTTTAATAGATTGTATGAAATGAGAACCAAAAAATTCACAAGCTGATGAACTGCTGTCAGCATTTTATGAAATGATCGTTTTGAAAGTCAGAGTACAAAAATATAAAATCTTTAAACAGACTTTGGAAAAACTTTAAAATAATTTACCATTTGTTAATGTTAGTTAATGCATTAACTTACATCATCTAACAATGAGCAATACTTTTGTTGCAGTATTTATTCAACTTACAATTGTTAGTTAATGTCAGATCAGGACCAAATAAATTATATTAAAAGATACAGTACAACTTAACTTAAGAATGTGTTAGTAAATGTTGACTAATTAACTAAAATTAACTAATTAAATAAAATTAACTAAGATTCATAAATGCTTTAGAAGTATTGTTTAATGTTATAGTTCATGTTAACTGGTGTAGTAAATTAATGTTAACAAATAGAACCTTATTGTAAAGTGTTACCTAGAACTACTGTTGCACGAAAAAGTTTGGGAACCACTAGCAGAATCTGTGAAAATGTGAGTAATTTTAACAAAATAAGAGAGATCATACAAAATGCATGTTATTTTTTATTTAGTACTGTCCTGAATATTTTACATAAAAGATGTTTACATATAGTCCACAAGATAAAAAAAAAAAAAATGCTGAATTTATTATAATAACCCCATTCAAAAGTTTGGGAACCATTTGTTCTTAATACTGTGTGTGGTTACCTGGATGATCTACGACTGCGAATGTCCGCCAAATAACGCCCCCCAAACCTTAAAAGAACTCCACATCGTGACCGTCTCTGAACGCACTGGGAACGTTACTAGGCAACGTCCTTAACACCAGTGGGGACGTTCTGAGAATGTTCTGGGAACGTGAAATTTCTAGTGGGGTAAGTTTTATATACTCATCCCTTTGCCCGCCCTCCCTATGTCCCCCACCAAAGCCCCCTCCCGCCCTCCTCTGAAGATGTTACGTGTGATCTGTGTTTCATGTCTGTGTTTTCACATGTTCAGTTTCCTGTGTTTCAATTAGCCTATTTCACACTGTCAGTCCAAATCTGATTATTTGTGCATCCGATTAGAATCTGATCTAAAATTATTGGCTGTCCACATTGTGTATCGCAACTGTTCAGATCCAATTTATGTGCCATGCCACTCTTTAGTTTTCCAGAATATCTGCATTGGTTTCTATGGTACTGGCGTTGAGTTGGTATAAACCAAAAACAACAACAAACACAACATGGAGGGGTTTGCAATACAGATGTTGTCTTTTTTACAAGATGATAATGTGTAGCTGCTGCACTGGACTACTGCATCTTCTGAGGCAGCAGCAGGAATGTAGGAGTCTGGTATGCGTGGCTTTATTCAGTGCTGTCGTCTCCGTCGGTTTCAAAACATATCTCCGTTATATTGTCATTTTCTGCTCATCTGGCACAACACAACCTCGTTTCTGCATCGACTTTTAGCATGTTTCCTATAACAGGGTCTGATGTTTAAATTTTATGTGGCGTGAGAAAGACACATAAAGCATAAAAAACATAAATCCGATTAGAACGGTCAGACTGAAAGAATTCTCAGAAATGCGTTTTGAATAGGATTTAAAAAATGAATGTAGCTCGAAACGGATTTGTAAAAATTGCATTTCGCATGATTTTTTGCCATTCACACTTGCTAATTCTGATCGGATTTCAATCGGATGTGCACAAAAATCGGATTTGGACTGACAGACTGAATGTAACCTTTTTTAACTAAAGTTTCCTTGGTTTTTCTTTGATTCATTATGTTAAACACCTGTGGATTGTTTTTGTTGATTGGTTTGTATGGTGTATTTAATCCCTGTGTTTCTTTCAGTTCTTGGTCAGTTCACGTGGTCATTTTACGTGGTTGTTTTGTTTGTGTTTCTAGTTTCTGAGTTCTTTTGTTAATAAACTTAAACTGCTGCATTTATCCGCCGATTCATCTCCTTTATTTGCAACCTGGTGTGACATTTACCTTCTCACATTTGTTTTCAAAGTCTGAAAGTAGGAAATGAAACAATTTTGCACACATTTCAAATAACTAAATAAATCAGTTACATGAGTTTGGTACAATGATTATATTATCTATTAGTGCAAATAATTTAGATGAATAACAAAGCCACAGCTGTGAAAATGTCAGGTGCCTCAAAGTGACAAGCTGTTGCCACATTTTATTGACAGAAAAAAAGTTTAACCCCAGACTGTAATTGTGGTTGATGTGGTGAAGCAGTAAAAGCTCAAGGGTGGAAACCAGAAGACTGGAGTTTCAGTATCTATTATTTATTTTAGAGTAGGACTGAAGTTACTTCCCCACTAGAAGTTTTACATTCCCAGAACATTCTCAGAACGTCCCCACTGGTGTTAAGGACGTTGCCTAGTAACGTTCCCAGTGCGTTCAGAGACGGTCACGATGTGAAGTTCAATGGTGACCTCACAAAACTCAGATAACAGAAACAACATTAAACACTAACACATCTCTCTAGATCTCAGCGTCTTCACTTTTTACAAACCACTCTGACTTTATTTCTTTCATTCAAAATGTCTTAATGAGGTGATGTTTTATAAAATTTATGTCACCGTTACGGAGGTAAGCGCTTGCTTTAGTTGTGCTCCTGACCCTTGATATTGTAACTAGAGGTGGGTAAAAGAAGCCTCATGAGGCTTTCCTCTCATTGTTTCAGGAAGATATTCAAAGTTTTGAGAGTGTTGTGTGGTGTTGAGTAAAAAATAAAAAAAATTTTGTGAAAACAACAGCCACCACACGTTTTGTAGATAGTTTCGTGTTATGTGCTCAAATAAAGGCCTAACAGTGTGTGTGTGTGTGTTGAATTTCTCTCTGTGATAAATTCATTTACCCATTAAATTGTGGCATTTAATGCCAGTATGAATATCAATATGATGTAATAGAAGAATAATGTACACATCCTATATGAATTGCATGTGGTAAATATTTTATTTTCCTGCAATAATTTTTATTATTCATTTTACTTGCATGACTGGGTATTTAAAAATGTAATTGAATAAGTCTGAATGAAAACCTACTCGTAAAGAAGGATCTGGGGGTTTGAACTTTACGACGCTCAAAGTGAATAGCGCACGTGATTGGACAGAAAGTGAGGCTTCATTTGTCATTGGTCACGTGATTTCTATGCTACCAACACAAGCCTCGAATCGAGGCTTCATTTGGCATGCCCGTTTATGCTCGGCACAAGCTCTGAAGCCTCGGTTCAAATATCACACCACTAGTTTTAACTTTAATTTTTCTCTAATTGTTGTAACTGTGTGTTTCTAAAGCACATTTATTACAAAAAAATTGCGAGAAAAAAAAAACTGATTGAATTGATTTGATTGTTCATTTTTGATGATTTCATCATCATACATGGGCCTTTTTCACTGATCTTTGAATATTGTATTTCCCTCATGTTATTGTAACTCTATGACACTACATGCAAACCTGTTCTGCTTTGATATTTTGAAAGCTTTTACCATTGTGCAGGAATTATTCAAGCAGGATCATGTACTCACACAGACATCAAGATTCTGCGTAACTCAACAATGGTGACAAAATGTTTAGATAAACAGATCAGTTCTGAGCATCACAAAACATGCTACTAAAGTCACAAAAAAGATTTTTGTTTATTGTCACCATTGTTGAGGTTCATACGCTGATTCATGATGTCTGTATAGGCCTAATGAATAAAAAAAACAAAAAAAAACATTAACTAGTGCAAAACTATCAGTTAAGAAACTCCATGATGAATCACCATCATTAAATAACCAAATTCAGCATTTTGACAAAATTCTGAACCTTTACAGAACAATAGAAACATTCCTAAAACGTCCTCTTTTGGTAATGAAAGTGCTGCAGTTCAAGGTTCCTTATATGACTTTAGGGGGACATTCCAATTTGGTTAATTTTATGGTCACATAAGAACGTTACAAAGAGGATATTTGGGACATTAACTGAACGTTCCCACATGGTCCTCTGTTGGTCATTTAATAACCTTCCCAATATGAGTTTAGGAGGACGTTCTATTCTGGTTATTTTATGGTTGCGCGAGAACGTTTGGGAAGTTAACAGAACGTCCTATAGTAATAGTCCCCTAAACATTCCCAGAACGTCCTGAATGTTCCCTGAAGGTCCACCAAATAACGTCCCCCAACCCTTAAAAAAACGCCACATTGTGACCATCTCTGAACGTTTTGGGAATGTTACTAGGTGACAGGTTACCCCGCTAGAAATTTTACATTCCCAGAACGTTCTCAGAACGTCCCCACTGGTGTTAAGGACGTTGTCTAGTAACTTTCTCAGAACGAACCAAAATAGAACATCCCCCTAAACTCATATCGGGAACGTTATTAAATGACCAACTGAGGACTGTGTGGGAACGTTCTGTTAATGTCCCAAATGTCCTCTTTGTAATGTTCTTTTTTTAAACATAAAATAACCAAAATAGAACGTCCCCCTAAAGTCATATAAGGAACCTTAAATTGCAGCACTTTCCTTACCGAAAAAGGACGTTTTAGAAACATCCCGAATGTTCTGTAAAGGTTCGGAATTTTCGTCACCTTTAGAGAACTTTTAGGGAACGTTGGGCAAGGTCCTGAAGAACGTCGCCTTCTAAGTGGGTTTGTGTCCACGAATGACTATAGAATAACACAAGACGCGTCACTCGTATTATTATGAATAGAAGTGCAACGCGCAATATGGCGGAATAAGTCCCGCCTTCTAAATAAAAAGCCAATCGCCGATTGGTAAAGTCATCGCGCCACTGCAGCGGCCGTTAGAAGCTCCGGCTCCTAAAGAAACAATCAGAAACGTTTGCCATTTTTCACTACAGAAGTGGTTTTATCTCGCAATTGCTGGTTATATCACATTAAATATATATTCTCCTTTATATTTTAACATTAAAAAAAGATGTGTGCATATGACGCGATAAACAGGGTGTGACGTTGATTTTTTACCCTATAGCAGGGATGAGCAGTATGTGCAAGCTGATTTGAGAAAAACTTTAAAGGTGCTCTATGTAAGAATGACAGCTAGTGGTTGAAATGGGTACTGCAGACCAAATTCAAAATATTACTTGCCCCGCCCCCTCCTCCTCTGACTCGACGATTGGAGACTTTGAGGAGGAGACTTACACACACTGTAAGATAATTAGTTGATTCCAGGGTGGCGAAATACTATTGGGTACATTGGCGACGTGCAGTCTTGCACAGACCAAAACAAAAAAAGAAATTCCGACAAGGAACGCAAATTTCAAAGTAAAATAACTGGCTGTAGCAATGGTTTTCAGAGAAACTAATATGTGAACTCAGCATGTTTAATAAATATCTGCAAACATATTATGGTATTTTTATGCTTTAGTACAGTCAAAACCTTACATAGAGCACCTTTAAGAGATTAGAGATGTGAGCAGTCTTGACAAGCCAGTATTTTAAGAGACACACACTGCCCTCTGCAGGCCTCATTGAGCATTACTGTATAAATACACACATTTACTGTGTTTTATTCTTTCTGAACACTTTACCAAACACATTAAGAAAAAGCACAGGCAATCAGCCATAATTATTCCCTGTTTTAAAATTAATTCTGTACTCCAAACATGAACTCTTATTTATATGAAAAAAAAAATAAAAAAAATAACATTAAATACTCAACCATTATTTTGTCTCTCTTAAACAATCCTACTTGAGTTGAAATTGAAATGGAAGAGTATTGGGAGTTTCCTTATGCTCTAATGTGATGTGTTTTAATGTGAAATGATTCAGGGCTCAGCAGTAAGGACTGGCTCAGGGTCAGTGCAGCTTCACTCCCTCTTAATTTCGTTGATCCTGTAGAGTAGGACATGATAGTGAAATTACTGAACCTACTCCCTCCGTCAGCCCTGCGTAAAGGGAGTTGCTTGATGTAATGGTAATGGTTGAATTTGACTTGGACGCGTGACTTTTTTCACTTTTTAGTTTTTAGGTGCTATCTACTACAGTCAGAAAAGTTTGCATGCTCCCTTCGGTTGGCTCCTCCCGATGAGCCTCTCAGGCCAGAATATGTTTTGCTTGGAGGCTTTAGGGAACAGAGCCACTGTGTAGCATTCTGCACACGTCCCATAGGATGCATTTAGGTGTTGACACACTTTTGACATCACTTAAAGTTATGCTTACTCTGTGCACATTCACAATGGGCAGGCATTTCCTCAGCATGGCATAGTGGATATTGTGTTTCCCATAGCATCTTCAACACCAAAATGCAGCATTGAAGTTCCACTTAGAAAGGAAACGTTTTAGGTTGCATAAGCAACCCGGTTCCCTGAGGATGCCAGCACGTCTCCTTCAAACAAAAGAGTTGATGATGTGTAACTTAGGTGCCCTTTTATGTCAGCGGGTGCTCCTGGTGCCATCTGGGAATGGATTGGCATGTTTACACGTGCTCAGACACCGGTCACTCCAAGGGTGTTCCCCATAGTGTCAACAACAAGACACTGCATTCTCAGGGAAATGGGTTGTATACGCAACCTAAGACAGTTTTTTAATGGTACAAAAACAGTCTGTTGTGTTGCAAACTGGTATTTCTATTATATTATTTTAATTTATGACAGGGATGTAACAAAAAAAATAATATACAGGAAATAACTAGGTCATAATGTGGAACACTATTCTCTAAGGGTACGTTTACACGACAACGACATACTAAAAACGGAAAAGTTTGTCTTTTGTGTTTTTCGCATACAGACGACAACGTTGTCAAAAAAATCCCCATTCACATGGATCAGCAAAAACAATAAAAAACACTGTATTATCCATACCAGGCCAGTAGTTGATGTCACTTTGTAAAGAAACACTATGCACCAATACACTGAACACGTAATACGCATGTGTGTGACGTCACTGTTTTTACAAATTCGAGTTTTTGTACTTGCACTTTGAAACCCGTTTTCAAAAGTTTTTCAGGCCCCAAAAACACCATTGTCATGTAAATGAATGGCCAAAAAAAAAGTTTTCCATTTTTTTGGTGAAAACAGTGTCGTATAAACGGCCCCTAAGTTTAAATCTGTTATTGCAATAAAAATATTAATCAAGAGTAATAGTCATTTTACAAAGCAGTTTTCATTTGTGTCTCTCATATGCATGCGTGTATAAAAATGTTTCACAGCCTTTTTTATCAATTTTTCTTTTTTAACAGCAATGAGCCAATGTATAAATCTATATAAGTTTTTTATAAAGACCATTCCCCATTCTTTCAAGAAGTTAACTTTTTCAAGAAAAAATGAAGTCTTCTCTATTATGTTTTGTTTAGGGTGCAAAATAGATATTTATAGAATATCAGCATTACATTCTTGAAGCACCTTGTAGTTTTACAACCTTCAGCACAAAACTTGTAATGTCAAATTAAACTGTGAAAACTTTCAACTCTGTTACTTTTGTTGAAACAGGGTTATTTCACTCAAAAAGGAAAATTCTGTCAATTACCCTCACCCTCATGTTGTTCCAAACCCATACAATTTTTTTTATTTATCATTTTCAGAACACAAATTAAGATATTTTTTTAATGAAAAGATATTTCAGTGCATCTGTATGTCCATTTTACCAAAACATTTAAAAAAAATAAAATAGATATATGTATATGAATTGAGCGATTTAACCCAAGTTTCCTGAAGAAACACAATCACTTTGATTAACAGATTTCATTTAGGCTTTTATTTACATATAAACATTGATCAACAAACATACATTACATAGAACTCATCAAATATGGCAAACAAGCACGTTTGAGCTTCCGTTTACAATACTCGATGTGTTTAATGTATATACGTTCATAAACGGCAATACGTTTTCTGTTATGTTTTGGGACATTTCACAATGCAATGAAAAAATCCTTCATATTAACACAATACATTGGGCTCTATTTTTACAGACTTGTAGTACTACAGAATGTATTGAAGTCTGTTTATAGCAGTCCCTATACGGCAAGGTCTTCTAGCTGTCCATGGCTATTAAATCTTATAAAATTGTGTTTAAATTTAAATTGTTTTATTTAGTAAAATGATACATAGAAAAATCATTTTCATTGTAATACTAAATAATTCATAAAAATTTGCCAGATGCATTACACTCTGAGTAAAAAAACAAACAAACAAAAAAT
This sequence comes from Hypophthalmichthys molitrix, assembly GCA_037950675.1. NCBI lineage: Eukaryota > Metazoa > Chordata > Actinopteri > Cypriniformes > Xenocyprididae > Hypophthalmichthys > Hypophthalmichthys molitrix. The sequence continues at coordinate 26,721,850 of CM075507.1, read as the reverse complement.
CATTAAAAACTTTCATTTCACAGCATTATATAGTCATCTGGTTTGCATGCAGGAGCTTCGCTTGTTCGCAGTTCACACCAACTGTTGTGAGATAATGTTAAAGAAATAATTTGGTCAAAGAAAAAGAAAAAGGAAAAAAGTATTGTTTGAATCATGCACATTTGCAGATGTGTGCATACTGCATTTATATTTTTGGCCATGTTATGAAGTGAGATAAATTCTGTGAAACTCAGCAATGCAAAAATGGCAATGCAAGCTACAACATATCTTGTGATGTGTTTTACAAAATTATGCTAGTCATTAAATTCAGACTGAAGAGGACAAGCAGTACAGTATTACATTTGGCATATTTCACATTAAATTTGGCATATTTCACAGGTGTTGTAGTGACCTACAAGAGGTCATGATTCATATACGTCGAACTACAGAATACAAAGGGACATCCAATCCTGCAAGAGAAAGACTTTTATTAAAAACACTCGAACAAATACACTTATTGTACATATTTTGTAAGGACTTAACTTGAATGTCACTTACCTCCTGAAATTTCAGAATAATATGTGGAATACCTGCAGTTCAATTCAACTACAAGATATAAAAATAAGTACTTTACCATCTGATCAACTTCTACCGTAATATAGCATAAAAAGGTTACAGTAACGTATCCAACATCTGTCCAACTCTCATCAGTATGATGGCATGAAATGAAAAATGCCATTTGAGGGTTAGTAAATGATGACAGAATTTTCATTTTTGGGTGAACTATCCCTTTAAAACATTAAAATCCTAGACTGTACATTCAGTTCTGGTTGATTTCCCTTTCTGACAAACTGACATACTAACAACATCTTACAATTGCATAAAGAATAATAATTAAATTTCAGTCATTTGAAAGAAAACATCTGCAAAATTAACAAAAGTCCATAGAGACTGCATTGTAGCTGAGACAGATTTTTATTTGAAAAACTGGTCAGTATAGAGTAGATTATAAATATTACAATATACCAATGCAATTATGTTCTGGTGACGACACACACTTTATCTCCACTTTCCAATAAGCCATTACTATGAATTTATATGCTGTTATGGAACAATTCAACAGTATTAAACTTTTCAGGACCTCAGTTGAGGACTTACTTTGGCTGTTAATATTCTGCTTTCGTTTTCTGAAATAAAGAATCACACAGATGATCAGTGATATGAGGACACACAGAGACACTATTGTGGCAGAGATCACTACTGCTGTCAGATTAGCTGTTACTGCTGCACTTCCGTCAATGTCAGCTGGGGTTGGAGCATCTAGAGAAAAGATAAACTTAAATTAACATCATCATATGGTTCAGTTTGATTAGGTTATTTTTTTTATCACTATTCAGTCTAACCACTTGTCTTACCTGTGGCTAATGATAATTTGGAAAGTCTTGTCAATTTCAAGTGTTTTCATTTTTTTCTCCACATTTTGTTGCCTTATGCTAAAATTTTTTTCCCTTTTATCACATCAATCTATACTCCATACCCCATAATGACATTGAAAAACAGTTTTGTGATATCTATGTAAAATTATTAAAAATAATAAAATGGAATATCACATTGCATAAGTATTCATACCCTAAACTCATTTGAAGCACCTCTGGCAGCATTTGCAGCCTTTTTTTGGGTATAATGCAGCAAGATTCAGGTCTCTTCTCTCCAGAGATGTTTGGTTTGGTTGGGTTTGGGTTTGTCTGGACCACTCAAGGACATTCACAGAGTCTTACATTGTTTTGGCTTTGTGCTTGATTGTCCTGCTGGAAGGTGAACCTCAGGTCTGGAGCACTGGACCAAGTTTTCTAAAGGGACGTCTCTGTATTTTGTTGCATTCAGCTTTCCTTCTACCCTGACCAGTTCCTCAGTCCCTGCTAGGGCTGTGATGGTGGCAGTTTTGTGGTGTGATGCGGTGGTTGGGGGTGAGGTGGGGCCTACCGCTCTGTGCTTTGAGAGGGATCTGGGACACGAGCAGGAAAGAGACCATCTCTTTTCTAATATCTTCATGTTTTCTCCTGATTTTCAAAGCAAAGATGATACAGAGAAATGGGTTGCACCTAAGCTAAATTTCAAATGTCATAGCAAAGGGTCTAAATAGTTATGTCAGTGCGATATTTCAGTTTTTTCCTTTTTAAAAAATTATATCAAATCTGGGTTACACTTTAAGACATTCTGTTGACTAGAAGTAATGTTTCACCTATGCGTCAACATTGAGTATTACCTGAGTATTAGTAGACTTTTAGGGTAGGGGTAGTAGAATAAGTTGACATGTGCAAAGTTACTTTTAGTCAGTAGAATGTCTGTTGGGGAACCATCAAAATAAAGTCTTACCAGATATTAAGCAGACAACTAATACTACTAATACTAATCTACTAATACTAATACTCTAATGAGAGCTAGTTGACATGTAGGTTTGATGTTACTTATAGTCAACAGAATGTCTAAAGGGGACCTTCAAAATAAAATGTTAATCAAATCTGTATTTTGCTTTGACATTATGGGGTATGGAGTAAAGAATTTTGAGTGAAAGAATTTAAAGCATTTTAGCATAAAGCCGCAACACAACAAAATGTGAAAAAAAATTGAAAAGGTCTGAATGCAATTTTTACTGTACGAAATGTATCTAACATTTCATAACATATGTAGACACTACTATAAATGTTAACCCACATATTCAAGCTGGTTTAAAAACATTAACCTTCTACAAGTTTGTTTAAACATTCACATACTGTATTACCATCACCTTGGAATTACAAGGTTCTATCTGACACTTTTGTCAGAATTGAGTTATTCACACATTCTTATTCTATGACAACATATTTACATTGTGATTTATTTTAAGCTGTGTACATTTTGGGACTTTTTTTTAGAAAACAAAAAGGTTCTACACTGTAAAAAAAAAAAAATCCTAATTTTACAGAAAATAACTGATTTTTTTAAGGTCATTTTCTTTTGTTTTAAATTATACTCAAAACTCTGTAAAATTACAAACAATGTATGTAAATTAACAACTCGGCTGTTATTTTATGTATTATGACATTAATGAAAATTTACAGTAATTCACATATTTTTTACAGAAAATTTACTGTATTTTTTATACAGTATGTTTTCTGTTTTCTTAAATTACAAACAATTGTATGTAAAATTACAAAAATAATCAGTAATTAAACAGTAACAAAACAGTTAAATGATAAAACAGTCAAATGAATGGCAGCCAAAAACCCCTGTAGAATTAAAGTAAAATATCCTCATTGAAATGAACCGAAAAACTGTTATTTTACAGGTATTTCCTGAATTGTGATCAAACACCTTCACTTTAAAAAAAATAGTTAAAAAATGGTCAATGACTGGCAGCTACGACTGCCAAACAAAAACTGTAAAATTAAAGTAAAATATTCTAATTTAAATAAACCGAAAAACACTGTTTTTTTTTTTTTTTTACAGGTATTTCCTAAATTATTACGATCAAAAACCTTCACTTTAAAAAAAAATCGTAAAAAAACGGTCAATGACTGGCAGCTACGGCTGCCAAACAGAAAATGTAAAAAAAAAGTAAAATATCTTAATTTAAATAAACCGAAAAACACTGTTATTTTACAGGTATTTTCCTGAATTATTACCTTCACTTTAAAAAAATCCTAAAAAAAAAAAGAAAAAAAAAAGATGGTCAATGACTGGCAGCTATAGCTGCCAAACAAAAACCATAAAATTAAAGTAAAATATTTTAATTAAAATAAAGTGCAAAAAACTTTAACAAAATTTTTCTGTAAATGTTAAAAATTTTTCCATGTTAGTTTATTTCTGACAGCTTTAACTATGTGTTTCTAATGTATGTTTGTTATAGCAAAAAGTGCAGGAGAAGCTCTGATCAGATGATTTTGGCTGTTGTATCAAGATGTAGTTATCATGACGTAGTTATCATATTCACTGATAGCACATAGTGTCAAATTTCTTAGTATATCAACTGTTAATTTCATATAATTTACTGTGGTATTGAGAATCCATATGATGACCTGGTTTTCGGATTTTTAAGTCATTAGACAGAAAATACTTTCAGTCATTTTTTTTTTTTTTTCTTTGGGAGCACAGAGACATCAATAATCAACATATGAATCTCAATAATGGTGACAATCAACAAAGCTATTTTATGACATTGTGAGTTGATCTGAATTTTTTTTTTTTTTTGTCACCATTGTTGAGATTCATACGCTGATTCTTGATGTCTGTGCGAGTCTGCATAATGATTTAATGAAATTGTTTATAGTATTACAGCACTGCAGTAGTATTGACATGTTAAATTACAACTAATATTAAACAACTCAAACAGAGACTAGACTCTAGTATCAGTGAATCAGACCACTTTATGATGACTACACCATCACTTAAAGAATGACCAACATCATGAGATCTGAGTTTTTCTTGCACTTTTTTTGTTTTTTTTTGTTTTGTTTCAACAAACATCTAAACATGTTAAAGAGTCAAGGGTCAAGAGACCAACTAAAGCAAGCACTGACCACCAGAATGGTGACTTCAAACTTTATTATTTTATTCAATAAAACATCAACATCTAAACCTCTGTTAATTCTTTTAAGAACTTTAATAAGTCTGGATTGTAATAAATGAAGATGCTGAGATCTTGAGAGATCTGTTAGTGTTTCATGTTCTGTTGGGGTTTAAAGTGTTTCTGTATCGTCACCATTATGCTGGAGAGTAGAGCCTGTGCTTCAGTCCAGGATGAGCCAGAAAACATTGGTGTTATGCTGTATGTTGCTTTATTTCAGAGGCAGTAACATTGTTTTATAGTTATATTAATTCACTCATGTGTGCTCTTTCTGGTTAAATGCAAGAATCACTTTTTACAATGAATGTGTTTTGTCAATAACAATTCAGGATATATGTGTAAAAGAACAGTTTTTTTTTTTTCTGTTAGAGTGTTTTGCACTTTATTTAAATTAGGATAACTGTAAAATAACAGTGTATTCCTATAGAAAAAATTTAATGAAAATTTCTGTTGAAGTTTTTTACACTTTATTTAAATTAGAATATTTTACTTTAATTTTAAGGTTTTTGTTTGGCAGCCGTAGCTGAGAGTCATTAACCAATTTTTTTTTTCGATTTATTTTTTTACAGTGTATCTATAAAAGAATCTTATAATTCCAAGTTGGCAAAACAGAACCACAGGATATAATCAACACAACATGACTTAATTTTAACCCAAGCATATTTCACTATATTTATGATTGTAATCCAAAAATAGTTTTGATTAACCCATTACCACATCTCACATTTTAATAGCATTGCTTAAAATCTTTAAATGTGAATGTCTGTCAGAGAGTCTGTATTGAGACATAAAGAGTTAGAAATATTACATTGAAAACACACCTTTCATCACCAGCTTCACCTCATAGCAGGTTTTTTCACTCACTCTGCACTGATACCATGATCCATCAGTGTTTACTGCATCCCTTATAAGCAGAGATCCATTCCCTAGTATTCTGGCTCTCTCATACAGAGGCCTCGTGTCTCTCTCTGTGCTGTTTGAGGGCTTGTTTGGAGGACGGTGTTGTGATAATTCTGTTGGTTTGTGACCAGTAATGATTTTCCAAGTTACTTGATCAGTTCTGTTGTGTAGAGGATGTTCAGAGCATGGCAGCAACACTGAACAGTTTGGAGTCGCATGGACAGAGTCCAAAGTTTTACACTCTGAAACCAGAGAAACATTTTTATTACAAAAATTTTCATGGGGATTATTTGCTCATTTCAGAAATTGGCATTCTCACCTCTGACACTCGGGTTAAGAAGAGTTGCATTAAGGCAGTCCAAATCTTTGTAGACTTCACATTCATAACGGCCTTGATCAGATAAACTGATGTCTTTCAGGTAAAGTGTAACACTACCAGCATCATTTCTCACAGACCATCTCTGATGCTCTGATGCTGGAGAGGTGTCTGAAGACATTAGGATGTCTTTAATCGAGTCAGTTCTGCGTAGTTTCACTGTCAGAGACTCCAGCGGGTGGGTTGTGGTTAGGCAAGAAATAGACATATTGTCACCCTGAACATAGTTTATGTTCAACCGATGGACCTTCTTGCAGGGTCTCTGTGTCGCCACTAAAAGGAAAAAAAGAGCAAAATGAGACATACTGAAAGAGCCGAGACATGGAAACCACAGCGCTTACTGAAATAAACAGCATGTACTGTTTACTAAGTGTTTCAACCTCTGAATGTATTAATACATTTTACGAAATGGAAAAAGAAAAGAAAAAAAAATTCACAACCCGATGAACTACTGTCAGTATTTCCTGAAAAGATCCTTTTGAAAGTCAGTGTAAAAAAAATATAAAATTCATAAATAGACTTTGGAAGAACTTTACAAAAATGTTCCATTCATTAATGTTAGTTAATGCATTAATGTACATCAACTTACAATGAGCAATACATACAATACATTTAACTATGTTAATGTTAGTTAAAAAATACAACTGTTCATTGTTCATGTCTGCTCAGGTCCAATAAATAAAAATAAAAGATACAGGACAACTTCTGATTTTAAGAATGTGTTAGTAAATGTTGACATTAAGGTTAACTACGATTAATAAATGCTTTAGAAGTATTGTTCATTGTTAGTTCATGTTAATTCATGTAGTAAACTAATGTTAACAAATAGAACCGTATTGTAAAGTTCTACCTAGACTTTTATATACATTTTCTACAAATGTAATATCTGGAATCCTTTTGAACCAAATCAACTAGTGATGTTGCCAATGTAATCATAATTAATTGGTTGAGTAATGCAGTGTAACCTTATCACACCAACATTTATTGTGCATTTATCAGTTGCATATTTTCTTTATTTAAAAGAAATTGTTACATATTTTTATACAAAAAAGGTTGCAATTTTCAAATTGCATGTTCACTATGTAACACATGAATGACAACATGCAAGTCATTATTATGACAATATTTTTCTATTGAGATGCTTTGAAACAATGTCTACTGTGAAAAGTGCTATATAAATAAAATACACCTGACTTGATATTGATCATATGCATGTCATACCCATGCCACATTTACACGCCCAAAGTACACTGATATTATGCGTTTATCTGCATTTGTATGTTGGTTAAAGGAATTTGATTTCATTTAATGGCACTTACCGTTGCAATCTAATAAAGCTGCTATTAGAAGATATAGAAGTTGTAAATATGAAGGCTGAAAACTCCCCATCATATACAGATGCTCACTGCAGGACAGCTGAACTCTATATGAGCAAAGGCCACATCACTTCACTCTAGCAGAGCTGTTTTTTCAGTTACTCTAAATCTGTCACGGAAGTAAATAAGATCTAATCGTGCTCATTTAGAGTCCTTCAGTGAGATTCTGTCTGTGATGGGGAGTTTTTAGCTGTCATATTCCTAAAATTTAAATTTTCTAAAAGCAGCTGTATTAGAAAGCTGCTATTAGAAGATTTAGAAGTTGGAAATATGAAGACTGAAAACAAAAACCCCATTGCATTGACAGTTTAGAGCAGTTCACTACAGAATGACTGAATAAGAGCACAAGCCACAAGAGCTTTTACATTAACACAATTAATTTCAAACTTTCAAAGTAGGAAATGTGATCTATGCAAAATGTCAGTGACGTGCAATTTTGCACATATTTTAAATCACTGAATAAATTTTCTACATTATTTTGTTATTATAAAAACAGTATAATAGTGCAAATAATTCATTAAACATACTATATATATAAACTAGGGCAGAGAATATTTAAAATGTTTATGAGGTGTTTACTGTTGCTGTAAGGTTCAGTCATGTGTTCAGTCCAGTAGCAGTGCCGCCTGTTTAAAGGGTTAGTTCACCCAAAAATGAAAATAATGTAATTTATTACTCACCCTCATGCCGTTCCACACCCGTAAGACCTTCGTTAATCTTCAGAACACAGATTAAGATATTTTTGTTGAAATCCAATGATTCAGTGAGGCCTCCATAGCCAGAAATGACATTTTCTCTCTCAAGATCCATTAATGTATTAAAAACATATTTAAATCAGTTCATGTGAGTACAGTGGTTCAATAAAAAAAACAAAATAACTTATTTAGTGATGGCAGATTTCAAAACACTGTTTCAGGAAGCTTCGGACCATAATGAATCAGCGTATCGAATCCTGATTCGCGTGTCAAACCACCAAACTGCCTGAAATCACGTGACTTTGGCGCTCTGAACCTCTGATTCATAACGCTCCGAAGCTTCCTGAAGCAGTGTTTTGAAATTGGCCATCACTATACTATATAAGTCGTTATTTTTTTATTTTTTTGGAGCACCAAAAATATTCTTGTCGCTTTATAATATTAATATTGAACCACTGTACTCACATAAACTGATTTAAATATGTTTTTAGTACCTTTATGGATCTTGAGAGAGGAAACGTCATTGCTCCTTATGCAGGCCTCACGGAGCCATCAGATTTCAACAAAAATATCTTAATTTGCGTTCTGAAGATTAACGAAGGTCTTACGGGTGTGGAACGGCATGAGTGTGAGTAATAAATGACAGAATTTTCATTTTTGGGTGAACTAACCCTTTAAGGCCAAAGACATTTGATCTAGTATTCGGCACTTAATTGTACCATTTGTCTGTTTGTCTATAACATGCATCAGCTATGGTATGTACAAAATACAAGTACAATTGTAAATATTTAGCACACAATAAAAAATAAGAATAATAATAATAATAAAAAAAAAAAAACAATGGAGAGGAACTACTAAAGTACTTCCTCTCCAAAAGGCAGCTTGGTATCAAGAAGCGCCAGTGATCAGTCTTTTAGCCTGGCAATTAACAATTAACAGTTAGCTTTTGGTGGAAACACAAAAACTGGTTTCATCTAAAATAAAATACACAGCTGCTGCACAAAAAAACTTCAATAACTAGTTTAGCTGATTTAGAAAAATCTCTGCTATTTTATCATGTTAAATGACATTTGCTACAGGTAAGTCAGCATTGAACTTGAAGCTTTTTCTTCATTGTTCATTCATGTATTGTTCATTGTTTGTATAGAAATGTTAGTAAATGAAGGAGCTAAAATGTAAATGTCTTTATTTGTTGTTGTTATAAATTGTATTTTAGCATGTAGTGCTGATTCACTTGTCCGTACCTGGAACTTATTTGCCTTTATCTGCAATGTAAACCTAAGAAAATAAGTAGTGTATTATAAAGAGCTGGAGTCTAAGCAGAGAATAAAATATTACACCTTTCTTGATACTAAGCCTTTATTTCTCTCTTTCTCACCTCTAAGAACTGTAAAACAGGAACACATGTAGGATGAATGCATGTTTTGGATTATTAATTACATTTCTCTGTGTGTTGCTATTGCTATACTACACTGTATTGACAAATTTATATTTCTATGCATATTTTTCATTTACATGACTACTGTTCACTGATCTGTTCCTTTCCTTCTAATACCTGACTTGTAATGCTCGGGAATTAGTCGTGAAGCCAATACTGAAGTGATCTCATATGAAGCAATCCAGTCGCAGTCGCGCCGCTCATGGATACCATATGCCCCAGGTGCCTCTGAAACAGTTTCAGTGGAACCGCATTCTTGCCCTTGAATGAATTCAGACAATTCAGCATCGACTGGGCATGCTCGACTGAGAGATGTGCGGTCATGTTGACCGAGTCCAACATACCGAGAAAAGAGATCCTCTGCTGAAGAACCAGGTCTCTGTGTTTGCACAACTGAGCTTGCGACTGGGCCAGTATGAATGCGATGCCATGGTCCCTCATAGGAACATGGGCCGCCTCCACAACTTTCATGAAGACACGGGGTAACAGGGAAGGGCAAAGGGGAGGACTCTGAACTGATATGCTCGACCCTCGAACACAAAGCGTAGAAATGGCCTGTGTCAGAGGACAATCCAGAAATGAAAGTATGCGTCCTTTAGGTCGATCTCTGCAAACCAACCCTGAGGACAAATAAGTTCAAAAATGTGTGTCTGTGTTAAAATCTTGAATGGGAGCTTATAAAGGGCCTGGTTCAAAGCACACAGGTCCAAGATTGGTCATAACCCACTGCCTCTTTTGGTTACTAAGAAGCGGGACCAGAGGAACCACAGACGTACCTGCAGTGGGACAGCGAGGTGGAGCACAAAGACTCAACCCAAAAGGCAGAGCTCCAGCCTTCTTGGGATCAAGAGATAGAGGAAACAGCTTCTAACTGCACTAGCTGTAAAGCCAGTGGCAGAACACAGATTATCCACCCAGCCCTCCTTCAGGGCAAGAGCAGCTCCCTCCATCTCCGGGTGGCGTCAACCTCCTGCAGGGGGCTCGGCATGCAGTGGAGTTTTTGGTTTTTTTTGCCGCAGGGGACAGATGCCCTTGGCGACAAGCAGACTGAGGAGCAGCCCATGACAGTCTGGTAGCACATCGGGGCACGCTCTTCACAGCCCCAGCCTGCTTCTGGACTGCAGAAAACTGCTGGGCACAGTTCTCGACAGCATCGCAGAAAAGGCCACCTTGTGAGATCATCGAGAACGTGCAGTTTCATGACACGTCACACCTCTGCAAGGTTTAGCCAGGCACTTCTGGACCACCAAGGTGGACATCGTCTGGCCAAGGGCCTGCACTGCGACTTTCATCACGGTCAGACATCGTGCACAGTTCCTGCATCAACCTTGGCTCAGAACTACCCTCCTGCATTATGAGTGCTTTGGCCTGGTAGACTTGCAGGTGGCCAAAGCATGCAGGGCAGAGGCAGTCTGTCCAGCAGCACTATAAGCCATAGCAGCCGGAGCTGCTGTTATCTTAAAGGTGCTGGGCAGAAGTTGCGGATGACACCGGCAGGTGGCAGCACTTTGCGGGCTTTCACCGCAACTGCACAGTCCACCTGGGGATTGACATCTGATCCTCTGCCGGATCCCTGAATGAAATGCTAGGTCCCCCAGAAGGACCAGCATTTCCATCTGGAAGCATCACATCTTGCGATGCGTTAGAGGAGTGGGGTTCCCACGGAGATGTACTCGGCACTTTTGTTGCAGTATTTATTCAACTTACAATTGTTAGTTAATGTCAGATCAGGACCAAATAAATTATATTAAAAGATACAGTACAACTTAACTTAAGAATGTGCTAGTAAATGTTGACTAATTAACTAAAATTAACTAATTAAATAAAATTAACTAAGATTCATAAATGCTTTAGAAGTATTGTTTATTGTTATAGTTCATGTTAACTGGTGTAGTAAATTAATGTTAACAAATGGAACCTTATTGTAAAGTGTTACCTAGAACTACAGTTGCATGAAAAAGTTTGAGAACCACTAGCAGAATCTGTGAAAATGTGAGTAATTTTAACAAAATAAGAGAGATCATACAAAATGCATGTTATTTTTTATTTAGTACTGTCCTGAATATTTTACATAAAAGATGTTTACATATAGTCCACAAGATAAAAAAAAAAAAAAATGCTGAATTTATTATAATAACCCCATTCAAAAGTTTGGGAACCATTTGTTCTTAATACTGTGTGTGGTTACCTGGATGATCTACGACTGCGAATGTCCGCCAAATAACGCCCCCCAAACCTTAAAAGAACTCCACATCGTGACCGTCTCTGAACGCACTGGGAACGTTACTAGGCAACGTCCTTAACACCAGTGGGGACGTTCTGAGAATGTTCTGGGAACGTGAAATTTCTAGTGGGGTAAGTTCTATATACTCATCCCTTTGCCCGCCCTCCCTATGTCCCCCACCAAAGCCCCCTCCCGCCCTCCTCTGAAGATGTTACGTGTGATCTGTGTTTCATGTCTGTGTTTTCACATGTTCAGTTTCCTGTGTTTCAATTAGCCTATTTCACACTGTCAGTCCAAATCTGATTATTTGTGCATCCGATTGGAATCTGATCTAAAATTATTGGCTGTCCACATTGTGTATCGCAACTGTTCAGATCCAATTTATGTGCCATGCCACTCTTTAGTTTTCCAGAATATCTGCATTGGTTTCTATGGTACTGGCGTTGAGTTGGTATAAACCAAAAACAACAACAAACACAACATGGAGGGGTTTGCAATACAGATGTTGTCTTTTTTACAAGATGACAATGTGTAGCTGCTGCACTGGACTACTGCATCTTCTGAGGCAGCAGCAGGAATGTAGGAGTCTGGTATGCGTGGCTTTATTCAGTGCTGTCGTCTCCGTCGGTTTCAAAACATATCTCCGTTATATTGTCATTTTCTGCTCATCTGGCACAACACAACCTCGTTTCTGCATCGACTTTTAGCATGTTTCCTATAACAGGGTCTGATGTTTAAATTTTATGTGGCGTGAGAAAGACACATAAAGCATAAAAAACATAAATCCGATCAGAACGGTCAGACTGAAAGAATTCTCAGAAATGCGTTTTGAATAGGATTTAAAAAATGAATGTAGCTCGAAACGGATTTGTAAAAATTGCATTTCGCATGATTTTTTGCCATTCACACTTGCTAATTCTGATCGGATTTCAATCGGATGTGCACAAAAATCAGATTTGGACTGACAGACTGAATGTAACCTTTTTTAACTAAAGTTTCCTTGGTTTTTCTTTGATTCATTATGTTAAACACCTGTGGATTGTTTTTGTTGATTGGTTTGTATGGTGTATTTAATCCCTGTGTTTCTTTCAGTTCTTGGTCAGTTCTTGTCACATTTTACGTGGTTGTTTTGTTTGTGTTTCTAGTTTCTGAGTTCTTTTGGTAATAAACTTAAACTGCTGCATATAACCGCCGATTCATCTCCTTTATTTGCAACCTGGTGTGACATTTACCTTCTCACATTTGTTTTCAAAGTCTGAAAGTAGGAAATGAAACAATTTTGCACACATTTCAAATAACTAAATAAATCAGTTACATGAGTTTGGTACAATGATTATATTATCTATTAGTGCAAATAATTTAGATGAATAACAAAGCCACAGCTGTGAAAATGTCAGGTGCCTCAAAGTGACAAGCTGTTGCCACATTTTATTGACAGAAAAAAAGTTTAACCCCAGACTGTAATTGTGGTTGATGTGGTGAAGCAGTAAAAGCTCAAAGGTGGAAACCAGAAGACTGGAGTTTCAGTATCTATTATTTATTTTAGAGTAGGACTGAAGTTACTTCCCCACTAGAAGTTTTACATTCCCAGAACATTCTCAGAACGTCCCCACTGGTGTTAAGGACGTTGCCTAGTAACGTTTCCAGTGCGTTCAGAGACGGTCACGATGTGAAGTTCAATGGTGACCTCACAAAACTCAGATAACAGAAACAACATTAAACACTAACACATCTCTCTAGATCTCAGCGTCTTCACTTTTTACAAACCACTCTGACTTTATTTCTTTCATTCAAAATGTCTTAATGAGGTGATGTTTTATAAAATTTATGTCACCGTTACGGAGGTAAGCGCTTGCTTTAGTTGTGCTCCTGACCCTTGATATTGTAACTAGAGGTGGGTAAAAGAAGCCTCATGAGGCTTTTCTCTCATTGTTTCAGGAACATATTCAAAGTTTTGAGAGTGTTGTCTGGTGTTGAGTAAAAAATAAAAAAAATTCTGTGAAAACAGCAGCCACCACACGTTTTGTAGATAGTTTTGTGTTATGTGCCCAAATAAAGGCCTAACAGTGCGTGTGTGTGTTGAATTTCTCTCTGTGATAAATTCATTTACCCATTAAATTGTGGCATTTAATGCCAGTATGAATATCAATATGATGTAATAGAAGAATAATGTACACATCCTATATGAATTGCATATGGTAAATATTTTATTTTCCTGCAATAATTTTTATTATTCATATTACTTGCATGACTGGGTATTTAAAAATGTAATTGAATAAGTCTGAATGAAAACCTACTCGTAAAGAAGGATCTGGGGGTTTGAAGTTTACGACGCTCAAAGTGAATAGCGCACGTGATTGGACAGAAAGTGAGGCTTCATTTGTCATTGGTCACGTGATTTCTATGCTACCAACACAAGCCTCGAATCAAGGCTTCATTTGGCATGCCCGTTTATGCTCGGCACAAGCTCTGAAGCCTCGGTTCAAATATCACACCACTAGTTTTAACTTTAATTTTTCTCTAATTGTTGTAACTGTGTGTTTCTAAAGCACATTTATTACAAAAAAATTGCGAGAAATAAAAAACTGATTGAATGGATTTGATTGTTCATTTTTGATGATTTCATCATCATACATGGGCCTTATTCACTGATCTTTGAATATTGTATTTCCCTCACGTTATTGTAACTCTATGACACTACATGCAATCCTATTCTGCTTTGAAATTTTGAAAGCTTTTACGATTGTGCAGGAATTATTCAAGCAGGATCATGTACTCACACAGACATCAAGATTCTGCGTAACTCAACAATGGTGACAACATTTTTAGATAAACAGATCAGTTCTGAGCGTCACAAAACATGCTACTAAAGTCACAAAAAAGATTTTTGTTTATTGTCACCATTGTTGAGGTTCATACGCTGATTCATGATGTCTGTGTGAGTCTAAAAGACACTATTCAAAATTGTCTGTATAGGTCTAATGAATAATAAAAAAAAAAAAAAAAAAAAAAACATTAACTAGTGCAAAACTATCAGTTAAGAAACTCCATGATGAATCACCATCATTAAATAACCAAATTCAGCGTTTTGACAAAGTTCTGAATTTGGTTATTCAGACAAAAATTCTGAACCTTTACAGAACATTAGGGACATTCCTAAAACGTTCTCTTTTGGTAATGAAAGTGCTGCAGTTCAAGGTTCCTTATATGACTTTAGGGGGACATTCCAATTTGGTTAATTTTATGGTCACATAAGAACGTTACAAAGAGGATATTTGGGACATTAACTGAACGTTCCCACATGGTCCTCTGTTGGTCATTTAATAACGTTCCCGATATGAGTTTAGGAGGACGTTCTATTCTGGTTATTTTATGGTTGCGCAAGAATGTTACAAAAAGGACATTTGGGAAGTTAACAGAACGTCCTATAGTAACAGTCCCCTAAACATTCCCAGAACGTCCTGAACGTTCCCTGAAGGTCCACCAAATAACGTCCCCCAACCCTTAAAAAAACGCCACATCGTGACCGTCTCTGAACGTTTTGGGAATGTTACTAGGTGGCAGGTTACCCCGCTAGAAATTCCCAGAACGTTCTCAGAACGTCCCCACTGGTGTTAAGGACGTTGTCTAGTAACTTTCCCAGAACGAACCAAAATAGAACATCCCCCTAAACTCATATCGGGAACGTTATTAAATGACCAACAGAGGACCGTGTGGGAACGTTCTGTTAATGTCCCAAATGTCCTCTTTGTAATGTTCTTTTTTGACCATAAAATAACCAAAATGGAACGTCCCCCTAAAGTCATATAAGGAACCTTAAACTGCAGCACTTTCCTTACCGAAAAAGGACGTTTTAGAAACGTCCCGAGTGTTCTGTAAAGGTTCGGAATTTTCGTCACCTTTAGAGAACTTTTAGGGAACGTTGCGCAAGGTCCTGAAGAACGTCGCCTTCTAAGTGGGTTTGTATCCACGAATGACTATAGAATAACACAAGACGCGTCACTCGTATTATTATGAATGGAAGTGTAACGCGCAATATGGCGGAATAAGTCCCGCCTTCTAAATAAAAAGCCAATCGCCGATTGGTAAAGTCATCGCGCCACTGCAGCGGCCGTTAGAAGCTCCAGCTCCTAAAGAAACAATCAGAAACGTTTGCCATTTTTCATTACAGAAGTGGTTTTATCTCGCAATTGCTGGTTATATCACATTAAATATATATTCTCCTTTATATTTTAACATTAAAAAAAGATGTGTGCATATGACGCGATAAACAGGGTGTGACGTTGATTTTTTACCCTATAGCAGGGATGAGCAGTATGTGCAAGCTGATTTGAGAAAAGATCATTTGTGAGTGAGGTTGGAAAGCTAAAGACTTTAAAGGTGCTCTATGTAAGAATGACAGCTAGTGGTTGAAATGGGTACTGCAGACCAAATTCAAAATATTACTTGCCCCGCCCCCTCCTCCTCTGACTCAACGCTCAGGCAGGTTGCCAGTCTAAAGACACGCAACAGGAGCGAGCTCAGTTGACATTGGAGACTTTGACGAGGAGACTTACACACACTGTAAAATAATTAGTTGATTTATTGATTTATGATGAGTTGATATCGCGTTTTAATATGCTCCCGTTGAGATTTTTAGATGGATGCTGAGGCTTTTTAGGTCGGGTAGAATCTGCGATCTCTGACCCAGTTTGTCCATAGCTGCAATTCGCTGCATGTGTTTTTCGTCAACTAGAAACCCAGGGTGGCGAAATACTATTGGGTAAATTGGCGACATGCGGTCTTGCACAGACCAAAACAAAAAAAGAAATTCCGACAAGGAACGCAAATTTCAAAGTAAAATAACTGGCTGTAGCAATGGTTTTCAGAGAAACTAATATGTGAACTCAGCATGTTTAATAAATATCTGCAAACATATTATGGTATTTTTATGCTTTAGTACAGTCAAAACCTTACATAGAGCACCTTTAAGAGATTAGAGATGTGAGCAGTCTTGACAAGCCAGTATTTTAAGAGACACACACTGCCATCTGCAGGCCTCATTGAGCATTACTGTATAAATACACACATTTACTGTGTCTTATTCTTTCTGAACACTTTACCAAACACATTAAGAAAAAGCACAGGCAATCAGCCATAATTTTTCCCTGTTTTAAAATTAATTCTGTACTCCAAACATGAACTCTTATTTATATGAAAAAAAAAAAAAAAAAAAACATTAAATAATTAAATACATTATTTTGTCTCTCTTAAACAATCCTACTTGAGTTGAAATTGAAATGGAAGAGTATTGGGAGTTTCCTTATGCTCTAATGTGATGTGTTTTAATGTGAAATTATTCAGGGCTCAGCAGTAAGGACTGGCTCAGGGTCAGTGCAGCTTCACTCCCTCTTAATTTCGTTGATCCTGTAGAGTAGGACATGATAGTGAAATTACTGAACCTACTCCCTCCGTCAGCCCTGCGTAAAGGGAGTTGCTTGATGTAATGGTAATGGTTGAATTTGACTTGGACGCGTGACTTTTTTCACTTTTTAGTTTTTAGGTGCTATCTACTACAGTCAGAAAAGTTTGCATGCTCCCTTCGGTTGGCTCCTCCCGATGAGCCTCTCAGGCCAGAATATGTTTTGCTTGGAGGCTTTAGGGAACAGAGCCACTGTGTAGCATTCTGCACACGTCCCATAGGATGCATTTAGGTGTTGACACACTTTTGACATCACTTAAAGTTATGCTTACTCTGTGCACATTCACAATGGGCAGGCATTTCCTCAGCATGGCATAGTGGATATTGTGTTTCCCATAGCATCTTCAACACCAAAATGCAGCATTGAAGTTCCACTTAGAAAGGAAATGTTTTAGGTTGCATAAGCAACCCGGTTCCCTGAGGATGCCTGCACGTCTCCTTCAAACAAAAGAGTTGATGATGTGTAACTTAGGTGCCCTTTTATGTCAGCGGGTGCTCCTGGTGCCATCTGGCAATGAATTGGCATGTTTACACGTGCTCAGACACCGGTCACTCCAAGGGTGTTCCCCATAGTGTCAACAACAAGACACTGCATTCTCAGGGAACTGGGTTGTATATGCAACCTAAGACAGTTTTTTAATGGTACAAAAAACAGTCTGTTATGTTGCAAACTGGTATTTTTATTATATTATTTTAATTTATGACAGGGATGTAACAGAAGAAATAATATAGAGGAAATAACTAGGTCATATGCTGGAACACTATTCTCTAAGGGTACGTTTACACGACAACGACATACTAAAAACGGAAAAGTTTGTCCTTTGTGTTTTTCGCATACAGAAGACAACGTTGTCAAAAAAATCCCCGTTCACATGGATCAGCAAAAACAATAAAAAACTGTATTATCCATACCAGGCCAGTAGTTGATGTCACTTTGTAAAGAAACACTATGCACCAATACACTGAACACGTAATACGCAAGTGCGTGACATCACCGTTTTTACAAATTCGAGTTTTTGTAGTTTATACAGAGACAATAATGGTATTGTTTTCAAAAACTTGCACTTTGAAACCCATTTTCAAAGGTTTTTCAGGCCCCCAAAACGCCATTGTCATGTAAATGAATGGCCAAATTGCATTAAAAAGTTTTCCATTTTTAGCTGAAATCAGTGTTTTGCCATGTTATGAAGTGAGATAATAAATTCTGTGAAACTCAGCAATGCAAAAATGGCAATGCAAGCTACAACATATCTTGTGATGTGTTTTACAAAATTATGCTAGTCATTGAATTCAGACTGAAGAGGACAAGCAGTACAGTATTACTTTTGGCATATTTCACATAAAATTTAGCATATTTCACAGGTGTTGTAGTAACCTAAAAGAGGTCATGATTCATGTACGTTGAACTACAGAATACAAAGGGACATCCAATCCTGCAAGAGAAAGACTTTTATTAAAAACACTCGAACAAATACACTTATTGTACATATTTTGTAAGGACTTAACTTGAATGTCACTTACCTCCTGAAATTTCAGAATAATATGTGGAATACCTGCAGTTCAATTCAACTACAAGATACAAAAATAAGTACTTTACCATCTGATCAACTTCTACCGTAATATAGCATAAAAAGTTTACAGTAACGTAAAGTGTCTTTCTTTCCAACATCTTTCCGACTCTCATCACTATGATAGCATGAAATGAAAAATGGCATTTGAGGGTTAGTAAATGATGACAGAATTTTCATTTTTGGGTGAACTATCCCTTTAAAACATTAAAATCCTAGACTGTACATTCAGTTCTGGTTGATTTCCCTTTCTGACAAACTGACATACTAACAGAACATCTTACAATTGCATAAAGAATATCAATTAAATTTCAGTCATTTGAAAGAAAACATCTGCAAAATTAACAAAAGTCCATAGAGACTGCATTGTAGCTGAAACAGGTTTTTGTTTGAAACACTGGTCAGTATAGAGTAGATTATAAATATTACAATATACCAACGCAATTATGTTCTGTGACGACACACACTTTATCTCCACTTTCCAATAAGCCATTACTATGAATTGAAATATGTTGTTATGGAACAATTGAACAGTATTAAACTTTTCAGGACCTCAGTTGTGGACTTACTTTGGCTGTTGATATTCTGCTTTCGTTTTCTGAAATAAAGAATCACACAGATGATCAGTGAAATGAGGACACACAGAGACACTATTGTAGCAGAGATCACTACTGCTGTCAGATTAATTGTCACTGCTGCACTTCCGTCAATGTTGCCTTCAGTCTGAACAACAGGAATGTCAGTTGTGGTTGGAGCATCTAGAGAAAAGATAAACTTAAATTAATATCATCATATGGTTCAGTTTGATTAGGTTATTTTTTTTTATCACTATTCAGTCTAGCCACTTGTCTTACCTGTGGGTAATGATATTTTGGAAAGTCTTGTCAATTTCAAGTGTTTTCATTTTTTTTCTCCACATTTTGTTGCCTTATGCTAAAATTTTCTCTCCTTTTTTGGAAAAAAACTCCATACCCCATAATGACGTTGAAAAAACAGTTTTGTGAAATCTATGTAAAATTATTAAAAATTAATAAAACTGAAATATCACATTGCATAAGTATTCATACCCTAAACTCATTTGAAGCACCTCCGGCAGCATTTGCAGCCTTTTTTTGGGTATAATGCAGCAAGATTCAGGTCTCTTCTCTCCAGAGATGTTTGGTTTTGTTTGGGTTTGGGTTTGTCTGGACCACTCAAGGACATTCACAGAGTCTTACATTGTTTTGGCTTTGTGCTTGATTGTCCTGCTGGAAGGTGAACCTCAGGTCTGGCAGTTTTGTGGTGTGGTGCGGTGGTTGGGGGTGAGGTGGGGCCTACCGCTCTGCGCTTTGAGAGGGATCTGGGACACGAGCAGGAAAGAGACCATCTCTTTTCTAATATCTTCATGTTTTCTCCTGATTTTCAAAGCAACTGACACTTGTTGTAAATGGTCTGAAAAGTGGATTTTATCTTCTGCAGGGGCAAGACATTTAGG
This sequence comes from Hypophthalmichthys molitrix, assembly GCA_037950675.1. Lineage (NCBI taxonomy): Eukaryota > Metazoa > Chordata > Actinopteri > Cypriniformes > Xenocyprididae > Hypophthalmichthys > Hypophthalmichthys molitrix. Next base: position 26,701,753 of record CM075507.1, on the reverse strand, counting down.
CTGTGTTTGATTTTGCGCTGCCAGAAAAAGTGAAACTAAAATCACTGTGTGAAATGCGCTAAACTTGACACGCCATACCAAGTCTAGTAACAAGCACAAAGTGTGTTAAATAGAATTTGACGTGCAAGCAAATAGGTATCTGTCCTACAGCGTTATTATACTTTACCACAGTAAAGAATAAGAATATAATTAAAAGCAAATCAAAGCAAGAAACGTTTACAATCCCTTGCAAAAATGGGTGAGACATGAGTGAAGATTTGGGAAAAGAAACAAGAGATTCCATGTTGGCAGCCAAAAAACCCTATAGAATTAAAGTAAAATATCCTAATTTAAATAAACCAAAAAACTGTTATTTTACAGGTATTTCCTGAATTATTACGATCAAATACCTTCACTTAAAAAAAAAATTGTTAAAAAATGGTCAATGACTGGCAGCTACGGCTGCCAAACAAAAACTGTAAAATTAAAGTAAAATATCCTAATTTAAATAAACAGAAAAACACTGTTTTTTTTATTTCCTGAATTATTACGATCAAATACCTTCACTTTAAAAAAATCCTAAAAAAAATGGTCAATGACTGGCAGCTACGGCTGCCAAACAAAAACTGTAAATTAAAGTAAAATATTCTAATTTAAATAAACCGAAAAACAATTTAACAACTTTAAAAAAATCCTAAAAAAAAGAAAAAGAAAAAAAGATGGTCAATGACTGGCAGCTATAGCTGCCAAGCAAAAACCATAAAATTAAAGTAAAATATTTTATTTTAAAAAAAGTGCAAAAAACTTTAACAAAATTTTTCTGTAAATGTTAAAAATTAATTTTATTTTACAGGTATTTCCTGATTTGATTCAAATGACTGGCAACAACAGAACATTAAACACTAACAGATCTCTCAAGATCTCAGCATCTTCACTTTACAGTCTAGACTATTTCTTTTATACAAAGGTTCTTACTCAGAATTAACAAAGATTAAGGTGATGTTTTATTGAAAAAAAAAAAGTTTGATGTCACCGTTATGGAGGTAAGCATTTGCTTTAGTTGGACTCTTGACCCTTGACTTTTTCCATGTTTATCTCTGACTTCTTTAACTGTGTTTCTAATGCATGTTTGTTATAGCGAAAAGTGCAGGAAAAACTCTGATCAGATGATTTTTGCAGCTGATTAATGATATAGTTATCATGAAGTGGTTTGATTCACTGATGGCACATAGTGTCAAATTTCTTAGTATATTAACTGTTAATTTCATATGATTTACTGTGATATTGTGGAGTCATATTATGATAACCTGGTATTCAGATTTTTAAGTCATTATTCAGAAAATGTTTTCAGCTTTCAGAGACATCAATAATCAACATAAGAATCTCAACAATGGTGACAATCAACAAAGCTTTTTTGTGACATTGTGAGTTGATCTGAATTATTTTTTTTTTTGTCACCATTGATTCTTGATGTCTGTGTGAGTCTGTATGACTTTGACACAACATTTTCTGCATAATGATTTAATAAACTTATTTATAGTACTACAGCACTGCAGTAGTATTGACATGTTAAATTACAACTAATATTAAACAATTCAGTCAGAGACCAGACTCTGATATCAGTGAATCAGACCACTTTATGATAATTATACCATCACTTAAAAAGTGACCAACATCATCAGATCTGAGCTTCTCGGTTTTTTTTTTTTTTTTGCTATAACAAACATACATCAGAAACACAGTTAAAACAACCAAAAAAATACTAATGTTAAAGAGTCAAGGGTCAAGAGCCCAACTAAAGCAAGCACTGACCACCAGAATGGTGACTTCAAACTTTATTATTTTATTCAATAAAACATCAACATCTAAACCCCTGTTAATTCTTAATAAGAACTTTAATATAAAATATTAAATATGAAATAAGTCTGGATTGTAATAAATGAAGATGCTGAGATCTTGAGAGATCTGTTAGTGTTTCATGTTCTGTTGGGATTTAAAGTGTTTCTGTATCGTCACCATTATGCTGGAGAGTAGAGCCTGTGCTTCAGTCCAGGATGAGCCAGAAAACATCGGTGTTATGCTGCATGTTGCTTTATTTCAGAGGCTGTAACATATAGTTATATTATTTCACTCATGTGTGCTCTTTCTGGTTAAATGCAAGAGATTCACATTTTACAGTGAATGTGTTTTGTTAATAACAGTTCAGGATATACATGTAAAACAACAGTGTTTTTTTCCATAAGAGTGCGCTTTATTTAAATTAGGATAACTAAAATAACAGTGTTTTTCTGTAGAACAAATTTAATGAAAATTTCTGTTAAAGTTTTTTACACTTTATTTAAATTAGAATATTTTACTTTAATTTTAAGGTTTTTGTTTGGCAGCCGTAGCTGAAAGTCATTGACCATTTTTTTTTCGATTTATTTTTTTACATTGTATCTATAAAAGAACCTTATAATTCCAAGTTGGCAAAACAGAACCACAGGATATAATCAACACAACATGACTTAATTTTAACCCAAGCATATTTCACTATATTTATGATCGTAATCCAAAAATGGTTTTGATTAACCCATTACCACATCTCACATTTTAATAGCATTGCTTAAAATCTTTAAATGTGAATGTCTGTCAGAGAGTCTGTATTGAGACATAAAGAGTTAGAAATATTGCATTGAAAACACACCTTTCATCACCAGGACTGCAGAACTGTCAGCTGGGGTTGGAGCATCTGTGATCACTAGAGAACAATAGTAATGATTTAAAATGGAGATTCCACCCTACATATTAATAGCATAGTTTAACTAAAAATCTATAAATGTGAATGTCTGTCAGAGAGTCTGCATTGAGACATAAAGAGTAAGAAATATTGCATTGAAAACACACCTTTCATCACCAGCTTCACCTCATAGCAGGTTTTTTCACTCACTCTGCACTGATACCATGATCCATCAGTGTTTACTGCATCCCTTATAAGCAGAGATCCATTCCCTAGTATTCTGGCTCTCTCATACAGAGGCCTCGTGTCTCTCTCTGTGCTGTTTGAGGGCTTGTTTGGAGGACGGTATTGGGCTATTTCTGTTGATTGGTGACCATGAAATATTTTCCAAGTCACTTGATCAGTTCTGTTTTGTAGAGGATGTTCAGAGCATGGCAGCAACACTGAAGAGTCTGGAGTCGCATGGACAGAGTCCAAAGTTTTACACTCTGAAACCAGAGAAACATTTTTATTACAATAATTTTCATGGGGATTATTTGCTCATTTCAGAAATTGGCATTCTCACCTCTGACACTCAGGTTAAGAACAGTTGCATTAAGGCAGTCCAAATCTTTGTAGACTTCACATTCATAACGGCCTTGATCAGATAAACTGATGTCTTTCAGGTAAAGTGTAACACTACCAGCATCATTTCTCACAGACCATCTCTGATGCTCTGATGCTGGAGAGGTGTCTGAATACATTAGGATGTCTTTAATCGAGTCAGTTCTGCGTAGTTTCACTGTCAGAGACTCCAGCGGGTGGGTTGTGGTTAGGCAAGAAATAGACATATTGTCGCCCTGAACATAGTTTATGTTCAACCGATGGACCTTCTTGCAGGGTCTCTGTGTCGCCACTGAAAGGAAAAAAAGCAAAATAAGACGTACTGAAAGTGGAACATGGAAACCACAGCGCTTACTGAAATAAACAGCATGTACTGTTTACTAAGTGTTTCAACCTCTAAATGTATTAATACATTTTATGAAATGGAAAAAAGAAAAAGAAAAAAAAATTCACAACCTGATGAACTACTGTCAGTATTTCCTGAAAAGATCCTTTTGAAAGTCAGTGTACAAAAAAAATATAAAATTCATAAATAGACTTTGGAAGAACTTCACAAAAATGTTCCATTTGTTAATGTTAGTTAATGCATTAATGTACATCAACTTACAATGAGCAATACATTTGTTACAGTATTTATTTAACTATGTTAATGTTAGTTTAAAAATACAACTGTTCATTGTTCATGTCTGCTCAGGTCCAATAAATAAAAATAAAAGATACAGGACAACTTCTGATTTTAAGAATCTGTTAGTAAATGTTGACATTAAAGTTAACTACGATTAATAAATGCTTTAGAAGTATTGTTCATTGTTAGTTCATGTTAATTCATGTAGTAAACTAATGTTAACAAATAGAGCCTTATTGTAAAGTTTTACCTAGACTTTTATATACATTTTCTACAAATGTAATATCTGGAATCCTTTTGAACCAAATCAACTAGTGATGTTGCCAATGTAATCATAATTAATTGGTTGAGTAATGCAGTGTAACCTTATCACACCAACATTTACTGTGTGCTCAGTTGCATATTTTCTTTATTTAAAAAAAAAATAAATAAAAAAATGGTTACATATTTTTATACAAAAAAGGTTGCAATTTTCAAATTGCATGTTCACTATGTAACACATGAATGACAACATGCAAGTCATTATTATGACAATATTTTTCTATCGAGATGCTTTGAAACAACATCTACTGTGAAAAGTGCTATATAAATAAAATACACCTGACTTGATATTGATCATATGCATGTCATACCCATGCCACATTTACACGCCCAAAGTACACTGATATTATACGTTTATCTCATTTGTATGTTGGTTAAAGGAATTTGATTTCATTTAATGGCACTTACCGTTGCAATCTAATAAAGCTGCTATTAGAATATATAGAAGTTGTAAATATGAAGGCTGAAAACTCCCCATCATATACAGATGCTCACTGCAGGACAGCTGAACTCTATATGAGCAAAGGCCACATCACTTCACTCTAGCAGAGCTGTTTTTTCAGTTACTCTAAATCTGTCACGGAAGTAAGTAAGATCTAATCGTGCTCATTTAGAGTCCTTCAGTGAGATTCTGTCTGTGATGGGGAGTTTTTAGCTGTCATATTCCTAAAATTTAAATTTTCTAAAAGCAGCTGTATTAGAAAGCTGCTATTAGAAGATTTAGAAGTTGGAAATATGAAGACTGAAAACAAAAATCCCATTGCATTGACAGTTTAGAGCAGTTCACTACAGAATGACTGAATAAGAGCACAAGCCACAAGAGCTTTTACATTCACACAATTAATTTCAAACTTTCAAAGTAGAAAATGTGATCTATCCAAAATGTCAGTGACGTGCAATTTTCCACACATTTTAAATCACTGAATAAATTTTCTACATTATTTTGTTATTATAAAAACAATATAATAGTGCAAATAGTTCATTAAACATACTATATATATAAACTAGGGGAGAGAATATTTAAAATGTTTATGAGGTGTTTACTGTTGCTGTAAGGTTCAGTCATGTGTTCAGTCCAGTAGCATTACCGCCTGTTTAAGGCCAAAGACATTTGATCTAGTATTCGGCACTTAATTGTACCATTTGTCTGTTTGTCTATAACATGCATCAGCTATGGTATGTGCAAAATACAAGTACAATTGTAAATATTTAGCACACCATAAAAAAAACAAAAAAAAAAAAAAAAACAATTGAGAGGAACCAACCCTGAGGACGAATACGTTCAAAAATGTGTGTCTGTGTTAACATCTTGAGTGGGAGCTTGTGAAGGGCCTGGTTCAAGGCACACAGGTCCAAGATTGGTCGTAACCCACTGCCTTTTTTGGTTACTATGAAGCAGGACCAGAGGAACCACAGATGTACCTGCAGTGGGGCAGTGAAGTGTAGCACAAAGACTCAACCCAAAAGGCAGAGCTCCAGCCCTCTGGGGATCAAGAGATAGAGAAAACAGCTTCTAACTGCACTAGATGTAAAGTCAGTGGCAGAACAAAGATTATCCACCCAGCCCTCCTTCGGGCCAAGAGCAGCTCCCTTCATCTCTGGGTCGCCCTTCTCAGGGGTCGTGTTTTACAAACTGCTGAGACAGGTGGCGTCAACCTCCTGCAGGGGGCTCGGCGTGCAGTTGAGGTTTTTTTTTGCCGCAGGGGACGGACGCCCTTGGTGACGAGCAGACTGAGGAGCAGCCCATGATGGTCTGGTAGCACGTCGTGGCACGCTCTTCACAGCCCCAGCCTGCTTCTGGACTGCAGAAAACCGCTGGGCGAAAAGGCCACCTTGTGAGATCATCGAGAAAGCGCAGTTTCACGACACCTCACATCTCTGCAAGGTTTAGCCAGGGGGCACTTCTGGACCACCAAGGTGGACATCGTCTGGCCAAGGGCCTGCACTGCGACTTTCATCACGGTCAGACATCATGCACAGTTCCTGCATCAACCTTGGCTCAGAACTACCCTCCTGCATTATGAGTGCTTTGGCCTGGTAGACTTGCAGGTGGCCATCGCATGCAGGGCAGAGGCAGCCTGTCCAGCAGCACTATAAGCCATAGCAGCCAGAGCTGCTGTTATCTTAAAGGTGCTGGGCGGGAGTTGAGGATGACACCACCAGGTGGCAGCACTTTGCGGCCTTGCACTGCAACTGCATATTCCACCTGGGGATTGACATCTGATCCTCTGCTGGAGCTCAGAATGAAATGCTAGGTCCCCCATGAGAAGGACCAGCATTTCCATCTGGAAGCATCACATTTTGCGATGTGTTAGAGGAGTGGGGTTCCCACGGAGATGTACTCGGCCGGGGAAGACCTCACTGTAATCTTCAGGTCACCCTGGCTATTCGCTGAAGTAGTCCTCACCCGGATAGAGGATTTAGGTCGGGGCATAGCAGAGGAACTCCACTTCATTTGAGGTACCCAAGTCTCGAATGAGCATGCATCTAGAGCGCCGAATGTCGTGCAGGGTTGACGTGACAACCCATGCTGTGAATCGACAGCTCGACGGCACACGACACACTGACAAGCGTGAGCCCTTACGAGAAAGGTGAGACGTGACCAGCTTGCTGACGTTGTCATGCTCTTATGCAAGAACAAAAGCCACCCATGAAAGCAGTCTCAGCGACCGGATCCAGAAACATACAGGTGAAATGACGTCTTTACAAAGACACACCCATGCTGCTCTTTTAGTGAAATAATGCTCTTTTCAAGTGCTGAAGCGCACAGGGGAAGGTCGCAGCACAATTGATAGACTGTATCTGTAATCTGCAGCATGCAAAGGCTCTCCTGTGAAGCTGCAGTGGCAGCAGGAAATGCAAGAAAAGCAGGAAGCGACCACCGCTGATGCGCCGTCACACCAACACTGAACACACTCGTAGTCAGACAAAGATGACTGGTTGCTTTAGAGCACAAACGCTCAGCTCTGAAGCGAAAAGGTGAATATGTGATTGCTTCTTTATATACCCACTGTGTGGGCAGGGTGTGTCCATTGGCTCTTTTAAGTTTCATTTGAAGGTGATTGGGCTCTCAGGTGAGATCCTAAATTATCAGTTCAGTTCTGACGTAACATTCTGAGTTATGAGTTACCGTGTATATGACATGAACATAGTTTTATCAAATGAAATGGTGAAATGCTCACTACAAGTGGGTTACCATGATCTTCACTTTAAAAAACTGATCCTAATAATTAGTAATTCCTTTAGAAGGATGTTGTAACACTTGAGTCACAAAAAGGTTCAGCCTTTAAAGAGTGCCTTTGGTTTCACTTGAATTTGATGATAATGTTCAACTTGAAGAAAAAGAATGAAAATAAAGCTGCTGCTAAGGATGAGAGCAAAATCTATAATGTCTAATAATGTCTTCAAATTTCTAATTCTTGCAGCCCTTGTATGAGATCTCAGTCATCTGATCAGTGTCATCTGTGTCATGCTCTGACTGTCTCTCACAAAACACATTTCAGTCACAGTCTGTCTTGTATGATAAAAAAGAAAAGAAAAAAGATTGATAAAGTATGATTAAAAATCTTTGTTTATATGAAATCATAATAAAAAAAACATTACACTGAGTAGAACCCCCATTTTTTATATAACTGATTTTCACCTTTAATATACTTTGGCTAAATTACTAAATTAGGACTTTCTCAAATATTTATTTTTTTATTTTTTTATGTTTTAAGCAGATAAATAAGATTAATTTAAATCATCATACATCTCATCTGGTTTGCATGCAGAAGCTTCCATTTGTTCACACCAACTGTTGGAAGTTCAAAAATTCATTTGGTCAAATAAAAGTACAGTAAATGTATTCTTTGAATCGTGTGCACATTTACAGATGTGTGCATACTCCATTTATATGTGCGGCCATGTTACGAAGTGAATCTTGTGATGTGGTTTACAAAATTACACCATTCATCATGTGTTGCAGTAACTTACAGGAGGTCATGATTCATGTGTTGTTTTAAACAACTAAAGAATTGAACGGGACATCAAACCCTGCAAGAGAAAGACTTTTATTAAATACACTTCATACAAGTACACTTATTGTTTGTAAGAATTTACAATGAATATTACTTACGGAAGACCAGCAGTCCAATTCAACTACAGGACACAAATATAAGTATTGATCAACTTCTATATTTGTATTTACACACTCAGAAGACTCAGATTCATGTTTCTGTTTGGATAACTGGTCAGTAGAGTATGACAGATATTACAATTTACACATAAAATGTATAAGGTATGTTCGGGTTCTCTTCTTTCCAATAAGCCATTATATGATTTAAAATATGCTGTTAAAAAAACAATTCAACAGTGTTAAGCTTTTCAGAACCTCAGTTATGGACTTTGGCTGTTGATTTTGCTCCTTCCTTTTTTGAAATAAAGAATCGCACCGACGATCAGTGTTATGAAGACACTCAGAGACACTACTGTGACCATCACTACTGATATCAGATTAGCTGTTACTGCTGCAGGACTGTCAGCTGGGGTTGGAGCATCTGTGATCACTAGAGAACAATAGTAATGATTTATGAAAAGAAAAAAAAAATACGTAAAATGGTGATACAAGGTTTCCACCATACATATTATTAGCATAGTTTAACTAAAAATCTATAAATGTGAATGTCTGTCAGAGAGTCTGCATTGAGACATAAAGAATTAGAAATATTGCATTGAAAACACACCTTTCATCACCAGCTTCACCTCATAGCAGGTTTTTTTCACTCACTCTGCACTGATACCATGATCCATCAGTGTTTACTGCATCCTTTATAAGCAGAGATCCATTCCCTAGTATTCTGGCTCTCTCATACAGAGGCCTCGTGTCTCTCTCTGTGCTGTTTGAGGGCTTGTTTGGAGGACGGTATTGGATTATTTCTGTTGATTGTTGACCATGAAAGATTTTCCAAGTCACTTGATCAGTTCTGTTTTGTAGAGGATGTTCAGAGCATGGCAGCAACACTGAAGAGTTTGGAGTCGCATGGACAGAGTCCAAAGTTTTACACTCTGAAAGCAGAGAAACATTTTTATTACAATAGGTTTCATGGGGATTTTTGGTCATTTCAGAAATTGGCATTCTCACCTCTGACCCTCAGGTTAAGAAGAGTTGCATTAAGGCAGTCCAAATCTTTGTAGACTTCACATTCATAACTGCCTTGATCAGATAAACTGATGTCTTTCAGGTAAAGTGTAACACTACCAGCATCATTTCTCACAGACCATCTCTGATGCTTTGATGCTGGAGAGGTGTCTGAATACATTAGGATGTCTTTAATCGGGTCGGTTTATGTCAATTTATGTTCAACCGATGGACCTGCTTGTAGGGTCTCTGTGTCGCCACTAAAAGGAAATAAAGAGCAAAACGAGACAGAGTTGAGATGTACCGAGAGAGCCTAGACATGGAAACCACAGCGCTTACAGTGACAAGCAGCATGTACTGTTCACCAACTGGTACTACCTCTAAATGTATTAATAGATTGTATGAAATGAGAACCAAAAATGATTTTGAGATCCATCTTTTCACACTGAGGGACTCAAACAAAGGTTCAAACATTCACTGATGCTTCAGAAGGAAACAAGATGCATTAAGAGTTACTTAATTAGTACTGCCCTTCGGAAGCAACAGAAGATACTTGCATGTTTCCCGGAAGACAAATTAAGAACAATTTACCTTGATCTTCGAATTCAAAAAGTTTTCACCCCCCGACTCTTAATGCATCATGTTTCCTTCTGAAGCATCAGTGAATGTTTGAACCTTGCTTAATAGTTGTGTTTGAGTCCCTCAGTTGTCCTCAGTGTGAAAAGATGGATGTCAAAATCAAACAGTCACTGCTGGAAAGGGTTTAAATATGCAAATAAATAAAATCAAAAAATATATATCTTGAAAACTGAAGAATCTACAGGACCTGTAGGATTTTTCTGAAGAACAGAGCTCAGTTTAACTGCTCAGAACAAACAAGCGACTCATGAACAAACATCACACAACAAACAAAACAGTCGTGGATCATCCAGGTAACCACACACAGTATTAAGAACCAATGGTTCCCAAACTTTTGAACGGGGTTATTTTAATAAATTCAGCTATTTTTTTTGTATTGTGGACTATATGTAGACATCTTTTATTTAAAATATCTTACTCAGGATAGTACTAAATAAAAAATAGCATGCATTTTGTATGATCTCTCTTATTTTGTTAAAATTAATCACATTTTCACAGATTCTGCAAGTGATACTGCTCTTAATGCATCGTGTTTCCTTCTGGAGCATCAGTGAATGTTTGAACCTTTTTTAATAGTTGTGTTTGAGTCCCTCAGTTGTCCTCAGTGTGAAAAGATGGATCTCAAAATTAAACAGTCACTGCTGGAAAGGGTTCAAATATGCAAATAAATGAAAAAATAAAATAAAAAAATATATATATCTTGAAAAGGGAAGAATCTGCAGGACCTAGAGGACACATTTTCACAGATTCTGCAAGTGGTTTCCATATTTTTTCATGCAACTGTATATACATTTTCTACAAATGTACTGTTTGGAGTAATAGTTAAACTTTTGCACACCAATTTTTATTAAAACTGTCCATCATGATGGATTCAGTTCATTTTCTTGCTTTAAAAAAGGAAACAGTTACATATTTTTATACCAAAAGAAAAAAAAAGGTTAACAGCAATTTCCGAACTGTGCATACAGTAAGTCATTATTACAGAAATAGTTTTCTACAAAGTTGCTTTGAAAAAATGTCCACTGTAAAAATATTTAAATAGAATACACTTGAACTGATATTGATCAAATGCATGTCACACCCATGCCATGTTTACAAAGTAAACTGATATTATGCATATTTCTTGTTTGTACGTTGGTTAAAGTATTTTGGATTTCATATAATGATACTTACTGAAGGCTGAAAACTCCCCATCATATACAGATGCTCACTGCAGGACAGCTGAACTCTAATGAGAAAAGGCCACATCACTTCACTTTAGCAGAGCTGTTTTCAGCTACTCTAAATGTAATGCGGAAGTAAATAAGATCTAATCATGTGCTCATTTAGAGGCCTTCAGTGAGATTCTGTGATGTGGAGTTTTCAGCCATTATATGTGCAACTTTTAAATCTTCTAGTTGCAGCTAGAAAGCTGCTATTAGACATAAAGCTGCTATTAGAAGACACAGAAGTTGGAAACATGAAGACTGAAAATATGCCATCGCATTGAGTTTAAAGCAGTTCACTGCAGAATGACTGAATATGAGCACAAGCCACAAGAGCTTTTACATTCACACAGTTGTTTCCAAGGTGCCAAAATAGGAAATGTGATTGTGCAAAATGTCAGACATGTACAATTTTGCACTCATTTCAAAACAAAAATAAATTTGCTACAAAATTTTATGATAAAAACAATATAATAGTGCAAATAATTAATTCCACATAATTAAAGATATCAATTACTGCATTTTCCTTTGTGTTACCATTGGTATATTACACTAGTTTTAATTTATATACATCTTTTTATTTTTTATTCTTTTAATATTTTTTTAATATATTTTTAAACTAAAATTTAGAACAGAGGTTCTCATACCAGGCTCTGGGGCCAACTTAGGGGCCTCAGCAAAGTTCCACAGGAGGACCACAGGATGACTTAAAAGTATTTAAATTAATATATAATCATTTATATAATAAAGAAAATAATGAAATAGTATAAATTATTAATATATTACAACTATCTAACTAATTAAAAATGCTAACAAAAACATACAGTCAATATGTGAACTGAATTTGAAACTGACTTTTGCTGATCTCCCGCACCCCACACTTTGAGAACCACAAACACACAAACACTCAGGGTCAGCCTTCCAAGTGCTTTCGCCAAAACCGTACTTTCGTATTCTTCAAAAAGCTTACGTTGTATGTCCTACGCCTTCCCTATTCAACTGTTACATGTAGTTGCAGTAAAGAGGAGGCAAATACGGAAATCCACAATTAATGGGTCTTTAATCAACGAAGGAGCAGAGTTACAACACTTACACGTTTGAACAACAACAAGAACAGACAAGGAGTGCTAGGAGTGAGTCCAACTTAAAGGGAGTGCTGATGACAGTAAACAGGTGCAGGGAATCCAGGGGAAACGGCAGGAAGGCTGATGAGGGAAGTGAGTTCAGGTGTGCAGACAGAGAGGATCATGGGAACTGGAGTCTGGGAAAGCGTGGTTGTAACATCAACTTACAGAAAAAATGTAACTGGCGCTGAATTCATTCCGTAAGTTGAATAGGGAAGGCGTAGGACATACAGCGTCAGCTTTTTGAAGAATATGAAAGTACGGTTTTGGCGGAACCACTTGGAAGGCGATCATTCGTGTATATAAAACATATAAATTTTTTTCGAAAATGACTGATCGTTTCGCTAGATAAGACCCTTATTCCTCATCTTTTATTGTGTAAAGCCCTTTGAAGCTGCACTGAAACTATAACTTTGACCTTCAACCGTGTGGAGGCCATTGAAGTCCATTATAAGGAGAATAATCCTGGAATGTTTTCATCAAAAACCTTAATTTCTTTTCGACTGAAGAAAGAAAGACATGAACATCGTGGATGACATAAGGGCAAGTAAATTATCAGGAAATTTTTATTTGAAAGTGGACTAATCCTTTAATGTTAACAACATCAGCATTGCGTGACTATGTGTATTTAGTGTGTATTATCGTACCTGTAGATTTCAATTTCTGTATTCACTCCACAGTCCGAAGCCTTTTGCTTTTGACTACGGGTGAATCTCCAGTTTTCACTGATGATTGTCATTTGAACCTTTCTGGATTACAATCCGCCATCAAAATGATACATTTAATTATTTCAGCTGCTGTGAGAACAGGCTATAAATGATCCGCTACAAGCAGCATCCTCACATGATAAAGCCGACTTTCCAGCGGAAATCCACCAGGTCGATCTTATTATAAAATATTATTACTAGCTTACCGTTGTGAATCGAGCTAAGATAATGAGATAGTTTTGAACACTGGCTTGTTATTCACTTGCTCAAAAATTGATTTTGGATCATTTTTAATCAAAAAAAGTTCTGGACTGCAGCTTTAAGCAAGAATTTTCCATAAATATGGGATTGACCAGTGATATTCTGTGTGTCTGTCTCGGGTGGATTTTAACTGCTCTTTGTAAAAAAAAAAAGAGAAAGTTTTTTCAACCAAGTTGCTAAACTACTCGTTTCAGATTTTGTCTCAGTATGACATCATAGTGCGATGAAAGACCGCCTCAGCAGAAGATCCACGCCTACTTCTGCATGGTTGCCTCTTTAGCCCCGCCAACAAATTTGCATGTCATGTAGTAGTAAATACGGTGGCCGAGAGAGCTCAGTGTGCTGCAAATGAAGAAAACACATGCAAATAGAAAAAACACCAGCAAATAAAGAAAACATCTTCATCAGTTTGACAACACATGCACTGCAAAAGTTCACAACACATGCAAATAGAGAAACACGCTGCAAAAGTCCATAACACATGCAAATAGACAAACGTGCTGCAAAAGTCCACGACACATGCAAATAGACAAACGTGCTGCAAATAGCACATACCAGGCCCAGCGATCTCAAGCCCTTCTGCGATGATCTGAATGATGATGATGATGATGATGATTAGGCTACTTTTAGAATTAAATTAATATTTTAATTTGCCCCGCAATAATTAAAACGAAAATGTTATAAGGGAACACATTGACGTACCTGTCTGGGACCGCTGGCTGGGATTGTTCAATGTTTACTCTTCAGTGGCGTGCACCTGAAAGGTGAGTTTTTTTGTTTATACTATTGTTTGTTAACATTTTGATCTTATGTGCATTATAAGCAGGCCTATTTGCAGCGCGTTTGTCTATTTGCATGTGTCGTGGACTTTTGCAGGTCATGTGTTGTCAAACTGATGAAGATGTTTTCTTTATTTGCTGGTGTTTTTTCTATTTGCATGTGTTTTCTTCATTTGCAGCGCGTTGAGCTCTCTCGGCCACTGTAAGTAAATACGAGAGAAGTGCAAACACAGGATTACTCCAGCAACAAAATAGAGATGCCTCTTGAGATTTAAAAGATGTTTTGCAGTGCCAAATTGTGAACATTAAGAAAGCGTGGAAGAACTATTTTTTTAACTAAATTCCAGACACTGTTTGTTTGTTCACTTAACTTTACTGCACATTCATTTTTAAACAAGACACTGTTCAACGCAGGCTTTTTAGAGAGACTGAAAATAAAAGGTGCTGTGCTGACTATAAAGTAAGTTATAATCGATATTTAAAATTTCAGTTATATGAAATCAAAATTAAAAAAACATTACACAGCGTATTACCCAAAATATTTATGTATAATTGACTTTGCCCCTTTAATATAATTTGTGACAGACGGCTAAATGACTAAATTAGGACTTTCTTATTTTAAAAAAAAATAACAAAAAATAGCACATTAAAAACACAGTAATTCATTTAAATCATCATCATAAATCAACATCTCATCTGATTTGCATTAAGAAGCTTCTGTTTGTTCACACCTGTTGGAAGATAAAGTAAAATAATTAATTTGGTCAAAAAAAAAAAAAAAGGTAAATGTATTCTTTGAATTATGTAAATATTTGCAAATGTGTGCATTCTGCATATATGTGGCCATGTTATGAAGTGAGTTAATAAAAGTGTACAAATAACTTGGCAATGCAAGCTACATATCTGTAGCATATCTTTTGATGTGGTTTACAAAATTACGCCAGTCATCATATGTTGCAATAACTTACAGGAGGTCATGATTCATGTGTTCTGTTCAACTAAAGAATTGAACGGGACATCAAACCCTGCAAGAGAATTTAATTAAAAACACTTGAACTAGTACATATATTTTATAAGGACTTATGCATGAATATCACTTACCTCCTGAAATTTCACAATAATATACAGAAGACCAGCAGTTCAATTCATCTAGATTTCAAGATACAAAAGTAAGTACTTTACAATCTGATCAAACTTCTTTGATCAGGATATGGCAGAAAAGTTACAATAAGTCTTTTTCAACATGAGGATTCTCATCACCATGATGACATGATATGGGCTGTATTTCACATCTCATTTCAACACACTCAGAAGAACATTAAAGGGGACCTATTATACCCCTTTTTAAGAAATGTTAAATAAGTCTCTGATGTGTGTATGTGAAGTTTTAGCTCAAAATACCCCACAGAGAATTTTTTATAACATGTTAAACTTGCCACTTTTTGGGGTTGAGCAAAAACGCACCGTTTTAGTGTGGGTCTTTTTAAATGCAAATGAGCTGCTGCTCATGGCCTAAGAGGGCGGAGCTTCAAGAGCTGATGCTCCAACTCCGAGTTCCAGTGACAGAACAATCTCACGCACTAATGTCAGAAACTCTCTGCAGCTGTGTTTAGTTCGAATCGGAATCTGAAAATGATGCCTACAGAGCCAGAGAATATATGCTGCATGGAGATAAGATATACAGTGGGTACGGAAAGTATTCAGACCCCCTTAAATTTTTCACTCTTTGTTATATTGCAGCTATTTGCTAAAATCATTTAAGTTCTTTTTTTTTTCCTCATTAATGTACACACAGCACCCCATATTGACAGAAAAACACAGAATTGTTGACATTTTTGCAGATTTATTAAAAAAGAAAAACTGAAATATCACATGGTCCTAAGTATTCAGACCCTTTGCTCAGTATTTAGTAGAAGCACCCTTTTGATCTAATACAGCCATGAGTCTTTTTGGGAAAGATGCAACAAGTTTTTCACACCTGGATTTGGGGATCCTCTGCCATTCCTCCTTGCAGGTCCTCTCCAGTTCTGTCAGGTTGGATGGTAAACGTTGGTGGACAGCCATTTTTAGGTCTCTCCAGAGATGCTCAATTGGGTTTAAGTCAGGGCTCTGGCTGGGCCATTCAAGAGTTGTTGTGAAGCCACTCCTTCGTTATTTTAGCTGTGTGCTTAGGGTCATTGTCTTGTTGGAAGGTAAACCTTCGGCCCAGTCTGAGGTCCTGAGCACTCTGGAGAAGGTTTTCATCCAGGATATCCCTGTACTTGGCCGCATTCATCTTTCCCTCGATTGCAACCAGTCGTCCTGTCCCTGCAGCTGAAAAACACCCCCACAGCATGATGCTGCCACCACCATGCTTCACTGTTGGGACTGTATTGGACAGGTGATGAGCAGTGCCTGGTTTTCTCCACACATACCGCTTAGAATTAAGGCCAAAAAGTTCTATCTTGGTCTCATCAGACCAGAGAATCTTATTTCTCACCATCTTGGAGTCCTTCAGGTGTTTTTTCATGTGTCTTGCACTGAGGAGAGGCTTCCGTCGGGCCACTCTGCCATAAAGCCCCGAATGGTAGAGGGCTGCAGTGATGGTTGACTTTCTACAACTTTCTCCCATCTCCCGACTGCATCTCTGGAGCTCAGCCACAGTGATCTTTGGGTTCTTCTTTACCTCTCTCACCAAGGCTCTTCTCCCCCGATAGCTCAGTTTGGCCGGACGGCCAGCTCTAGGAAGGGTTCTGGTAGTCCCAAACATCTTCCATTTAAGGATTATGGAGGCCACTGTGCTCTTAGGAACCTTAAGTGCAGCAGAAATTTTTTTGTAACCTTGGCCAGATCTGTGCCTTGCCACAATTCTGTCTCTGAGCTCTTCAGGCAGTTCCTTTGACCTCATGATTCTCATTTGCTCTGACATGCACTGTGAGCTGTAAGGTCTTATATAGACAGGTGTGTGGCTTTCCTAATCAAGTCCAATCAGTATAATCAAACACAGCTGGACTCAAATGAAGGTGTAGAACCATCTCAAGGATGATCAGAAGAAATGGACAGCACCTGAGTTAAATATATGAGTGTCACAGCAAAGGGTCTGAATACTTAGGACCATGTGATATTTCAGTTTTTCTTTTTTAATAAATCTGCAAAAATGTCAACAATTCTGTGTTTTTCTGTCAATATGGGGTGCTGTGTGTACATTAATGAGGAAAAAAATGAACTTAAATGATTTTAGCAAATAGCTGCAATATAACAAAGAGTGAAAAATTTAAGGGGGTCTGAATAATTTCTGTACCCACTGTAAGATATAAACGCAGTTAAACTAAACTTGTCATCTTGCTTTTATCCACTATTAGTACGAGCCTGTTGTAGCGAACCCATCCGAATGATGGCCAAATCTTTAGTGATGAGTTTATGAAGTTTATTGTATATCACACAAAAGATGACGCATACATTATCATTCAAGAAAATCACCATAAGAGCTGAATAAAACACAGTACAAGAAGTGCGCATTAAAGTCTTTTATCTATAAACTCTCCCTTGCATTATCATTAACATACACAGCGAACTACACAAAAACACTCGTTACAACTAACAGTAAACCAATATACAGACCTTATGCCTTTTCGGGGGTGCTTAATAAACTGGTAAACTTTATATCCGTAAAACAACTCCGATGGACTGTAATAAAGCACGCGCACGCTCTCTCTGTCGTGACCAGTATCGGTCTGGAGAGGTTCATGTACAGTTTGTACTGATCCATCCTTGAATAATAACTTCAACCACGGTGTCCTCAGTGACTCAGATGGCGGGAGTCTATGGAACCTCGTATGTTCGTTGGTACATCCAACAACAGAACATTTGTAATGTTTTTTGGCACAGACATTGTATATCTCTAGCTGATACAGCGAGTACACAGAAATAGCAGACTCTGTGATTCTCACTCAGGGGTGTGTCTATGCTAACAGGGCAGATCGTCACCAGTCATGGGCGAGGTTTCCCTACTCTTACGTAGGAGTAGGGAAAAATATCAAACAGCGTGTTCTGAGAGATTGAAAATGATAAATAGGGATTATAAAAGTATTGGGTGGATTTTTACCATTATAGGCTGGTTGTTTGCACACACTGTGGACACACATCTGTTCAGACACCTTAAAAAGTGGATTTTGCATTATAGGTCCCCTTTAAAATCCTAAATACATTTACCTTGGTTGCTTTCCCTTTCTGACACATTAACAGCAAATCTTGCAATTGCAATAAGAACATCAGTTAAATTCACTAATTTGAAGAAAAAAAAAAAAAAAAAAAAAAAAAAAAAAACAATTGCAAAATAAACAAATGTAAGTTGTAGCAGATCCAGATTTCTGTTTGGATAACTGGTCAATAGAGTATGACAGATATTATAATATAACCACAGTATGTTTAGGCAATCTTCTCTCCAACAAGCTATTAGTATGACTTAACATGCTGTTAAAGAACAATTAAACAGTGTTAAACTTTTCAGGACCTCAGTTGTGGACTTACTTTGGCTGTTGATATTCTGCTTTCGTTTTCTGAGATAAAGAATCACACAGATGATCAGTGATATGAGGACACACAGAGACACTATTGTGGCAGAGATCACTACTGCTGTCAGATTAATTGTCACTGCTGCACTCGTGTCAATGTTGCCTTCAGTCTGAACAACAGGAATGTCAGTTGTGGTTGGAGCATCTAGAGAAAAGATAAACTTAAATTAATATCATCATATGGTTCAGTTTGATTAGGTTATTTTTTTTTTATCACTATTCAGTCTAGCCACTTGTCTTACCTGTGGGTAATGATATTTTGGAAAGTCTTGTCAATTTCAAGTGTTTTCATTTTTTTTCTCCACATTTTGTTGCCTTATGCTAAAATTTTCTCTCCTTTTTTGGAAAAAAACTACATACCCCATAATGACGTTGAAAAAACAGTTTTGTGTAATCTATGTAAAATTATTAAAAATTAATAAAACTGAAATATCACATTGCATAAGTATTCATACCCTAAACTCATTTGAAGCACCTCTGGCAGCATTTGCAGCCTTTTTTTGGGTATAATGCAGCAAGATTCAGGTCTCTTCTCTCCAGAGATGTTTGGTTTGGTTGGGTTTGGGTTTGTCTGGGCCACTCAAGGACATTCACAGAGTCTTACATTGTTTTGGCTTTGTGCTTGATTGTCCTGCTGGAAGGTGAACCTCAGGTCTGGAGCACTGGACCAAGTTTTCAATAGGGATGTCTCCGTATTTTGTTGCATTCAGCTTTCCTTCTACCCTGACCAGTTCCTCAGTCCCTGCTAGGGCTGTGATGGTGGCAGTTTTGTGGTGTGGTGCGGTGGTTGGGGGTGAGGTGGGGCCTACCGCTCTGTGCTTTGAGAGGGATCTGGGACACAAGCAGGAAAGAGGCCATCTCTTTTCTAATATCTTCATGTTTTCTCCTGATTTTCAAAGCATCTGACACTCGTTGTAAATGGTCTGAAAAGTGGATTTTATCTTCTGCAGGGGCAAGACATTTAGGCTATGTTTGATTTTGCGCTGCCAGAAAAAGTGAAACTAAAATCACTGTGTGAAATGCGCTAAACTTGACACGCCATACCAAGTCTAGTAACAAGCACAAAGTGTGTTAAATAGAATTTGACGTGCAAGCAAATAGGTATCTGTCCTACAGCGTTATTATACTTTACCACAGTAAAGAATGAGAATATAATTAAAAGCAAATCAAAGCAAGAAACGTTTACAATCCCTTGCAAAAATGGGTGAGACCTGAGTGACGATTTGGGAAAAGAAACAAGAGATTCCATGTCGGGTGGTAAAAGAGCATTCACATACGAAAAAAAAAAAAATCATGTCCAATCAATTGAATTTGATCAGATTTACTCCAATTAATGTGTAGAAATATCTCAAAGATGATACAGAGAAATGGGTTGCACCTGAGCTAAATTTCAAATGTCATAGCAAAGGGTCTAAATAGTTATGTCAGAGCGATATTTCAGTTTTTCCCTTTTTAATAAATTATAACAAATCTGGGTTACACTTTAAGACATTCTGTTGACTATAAGTAATGTTTCACCTATACGTCAACATTGAGTATTACCTGAGTATTAGTAGACTTTTAGGGTAGGGGTAGGGTTAGTAGAATAAGTTGATATGTGCAAAGTTACTTTTAGTCAGTAGAATGTCTGTTGGGGAACCATCAAAATAAAGTCTTACCAGATATTAAGCAGACAGTCTACTAATACTAATACTCTAATGAGAGCTAGTTGACATGTAGGTTTGATGTTACTTATAGTCAACAGAATGTCTAAAGGGGACCTTCAAAATAAAGTGTTAATCAAATCTGTATTTTGCTTTGACATTATGGGGTATGGAGTGAAGAATTTTGAGTGAAAGAATTTAAAGCATTTTAGCATAAAGCCGCAACACAACAAAATGTGAAAAAAAATTGAGGGTCTGAATGCAATTTTTACTGTACGAAATGTATCTAACATTTCATAACATATGTAGACACTACTATGAATATTAACCCACATATTCAAGCTGGTTTAAAAACATTAACCTTCTACAAGTTTGTTTAAACATTCACATACTGTATTACCATCACCTTGGAATTACAAGGTTCTATCTGACACTTTTGTCAGAATTGAGTTATTCACACATTCTTATTCTATGACAACATATTTACATTGTGATTTATTTTAAGCTGTGTACATTTTGGGACTTTTTTTTAGAAAACAAAAAGGTTCTACACTGTAAAAAAAAAAAACGAATTTTACGGAAAATAACTGTGATTTTTTTACGGCCATTTTCTTTTATTTTAAATTATACTCAAAACTCTGTAAAATTACAAACAATGTATGTAAATGAACAACTCGGCTGTTATTTTATGTATTATGACACTAATGAAAAATTACAGTAATTCACATATTTTTTACAGAAATTTACTGTATTTTTTATACAGTATGTTTTCTGTTTTCTTAAATTACAAACAAATGTAAAATTACAAAAACAATCAGTAATTAAACAGTAACAAAACAGTTAAATAATAAAATGGTCAAATGAATGGCAGCCAAAAAACCCTGTAGAATTAAAGTGAAATATCCCAATTTAAATAAACCGAAAAACTGTTATTTTACAGGTATTTCCTGAATTATTACGATCAAATACCTTCACTTAAAAAAAAATTTGTTAAAAAATGGTCAATGACTGGCAGCTACGGCTGCCAAACAAAAACTGTAAAATTAAAGTAAAATATCCTAATTTAAATAAACAGAAAAACACAGTTTTTTTTATTTCCTGAATTATTACGATCAAATACCTTCACTGTAAAAAAAAATCCTAAAAAAAATGGTCAATGACTGGCAGCTACGGCTGCCAAACAAAAACTGTAAATTAAAGTAAAATATTCTAATTTAAATAAACCGAAAAACACTGTTATTTTACAGGTATTTCCTGAATTATTACCTTCACTTTAAAAAAATCCTAAAAAAAAGAAAAAGAAAAAAGACGGTCAATGACTGGCAGCTACAGCTGCCAAGCAAAAACCATAAAATTAAAGTAAAATATTTTATTTAAAAAAAAAGTGCAAAAAACTTTAACAAAATTTTTCTGTAAATGTTAAAAATTAATTTTATTTTACAGGTATTTCCTGGTTTGATTCAAATGACTGGCAACAACAGAACATTAAACACTAACAGATCTCTCAAGATCTCAGCATCTTCACTTATTACAGTCTAGACTATTTCTTTTATACAAAGGTTCTTACTCAGAATTAACAAAGATTAAGGTGATGTTTTATTGAAAAAAAAAAGTTTGATGTCACCGTTATGGAGGTAAGCATTTGCTTTAGTTGGACTCTTGACCCTTGACTTTTTCCATGTTAGTTTATCTCTGACTTCTTTAACTGTGTTTCTAATGCATGTTTGTTATAGCAAAAAGTGCAGGAAAAACTCTGATCAGATGATTTTTGCTGCTGATTAATGATATAGTTATCGTGAAGTGGTTTGATTCACTGATGGCACATAGTGTCGGTTTTTTTTTTTTTTTTTGCTATAACAAACATACATCAGAAACACAGTTAAAACAACCAAAAAAATACTAATGTTAAAGAGTCAAGGGTCAAGAGCCCAACTAAAGCAAGCACTGACCACCAGAATGGTGACTTCAAACTTTATTATTTTATTCAATAAAACATCAACATCTAAACCCCTGTTAATTCTTAATAAGAACTTTAATATAAAATATTAAATATTAAATAATAAGTCTGGATTGTAATAAATGAAGATGCTGAGATCTTGAGAGATCTGTTAGTGTTTCATGTTCTGTTGGGATTTAAAGTGTTTCTGTATCGTCACCATTATGCTGGAGAGTAGAGCCTGTGCTTCAGTCCAGGATGAGCCAGAAAACGTACTCAGTTACGAACGTAACCTCGGTTCCCTGAGATACGGAACGAGTACTGCGTATGGGGAAAAACTCCTTTTTTCCTCGATGCTGAAGCCTTTTTCAATAACGCAGTGTAACTGCATGGCCATTGGTTCAAACTGGAAAACTTTTTGAACCAATGACGCCAAAATGGGCGGGGCGACGGGCTATATAAGCGAGCGTTTTGCCATAGGATTTCAGGTCATTCGACTGAAGCGACGACACTGAAGCCGCAGCCGCGTGGCACGGCATAGAACGCAGTACTCGTTCCGTATCTCAGGGAACCGAGGTTACGTTCGTAACCGAGTACGTTCCCTTTCGATACTTCACTCGTACTGCGTATGGGGAACGAATTCAACCGCGCCGTGCCAAGGAAGGGAACGACTGACTTATCTTGGACACCGGAGGGGTCCAGGGGACAAGTGAAGAGGCCGAAGCCTAGAACCCTAAGTTACACTGGCTAGGGGGGAGATGGCCCCTTAGAATAGCATGATGACGGAGCTCGACTGAGGCCGTCATATCATACTGAAAGGACCCGAGCATGCAAGGTCGGAATGTCCAAGTTATAAAATCTGACAAAAGTGGACGGCGAGGACCAGCCGGCTGCCTCACAGATGTCTTTGATGGAGACACCACTAGACCAGGCCCACGAGGAGGCCATCCCTCTAGTGGAGTGGGCTCTTACTCCTATGGGGCAATGGAGGCCCATAGAGGAGTAGCACAGAGCGATAGCATCGACTATCCAATGGGAGAGTCGTTGCTTTGAGACCGGGGACCCTTTGGTGCGGCCACCAAAGCAGACGAAAAGCTGGTCAGATAGCCGAAACGGCTGAGACCGCTCAATGTAGATTCTCAATGCCCTTACCGGGCAGAGTAATTCCAACTCTTGCTCGTCCAACGAGGGAGGCAGTGCTGAGAGGGAAATTACTTGTGCTCTGAACGGGGTCGAGAGCACTTTGGGAACATAGCCATGTCTGGGCTTTAAAATGACTTTCGAGTCGTTGGGCCCAAATTCAAGGCAAGCAGGGCTCACGGAGAGGGCCTGCAGGTCGCCAACACGTTTGACCGATGCTAGAGCAAGTAGCAGAGCGGTTTTGAGTGTTAATGGCCGAAGGTCAGCTGACCGCAGCGGCTCAAAGGGGGGCCCTTTGAGTGCTCTGAGGACCAAAGAAAGGTCCCAGGTGGGGACAGTGAGAGGGCGTGGGGGGTTTAACCGCCTAGCGCCTCTCAGGAAACGCACAATGAGGCTGTGTCGACCCACTGATTGGCCAGCAATCGGAGCGTGGAATGCTGCAATGGCTCATAGTGTCAAATTTCTTAGTATATTAACTGTTAATTTCATATGATTTACTGTGATATTGTGGAGTCATATTATGATAACCTGGTATTCAGATTTTTAAGTCATTATTCAGAAAATGTTTTCAGCTTTCAGAGACATCAATAATCAACATAAGAATCTCAACAATGGTGACAATCAACAAAGCTTTTTTGTGACATTGTGAGTTGATCTGAATTATTTTTTTTTTTGTCACCATTGATTCTTGATGTCTGTGTGAGTCTGTATGACTTTGACACAACATTTTCTGCATAATGATTTAATAAACTTATTTATAGTACTACAGCACTGCAGTAGTATTGACATGTTAAATTACAACTAATATTAAACAATTCAGTCAGAGACCAGACTCTGATATCAGTGAATCAGACCACTTTATGATAATTATACCATCACTTAAAAAGTGACCAACATCATCAGATCTGAGCTTCTCGGTTTTTTTTTTTCAGTCGAAAACTGCACCCAGGAACGTAATCTGTTGACTGGGGAGCAGTGAGCTCTTGGCAAAGTTGACCCTGAGTCCCAGACACTCCAAGTGGCTGAGGAGCACGGATCTGTGATGATCTAGCTCGGTACGTGACTAGGCCAGAATGAGCCAGTCGTCGAGGTAATTCAGAACCCGGATTCCCATCTGTCTTAGAGGGGAAAGCGCCGCGTCCATGCACTTTGTAAATGTGTGAGGAGCTAGGGACAGCCCGAAGGGAAGGACTGTATACTGGTAAGCCACGCCCTCGAATGCGAATCTCAAGAATCGTCTGTGATGGGGGGCTATCTGGATGTGAAAGTAAGCATCTTTCAGATCCAGCGAGAAGAACCAGTCCTCGAGGCAAATCTGCGTGAGGATCTGTTTCAACGTTAACATCTTGAACTTCCGTCTCATGAGGGAGAGGTTCAGGAGTCTGCGATCTAAGATGGGCCTGAGACCGCCATCTTTCTTGGGGACAAGGAAATAACGGCTGTAGAACCCCGATTCGCTCTCTGAGGGGGGAACTATTTCTATGGCTCCCTTTCCTAACAGAGTCATCACTTCGGCGCGGAGGACATGAGCGTCGTCCGAATTCACCAAAGTGGGAATCACCCCGCTGAAACGTGGGGGTCTTCGAGCGAACTGCAGCGAATAACCGTGGTTTATTATCCCCAGAACCCATTTTGACACCCCGGGGATGGCCTGCCAGGCCTCGGCCCGCGTGACAAGGGGTTGAATGGCGTCGGATGACAGACCGCTGTGTAGGGGCCTGTCCACCGACGAATTTGGAAGAGGAAAAATGCTCTCTTTTTGAGAATGTAAATATTTTATCGTGTTCGCCATAACAACGGCGTTTTGCGTGGGCACAACAGCAGTGGGCCCAGGGCGCAGAACAAACACTTTTTCCCCGACACCCGGAACTGAACGGGGTGGTGGGGGACGTAGTCGTGAGAGCTTTCGGGGCGGTCCGGCCGCAGCGGGACTTAGCCCCTTCCTCTTTCTTCCCGTGTGATCAGGAAGACTTTGGAGGCGTCGGGTCCAACACAATCTTAGGTCGTGGGCCCTGGCGTCTCGGGAAGGAAGGGCGTTTAGCGGGACGAGCTCGCTGACGCTGCTCCTTAGGGGGCGCTGCTTGGGAGGTAGAAGGAGCAGGCTTGCTCTGGTGCTGAGTCGGCGCAGTCCTGGGGCGACTCGAGGCAGAGGCTGAGCTGGAGCGCTTGGGCAGGAAGTGTCGCATGGCCTGGGACGACTTCTGCGCTGCGGTGAAGCGCTCAGTAAATCCTTCTACGGCTGGCCCGAAGAGACCGGCTGGAGAGACTGGGGCGTCGAGAAAGGCCACCTCGTCGCTCTCTTTGATCTCGGTCAAGTTGAGCCAGAGGTGGTGCTCTAGCACGACCAGGTTGGCCATGGAACGTCCAATGGCCTGGGCTGTGGCTTTCGTGGCACGCAGGGCTAAATCTGTAGCGCTGCGGAGGTCGCGAAAGGCAGGTGCGTCGGCTCCAGACTCGTCCAGGGAACGGAGGAGCTTGGCCTGGAACACCTGGAGAATGGCCATGGTGTGAAGCGCCGAAGCAGCTTGACCCGCAGAAGAATAAGCTCTGCCAGCCAAGGCAGAGGTCGTTCTGCAGGGCTTAGAAGGAAGGGCTCTCTTGTTCTTCCACCCCACGGCCGCGGGGGGACAGAGATGAGCGGCCACGGCTTCGTCCAGGGGCGGCATGTGCTCGTAACCCTTTTCTTGAGAGCCATCGACTGAAGTGAGAGCTGTGGAAGAGGAAGTGCGTAGGCGGGCTGAGTAGGGAGCGCGCCACGACTTGGTCAGCTCGTCGTGAACTTCAGGGAAGAACGGCGCAGAGCGCTGGCGGGGGGCCTGACGACGACCTGGCGGGAACCACTCGTCCAGTCTGCTGCGCGTTGGCTCTTCAGGTGGAGCCCACTCGAGATCGAGTTCCTCGACGGCCTTAGAGAGGACGCGGAATAACTCGGCGTCCATCCCAGCTCTGGCATCGATGGGCTCCAGTGACGGCAGGTGGGCGGGGTCTTCAGGATCGCCGACCCATTCCTCCGTTTCGGAAGCCGCCAGTGACATGGAGTCATCAAGCGGCTCGTCCTCTGATCCGCCAAAAGAGACGAGGTCGCTCGCTTCAGCCGAGGGACGCAGCTCAGGGCGGGAGAACAAGACAGGGGACGGTTCTCTCGTGGGAGAGGGTGAGGCACACGGGGGCTGAGCCGGCGTGAGCTCACACGACTCCGGGCGCTGAGCCCCTCTGCCCCGCTGTCTCTTCTTCGCGGGTTCGCGAGAAGAAGACGGGAGGGCGCGAGGGGCGGGACCGCTTTCATTGAAGAAAGCGATCCGCGAGCGCAGAGAGGCGAGACTCATACTCTCGCAGTGAGAGCATGAAGTCTCAGTGAGCGCCGCCTCAGCGTGGGACTTGCCCAGGCAAAAGACGCACTCACCGTGCCCGTCATCGTCATGCAGAGGGGCTCTGCATGTGCCACAGTTGTGGCACGGCATTTGCAGCAACGCCGCTGCCGTGAAAACGGCGATTGTGGGGCTCTTTTAGAGCGGCAAGAACCGCTGGAAGGCTCTTTTAGCGGGCGGTAGAACCGCGGGAAGTGCTCTTTTAGGGCGCGCCGGATGGCGGCAGGAGACGCGCTGAGAGGGCGGCCGGAAGCGGGAGGCGGGCGGCTCGAGAGAGCGCTCGAGGGCGGCAGTCTGCGAGGGCGCCGGCGTTGCGATCGGCGATCTCAGCTGGTCCGCTGCAGTGCCTCTTCAACGGCGGAGAGCTCGTTCCAGCAGGCGAAAGCGTTCAGCTCGACGATCCAGCGAAGAGATGCGTTGTCGTCGCTGAAGGAGAGAGAACTGAAATCCTATGGCGAAACGCTCACTTATATAGCCCGTCGCCCCGCCCATTTTGGCGGGCTTCGGCGCGCCGCATCGCCATAGGCTCGCGCAGCTATGCCGCGCCGTCATTGGTTCAAAAAGTTTT
Source organism: Hypophthalmichthys molitrix (assembly GCA_037950675.1). NCBI lineage: Eukaryota > Metazoa > Chordata > Actinopteri > Cypriniformes > Xenocyprididae > Hypophthalmichthys > Hypophthalmichthys molitrix. The sequence continues at coordinate 26,674,464 of CM075507.1, read as the reverse complement.
CCAGTTTGAACCAATGGCCGTGCAGTTACACTGCGTTATTGAAAAAGGCTTCAGCATCGAGGAAAAAAGGAGTTTTTCCCCATACGCAGTACGAGTGAAGTATCGAAAGGGAACATCGGTGTTATGCTGCATGTTGCTTTATTTCAGAGGCTGTAACATATAGTTATATTATTTCACTCATGTGTTTCGCTCTTTCTGGTTAAATGCAAGAGATTCACATTTTACAGTGAATGTGTTTTGTTAATAACAATTCAGGATATACATGTAAAACAACAGTGTTTTTTTCCATAAGAGTGCGCTTTATTTAAATTAGGATAACTGTAAAATAACAGTGTTTTTCTGTAGAACAAATTTAATGAAAATTTCTGTTAAAGTTTTTTACACTTTATTTAAATTAGAATATTTTACTTTAATTTTAAGGTTTTTGTTTGGCAGCCGTAGCTGAAAGTCATTGACCATTTTTTTTTTCGATTTATTTTTTTACATTGTATCTATAAAAGAACCTTATAATTCCAAGTTGGCAAAACAGAACCACAGGATATAATCAACACAACATGACTTAATTTTAACCCAAGCATATTTCACTATATTTATGATCGTAATCCAAAAATGGTTTTGATTAACCTTTTACCACATCTCACATTTTAATAGCATTGCTTAAAATCTTTAAATGTGAATGTCTGTCAGAGAGTCTGTATTGAGACTTTAGGGTTAGAAATATTACATTGAAAACACACCTTTCATCACCAGGACTGCAGAACTGTCAGCTGGGGTTGGAGCATCTGTGATCACTAGAGAACAATAGTAATGATTTAAAATGGAGATTCCACCCTACATATTAATAGCATAGTTTAACTAAAAATCTTTAAATGCGAATGTCTGTCAGAGAGTCTGCATTGAGACATAAAGAGTTAGAAATACTGCATTGAAAACTCACTTTTCATCACCAGCTTCACCTCATAGCAGGTTTTTTCACTCACTCTGCACTGATACCATGATCCATCAGTGTTTACTGCATCCCTTATAAGCAGAGATCCATTCCCTAGTATTCTCGCTCTCTCATACAGAGGCCTCGTGTCTCTCTCTGTGCTGTTTGAGGGCTTGTTTGGAGGACGGTATTGTGATAATTCTGTTGTTTGTTGACCATGAAAGATTTTCCAAGTCACTTGATCAGTTCTGTTGTTTAGAGGATGTTCAGAGCATGGCAGCAACACTGAACAGTTTGGAGTCGCATGGACAGAGTCCAAAGTTTTACACTCTGAAAGCAGAGAAACATATTTATTACAAAAATTTTCATGGGGATTATTTGCTCATTTCAGAAATTGGCATTCTCACCTCTTACACTCAGGTTAAGAACAGTTGCATTAAGGCAGTCCAAATCTTTGTAGACTTCACATTCATAACGGCCTTGATCAGATAAACTGATGTCTTTCAGGTAAAGTGTAACACTACCAGCATCATTTCTCACAGACCATCTCTGATGCTCTGATGCTGGAGAGGTGTCTGAAGACATTAGGATGTCTTTAATCGAGTCAGTTCTGCGTAGTTTCACTGTCAGAGACTCCAGCGGGTGGGTTGTGGTTAGGCAAGAAATAGACATATTGTCGCCCTGAACATAGTTTATGTTCAACCGATGGACCTTCTTGCAGGGTCTCTGTGTCGCCACTGAAAGGAAAAAAAGCAAAATAAGACGTACTGAAAGTGGAACATGGAAACCACAGCGCTTACTGAAATAAACAGCATGCACTTTTTACTAAGTGGTTCAACCTCTAAATGTATTAATACATTTTATGAAATGGGAAAAAGAAAAAAAAATTCACAACCTGATGAACTACTGTCAGTATTTCCTGAAAAGATCCTTTTGAAAGTCAGTGTACAAAAAAAATATAAAATTCATAAATAGACTTTGGAAGAACTTCACAAAAATGTTCCATTTGTTAATGTTAGTTAATGCATTAATGTACATCAACTTACAATGAGCAATACATTTGTTACAGTATTTATTTAACTATGTTAATGTTAGTTTAAAAATACAACTGTTCATTGTTCATGTCTGCTCAGGTCCAATAAATAAAAATAAAAGATACAGGACAACTTCTGATTTTAAGAATCTGTTAGTAAATGTTGACATTAAAGTTAACTACGATTAATAAATGCTTTAGAAGTATTGTTCATTGTTAGTTCATGTTAATTCATGTAGTAAACTAATGTTAACAAATAGAACCGTATTGTAAAGTTTTACCTAGACTTTTATATACATTTTCTACAAATGTAATATCTGGAATCCTTTTGAACCAAATCAACTAGTGATGTTGCCAATGTAATCATAATTAATTGGTTGAGTAATGCAGACACCAACATTTATTGTGTGCTCAGTTGCATATTTTCTTTATTTAAAAAAAAATAAATAAAAAAATTGTTACATATTTTTATACAAAAAAGGTTGCAATTTTCAAATTGCATGTTCAGTATGTAACACATGAATGACAACATGCAAGTCATTATTATGACAATATTTTTCTATTGAGATGCTTTGTAAAAACGTCTACTGTGAAAAGTGCTATATAAATAAAATACACCTGACTTGATATTATTCATATGCATGTCATACCCATGCCACATTTACACGCCCAAAGTACACTGATATTATGCGTTTATCTCATTTGTATGTTGGTTAAAGGAATTTGATTTCATTTAATGGCACTTACCGTTGCAATCTAATAAAGCTGCTATTAGAATATATAGAAGTTGTAAATATGAAGGCTGAAAACTCCCCATCATATACAGATGCTCACTGCAGGACAGCTGAACTCTATATGAGCAAAGGCCAGATCACTTCACTCTAGCAGAGCTGTTTTTTCAGTTACTCTAAATCTGTCACGGAAGTAAATAAGATCTAATCGTGCTCATTTAGAGGCCTTCAGTGAGATTCTGTCTGTGATGGGGAGTTTTTAGCTGTCATATTCCTAAAATTTAAATTTTCTAAAAGCAGCTGTATTAGAAAGCTGCTATTAGAAGTTTTAGAAGTTGGAAATATGAAGACTGAAAACAAAAATCCCATTGCATTGACAGTTTAGAGCAGTTCACTACAGAATGACTGAATAAGAGCACAAGCCACAAGAGCTTTTACATTCACACAATTAATTTCAAACTTTCAAAGTAGGAAATGTGATCTATGCAAAATGTCAGTGACGTGCAATTTTCCACACATTTTAAATCACTGAATAAATTTTCTACATTATTTTGTTATTATAAAAACAATATAATAGTGCAAATAGTTCATTAAACATACTATATATATAAACTAGGGGAGAGAATATTTAAAATGTTTATGAGGTGTTTACTGTTGCTGTAAGGTTCAGTCATGTGTTCAGTCCAGTAGCATTACCGCCTGTTTAAGGCCAAAGACATTTGATCTAGTATTCTGCGCTTAATTGTACCATTTGTCTGTTTGTCTATAACATGCATCAGCTATGGTATGTACAAAATACAAGTACAATTGTAAATATTTAGCACACCATAAAAAAAACAAAACAAAAAAAAAAACAATTGAGAGGAACCAACCCTGAGGACGAATACGTTCAAAAATGTGTGTCTGTGTTAACATCTTGAGTGGGAGCTTGTGAAGGGCCTGGTTCAAGGCACACAGGTCCAAGATTGGTCATAACCCACTGCCTTTTTTGGTTACTATGAAGCAGGACCAGAGGAACCACAGACGTACCTGCAGTGGGGCAGTGAAGTGGAGCACAAAGACTCAACCCAAAAGGCAGAGCTCCAGCCCTCTGGGGATCAAGAGATAGAGGAAACAGCTTCTAACTGCACTAGATGTAAAGTCAGTGGCAGAACAAAGATTATCCACCCAGCCCTCCTTCGGGCCAAGAGCAGCTCCCTTCATCTCTGGGTCGCCCTTCTCAGGGGTGGTGTTTTACAAACTGCTGAGACAGGTGGCGTCAACCTTCTGCAGGGGGCTCGGCGTGCAGTTGAGGTTTTTTTTTGCCGCAGGGGACGGACGCCCTTGGCGACGAGCAGACTGAGGAGCAGCCCATGATGGTCTGGTAGCACGTCGTGGCACGCTCTTCACAGCCCCAGCCTGCTTCTGGACTGCAGAAAACCGCTGGGCGAAAAGGCCACCTTGTGAGATCATCGAGAAAGCGCAGTTTCACGACACCTCACATCTCTGCAAGGTTTAGCCAGGGGGCACTTCTGGACCACCAAGGTGGACATCGTCTGGCCAAGGGCCTGCACTGCGACTTTCATCACGGTCAGACATCATGCACAGTTCCTGCATCAACCTTGGCTCAGAACTACCCTCGTACATTATGAGTGCTTTGGCCTGGTAGACTTGCAGGTGGCCATCGCATGCAGGGCAGAGGCAGCCTGTCCAGCAGCACTATAAGCCATAGCAGCCAGAGCTGCTGTTATCTTAAAGGTGCTGGGCGGGAGTTGAGGATGACACCACCAGGTGGCAGCACTTTGCGGCCTTGCACTGCAACTGCATATTCCACCTGGGGATTGACATCTGATCCTCTGCTGGAGCTCAGAATGAAATGCTAGGTCCCCCATGAGAAGGACCAGCATTTCCATCTGGAAGCATCACATTTTGCGATGTGTTAGAGGAGTGGGGTTCCCACGGAGATGTACTCGGCGGGGGAAGACCTCACTGTAATCTTCAGGTCACCCTGGCTATTCGCTGAAGTAGTCCTCACCCGGATAGAGGATTTAGGTCGGGGCATAGCAGAGGAACTCCGCTTCATTTGAGGTACCCAAGTCTCGAATGAGCATGCATCTAGAGCGCCGAATGTCGTGCAGGGTTGACGTGACAACCCATGCTGTGAATCGACAGCTCGACGGCACACGACACACTGACAAGCGTGAGCCCTTACGAGAAAGGTGAGACGTGACCAGCTTGCTGACGTTGTCATGCTCTCATGCAAGAACAAAAGCCACCCATGAAAGCAGTCTCAGCGACCGAATCCAGAAACATACAGGTGAAATGACGTCTTTACAAAGACACACCCATGTTGCTCTTTTAGTGAAATAATGCTCTTTTCAAGTGCTGAAGCGCACAGGGGAAGGTCGCAGCACAACTGATAGACTGTATCTGTAATCTGCAGCATGCAAAGGCTCTCCTGTGAAGCTGCAGTGGCAGCAGGAAATGCAAGAAAAGCAGGAAGCGACCACCGCTGATGCGCCGTCACACCAACACTGAACACACTCGTAGTCAGACAAAGATGACTGGTTGCTTTAGAGCACAAACGCTCGGCTCTGAAGTGAAAAGGTGAATCTGCGATTGCTTCCTTATATACCCGCTGTGCGGGTAGGGTGTGTCCATTGGCTCTTTTAAGTTTCATTTGAAGGTGATTGGGTTCTCAGGTGAGATCCTAAATTATCAGTTCAGTTCTGACGTAACATTCTGAGTTATGAGTTACCGTGTATATGACATGAACATAGTTTTACCAAATGAAATGGTGAAATGCTCACTACAAGTGGGTTACCATGATCTTCACTTTAAAAAACTGATCCTAATAATTAGTAATTCCTTTAGAAGGATGTTGTAACACTTGAGTCACAAAAAGGTTCAGCCTTTAAAGAGTGCCTTTGGTTTCACTTGAATTTGATGATAATGTTCAACTTGAAGAAAAAGAATGAAAATAAAGCTGCTGCTAAGGATGAGAGCAAAATCTATAATGTCTAATAATGTCTTCAAATTTCTAATTCTTGCAGCCCTTGTATGAGATCTCAGTCATCTGATCAGTGTCATCTGTGTCATGCTCTGACTGTCTCTCACAAAACACATTTCAGTCACAGTCTGTCTTGTATGATAAAAAAGAAAAGAAAAAAGATTGATAAAGTATGATTAAAAATCTTTGTTTATATGAAATCATAATAAAAAAAACATTACACTGAGTAGAACCCCCATTTTTTATATAACTGATTTTCACCTTTAATATACTTTGGCTAAATTACTAAATTAGGACTTTCTCAAATATTTATTTTTTTATTTTTTTATGTTTTAAGCAGATAAATAAGATTAATTTAAATCATCATACATCTCATCTGGTTTGCATGCAGAAGCTTCCATTTGTTCACACCAACTGTTGGAAGTTAAAAAATTCATTAGATTCATTCGAAGAGTTGCATTAAGGCAGTCCAAATCTTTGTAGACTTCACATTCATAACGGCCTTGATCAGATAAACTGATGTCTTTCAGGTAAAGTGTAACACTACCAACATCATTTCTCACAGACCATCTCTGATGCTCTGATGCTGGAGAGGTGTCTGAATACATTAGGATGTCTTTAATCGGGTCGGTTTATGTCAATTTATGTTCAACCGATGGACCTGCTTGTAGGGTCTCTGTGTCGCCACTAAAAGGAAATAAAGAGCAAAACGAGACAGAGTTGAGATGTACCGAGAGAGCCTAGACATGGAAACCACAGCGCTTACAGTGACAAGCAGCATGTACTGTTCACCAACTGGTACTACCTCTAAATGTATTAATAGATTGTATGAAATGAGAACCAAAAATGATTTTGAGATCCATCTTTTCACACTGAGGACAACTGAGGGACTCAAACAAAGGTTCAAACATTCACTGATGCTTCAGAAGGAAACAAGATGCATTAAGAGTTACTTAATTAGTACTGCCCTTCGGAAGCAACAGAAGATACTTGCATGTTTCCCGGAAGACAAATTAAGAACAATTTACCTTGATCTTCGAATTCAAAAAGTTTTCACCCCCCGGCTCTTAATGCATCATGTTTCCTTCTGAAGCATCAGTGAATGTTTGAACCTTGCTTAATAGTTGTGTTTGAGTCCCTCAGTTGTCCTCAGTGTGAAAAGATGGATGTCAAAATCAAACAGTCACTGCTGGAAAGGGTTTAAATATGCAAATAAATAAAATCAAAAAATATATATCTTGAAAACTGAAGAATCTACAGGACCTGTAGGATTTTTCTGAAGAACAGAGCTCAGTTTAACTGCTCAGAACAAACAAGCGACTCATGAACAAACATCACACAACAAACAAAACAGTCGTGGATCATCCAGGTAACCACACACAGTATTAAGAACCAATGGTTCCCAAACTTTTGAACGGGGTTATTTTAATAAATTCAGCTATTTTTTTTGTATTGTGGACTATATGTAGACATCTTTTATTTAAAATATCTTACTCAGGATAGTACTAAATAAAAAATAGCATGCATTTTGTATGATCTCTCTTATTTTGTTAAAATTATTCACATTTTCACAGATTCTGCAAGTGATACTGCTCTTAATGCATCTTGTTTCCTTCTGGAGCATCAGTGAATGTTTGAACCTTTTTTAATAGTTGTGTTTGAGTCCCTCAGTTGTCCTCAGTGTGAAAAGATGGATCTCAAAATTAAACAGTCACTGCTGGAAAGGGTTCAAATATGCAAATAAATGAAAAAATAAAATAAAAAAAATATATATATCTTGAAAACGGAAGAATCTGCAGGACCTGGAGGACACATTTTCACAGATTCTGCAAGTGGTTTCCATATTTTTTCATGCAACTGTATATACATTTTCTACAAATGTACTGTTTGGAGTAATAGTTAAACTTTTGCACACCAATTTTTATTAAAACTGTCCATCATGATGGATTCAGTTCATTTTCTTGCTTTAAAAAAGGAAACAGTTACATATTTTTATACCAAAAGAAAAAAAAAAGGTTAACAGCAATTTCCAAACTGTGCATACAGTAAGTCATTATTACAGAAATAGTTTTCTACAAAGTTGCTTTGAAAAAATGTCCACTGTAAAAATATTTAAATAGAATACACTTGAACTGATATTGATCAAATGCATGTCACACCCATGCCATGTTTACAAAGTAAACTGATATTATGCATATTTCTTGTTTGTATGTTGGTTAAAGTATTTTGGATTTCATATAATGATACTTACCGTTGCAATCTAGCAAAGCTGCTATTAAAACAAATAGAAGTTGGAAATATGAAGGCTGAAAACTCCCCATCATATACAGATGCTCACTGCAGGACAGCTGAACTCTAATGAGCAAAGGCCACATCACTTCACTCTAGCAGAGCTGTTTTCAGCTACTCTAAATGTAATGCGGAAGTAAATAAGATCTAATCATGTGCTCATTTAGAGGCCTTCAGTGAGATTCTGTGATGTGGAGTTTTCAGCCATTATATGTGCAACTTTTAAATCTTCTAGTTGCAGCTAGAAAGCTGCTATTAGACATAAAGCTGCTATTAGAAGACACAGAAGTTGGAAACATGAAGACTGAAAATATGCCATCGCACTGAGTTTAAAGCAGTTCACTGCAGAATGACTGAATATGAGCACAAGCCACAAGAGCTTTTACATTCACAAAGTTGTTTCCAAGGTGCCAAAATAGGAAATGTGATTGTGCAAAATGTCAGACATGTACAATTTTGCACTCATTTCAAAACAAAAATAAATTTGCTACAAAATTTTATGATAAAAACAATATAATAGTGCAAATAATTAATTCCACATAATTAAAGATATAAATTACTGCATTTTCCTTTGTGTTACCATTGGTATATTACACTAGTTTTATTTTATATACATCTTTTTATTTTTTATTCTTTTAATATTTTTTTTATATATTTTTAAACTAAAATTTAGAACAGAGGTTCTCATACTAGGCTCTGGGGCCAACTTAGGGGCCTCAGCAAAGTTCCACAGGAGGACCACAGGATGACTTAAAAGTATTTAAATTAATATATAATCATTTATATAATAAAGAAAATAATGAAATAGTATAAATTATTAATATATTACAACTATCTAACTAATTAAAAATGCTAACAAAAACATACAGTCAATATGTGAACTGAATTTGAAACTGACTTTTGCTGATCTCCCGCACCCCACACTTTGAGAACCACAAACACACAAACACTCAGGGTCAGCCTTCCAAGTGCTTTCGCCAAAACCGTACTTTCGTATTCTTCAAAAAGCTTACGTTGTATGTCCTACGCCTTCCCTATTCAACTGTTACATGTAGTTGCAGTAAAGAGGAGGCAAATACGGAAATCCACAATTAATGGGTCTTTAATCAACGAAGGAGCAGAGTTACAACACTTACACGTTTGAACAACAACAAGAACAGACAAGGAGTGCTAGGAGTGAGTCCAACTTAAAGGGAGTGCTGATGACAGTAAACAGGTGCAGGGAATCCAGGGGAAACGGCAGGAAGGCTGATGAGGGAAGTGAGTTCAGGTGTGCAGACAGAGAGGATCATGGGAACTGGAGTCTGGGAAAGCGTGGTTGTAACATCAACTTACAGAAAAAATGTAACTGGCGCTGCATTCATTCCGTAAGTTGAATAGGGAAGGCGTAGGACATACAGCGTCAGCTTTTTGAAGAATATGAAAGTACGGTTTTGGCGGAACCACTTGGAAGGCGATCATTCGTGTATATAAAACATATAAATTTTTTTCGAAAATGACTGATCGTTTCGCTAGATAAGACCCTTATTCCTCATCTTTTATTGTGTAAAGCCCTTTGAAGCTGCACTGAAACTATAACTTTGACCTTCAACCGTGTGGAGGCCATTGAAGTCCATTATAAGGAGAATAATCCTGGAATGTTTTCATCAAAAACCTTAATTTCTTTTCGACTGAAGAAAGAAAGACATGAACATCGTGGATGACATAAGGGCAAGTAAATTATCAGGAAATTTTTATTTGAAAGTGGACTAATCCTTTAATGTTAACAACATCAGCATTGCGTGACTATGTGTATTTAGTGTGTATTAGTGTTACCTGTAGATTTCAATTTCTGTATTCACTCCACAGTCCGAAGCCTTTTGCTTTTGACTACGGGTGAATCTCCAGTTTTCACTGATGATTGTCATTTAAACCTTTCTGGATTACAATCCACCATCAAAATGATACATTTAATTATTTCAGCTGCTGTGAGAACAGGCTATAAATGATCCGCTACAAGCAGCATCCTCACATGATAAAGCCGACTTTCCAGCGGAAATCCACCAGGTCGATCTTATTATAAAATATTATTACTAGCTTACCGTTGTGAATCGAGCTAAGATAATGAGATAGTTTTGTGTCTGTCTCGGGTGGATTTTAACTGCTCTTTGTAAAAAAAAAAAGAGAAAGTTTTTTCAACCAAGTTGCTAAACTACTCGTTTCAGATTTTGTCGCAGTATGACATCATAGTGCGATGAAAGACCGCCTCAGCAGAAGATCCACGCCTACTTCTGCATGGTTGCCTCTTTAGCCCCGCCAACAAATTTGCATGTCATGTAGTAGTAAATACGGTGGCCGAGAGAGCTCAGTGTGCTGCAAATGAAGAAAACACATGCAAATAGAAAAAACACCAGCAAATAAAGAAAACATCTTCATCAGTTTGACAACACATGCACTGCAAAAGTTCACAACACATGCAAATAGAGAAACACGCTGCAAAAGTCCATAACACATGCAAATAGACAAACGTGCTGCAAAAGTCCACGACACATGCAAATAGACAAACGTGCTGCAAATAGCACATACCAGGCCCAGCGATCTCAAGCCCTTCTGCGATGATCTGAATGATGATGATGATGATGATGATGATGATGATGATTAGGCTACTTTTAGAATTAAATTAATATTTTAATTTGCCCCGCAATAATTAAAACGAAAATGTTATAAGGGAACACATTGACGTACCTGTCTGGGACCGCTGGCTGGGATTGTTCAATGTTTACTCTTCAGTGGCGTGCACCTGAAAGGTGAGTTTTTTTGTTTATACTATTGTTTGTTAACATTTTGATCTTATGTGCATTATAAGCAGGCCTATTTGCAGCGCGTTTGTCTATTTGCATGTGTTGTGGACTTTTGCAGGTCATGTGTTGTCAAACTGATGAAGATGTTTTCTTTATTTGCTGGTGTTTTTTCTATTTGCATGTGTTTTCTTCATTTGCAGCGCGTTGAGCTCTCTCGGCCACCGTAAGTAAATACGAGAAAAGCGCAAACACAGGATTACTCCAGCAACAAAATAGAGATGCCTCTGAGATTTAAAAGATGTTTTGCAGTGCCAAATTGTGAACATTAAGAAAGATTGGATGAACTTTTTTTTTAACTAAATTCCAGACACTGTTTGTTTGTTCACTTAACTTTACTGCACATTCATTTTTAAACAAGACACTGTTCAACGCAGGCTTTTTAGAGATACTGAAAATAAAAGATGCTGTGCTGACTATAAAGTATATAATCGATACTTAAAATTTCAGTTATATGAAATCAAAATTAAAAAAACATTACACAGCATATTACCCAAAATATTTGTGTATAATTGACTTTGCCCCTTTAATATAATTTGTGACAGACAGCTAAATGACTAAATTAGGACTTTCTTATTTAAAAAATAGCACATTAAAAACACAGTAATTCATTTAAATCATCATCATAAATCAACATCTCATCTGATTTGCATTCAGAAGCTTCTGTTTGTTCACACCTGTTGGAAGATAAAGTAAAATAATTCATTTGGTCAAAAAAAAAAAAAAAAAGGTAAATGTATTCTTTGAATTATGTAAATATTTGCAAATGTGTGCATTCTGCATATATGTGGCCATGTTATGAAGTGAGTTAATAAAAGTGTACAAATAACTTGGCAATGCGAGCTACATATCTGTATACATATCTGTATATCTTTTGATGTGGTTTACAAAATTACGCCAGTCATCATATGTTGCAATAACTTACAGGAGGTCATGATGCATGTGTTCTGTTCATCTAAAGAATTGAACGGGACATCAAACCCTGCAAGAGAATTTAATTAAAAACACTTGAACAAGTACATTTTGTTGTATATATTTTATAAGTACTTATGCATGAATATCACTTACCTCCTGAAATTTCACAATAATATACAGAAGACCAGCAGTTCAATTCAACTAGATTTCAAGATACAAAAGTAAGTAGTTTACAATCTGATCAAACTTCTTTGATCAGGATATGGCAGAAAAGTTACAATAAGTCTTTCTTTTCAACATGAGGATTCTCATCACCATGATGACATGATATGGGCTGTATTTCACATCTCATTTCAACACACTTAGAAGAACATTAAAGGGGACCTATTATACCCCTTTTTAAGAAATGTTAAATTAATCTCTGATGTGTGTATGTGAAGTTTTAGCTCAAAATACCCCACAGAGAATTTTTTATAACATGTTAAACTTGCCACTTTTTGGGGTTGAGCAAAAACGCACTGTTTTAGTGTGGGTCTTTTTAAATGCAAATGAGCTGTTGCTCATGGCCTAAGAGGGCGGAGCTTCAAGAGCTGATGCTCCAACTCCGAGTTCCAGTGACAGAACAATCTCACGCACTAATAATCGAAGTCGATAATCTGCTAAGTGTCAGGACCCACTCATTGTCGTAATCATACTTTAGATCTAATATTGTCACATGGAATCGATATTGATGCCGTTGAAATTCTGCAGCAGAGTGACGACATCTCAGATCATTATTTAGTCTTGTGTATACTACATTTAGTCAAGGCAGCTAAACTGCCTCCCTGCCATAAATATGGTAGAACCATCACTTCTACCACTAAAGATCGCTTTCTAAATAATCTTCCTGATCAGTTTCATCGCCTTAGCATACCAGATAGCTTAGAAGACCTCGATGTTGAAACAGAAACTATTGCCTCTGTCTTTTCCAGCACATTAGACTCGATTGCTCCTTTGCGTTTAAAAAAGATTAAGGAAATTAATCCAACGCCGTGGTACGATGAGCACACCCGGGCCCTAAAGGTAGCAGCCAGATAGCCTTAGCATACCAGATAGCTTAGAAGACCTCGATGTTGAAACAGAAACTATTGCCTCTGTCTTTTCCAGCACATTAGACTCGGTTGCTCCTTTGCGTTTAAAAAAGATTAAGGAAATTAATCCAACGCCGTGGTACGATGAGCACACCCGGGCCCTAAAGGTAGCAGCCAGAAAAATGGAGCGCAACTGGAAGAAAACAAAACTAGAAGTTTTTCGCATCTCGTGGAGAGAGAGAATGATTGAGTACAGAAAGGCCTTAAAAACTGCTAGATCTGCCTATTTTTCAAAACTTTTAGAAGAAAATAAGCACAACCCTAGGTATTTATTTGATACAGTGGCTAAATTAACAAGAAATAAAGCTTCAACTTCTGATGTTTCCAAAGAGCACAGCAGTAATGACTTTATGAACTTCTTTACTTGTAAAATTGATAATATTAGAGAAAAAATTATAACCATGCAACCGTCTACTACAGTATTGCGTCAGACAGTGCATTGTAGTGTCCCTGAGGAAAAATTAAATTCATTTACTGCTTTAGGAAAGGAAGAATTGTCTAAACTTATTAAATCATCAAAATCAACAACATGTATGTTAGACCCTATACCGACTAAACTATTGAAAGAGATGCTTCCAGAGATCATAGATCCTCTTCTTAATATCATCAATTCATCTTTATCACTAGGATACGTACCAAAAAGTTTTAAGCTGGCTATTATTAAACCTCTTATTAAAAAACCACAACTTGATCCTAGAGAATTAGTCAATTACAGGCCGATCTCAAATCTCACTTTTCTGTCAAAAATACTAGAAAAGGCAGTATCATCACAACTATGTTCCTTTTTAGACAGAAATAGTATCTGTGAGGATTTCCAGTCAGGATTTAGACCGTACCATAGTACTGAGACTGCTCTCGTTAGAGTTACTAATGATTTGCTCTTATCATCAGATCGTGGTTGTATCTCTCTATTAGTGTTACTGGATCTTAGTGCTGCATTTGACACTATCGATCACAACATTCTTTTAAATAGACTCGAAAATTATGTTGGCATTAGTGGAACTGCATTGTCATGGTTCAAATCATACTTATCTGACCGTTATCAGTTTGTAGTAGTAAACGAAGAGAGGTCGTATCGATCACAGGTTCAATATGGAGTACCGCAAGGCTCCGTACTAGGACCGTTGCTTTTCACTCTGTACATGCTACCCTTGGGAGATATCATTAGGAAGCATGGCGTTAGTTTTCACTGTTACGCTGATGATACTCAGCTCTATATTTCTTCGCGCCCTGACGAAACTTACCAACTCACAAAATTAACAGAATGCATAGCTGATATAAAAAATTGGATGACCAGTAATTTCCTACTTCTAAATTCAGAAAAAACAGAGATTCTAATTTTTGGACCAAAAACCTCTTCACGTAATAACCTAGAATACTGTCTAACACTTGATGGCTGCTCTGTTAAGTCTTCGTCGTCCGTTAGGAACCTGGGTGTGCTCTTTGATACCAATCTTTCATTTGAAGGCCATGTTACTAGCATCTGTAATACCGCATTCTTCCATCTTAAAAATATATCTAAACTACGACATATGCTCTCAATGAAAAATGCAGAACAGTTAGTTCATGCGTTCATGACCTCAAGGCTAGATTACTGTAACGCTCTACTGGGTGGTTGTTCCGCTCACCTGATAAATAAACTACAGCTCGTACAAAATGCAGCAGCTAGAGTTCTTACTAGAACTAGGAAGTATGACCATATTAGCCCAGTTCTGTCAACACTGCATTGGCTTCCTGTTAAACATCGTATAGATTTTAAAATCTTGCTAATTACTTACAAAGCACTAAATGGTTTAGCTCCCCAGTACCTGAGCGAGCTCTTAAAGCATTATAGTCCTTCACGTCTATTGCGATCTCAGGACTCAGGCCAGCTGATAATACCTAGAATATCAAAATCAACCGCAGGTGGTAGATCCTTCTCCTATCTGGCACCTAAACTCTGGAACAATCTTCCAAGCATTGTTCGGGAGGCAGACACACTCTGTCAGTTTAAATCTAGACTAAAAACGCATCTCTTTAACCTGGCATACACATAACACATTATCAATTTATATTTTCAAATCCGTTAAAGGATTATTAGGCTGCATAAATTAGGTCAGCCGGAACCGGGAACACTTCCTATAACACCAGATGTACTCGTTACATCAGAAGAAGAATGGCATCTACGCTAATATTAGTCTTTCTGTTTATCCCGAGGTTTACCGTAGTCAACCAGATCCGGGCCGTATCCAGGTGAGACCGAGGACCGGCGCCTTGACGCGACCACAACGTAGCCCTGAAGTATCAGCAGAGATTGAGTCAACTAGATCATCCATTGTGAAGGCCTCATCGACACAACAGCCAGTGGCACAGCTCCTCAACAAACCGTCCATACCGGTGTGATGAATACAATCCTCAACTGGACTGAACTGGAATAAATACTTTGAATGTTGCGATCCTATCAGACATAAGATAGCAACCTGAATCGTAACAAAGCACTGTTCGCCAGAGGAGAACTGGCCCCCCGACTAAGCCTGGTTTCTCCCAAGGTTTTTTTCTCCATTTTAACACAGAAGTCTATTTGCCACCTGTTTGCCATCTGATGTCACCTGTTGGAGTTTGGGTTCCTTGCCGCTGTCGCCTTTGGCTTGCTTAGTTGGGGACACTTGACATTTGATATTCAACAGTGCTTTGATCTGCCGACATTGACACTATTCTTTAAGAGCTGCTGTGCAGCTAAAATGATATACCAGTTATCAATGTTAAGCTGCTTTGACACAATCTGCATTGTAAAAAGCGCTATATAAATAAAGGTGACTTGACTTGACTTGACTAATAATGTCAGAAACTCTCTGCAGCTGTGTTTAGTTCGAATCGGAGTCTGAAAATGATACCAACAGAGCCAGAGAATATATGCTGCATGGAGATAAGATATACAGTGGGTACGGAAAGTATTCAGACCCCCTTAAATTTTTCACTCTTTGTTATATTGCAGCTATTTGCTAAAATCATTTAAGTTCATTTTTTTCCTCATTAATGTACACACAGCACCCCATATTGACAGAAAAACACAGAATTGTTGACATTTTTGCAGATTTATTAAAAAAGAAAAACTGAAATATCACATGGTCCTAAGTATTCAGACCCTTTGCTCAGTATTTAGTAGAAGCACCCTTTTGATCTAATACAGCCATGAGTCTTTTTGGGAAAGATGCAACAAGTTTTTCACACTTGGATTTGGGGATCCTCTGCCATTCCTCCTTGCAGATCCTCTCCAGTTCTGTCAGGTTGGATGGTAAACGTTGGTGGACAGCCATTTTTAGGTCTCTCCAGAGATGCTCAATTGGGTTTAAGTCAGGGCTCTGGCTGGGCCATTCAAGAACAGTCACGGAGTTGTTGTGAAGCCACTCCTTTGTTATTTTAGCTGTGCGCTTAGGGTCATTGTCTTGTTGGAAGGTAAACCTTCGGCCCAGTCTGAGGTCCTGAGCACTCTGGAGAAGGTTTTCGTCCAGGATATCCCTGTACTTGGCCGCATTCATCTGTCCCTCGATTGCAACCAGTCGTCCTGTCCCTGCAGCTGAAAAACACCCCCACAGCATGATGCTGCCACCACCATGCTTCACTGTTGGGACTGTATTGGACAGGTGATGAGCAGTGCCTGGTTTTCTCCACACATACCACTTAGAATTAAGGCCAAAAAGTTCTATCTTGGTCTCATCAGACCAGAGAATCTTATTTCTCACCATCTTTAGCAAACTCCATGCGGGCTTTCATGTGTCTTGCACTGAGGAGAGGCTTCCGTCGGGCCACTCTGCCATAAAGCCCCGACTGGTGGAGGGCTGCAGTGATGGTTGACTTTCTACAACTTTCTCCCATCTCCCGACTGCATCTCTGGAGCTCAGCCACAGTGATCTTTGGGTTCTTCTTTACCTCTCTCACCAAGGCTCTTCTCCCCCAATAGCTCAGTTTGGCCGGACGGCCAGCTCTCGGAAGGGTTCTGGTTGTCCCAAACGTCTTCCATTTAAGGATTATGGAGGCCACTGTGCTCTTAGGAACCTTAAGTGTAGCAGAATTTTTTTTGTAACCTTGGCCAGATCTGTGCTTTGCCACAATTCTGTCTCTGAGCTCTTCAGGCAGTTCCTTTGACCTCATGATTCTCATCTGCTCTGACATGCACTGTGAGCTGTAAGGTCTTATATAGACAGGTGTGTGGCTTTCCTAATCAAGTCCAATCAGTATAATCAAACACAGCTGGACTCAAATGAAGGTGTAGAACCATCTCAAGGATGATCAGAAGAAATGGACAGCACCTGAGTTAAATATATGAGTGTCACAGCAAAGGGTCTGAATACTTAGGACCATGTGATATTTCAGTTTTTCTTTTTTAATAAATCTGCAAAAATGTCAACAATTCTGTGTTTTTCTGTCAATATGGGGTGCTGTGTGTACATTAATGAGGAAAAAAAAAATGAACTTAAATGATTTTAGCAAATGGCTGCAATATAACAAAGAGTGAAAAATTTAAGGGGGTCTGAATACTTTCTGTACCCACTGTAAGATATAAACGCAGTTAAACTAAACTTGTCATCTTGCTTTTATCCACTATTAGTACGAGCCTGTTGTAGCGAACCCATCCGAATGATGGCCAAATCTTTAGTGATGAGTTTATGAAGTTTATTGTATATCACACAAAAGATGACGCATACATTATCATTCAAGAAAATCACCATAAGAGCTGAATAAAACACAGTACAAGAAGTGCGCATTAAAGTCTTTTATCTATAAACTCTCCCTTGCATTATCATTAACATACACAGCGAACTACACAAAAACACTCGTTACAACTAACAGTAAACCAATATACAGACCTTATGCCTTTTCGGGGGTGCTTAATAAACTGGTAAACTTTATATCCGTAAAACAACTCCGATGGACTGTAATAAAGCACGTGCGCTCTCTCTCTCTCTCTGTCGTGACCAGTATCGGTCCGGAGAGGTTCATGTACAGTTTGTACTGATCCATCCTTGAATAATAACTTCAACCACGGTGTCCTCAGTGACTCAGATGGCGGGAGTCTATGGAACCTCGTATGTTCGTTGGTACATCCAACAACAGAACATTTGTAATGTTTTTTGTAGACATTGTATATCTCTAGCTGATACAGCGAGTACACAGAAATAGCAGACTCTGTGATTCTCACTCAGGTAACTATACTGTCTATGCTAACAGGGCAGATCGTCACCAGTCATGGGCGAGGTTACCCTACTCTTACGTAGGAGTAGGGAAAAATATCAAACAGCGTGTTCTGAGAGATTGAAAATTATAAATAGGGATTATAAAAAAAAGTATTGGGTGGATTTTTACCATTATAGGCTGGTTGTTTGCACACACTGTGGACACACATCTGTTCAAACACCTTAAAAAGTGGATTTTGCATTATAGGTCCCCTTTAAAATCCTAAATACATTTACCTTGGTTGCTTTCCCTTTCTGACACATTAACAGCAAATCTTGCAATTGCAATAAGAACATCAGTTAAATTCACTAATTTGAAGAAAAAAAAAAAGAAAAAAAAACAATTGCAAGTTGTAGCAGATCCAGATTTCTGTTTGGATAACTGGTCAATAGAGTATGACAGATATTATAATACAACCACAGTATGTCTAGGCAATCTTCTCTCCAACAAGCTATTAGTATGACTTAACATGCTGTTAAAGAACAATTAAACAGTGTTAAACTTTTCAGGACCTCAGTTGTGGACTTACTTTGGCTGTTGATTTTGTTCGTTCCTTTTTTGAAATAAAGAATCACACAGATGATCAGTGATATGTGGACACACAGAGACACTATTGTGGCAGAGATCACTACTGCTGTCAGATTAGCTGTTACTGCTGCACTTCCGTCAATGTCAGCTGGGGTTGGAGCATCTAGAGAAAAGAGAAACTTAAATTAACATCATCATATGGTTCAGTTTGATTAGGTTATTTTTTTTTATCACTATTCAGTCTAACCACTTGTCTTACCTGTGGGTAATGATATTTTGGAAAGTCTTGTCAATTTCAAGTGTTTTCATTTTTTTCTCCACATTTTGTTGCCTTATGCTAAATTTTTTTTCTCTTTTTTCACATCAATCTATACTCCATACCCCATAATGACGTTGAAAAAACAGTTTTGTGATATCTATGTCAAATTATTAAAAATAATAAAACTGAAATATCACATTGCATAAGTATTCATACCCTAAACTCATTTGAAGCACCTCTGGCAGCATTTGCAGCCTTTTTTTGGGTATAATGCAGCAAGATTCAGGTCTCTTCTCTCCAGAGATGTTTGGTTGGGTTTGGGTTTGTTCAAGGACATTCACAGAGTCTTACACTGTTTTGGCTTTGTGCTTGATTGTCCTGCTGGAAGGTGAACCTCAGGTCTGGAACACTGGACCAAGTTTTCAATAGGGATGTCTCCGTATTTTGTTGCATTCAGCTTTCCTTCTACCCTGACCAGTTCCTCAGTCCCTGCTAGGGCTGTGATGGTGTCAGTTTTGTGGTGTGATGCGGTGGTTGGGGGTGAGGTGGGGCCTACCGCTCTGTGCTTTGAGAGGGATCTGGGACACAAGCAGGAAAGAGACCATCTCTTTTCTAATATCTTCATGTTTTCTCCTGATTTTCAAAGCAACTGACACTTGTTGTAAAAGGTCTGAAAAGCGGATTTTATTTTCTGCAGGGGCAAGACATTTAGGCTAATGTTTGATTTTGCGCTGCCAGAAAAATCAAAACTAAAATCACTGCGTGTGTAATGCGCTATACAAATAAACTTGACACGCCATACCAAGTCTAGTAACAAGCACAAAGTGTGTTAAATGGAATTTGACGTGCAAGCAAATAGGTATCTGTCCTACCGCATTATTATACTTTAGCGTTATTATATATTATTTATTATATATTATTATTATATTTTGCGTTATTATATTTCAGGTGGTAAAAGAGCATTCACATACAAAAAAAAATAAAATCATGTCCAATCAATTGAATTTGATCAGATTTACTTCAATCAATGTGTAGAAATATCTCAAAGGTGATACAGAGAAATGGGTTGCACCTGAGCTAAATTTCAAATGTCATAGCAAAGGGTCTAAATAGTTATGTCAGTGCGATATTTCAGTTTTTTCCTTTTTAATAAATTATAACAAATCTGGGTTACATTTTAAGACATTCTGTTGACTAGAAGTAATGTTTCACCTACGTGTCAACATTAGAGTATTACCTGAGTATTAGTAGACTTTTAGGGTAGGGGTAGGGTTAGTAGAATAAGTTGATATGTGCAAAGTTACTTTTAGTCAGTAGAATGTCTGTTGGGGAACCATCAAAATAAAGTCTTACCAGATATTAAGCAGACAGTCTACTAATACTAATATTCTAATGAGAGCTAGTTGACATGTAGGTTTGATGTTATTTATAGTCAACAGAATGTCTAAAGGGGACCTTCAAAATAAAATGTTATTCAAATCTGTATTTTGCTTTGACATTATGGGGTATGGAGTGAAGAATTTTGAGTGAAAGAATGAGTGAAAGAATTTAAAGCATTTTAGCATAAAGCCGCAACACAACAAAATGTGAAAAAAAATTGAAAAGGTCTGAATGCAATTTTTACTGTACGAAATGTATCTAACATTTCATAACATATGTAGACACTACTATAAATATTAACCCACATATTCAAGCTGGTTAAAAAACATTAACCTTCTACAAGTTTGTTTAAACATTCACATACTGTATTACCATCACCTTGGAATTTCAAGGTTCTATCTGACACTTTTGTCAGAATTGAGTTATTCACACATTCTTATTCTATGACAACATATTTACATTGTGATTTATTTTAAGCTGTGTACATTTTGGGACTTTTTTTAGAAAACAAAAAGGTTCTACACTGTAAAAAAAAAAAAAATCCTAATTTTACAGAAAATAACTGTGATTTTTTTTACGGTCATTTTCTTTTATTTTAAATTATACTCAAAACTCTGTAAAATTACAAACAATGTATGTAAATTAACAACTCGGCTGTTATTTTATGTATTATGACATTAATGAAAATTTACAGTAATTCACATATTTTTTACAGAAAATTTACTGTATTTTTTATACAGTATGTTTTCTGTTTTCTTAAATTACAAACAAATGTATGTAAAATTACAAAAATAATCAGTAATTAAACAGTAACAAAACAGTTAAATGATAAAACAGTCAAATGAATGGCAGCCAAAAAACCCTGTAGAATTAAAGTAAAATATCCTAACTTAAATAAACTGAAAAACTGTTATTTTACAGGTATTTCCTGAATTATGATCAAATACCTTCACTTTAAAAAAAATAGTTAAAAAATGGTCAATGACTGGCAGCTACGGCTGCCAAACAAAAACTGTAAAATTAAAGTAAAATATCTTAATTTAAATAAACCGAAAAACACTGTTATTTTACAGATATTTCCTAAATTATTACCTTCGCTTTAAAAAAATACTAAAAAGAAAAAAAGACGGTCAATGACTGGCAGCTACGGCTGCCAAACAAAAACCATAAAATTAAAGTAAAATATTTTAATATAAATAAAGTGCAAAAAACTTTAACAAAATTTTTCTGTAAATGTTAAAAATTAATTTTATTTTACAGGTATTTCCTGATTTGATTCAAATGACTGGCAACAACAGAACATTAAACACTAACAGATCTCTCAAGATCTCAGCATCTTCACTTATTACAGACTATATATAGACTATTTCTTTTATACAAAGTTTCTTACTGAGAATTAACAAAGATTTAGATGTTGATGTTTTATTGAAAAAAAAAGTTTGATGTCACCGTTATGGAGGTAAGCGTTTGCTTCAGTTGTGCTCTTGACCCTTGACTTTTTCCATGTTAGTTAATCTCTGGCTGCTTTAACTGTATTTCTAATGCATGGTTGTCAAGTCAAGTCACCTTTATTTATATAGCGCTTTTTACAATGCAGATTGTGTCAAAGCAGCTTAACATTGATAACTGGTATATCATTTTAGCTGCACAGCAGCTCTTAAAGAATAGTGTCAATGTCGGCAGATCAAAGCACTGTTGAATATCAAATGTCAAGTGTCCCCAACTAAGCAAGCCAAAGGCGACAGCGGCAAGGAACCCAAACTCCAACAGGTGACATCAGATGGCAAACAGGTGGCAAATAGACTTCTGTGTTAAAATGGAGAAAAAAACCTTGGGAGAAACCAGGCTTAGTCGGGGGGCCAGTTCTCCTCTGGCGAACAGTGCTTTGTTACGATTCAGGTTGCTATCTTATGTCTGATAGGATCGCAACATTCAAAGTATTTATTCCAGTTCAGTCCAGTTGAGGATCGTATTCATCACACCGGTTGTTATAGCAAAAAGTGCAGGAGAAGCTCTGTTCAGATGATTTTGGTTGTTGTTTAATGACGTAGTTATCATGAAGTGGTTTGATTCACTGATAGCACAAAGTGTCAAATTTCTCAGTATGTTAACTATTAATTTCGTATGTTTTACTGTGATATTTGGGAAATCATATGATGACCTGGTTTTCAGATTTTTAAGTCATTATGTAGAAAATGTTTTCAGCCATTTTTTTTTTTTTTTTTTTTCTTTGGGAGCACAGAGACATCAATAATCAACATATGAATCTCAATAATGGTGACAATCAACAAAGCTATTTTGTGACATTGTGAGTTGATCTGAATTTTTTTTTTTTTTTTTTTGTCATTATTGTTGAGATTCATACGCTGATTCTTGATGTCTGTGCGAGTCTGCATAATGGTTTAATAAAATTGTTTATAGTATTACAGCACTGCGGTAGACATGTTAAATTACAGCTAATATTAAACAATTCAGACAGAGACCAGACTGTGGTATCAGTGAATCAGACCACTTTATGATGACTACACCATCACTTAAAGAGTGACCAACATCATGAGATATGAGTTTTTCTTGCGCTTTTTTTTTTTTTTTTTTGTTATAACTAACGTGTTAAAGAGTCAAGGGTCAAGAGCCCAACTAAAGTAAGCACTGACCACCAGAATGGTGACTTCAAACTTTATTATTTCATTCAATAAAACATCAACATCTAAACCTCTGTTAATTCTTTTAAGAACTTTAATAAGTCTGGATTGTAATAAATGAAGATGCTGAGATCTTGAGAGATCTGTTAGTGTTTCATGTTCTGTTGGGATTTAAAGTGTTTCTGTATCGTCACCATTATGCTGGAGAGTAGAGCCTGTGCTTCAGTCCAGGATGAGCCTGAAAACATTGGTGTTATGTTGCATGTTGCTTTATTTTGGAAGTTGTAACATATAGTTATGTTAATTCACTCATGTGTGCTCTTTCTGGTTAAATACAAGAAATTCACATTTTACAGTGAATGTGTTTTATTAACAACAATTCAGGATATGACTGCTTTCTTGATGATCTCACAAGGTGGCTTTTTCGGTGATGCTGTTGAGAACTGTGTCCAGCGGTTTTCTGCAGTCCAGAAGCAGGCTGGGGCTGTGAAGAGCGTGCCACGACGTGCTACCAGATTGTCATGGGCTGCCCCTCAGTCTGCTTGTTGCCAAGGGCTTCCATCCCCTGCGGCAAAAAACCTCAACTGCACGCCGTTTGTAAAACACCACCCCTGAGAAGGGCGACCCAGAGATGGAGGGAGCTGCTCTTGCCCTGAAGGAGGGCTGAGTTAGAAGCTGTTTCCTCTATCTCTTGATCCTAAGAAGGCTGGAGCTCTGCCTTTTGGGTTGAGTCTTTGTGCTCCACCTTGCTGTCCCACTGTGGCTACGTCTGTGGTTCCTCTGGTCCTGCTTTTTAGTAACCAAAAAAGGCAGTGGGTTATGTCCAATCTTGGATCTGTGTGCCTTGAACCAGGCTCTTTACAAGCTTCCATTCAAGATGTTAACACAGACACGCATTTTTGAACGTTTTCGTCCTCAGGATTGGTTTGCAGAGATCAACCTAAAGGCTGCATACTTTCGTTTTTGGATTGTCTTCTGACACAGGCCATTTCTACGCTTTGTGTTTGAGGGTCGAGCATATCAGTTCAGAGTCCTCCCCTTCCCCCTTCCCTGTTACCTCGTGTCTTCATGAAAGTTGTGGAGGCGGCCCATGTTCCTATGAGGGACCATGGCATCGCATTCATACTGGCCCAGTCGCAAGCTCAGTTGTGCAAACACAGAGACCTGGTTCTTCAGCACCATCTGGGGCTTCTGTGCAGAGGATCTCTTTTTCTTTTTCTCTATTCATTCAAGGGCAAGAATGCGGTTCCACTGAAACTGTATCAGAGGCACCTGGGGCATATGGTATCCGTGAGCGGCGTGACTGCGGCTGGATTGCTTCATATGAGACCAATTCAGTATTGGCTTCACGACTAATTCCCGAGCATTACAAGTCAGGTATTAGAAGGAAAGGAACACATCAGTGAACAGTAGTCATGTAAATGAAAAATATGCATAGAAATATAAATTTGTGAATGCAGTGTAGTATAGCAATATGCGCTAACAAAGTAAATAGGGTCAATTTTGATTTCATGCCGACTTTAAACAGGCGGTACTGCTAATGGACTGAACACATGACTGAACCTTACAGCAACAGTGAACATCTCATAAACATTTTAAATATTCTCTGCCCTACTTTATATATATATAGTATGTTTAATGAATTATTTGCACTATTATATTGTTTTTATGATAACAAAATAATGTAGAAAATGTATTCAGTGATTTAAAATGTGTGCAAAATTGCGCATCACTGATATTTTGCATAGATCACTTCCTACTTTGAAAGTTTGAAATTAATTGTGTGAATGTAAAAGCTCTTGTGGCTTGTGCTCTTATTCAGTCATTCTGCAGTGAACTGCTTTAAACTGTCCATGCAATGGGGTTTTTGTTTTCAGTCTTCATATTTCCAACTTCTAAATCTTCTAATAGCAGCTTTCTAATACAGCTGCTTTTAGAAAATGTAAATTTTGGGAATATGACAGCTAAAAACTCCCCATCACAGACAGAATCTTACTGAAGGCCTCTAAATGAGCACGATTAGATCTTATTTACTTCCGTGACAGATTTAGAGTAACTGAAAAAACAGCTCTGCTAGAGTGAAGTGATGTGGCCTTTGCTCATATAGAGTTCAGCTGTCCTGCAGTGAGCATCTGTATATGATGGGGAGTTTTCAGCCTTCATATTTACAACTTCTATATCTTCTAATAGCAGCTTTATTAGATTGCAACGGTAAGTGCCATTAAATAAAATCAAATCCCTTTAACCAACATACAAATGAGATAAACGCATAATATCAGTGTACTTTGGGCGTGTAAATGTGGCATGGGTATGACATGCATATGATTAATATCAAGTCAGGTGTATTTTATTTATATAGCACTTTTCACAGTGAACATTGTTTCAAAGCATCTCAGTAGAAAAATATTGTCATAATAATGACTTGCATGTTGTCATTCATGTGTTACATAGTGAACATGCAATTTGAAAATTGCAACCTTTTTTGTATAAAAATATGTAACAATTTTTTTTAAAGAAAAAATGCAACTGAGCAACATCACTAGCTGATTTGGTTCAAAAGAATTCCGGACATTACATTTGTAGAAAATGTATATAAAAGTCTATGTAACACTTTACAATAAGGTTCTATTTGTTAACATTAGTTTACTACATGAATTAATATGAACTAACAAGGAACAATACTTCTAAAGCATTTATTAATTTTAGTTAACTTTTACTAACAGATTCTTAAAATCAGAAGTTGTCCTGTATCTTTTATTTTAATTTACTGGACCTGAGCAATCATGAACAATGAACAGTTGTATTTTTTAATTTTTAACATTTTTTTATTAACATTAACATAGTTAAATAAATACTTTAACAAATGTATTGCTCATTGTAAGTTGATGTACATTAATGCATTAACTAACATTAACAAATGGACCATTTTTGTAAAGTTCTTCCAAAGTCTATTTGTGAATTTTATATTTTTCAAAAGGATCTTTTCAGTAAATACTGACAGTAGTTCATCGGGTTGTGAATTTTTTTTCTTTTTTTTTTTTTTTCCATTTTGTAAAATGTATTAATACATTTAGAGGTTGAACCACTTAGTAAAAAGTACATGCTGTTTATTTCAGTAAGCGCTGTGGTTTCCATGTCTCGGCTCTTTTTTTCCTTTTAGTGGCGACACAGAGACCCTGCAAGAAGGTCCATCAGTTGAACATAAACTATGTTCAGGGTGACAATATGTCTATTTCTTGCCTAACCACAACCCACCCGCTGGAGTCTCTGACAGTGAAACTACGCAGAACTGACTCGATTAAAGACATCCTAATGTATTCAGACACCTCTCCAGCATCAGAGCATCAGAGATGGTCTGTGAGAAATGATGCTGGTAGTGTTACACTTTACCTGAAAGACATCAGTTTATCTGATCAAGGCCGTTATGAATGTGAAGTCTACAAAGATTTGGACTGCCTTAATGCAACTCTTCTTAACCTGAGGGTCAGAGGTGAGAATGCCAATTCCTGAAATGAGCAAATAATCCCCATGAAACCTATTGTAATAAAAATGTTTCTCTGTTTTCAGAGTGTGAAACTTTGGACTCTACAGAAAAACACTGTTATTTTATACATATATTCTGAATTGTTATTAACAAAACACATTCACTGTAATATGTGAATTTCTTGTATTTAACCAGAAAGAGCACACATGAGCGAATTAGTATAACTATATGTTACTGCCTCTGAAATAAAGCAATATACAGCATAACACCAATGTTTTCTGGCTCATCCTGGACTGAAGCACAGGCTCTACTCTCCAGCATAATGGTGACAATACAGAAGCACTTTGATGTTTTATTGAATAAAATAATAAAGTTTGAAGTCACCATTCTGGTGGTCAGTGCTTGCTTTAGTTGGGCTCTTGACCCTTGACTCTTTAACATTAATGTTTTGCTGGCTGCTTTAACTGTGTGTTTCTGATACATTTTTGTTTTAGCAAAAGAAAAAAAAAAAAAGAAAATGTTGTGTCAGAGTCATGCAGACTCACACAGACATCAAGAATCAGTGTATGAATCTCAACAATGGTGACAAAAACAAAAAAAAAAATTCAGATCAACTCCCAATGTCACAAAAAAGCTTTGTTGATTGTCACCATTGTTGAGATTCTTATGTTGATTATTGATGTCTCTGTGCTCCCAAAAAAATAAATTAATTAAAAATCTGAATACCAGGTCATCATATGATCCCACAATCACAGTAAATCATATGAAATTAACAGTTAATATACTAAGAAATTTGACACTATGTGTTCCCTTTCGATACTTCACTCGTACTGCGTATGGGGAAAGGTCTCCTTTTCCCCGTTACTGAAGCCTTTTTCAATAACGCAGTGTAACTGCATCGTCATTGGTTCACTCATAGAAAGTTGTTGAACCAATGACGGCGCGGCCTAGCTGCGCGACCTATGGCGACAAAGCGCGCGAAGAAGCCCGCCAAAAAGGGCGGGGCTTACAGCTATATAAGCAGGCATTTCGCCATAGGATTTCAGTTCTCTCTCCTTCAGCGACGACATCGCACCTCTTCGCTGATCTCCGAGCTGAAGCCTTCGCCGCCTGAAGCAAGCTCTCGCCGCCGTCGAAGAGGCTCCCGCAGCGGATTGAGCTGAGCTCGCCGGACGACGCCGGTGCCCTCGTAGACTGCCGTAGACTGCCGCCCCGAGCGCCGTTCTCGAGACGCCCGCTTCCCGCTTCCGGCCGTCCTTCAGCACGTCTCCTGCCGCCATCCGGCGCGCCTATTAGAGCTTTTCCCCCACGGCTCTCGCCGCTCTAAAAGAGCTTCCAGCGGCCCTCGCCGCTCTAAAAGAGCACCCCAAACGCCGTTATCACGGCGGCGGCGTTGCTGCAAATGCCGCGCCACTCTTGTGGCACATGCAGAGCCCCTCTGCATGACAACGACGGGCACGATGAGTGCGTTGGCTGCCTGGGCAAGTCCCACGCGGACGCCGCGCTCACCGGGACCTCATGCTCTCACTGCGAGAGCATGAGTCTAGCCTCTCTGTGCTCGCGGATCGCTTTCTTCACTGAAGGCGGTCCCGCCGCTCGCGCCCTCCCGTCTTCTTCCTCCCGCGAGCCGGCGAGGAAGAGACAGCGGGGTAAAGCGGTTCAGCGCCCGGAGTTGTGCGAGCTCACGTCGGCTCAGCCCCCGCGTGCCTCGCCCTCTCCCTCTAGAGAGCAGTCCCCCGTCTTATTCTCCCGCCCTGACCTGCGTCCCTCTGCAGAGGCGAGCGACCTCGTCTCATTCGGCGGATCGGACGAAGAGCCGCTTGATGACTCTATGTCTCTCGCGGCCTCCGAGACGGAAGGATGGGCCGGTGAACCAGAGGACCCCGCCCACCTACCTTCACTGGAGCCCATTGACTGCAAGTCGGGAATGGACGCCGAACTTCTCCGCGTCCTCTCCAAGGCAGTAGAGGAACTGGACCTCGAATGGGCCCCACCAGAAGAGCCATCACGTAGCAGGCTTGACGAGTGGTTCCTGCCAGGTCGTCGTCAGACCCCTCGTCAACGCTCTGCCCCGTTTTTCCCAGAGGTGCACGACGAGCTGACAAAGTCGTGGCGCGCCCCCTATTCTGCCCGCCTACGCACTACACACCAATCAGCTCTCACCACTGTGGACGGCGCTAAAGAGAAGGGCTATGAGCACCTACCACCCCTGGATGAAGCAGTGGCGGCTCACCTCTGTCCACCCGCGGCTGTGGGCTGGAAAACTAAGAGGGCTCTTCCATCCAAGCCCTGCAGGACCACCTCTGCCCTGGCTGGCAGAGCCTACTCATCTGCAGGCCAGGCTGCCTCAGCGCTACACACCATGGCTATCTTCCAGGTGTTTCAAGCCAAGCTCCTCCGCTCCCTGGACGAGTCCGGCATCGATGCACCTGCCTTCCGTGACCTCCGCAGCGCCACCGACTTAGCCCTGCATGCCACAAAGGCCACAGCCCAGGCCATTGGACGATCCATGGCCAGCCTGGTCGTGCTTGAGCGCCATCTATGGCTCAACTTGACCGAAATTAAGGACCTGGACAAGACGGCCTTCTTGGACGCCCCGGTTTCTCCCTCCGGTCTCTTTGGGCCAGCGGTAGAGGGCTTCACAGAACGCTTCACTGCAGCACAGAAGTCGTCCCAAGCCATGCGACACTTCCTGCCCAAGTGCTCCAGTTCTGCTTCTGCTTCCAGCCGCCCCAGGCCTGCGCCGGCTCAGCAGAGCAAGCCTGCACCCTCTACCTCTCAAGCAGCGCCCCCCAAGGAACAGCGCCAGCGTTCACGTCCCGCAAAGCGCTCCTCCTTCCCGAGACGTCAGGGACCACGGCCTAAGATCTCGTTGGACCCGACGCCTCCTAAGTCTTCCTGATCATCCAGGAAGGAAGAGGATGGGGCAAAGTCCCGCCGAGGCCGGACCACCCCAAAAGCTCCTTCGTTCTGTCTCCCCTCCGCCCCGTTTAGTTCCGGGCGTGGGAGATATGTTCAGTGTTGCGCCAACTGGGCCCAAAAAATTTGTGTCCATGCCAAACGCCGTTCTCATGGCGAACACTATAAATATTTTACCTCCTCAAAGAAAGAGCAAACTTCCTCTTCCACTCTCTCCGGTGTACGGGCCCCCGACCGGCGGTCCGTCATCCGATGTCATTCTACCCCTTGTCACTCGGGCCGAGGCCTGGCAGGCCATCCCCGGAGTGTCAAGTTGGGTCCTGGGGACCATAAGTCAAGGCTACTCGCTGCAGTTTGCCCAAAGGCCCCTGCGCTTCAGCGGGGTGCTTCAGACTTTAGTAAATTCGGACGACGTTCATGTCCTCCGAGCCGAAGTCACGACTCTGCTGAGGAAAGGAGCTATAGAAATAGTCTCCCCCTCAGAGAGCCAGTCGGGATTCTACAGCCGTTATTTCCTGGTTCCCAAGAAAGATGGCGGTCTCAGACCCATCTTAGATCTCAGACTCTTGAACCTCTCCCTCATGAAACGGAAGTTCAAGATGTTAACGCTGAAGCAGATCCTCGCTCAGATTTGCCCCGAGGACTGGTTCTGCTCTCTGGACCTGAAAGACGCTTACTTTCACATCCAGATAGCCCCCCATCACAGGCGATTCTTGAGATTCGCATTCGAGGGTGTGGCTTACCAATATACAGTCCTTCCCTTCGGGCTGTCTCTGGCTCCACGCACTTTTACCAAGTGCATGAACGCGGCCCTTTCCCCACTGAGACAGATGGGAATCCGGGTTCTGAACTACCTCGACGACTGGCTCATTCTGGCCCAGTCACGAGCCGAGCTGGAGCATCACAGATCCGTGCTCCTCAGCCATCTGGATTGCTTGGGACTCAGGGTCAACTTTGCCAAGAGCTCACTGTTTCCCAGCCAACGTATCATGTTCCTGGGGGCAGTCTTCGACTCAGTCCGTATGACGGCAGTAGTCTCGCCAGAGCGCGCCCTGGCCATTCAGCAGCTCACGGCTTCGGTCAGGAACAAAGCCTACCTCCCTCTGAAGTTCTTCCAGAGGATGCTAGGGCTGATGGCTTCCGCCTCCCCGGTTTTGCAGCTCGGCCTCCTTCGAATGCGGCCTCTACAATACTGGTTAAAGTTTCGGGTCCCTCCTCACGCCTGGCGGCACGGCCGCCTGCGTCTCAAGGTCAATCGGGCTTGTTTAGCAGCCCTGAAACCTTGGACAAACCCTGTATGGTTCAGTCATGGAGTACCCCTACAGGCGGTGTCCAGAAGGACGGTGCTCTCAACAGACGCGTCCAACTCGGGTTGGGGCGCTCTTTGCGAGGGCAGACCGGCCTTCGGCTCGTGGTCTCGCGAGGAAAGCCATCTGCACATCAACTGCCTCGAGATGCTGGCAGTGATCAGAGCCCTCCGGGCGTTCCAGACACACCTCATGGGACGCCACGTCCTAGTCCAGTCGGACAGCATGACAGTGGTGTCATACATAAATCACCAGGGCGGTCTTTCGTCCAGCCGCTTATGCGCACTGGTAAAGCGTCTTCTGGAGTGGGCAGTACCGAGGTTACAGTCGCTCAAAGCGACTCACATACCCGGGAGAACAAACTTGGGAGCAGATATGCTGTCCCAGAGCAACATCCCCTCAGACGAGTGGATGCTCCACCCCCAGATGGTTCTCAAGATCTGGGAGCTCTTCGGGAGGGCAGAGATAGACCTCTTCGCCTCAGAAGACAACTCTCACTGCCCAATTTATTTCTCAAAGGAGGAAGATGCTCTGGCCCACAACTGGCCCTGCACCCTTCTTTATGCCTTTCCCCCGATCGCCCTGATCCCTCAGGTCATCAGGCGGCTCAGGGAAGACAGACACAGAGTCTTCCTAGTGGCCCCGCTCTGGAGAAGCCAAGTCTGGTCCTCAGAGCTGTTCAGGCTTTCCAAGGAAGCCCCGTGGCCGATTCCCCTGAGACAGGACCTCCTCTCTCAGGCGAACGGGACGATTTGGCATCCCCAGCCAGAACTCTGGGCTCTGCACCTGTGGTCCCTCGATGGGAGCCTGAAAACCTCCCAGGGGATGTGCTAAATACCATCTCTCAGGCAAGAGCCCCGTCTACGAGACGCCTCTATGCCCAGAAATGGTCGGTCTTTGTTGACTGGTGCTCTGCACGCAACATAGACCCTGTAGAGTGCGCCGTATCACCGATACTGTCTTTCCTACAGGAGCGTTTAGATATGGGTCGCACCCCTTCAACGCTCAAGGTTTACGTAGCAGCCATTGCAGCGTTTCACGCTCCTATCGCTGGCCAGTCAGTGGGTCGGAACAGCCTTATAACGCGTTTCTTGAGAGGTTCTAGGCGATTGAATCCACCTCGACCTCTCACTGTTCCCACCTGGGACCTCTCCTTGGTCCTCAGGGCCCTCAAAGGACCCCCCTTTGAGCCTCTGCAGTCAGCTGACCTCAGGCCCCTAACGCTTAAAACCGCTCTGCTACTTGCTCTAGCATCGGTCAAGCGTGTTGGCGACTTGCAGGCCCTCTCTGTGAGCCCTGCATGCCTTGAATTCGGGCCTAATGACTCCAAAGTCATTCTGAAACCTAGGCATGGCTACGTTCCTAAGGTGCTCTCGACTCCCTTCAGAGCACAGATCATTTCCCTCTCAGCACTTCCTCCTTCGTCGGACGAGCGAGAGCCGGAATTACTTTGCCCTGTCAGGGCATTGAGGATCTATGTCGAGCGATCACAGCCTTTCCGGCAATCTGATCAGCTCTTTATCTGCTTTGGCGGCCGCACCAAAGGGTCTTCGGTCTCAAAGCAACGTCTTTCGCATTGGATAGTCGACGCCATTGCTCTTTGCTACTCCTCTTTGGGCCTGAACTGCCCCATAGGAGTTAGAGCTCACTCCACTAGAGGAATGGCTTCCTCTTGGGCTTGATCCAGTGGGGTTTCCATTAAAGACATCTGTGAGGCGGCCGGCTGGTCTTCGCCATCCACTTTTGTCAGATTTTACAACTTGGATATCCCGACCTTGCAAGCTCGGGTCCTCTCGGTATGACTCAGCGGCCTCTATCGAGCTCCGCCTCATGCCACTTCAGGAGTTAGCTCCCCCCTTTTGGCAAGTGTAACACTTGGGTTCGACGGCTCTGGCCCTCTCTCTTGTCCGCTAGTTCCCTCGCGGTATCTATGACAAGTTCAGTCGTTCCCTGCCATGGCACGGCGCGGTTGAATTCGTTCCCCATACGCAGTACGAGTGAAGTATCGAAAGGGAACGTACTCGGTTACTAACGTAACCTCGGTTCCCTGAGATACGGAACGAGTACTGCGTTTTATGCCGTGCCACGAGGCTGCGGCTTCAGTGTCGTCGCTTCAGTCGTATGACCTGAAATCCTATGGCGAAATGCCTGCTTATATAGCTGTAAGCCCCGCCCTTTTTGGCGGGCTTCTTCGCGCGCTTTGTCGCCATAGGTCGCGCAGCTAGGCCGCGCCGTCATTGGTTCAACAACTTTCTATGAGTGAACCAATGACGATGCAGTTACACTGCGTTATTGAAAAAGGCTTCAGTAACGGGGAAAAGGAGACCTTTCCCCATACGCAGTACTCATTCCGTATCTCAGGGAACCGAGGTTACGTTAGTAACCGAGTACGTTATCAATGAATCAAACCACTTCATGATAACTTTGTGATTATGTCATTAATCAGCAGCAAAAATCATCTGATCAAAGCTTTTCCTGTACTTCTATAACAACCATGCATTAGAAACACAGTTACAGCGGTCAGAGATAAACTAACATGGAAAAAGTCAAGGGTCAAGAGCCCAACGAAAGCAAACGCTTACCTCCATAACGGTGACATCAAACTTTTTTTTTTCAATAAAACATCACCTTAATCTTTGTATAAAAGAAATAGTCTAGACTGTAATAAGTGAAGATGCTGAGATCTTGAGAGATCTGTTAGTGTTTAATGTTCTGTTGTTGCCAGTCATTTGAATCAAATCAGGAAATACCTGTAAAATAAAATTAATTTTTAACATTTCCAGGAAAATTTTGTTAAAGTTTTTTGCACTTTATTTATATTAAAATATTTTACTTTTATTTTGTGGTTTTTGTTTGGCAGCTGTAGCTGCCAGTCATTGACCATCTTTTTTTTTTTTTCAGGATTTTTTTAAAGTGAAGGTAATAATTCAGGAAATACCTGTAAAATAACAGTGTTTTTCGGTTTATTTAAATTAGAATATTTTACTTTAATTTGACAGTTTTTGTTTGGCAGCCGTAGCTGCCAGTCATTGACCATTTTTTAACGATTTTTTTTAAGTGAAGGTATTTGATCATAATAATTCAGGAAATACCTGTAAAATAACAGTTTTTTCGGTTTATTTAAATTAGGATATTTTACTTTAATTCTACAGGGTTTTTTGGCTGCCATTCATTTGACCGTTTTATCATTTAACTTTTACTGTAATTTTTCATTAATGTCATAATATATAAAATAACAGCCGAGTTGTTCATTTACAGACATTGTTTGTAATTTTACAGAGTTTTGAGTATAATTTAAAATAAAAGAAAATGACAGTAAAAAAAAATCAGTTATTTTCTGTAAAATTAGGATTTTTTACAGTGTAGAACCTTTTTGTTTTCTAAAAAAAAGTCCCAAAATGTACACAGCTTAAAATAAATCAAAATGTAAATATGTTGTCATAGAATAAGAATGTGTGAATAGCTCAATTCTGACAAAAGTGTCAGATAGAACCTTGAAATTCCAAGGTGATGGTAATACAGTATGTGAATGTTTAAACAAACTTGTAGAAGTTTAATGTTTTTAAACCAGCTTGAATATGTGGGTTAACATTTATAGTAGTGTCTACATATGTTATGAAATGTTAGATACATTCCGTACAATAAAAATTGCATTCAGATCTTTTCAATTTTTTTTTTCACATTTTGTTGTGTTGCGGCTTATGCTAAAATGCTTTAAATTCTTTCACTCAAAATTCTTTACTCCATACCCCATAATGTCAAAGCAAAATACAGATTTGATTAACACTTTATTCTGAAGGTCCCCTTTAGACATTCTGTTGACTATAAGTAACATCAAACCTACATGTCAACTAGCTCTCATTAGAATATTAGTATTAGTAGACTGTCTGCTTAATATCTGGTAAGACTTTATTTTGATGGTTCCCCAACAGACATTCTACTGACTAAAAGTAACTTTGCACATGTCAACTTATTCTACTAACCCTACCCCTACCCTAAAAGTCTACTAATACTCAGGTAATACTCTAATGTTGACACGTAGGTGAAACATTACTTCTAGTCAACAGAATGTCTTAAAATGTAACCCAGATTTGTTATAATTTATTAAAAAGGAAAAAACTGAAATATCGCACTGACATATGAAATTTAGCTCAGGTGCAACCCATTTCTCTGTATCATCTTTGAGATATTTCTACACATTGATTGGAGTAAATCTGATCAAATTCAATTGATTGGACATGATTTTTTTTTTTTTTTGTATGTGAATGCTCTTTTACCACCTGACATGGAATCTCTTGTTTCTTTTCCCAATTCTTCACTCATGTCTCACCCATTTTTGCAAGGGATTGTAAACATTTCTTTCTTTGTTTTGCATTTAATTATATTCTCATTCTTTACTGTGGAGTATATCTGATCAAGTATAATAACAGATAAGGACAGATACCTATTTGCTTGCACGTCAAATTCCATTTAACACACTTTGTGCTTGTTACTAGACTTGGTATAGCGTGTCAAGTTTATTTCTATAGCACATTTCACACACAGTGATTTTAGTTTCGCTTTTTCTGGCAGCGCAAAATCAAACATAGCCTAAATGTCTTGCCCCTGCGGAAGATAAAATCCGCTTTTCAGACCTTTTACAACAAGTGTCAGTTGCTTTGAAAATCAGGAGAAAACATGAAGATATTAGAAAAGAGATGGTCTCTTTCCTGCTCGTGTCCCAGATCCCTCTCAAAGCACAGAGCGGTAGGCCCCACCTCACCCCCCAACCACCGCATCACACCACA
Organism: Hypophthalmichthys molitrix; assembly: GCA_037950675.1. Taxonomy (NCBI): domain Eukaryota; kingdom Metazoa; phylum Chordata; class Actinopteri; order Cypriniformes; family Xenocyprididae; genus Hypophthalmichthys; species Hypophthalmichthys molitrix. The sequence goes on along the minus strand of CM075507.1, from coordinate 26,639,092 downwards.
AAACTGCCACCATCACAGCCCTAGCAGGGACTGAGGAACTGGTCAGGGTAGAAGGAAAGCTGAATGCAACAAAATACAGAGACATCCCTTCAGAAAACTTTGTCCAGTGCTTCAGACCTCCAAACCAAACCAAACATCTCTGGAGAAAAGAGACCTGAATCTTGCTGCATTATACCCAAAAAAAGGCTGCAAATGCTGCCAGAGGTGCTTCAAGTGAGTTTAGGGTATGAATACTTATGCAAAGTGATATTTCAGTTTTATTATTTTTAATAATTTTACATAGATATCACAAAACAGTTTTTTCAATGTCATTATGGGGTATGGAGTATAGATTGATGTGAAAAAAAGAGGGGTGTGGAGAAAAATGTGGAGAAAAAAAATGAAAACACTTGAAATTGACAAGACTTTCCAAAATATCATTAGCCACAGGTAAGACAAGTGGTTAGACTGAATAGTGATAAAAAAAAAAAACCTAATCAAACTGAACCATATGATGATGTTAATTTAAGTTTATCTTTCCTCTAGATGCTCCAACCACAGCTGACATTCCTGTTGTTCAGACTGAAGGCAACATTGATGCGAGTGCAGCAGTGACAATTAATCCGACAGCAGTAGTGATAGTGTCTATGTGTGTCTTCATATCACTGATCATCTGTGTGATTCTTTATTTCAGAACAGGAACGAGCAAAATCAACAGCCAAAGTAAGTCCTCAACTGAGGTCCTGAAAAGTTTAACATTGTTTAATTTTTCTTTAACAGCATGTTAAGTTATACTAATATGTTATTGGAAAGAAGATTGCCTAAACATACTGTGGTTATATTATAATATCTGTCATACTCTATTGACCAGTTATCCAAACAGAAACCTGGATCTGCTACAACTTACATTTGTTTAATTTGCAACTGTTTTTTTTTTTTTTTTTTTTTTTCAAATTAGTGAATTTAAATGATATTCTTATTGCAATTGTAAGATTTGCTGTTAATGTGTCAGAAAGGGAAAGCAACCAAGGTACATGTATTTAAGATTTTTAAGGGGACCTATTATGCAAAATCCACTTTTTAAGGTGTTTAAACAGATGTGTGTCCACAGTGTGTGCAAACAACCAGCCTATAATGGTAAAAATCCACCCAATACTTTTTTTATAATCCCCTTTTATCATTTTCAATCTCTCAGAACACGCTGTTTGATATTTCCTCTTACTCCCACATAAGAGTAGGGAAACCTCGCCCATGACTGGTGACGATCTGCCCTGTTAGCATAGACACACCCCTGAGTGAGAATCACAGAGTCTGCTATTTCTGTGTACTCGCTGTATCAGCTAGAGATATACAATGTCTGTGCCAAAAAACATTACAAATGTTCTGTTGTTGGATTTACCAACGAACATACGAGGCTCCATAGACTCCCACCATCTGAGTCACTGAGGACACCGTGGTTGAAGTTATTATTCAAGGATGGATCAGTACAAACTGTACGTGATCCTCTCTGGACCGATACTGGTCACGACAGAGAGAGAGAGAGAGCGCGCGTGCTTCATTACAGTCCATCGGAGTTGTTTTACAGATATAAAGTTTACCAGTTTAAAGCACCCCGAAAAGGCATAAGGTCTGTATATTGGTTTACTGTTAGTTGTAACGAGTGTTTTTGTGTAGTTCGCTGTGTATGTTAATGATAATGCAAGGGAGAGTTTATAGATAAAAGACTTTAATGCGCACTTCTTGTACTGTGTTTTATTCAGCTCTTATGGTGATTTTCTGGAGTGATAACGTATGTGTCATATTTTGTGTCATACACAATAAACTTCATAAACTCATCAGTAAAGATTCGGATGGGTTCGCTACAACAGGCTCGTACTAATAGTGGATAAAAGCAAGATGACAAGTTTAGTTTAACTGCGTTTATATCTTATATCTTATGTCCATGCAGCATATATTCTCTGGCTCTGTAGGCATCATTTTCAGACTCCGATTCGAACTAAACACAGCTGCAGAGAGTTTCTGACATTATTAGTGCGTGAGATTGTTCTGTCACTGGAACTCGGAGTCGGAGCATCAGCTCTTGAAGCTCCGCCCTCTTAGGCCATGAGCAGCAGCTCATTTGCATTTAAAGAGACCCACACTAAAACAGTGCGTTTTTGCTCAACCCCAAAAAGTGGCAAGTTTAACATGTTATTAAAAATTCTCTGTGGGGTATTTTGAGCTAAAACTTCACATACACACATCAGAGACTTATTTAACATTTCTTAAAAAGGGGCATAATAGGTCCCCTTGAATGTCCTTCTGAGTGTGTTGAAATGAGATGTGAAATACAGCCCATATCATGTCATCATGGTGATGAGAATCCTCATGTTGAAAAGAAAGACTTATTGTAACTTTTCTGCCATATCCTGATCAAAGAAGTTTGATCAGATTGTAAACTACTTACTTTTGTATCTTGAAATCTAGTTGAATTGAACTGCTGGTCTTCTGTATATTATTGTGAAATTTCAGGAGGTAAGTGATATTCATGCATAAGTCCTTATAAAATATACACAACAAATGTACTTGTTCAAGTGTTTTTAATTAAATTCTCTTGCAGGGTTTGATGTCCCGTTCAATTCTTTAGATGAACAGAACACATGCATCATGACCTCCTGTAAGTTACTGCAACATATGATGACTGGCGTAATTTTGTAAACCACATCAAAAGATATGCTACAGATATGTAGCTCGCATTGCCAAGTTATTTGTAAACTTTTATTAACTCACTTCATAACATGGCCACATATATGCAGAATGCACACATTTGCAAATATTTACATAATTCAAAGAATACATTTACCATTTTTTGTTTTTTTTGACCAAATGAATTATTTTACTTTATCTTCCAACAGGTGTAAACAAACAGAAGCTTCTGAATGCAAATCAGATGAGATGTATGATAATTTAAATGAATTACTGTGTTTTTAATGTGCTATTTTTTGTTATTTTTTTAAATAAGAAAGTCCTAATTTAGTCATTTAGCTGTCTGTCACAAATTATATTAAAGGGACAAAGTCAATTATACACAGATATTTTGGGTAATACTCTGTGTAATGTTTTTTAAATTTTGATTTCATATAACTGAAATTTTAAATATTTACTACTACATGACGTGCAAATTTGTTGGCGGGGCTAAAGAGGCAACCATGCAGAAGTAGGCGTGGATCTTCTGCCGAGGCGGTCTTTCATCGCACTATGATGTCATACTGCGACAAAATCTGAAACGAGTAGTTTAGCAACTTGGTTTTAATGAAAAACTTTTAGTATAATGTACAATGACCTCTTTGTGTTTTACAAAGAGCAGTTAAAATCCACCCGAGACAGACACACAGCGTATAGTATCACTCATATATCTCATATTTGTGGAAAATTCTTGCTTAAAGCTGCAGTCCAGAACTTTTTTTGATTAAAAATGATCCAAAATCAATTTTTGAGCAAGTACATAACAAGCCAGTGTTCAAAACTATCTCATATCTTAGCTCGATTCACAACGGTAAGCTTGTAATAATGTTTTATAAAAAGAGCGACCTGGTGGATTTCCGCGGGAAATTCGAGCATGCAGCAGTTCGTCTTTGCATCATTACGTCACGTCTGTAAACAGAATGAAGGAGTCCAGGCTAGTCAGCTTTATCATGTGAGGATGCTTGCTGTAGCGGATCATTTATAGCCTGTTCTCACAGCAGCTGAAAAACGTATAATTTTGATGGCGGATTGTAATCCAGAAAGGTTCAAATGACAATCATCAGTGACAACTGGAGATTCACCCGTAGTCAAAAGCAAAAGGCTTCGGACTGTGGAGTGAATACAGAAATTGAAATCTACAGGTAACGATAATACACACTAAAGACACATAGTCACGCAATGCTGATGTTGTTAACATTAACATTTTCAGAACAAAGTATAACAGTAATAATAATTTGCACGGTTTGGCGTGATCCGAGCTAAGCGATCATTAGATTTATTCATCATTGGCAGCACGATTTATTGTAGGCTAATGCTTTTTTCCTTAGTTGGTCAGAACAAAAGCGGCAGAAATGTTACTTACTTGTTTAGCTGATATTTTCCAGTGAAAATTCTTATATTGGTCTTACTTTCAAGATTTAGAATCTGTGATTCTGAAGTACAGCATCCACACCGGTGTAGTGATTGACAGCAAACATTAGATTCATCCGCTGAGGAGTCGTGCCGACGCACGATGCACGTAACGACAACAATTCCACAGATTACTGCAATTGCAGGTTTCAAACAGAGATGGCGACAAAGAGGAAAAATGCCGGACTGCAGCTTTAATATCAGCTGTCACACTGCTGCGATTTACACAGTTTGTATGTATTTCATCTCTATTTCCATGAATGGCTTATTACTTTGAAAATGCTTTTTCTATGTATCATTTTAACAAATAAAACTATTTAAATATAACTTAAATTGTCAGTGCATTTTATATAGACCATATAGACTGCTAAAAGAACTTGTTGCATTTACACCCAATTTTGAAACTTAAAGGGATAGTTCACCCAAAAATAAAAATTATCCCATAATTTACTCACCCTCAAGCCATCCTAGGTGTATATGACTTTCTTCTTTTAGCCAAACACAATCAGAGTTATATTAATAAAATAATTTTTAATTATATATATATATATATATATTTTTTTTTTTTGAAGCCCAAAAAAGCACATCCAAACAAAGACAAAGATACAAGTGACTGATGAAAACAAACTGAAAGTCCATGAAAGTGAAACTAAAGATGAATAGTCGATATCGGCTACAAAATCCTGATCGGAGCATCACTACTAAAATGACTGGAAGCCACTGACCTGCAATCCTCACACATTCAAGGGAAAAATGGCTGTGTCCGATCTTATGTTAAAAAAAAGGTGGATAAAAACATTTTTTCTGGAAAAACAATGGCAAGTCATTGTCCAGCTCAGTTCAGTTCTCAGCGTCTCATACAATAGTCTGATCAATAAGTGAGACCAGTACCCCAGTTTGAAAACCACTGCTCTATATGATAATATCTAGGTGAAAAAGTCTCTGTGTGTTGGGATTTATCTGACTTCTGTGATGTGAGGCAGCTAGCAGATGGTTGGTTTAGCCAGTCTGTCTGCTTCCTGACCTGGGCCCCAGTTAGTCAAGTTTCGACTATGTGCCATATTACTAGGGAGAAGAGTGGCACCGCCCTAGGAGGGATGAAGACCATCTCTTTTCAACAGGTCAGGTCTGCCACAAAAACTTTTCCTATTGTCTATTAACCCTATATTATTCTGCGGACACCACTTAGACAGCCAGCCACTGAGTGACAACAGTCTGCTACGTATGCTGTTAATTCAGACATTATTAGTGCCGACATGAATAAGAATCTTAGAGTATTTTCAATTAGCATTTCACTTCCATACAATACAATTGGCAATAACTACGGCACTTTTAACAGGCTTCTTAGAGGGTGTGTCACTGAGTGGGGAGAACCTGTTTGATGTTTTAATCAGAATGGAATAGCAATGTTTAGTCCCGCGACTATGCCGTCTCACAGTCGCCCAGTTGCCCTGCTGCGGGAGCCCTGCAACCAGAACCCAACAATGTACGGTCACAAAGTCATGGAACAAAGTCGCATCCAAAGCAGTATCTATGGCCCTTGCATTGTTACTATCCTCGATTAAATTTTGGATGCATGTGATTCTGAAATCTTCTCTATCAGCCTCACAAGCTGCTACTGCACATCTTCTCACTGTGTTCCGGTTTTAAAGGTTTAAATTACGGCGTTAATGCATGTGTGGTCCTGCAGATGATTTTTGCGTATGAAGGCTGTGATAAGGCAGCAGCCTGTGTTTCTGTGTTTAATGCATGTGTATTCCGCTGAAGCGGCAGGTGGATGAGGGAGAGGCTGAGGCGGAGCGCTGGAGGGATTGAGGAGGAAGGCCATCAGAGACATAGAGGAGCAGCAGGAACAGAAGGAGGCGCTGCAGTCCAGAGTCACAGCACTAGAGAATAAACTCAGGTGCATGTGACTGAGAGACAATTTCCATATAAGAGATCATGCTTGGAATGCAATTACTCATATACATATAGAGCAATTATGGCTGGTTTACTGTGTGCTTCTTGTGCTTGATGTGTTTGGTGCAGTGTTCAGAAACAGACCTGTACAGAATGAGTGTATAGAGTTTATTACTCATTGAGGCCTGCAGAGGGCAGTGTGTGTCTCTTAAAATACTGTTCAGACCTCTCACATTACATCTCTAATCTCTTAAAGGTTTACTTTTCTAAACCTCACTCACATGTGATCTTTTCTCAGATCAGCCAGCACATACTGCTCATCTCTGCTATATGGTGAAAAATCACTGTCACACCCTGTTTATCATATCATACACACATCCTGGAAATCACAGAATCTCTTAAGATGTATAAGGAAACTGTATGTTCTTCAATAAAGACATTTAGGGGAAGAAATTCAGTTCACATATTGACTGCATGTTTTTGTTAGCATTTTTAATGAGTTAGTTGTAATATATTCATAATTTCTACTATTATTTCATTATTTTCTTTATTATATAAATGATAATATATTAATTTAAATACTTTTAAGTCATCCTGTGGTCCTCCTGTGGAACTTTGCTGAGGCCCCTAAGTTGGCCCCTGAGCCTGGTATGAGAACCTCTGTTCTAAATTTTAGTTTAAAAATATATAAAAAATATTAAAAGAATAAAAAATTGATGAACTATAGTGTAATATACCAATGGTAACACAAAGGAAAATGCAGTAATTTACATCTTTAATTATGTGGAATTAATTATTTGCACTATATTGTTTTTATCATAACAAAATTTTGTAGCAAGTTGATTGGCATATTTTCAGTCTTCATGTTTCCAACTTCTGTGTCTTCTAATAGCAGCTTTATGTCTAATAGCAGCTTTCTAGCTGCAACTAAAAGATTTAAAAGTTGCACATAAAATGGCTGAAAACTCCACATCACAGAATCTCACTGAAGGCCTCTAAATGAGCACATGATTAGATCTTATTTACTTCCGCATTACATTTAGAGTAGCTGAAAACAGCTCTGCTAAAGTGAAGTGATGTGGCCTTTTCTCATTAGAGTTCAGCTGTCCTGCAGTGAGCATCTGTATATGATGGTGAGTTTTCAGCCTTCATATTTCCAACTTCTATTTGTTTTATTAGCAGTTTTACTAGATTGCAACGGTAAGTATCATTATATGAAATCCAAAATACTTTAACCAACATACAAACAAGAAATATGCATAATATCAGTTTACTTTGTAAACATGGCATGGGTGTGACATGCATCTGATCAAATAGCATTTTTTACAGTGGACATTTTTTCAAAGCAGCTTTGTAGAAAACTATTTCTGTAATAATAACTTACATGTCACTCATGTTTTACATAATTTTACACAATTTGGAAATTGCTGTTAACCTTTTTTTTGTTTTTTGGTATAAAATATGTAACTGTTTCCTTTTTTTAAAGCAAGAAAAAGAACTGAATCCATCATGGTTGGCAGTTTTAATAAAAATTAACTCCAAACAGTACATTTGTAGAAAATGTATATACAGTTGCATGAAAAAGTATGGAAATCACTTGCGGAATCTGTGAAAATGTGTCCTCCAGGTCCTGCAGATTCTTCAGTTTTCAAGATATATATTTTTTATTTTATTTATTTATTTGCATATTTGAACCATATCCAGCAGTGACTGTATAATTTTGAGATCCATCTTTTCACACTGAGGACAATTGAGCGACTCAAACACAACTATTAAAAAAGGTTCAAACATTCACTGATGCTTTAGAAGGAAACAAGATGCATTAAGAGTCGGGGGGTGAAAACCTTTTGAATTTGAAGATCAAGGTAAATTGTTCTTAATTTGTCTTCCGGGAGACATGCAAGTATCTTCTGTTGCTTCCGAAGGGCAGTACTAAATGAAAAAAGAAAAAAAAAGATATTGAAACAAAATAAGAAAAATTTGGACATCTTCATCCTGTTCAAAAGTTTTCACCCCCCGGCTCTTAATGCATCTTGTTTCCTTCTGAAGCATCAGTAAATGTTTGAACCTTTTTTAATAGTTGTGTTTGAGTCCCTCAATTGTCCTCAATGTGAAAAGATGGATCTCAAAATCATTTTTGGTTCTCATTTCATACAATCTATTAATATATTTAGAGGTAGAACCAGTTGGTAAACAGTACATGCTGCTTGTCACTGTAAGCGCTGTGGTTTCCATGTCTCGGCTCTCTCAGTACGTCTCGTTTTGCTCTTTATTTCCTTTTAGTGGCGACACAGAGACCCTGCAAGCAGGTTCATCGATTGAACATAAATTATGTTCAGGGCGACAATATGTCTATTTCTTGCCTAACCACAACCCACCAATTTCTGAAATGAGCAAATAATCCCCATGAAAACTATAAATATGTTTCTCTGGTTTCAGAGTGTAAAACTTTGGACCCGTATATAAATAATGTTGTCAATAACTTGCTATAGCCTATCTATGTTAAATGTACTGAAAATCATTAAGAATCTTAATAAATGGACCATAAAATGGTCAATGCCAATTCTTAGCGATTATCTATTGTATTTGCTGGAATTCGCTTTTCTGTCAATTTTAAAGTGGGTTTCTGGTCATATTGGTTTTCTGGAAAAAACAAAACAAAAAAAAAAAACGACTACGTCTGCACATTTTAAGATAGCCCTACTGCACAAGATGTGAATAAATGTAACTCGTACTCGCTGGGGAGGATACTCTTTATTCAACGAAATAAAATGCATATAAAACGTGATAGTAGCTAAATTTATTAGGAATAAAACATGTGCATTAAAAAAAGTCTGTGACAGAATAATTAATTCATAACTGGAATAATCTTCAGACTCAAACAAGCAATTAATATGAACTAAAATATATTTTAATATCAGTTATGAATAAGTGTGAATTAAATGTAATGTTTTCAGCTGCTTAAGTGCATTCTATTTGTAATTAATTTTAAATATATCACAGATTAAGTTCATATTAAATGCAATTAGTTGAACTTCTGAGTGATTTTTTTAAACCACTTAGGTGGGACTTTAATACAAGAAGGAGGGTTTATGTGGAGATGTTGAGAAGGAGCGGGTTTTAGATGTAATACGTGCCCTGTCCCGAGGGGGGCCATCCCCACAGGGCTGGGTGCAAGATCGTCAGGACTTCTTCTTTTTTCTGCAAAATAGTCCTGAGGTCTTGCCTGGGAGGTTGCTCAGGGTGGAGAGACGGTCCCCAGTCTTTACGAGGAGGAGCTCGACTCGCCACACTCTGCTTTTGAACCTCCCTTTTTGAAGGACCGGATTGGGGCTAAGTTTCTGACGGCCCCTCCCCCTGAGTGCGGCGAGGAAGGAGCTTCACAAAAGCTTCCTCTGATTTCTTCACCTCCTGAAACCTGCTCACGACTGTGTTGACTGAGTCACCGAACAGGCCGGAAGGTGATACTGGGGCATCAAGAAGGAACACACAGTCCTTATCCTTGATGCCCGTGAGGTTCAGCCACAGGTGCCTCTCCGTGCTGACCATAGCAGCCATAGAACGGCCGATGGCGCGTGCCGTCTGCTTGGTGGCATGGAGAGACAGATCTGTGGCTCGACGAAGCTCTGTGAAAGCTTCCTCATCGATGGTAGTGCCCGCACTCAGATCCTTCAACAGTTCAGCTTGGTACGCCTGTAACACTGCCATAGTGTGCAGCGCAGCACCAGCCTGACCTGCAGCTTGGAAAGCTTTTCCCACAAGCGCTGAAGTGGTTCTACAGGGCTTTGTGGGGAGGGTAGGTTTTTTTAACGATGATGCAGACACAGGCGAGAGATAGTTCGCAAGCGTCTCTTCAACCTGTGGCGTCATCATATACCCCCATGCTTCAGCACCCACGATAGTCGAATAAATCGACGTTGAGGGCACAAAAACACGAGAAGTATATGGTTTTCTCCATGACTTTGATCATTCGTCATGGAGGTCCTCAAAGAAGGGGAGAGACTGGCGTTGTGGCCCCTCCCCTCTGCCACCGGACAAAAACCTATCCTCAAGCTTAGATGGTTTGGGGGTCTCTTTTTCCTGTGGCCAGTCTAGCTGTAATCTAGCCACAGCTATTCTGAATTTAAAATTTTGTTTTTGTAATGCATTAAGTAGTTGACTAATGAAACTTGTCTCTTTTATGTAATTTTTATGGCTATACAGTAAAGTTCTTGATTTTGTTGCAGTAAATTAGCAGAATCACCCCAGGACAATGGAAGCTGAACAAAAACAAGGTTAGTTTAATAAGACTTTCATAAACACATAAGCTACTTAAACAGATGGTGTGTTGTTATATCTGTCACATCTTTTCCAGGAATAACTCTATTGACTGTGGGATCTTCATGTTAATGGTAAGAAAAAGAAGGGAAAGTTAAAAGTTTTTAAAAAATATATTAGCTTTTCTTTTCACTAGAATGAAAAACAAACATGAGGGCTTTTCATACTTTAAATAGTTAACCCTGGGTGATTGTTAACCCCAGATAAACGGAATCCTGGGTTATCTTGATTCATGTTTCACACTGATCATCATTTACCTGAGGTTAACAATTAATCCTGAGTGTTCATACGCAGCGTTTCACACTGTACATTACTAAGCCCTGGGTTAACGTCCTTATTAGCATATTTGCAGTGTCAGTGTCACTGATTGGATGAAAAAGCACACAATATGTTTACATAAATGCTCAGGCATTTCACATCCTCATATTACATATGGCCAACTTCACTATCAAGTTTGTCCTGAATGGACATTTCAGACTATAAAAGAATTAAACAGTATTTTCTGCATTGCAATTGTTGCATTTTCTGTCAGCATTTGTTGTTTTTTTCTTTTTAATGCTGAATTTACTATTTATATACAATGCACAGTGTTTCTGTGACTGTCAAAAGCGCATAAATATACAAGCGTGGAGTGTTATTTTATCCACGGTTAAAAGTGGTGTTTAGAATGACGATAACCCGGGGTTAAGGGCAGTGTGAAAAGCCATGTGAATTGCTTGCCTTTTTAAAAAAAATTTAAACTGAACATGATTGGTTAATTTCATTATTGACAAGGTATGATTTTTGTCTTCAATATATAAACATGAGAAAAACAGAATCAAAACTTTATTATACATGCTGTGCTACATCCTGACTACAACACAAAGTATTGTTAAATACACTTTCAACATTTCATCCTGTTTGTTTGTACCCTTCTCTCCTGAAGGAGCCACGGATCACAGAAGAGCTCTGCGCTGCACTTGAATGGCTGCACAACAACCAAAAGTTTCCAAGGGTTTAGTGAAAGAGTCGTGCTTTCTGACATTGAAAGAGGAAGACCAGGAACAAGCCCTTCTTCAACCTTCACAGGCTGAAACAGATGATGACAGACAACTGGCCAAAGAACCTTTAGTGTTTTGCTTCCAAAGGATGATATGGACATTTTTCTTAGTGAGTCTGGACAAAAAGAGTCTTAGAATTAATGTTTATGGAGATTTCTTTTTTCTTTTTTTTAATATTTAATTTATCATCACGTACCAGCTGTGCAATAATTTGTTCAATTTACTCTCTTTGGTTTGATTTTGTATTTTTTTAGAGCAAAGCACAGCTAGTATATAATGCTTTTGCTACTTAGTTTTCCAGACTGTGAAAAGTCTGACTATTATAGAGTCGTTTCTTCACCAGCAATTGCATGTTTTCCAAAAACATTTCTGCGTTAATAAAGAAGATCAACATGTCTGTTTTAATAACAGACAAACGACCGCATTAAAGTTGTTTAAACATTTTTTTTTTCTGTAATTGCTAACTTAAGAAATTAAAATGCTGTGTCAAACCCAAACAATGTGAAAAATATAATTTGCCATGCTGTCATTATTAACTTTTTGTTTAAAACATTGCTTTGTGTCATTTATACATTCACAGACATCAACATTTGGCATATGAAACACAACAATGGTGACATGCTTCATGCCAGCATACAAAACACATTGATGGTTCCCAGCATGCATTGCGACATGAATAAATTATGCAGCTGAATTTTTTTTTTTGATTGTCACCATTGTTGAGGTTTGTATGATGAGTGCTGATGTCTAAGTGTGTTGTTTTTAACTCCTAATTAGTTTTGGACAATATTACACAAATCACTTCAATGTTAAAAGTGATTTTTATCACATTTTTGAGTTTACTATTTCTTTTTCACATAACACTTCAACACCAAAAGTTTAAAAAAAAAAATAAATTTATTAAACCATTTTAATGCAGTTATTTGCCTGTCTTTATCAATGCAGAAAGGTTTTCTGAAAACACCTGCAATTGTTGATAAAGAAGCAACTCTATAATAGTCAAGGGTCAAGAGCTCAACTAAAGCAACCACCGACCTCCATGATGGTGATCTCAAACAAAACATCTAAACTTCTGTTAATTCTCAATAAGAACTTCTGTAGACATGTGACAGAAATAAATTCAGTCTGGTTAGTAATAAATGAAGCTGGTAATGCTGTTTGTGGAGTTGTTTAATCAGATCTTCAGAGATTTAATGTCTTTTATCTTCAGTTCATCTAAGGCTGTGGCTGAAGAAAGTTGTAGTTTGTGTTCTCATTTCTCTTTCTTTCAGTGCTTGTTCACAGCAGGTGTTTGAATGATTGAAAGAATGTTTCAGGAACATCATACTAACCTTTAAATAACATTCTACTAACATTAAGGAAACTGAACATTTTCATGTTCTTGGAATGTTACAAATCAACGTTCCTAGAATGTTGAATTTTAAATCAAAATTAAGTTGAAAGAACGTTTGAGCAACATTATACCTTATAAAAACCTTCCTCTAACGTCAAGAAAACTGGACGTTTTTTACATTCCCAGAACCAGCACTGAATATTTAGAGAACGTTCTTAGAACAAAATTCTGTTTGCTGGGTTCTGTGACCATACATTGTTGGGTTCTGGTTGCAGGGCCCCCGCAGCAGGGCAACTGGGCGACTGTGAGACGGCATAGTCGCGGGACTAAACATTGCTATTCCATTCTGATTAAAACATCAAACAGGTTCTCCCCACTCAGTGACACATCCTCTGAGAAGCCTGTTAAAAGTGCTAGCTAATGCTAATTGAAAATACTCTAAGATTGTTATTCACGTCGGCACTAATTATGTCTGAATTCACAGCATCCGTAGCAGACTGTTGTCACTCAATGGCTGGCTGTCTAAGTGGTGTCCGCAGAATAATATAGGGTTAATAGACAATTGGAAAAATTTTTGTGGCAGACCTGACCTGTTGAAAAGAGATGGTCTTCATCCCTCCTAGGGCGGTGCCACTCTTCTCCCTAGTAATATGGCACATAGTTGAAACTTGACTAACTGGGGCCCAGGTCAGGAAGCAGACAGACTGGCTAAATCGACCATCTGCTAGCTGCCTCACATCACAGAAGTCAGATAAATCCCAACACATAGAGACTTTTTCACCTAGATATCATCATATAGAGCAGTGGTTTTCAAACTGGGGTACTGATCTCACTTATTGATCAGACTATTGTATGAGACGCTGTTGTATGAGAACTGAACTGAGCTGGACAATGACTTTTTTTTACTACTGTACTTTTTTTAATGTTGTTTACCTTTTTTTCACCCATTTTTGCTGATCTCCCACACCCCACACTTTGAGAACCACAAACACACAAACACTCGGGGTCAGTGGATGTTGTAACACTTGGGTCATTACGATCCAAAAAAAAAAAAAAAACTCAAAAGTTTACCAGTCAATATTAAAGAGATATCATGCTTTTCACTTTAGAATCCTGATCTAAATAATTAGTAATTCCTTCTGAAGGATTTGGTAATACTTGAATAATTTCTAGTAACCATGATCTTCACTTTAGAATTAATTATACATTATGCAATATTTCCATTAATTATGAACATGTATATAGTAGTTCTTAGTAGTTCTCCGGGAGGCATGAAAAAATTTTAGTCATTGATTCACTAATAGTGAACTACCACATTCAACTGAGCACTATTATACTTACTGATTTGTTAATCTTGTTTCTTGTTAGTTAATAGTAGTTCCTAGAATGTTAACAGTGCATTACTCATTTGTTCCTGAGTAGTTATTCATTAATGATGGAACAGTATTCTAAAGTTTTACCAATGAAACTAATAAAATTGTATTGTATAAAAATATCATTAAATCACACTAAACCGTGTAGTTTTACAACCTTGAGCAAAAGAATTGTCAAACTGAACTGTAAAAAACTGTCAACTCTGTGTTACATTTGATTTTGCCTTTGGTTTCACTTGAATATGATGGACAAATTCAACTTGTCCAGATTTCTGAAGAAAAAGAATGAAAATAAAGCTACTGCTAAGGATGAGAGCAAAATCTATAATGTCTAATAATGTCTTCAAATTTCTAATTCTTGCAGCCCTTGTATGAGATCTCAGTCATCTGATCAGTGTCATCTGTGTCATGCTCTGACTGTCTCTCACAAAACACATTTCAGTCACAGTCTGTCCTGTATGATAGAAAAGAAAAGAAAAAAGATTGATAAAGTATGATTAAAAATCTTTGTTTATATATGAAATCATAATTTAAAAAAAAACATTACACTGAGTAGAACCCCCATTTTTTATATAACTGATTTTCACCTTTAATATAATTTGTGTCAGATGGCTAAATTACTAAATTAGGACTTTCTCAAAGATTTATTTATTTTTTTATGTTTTAAGATATATAACATAAATAAGATTCATTTAAATCATAATACATCTCATCTGGTTTGCATGCAGAAGCTTCCGTTTGTTCACACCAACTATTGGAAGTTCAAAAATTCATTTGGTCAAATAAAAGTACAGTAAATGTATTCTTTGAATCGTGTGCACATTTGCAGATATGTGCATACTCCATTTATATGTGCGGCCATGTTATGAAGTGAATTTAAAGTTTAAAAATATCTTAAAGGCAATCCAAGCTACAGTATATCTTATGATGTGGTTTACAAAAATTACACCATTCATCATGTGTTGCAGTAACTTACAGGAGGTCATGATTCATGTGTTATTTTAAAGAACTAAAGAATTCAACGGGACATCAAACCCTGCAAGAGAAAGACTTTAATTAAATACATTTCATACAAGTACACTTATTGTACATATTTTGTAAGGACTTACTATGAATATTACTTACCTTCAGAAATTTCAGAATAAGATACGGAAGACCAGCAGTCCAATTCAACTACAGGACACAAATATAAGTACTGATCAACTTCTATATTTGTATTTACACACTCAGAAGACTCAGATTCATGTTTCTGTTTGAATAACTGGTCAGTAGAGTATGACAGATATTACAATATACACATAAAATGTATAAAGGTATGTTCGGGTTCTCTTCTTTCCAATAAGCCATTATATGATTTAAAACATGCTGTTAAAGAACAATTCAACAGTGTTAAACTTTTCAAAACCTCAGTTGTGGACTTACTTTGGCTGTTGATTTTGCTCCTTCCTTTTTTGAAATAAAGAATCGCACCGACGATCAGTGTTATGAAGACACTCAGAGACACTACTGTGACCATCACTACTGCTATCAGATTAGCTGTTACTGCTGCAGGACTGTCAGCTGGGGTTGGAGCATCTGTGATCACTAGAGAACAATAGTAATGTTTTAAAATGGAGATACAAGGCTTCCACCCTACATATTATTAGCATAGTTTAACTAAAAATCTTTAAATGCGAATGTCTGTCAGAGAGTCTGCATTGAGACATAAAGAGTTAGAAATACTGCATTGAAAACACACCTTTCATCAGCAGCTTCACCTCATAGCAGGTTTTTTCACTCACTCTGCACTGATACCATGATCCATCAGTGTTTACTGCATCCTTTATAAGCAGAGATCCATTCCCTAGTATTCTCGCTCTCTCATACAGAGGCCTCGTGTCTCTCTCTGTGCTGTTTGAGGGCTTGTTTGGAGGGCAGTATTGGGCTATTTCTGTTGATTGTTGACCATGAAATATTTTCCAAGTCACTTGATCAGTTCTGTTGTGTAGAGGATGTTCAGAGCATGGCAGCAACACTGAAGAGTTTGGAGTCGCATGGACAGAGTCCAAAGTTTTACACTCTGAAACCAGAGAAACATATTTATTACAATAGGTTTCATGGGGATTATTTGCTCATTTCAGAAATTGGCATTCTCACCTCTGACCCTCAGGTTAAAAAGAGTTGCATTAAGGCAGTCCAAATCTTTGTAGACTTCACATTCATAACGGCCTTGATCAGATAAACTGATGTCTTTCAGGTAAAGTGTAACACTACCAGCATCATTTCTCACAGACCATCTCTGATGCTCTGATGCTGGAGAGGTGTCTGAATACATTAGGATGTGTTGAACCGGGTCAGTTCTGCGTAATTTCACTGTCAGAGACTCCAGCGGGTGGGTTGTGGTTAGACAAGAAATAGACATATTGTCGCCCTGAACATAATTTATGTTCAACTGATGGACCTGCTTACAGGGTCTCTGTGTCACCACTAAAAGGAAATAAAGAGCAAAACGAGACATAGAGTTGAGATGTACAGAGAGAGCTGAGACATGGAAACCACAGCGTTTACAGTAAACTGCATTTACTTTTTACCACCTGGTTCTACCTCTAAATGTGTTAATAGATTGCATGAAACGAGAACCAAAATATTCACAACTCGATGAACTACTGTCAGTATTTTCTTAAGTGATCCTTTTGAAAGTCAGTGTACAAAAAACTTTACATTAAGGTACCATTTATTAGTTAATGCATTAACTTACATCAACTAACAATGAGCAAATACACTGTTGCAGTATTTATTCAACTTCATTAACATTAGTTAATAAAAATACAACTGTTTATTGTTAGTTCATGTCAGCTCAGGTCCAATAAATAATATTAAAAGATCTGATTATTATAATGTGTTAGTAAATGTTGACATTATTTAACTAAAATTAAGTAATTAAATAAAATAAGATCAATAAATGCTTTAGATGTATTGTTTATTGTAGTTCATGTTAACTGGTTTAGTAAACTAATGCTAACAAATGGAACCTTATTGTAAAGTGTTACCTAGACTACATTTTCTACAAATGTATTGTTTAGAGAAATGCAGTTTAAACAGTCTAAATAGGGTTAGCCTTGACCTCTGATTATTTTAATATTATTCTAGCTAAGTGTACATGGGAAACCATGACATGATCATAAAGTTAGCATTAGAGAGAGTAATATTGGTCATCTTAATTTTATGGTGATGGTCATGACCTCTGGTTAGATAATGTTATTCAAATTAAATGTTTACAGATTTATGGGGACTAAATAAAGTACTTTCCTCCGGTTTCAAAGATAAGGCTTCAGCCTATAATCCTAGACTAAAATGCATGTTTGAAACATGTTTTAACTGAAAGAAACTTGCACTGGCATATCTTAAAAGAGTCATTGCTATTGTCATTTGTCTAACAATGCTTTTTTTCTAAGGGATTTTATTAAAATTTTTTTAAAAAAATGCTTGAAAGCTTAAAGCTGCAGTCCGGAACTTTTTTTTATTAAAAATTATTCAAAATCAATTTTTGAGCAAGTACATAACCAGCCAGTGTTCAAAACTATCTCATATCTTAGCTCGATTCACAACGGTAAGCTTGTAATAAAGTTTTATAATAAGAGTGATCTGGTGGATTTCCGCGGGAAATTCGAGCATGCAGCAGTTCGTCTTTGCATCATTACGTCACGTCTGTAAACAGAAAGAAGGAGTCCAGGCTAGTCGGCTTTATCATGTGAGGAGGATGCTGCTTGTAGCGGATCATTTATAGCCTGTTCTCACAGCAGCTGAAATAATTAAACGTATCATTTTGATGGTGGATTGTAATCCAGAAAGGTTCAAACGACAATCATCAGTGACAATTGGAGATTCACCTGTAGTCAAAAAGCAAAAGGCTTCGGACTGTGGAGTGAATACAGAAACTGAAATCTACAGGTAACGATAATACACACTAAATACACATAGTCACGCAATGCTGATGTTGTTAACATTAACATTTTCAGAACAAAGTATAACAGTAATAATAATTTGCATGGTTTGGCGTGATCCGAGCTAAGCGATCGTTAGATTTAATCATCACTGGCAGCACGATTTATTGTAGGCTAATGCTTTTTTCCTCAGTTGGTCAGAACAAAAGCGGCAGAAATGTTATTTACTTGTTCAGCTGATATTTTTCAGTGAAAATTCTTATATTGGTCTTACTTTTAAGATTTAGAATCTGTGATTCTGAAGTACAGCATCCACACCGGTGTAGTGATTGACAGCAAACATTAGATTCATCCGCTGAGGAGTCGTGCCGATGCACAACACATGTAACGATAACAATTCCACATATGACTGCAATTGCAGGTTTCAAACAGAGATTGCAACAAAGAGGAAAAATGCCGGACTGCAGCTTTAAATGTCCTAATTGAACTAAAGTCTAATCCTGGCTTAATCTAAGCCCTGTCTGTGAAACCAAGCCAAGACTTAATTGTGCTGCTCCCCCAAAAGACATTCTACTGACTATAAGTACCTTCGCAACTACATGTCAACTTATTCTACTAACCCAAACTCTAACACCTAACCCTAACCTAACAGTCTACTACAGTCTACTAATGAGAGTTAGTTGACATGTAGTTGCAAAGTTACTTATAGTTAGTAGAGTGTCTAAAGTGGACAATCTAAATAAAGTGTAACCGTATTTCTTTCCAACATGCAGACAACATACAGGCTGCATTTCACTTCTTATTGCAACACAACCTCATCAATCATCTAAACACACCCAGAGAACTTGCCTAAATCCTTAAACATTTATCACACAGATGATCAGTGATATGAGGACACACAGAGACACTATTGTGGCCATCACTACTGTATTACTGTACTACAATATCACAGTCATGCCATTTGTATACATTAGCGCTGTTGTAATATTCAGAACAGTGCCCATGTGATATTGATTAATTAGATTAAATTATAAAATATTGTATAAAAACACACCTTTCATCACCAGCTTCACCTCATAGCAGGTTTTTTCACTCACTCTGCACCGATACCATGATCCATCAGTGTTTACTGCATCCTTTATAAGCAGAGATCCATTCCCTAGTATTCTGGCTCTCTCATACAGAGGCCTCGTGTCTCTCTCTGTGCTGTTTGAGGGCTTGTTTGGAGGACGGTATTGGGCTATTTCTGTTGATTGGTGACCAGTAATGATTTTCCAAATCACTCGATCAGGTCTGTTTTGCAGAGGATGTTCAGAGCATGGCAGCAACACTGAAGTATATGCCGTTGCATGAACAGAGTCTAAAATTTCACACTCTGAAACCAGAGAAACAGTAGTATTCATATTATTTATGTATACAGCTCTCGAATGAGGATTATTAGCTTGATTGAAAAAATTCCATTCTTACTCATGACACTCAGGTTAAATCGAGTAGATTTAAGGCAGTCCAAACCATTGTAGACCTGACAGTCATAAAGGCCATCATCAGATAAACTGATGTCTTTCAGGTAAAGTGTAACATTTCCAGCATCATTTCTCACAGACCATCTCTGATGCTTTGACACTGGACTGTCTGAATACATTGGGATGTCTTTAACTGGGTCGGTCCTGTGTAGTTTCACTTTTAGAGACTCCAGTGCATGGGTTGTGGTTAGGCACGAAATAGACATATCGTCACCCTGAACAAAGTTTATGTCCAACTGATAAACCTGCTTGCAGGGTCTCTCTGTCTGAGCTAAAGGGAAATTAAAAAGAGAAACAAGAAACCCTGAGAGAACCGATACATGGAAAGACAGGAAACCACCACAGGGTTTATAGTAAAAAAATGTAATTTTCTGAAATGATCCTTTTGATTGCTAGTGTATAAAAATTCATAAATTGACTTGGTAACAATTTACAATACTGATCTATTTGTTAAAATGAGTTAACTCTGTTAGTTAACATGAACCAACAATGAAAAATACTTCTAAAGCATTTATCAATATTAGTATAGGATCATTTAAACATTTACTAATACATTATTAAAACCAAAAGTTGTATCTGTTAATATTACTTAAAGGACCTATGCTAACAGTGAACAGATGTATTTTTTATCAACTCGTTAACAAAGATGAATAAATACTGTAACAAATGTAAAGCTCATTGTTAATGTTATAATTCATTAACTAACATTAATTTATGGAACCTTATTGTAAAGTGTTACCATTGACTTTTATATCAATTTTATTTAAATGTATTGTTAGGGTAAATCTTTGCACACCAAACAATGTTTATTAAAACAAAGACTGTCCTCAGTAAAACACTTTCTTGCTTTACAATTGTAGCTATACAGAACCCATTTGTTAGCACAACAAATAAGAATTGAGGTCAACAAAAAATTCCAAATAAGTAACCATTATGTAGCCTATGAATGACACTGATCATATGCATGTTACACCCATGCTGCCTTTACACACCCAAAGCACATTGATATTATGCATATCTCTTGTTTCTATGTTGGTTAAAAGAATTTGACTTCATATAATGACACTTACCTTTGCAATCTAATAAAGCTGATATTAATATATATAGAAGTTGGAAATATGAAGGCTGAAAACTCCCCATCATATACAGATGTTCACTGCAGGACAGCTGAACTCTATGAGCAAAGGCCACATCACTTTAGTTTTGCACTTTCGCAAAGTTGTTTTCAATTGCTCTACATTTAATGCGGAAGTAAATAAGATCGAATAATGTGCTCATATAGAGGAGTCTGTGATAGGGAGTTTTCAGCCATCACATTTACAACCTTTAAATCTTCTCTTTGTATTAGAAAGCTGCTATTAGAAGATTTAGAAGTTAGAAATATGAAGACTGAAAATTAAAACTCCATTGCATTGACAGTTTACTGAAGAAAGACTGAATAAGAGCAGAAGCCAAAAGAGCTTTCACATTAACACAGTTCATTTTGAAATGCCAAAGTAGGAAATGTGATTTCAACTCATTGAATCAATTTGCTACATTATTTTGTTATTATAAAAGCAATAGTGCAAATAATTCATTCAACATACTTAAGGTATAAACTAGGGCAGAGAACTACTAAAGTACTGAATTAAAAGGTTTTGATCAAATGCAAATTATATTACAAATAAATATAAAATACATGTGCATAAAATAAATAATTCTCATTTATTTTGGAATTTATTTTGGAAGTCCATTTTTTTCATACCCTTCCCTCGCTAACTTTCCTCCGTCACATTTACTTGGATGTATGTCATTGCTTACGTTGCATGAGTGCAATCGTCTGTGACATCACAATCATGTTGCATTGTGGTCTATGGATCTGCCTGAAGTATACATATTCTCTCTGTCAGAATTAAGGGGTCAAGAGTCTGTCCAAATAAACCTCCTTCTCCCACTTGATGAAGTTGAATGCACTTCAAAATGGCAGTGGGGATTTCCTCTAGGGAAAGTGTTTAGGGAAGTTCACGAGTGTACAGTATGTCTAAAAGTAGAGTTAAACGCAGCCGTGGTGTGCACAGATACACTGTAAATTCTAAGTTCAGTTTACTTAAAAAAAAGTTTGGAAACTGATTGCCTTATTTTTGCAAAGCAAACTTAAAGAGAAAACTTAAGTTAAGTTAATAATCTGTTAAAAGTAAAGAAAGCAAGTAAATTAAGTAATAAATATCAAGTTAGTTTAATGTCAATTCTAGTTAGCATACTGTAGAATATTTACTAATTGTACTTAAGATTTAATAGTAAGATTACTGGAGGAATTCCATTTAACTAACAGTGTTAAATTGTGTTCTGCAAACATCTTAAATACTATTATTCTCAACCTGGTTTTAATCTGCCATTTTAAGCTATGGAGACATCTATGTGAAATCAGTTTCCACATTTTCTTCAAGTAAAGTTAAAGAGGAATAGTATGTTGTGCTAACACTGTAGAGAGTACTTAATTTACTTTAAATAAAATTTAAATATTACCATTGTTGTGGTTTGCATGCTGAATGTTGAAATCTGTGTATGACAAAGCGCTGTTTTACAAGATGTTCATAACATCATTATTGAATATGGAAATTAAAAATCTAACTAAACAATGTTCAGCTAGAAATCAGATCACCTTTTAAAAGTTTCCTTTTAATTACTTATTTTCTTTTGAAACCACAAACTGTGATTTCTTGATGCACAGCTGTATACAATGAAGAGAATTACAAAAACATAAGCAAAGTTCCAAGTGCCCAACCAAAGGGGAACATGAATCACCATAATGGTAAGCAAAAAAATAAAAATAAAATAAAAATCTTTTTAGGAAAATCAACATCAATTTATGAAGTCAGCTTATGTTCTCTCAAATTATTCAGTTGTATTGACAATTAAAAATTACAAATGACTTTGGGAAAAGAGTGAATCTTTTCCCAAAGGTTTTTTTTTTTTTTTTGCTTGACAAATGGCACTCAAACCAATCAATTCATCTTAACTTGGTTTTTCTGAGTAAACAAGCCATTAATAGGCAGCAAGAATAGCTTTACCTTGATTTTACCTAAGTAGATCCACTCTGCAAACATAACGTTGAATCCTCAGTCCGTGTGCTTCTGCGCTGTGTGGAAGGAGGGGTATGCATGCGTAACAACATGTCTTTTTTGTAATTTTACTCAAATTACGTTAGTTATGGGAACTATCTGTTCCAATCTTTCAGTAACAATTACAAATTTGTAGTAAAGTCAACATTTTGGTTAAAATCAAATAAACATACTAGTGTTTTTATAGTAAGGAGTACTATTTGAATTTACAGTGTAGAGTTGTAATGGACTATCTGGGTTTTGTGTCTGTTTGGCTGGGTTTTGCATGTGTTTAGTTCAGTTTCCTGTGTTACGAAATGGTACGAAACTCTGTAAAGGTTTTGGCACTTGCTGTGCAAGTGAGGACATTCCATAGACATAATGGTTTTTATACTGTACAAACTGTACATTCTATCCCCCTACACTACCCCTACTCCTAAACCTACCCATCACAGAAAACATTGTGCATTTTTACATTTTTAATAAAACATTGTTTAGAATTAAAATTGTGTAGTATTAAAAATGTAGTATTCAAAATTGTTTAGTATTTTAAATATGAGGACTCATGAAATGCTCTTATATTTAATGTTTACGTCGTAATACCAGTGTAATACCCATGTCATTATGTGTCCTCATAAATCACAAACACACACACACACACACACACACACACACACACACACACACACACACACAAATCATAGACATGATTCAAAAAGGTTAAATGGTTCTGAAATAGACCACACTGGAAATAGATGGGAGGTGAATTTCATCTATTGGAAACTTTTGGTACTACGTACAAACAAATTCTTACTAAGAGCTCATTTTTTGAGATATCAACCTCAAATTTGGAACACAGCTTGTTTAGATTTTTGGCTTTGATGTTTTGGAAAATATATATTTCATATAAAAATTGGAAATGGTATTTTTGTGCAATTTTTATAATAATAATGTAAAATTGTATTTTTTTTTCCAAGTTCACCTTTTCATACATTTTTTCTTCAACAATAATTATAATGTTGTTGCTACAGTGGGGGACCTCTAATTTAGAATAGGAAAATTCATGCCAAAGCATAAAAAAAATACTGAACCCCTATAAGAAAATACCAGTTATATATATTCTCCTTTATATTTTAACATTAAAAAAGGCATTTGTGTATGCTTAAGAGGTTCTCTGATTTCCAGGATGTGCATATGATGCAATAATCAGGGTGTGACATTTTCACCCTATAGCAGGGATGAGCAGTATGTGCGAGCTGATTTGACGAAAGATCATTTGTGAGTGAGGTTTGGAAAGCTGAAGACTTTAAGAGATCAGAGATGTGAGCACTCTGGACAAGCCAGTATTTTAAGAGACAGACAGTGCCTTCTGCAGGCCTCAGTGAGCATTACTGTATAAATACACACATATACTGCATGTCTTATTCTTTCTGAACACTTTACCAAACACATTAAGAAAAAGCACAGGAATTGCTCCCTGTTTAAAATTAATTCTGTATGCCAAACATGAACTCTTATTTATATAGAAAAATACATTAAATACTCAACCATTATTTTCTCTCTCTTAAACAACTCTACTTGAGTTGATTCTAGCACAGTGACTCAGGATTGCAACACCGACTTCTGTTCCTGCTGCTCCTCCGTGTCTCCAATGGCCTTCCTCCTCAATCCCTCCAGCCGCTCCGCCTCAGCCTCTCCCTCATCCACCTGCCGCTTCAGAAGAACACACATGCATTAAACACAGAAACACTCATATCTCTCTCTCTCTCAACATCTGTCTCTCAACCAAATCATCACATGTTGTAGAAGAATTTGAATTGAATTGAATATACTTTATAGACTTATTGCTCTATATGTGTACATGTAACGTGTATAATTCACCTGGTCTCTCTGCTCCGTGTGCTGCTCTCTGTCCTCCTATAGGGTGATGTTCAGCTTCTTTAGTTTGCTATTGTATTGGGAGTTTCCTTATGATTCAGATCTGAGCGGTAAGGACTGGCTCAGGGTCAGTGCTGCTTCACTCCCTCTTTTGTTGATCATGTAGAGTTGAACATGATAGTGAAATTACTGAGCCTACTCCCTCCGTCAGCCCAGCGTAAAGGGAGATGCTTGATGTAATGGCTCACGCCATGGCCAGGTTGAATTTGACTTGGACGCGTGACTTTTAAAACTTTTTTAGTTTGAGGTGCTATCTGCTAAAGTCAGAAAAGTTTGCATGCTCCCTTCGGTTGGCTCCTCCCGATGAGCCTCTCAGGCCAGAATATGTTTTGCTTGGAGGCTTTAGGGAACAGAGCCACTGTGTAGCATTCTGCACACGTCCCATAGGATGCATTTAGGTGTTGACACACTTTTGACATCACTTAAAGTTATGCTTACTCTGTGCACATTCACAATGGGCAGGCATTTCCTCAGCATGGCATAGTGGATATTGTGTTTCCCATAGCATCTTCAACACCAAAATGCAGCATTGAAGTTCCACTTAGAAAGGAAACGTTTTAGGTTGCATAAGCAACCCGGTTCCCTGAGGATGCCTGCACGTCTCCTTCAAACAAAAGAGTTGATGATGTGTAACTTAGGTGCCCTTTTATGTCAGCGGGTGCTCCTGGTGCCATCTGGGAATGGATTGGCATGTTTACACGTGCTCAGACACCGGTCACTCCAAGGGTGTTCCCCATAGTGTCAACAGCAAGACACTGCATTCTCAGGAAACTGGGTTGTATACGCAACCTAAGACAATTTCTACAAAAACAGTCTGTTATGCTGCTTGATGTTGCAAACTGGTATTTTTATTATATTATTTTAATTTATGACAGTCATAACCCAGGGATGTAACAGAAGAAATAATATAGAGAAAATAACTTAAGTCATATGCTGGAAAACCATTCTCTAAGGAGACGTTTACACGACAACGACATACTAAAAACGGAAAAGTTTGTCCTTTGTGTTTTTCGCATACAGACGACAACGTTGTCAAAAAGATCCCCGTTCACATGGATCAGCAAAAACAATAAAAAACACTGTATTATGCATGCCAGGCCAGTAGTTGGTGATGTCACTTTGTAAGAAACATATTTAATATTTAACTATAAATTATTGCGAGGCAAATTAAAATATTAATTTAATTCTAAAAGTAGCCTAATCATCATCATCATCATTCAGATCATCGCAGAAGGGCTTGAGATATCCAGGCCTGGTATGTGCTATTTGCAGCATGTTTGTCTATTTGCATGTGTTGTGGACTTTTGCAGCGCATGTGTTGTCAAACTGATGAAGATGTTTTCTTTATTTGCTGGTGTTTTTTCTATTTGCATGTGTTTTCTTCATTTGCAGTGCGCTGAGCTCTCTCGGCCACCGTACATTACATCAGTTATGTTAAAATTTTACTTTGACAAGCCAAAAACAGTTTTTAAAGTAAATAAGCGACTTCCACTCCTCCCATGTGCTTCTCCTTTTCACAGTCTGGCAGAAATGATGGGTGGTTTTAAAATATATAGTCACATGAAAATAAAATGGTACGGTTGCCAAGATACAGGGAGTGAGTCAACTTACCCACTGGCTCATCTTACCCCACTCTCCCCTACTCGTGAAGTATGATAATAAATTCTGTGAAAATGCAAAAATGGCAATGCAAGCTACAACATATCTTGTGATGTGTTTTACAAAATTATGCAAGTCATTAAATTCAGACTGAAGAGGACAAGCAGTACAGTATTACATTTGGCATATTTCACATAAAATTTGGCATATTTCACATAAATTAGTCCAAACCAATTTGATGTGATTTATTCCAGCTTAATTGTCAACATGTTTTGTGTAGTTCAGGACAGATGAAAAATGAATTATTTAACTTCATGATTATTCTATTTATTATATAATTACAATTTAAAGATTATTGTGTTGTAGTAACCTACAAGAGGTCATGATTCATGTACGCTGAACTACAGAATACAACGGGACATCCAATCCTGCAAGAGAAAGACTTTTATTAAAAACACTCGAACAAATACACTTATTGTACATATTTTGTAAGGACTTAACTTGAATGTCACTTACTAATTTCAGAATATGTGCAGTTCAATTCAACTACAAGATACAAAAATAAGTACTTTACCATCTGATCAACTTCTACCGTAATATAGCATAAAAAGTTTACAGTAACGTAAAGTGTCTTTCTTTCCAACATCTTTCCAACTCTCATCATTATGATAGCATGAAATGAAAAATGGCATTTGAGGGTTAGTAAATGATGACAGAATTTTCATTTTTGGGTGAACTATCCCTTTAAAACATTAAAATCCTAGACTGTACATTCAGTTCTGGTTGATTTCCCTTTCTGACATACTGACATACTAACAGAACATCTTACAACGGCATAAAGAATATCAATTAAATTTCAGTAATTTGAAAGAAAACATCTGCAAAATGAACAAAAGTCCATAGAGACTGCATTGTAGCTGAGACAGGTTTTTGTTTGAAAAACTGGTCAGTATAGAGTAGTTGACAAATATAACAATATACCAATGCAATTATGTTCTGGTGACGACACACACACACACACACACACACACACACACACACAAAAATCACTTTATCTCCACTTTCCAATAAGCCATTTCTATGATTTCAAATATGTTGTTATGGAACAATTCAACAGTATTAAACTTTTCAGGACCTCAGTTGAGGACTTACTTTGGCTGTTAATATTCTGCTTTCGTTTTCTGAAATAAAGAATCACACAGATGATCAGTGATATGAGGACACACAGAGACACTATTGTGGCAGAGATCACTACTGCTGTCAGATTAGTTGTCACTGCTGCATTCGCGTCAATGTTGCCTTCAGTCTGAACAACAGGAATGACAGTTGTGGTTGGAGCATCTAGAGGACAGATAAACTTAAATTAATATCATCATATGGTTCAGTTTGATTAGGTTATTTTTTTTAATCACTATTCAGTGATAAACAGAATGTCTAAAGGGGACCTTCAAAATAAAGTGTTAATCAAATCTGTATTTTGCTTTGACATTATGGGGTATGGAGTGAAGAATTTTGAGTGAAAGAATGAGTGAAAGAATTTAAAGCATTTTAGCATAAAGCCGCAACACAACAAAAAAATTTACTGTACAAAATGTATCTAACATTTCATAACATATGTAGACACTACTATAAATGTTAACCCACATATTCAAGCTGGTTTAAAAACATTAACCTTCTACAAGTTTGTTTAAACATTCACATACTGTATTACCATCACCTTGGAATTACAAGGTTCTATCTGACACTTTTGTCAGAATTGAGTTATTCACACATTCTTATTCTGTGACAACATATTTACATTGTGATTTATTTTAAACTGTGTACATTTTGGGACTTTTTTTTAGAAAACAAAAAGGTTCTATCTATAAAAGAATCTTATAATTCCAAGTTGGCAAAACAGAACCACAGGATATAATCAACACAACATGACTTAATTTTAACCCAAGCATATTTCACTATTTATGATCGCAATCCAAAAATAGTTTTGATTAACCTGTTACCACATCTCACATTTTAATAGCATAGCTTAAAATCTTTAAATGTGAATGTCTGTCAGAGAGTCTGCATTGAGACTTTAGGGTTAGAAATATTACATTGAAAACTCACCTTTCATCACCAGCTTCACCTCATAGCAGGTTTTTTCACTCACTCTGCACTGATACCATGATCCATCAGTGTTTACTGCATCCCTTATAAGCAGAGATCCATTCCCTAGTATTCTGGCTCTCTCATACAGAGGCCTCGTGTCTCTCTCTGTGCTGTTTGAGGGCTTGTTTGGAGGACGGTATTGGGCTATTTCTGTTGATTGGTGACCAGTAATGATTTTCCAAGTCACTTGATCAGTTCTGTTTTGTAGAGGATGTTCAGAGCATGGCAGCAACACTGAAGAGTCAGGAGTTGCATGGACAGAATCCAAAGTTTTACACTCTGAAACCAGAGAAACATATTTATTACAATAGGTTTGGGGATTAGACTATTTGCTCGTTTCAGGAATTGGCATTCTCACCTCTGACCCTCAGGTTAAAAAGAGTTGCATTAAAGCAGTCCCAGTCTTTGTAGACTTGACATTCATAATGGCCGTTATCAGGAAAACTGACGTTCTTGAGATCAAGTGTAACATTTCCAGCATCATTTCTCACAGACCATCTCTGATGCTCTGATGCTGGAGAGGTGTCTGAATACATTAGGATGTCTTTAATCTGGTCAGTTCTGCGTAGTTTCACTGTCAGAGACTCCAGCGGGTGGGTTGTGGTTAGGCAAGAAATAGACATATTGTCGCCCGGAACATAGTTTATGTTCAACCGATGGACCTTCTTGCAGGGTCTCTGTGTCGCCACTAAAAGGAAAAAAAGAGCAAAACGAGACATACTGAGAGAGCCGAGACATGGAAACCACAGCGCTTACTGAAATAAACAGCATGTACTGTTTACTAAGTGTTTCAACCTCTAAATGTATTAATACATTTTATGAAATGGAAAAAGAAAAAGAAAAATTCATAGCCCGATGAGCTACTGTCAGTATTTCCTGAAAAGATCCTTTTGAAAGTCAGTGTACAAAAATATAAAATTCATAAATAGACTTTGGAAGAACTTCACAAAAATGTTCCATTTGGTAATGTTAGTTAATGCATTAATGTACATCATCTTACAATGAGCAATACATACAATACATTTAACTATGTTAATGTTAGTTAAAGAATACAACTGTTCATTGTTCATGTCTGCTCAGGTCCAATAAATTAAAATAAAAGATACAGGACAACTTCTGATTTTAAGAATCTGTTAGTAAATGTTGACATTAAAGTTAACTACGATTAATAAATGCTTTAGAAGTATTGTTCATTGTTAGTTCATGTTAATTCATGTAGTAAACTAATGTTAACAAATAGAACCGTATTGTAAAGTTTTACCTAGACTTTTATATACATTTTCTACAAATGTAATGTCAGGAATCCTTTTGAACCAAATCAACTAGTGATGTTGCCAATGTAATCATAATTAATTGGTTGAGTAATGCAGTGTAACCTTATCACACCAACATTTATTGTGTGCTCAGTTGCATATTTTCTTTATTTAAAAAAAAATAAATAAATTGTTACATATCTTTATACAAAAAAGGTTGCAATTTTCAAATTGCATGTTCACTATGTAACACATGAATGACAACATGCAAGTCATTATTATGACAATATTTTTCTATTGAGATGCTTTGAAACAATGTCTACTGTCTACTGCTATATAAATAAAATACACCTGACTTGATATTAATCATATGCATGTCATACCCATGCCACATTTACACGCCCAAAGTACACTGATATTATGCTTTTATCTCATTTGTATGTTGGTTAAAGAAATTTCATTTAATGGCACTTACCGTTGCAATCTAATAAAGCTGCTATTAGAATATATAGAAGTTGTAAATATGAAGGCTGAAAACTCCCCATCATATACAGATGCTCACTGCAGGACAGCTGAACTCTATATGAGCAAAGGCCACATCACTTCACTCTAGCAGAGCTGTTTTTTCAGTTACTCTAAATCTGTCACGGAAGTAAATAAGATGTAATCGTGCTCATTTAGAGTCCTTCAGTGAGATTCTGTCTGTAATGGGGAGTTTTTAGCTGTCATATTCCCAAAATTTAATTTTTCTAAAAGCAGCTGTATTAGAAAGCTGCTATTAGAAGATTTAGAAGTTGGAAATATGAAGACTGAAAACAAAAACCCCATTGCATTGACAGTTTAGAGCAGTTCACTACAGAATGACTGAATAAGAGCACAAGCCACAAGAGCTTTTACATTCACACAATTAATTTCAAACTTTCAAAGTAGAAAATGTGATCTATGCAAAATGTCAGTAATGTGTAATTTTGCACACATTTTAAATCACTGAATAAATTTTCTACATTATTTTGTTATTATAAAAACAATATAATAGTGCAAATAATTTGTTAAACATACTGTATGATCAGTCTTTTAGCCTGTCAATATAACAATTAAATTTTTGGTGGAAACACAAAAACTGGTTTCATCTGAAAAATATACAGCTGTTGCACAAAAGAGTCCAACAAGGAAGGGGTGCGGGAACCCTGGAGGCCGTGGGCAGGTGCAGACTGGTAGGATGCGTCCAGGGTGGTATGGGCAGTTCGGGGGGCCATGGCAGATTGGGCAGTTCGGGGCGCCATGGCGATGTGGCCTCCGTGGCCTTGGCCTGGACCCCAGGCTCGGCCACTCTGGCTGCGGGTATATGCCCAACGGATCCATTGGAGGGGTATGTGGAGGGAACCGGCTTGAGGTGAGCTGGTGAGGTAACGTGCATCTTCGATGGGGCTGGAGGAGGAGGATGCTCATTTACTTTAACTTCTTCGACTTCAAAATTTGAGCCATTTAAATAGAGAATCAGATTAATAGACTCGACTAGAGAGAAATAACAAATAGGTTCACTATACCGAATGGTATCCTCATCCAGAACTGAAGCGCACAGGAGAAGGTCGCAGCACAACTGATAGACTGTATCTGTAATCTGCAGCATACAAAGGCTCTCCTGTGAAGCTGCAGTGGCAGCAGGAAATGCAAGAAAAGCAGGAAGCGACCACCGCTGACACACCGTCACACCAACACTGAAGAGCTTCAACACACTCGTAGTCACACAAAGATGACTGGTTGCTTTAGAGCACAAACACTCGACTTCGAAGAGAAAAGGTGAATATGCGATTGCTTCCTTGTATACCCACTGTGTGGGCAGGGTGTATTGGCTCTTTTAAGTTTCATTTGAAGGTGATTGAGCTCTCAGGCGAGATCCCAATTCGTCAGTTTAGTTCTGGCGTAACATTCTGAGTTATGAGTTACCGTGTGTATATGACATGAACATAGTTTTATCAAATTAAATGGTGAAATGCTCACTACAAGTGGGTTACCATGATCTTCACTTTAAAATACTGATCCCAATAATTAGTAATAGAAGGATGTTGTAACACTTAAGTCATTACTATCCCAAAAAAAAAAAAAAAAAAAGTTTACCAGTCAATATTAACAAGATATCATGCTTTTCACTTTAGAATCCTGATCCAAATAATTATTAATTCCTTCTGAAGGATTTGGTAATACTTGAGCAATTACTAGTAACCATGATCTTCACTTCAGAATGAATTATACATTATGCATTATTCACATTAATTATGAACCTGTATATAGTAGTTCTTAGTAGTTCTCTGGGAGGCGTGAAAAAAATAGTAGTCATTGATTCGCTAATAGTGAACTACCACATTCAACTGAGCACTATTATACTTATTAATTTGTTAATCTGAGTTTCTTGTTAGTTAATAGTAGTTCCTAGAATGTTAATAGTGCGTTACTCATTAGTTATTCATTAATGATGGAACAGTATTCTAAAGTGTTACCAATGAAACTAATAATAATGGTATTATAAAAAATATCATTAAATAAACAGCTTGTAGTTTTACAACCTTGAGCAAAAGAATGGTCAAACTAAACTGTAAAAAAACTGTCAACTCTGTAACATATCTTAAAGCATAATTATGTCTGGGAAAAACACGTGTTGTCCCCAAAGACTCTCACAGTAATACAAACATATAGCAGTAACAGACAAAGACACTTAAGTCTGTTTATAGAAGTCCAAATTGTGTCAAAATTGGGTGGAAATGCAGCAAGTTATTTTAGCGGTCCATGGCTATAAAATTCACTGACAGTTAAAGTTGTATTTAAATGGTTTTATTTGTTAAAATGCATAGAAAAAGCATTTTCATAGTAATACCAAGCCATTCATGAAAACAGAGATACATAAAAAATATTTTCAGCAATGTGTTAATACAATAGCAATAGTACAACGTTGATATTAAGCGATAATTTCCACAGACTGGGATGAATCAGTGTTATACACTGTGTGGATTTTGACTCGTCTTTGTAAAACACAAAAAGGTTCAGCCTTTAAAGAGTGCCTTTGGTTTCACTTGAATTTGATGATAATGTTCAACTTGAAGAAAAAGAATGAAAATAAAGCTGCTGCTAAGGATGAGAGCAAAATCTATAATGTCTAATAATGTCTTCAAATTTCTAATTCTTGCAGCCCTTGTATGAGATCTCAGTCATCTGATCAGTGTCATCTGTGTCATGCTCTGACTGTCTCTCACAAAACATATTTCAGTCACAGTCTGTCTTGTATGATAAAAAAGAAAAGAAAAAAGATTGATAAAGTATGATTAAAAATCTTTGTTTATATGAAATCATAATAAAAAAAACATTATACTGAGTAGAACCCCCATTTTTTATATAACTGATTTTATGTTACGAAGTGAATCTTGTGATGTGGTTTACAAAATTACACCATTCATCATGTGTTGCAGTAACTTACAGGAGGTCATGATTCATGTGTTGTTTTAAAGAACTAAAGAATTGAACGGGACATCAAACCCTGCAAGAGAAAGACTTTTATTAAATACACTTCATACAAGTACACTTATTGTTTGTAAGAACTTACTATGAATAATACTTACCTCCAGAAATTTCAGAATAAGATACGGAAGACCAGCAGTCCAATTCAACTACAGGACACAAATATAAGTACTGATCAACTTCTATATTTGTATTTACACACTCAGAAGACTCAGATTCATGTTTCTGTTTGGATAACTGGTCAGTAGAGTATGACAGATATTACAATATACACATAAAATGTATAAGGTGTTCGGGTTCTCTTCTTTCCAGTAAGCCATTATATGATTTAAAATATGCTGTTAAAGAACAATTCAACAGTGTTAAGCTTTTCAGAACCTCAGTTGTGGACTTACTTTGGCTGTTGATTTTGCTCCTTCCTTTTTTGAAATAAAGAATCGCACCGACGATCAGTGTTATGAAGACACTCAGAGACACTACTGTGACCATCACTACTGCTATCAGATTAGCTGTTACTGCTGCAGGACTGTCAGCTGGGGTTGGAGCATCTGTGATCACTAGAGAACAATAGTAATGATTTATCAACAAAGAAAAGAAAAGAAAAAAACTTAAAATGGAGATACAAGGTTTCCACTCTAATAGCATATAGTTTAACTTAAAATCTTTAAATGCGAATGTCTGTCAGAGAGTCTGCATTGAGACATAAAGAGTTAGAAATATTACATTGAAAACTCACCTTTCATCAGCAGCTTCACCTCATAGCAGGTTTTTTCACTCACTCTGCACTGATACCATGATCCATCAGTGTTTACTGCATCCCTTATAAGCAGAGATCCATTCCCTAGTATTCTGGCTCTCTCATACAGAGGCCTCGTGTCTCTCTCTGTGCTGTTTGAAGGCTTGTTTGGAGGGCGGTATTGGGTTATTTCTGTTGATTGGTGACCATGAAAGATTTTCCAAGTCACTTGATCAGTTCTGTTGTGTAGAGGATGTTCAGAGCATGGTAGCAACACTGAAGAGTCTGGAGTTGCATGGACAGAGTCCAAAGTTTTACACTCTGAAAGCAGAGAAACATTTTTATTACAATAATTTTCATGGGGATTATTTGCTCATTTCAGAAATTGGCATTCTCACCTCTGACCCTCAGGTTAAGAAGAGTTGCATTAAGGCAGTCCAAATCTTTGTAGACTTCACATTCATAACGGCCTTGATCAGATAAACTGATGTCTTTCAGGTAAAGTGTAACACTACCAGCATCATTTCTCACAGACCATCTCTGATGCTCTGATGCTGGAGAGGTGTCTGAATACATTAGGATGTCTTTAATCGGGTCAGTTCTGCGTAGTTTCACTGTCAGAGACTCCAGCAGGTGGGTTGTGGTTAGGCAAGAAATAGACATATTGTCGCCCTGAACATAGTTTACGTTCAATCGATGGACCTTCTTGCAGGGTCTCTGTGTCGCCACTAAAAGGAAATCAAGAGCAAAACGAGACATACTGAGAGAGCCGAGACATGAAAACCACAGCGCTTACGGTAATAAACAGCATGTACTGTTTACCGACTGGTTCTACCTCTAAATGTATTAATAGATTGTATGAAATGAGAACCAAAAAATTCACAAGCTGATGAACTGCTGTCAGCATTTTATGAAATGATCCTTTTGAAAGTCAGAGTACAAAACTACATCAACTAACAATGAGCAATACTTTTGTTACAGTATTTATTCAACTTCATTAACATTAGTTAATAAAAATACAACAGTTTATTGTTAGTTCATGTCAGCTCAGGTCCAAATAAATTATATTAAAAGATACAGTACAACTTAACTTAAGAATGTGTTAGTAAATGTTGACTAATTAACTAAAATTAACTAATTAAATAAAATTAACTAAGATTAATAAATGCTTTAGAAGTATTGTTTATTGTTATAGTTCATGTTAACTGGTGTAGTAAATTAATGTTAACAAATGGAACCTTATTGTAAAGTGTTAATAAAATGTGAATAATTTTAACAAAATAAGAGAGATCATACAAAATGCGTTGTTTTTTATTTAGTACTGTCCTGAATATTTTACATAAAAAATGTTTACATATAGTCCACAAGACAAAAAAAAAAAATTGCTGAATTTATTATAATAACCCCATTCAAAAGTTTGGGAACCATTTGTTCTTAATACTTTGTGTGGTTACCTGGATGATCTATGACTTTTTTTTTTTTTTTGTGATGGTTGTTTATGAGTCCCTTGTTTGTTCTGAGCAGTTAAACTGAGCTCCAGGTCCTGCAGATTCACTTCATTCACTCCCTTTCCAGCAGTGAGTGTATGATTTGGAGATCCTTCTTTTCAAACTGAGGACAACTGAGGGACTCAAACACAACTATTAAAAAAGGTTCAAACATTCACTGATGCTCCAGAAGGAAACAAGATGCATTAAGAGCCGGGGGGTGAAAACTTTTGAAAAGGTTGAAGATGCCCAAATTTTTCTTATTTTGTTTCAATATCTTTTTTTTTTTTCATTTAGTACTGCCCTTCGGAAGCAACAGAAGATACTTGCATGTTTCCCGGAAGACAAATTAAGAGCAATTTACCTTGATCTTCAAATTCAAAAGGTTTTCACCCCCCGACTCTTAATGCATCATGTTTCCTTCTGGAGCATCAGTGAATGTTTGAACCTTTTTTAATAGTTGAGTTTGAGTCACTCAATTGTCCTCAGTGTGAAAAGATGGATCTCAAAATCATACAGTCACTGCTGGAAAAGGCTCAAATATACAAAAAAAAAATCCTTGAAAACTGAAGAATCTGCAGGACCTGGAGGATTTTTCTGAAGAACAAAACTCAGTTTAACTGCTCAGAACAAACAAGCGACTCATGAACAACCATCACAAAACAAACAAAACAGTCGTAGATCATCAGGTAACCACACACAGTATTAAGAACCATTGGTTCCCAAACTTTTGAGTGGGGTTATATTAATAAATTCAGCTATTTTTTTTTTTTTTTTTTTTTTTTTTTGTCTTGTGGACTATATGTAAACATCTTTTATGTAAAATATCTTACTCCTTATAGTACTAAATAAAAAATAGCATGCATTTTGAATGATGTCTCTTATTTTGTTTGAAATTACTCACATTTTCACAGATTCTGCAAGTGGTTTCCATACTTTTTCATGCAACTGTATATACATTTTCTACAAATGTACTGTTTGGAGTAATAGTTTAACTTTTGCACACCAACTTTTATTAAAACTGAATCATGATGGATTCAGTTACACAATTTCTTTCTTTAAAAAAGGATACAGTTACATATTTTTATACAAAAAAAAAAAAGGTTAACAGCAATTTCCAAATTGTAAAACATGAGTGACATGTAAGTTATTATTACAGAAATAGTTTTCTACAAAGCTGCTTTGAAAAAATGTCCACTGTAAAAATATTTAAATAGAACACACTTGAATTGCTATTGATCAAATGCATGTCACACCCATGCCATGTTTACACAAACAAAGTAAACTGATATTATGCATATTTCTTGTTTGTATGTTGGTTAAAGTATTTTGGATTTCATATAATGATACTTACCGTTGCAATCTAGCAAAGCTGCTATTAAAACAAATAGAAGTTGTAAATATGAAGGCTGAAAACTCCCCATCATATACAGATGCTCACTGCAGGACAGCTGAACTCTAATGAGCAAAGGACACATCACTTCACTCTAGCAGAGCTGTTTTCAGTTACTCTAAATGTAATGCGGAAGTAAATAAGATCTAATCATGTGCTCATTTAGAGGCCTTCAGTGAGATTCTGTGATGTGGAGTTTTCAGCCATTATATGTGCAACTTTTAAATCTTCTAGTTGCAGCTAGAAAGCTGCTATTAGACATAAAGCTGCTATTAGAAGACACAGAAGTTGGAAACATGAAGACTGAAAATATGCCATTGCATTGAGTTTAAAGCAGTTCACTGCAGAATGACTGAATATGAGCACAAGCCACAAGAGCTTTTACATTCACATAGTTGCTTGCAAGGTGCCAAAATAGGAAATGTGATTGTGCAAAATGTCAGACATGTACAATTTTGCACTCATTTCAAATCAAAATTTTGCTACAAAATTTTGTTATGATAAAAACAATATAATAGTGCAAATAATTAATTCCACATAATTAAAGATATAAATTACTGCATTTTCCTTCATGTAGCCATTGGTATATTACACTATAGTTTATATTTTTTTTATTATTTTAATATTTTTAATATATTTTTAAACTAAAATTTAGAACAGAGGTTCTCATACCAGGCTCTGGGGCCAACTTAGGGGCCTCAGCAAAGTTCCACAGGATGACTTAAAAGTATTTAAATTAATATATTATCATTTATATAATAAAGAAAATAATGAAATAATAGTATAAATTATTAATATATTACAACAATCTAACTCATTAAAAATGCTAACAAAAACATGCAGTCAATATGTGAACTGAATTTCTTCCCCTAAATGTCTTTATTGAAGAACATACAGTTTCCTTATACATCTTAAGAGATTCTGTGATTTCCAGGATGTGTGTATGATATGATAAACAGCGTGTGACAGTGATTTTTCACCATATAGCAGAGATGAGCAGTATGTGCTGGCTGATCTGAGAAAAGATCACATGTGAGTGAGGTTTAGAAAAGTAAACCTTTAAGAGATTAGAGATGTAATGTGAGAGGTCTGAACAGTATTTTAAGAGACACACACTGCCCTCTGCAGGCCTCAATGAGTAATAAACTCTATACACTCATTCTGTACAGGTCTGTTTCTGAACACTGCACCAAACACATCAAGCACAAGAAGCACACAGTAAACCAGCCATAATTGCTCTATATGTATATGAGTAATTGCATTCCAAGCATGATCTCTTATATGGAAATTGTCTCTCAGTCACATGCACCTGAGTTTATTCTCTAGTGCGGTGACTCTGGACTGCAGCGCCTCCTTCTGTTCCTGCTGTCGCTGATGGCCTTCCTCCTCAATCCCTCCAGCGCTCCGCCTCAGCCTCTCCCTCATCCACCTGCCGCTTCAGCGGAACACACATGCATTAAACACAGAAACACAGGCTGCTGCCTTTTCACAGCCTTCATACGCAAAAATCATCTGCAGGACCACACATGAATTAACTCCCTAATTTAAACCTTTAAAACCGGAACACAGTGAGAAGATGTACAATAGCAGCTTGTGAGGCTGATAGAGAAGATTTCAGAATCACATGCATCCAAAATTTAATCAAGGATAGTAACAATGCAAGGGCCATAGATACTGCTTTGGATGCGACTTTGTTCCGTGACTTTGTGACCGTACATTGTTGGGTTCTGGTTGCAGGGCTCCCGCAGCAGGGCAACTGGGCGACTGTGAGACGGCATAGTCGCGGGACTAAACATTGCTATTCCATTCTGATTAAAACATCAAACAGGTCTGAATTCAGAGCATACGTAGCAGACTGTTGTCACTCAATGGCTGGCTGTCTAAGTGGTGTCCGCAGAATAATATAGGGTTAATAGACAATTGGAAAAATTTTTGTGGCAGACCTGACTTGTTGAAAAGAGATGGTCTTCATCCCTCTTAGGGTGGTGACACTCTTCTCTCTAGTAATATGGCACGTAGTCGAAACTTGACTAACTGGGGCTCAGGTCAGGAAGCAGACAGACTGGCTAAACCGACCATCTGCTAGCTGCCTCATGTCACAGAAATCAGATAAATCCCAACACACAGAGATTTTTTCACCTAGATATCATCATATAGAGCAGTGGTTTTCAAACTGGGGGTACTGATCTCACTTACTGATCAGACTATACTGACGCTGTTGTATGAGAACTGAAATGAGCTGGACAATGACTTTTTTTTTTTTTTTTTTAATGCTGTGTGCCACAACTGTTTACCTTTTTTTCCCCTTTTTTGCTGATCTCCCGCACCCCAGACTTTGAGAACCACAAACACACAAACACTCAGGGTCAGTGCTGCTTCACTCCCTCTTACATTTGTGATTCTTATTGATGTGTTTTTATGCATTGCAAACTTGTTAATATTAAAGGCAGAAAAGTTACAAAATTGACTGAAAGCATCAATTGGTTACAATGAGTTAGAAATTATAAACAAATCAGTAATGTTTTGCATTGTCTGCCATTGTTTTTCCAGAAAAAGTGTTTTTATCCACCTTATTTTTAACATAAGATCGGACACGGTCATTTTTCCCTTAAATGCGTGAGGCTTGCAGGTCAGTGGCTTCCAGTCATTTTAGTTTTGAGGCTCCGATCAGGATTTTGTAGTTTTCATCTTTAGTTTCACTTTCATGGACTTTCAGTTTGTTTTCATCAGTCACTTGTATCTTAGTCTGTGTGTGGATGTGCTTTTTTTGGGCTTCAAAAAAAAAAAAGTGCCAGGATGTTTTTTAATTTTGTTTCTTTTCTTTTTTTTTAATATAACTCCGATTGTGTTAGATGGCTTAAGGGTGAGTATTGAGATTTTGGGGTGAACTAACCCTTTAAGTCTCAAAATTGGGTGTAAATGCAACAAGTTCTTTTAGCAGTCTATATAGTCTATATAAAATTCACTGACAATTTAAGTTATATTTAAATAGTTTTATTTGTTAAAATGATACATAGAAAAAGCATTTTCAAAGTAATAAGCCATTCATGAAAATAGAGATAAAATACATACAAATAGTTTTGTGTAAATCGCAGCAGTGTGACAGCTGATATTAAGTACGAATTTTCCACAAATATGAGATTGACCAGTGATATTATACGCTGTGTGTCTGTCTAGGGTGGATTTTAACTGCTCTTTTTAAAACACAAAGAGGTCATTGTACATTAAACTAAAAGTTACTACTCGTTTCAGATTTTGTCTCAGTATGACATCACAGTGCGATGAAAGACCGCCTCAGCAGAAGATCAACACCTACTTCTGCATGGTTGCCTCTTTAGCCCCTATAACAAATTTGCACGTCATGTAGTAGTAAATACGAGAGAAGCGCAAACACAGGATTACTCCAGCAACAAAATAAAGATGCCTCTGAGATTTAAAAGATGTTTTGCAGTGCCAAGTTGTGTAAAAACTGTCTTTGCATTGCCTTTCTTGATCTTAACATTAAGAAAGCGTGGATGAACTTTATTTTTTAAGTTCCAGACACTGTTTGTTTGTTCACTTAACTTTGCTGCACATTCATTTTTAAACAAGACACTGTTCAATGCAGGCTTTTCAGAGAGACTGAAAATAAAAGATGCTGTGCTGACTATAAAGTAAGTTATAATTGATACATTTATAAGGGAGGGGATTTAAATTTCAGTTACATGAAATCAAAATTAAAAAACATTACACAGAGTATTACCCAAAACATTTGTGTATAACTGACTTTCCCCCTTTAATTTAATTTGTGACAGACGGCTAAATGACTAAATTAGGACTTTCTTATTTTAAAAAAAATACAACAAAAAAAACAACAAAAAATAACACATTAAAAACACAGTAATTCATTTAAATCTTCATACATCTTATCTGGTTTGCATTCAGAAGCTTCTATTTGTTCACACCAACTGTTGGAAGATAAAGTTAAAAAATTAATTTGGTCAAAAAAAAAAAAAGTAAATGCATTCTTTGAATTATGTTAATATTTGCAAATGTGTCCATTCTGCATATATGTGGCCATGTTATGAAGTGAGTTAATAAAAGTTTACAAATAACTTGGCAATGCAAGCTACATATCTGTAGCATATCTTTTGATGTGGTTTACAAAATTACGCCAGTCATCATATGTTGCAATAACTTACAGGAGGTCATGATTCATGTGTTCTGTTCAACTAAAGAATTGAACGGGACATCAAACCCTGCAAGAGAATTTAATTAAAAACACTTGAACTAGTACATATATTTTATAAGGACTTATGCATGAATATCACTTACCTCCTGAAATTTCACAATAATATACAGAAGACCAGCAGTTCAATTCAACTAGATTTCAAGATACAAAAGTAAGTACTTTACAATCTGATCAAACTTCTTTGATCAGGATATGGCAGAAAAGTTACAGTAAGTCTTTCTTTTCAACATGAGGACTCTCATCACCATGATGACATGATATGGGCTGTATTTCACATCTCATTTCAACACACTCAGAAGAACATTAAAATCCTAAATACATTTACCTTGGTTGCTTTCCCTTTCTGACACATTAACAGCAAATCTTACAATTGTAATAAGAACGCAATTGCAAATTGCAAATGTAAGTTGTCGCACATCCAGGTTTCTGTTTGGATAACTGGTCAATAGAGTATGACAGATATTATAATATAACCACAGTATGTTTAGGCAATCTTCTTTCCAATAAGCTATTAGTATGACTTAACATGCTGTTAAAGAACAATTCAACAGTGTTAAACTTTTCAGGACCTCAGTTGTGGACTTACTTTGGCTGTTGATTTTGTTTGTTCCTTTTTTGAAATAAAGAATCACACAGATGATCAGTGATATGAGGACACACAGAGACACTATTGTGGTCATCACTACTGCTATCAGATTAGCTGTTACTGCTGCACTCGCGTCAATGTTGCCTTCAGTCTGAACAACAGGAATGACAGCTGAGGTTGGAGCATCTATGATCACTAGAGAAATAATAAACTTAATCAGTTTTATTAGGCTATTTTTATCACACACATATAGGTAGGCCTATGGTCTTACCTGTGGCTAACAATGTTGTGGAAAATGTTTCCAATATTGTAGTTGAATAAAATTTTTCTTCACCTATAATCAAAATACAAACATTATTTCTACAGTATGAAAAGTATAAAATTTCAGAACATATTTAGACAATAATACAAATGTTAACCCACATTTTCCAGCTAGTATAAACACATTAACTTTGTACAAGCTTGTTTAAACATGCACACATTAACATTACAGTATATTACCAAAGACACACTCTGACCACATGCTATAATCTTTTTAGGTGCAGGTGCAGAGAGACGGTAAGGACTCAAATGCAGAGTAAGGCTTTGTTTGAGGTCAATTAAACACACACACACACACACACAGAGGAACAAAAACCACTTCATAGAGGAAAGGAAACGCAGGGGGGAGCAGGCAAAAAAAAAAAAAACATCCTCCTGACCGACAGAAACCAAATAAACAGGACTGGAAAACAAAACACTAAACATAGTTTTAAAACACATAGCCACAACAAACTGGCAAATGACAGAGAACACAGAGAGATTAAATATGAAAGGTAATGAGGGAGATGAACAACAAGGTAACAAGGGCCAAGGGGTAACGATAGAAGAGCATGACACAAAACCAAACAAAGTGCCGTGAGGTCACACAGTCACATGAAACGAGACAGACAGGGGTGTCAGGATCCTGTCACCATGCAGTTTCAGGATAAAAAAAAAAAGAGGTGACAGAACCCTGACAATAATTACCACATGACTTAATTTTAATTTGAACCTTTACCTACTGTAAGCATATTTTACCATCCTATTTATTACCAAAATCCAAACAAAATATTTTTGACTAACCCAAAACCACAACTCGCATTTAATAGCATAACTTAAATATTTTAAATGTAATCAATGTCTGTCAGAGGGTTAGAAATATTGGGTTGAAAACACACCTTTCATCAGCAGCTTCACCTCATAGCAGGTTTTTTCACTCACTCTGCACTGATACCATGATCCATCAGTGTTTACTGCATCCCTTATAAGCAGAGATCCATTCCCTAGTATTCTGGCTCTCTCATACAGAGGCCTCGTGTCTCTCTCTGTGCTGTTTGAGGGCTTGTTTGGAGGACGGTATTGTGATAATTCTGTTGGTTTGTGACCAGTAATGATTTTCCAAGTGACTTGTCCAGCATTGTGCTGTAGAGGATGTTCAGAGCATGGCAGCAACACTGAAGAGTCTGGAGTCACATGAACAGTATCCAAAGTTTTACACTCTGAAATCAGAGAAACAAATTTATATTACAATAGGTTTCATGGGGATTATTTGCTCGTTTCAGAAATTGGCATTCTCACCTCTGACCCTCAGGTTAAAAAGTGTTGCGTTAAGGCAGTCCCGATTTTTGTAGACTTGACATTCATAATGGCCTTTATCAGAAAAACTGATATTCTTGAGATCAAGTGTAACATTTCCAGCATCATTTCTCACAGACCATCTCTGATGCTCTGATGCTGGAGAGGTGTCTGGATACATTAGGATGTGTTGAACCGGGTCAGTTCTGCGTAGTTTCACTGTCAGAGACTCCAGCGGGTGGGTTGTGGTTAGGCAAGAAATAGACATATTGTCGCCCTGAACATAGTTTATGTTCAACTGATGGACCTGGTTGCAGGGTCTCTGTGTCGCCACTGAAAGGAAATAAAGAGCAAAACGAGACATACTGAGAGAGTTCAGACATACTGAGAGAGCTGAGACATGAAAACCACAGCGCTTACAGAAATAAACAGCATTTACTTTTTACCAAGTGGTTCTTCCTCTAAATGTATTACATTTTACGAAATGAGAAAAAAAATTCACAACTCAGTGAACTGTCAGAATCGAAGAAAATAATACTTTTGAATGTCAGTGTACAAAACACTAAATTT
Organism: Hypophthalmichthys molitrix; assembly: GCA_037950675.1. Taxonomy (NCBI): domain Eukaryota; kingdom Metazoa; phylum Chordata; class Actinopteri; order Cypriniformes; family Xenocyprididae; genus Hypophthalmichthys; species Hypophthalmichthys molitrix. The sequence goes on along the minus strand of CM075507.1, from coordinate 26,595,444 downwards.
GGTTAAGGTATTTATATGACAAAATTATTTGGCAAAATGTAAACTATAGCTACAGGTTTTATTTTTCTTTGGGGGAAAAAAATCCAAAAAGCAAAAACAAAAAGCTCACAGGAAAAATAATAAATTGACTACAACATAATCACTTATTAATATTAATATTAAAATTAAAATACTAAGAAATATTAATATTTTAATAGTTATTAAAATATACAATTACACTACCAGTCAAAAGTTTGGAATCGGTAAGATTTTTAATGTTTTTAAAAGAAGTTTCGTCTGCTCACCAAGGCTGCATTAATTTAATTAAAAATACAGTAAAAACTGTAATATTGTGAAATATTATTACAATTTAAAATAACTGTTTTCTGTTTGAATATATTTTATAAAGTAATTTATTCCTGTGATCAAAGCTGAATTTTCAGCATCATTACTCCAGTCTTCAGTGTCACATGATCCTTCAGAAATCATTCTAATATGATGATCTGCTGCTCAAGAAACATTTATGATTATTATCAATGTTGAAAACAGTTGTGTACTTTTTTTTCAGGATCCCTTGATGAAGAGAAAGTTCAAAAGAACAGCATTTATCTGAAATACAAAGCTTTTGTAACATTATACACTACCGTTCAAAAGTTTGGGGTCAGTAAGAATTTTTATTTTTATTTTTTTGAAAAGAAATTAAAGAAATTAATACTTTTATTCAGCAAGGATGCATTAAATCGATCAAAAGTGCTGTTATTTTGAACTTTCTATTCATCAAAGAATTCTGAAAAAAAATATTGTTCACAATAAATGTTTCTCGAGCAGCAGATCAGCATATTAGAATGATTTCTGAAGGATCATGTGACACTGAAGACTGGAGTAATGATGCTGAAAATTCAGCATTAAATTGTAATAATATTTCACAATATTACTGTTTTTACTGTATTTTTAATTAAATAAATGCAGCCTTGGTGAGCAGATGAAACTTATTTTAAACACATTAAAAATCTTACCGATTCCAAACTTTTGACTGGTAGTGTACTGTATGTCCGCACAATTTGGCATGTTTCATTTCTTTATTCAACAAATAAAGCAATGTGACTCCAAGCACAACTACGCAATATGCTTACAAAATCTTTAACACATTTTTAATAATATTTGAATAAAGGGTGAAGATGTCAAATTTCCTAGGCCAGACATCACTTTTGGCTACTACTGTATATATTTTCTGAACCAAAGCAACTAGTGATGTTGCTTTATGATAATTAATTGGTAATGCAGTTTAATCTTTGAACATTAAAACTGTCCATCATATCAGTAACACTTTCTTGCTTTAAAAAAAAAAGGAAACGGTTACATATGTTATACAAATAAAAAAAAAGGTTAACAGCAATTTCCAAAAAAAAAAATACTAGAGCATTTTTCTATAAAGCTGCTTTGAAACAATGTCCACTGTGAAAAGTATAAACACACTTGACTTGATACTGATCCTATGCATGTCACACCAATGCCATGTTTACACACCAAAAGTATTTTGATATTATGCATATCTCTTGTTTGTGTTTTGGTTAAAGGAATTTTATTTCATTTAGTGACACTTACCTTTGCATTCTAATAAAGATGCTATTAGAAGATAAAGAAGTTGGAAATATAAAGGCTGAAAACTCCCCATCATATACAGATGCTCACAGCAGGACAGCTGAACTCTATATGAGCAAAGGACACATCACTTCACTCTAGCAGAGTTATCTTCAGCACTCTAAATCTAATGCGGAAGTAAGAGACAGGATCTAATTCTGTGCTCATATGGAAGCCTTCTGTGAGATTCTGCATGTGATGGGGAGTTCCCTTTTGAAATAGAACTTCAAAGCTGCTTCTTGGTGGTGATGCTATGGGGAACGCTACACCATCAGCGTGACCAGTGTCTCAGGCATGTGTACACACACACACCAATTTTCATTGGCAGACAGCAATCCATGACACACCAGGGGCCATATTCACAGAACATCTTAAGGCTAAAAGTAGCTCCTAACTTGCTGATTTAGGAGAAACTCTTAAGGCAGGAACACACCAAGCCGACACCGACGAACTAGTGGCGACGAAAGCAGACTGCGGGGTTGGCTCACGTCGGCAGCATCTGGGTCTAAAGTTGCCCTGACACACCAAACCAACGCTCGACAGCCGACGGCCAAGTAGCACGTCCGTTCTGCACCTGCGTAAGATGAAATGCCTTTCCGTACCAGCAGGTGGCAGTAGCTGAACAGCCAATCAGAATGATCATATGGCCCGATGGACCGACAAGTTTCGACACCGATTCAACGTGTCGAATCTGCCGGAAAAAAGAGAAAACTTAGTCGGCCGACGAACAAAACCTGCCCGACGGCCGACCGTCGGCTTGGTGTGTTCCTGCCTTTAAAAATAATGGGTGTGTCAGTCATAAATTTAGGACTCCAACATTCTCCTACATTTTTCCTACAAATCTGTGAAACGTTAGAAGTAGTCAAAAGACCAAATCACAAACAATCCTAAAATGGTTGTTGCCAGCAATTCGCCACAGCGATCCACCCAAAGACACTGTACACCATTAAAGCAATAGGCAATAGAGCCTTTTCTTCATAAATGTAATAAATATTTTGATTCATTGATCTTAATCTGCGATGACATAACATGAAGGTTAATTTATGTACAGGCAAAATGTATTGAATGATGGAGAATAAAACATTGGGGTTGAAAATAGTATCCTATCATCGCTGCCGATAGCCTTGTGGGCAGCTTGCGTGACCTGAGTTCGAATTCCAGCTCGTAGACCTTTTCAGATCCCATGCTGTCCCAGGGGAGGCTCCAAGCTAGGAATTTAGGTCAAACCCTGAGTACTCACCTGTAATCTGGGAAGAGGCACCAGCCAAGAGTGAAGATCAGGGTGGTGGAGGGATGCAGAAAACTGTCGAGGTGAGTCGGCTGTGTATATGCCTCAAGCTGATTAGATAGACCTTTGTTCTGTCTTATAAAACATCATTTGTCGCTTGAATTCTGCAATCTCTCGAGATGCAGACATATAAGAGGCTGACAATTAGCTGAACATATACTAGTTTAATTAGTGACACTTAGCCTACATTTTAAGGCCTTTATTTGAATATGGCAACATTTTTATTTTTAAATCTTTTTTTATTTTTAAATATTTCTTAGAATAAATCACTGGCAAAGACTCCTCCCCCATCACCCAATCACTGTGGGCACAGTTAATAAGCGTGTTGATGTAAAGCCCTTTTCTTTCTCCCCGATGTCAGCCAGGTTCAACCACAGGTGTCTCTCCTTGGCCACCATCGCCACCATCGATCTTCCAATCGAAGCGGCTGTTTGTTTAGTGGCCCGGAGAGCCAAATCCGTGGTGCGGTGCAGGTCCTCTACTGCCTCAGGGGACAGACCCTGCCCCTGATCCAGATCCTTCAGCAAGTCAGCTTGGTAGGCCTGTAACACCGCCATGGTGTGTAAGGCCGCACCAGCCTGACCCGCTGCCGCGTATGCCCTGCCATTCAAATGAGAAGTCACTTTCAGGGGCTTAGAAGGCAGGACCGGAGCTTTTGGTGTCGGGGCCTGTCCTGTGACGAAATAGTTCGCGAACGTCTCGTCGATAGGGGGCATCGACACATACCCATGCTGCCTCAATCCCTCCACATCAGCGAAATTCACCCCCTGATGCAGATGAATCCGAGCTGAATATGGGTTCTTCCATGCCTTCTCGATCTCAACATGAAGATCAGGAAGGAATGGAAGGCTCACGGGGGCTGCTTTGTTATGACCAGAAAGGAATCGCTCGTCAAGCCATCCACGTGCGACCCCTTTCTTAACGGGCTCCCAAGGCAGCTGCAGCCTGCCAGAAGCGCGCTCCATTACCTCCAGCAGCTCCGCATACGCAGGGCAGGGGGGCTTTAAAGTTTCAGCATGCTCACCTGCTTCCTCTTCAAAGGCCATCTCCTGCTCTCTTGGGCTCGCGGCCAGAAGAGCACTTGCTGCCGGATCTGACGATGTCAAAGACAAGACATCGTCATCATTCAGCAGCTCACCCTCATCAGCTTCAGCAGGTTGAGAGAGATTTACACCTCTCTCAAACTCCTCTGCAAGCTCCATCTGAGAGCCCCATGATTTAAGCCGCCGCTCTGCCTCAGCACGAGCGGGGCCAGAACCACCAGGCGCAGATACCGGCTCCTTTCCCCTCGAGTAAAGGGCCAAACGAGAGCGGAGCATCTTCATGTTTAGACGCTCACGATTCACGCAGATTCACGCAGAAACCTGGGACAGGGATCAGCACACTTTCTGAAACGTTTGTCAGACATATTATCAAAGTTCTTACCAGATTTGAAGTAACTCCAAACAGACAGAACAGTCCCTGAAGACGATGAGATACTGACTGTTTCTCTAGGCGCTCCTTTATACTTCCGGGTCACGTCTTTGATGACGTCATAGGATGTCACCAGCCAATAGGATTGGTAAGATTGCATAATTGTTTCAGACACCGGTTCACGTGATGGCATTCCCCATAGTGTTTCAAACGCAGAGTTGAGTTCCCTTTCGAAAGGGAACTCTTAGCTAAGAATTTTTACTGCTATTTAGGAGAACTCTTAGTGGTAAGATAAAATGTTTTGTGAATACAGCCCCAGGAGTCCAGGAGCACCCGTGAGTATAAAAGGGCGCCTGAGTTACACTTGATTCGTTTTTTTGTCTTCAGGTGCTGCTTGTTTGTATGCGCGTGTAAGATAAGAATCTGCTGAAGCACATTTGACTCTCGAGGGAGCTGGATGCACCCCTTGCGATGCATTCGTGTTAAGGAGCTCTGGTCTTGCTTGATTCTCTCTCAAGGTATAAAAATCTAGTGTTTGCACCGAGCGCGTCAGCTCTCGAGGGGTTTAGAGGCACTCATGGTGATGCTTTCTCAGTAGGAAGCTCTGTTATTGCTTGATTCTTGAGCAACGAGAATCACGAGTTTGCACAGTGTGATTGCACTCTCCCATTAGACACCCTGCACACCCTGAAATCTGCCCAATCTCCTTTCAGCAGTGCTGCCGGGAGGGTGGGGTTCCCACCTCCTACTTCCCACCTCCCTCTGAACAAGGTGTTGAGACACAGCTGTTGCAGGGATTCCAGGCTCGCATATTGAGTGGTTTTATCTCCTGAGGCACTCCAAAAAAAAAAAAAAAAGCTGCGCAAGCCACAGATCTAGCCATCCGTACCACAAAGCACACAGCCAGTGCATCGACCGTTCAATGGTTGCTATGGTCGCCATAGAGAGACATCTGTGTAAAATCTCTCTCCTTAATGCTCTGATCTCACACTCTGGCTTTTTCAGTCTGCTGGTGAGGCGGTTGTAGAGAAGTTACAGAGCCGGGGTCTCAGTCAGCAGCTTTCAGGAGATATACTGTATCCCTCTCTTAGGGTCCTTGAGGGTTGAAGGAGAAATGTTTAGCCGATTTAGAGGAAACATATTTCTCTCTTGCCTTGCCTGGAAGTGTATGACACCGGGAGCCAGACACATTCAGTTTGCAAATGGCCCTGCACTCTCTTGTGTTAAAAATAAGGTGGATAAGGACATTTTGAAGATCCATTATACAATGCTCAATTGTACCATACACAGATCAGGCATAACATTATGACCACCTTCCTAATATTGTGTTGGTCCCGTTTTGCTGCCAAAACAGCCCTGACCAATCGAGGTATGGACTCCACTAGACCCCTGAAGGTGTGCTGTGGTACAATATCTTGCACGAAGATGTTAGCAGCAGATCCTTTAAGTCCTGTAAGTTGCCTCCATGGATCGGACTTGTTTGTTCAGCACATCCCACAGATGCTCGAATGGACTGAGATCTGGGGAATTTGGAGGCCAAGTCAACACCTCAAACTCATTGTTGTGCTCCTCAAACCATTCCTGAACCATTAGGTAGGTGGTACGTGCCAAAGTAACATTCACATGGATGGCAGGACCCAAGGTTTCCCAGTAGAACATTGCCCAAAGCATCACACTGCCTCCGCCAGCTTGCCTTCTTCCCATAGTGCATGTGTTCCCCAGGTAAGCAATGCACATGCACCCGGCCATCCACGAGATACAAAAGAAAACGTGATTCTTCAGACCAGGCCTCATTCTTCCATTGTTCTGTGGTCCAGTTCCGATGCTCACATGCCCACTGTTAGCGGTGGACAGGGGTCAGCATGGGCACCCTGACTGGTCTGCGGCTATGCAGCCCCATACACAACAAGCTGCAATGCACTGTGTATTCTGACACCTTTCTATCAGAACCAGCATTAACTTCTTGAGCAATTTGAGCTACATTAGCTCATCTTTTGGATAGGACCACACGGGCCAGCCTTTGCTCTCTACGTGCATCAATGAGCCTTGGCCACCCTGACCCTGTCTCCAGTTCACTACTGTTCTTTCCTTGGACCACTTTAGACAGATACTGACCACTACAGACCAGGAACACCCCACAAGAGCTGCAGTTTTGGAGATGCTCTGACCCAGTCATCACAATTTGGACCTTTGCCCATTTTCCCTAACACATCAACTTTGAGGTCATGTTATGCCTGATCGGTGTGTATCTATGATACACATCAGCTACAGTATGTACAAAATACAAGTATAACTGCAATTAATAGGCACACCATAAAAAAAAAAAAAAAAAAGACAATGGAGAGGATCTATTAAAGTACTGAATTTATTTTTGATAGAAAAGGTTTTGTTTACAGAAAAATACAAACCTTTGATTTGATCAGTGCGTGATGCAAATTCTATTACAAATATATACAAAATACAAGTACATAAATCATTCTCATTTACTTTGGAACAAGAACAATTACAAAAAAATAATTATTAGATATACAAGGCGTTGTAGTGGTTTTCCATTCACGTGAATCAGATGAGGTGTGCATAGATAAAGTACTTAAGATATAGATGAAAAAAGGCAGCTTGGTATCAAGAAACGCCAGAGATAATCTTTCCACTACAGGATTATAGGACAACTACTGTATGAATGGTAGGAAATATCAGTTATGCTGTTACTTTTTATAAATCTGCTTAAATATTATACATTGACAAGTTCACAACAGTATATCATGTGCTGTAAACAAACAAAATTAATTAGTCATTGTTTTTCCATCAGGCATGATAGAACATAAACACTGATCTTGTTTTTTCTAGCCTGCCAGTTAACAATTAACAGTTTTGGTGGAAATAGAAACTGGTTGTGCTTTAGTAGTTGCATAACAAAAGACAATTTATCAGTACAACTGATTTTTTTTTAAAAAAAGTCTTTGCTATTTTATAACGCTAAATGACATTTGCTACGGTTAAGTCAGTATTGAACTTACTCATTCTTTAAGTTCATTGTTTTATATAGAAATGTTGGTAAATAAAGGAGCTGAAATGTAAATATCTTTATTGAGATTATATTGTTATAAATTGTGATGCATCTGTGTAGTACTGATTCACTCGTACCTATAGATATGCCTTTTCACTCTGTAAACATAAAAAAACAAGTATATTATGAAGAGCTGGAGGCTAAGCAGAGAATGACATATTACAGCTTTTTTGTTACTAGCCAGATTTACTATTTCTCACCTGTAAGAACTGTAAAACAGGAACACAATTTTTAGATGCATGTGTTGGACTATTAACTGCATTGTTATTTGTGTTGCTTTTGCTATACTACACTATAATGTAGTATGTAGCATTTACTTTTTATACATATTAATTTCATTTACATGACTACTCTGTGCTAACTGGCATTTTTGGAAAAATGTTCACTGATGTGTTCCTTTCCTTTCTACTAATACCCTGATATCCTTCATCTCCTATCAGTCTCTTTTAACATATACCTAATGAAATCATCAGTGCTCATGATTGGTCTCTGGGCCCTTAACACAGAATTCAATCATGTTTCCTTTCACTTATTCACTTCATACAAAAGTAAGCTTCTTGTTTCCTCTATTTATCCCTAATTAGTTCAAGTAATGAACCATAATGTCTCAAATTGTCTTATATTCTCAATTCAGTTTCTAAATGGTTTAAACTCTGAACTGATCCTCTAAAATTACTTTTTTTTCTTTTTCCTTTTTTCTTTTTTTACACTAAACACTGATCTAAAGAGATCATTAAGGCTTTTCTTTCAAAAGGGTCTCTAAGGTGGAACTGAGGTCTAGATGAATAATGCCTGAAATCTATTAGACTCACTGACAGATAAAATGTCAATTGTCTCAATGTGTGAAAAGATGTCGTCCAGTTTTATGGACAGAGAAGAGTTTAACCCCAGATTGTACAATAATTGGGGTTGATGTGTTACAGCAGTTAAAGCTCAGGGGTGGAAACCAGAAGACTGGAGTTTCAGTATCAGCAGGCAGCTCTCATTCACACCCCATTCCACAGATAAGATTCCTCTCTCGACTTCAGCAGGAACTGGTCTGTAAATTGCTCTCTGTGAGGATGGAGGTTATGCTGGAATGGTCATACAATCCATCATCATCATCATCATCCTCAGAGCTGAGCACTGAAGACTCCAGAGCTGACTGTCGGGCCTGCTGGATCTTCCTCCTGTGGATGAAATAAGGCAATTTATTAAAGGTAAATTAAAAAACACAGAAGCAGCAGCATCATTTCCATAATGAACAACACAATCTACCAAGAGCAGCGCAAATTAGCGTCTGGTTTATGACACGCTTTTTTGGGCGGTAAATAATGGCGCAAATACCAGTAAATTGACTAGCGCAAACCTTAGTAAATCACCTTGCATAATTCATTTAAATACTCTCCTCCCATAAATTTTGCATTTGAAATGGAAACTCCTACAAATGCATATGCAATAAGGTCAGCTGCAAAAATATCTGTGTCCATGCCTTTTCAGTGCTAATTTTTCTTTAGTAAAATTCTGTGTCTTTAGTAAATTCTGACAGTATTTTTTTAAATCCCAAAAGACTGTTTGCACTGGCCCAAGCTGTTAGTAAATCTGGCCCTAGAGATGTAGCCAGTCTGGTCACTCTAGTATTTTAAGAGACACACACTGCCCTCTGCAGGCCTTATTGAGTATTACTTAGAGATGCACCAATTGCAGTTTTCTTGGCTGATTCCGATGTTGTAATTAACAGCATATACAAACAAAAAAAGACTTTTCTGCAATGCAAAATGTTATTTTCATAAAAAACAAGTAAAAAGACAGTAATAAAATTAAAAAAAAAAAAAAAAAACGGCACAAATAAATGCAATAGAATAAATTATTTTTTCCTCATATTCAGTTTTAATTTTTACTAAATTCTGTTTTACTTTTTAATTTTTCTGGATTCCATTTGAATAATTTAATGATTTAAACATGTCCAAGTAATTGAATTAATGAAAAAAAAAAATAATAATAATAATAACTTAACTTATTAATTTGTTTACAATAATAGGGCCCTACGATTCTTTTTCCAGAAATTCTGTGTTATGTATTTTACTCTTTCTTGCAATCAAATGAAACCATAAAACATTCATTTATTTTAATCAAATTCAATTTAAATAAACCCTTTCATTTTCTGGCAAACAAGGTGCTGCACAACAGAGGTTTACTGTTAAAATTTAAACATGGAAGAAAAATTGTTATTATTCCTTTAAAAATAAAGTTTTAATAATTATTATATTGTTGTTATTATCAGTAGTAGCAGCATTACATTAAGACATACATTATACTGTACAATAGTACATAATACTATACAATATCATAATATATTTCTGTCACAAGTTATACTGAACTTTTATTTTGACGGTTTGGCATGAAGATCTTAAAGTTTGTGTGTGTATATGAAATGACAATAGTTTTCCTCAAATGAAACAGTAAAATGCTCATGAAATGACTCTTAGAGCAGCTCTGGAGATTCATGTGTTCATGTCGTCATATAGTAACACCGCAAGCATCACGCGTTTTTCAATGTGTAATATACGTATTCACGTGTCTGCGCCATCCATTCACACAGAGACACGCAGAACATGTAGGATTCATATTTAAATATTCTTGCGGTTTAATATTCACAGACACTAGACCGATCCAGGCTGATCATGCGGAAAATCAGCCAATTTCTGATCCCTGGCCGATTGATCGGTGCATCTCTAGTATTACTGTATAAAGTAATGGACTATACACACATATACTGTAGGTCTTATTCTGAACACTGCACCAAACACATTAAGGAAAAAGCACATAGGAAACCATCCATAATTCCTCTTTATTTAAAAAATAATTCAGTATTCCAAACATGAACTCTTATTTATATGATTAAAAAAAAAAAAAAGACTTCATACACTCAGTCACACACACTTACTTGAGTTCATTCTCTAGTGCTGTGACTCTGGACTGCAGCGCCTCCTTCTGTTCCTGCTGCTCCTCCATGTCTCTGATGGCCTTCCTCCTCAATCCCTCCAGCCGCTCTGCCTCAGCCTCTCCCTCATCCACCTGCCGCTTCAGAGCCTTCACACGCAGAGTCAGCTGCAGGACCACAACATGCATTAAACACAGAATCACTCCACAGGACTCTCAACCACATACACGGATCATCACATGTTGTAGAAGAAGACACATTGCTCTATATGTGTACATGTAAGGTGTGTATGATTCACCTGGTCTCTCTGATCCGTGTGCTGCTGTCTCTCCTCATCTAAGGTGATGTTTAGCTCCTTTAGTTTCCTCTCCAACCGTCGCTGAGAGGACAGTACAGAGGTCTTCTCTCTGAAAAAAACACAACTATGTGCTTGTACCTCAGGATGTTCTGAATTTGTAGTGTATCGAGAGTTTTCTTATGATTAAGATTCTTCAGGTGCTGTGTTTTAATTTTGTTACTTTTTTTTTTTTATGTAAATAAAACTTTAAAACAATTTAAAAAAGAAAAAAAAAAGAAAAAGTAAACGAAAATATTGGCAGGGCAAATTAAAATCTGTTCAAGTAGCAAATAAACCTGGCCATTTCCCGAATGTAATTTAAAATAATGTAATAAAATGTAGTTAAATTATTTAAGTTCATTAACTTAACTAGAGGTTTTCGGAAACTGCTTTACTAACTGCAGTCTGTGTATTTTCTAGCAGCATAGAGTGATTAAAAGGAGTGCTTTTCTCAAGCATTCTGTAGTGCTTTGTGGCTAATGCAATTGTTTCTGCCACTTCATAGTAGTGGTTTTATAACTTTAGTTCATTAGGTCCTTTGTTTACCTCTCCTCTGTGCGCAGTCGTTCCTCGAGTTCCTGGATTTTGCTCTCCAGCTGAGACACGCCATTAGAGGAACGTGACTGGCCCTCCATCTCAGCTACACGAGACTTATACTCCTTTATCTGAAAGAGATGCAGATTAGATTAAATCCTGTGGCCAATCTGAATCAATGCATTTGTTTAACTGTACACTCATATCACACTTATTACTACAGAAACTCAGTCTAAGATAATGCAGCATACACTATGACAGAAAAATCTACCATTCTGTTGGATGGTCATGAGGCATACCTGTCTCTCCAGAGCATTTTTGTCCAGCTCCAGGTCTTGTTTGGAGGATCGTTCTTGCATGAGCTCGGCACGCAGCTGTTCAATCTACACACAGCACCATATTTACATTAAAGCATTTAATTTCCTTTTAGTTCCTTTTTTAGTTAATACTTTATGAATTATTTACTCTGGTACAGTAGTTCTGTGTTATAATATGGGACTTATGGGCTAAGTCCCCAATGTCCACTGATGTTAACGGTTCATATATACCTGATCTCGGCTCCTGGTGATTCTTTCTGTCAGCATCTCCGCGCTGTTCTTCTCCTCATCCAACTCAAGCTCCAAATGTTTGATTTTGTCCTGCAGGTGGAGACAAACATAACATACAGTGAAGTGGGTTACACCACCAACATTAGACACCAGACTCTTTAAACACCAGATGTGGAAATGTGAAGGTGAAACACACACCTCCAAGCTGCGGATCTCTCGTGAACGGTCGTTTTGTGTGGTACGCTGAGTCTCTATCTCACTCTCCATATGTTTGAGGCGGTTGGTGAGCAGCTCTTTATCTAATAAAGCATTGTCTCGATCCTCATAACTTGAGAACAGCTCCTTCTTTTGACGGGCCAACTAAAAACAAACAAAATTGAATGACCACAAATTGTTGACTGATTAATTTGCTTGGACAAATTCAAAAGTAAGAATATTTGTATGAGTGTGGCACCTCCTCCTGTAGGGAAAGAATGGTGCTCTGAGCTCTCTCCAGCTCACTGAGCTTCTCTTTGGTGTTTTTATTCAAGTCCTGGTGCTCTTTCCTCCACTTCTCTCTTTGCTCATCCAGCTGAGCCTGCAGGAGCCGCACCTCCTCACGGGATGCTGCAGACAAGCGTTCCATCTGACATAGAAAAAGTGAGGGAAAGGGGCAGGAGGAAGCAAAAGAAGGAGATTAGAAAAGACCAACTAATAACAATGAAAAATGACAAGACTGACTCAAACTTGTGTTGATGAGCACATACTTCTTTATTGAGTTTGTCTAGCGCTCTCTCCTGTTGCCTCCTCTGGTCATCGAGTTGCGTGTTCTCCTTGCGGACTGCTTCTCTGTCCTTCTCCTTCTCTTCCAGATTACGAGCCAGCTCGTCCCTCTCCAGGCCCAGTCTGGAGTTCTCGCGTTTGGACTCCTCCAGCTGCTGCCTCAGTCTCCTGGTCTCCTCCTGTTGCTCCTGCTCAGCCTCAATACTCTGAGACATGCGCTCCTGCAGCTGAGACTACAGACACAGACAGAGAAAAAGAGAGAGAACAGATGAGTAATGTGTGTGTTTGAATGCATGATATCAACTAGGGATTTCAAAAGTGACAGATAGGATCATGAAAACACAATAACTGTGCGAGTTTTCAACCATTAACTGATGAAAACAGATTGTTGCAGTCTGAGTGAGAGGGAAAATAGGGTGTACAATTATTAATAACTATGGCTAAGTCTACATAAAATGCAGATACATTTGAAAACCCTCTCAGTCCACATTAGCGTTTTCCTCAAGTTTCTCCTGCATATTGAAAAGTTGAAAAAAAAAAAAAAACAACAAAAAAAAACCATTGGAAAACATAAAATCATCTTGCTGCATATGTGTAAAACACACTTGTTTTTTGCCACAGGATAGCAATTGAGAGTAAATGTTCTGTCATCTTTGCAGGAATGTTATATAAAGATTGTACAAAGTAACATTTATCTTTAGCAACATAGGTTCAATATGTGTCACATGACTAAACGTGTCATTGTGTTCAAATAGTCCACTCTACAACGCAAAAACTGCATTTTTAAATTTATATACTTGGGAGAATGTCTTCAAAAAGCTACATTTTCGCAAAACAAAAATAGTCTCAGCATGGATGGAAGGCCAAAACAGAGAAAAAAAAAAAAAAAAAAGTGTTTTCAAATGTATCCAGGTTAGTTTAGAGGTAGCTTATGTTAATGTGTGTCCTAACCTCCAGGCGTGTGAGCCTTTCCTTCATACGTGTGTTGGTTTCCTCGAGTTCCTTGTGCTCATGTGTCAGATTGTTTGCTTGGGCTTGAGCAGAGCTGAGTTTGTCTCTCTCTGCCTGCAGCTCTTCTTCAGCTGAGAGCAGCTGACTGCGCAGTCGGCCCCCCTCCTCTCGCATGTCACTCAACTCCCTGCGCAAGTCCTCCACCAATGAAGGTTCAGCTAGCTGTCGGAGGTTTATAAAAATCATAAGTATAACACAAAGGGAGGTCAACTGTTTTTATGTCATAATAATTTTAGCCATACTGTACCTGTTTGGCCCTCTCGTGAGCTTTTGTGAGCTCTTCCTTATCTCTGCGTGACTGGTCCTTTAGCCTGTCAATTTCATATTTCTGCTCTGCTTCTAGCTCCTGTTTGCTCTTCTTTAATAACACTATTTCCATTGTCTTCTTGTCAAGATCTGTTTTTAATTTATCCAAATCTGCTTGGGCCTTCTGCAGGTCAGCACGACAACGCTCAAGTTCCTATGAAAATACAATGATTACTTTAATTCTTAATGTGAGAACATTTATTCATTTAACATTCACTAGCAGATTAGAGTGTACTGTATGTACCTGGCTGACTGTCTGTGTCTGTTTGGGATCTGGTATCTGCTGTTTCATTGTGGTCATTTTCTCCTGCAGATCTTTCAGCTCCTCCTCAAACTCCTCTTTCTCCAGACGAGACTGGAGTAACCTAACATATTGTATATACACATAGTATAAACACAATACACAAACATAATATACAAAACACTGATAAAATGTTAGTGATTAATATCAAATATGTACATATTCTGCTGGGTATAGCAGCTATTAAAATGTCCATGAGGACTTCTTATAATTTGATAGAGCTCCTTATATTTCCTTATGATGTTAATTTGGGTGGACAAACTATTGATTTAGTGTGAAGATCCACCATAATGTGATTAAAAATGATAAAAGCAATGTTCCCTATGTGAACATTTTATTAGACTCAGTCTCAATGAATGGTGCCATCTTGCTCTGTTACAGGTAAACCATTTAGAGATGGAGAAATTAGCTAGGTGGTTTTAAATTAGTAGATTAGCAGTGTATTTTCTGAATAATTAAAAAAAATATATATATATAAGCAGAAGGATTTTATTTCCAAATTATTCACTATTTATAATGATTTAACTAGTGATAATCTAATTAAACAGGTTAATCAGAATTAAATTGTATAGCAGATATATATAAAATCGTAGTATGTTTAAAAGCTTGTTCCTCTGAATTTAGTAAGGATTTAATGTTTTAGAATTGTGATTTGGTACACATAAAAATATCACACAAAAGCATTTATTAAATTTATTATTAAATAATATCTTTAAAATTATGGTTGTGGGATCTTAAGACTCTACAAATCACACTTACAAATACTAATAGTTGCAATCACAATCTACAATTTTGTCTCATCTACTGAGAGTGTATCTCACTCTGCTTTAGGTTGAACCCGTTGTCCACTGCACCGACAAAATGCGTACAATGAAAAAGGAGAGACATAAACATTAAAAAATACGGAAAAAAAAAAACTAATTAAACTATAGCAAAAAACTAACCAGTGTAAGTGTGACTCACTCTTGTTTGGTGTTACGTAGCTCTTCTCTGCTGGACTGGAACTGCTCTCTCCAATGGTTTCCCTCATCTCTGCTCTCCTCCAATTGCTTCTGAAGAGACCTTACCGTAGAGTTCACACGGTGACGCTCAGCTTCAATAGTTGCCTGAGACTAAGATAAAGAGATGTTGTAAATATGTGCACCATGATTCCTACACAAAGTGCTTCAAGTTTTAACACTGCTCCTTTTATTTTTTTATTATAGGTGTTCACCAGGGTCCTGTCTTGAGTGCCTCTAATTTCCTGTACATTTTGCAGACCCTTGGATGTGTACCTGTGAAACCTGCTCCATGCTCCCTCGTAGTCGCTCCATGTCTTGGCTGTACTGCTCTCTGAGAGCTTCTATCTCCTTGTCATGTGTGGAGACCTCATCTTTCAGTGCCCCCTTTAGAGCAGTCAGCTCCCTCTCTCTCTGCCTCAGAATGTCCTCCTGCTTCTGACGCAGCACTGCAGCTTCAGCCAAATCAGCTCTCACTGCCATCAACTCCTGTACACACAAATCGTAACTTTTTTTAATAATCTCAATACCAACATAATGACATAATTTTACTACCAGTACTTTGTAATTTTTGTCAGCAGCCAAATGTGTATATTATGTGTGAATTAAACATTTTTCACAGGTTTCAAAATATAAACACATTTCACTTGTTACCAACACCAAATAGATTTTGATTTGACGTCACAGACCATTTTAGTCTTAGTCTGGGTCGTATGTGTGTTTGTGCGTGTGTGATTACCATATGCATAGTCTCAGCTTGAGCCTTGTTGTCTGCCTCTATCCTCAGCTCCTCCTGTAGTCCTGCCAGCTGATCCTCCAGCTCTCTAACATGAGACTCTGCATTCTCTCTGTCCATTCGCAACTGAGTTAGCCTGAGAGAGAGAGAGAGAAGTACACAAATACAACTTAGCAACTATACCTTATGTTGCACTGCACATAAACTGCAGATGTGTTGAATGTCCATGTTGGTAAATACACAATAGTGACAAATCTAGTTGTGTTTGTCTTACTCTGAATGTGATTGGTGCAGCTCTGCGTTCTTCCTTCCCAGCTGTTCCTGCAACTGTACGTTTTCATCCAGACATTTCTCAAGCTCCACCTTAAAGTCATCAGATCTACCCACCTGAAATTCAAGGGACAGTGGTTCTATGGTTGTGCTCACAAGTTTACATATTCATGTTTACTTCCCCCTTTCGAAATCTCAAAGGTGTTTAAGATATTTAAAAATAAACAGAGATCATAATTATTTTGTTGCATTTGTGTTTCACATTTTATCCTATGTTGCTTCAAGCATCAATGAATGTTTGTGATCAAAGTATATGATACCCAATATGATCTGAGCCACTGTGGGGAAAAATTCAAATGTGCAAAGCTTGCAGGACAGAAGTAAAATCATTCAAAATGTAATAAATAATATAATTAATAACTTTTTTTTAATATTCCTTATATTATATATATATATATATATATATATATATATATATAAAATTTATTATATAAATTAAGATTAACATCTTGCAGGGGAATGTAAATTTATGAGCAGATCTGCATACAAAGATGTCTAGACTGTCTATATCTACTAAGATCTCTGACAGGACAGGATAATTCCCCAACAGTGCATGATAACTGTAAACTGACATCAAGTGTTTCCATTGTTTTGCCTGCTCCAACCATAGTCTGTCAGTGGCTAACAGGACTAACCAGGACGGTCATGTGCGTCAAACAGTTTTTCATGTAAACAAGGCATTACCAGATTACGCTCCAATTAGCCCAAAACACTATAATCCAAGTGCACCTCTATGATATCATCTAGACGACAGAATAGTCATTAGTGGTTTGCTACCCCTGTTGAGACATAACAGGCTTAATCCTGTGTAAAATTCACTATTCCAAGCTCACTTAAAAAAAAAAAACAGTCCTTTGCTTTTAAGAAATCATTACTTCACAAATGAAGTGTTTATGAGATTTCTACATTATAAAAAGTTCTCAAATGCTCAACTTAAAATAAGAAATAACTTCAACATTCAACACAGTGTACAGGTTTATACGTTCTGTAAGTTCTTAAAACTTTAAAGTAATTTAACAGTATAACTTTGAGTTCTTTTTCGATTTCCTGTGCCAATTCTCATAATTATCTTGAGCTCTGTTGCTCAGAAACTTATCCATGATGTTAACTTGTTCCTGGAAGCAAAACCCAGACACATCCATCAGGCGTTTTGATCCTCTCTCTATGTCAGGTAATTATACTGAGGCTAAATGGTCCACTGTTTGCCTCAGAGAGTAACTGTACCTTTCATTTCAAACATACACTCAGGGTTTACTGAAATGTTCAAATATAAGACTGACAGGGATATTGTCTTGCAATCTTTTAAGTGCTTATGTATAATTTCTGATGGTATGTTATTGGGATTTATACATTTATATTAGATTAGACTGACAGAGTTTTGTGTCTATTAGTAGAAAATTGTGTTAGTGTGTGTAGCTGATGGCGGAGGAAAATTCCTTCCTCCTCTCACACTAAAATGGGCTCAGCTGTTGTAAGTGAGGTGGGATCCGCTGCCAATTCATTACAGCTTAGCAAAATATGCCAACACCTAAAAAGCCATCAAATGTAATGCCCATTTTAGCAATGCCTGTCGGAGTACTGAATACAGTGCCAACTGAGCCTACCTCCACAGCCAGACTGGGTGTTTTTATCACTAGAGTAAATCACCTCTCACTGCTGACACTTGTTTATGATAGCTTTTTAAAAATGGCAGATTTATTTGCAGCTGGGTTTAATCAAAGTCAGTCGACTCTGTGGTTATCTTGGTTACACCCTGGGCAGCTATTTTCTAAGTAGATAATACAAGTACATCTTTTATGTACTTGAATGGGGAATGGTGGCAATATCCAAAACTGCCTGTCAAGATTATGTCTCAATAACAGCTCAAACTGCACTAAAAGTGTGCATTTTACAGTAAACAAACAAGCAATATCTTGATTTAAAAAAAGCCAACTGGCTCTTTTAACTGAAAGGCAAGACTTTTGCAGAAATTACACAAAAACAGTCTCTGGTTTAATACACCTGAACTGCCTTTCATGATATATGTCATCGAATACTATCGAATCCTGTACAGAAAATTGTGTCTTTTTTGTATGTTTTGTCACAGATTGTACTTTATTTCACCTGAAATAGTTTTGCAGAGCAGAGGTTCAGCTTTGAGCTGAACTGGTTGTGTCATACTGGTGGTGGAAGCACCCTAAACAAGTCATTCATTAGTTTTAAAAGTAGGGTGATCAGGTGTTGACATGTTTTATGTTCAAAACTCAGAGTAAACAAATAGCAATGTTTAAAATGTAATTAACTAAGATGCACTATACCTTTAAGCCTTGAATCTTATTACAGATGACTCGAACTCTGCGCTTAATGGAAGCATCTCCCTCTGTACTCCTGAGGAATTAGGAGAAACAAAATGTTACTAATGACATTCAGTCTATATACATCGCTTACACATCAGAACTATGGTTTACCCCTGACGTAGAACATCGTAGATTATTTGCTGTATCTGATCTTCGGTTGAGAACTCTGACCCTGAACTTTGACCCTGGTCCATCAACAGGTCAGGGGTTACCTAAATGGAGACAACAGTCTATGAAACATCAAACACAACCCACAAAACAACTAAGTAACATTTCTTAGACTAATGAGTACGTTACAATTGATACATCTGAGTAGTAACACTGACACCAGCAAGTGACATCAAGCTAAATGACATTCAATGCCAGAGAGAACAGAGTATCAGGTTGATGAATTGCTTTACTGTAACCTATTCAAATTACATCGTTCCAAAACACTGACAGCATTTTAAGGCATCAGAGGTACACTTCCAAATGCAAATTCTGTTCCAAAGTCTAGATCAGAAAAATGTTAAATCAAAAAGAGCATACTTTTAATAAGCCTCAATATATTTCATCCATCACTCACAGGTGCATCAACTGGAGCAGATGAAGAGACGGCCATGACCTTGGCGACAGAACCTGAGCCACGTCCCAGGCTACTGTAGGCAGAAGCAGGTGAGGAAGACCGTGGTGAAGAGTATGTGTTTGGAACGAGAGATGGAGCAGGTAATGGTGAGGTTGAGGCGGGTCTGTCGTCTGCATTTAGGACGGGATAGTGCCCCCTGGTGGTGGTCCTAGCATTACCCGGCTGTGCAACAGAGCCCCCGTCGAACCTGTCGACGAGTCTGTGGGCAGGAGACTGACGGATGGAGCTGTGAGCTGGCTGGCTGTGAGTGTGCTGGTTGTGTGGAGATACTTCGATTGATTCGGATGAGGTGTAATGACTGCCTCCACCTCTCCCTCTTCCCAAAGTGCCATTCAGCCCGGTCTGGTAGGAGCCACCCCACTGATTTCTCTCCATCCTTTCTCTGGGCCGCTCCCTCTCTGGTCCCATACCAACACCTCCATCCAGGTTGCCATAGCTACCAGAGCGTCCATCACCAAGCGGCCGTCGGAGTTCATCTGTAAAGTCTTCGCTGCCGTTTTCTCTCTCCAACAGGGAGCCGTGAGACTGAGCACGGCGCAGGGGGGTGTCTCCAGATGAGAAATACGGGCCCTGGATTACCCCATCCTCTCTCCTCCTAACACACAAACAAACACAATCAGCAAAATACAAAGATACATATTTAAAATTTGTTTCACTAAACAGAGCTGTGAGATCCAACGAGAAGAGTTTGAGTTTAGCACAGAATGCTCTGATACAAACCACAAATGTCTCTGATTTAAACTAGTTTAAAGCCAGATGAAACGGTGCTGACATTCTCAATAACACTGATGCAGAAAACAAGAGAAACAGCTTTTCAACCCACAAATCACCAAAATTTACCATGGATTTACTGTAGTAACACTAACTGTAACCATGGTATTGTTGCAGAAATGTGAAATTTACATATCGAATTGTATTATTTTATTAATGTAGACATGAATTAAATGAGTAATGGAATATCATTACAGTATTTTTTTAAGCTATAGCAGTTTTTGTGCATTTGTATTTATACTAAATGTTTAGGCTACTGTTTTTTTATAACAAATACCATAGAATCCATATCCGTTTTTGAGGTGAGGTGCTGTGGTTTTACTTGTGGTTATTATCTACAATGATAGGCTACCATGAAAGACCTATGGTTAATTTAACTTTTTGATGTAACTCATGTTAATTTTTATAGACGTTACGGTTTTTGATAATGAAAATAAATTTACATCTGCATCCCAACTCAAGTTTCTGCAAAATGCACATTTCCGAGAGAAAACCTGTAATTGTTAATGTTCCAGTCCTGGTGCCACCAGATCAGGTGCTGGTGCCACAATCTGTAAAGCTTGGTGGCACCAGTGGCACAGGTCTCAAAAGTTAGTATGGAGTCCTGAAAGATATTATCAACTATACATAACACATGTATACAATGTGTTATGCATTTTTATTATGCCATGACTATTTTCAATTAATTCCTCAGTTAAATTGCTTAGGGGTGATATTATCGAAATTTTTAACCCTGTCATTTATATGCATCACTTAACCATGTCACTACACCAAATTGTTATAAATTGAACAAAACCTCACAGGTGTCATAATTCATAGCCTAATATCACCAGACAGAGGAGCTACGTCCTACACCATATGTCAGGTCAGAGGTCACCCTTCCATCAGAACTCGACTCTCTCGTGAACGCGTGTATGGCTGTTGCCGGAAGTCAGTGATTATTACAATGAAGACTATCCAGTTTTATTTCACATTTGATTAGGCTTACTATAATTTCTGTAGTATTTCTTACCCAAATACTACTGTTAGGCTCACCTGAAAAACTTAAAGCCATGTTTTGTTCTTTAATTTTCTCTTTATTCTATTGTATTTATTTATGCTATCATTTCCAATTTGTTTATTTGTTCTTATTTTATTACTGACTGTTTACTTGTCTTTTTTTGTGTAAATTTAGTTCAAAGTTTCAAATAAAGCCTCCCTGTGCTGAGCGCAAGTTATTTCAACAAAATTACCCAAATTATCAAAAAATAATGAGACAATAATAAAAATATCTATATGGCGGTTTTCCCCATGGTATCAAAAATGGTATCGGATATCGATATTTTTCAAGGTATCGTATTAAATTTAGAAATTCCAATATCGTGACAACACTAGTATGTACTACAGTGTAGCAAATCTCAACTGCTTGACTGTTATTTTATAGTTTACATTTATTGATATTATTGCTCAGCAATATATTAAAAGTTGGATATATAGCACATCCTACTTTACCTGCATGCATACAGTAAAATCATGTAAAGCAGT
This sequence comes from Hypophthalmichthys molitrix, assembly GCA_037950675.1. Classification (NCBI taxonomy): domain Eukaryota; kingdom Metazoa; phylum Chordata; class Actinopteri; order Cypriniformes; family Xenocyprididae; genus Hypophthalmichthys; species Hypophthalmichthys molitrix. The sequence goes on along the minus strand of CM075507.1, from coordinate 26,574,014 downwards.
AGATACTATATAGCAAATCTCAGCTATGCGATTCTTTATATCAACTTAAAAATGTAAACTGTATTATCGCACAGTTCTATAAATAAAAAGTTGTATATATTGTGTATTATATCCAACTTTATTTGCATACATACAGTACAATCATGTTAAGCAACAAATCTATATAGCAAAACTGCCTGATTTTTTATTTTGTTGCAAATTTACAATTATTCTCCTAACTCTTTGTATAAAGTTCGATATATAAGCATGTCCAACTTAATCCACATACATAGTTTTCTCGCACAAGGATTCGTTCATGCTTGAATGCTTGTATCGTCGCAAAACGTTAACTACATTATCAGTCAGCTCTAATCCTCTAAATGCAACTACTGTTTAATGCATGATGTTAATGTTTATAATATATTAATCTTCATGATTAAATTCATTTTATCAAGAAAATGATTTCAAAAGCATTTTAACTCAGTAAAGATACTTATATATAGATAACAAATATTTTTATATTTACGTACAGTCATTTAGATCAGAGGGTTTAAAGATAATGAAAAATGAAAGATATTGAAAAAAATCAATAAATATGTTGTAATTAATAAAATAATAATTTGACTTGGAGCATACCTAGGCAGGCTGCTGTAGGCAGGTGGTTGGGTTCTCAGCTGTACTCCATATGAATCTCCTTTCTCTCCCTCTTTCAGTACAACGTAGGGCTGCCCACCGATGCCCTGCACCCTCACTGCCACTCCATAGCGAGACTGCTGTTTTTTGGGCCCCTCTTTCCGAGGCTGCCCACTCACCCCCCCTCTGGGGTCTTGCAGGTCATTTATAAAGCGAATCTGTACGCCATAGTCCACGGGGGTCTTCCTACCCGAGACAGGAGCAGACATCCTAGAGGTGAGATGAAAAGAACATGAAGAAAATGTCAAAGTATATTGCACAATGCACAGTGTCGAAGTGTGTTTTTCCAGTGACCTCAAAAATCACTGGTTCAAGAACTATTTTTCTCCTCTCATTTTCTGCAAAGACATTTCAAAAAATTCTTCAATAAAAAATGTTCTAACCCTTGAACCAAACCAAGCAGCTCTGAATCACAACAGTACAACGAAATAAAAAAAGTATTTCTTTTTCCATCACAACCCTGCATGTTCTTTCTCTCATACAGGCCCTGACAGAAGCAATAAGATGTCCCTCAGATTATACTCCACTGCACAACCTGATGTGAAACCACTTTCCCCCTCTATGGACACTCCTGTCCGCATTCTTAAAAAAGCACTTCACAAGGATACCATGGTGAATTCCCTTTTCTTATTTGTGGAATTTGGTTCAGGATTGGGGGCAGTGTCCTACTTTACTCATTAAAAAATATGTGATCTTAAAACATTCTGCATTCAGGCCTACATGCTAGAAATAATCTGTTTATATACTAAACTAAAAAATTTTTATAAATATTATCAATAATTTAATATAATATGTCATAATCTGAAAGATTTCTGTGTTTTATTTAGACTTGATTGGATTGTGAAAAGTGGGCATTACAGAGGCGGTGCAAGTTACATACTGATAAAGAATTATGAAGACAAACATTCTTTGCACTTATGAATCCTTCACAATAAGACCAGGAATATGCACTAATAATAAAGTAAATGGGGTCATTTTCATATTGACCTTGTAGATAATGATGGTCTGTCTTGAAATGTTTCTAGCCTATGTTACTCTCTAAAGGAGAATTTGAATGGAATTTTTTACTACCAGAGCCCTACTGTTGTGCTCTATTGAGATACAGACAGATACAGACATGCAGACAGTCCAATGAGGCAGGATTGAATTACACACTACTCAATGTTGCCCGTCACCTCCGATTCCTGGCACAGAAGACCCAATAGCCTTCATTATTCATTAACCTGAGCACAAACGTTTGTTTTTCATGGTGTAGACGTTCAATTGACTTTCTATCCTAAATCACACACCTTTTTTAGATTTTTATTAAGACCTAGCATGTGACTACTTCTCATCAAAACTCAGGAAAGCTTCAGCATTACTCATGATGTAATGGAGCAGAAAACTGAAGGTGTGGTTGGTGTGATGGAATGAAATATCTCAGTAAGGAACATTATAGCATGAAGGGTGTGACGGGGAACAAAGTGCATTCACAGACAATGGTACATCTTTACCGATTCTCTTTTTCTTTTACTCTTGAACTTGCCATCTTGTTCAGTAGCAAACTACAAACACATCCAATATGATCAGTACTGCTCTTCTTACATGTGTGTGAGAGAGTGAGAGTGAGAGAGAGAGTGAGAGTGAGATATATATAGATAGATATATCTACAAAAAAAAAAACTAAAGATTTTCCTTTAATTAAATGACCAAAGTTTCAGTTAAAACAAACTAACAGTCAGCCTAAGATAAGAAATACATTTACTGTGACATAAAGGAGCCTTCATGACTACTATTACAATGTGAATACAATGAATGGGCTCATTATGTGTTGTGTCATCAGAAAACTTTTAAGATGGCTGACGTGTTTATGTCAGTAACTGAAAGCAGACTGAAGAAAGCCAAGCTCACATACGGGAGGCTCCTGTGCTGACAGATATACAGGCGGAGGGTTATACAGGTGTAGTGAAAAAGTGGCAGCAGCACTTCACTAATCATTTTTCACTCTACAGACTCATTCATCAACTATGTTTATTGTGGTTGCAGAAGGATTTATGTACTTTTACAGTGACAATAATTAAATTCCAGCCCTCACACGTACAGGTGGAGTTTCAATATCAGACAACAGACTTTGAACACCATAAAAGAACTATAAAGAAGGAAAGGATTCTTTAGAGATAGCGGGGGGGGGGGGGGGGGGGGGGCACTGTTATGTTGAATATGATGAAAATGTATCCTGAGGGCCCACACAAATGCTGCAAAAATTGGTGTGGCAGCCAAATGTAATATGGCAATAAATCTTTTTCATTTTTCACAATATTATAAGGATATTGTGTTTTGAGCCAAACAGTAATGCTGGCACTTTTATTAAAGTCCCTTTAAGGTAAGCAAGATAGTCCACTTTTATTCAATGAGAGCTTGAAAAAAAAAAATCCAGTACTTCACCAATGCACTATTCATGAAATATATGACATTATTTTCTATGTAAAAAGCATGTGGCATCAACCACATCCATGACAGTGGCCCCTGAACTACAGAAAAGGCATTTAATTGGAGGTATATTTTCATAAACACAGCAATTATGCCAGAATCTGTCATTTTCATCCAACTTGTTAGTTAGTTTGGGAGATTGAATTCAGTGTTGTTTTTATTATTATTATTACATTTTATTAATATTTATATTTAGCTTTCATTTTTATTTCAGTCTTAGTAATTTTAGTATGTCAATTTAAACTTATTTTATTTCAGTTAGTTGCCCATGCAGCATTTCTATTTTTCAGTTAACGTTTGTCATCTATTTATTTTTTGTTTTATTTCAGCTTCGTTACAATTAACACAAACTATTTTAATAGATTTAGTTAAGAATAACAACACTGATTTAACTCTGCTCAATCACTTTTGAATATCCACATGATGACAGACAGATTGTTTATTCTGTTATGAGTTATGACAGTGATCTGGTCATTGGTCAAACACAGCCAAAATTCGGTCACGGTCTAAACCGATCCATTTCCTCTGTGTCAGTGTGTCGGTGGCCAGGCAGACAGAGGGACCATTTAGCCTCTCAGCACTGCATTATCTGATAGGCTGAATGGAGGGAGCCTGTGAGTGGGACAGAGGGGGAGTATGAGGACCCTCTTCCCATTATTACAGTGAAGTGGGGCAGAAAACAAGGGCAGCTATGCTGAGAACACTGGCTTCTCTATCACACTCACGCTCTCCTGCTCTCATACACTGATCCAAATCAGAGATGTCACTATTCCCTTCATAGGCAATAGCCTACGGTATGCAGGCGTTTACTTGCATCCAGAACAAATACACTTCATTTAACCAGTCTGGGAGCAAGTATCTGTGCTTTAAGGGCAAAACAATGTAAATCGACCCACTGCTTTTTCTCTCTAATGAAGCACTGTTAATTACATCTGCTGTATCTATTTCTTTTAATGATGATTTTATGATGACTTCTGCCTGTCTCAAAGGTTTTTAAAACTAGATTTTTAACCCTGACTTAATGGTACACGTAGCTTTAATCTTGAATTAAGCAATGTTTCAAATTTCCTTTCTTGCATTGTATTTTTTAAAATTATTTTCACTTTTCTATGATTTATGTCTGGTGCAATGCCTCAATTTCCCCCAGAGATTAACAGAGTACTATCCGCACTGACACTATGCCATCTTATTCTACCTCCTATCTCATTCTCTCCTATCCTATAATAAATCTGAAAGGAGGTTAACATGCTTGCCTCGTTAAATATTCATAGACAGTGTACAGTCGCAAAACCTTTCACAAGCCACGTTTAGCTTCCACACATTAGGGAAACTAGAGTGATGAAAAGACAGTATTACTTCTATGTTATTTCTACAAATATAGTGGTGCAGGTATGACGTCACTTTGTAGGCCAATCGGCAGTTAGCATCACACTGGTTCCTTCGACAAAAACCCAATAGGATTTTCCATAGGCTTTTTGACTTATCGCAAGAAACAAGCTCAACAAAAGTTTATGATACTTGCACATTTTGTCCATCAAGATAATTTTCTCAGATGAACACAACTTCTATGAATTCTGAAGCCTAAATGAAAACGTTCTACGTCAGAACGCCGACTCTGTATCGGCTGGCTACTGCGTCAGCATCTCACGCATGCGTCGTGGCGCTCAGCCAATAATGAGTCAGCGTTCGGATGCAAACACAGAATATAGATAACATTAAGGTTGAACCACTGTAGTCACGTTGACGATTTTAACAATGTCTTTACTACTTCTCTGGACCTTGAATGTGGTCATTTTGTTACTTTCTATGGGAGATAAAAACCGCTCAGATTTCATCAAAGATATCTTAATTTGTGTTCTGAAGATGAACGAAGTTCTTGTGGGTTTGGAATGACATGAGGGTGAGTAAATAATGAGAAATTTCATTTTTGGGTGAACTAACCCTTTAACTGTCTAGGATTAAATACTAACCCAGGATAAAATTTGAACCACATGAAACATGGAACAAGATGATCTAAGATTACATTAACCCAGGGTTAAAAAAGAAACACAGCACTTAATCTGCCCCCCACATCCTTAATTTCCTCCATCCGTTCGTAGGTTGATATGCATCTCACTTCAGTCAGTGGCATACTTGATTCATCACCTTTAAACATTATGACCACAGAATCTGTGTCGGCAGAATTGCACAGAAATCACTGCAGACTGTCAACAGAATTCAAATGCTTGTACACAAAGTTCTGTCAGCATAGATTAAGATTTAGCTGATTCAAACAACAGCAAAAAAAAAAATGTGTCAAAATAACTGATTATTATATACTTATACATTAGGACAGACACATTCTGTATTCTTCCTTTCACGTCTCATTCCACATGCTCTGGGAGATGATGCAACAACAAACATTGCAATTTAAAAGTCTTAATGAACCACTCTTTAAAAAAATACCCTCACACAGACCCTTCACGGGCATCTGTCCACAGCTCTGAGTCTGCGACCTCTTGTTCTCCCATTAAATTGAATTCTCTGATCTTAAATTGAATCGAGACTCTCAGATGTGGAACGTCTAATAGAATTAAGAGGGAACTGAAGCAGTAGGACTCAGGAGACATCTGCACAGTCAGTATGGTTTGTATTATCTCTGTTGACTATCACAAATCAATGTAAACCAAAGTCAATGCATCTACAATCAGTGCATCTGAGTAACATATTTAATTTTTCTCAGACATCAATCACATCAGACTTTTTGTCAATATGAAATGTGACTTCAGTCACATTTTGTCAGGTCAGACCTCATTTAATGTGGGAGGTACAATAGAAAGAACAAACATGCTTAGCATTCCCAGAGTCCTTTAGGTTTTCAACACCAACCTCTCAGCATACTTCAGAAGCAACACTTCTGAGGTGGCATATATTAAAAGTATGACAACCAGTCTGACTAAAGACAAACACAACCTAAAGGCTGAATGTCTGATCTAGTTTCTATTCATTTACAAAGAAAGGATAAACCACTCACTGATATTCACTTTGGAGTGATTTGCCTGACAAAGGTGAGATATAGAGTTCATCTAGATTAGTCTAAATTAAAGTTCTCGAGTTGCTCTGAGAATGCATCTGAGAAAATGTAGCCTATCGTAAGCTTTCATCTCATTTTAAAGAGTCTGGTATCCCTCCATTAGTGCTCGACTCCCCCTTTGCATTCTTTGTCTCCTGCCAAACTCCCTCTAAATCTCTCTTTTCCTTTATCCCCCCCACCCTTCCTAAACTTCAATCACTCTTCTTGTTTCAAAGACAGACAAACAAGAATTTCTTCTTCTGTCCATCTATTATCACCAGCATGACGGACTCCAGTGTTGCCAAACACAAATCATACGGCCAGAAACTCACACAATATAAAATGAAATCTTAGCTGATATCAGCTTGGAAAAGTTAAAGCATGACTCAGCTGTGAATCACACTAGAAGATTAACATCTCATGGTAGTGATAGAGCTATAGTGTTATGTTTGTCCATGGCTCAGCACAATGTAGTCACAGGTCAATAACCAAGATGCCAGTGTAACATGGGGGATACATTTTGGTCTAAAAATGTGCAAAGAATGATTCAAATGAAAAGCAAGCTTTTAATTTAACATGCACTGCTGAGTGTACTTCAGCAGGTTCAAGGGGGTGCTTGGAAAGATTAAGCTAACATTAATAAAATGTGCCGTTAGGTCTTTCTTGAGGAAATTACTCCATAATTGCTGCCAGAATTGTTAAAACCTTTAAAAATCAAAAGCTCATGTGTCTCATTAGGGGGAAGCTACTTGATGAATTTAATTTTCACCCACAGAACTGAATGTTTTTCATTTAAAGTCGTGATGAAACATGACGAAAATAGCAACAGCTCTTTTCTTCCATATTGTGATGTATTGTTTGTGTTTAATTTTTGAAAAAGATACAAAATGTACTAGATGGGGGTTGTTGATTGGATATATATGGAGATCGGCTGAATGTGAGCTTAAAAATTTAATTATGACATTTAAAAAAAAAAAAAAAAAAAAAAAAAAAAAAGCACATGAATTCACAATAATTTTTAACATCCATTTGGAAAATGGACTTTCATTTGATTTTCACATGAAATTTTATTTCATGTCAACTTTAAAAGTGAATCATTTTAATAATAGCCACTTTAATAATAATAATGATGAAGTTAAATGATATGTATTAGATAAAAAGTAGCACATTTACATTTAAGCCTAATGACAAAAAAAGATAAAAATTAAAAAAATAGTATGCATGTACAGTTTGTGTGCCACTGCTCACCTGGGCCTGTTAAATTCTTCTACACTGAGTCACTGGTTTCAGGTCTCGAAAGGTCCTGACTCCTGGCGTTTGGATAACATCACGAAACTACCAAAAGAGCTATAAATCAAATATAAACGAGATCAATGCTTTAACTACAAAACTAAAAAGTTGGTTGTCCCTTTAAGTCTTTTTTGACAGCCAACCTGACACAGTAACCTGATCGCTCACGGCAAGATTGACACTGACTCGTTATTCATTTGAATGAAAATTGGTCTACTCAAACACAAAGCTTTGAGTGTTTAGCGGACTTTCGTGGGCTGTGGTGAGGTAAACAATCACAACACTGTTAAAACTGGATTGTTTGCCACGTCAATACTTTCTCTCCTGATTTGCTCCCAAAGCGAGAAGCGCAGGTGTTCACCTGGCGATGCACCTGCGCTTCGTGCGAAACTCAGTGGGTTATAAAGTCTCTCGAGGCAAAGCGCTCATTTTTAGCGTAAACCAATGGAAAATACTGTAAATACGTAGGCTCGACAATAATCCTTTGGACAGACATTAATCCATCTTCAGAGAAGTACACTTAAGAAGAACACGAAACAGGACAAAAACACAACTAAGCTTAACAGTTTGCGAGCGAGACAAGTGTGTCATTCCAAAGGAAGAAAGTTCAGCTCGAGAATGCATTTAAGCATTTGGCGAGCAAAAGACAACTTAGCATCAATTTCTAGTCACAGGCTAACAGGTTTAGCGGTGACAGCGAACAAAAATAACATTTAACCTACCTGATATTACGGCAAAGTTTATATTTCACTCTGCTGAATGTTCCTCTGTTACTTCCTGCTGCTCTCCTTCATGAGAACTAATAGTGTAGAAGTAAAGGACGTTTCTTTAAATGTGACAGGTCTAACTAATAATCCCCAGGGAAACATTTGCTAAAGACAACCTGTTACCTTTCAGACCGATACCACTTGCCCCGCCCACTTTACGCGCGAGGAATAATTTTATTGGCTGATAGTGGCGTCGTGGGTGGAACGCACGAAACCATTTCTGCTTCGATTATTGGTTAGGTTGTATGTCAATCACAATAAAATCTGGAATGTGTTTTGTCTGTGGAGCCGTGAAAAATAAATTTAGTTTTAAGATTTGGAGATATAGTGAAAGTTTAGTCACAAAATTGGTTCAATAGGCTAAACTTCTACGGCACGTTATGTCTGTAAATAGTTGAGATCTCGTAGGCTATAAATAAATTCTTAAAAATAATAATCAACAGTGAGAAAATCAGGTGCAAAACTGTTTGTATGAATAATAAAAGGGTCTGTTTTTGTAAATAAAACAGGCCTATATAAAATCGGGATTTGATCGCCGATCGGAAATGATCAAATTTAGCAGCGCACATAGCCTACAATCAAACTCTACAGGCCTAGTGCAATATCATATTGAACAGTCAAAATAGTGCAGAATATGAGTACATTTGGTTATGCTAGTTAGTTGGTCCACCGATGAAAGTAAATGTCCCGTGTGTACTTTCTTTTAGAATTTATTCAATAGCATCTGGATTTCATTTTCTCTTATTGTTTTTTCCTATCGTTTTCAATAACTGGAAAAACAGGTCCAGGTGATCTCAATAAATTCTGAAAGACATTCCACGATAAGCTGGGTTGACTGACAGCGTTGATAAATACACTGATAATGATGATGTTACTCTTCTTTACTATAGTAGGCTAACCGCCAGTAGTCACGTGTGTGTTCACAGCTCAACTTCCACTATTTAAATACTTTAAGAACAATGTAAAATTGTATGTATAAGCAGGCAAGTAGGCAAGCATGAAACTCGGTGCCAGTAAAAACATAACATTATGGAATTTCAGAAATAGTTTTTAAACAAACACGTTTATCAGGCCTAATTAATTAAAATAATGTAGGCCTTTAATTCATTTTTACGTCTATTAAATAGCCACTAGATGGAGGCAGTATAAATGACTTTAAATTGCCCATGTGTCTGCTCTGGGCCAGTTACCCGGTGTGAACTGCTGCCCCTCTGTGGTAGTGTCTGCACAATAAATGTTCATCATTTAGATGTTAGAGCTGGTTAGTATGGATAAACATATAGGCTATGTTTGTATTTGTAGGCTATGTTAGGCTACGTGTTTTTTTTTTTTTTTTGGTTTTTTTTCAGTCATAACTGATTTGTTTTATGTTTGCTTTAGGCTACTGTTTAAATTAAGCTAAAAAAAAATAATAATAATATAATATGGTCAGATAGTCCACATTGCGATGATTACCTTATATGTGACAACATGCCTCGCTATTGGCGCAACTTGCTCATCGATGTGTATGTAGTGTTAGCAAATGTTAAATGGTTTAGGCTACTTTTTTTTTTCTCGGTTCAAAAAATACTCTGAGAAATATTCACTGAAGTAAAGACTGTGACAACTAGACAACTATTGTAAATCTAGGCTATTTGCTGTGCACCAGAGTATTAAGTGAGGTTTGCATCCACAGGTGGGTTGAGCCCAGCAAATGAAAAGTTCCCATTTAGGGGAACAGTAGCTGCAACTGCAACCGCAACCACCCCCACCCACAGCTGCAGAACAAACGCACACGTACATGCACATCCCCTTCACTTCATTTAGACTGTCGCTTGGAGTGGATATACCGGGAATGGGATCTTCAGCGAGAGCTAAGAAAAACTTTAAATTTTTCCGCGTTTATGCCCTTCAGAGACTCCTCTTTATCTTGCGGGAATAATTGGGAGCAGGCAAAAATAAGACATTATTCTCTAATGTGAAGAATCGTAGTATACTTGAGAGTGTAAGAAGTTTCCTGAAAAGAAATACGAATGGGATAAATTCTGTGATCAAGATTATATAAAAGGGATTTTAATATTCGGAACCTTTCCCTAAATCAATTTGACAGATTTTTAAAATTAAATAAATTAAAAAGAGTTCGTTTAAAATAACAACAACAACCTTGTGTCAATTGAACTGCACGTTAAAGTGTTGTTAATAAGACAAAAATCAATTATAGGGGCCATAGTGAGTGATATTTTAGAAGCTGATTGTTTTTCTAAAGGAGTTGCGCGTGTGTATGGAGAGTGGCTCAGACACCTGTGCGTATTCGTCATGGCGAGGTGGTTTAAAGATTTCCCAACTAGTTTGAAGACTGGATCCGACCGGATCCGTTCTGCTTCGGAATCGGGGACTCAGTCCCGTCCCAAACCGGTTCTGACCGTCGGTACTGGTTCCAAGGGTAGTCTGCGTAAAAATTCTGGAGCGGAAAACGGTGGCGGCGGTGGTGGTGGTGGTGTGGGTTCCTTACTCCACGGGAGAAATCGTAAAAATTCGGCCATCGAGCTGGGACGGAACCACTCCAGCACCGGCTCGATGAAAGACGGGAAGATATGGGAAATTCTGATCCCTGGGAAAAGTAAGAAAAACACCAAAATGGAGGGGTTTGAAGACCATCGCACCCTGCGGACCACCAGTCTTGCTGACGCGTACATGAGCAGAATGATCAAGGTTAATGATCCAAAATCCAGTGCAGGAGGTTCATCCCCAGACAGCGAGAGGGCCAAGTCACCAATCAGAACAGAAACGGTAAGTTTGAGAATGAGGCACCACAATGTAGACTAACAATATATAATAATATATTACTAATTGTTATTATTATATTATGTATTTGTTTCTAGACAGATTTAAAGTATAGGTAAAAAATGTTTTCTGAAAATTTAGTGAATTCATCTTTGGAAAAAAAACTACCATTTGCTGGTCTTAGGTGGTTTTAGTGGGGTTTTGGGAACTCTTCTGCTGGTCTACTCGCTGGCTAGCTGAAATAACTTAAGACCAGCTCAAACCAACTGAGACCAGCATCTTAGGCTGGTTTAGGGTGGGTTTTTCAGTAGGGATAAAGGAAGAATAGCCCTGATCCGAGTGATAAAGCAGGCCTCATTGACCAATGTTTTTTTTTTCAGGAGTTCTTTTTAATACATGACATACTCCAATTTTCCCACTCCCCCTGTTGACTGTGAGAACCAAACAAACTTCTTTGTTTTGAAAATTGAGATCAATATCTCTCTTCCAGTTCTTTGTTTAAGCAATATCTTCTTCTCCCCTCCCTCAGCCCCCTCTTCTCTCTTTCGTATCTTTCTTTCCTCCCTCCCCACGTCTCTCTTTTTCTTCCTATATTCTCTTTTCATTGAACTGCTGTATTATAAGCAGACACAGCGGAGCTGAAAAGCAACAAACACAATGAGAGCCTTTCCTTGCCTCTCTTCCTGTCTCTTTTCCTAGTCATACACACTCTCTTCACTCTGTCATTGTGGGAAACACACTTTTGCTCGCATACACACACACACACCCTTGCTCACAAAATACTCAAAGAATACAATGCATACATAACACAATGGCTCTATCCCATTCTTCCAGTCCCTGGTGAAGGCAGTGTTTGAAGAATTATGTCACCTGATACATAGGCTGTATCCTCTCCCATTTACGGACATCCCCTCTAGCTACACTTTGAACATAATAGCACAGAAATCAGAATCTCATGAGGTCACACACACACACACACACACACACAAAACGTCCAGAGGGATAATCAGAGAAAGAAAGGGGAAAGATGGGCCAGAGAATAAGCTTAAGCTCTTCAGAAATACTGATTATTCAGCTACAAGATAGAACAAAGAATTCCGGCCATATAAGATGTAATTTAACTCCAGGTTTTGGCTAAATGCGCTTTTTAGCTGGGTTTGCACTATTTGTGAAGTAAATCATTGTGCAAGCTCCTCTAGTGAATCATATTATTAAAGGACTATTCCAGGTTCAGTACAAGTTAAAGGGATAGTTCACCCAAAAATGAAAATTCTGCCATTAATTACTCACCCTCATGTCTTTCCAAACCCGTAAGACGTTTGTCCATCTTCTGAACATAAATAAAGATCTTTTTGATGAAATCTGAGAGCTTTTTGTCCTTCCATACACAGCTGCTTCAAAAAGTTCATAAGGAGATCGTAAAACTAATCCATATGATTTGAGTGGTTTAATCCAAATTTCCTGAAGAGACACGATCACTTTGTATGATGAACTGATTTAATTTAGGCTTTATTTACATTTAAACATTAAACAGAAGCTCAACCGAACATTTACCCGCGAGAACAAACCTCTTACAGAAGCTCAAACGTGCTGCGAAGGACAGAAAGCTCTCAGATTTCATCAGAAAGATCTTCATTTGTGTTCCGAAGATGAAAGAAAGTACGAGTTTGAAAAGACATGAGGCTGAGTAATTACAGAATTTTCATTTTTGGGTGAACTAACCCTTTAAGCCCAATCGATAGCATCTGTGGCATAATGTTGAACCTCCTCCTTTTCTTAAAAACAAAACAAAACAAAACATTTAAAATAAAAAAAAGGAATGGGGCCAATCCTTAAATGTTAAAACATTCACTGTTTCAATAGTATATTCTCATGATGTAAACAATAAGCATGTAAACATCATTTTTGTGTGAAAAAAATTACTTACTAACCTTTTCTGTTTACAAGTTCATTACCATGTCAATGTAACACCTAAACACTAAAATGATCATAAAAATAAAATAAAAACAACTTTACAGCTCAAAAACATTCTTTAAAAATGAAGGTAACATTACTTTTTAATGTTCTCTAAACATTCTGAAACAATAAGTAACATTTAAAAAATGTTAGACGACGTCCAACTAAAACATTTCAGAACAAAAAAAAATGTTCCATGAACAATGTATATATATTATTGTGTTATTGAGAATGTAATTAAAGACATTCAGATATCTTTGAATGAACATTCCTGGAAGAACATCCTGGAACACTGAGAGAACCTTGCCAGAACGTTAGCCAAAGTTCTGAGAACATTCCCTGTTGACTGGGTTCTTTTATAGACCTTAACACAAATTATTGATATCTCTTACTTCTTTTCTTCTCACTCTTAATAGATCATCCTGGAGGATTATGCTGACCCATTTGATGCCGAGAAAACAAGGGAACAGAGAGAGGCTGAAAGAGAAGGAGAGAATGATGGCTACATGGAACCTTATGATGCCCAGCTTATTATTACAGGTACAGCACTCATTTATTTTCCTCTTCTCTCCTTTATTTCTCTTTCTTTTAATCATTTATTTATCTTAAATGTTTTGACAGTGTAATAAGCAGATTTTCAGGGATTTTAAGAGTATGAAAAATCACAGCTCCCTCTCTCTCCTCGTTGGTGGTTTCCACGGTGACAGTGTTGTGCTGGGACAATGGGTGCAGTTTCCTCTTTCTGCTTCCTGTTTCCTGTCTGTGTTTCCTTTGCCCCATTCTATGGACAGGAAGTTGACCCCTGCCGTCCCCCCAGTATGCCTGGCTATGTGAGAAAGACCCCCCAACACTCCCCACTCCCCCCAATCACTTCCCAGAACTCAGGAAGTGGCTTGCTAAGCCAGCCAATCATAGACTCGGTCTGACTTTCCCCTGGTATGACCATTGTTTTCTCACACAATAGGCCAGACACAAAGTGACAGCAAAGAAACAGAGAGTGAGGGAAGAACGATGGAGCTCCAGGCATAGTTTTGTTGGTGTTGAACTTTAAACGTTAAGGAATGAATAGGTGCATAAGTAAACAAATTTAGAGAAATTTATTTAGACTGACTAAAAATGCTGTATGATACAGATATATATAAGAAGAATTATAGAAAATGCCATATTTTATCAGCGTTTTTTTCTTTTCATCACAGTTTAAAAAGGCTTCTATGAGATGGGTTTCTATATTTTATCAGATATGTTTTGTGTTGTGTAATAAGGTTTATTTTTTTCATTTTCCTATTATATGTGTAAGTTTTCCTATTGTTTGTGTATCTGAATTATTCAAAAGTTCAAAACATATTTTAATATTCAGTTGAAATGTAAAATCTAAACTCAGAACCAAATAGTTAGCTAATACACAAAGGCAAATGGTTACAAAAACTCATGAGCGTTAAAGCAGACTGTAAATAAAGAAAAACTTTACAGCTTTAGCAGAAAAATATAATGTAAGTTCTTTCATAAAATGCTTAACTGCACATTTCTGCTTTTATTTTATTTTTTTGCCACATTCATTTCCATTGTGCATCATCATAATTATTTTTCAAATACTGAATGCTGTTTTTAGTTCTGCTGCCTGTTGCTCCCATAAAGCATAATCTTTTAAAGAAGTAAACCTGTTACTGTATCATTTAGTTTGCTGCAGAGAGGAGTGCACGCTTATGACTTGATGTGGTATTTGTTGGTACAGGTTCAACTTTTACTTGTTCATAATTTCCTGTGGTTTCACTCACAGTTATTTAATGTTGACAGCTTGTTCTGCATCTTTACCACACAGGCTATATATTTGTACATGAAGCATCTGGATATGCACATTAGATAGTGATTTCTAGGGACAAATAAGGCCATCCTTTTCCACTTTCATTGAAACTAAGTGTGATTAATTCAGTCTTTCTTAATAATACATTTGGAAAAATTTGTCAGTGATCAGCTGCTCACAGTGTTTTACATGCAAATTCCATAACAGAATGTGCTATATTAATTTCAACAGTTTTTAAATATGAGAATATGTAGAAGCTTGATAAATTTGAGTCTGAAGGTGCCGTCAGATTTACTATTGTTCTGAAAATGTTTGTGGCCGAAATTGATTCATTTCGTTAAGAATCCATGCGATTTGCCCACACAGGATTCACAAATTCACTGTGTTGACCAACAGGGACCTATTTGGTTTGAAAGTGACTCTGTGTGAGTTGTGCTTCGTACATCGCTACGCTATTGACAATAGAAAATGGAAGCATTTATGTGACTGTACCATAATTATAGCCTAAAAACAGCTTGGGCGATGTACTACAAATAACTTTCTAAACGATGTTCTTATCCCATAAATTTCTTTTGTGGAAACAATTCTGAAACATAAATGTGTGCCCTTATGCAGAGATTCGCCGACGAGGCTCGAAGGACCTGCTGAAAGTGTGCGTAGTGTTGAATGGAGGAGAGAGTGAAGGATCTGGACCCCCTCAGATCTACGATGTCCCATATGAAGAGGTTCTGGAGGGAATTCCCTTGACCCGACCTGAGTCCGATTCCAGACCACCTGCAGAGTATGAGCTGCCCTGGGAGTGGAAGAAGGAGCAGATTGTTAGAGCACTGTCAGGTAACATCCCTCACATTCATATTAGTAGTATCTTCTTTATTTAGCATTGCCATTACATAAACACAGTAAAAGCGATTTATAAGTCATTTAGATTTAATGACATGTTATTGGGGTGATTATGATGCAGCAGTTGTTCCAACATTTGGGATTACAGGGGAGGCCATTATTGCCAGATGCCATCATAAAATGATATGTTTTATTCTGTGTACAGCTCAGTTTGATGGAGTGGAGCGCATGTCGAAGGAAGAATCAGGTTCTCCTACTGTAAAACAGCAGTCCCTGAGACATAAGAGTTGGACACCCAAATCTCTTCGGCCGAATCCCCCCTCCCCGACTTCCCCATCATCTCCCAGCACCACCCCAGACAGTGAGACACCAATAGTTGATCCCACCCTGCCCTTGGAGAAACAGAGGTGTGTGTTTGTGTCTTAAAAACGTGTTATAGACACTACTGGCAATGTGTGAATGTGGTTATTTTATGCAGATTACCTGAATGAAATGGTGAAATTAAAATAGTAATGGGACTATAACGTGCTAAAATATGCAATATATTAACAGTTATGATGTGAAACATCTGATCACCTAGTTACTATAATAGAGGCCAAATTAATATTAGTTTACATGTCAGGGAGTATATCTTCAAGAAGATTGTCAACACTTTGGGAATTTGCTCAAATTTTTGCCCTTAATTTTTTTCTTATAGGAGTATATTTTTTAATATTTTATATACATTTTAATATTTATTCATATTTATGTTGTTATAAAAATTTGTGCCCACAACAACATTGGACCCCATTGACTAAAAATATTTGCCAGATCTATCCATTTGTACAGTTGTCTGTCCATCTTTCTCAATCCCTCCTATCTCTCTTCTAATATATTCTGTACTATATCTAATCTGTTTTCAAAGTATTGTTCATATTACATAATCATACGATGTAAAAATAAGAATCTCCTCCCATTTTCTTCCCCCTCTCTCTCTCCAGCTGGTATCATGGCAGTGTGAGTCGTCAGGAGGCGGAGGCTCAGCTACAGCACTGTAGAGAGGCAAGCTTCCTGGTGCGAGACAGCGAATCGGCTACCAGCAAATACTCCATCGCCCTCAAGTAAGTGCGTGCTTGTGTATGCTTGATATCAAGAGAACAAGAAATGAGTTAGCAGTCCTGAAAAGCTGACGTAGATGATATAAGATCCTTATTTCCCTCTCTCTAAAGGACGAGTCAAGGATGTGTGCACATCATTGTAGCGCAGACTAAAGAATGCGGCTACACACTGGAAAAGAGCAGCTGCGTGTTCCCAAGCATCCCAGAAGTGGTGCACCACTACTGTACCCAGCGCCTACCTTTCACCGGGGCAGAACACATGACCCTACAGCACCCCGTACCACGCACACTCTGAACATACACACACACACACATGCTGAACATATACATATACACAGCGTTCTCTGGTGCAAAGACATGAATGTACAATACCATGGTGCCTACCAATCACATGCCAGCAAAGCACAGCTTAAAACTCTTTGTCTTACTGTATGTATGTGCATGTGCTCATGGAAATGAATTACTGAAGTGGGACTTTCCATATTTGAGTTTTCACCCTCTTTGAAACCAGGGTTTTACTTAAATATGACTCCAGAAAGACCAAGGGAGGAAATATGTTTCACAAAAGCTGTGGTTTAAACACAGAGTAATGTGAATCTGTTGTTGACTTTTGTTTTGTTATTTCCTCATCCCTTGTTTGAGTACACTGGGAATGCAGCCTCATAAGTTCACTTCCAATCATGCTACTGATCTAATTATGTTCCTGAAGGGGTAATGCACTCCTAAACTCCCCCTGCTGTCAGCAGCGCCAAACTGCAACAGTATCACTCTTGCAACCGATGCCAATTTTGTTACTTTCCCTGGTGAGACACAAATTTTACTCCCTGCAACAACAACTGTGCATTTAAGAGGCCAGAATTGGCACAGTTGATATTTTTAGGATCCGTAGTATAGATTTAGTTTAGAATTAATAGTTGAATTCTCATATTATTATATCCTCTAAGAAAAACATTTCACCTCACATTGGCAGTTCCTGGATAGCTGAGGTTAGATCGTTAGCTCGGATCAATACAGCAAATTGAAGCTGGCTCGTTCATCAGATAAATGAGTCATTGCCGTTGATTGGCTAATGTTCTTGTCTGTCGGTGATAAAACTTTCTATTGATTGGTTTGAGTTTGGGAATAGTGGGATGTTGAACGGATTACTGACCGCGCAGTCATGCTTGGATTCATGGCGTACCGAATGTGACATCACTCTCTTGGTGATGGGAAGTTACAGTATGTTTAAATGTATGTCTTTTTGTTTAAAGGTAACAGGTTCCAGTTTAATCTTTAAGGATGCTAAATTTGATTTGAAGTAATTATTGTTTTAATCTAGATGAGAGAAATGAAAGGGAAAAAACACATTCTCTGAAGATTTTGCCTTTGTACAATGTAAGACTGTGCAAAGCCTGAAATAAAGCAGATAATGCTGAATTTGTTAAATCTCTGTCTTTTTCACATTCACACACATAAAAGTCCCTGCAAAAATGCAACATATCAGAACCACAACAGATATACCATGCTAAAGCCACAATAACCATACAAGTATATGCTTTTTTTTTAAGAAGAAGAAGAAATTAATACTGTTATTAAGCAAAGACACATTAAATTGGTCAAAATTGACAGTAAAGAGTTTTATATTATTAAAAAATTATATTTCAAATAAATGCTGTTGTTTTGAATTTTCTATCTATCAAAGAATCCTGAAAAAAAAATGTACGCCTATATCACACTTTCCACAAAAATATTAAAAGGGAGCTTTAATGCTATTTCATGCATTCTGACTTATTTACACTGTTAAATAATTGGATTCTCTTGCTAAACATGGCCAAAGTTTCAAAACACGAGTTGGACGTATGTTTCTGTGCCAAATACACTCCTTCAGAGTTCGTACAAGTTTTGGAAAGTTTTTTTTCGAGTATCGCCCTGTATTACGTAATAAAGGGCAGAATTCCTTGTGTGGGCACTTCTCCCTTAAGAGCGCACACATCACCCAGAGCGAGAGAGCAAGAGCATGCCCATCAACGTGCTCTTTGTGTTTTGTTCGGATTACGGAAGTTGTTGGCAGCCCTGCACAGGACTTGCTCAAGAAAGATTTACCACTTTGTTTTTAGACCACGAAATCAACAATGTCAATAAAGAAGTGTGTTTTTGGTTGTGAGGGAAAGATAGCCTTGCTTCCCAAAGAACCCAGCATTATGTGGTGCTGAGAGATTTGTGCGACATTTGTCATTAAAATAACCATAGAAAGTCCCTTAAATTAACTATCAAAATAATGATAAAGTCATGTCTGAAAGTTGCAATCACTTTTTTATTGGTTAAAATGAATGCAGAATATCTTGTGTTTTCCATGGCTGCTCGAGCCCTCAGGATCGGCGCTTATGGTTTTATAAACAAGGTCCAGTTCGACGCTGGATTTGCAGATCGTTTGAAACTGAAAGATGAATACATTTGTTTAGCTGACCATTTTTGCTACACAAAAGCTGTGAGTGCTCGTGACTCTTTAGCTTCGCCCACGGCACGCCGTCAAGAGCTCGGCTGTTTTCAGAAAGACTCCGTAGAGCGTATCTGTAAATCTGAAAAAAAACTAAAGACTCTTCAGAGATATGAAGGATGCACTACTAGTCTATAGGTACTCCAGATTAACATGAGATTGGCCAAAACTGTGTGTGTTATGTACCCTTTAAGTAACACAACTGTTATCTACTGATAATAATCAGAAATTAGGTGCTTTCTTGAGCAGCATTTTAGAATGATTTCTGAAGGATCATGTGACATTGAAGACTGGAGTAATGATGCTGAAAATTCATCACAGGCCATCACAGGAATACATTATATTTTAAATATGTTACAATATAAAATGTTACAATTATTTTAAATGTAATAATATTTCACAATATTACTATTTTTACTGCATTTTTAATAATAAATGACAATGTGCATAAATGCTCTTAAATGCAGCCTGGTTGAGTATTTCAAGAAAATTTTTTAAAAATCTTACCGACCCCAAACTTTTGACTGGTAGTGTACATCATCGGGACAATCAAGCACTAAGAATCATCAAGAGTTTATACTCTTACTCTTAAAATTGAAGGGAAAACCCATATAAATATTAAATATTAATATTTAAAAAAAATAAATAAATAAATTAAATAATAAGAGTAATGCATAGGCAAATAAGAAATTGGATAATTTTTTAACTGCTGACAGAGCATAGTGCTGGCAAAACAATTTCCCAGGAATCATGCATACTAACTAAAATATAAACCTTGAATGCATTGTACATACATTATGTCAGGTGAGGAAACCATCTGTCTGAATGAATAATTGATTGAATAATTGTAAATGTACACACTCATCTGCTCTGAAAGCTACCCATCATGCTTTACTTTCTTTCAACCTCGTTTTCTTGTTATTTTAAGCTCCATATTTATAGCTCTAATTGAACATTATTGTTTGTTTGTGTGCAGAAATTTCATTCTCGCCCACCTCTTTTCCCAAAGAAATTTTTTTTTTTTTCCTAATAGGTGAATGAGACCACGGAATTCCCTATAGTTATTCTCATTGCATTTAGAACTGGTAGGAAAACCTAGTCGTGGCAAAATAGCATTCTTCACAACAGCTGAAGTCAGTCAGTGTGTCAAAATCACGCAAGTTAGAGAAAGCATGCCAGCAGCAAATGGCAGGAGACAGCGAGGGAAGGAGAGAGGGCGGGGTAAGGGGAGGGAGGGGTGAGATAAGCACTCGGGGGGTCCCAGTATGTAAATAATTCAAGAAGAGACTCCAAGCACTTGCAGCACTGAAGTTTCCCTGTCAGCTCAGCTCTGCAGAGATAGAGAGGGATTTGGAAAGCATACAAAAATAAGAGAGAGAGAGAGAGAGAGAGAGAGGGAGAGAGAGAGCACAAAGGTGCACACAGAATATGACATCTGAAGGAAAGACAGAGAACAACGGAGGGAAGGAGTGGAAGGCTGTGAGGGAAACCATAGAGGAAGGCATGGAGGAGAGGCGGAAGTTTAAGAGAAGACCAAAAATAACAGCAGGAAAGATTGTAGTTTGAGTTGATGAACAAGGTGATGGTGAAAACATTAAGCAGGCTGAAAAAAAGAGTGAATGTGGTTAACCTCTAAACATGATTCAAAAAAAAAAAAAAAAAAACAATAATACAGTTTATATATATGTATATACACTTCCAGTCAAAAGTTTGGACACAGTAAGATTTTTAATGTTTTTAAAAGAAGTTTCGTCTGCTCACCAAGGCTGCATTTATTTAATTAAAAATACAGTAAAAATAGTAATATTGTGAAATATTATTACAGTTTAAAATAACTGTTTTCTGTTTGAATATATTTTATAAAGTAATTTATTCCTGTGATCAAAGCTGAATTTTCAGCATCATTACTCCAGTCTTCAGTGTCACATGATCCTTCAGAAATCATTCTAATATGATGATCTGCTGCTCAAGAAACATTTATTGTGTACAATTGTACAAATGATTTGTGTACAATATTTTTTTTTTTCAGGATTCTTTGATGAATAGAAAGTTCAAAAGAACAGCATTTATTTGAAATATAATCTTTTGTAACATTATAAATGTCTTTACTGTCACTTTTGATCGATTTAATGCATCCTTGCTGAATAAAAGTATTCATTTCTTTTCAAAAAAATAAAAATAAAAATTCTTACTGACCCCAAACTTTTGAACAGTAGTGTATAATGTTACAAAAGCTTTGTATTTCAGATAAATGCTGTTCTTTTGAACTTTCTGTTCATCAAGGAATCCTGAAAAAAAAAAGTACACAACTGTTTTCAACATTGATAATAATCATAAATGTTTCTTGAGCAGCAAATCATCATATTAGAATGATTTCTGAAGGATCATGTGACACTGAAGACTGGAATAATGATGCTGAAAATTCAGCTTTGATCACAGGAATAAATTACTTTATAAAATATATTCAAACAGAAAACAGTTATTTTAAATTGTAATAATATTTCACAATATTACTGTTTTTACTGTATTTTTAATTAAATAAATGCAGCCTTGGTGAGCAGACAAAACGTCTTTTAAAAATCTTACCGATTCCAAATTTATATATATATGATGCACATATCATTTTTACATTTGCTTTTCTTCTTCTTCTGGCATTATATGCCAGGAAGCTTACCCTCAGCTCTGTGTGACTCACTGCTCATAAAGAGCATAGCTGTACACTATGGTGTGAATAGGACATGAATACCTACGTAACAGTCAACCAGTGAGTCACCAGTGACCAAGCTTTTGCTTTCCTGCACATTAATTCCACCTCCCTGCTCTCTCTTTCTTCTCTTTCTCGCTATTAATCCATTCTCCGTTCTCATCCCCTTTCTTCTAATTTTTCCACATCCTTCCTTCCCTTCTCCTCCCACTAGTGTCTTTAGGGATGTAAGCCAAGGTCATCTGTAGGGATCCCCCCAGAGAACATGCAGAAATAGACATTTTGGTTAAAGGGCATAAGTGTATGTGTAATGGAAGACAGAGAGAGCCATAAACAGTGTGAGTGCATGAGACATGAAGAGAGCGAACTAGGAGACAGGGAGAGCTTGGGAGACCCCATCATCTCCCCGGAAGCGATGGTTATTTCTGGAACGCTGAGCACTGAGTTTTGACACACAGCAACTGCAGAACCACTGGTTGAAAGGCCAGAAGTGACTGACACGCAGACAAGAGCGGTTGTGATGTGGGGACAGTACTCAGTCATACGGTGATGTTACCGATGCTGACTGGTGGAGAGACGATACCCATCTCCTTGAAAACCTCACACCCAGCCACCCGCTCCCCTGGGGCAAAACAAATGAAGCATAAGTCTACATACAGAAAGAGCTTTACATCCTGCTGTTGAGTAGGGTGAAGCTGCCTTACAACAGTTGTTGGGAGTAAAATGTGTGTGTGATATTTGAAGGTAAATAGTAGTGCATAATTGATGATTATTAGTGTAATCACAGTTATTAATTTCAATTACTTTTATACATCACTAAATCAAGTGTGAAATGTTTAAGGTTCTCCATGAAACCATTAAAGAACCTTTATTTTTGAGAGTGTTGGCTCGACACAGAAGAAGAAAATAGCAGTGTTGTAGTACTTGAGACCGAGTCCACTCGAGTCCCTTTCAAAATATTTCATGATTATTACTGTATGTTATTATTTCTGTAAATTGATGTTTGGTTGACACGTCCAATGACTGGTGATTTTCTTGTGCGCAACTGCGCATGACTTGAGACCAACGTTAGTGCAAAGGCAGCAGGACTCAGGTAGTAGCAGGAAGTTCGAATCATTTTATTGACTTGGATCTTTGAATCTCGTTCTGCAAAATGAACAAATCTTTTTTCAAGTCATTTCGTTCATTTCAGCAGAATATAACTGAAATATTACACTTTAAATTCCCAAACACATACTACTTGCACAAACATTTATCACATTTGTAATAAAAAATAAACTATAGGCTAATGCAGCCATGAAGGCCAAATTATGAGTAAAAAATGATTGATTGGTTAATTAATTGCTTAGTAGGGTTTGAGGCTATGCAGTCTGTTAGTTCACCTCAGCTCCAGAGTCGTTCTTTCTTTTGTCACCTCACATTTATCACGTCTGTTCCCCAGAAAGATTAGATACCTCTCGTGTCTAGAACTCCAAACTTTCTGGTCTCGGTCTCGACTCGGACTCAACATACTCTGAACTCAGTCTTGACTTAAACTTGAATGAGCTGGTCTCGACTATAACACTGGAAAATAGTCCAATAGGTACTTATATCTCTTAAAGTTAAGAATAATGCATGCTTTTCGTATTCTATCACGTTCAACATGTAAAATATGTTTTACACTCACACACACAAATAATGCTTAAGATCTACCTATATAGAAATGTATGGCTCTCACACAATAGACTCACCTCCGCATTCATTTGCACAACAGAAATGTTTGCTTGTAATTCTCAACTACTTGATAATGACCACTTTGATGGAAGTAGACCTAAACGGAATGATGTAATCAACACTTTTCACAAACTGTGGACATTATAATTATCTCAAATATTTTTGATTACTTTTGAAGTCATATTTCCTAGACAGAGAAAATGTTTTCGAATATTTTCACTGAATGTGCTGTCACTGAAAAGTGAAGCCCCCTCTGAAATGCACTTCGAGTCTTCAGGTGGGCCAAATGACCTTGTAAAGGAAATGGTAAGTATCCTGTGAAAAATGTAACCGGATGTAGTGAAGAGGAATCTGAGGTATGCTCGCCTCCCCCGCCCCTCCCCTTCGCTGTTTCTGTCATCTCGTCGCATCTTCTCTCGCGCACCGCGACTAGTCCTTCATCTACCTGGCTGCTCATAAAACCATTCCCTCACGCTCGCGGGGGGAACTACGCGTTCAGTAACCCAGAACCGCTAACGTAACGATGCCAGGTACCGAATAACGTCGAGAAGAAAGAAAATATAATTTTACCATTGCGCGCGTTCACCTCGACAAAGTCACGCTCCGATACGCACGACCACACGCGCCCACGGGAGAGAGCAGTTCACGCGCGGCAGATGCTTCCCAGTCCTCGCTGAGATGATGGCTCTGTGGACGCTCTTCTGCATCCTCGCCATTGTGAAAAGTAAGTTATGTGGTCAAATCTAAGGAAGCGCTTCTCTAAGGCTTTTATTCGAGAAACTAGCCGTACATATTGTAGGTTTGCTGCGCGAGCACATTCATGTAGGCTATATGATATTGCCATAGAAGAAGGAATGTATGGAAGAGAATTGTAGCTCTTTTGGAGATGGAGAGATGCTGAGCGATGGACTATGAATCAATGCAAACAGTGTTGTAATATTTCATTTGAGACCTGCATTTTTAAGGTTATATTATGTTCATATTTTCTTGTCGTCCTGTGAGTTGCACACTGAGCGTGTTGTAGCGCATTAATATAGAATCACGGCGGCGGCATGTTGGGCTGTTTCTCATTGTGCGCAGAAGTGCTGAGCAGCGGTTATGACACTGTAAGCCTGAATGATAATACACATCATTATTGCAATGAGCCGCAACCGCCACTACTGCTGAAATGTGATTTTTAGAGTCTCTCTGGGGTCGCCTCTTGACGAAGGTAATATTTAATGTGCGTTTATCACTCAGCAATGCCTCGCAGGATTGGATAGCTGCAAAGCTGTTAAATTGATATCATGTAGCGAGGTTGCAGAAATGACTTGAAGTGTGCATGGAGAAACATAAGGCATGGGTCTTTAACCTCCTGATGCATGCATTACTAAATCACTACAGAAAAAGAAAGTTTAATTTTACTTAAGAAGAAGAATATAATGATTCCCAACCAGATATTACACATCTGTCATCATGGATTTAGGGTTGTATTGTAAAGTAATTTAAGCAAATGGCAGTGTCTTGGTAAACAAAAAATATGCATATATGAATAACATAACACACTTTCACATATATCTAATATAAATCTGTAGTGTTGTTGCTCTATTTTTGCATAATGAAAAATATGACATCATTATTTTATTAAAAAAATTCTTAGACATAATCACCTGAACGGAAATTCCAATTGAAATGCTCAATGACAGATGTATTTTCCATTGTTGGAAGTAAACAAAAACAAATCGAAGACATTACAAATAATGTCTGAAGAAAAGAAGATCCCATTCTATTCTTTTTTTTTTTTTTTTTTTTTTTTTACCTAGATCTCTTGGAAACAGAAAAGGTTTCAGAGATATTTGGTGCTTTACAGCCATGTTGGTTTCATGTGTCATAAATAAAAACGCAATTATGAACAGTACAGTTGAATTATCAAAAAAGGATCAAAATTAATGGTGAAGTCTGTCTGAATTGTTAGTTACTTTTAACTGGGTTAGGGTTAAAAAAAAAAGTAACGATTATCTCCCTAAAATTCTATATCCCTAAAAGTCAAATATCTACTTTAAAAGTCACCTGATGATCTTTAACCATCTTTTTTTTGTCTAACGTAATGTAAACAGATTTAGTCCTTTTAAATAATATCTTTGATTTGAAACCAAATAATTTAGATGTTACTACATTTTAGGTTACCTGTAAATTTTTTAACGATGTAATTGTTACAATTCTCCTGATAGAAACATATTGATTGTACATGAATTTAAACTGAACATGCTTAGTATGAAAAAAATGAATAAATGTGAACGCACACACACATTGTGGGCTGGTGAAAATTGGCTTAGGCCTTCCTTTCTAAGTGTCAGACCCCAGAAGGCTAATTCAGTTAATTAACTCTGACTACAAGCAAATGAGTAAAAGAACGAGTGACCGTCAGATGTGTGGTGAAAGGGTTTGCTAGGGTCAGAAAGAGGAGGGTCTTTGCTCCACCATCCTACATCCATCATTAGCCCACTTTTCCTGTCTGAGCCCATGGTACGCATGTTAAGATTCTCTTACACAGCAATACAAGGATAGATATAGTACTACGTGTATTGGACTCACTAGGCATTCAATACAGTTACCCACCCAGTCATATTAGATAATCATTAATGGAAGAG
Source organism: Hypophthalmichthys molitrix (assembly GCA_037950675.1). Classification (NCBI taxonomy): domain Eukaryota; kingdom Metazoa; phylum Chordata; class Actinopteri; order Cypriniformes; family Xenocyprididae; genus Hypophthalmichthys; species Hypophthalmichthys molitrix. The sequence goes on along the minus strand of CM075507.1, from coordinate 26,547,784 downwards.
GACTGAAAAGGTTGTTATGGTGATGAACAGAGATGCATCCAGTGTGTGAATGATTAGGGTTATGTAATACACACATAAGGACTATAGCTGTGGTCTGTGGCTCGTTCTCTCATTAAGTGGTATTAAGTCGGAAGCACTGACCTGTATTTAACACTCTATACTTCTGACATAATTGTTTGGGAAATAATCTCTTATGGTATATTAGTTGCAAAAACTGATACGGGTAAAAGCCACCATCATTTCCATTTTCAGATATCCCATAGGCGGGGATACAAAAATGCGGAAGTACAATCTACTCTTCACAAAAGCCCTGGAGCTTTCAAAAGTCTTTTTGCTGACAAATAAACTTGAATTTCTAGGTCCAGGTAACACAGAGAATGAGTAATCATAGTTCATTTACATATACTAACCCCCCCCCCCCCCCCCCCTTATATAAATATCTAGATAAATATCAAAAAGTGTTAGCATATGAAGCACATTTTTATTATATGGCAAAATTTTTTTTTTTTTTTTACAGCAAGGAGTGCTATACAGGCACAGGAAGGCACAATATTCATAGACACCCACCCAGCCAAAATATATGGTGAATCAATATTCATTTCCTCTCACCTCATCCATTCTCCCCACGCATTAACTGTAATTAATGTCAGCAACTCTGTCCTGGCTCTGCTTTGCTGAACGTCATGCTGTTCGGCCTCTCTTTATCAAGGAGGAGCAGATTTGGCAGTGATTTGGACTAAATACAGCCTCAGCCTTGAGGGAGCTGTAAAAACAGACAAAGCCTGCTGTGGAGTGACTTATGGTCCACCTTTGTCTACCAGCTGATCAATGTTGGAGACATGGGTCAAGCCCTCTCCACCTCCTGCATTATAGCTCTGCTACAAACTAACACCCAGGAATCAGACTTTTAAAACATACTACTACATAAGCCAAAGATGTGATGGATGGATGGATGAATGGCACACTGACTTGTTGAGAGAGGGAATAATTGAAGAGAGACTTTGACATGGAATAGTTGGGAAAGAATCAGTAAACAGCGTTTGATGTGGTGCTTCAAGAACGAGACAGATCGCAAACCTGCAGGCTTGCATACTAATCAAATTACATGTACGCAAACTTGCCCATGCGTGTATTACTGTCTTTCCCATTTGCAGACATGCATAAAGAGATGCATATTTTGAGGGGTCAATAAAGAGCACTGAGTGTAGGTGAGGATGGGAGGTTCACCTCCTGGTCTATTTTTAGCATTTATTATTCACACCTCAGCGCGCACACACTCCTCCTCACAGAGTCTGTGTCTCTCCCTTACTTTTGGTTAAACAAACTGACTCTCAAAGGACTTTCAATGACATTCTAGCTGCTTCTTTTAGTACACATCTACGATTGCAAACTCCACCATGCCTCTGAAAGTGTTTATGCCCTTAAAATTTCTCCATCTAGCTCAAAAATGAAAATTCTGTCATCATTTGCTCCCCCTTTATGTCGTTCCAAACCTGTATGACTTCCTCTCTTTGGTGAGAATGAGCACAAATCAGCATAAAAGTATTGTAAAGATGATCCATACTTGTGGACTATATTCCTTGTCTTTTTGAAGCCATACAATAGCTGTGGTTGACAAACAGACCAAAAATGAGTTCTTTTATAATATTCTGTGAGCTGTTAATTTAGATCAGTCAATTCATAAACGAATCATTCAGATTGAGTTTCTGAACTGGATCAACCAATTCGTTAAAATGATCTGACTCAAAAGAAGATTAATTCACAAATTGGACATTACTTCGCTCAACACACCAAGGAGAGCTAGAAAGAAGACTTGGAATATAAGCCATGTGGACCACTTCAGTGCTACTTTTGTTGTGCTTTTTGCATTATTTTATTCGTTGTAATTCCATGTAAAAGATCTTTGTGTTTTACGCAAGAAAATCATGTGGGTTTAGAATGACATGAGCATGAGTAAATGATGGCAGTCTTTGATAAATCTACACTATGTTCAAAAGGGGTCAGTAACATTTTTTTTTTTTTCAAAGAAATTGATACCTTTATTTGGCAAAGAGGCATTATTGCTGTGCTTTTGAATTCTATTCATCAGAGAATACTGAAAAAAGCATAATGCTTTCCACAGAAATATTAAGCAGCACAACTGTTTTCCATATTGATATAATAAGAAATGTTTCTTAAGCAGCAAATCATCATATATGAATGATTTCTGAAGGATCATGTGACACTGAAGACTGGAGTAATGATGCTAAAAAAGCAGCTTTGCCATCAGAGGAATACATTACATTTAAAAATATAAATAAAATATAAAATAAAAAGTTATTTTAAATTGTAAAAATAGTTCACAATATTTTTACACAGTTCTGGCATGAAACTCTAGATGGCGCAGGCTGATAGGTCTAACTCATTTGGTAGCGATCACATCATTATCTACATAGCACAGCTGATTGGTTGTTGTTGCATCAGCGGCCAGTGAGCTGTGGCTCAACATTCAAACAAATACCAGTAATGTTTGCTGTTAGCAGTCTGCAGCTCGCTTTCAGAAACCCTCCACCTTCCCCAGCTCCACCTGTATAGATCTGCTACGGGGTTTAAGTCATATATGTTGCATGTGCAGCAGCAGCATGTCTTACATACTCACAGCAATGTCTGTACTGGCAGTAGCAAGTCTCAGTTGCTCTTGCATTCTCTTTCTCTTTTTTTTTTCTCTTCATTTTGCTGTTTCATGTAGATCATGGCTTATATGTGCATATAACATGCTTGCGTTGTGCTCTTGTCATCTGATCTGTATGTCAGTCATGCTGGCTCAACACTTTAGCCCATCTAGATAAGGCAGTGATCTGGCACTCTGGTCTGCTCTCATATCTCTGATCCACTGACCGTTTCAGCAGCCAACAAATGATACTGAGGTTTTCCAATTTCACACAGATATCCAACCAGTATGTCTGGCATGCTAATCTTCTGCAGCAGTTTGGAATATCTATCATAAAAGTTAATGAACCAGGGGTCTTCAGCCTTTTCATCCATAGACAGAGAGAGAAAGACTGGCTCATGATAACCATGCATATGGTACCATGTTAAAGTATTTACATACTTTGTTATGATGCTTACATTTCAAAGCCTTTAAAATAAAAGTATACTTCACTTGTTACGTGTAGGCGAGGGTCAGCGTACAGCGCACGTGACGTGAATTTCGTCATCAGAAGAGTATGTGGGTACTGTACGTGCACTGCCGGATTTTTGTAACCTCATGTACCGCAGGTCGCACATGCGCATTTAATTTTTTTGCAGCACTTAGTTTATCCACAATGTGGCAACCATGTCCAGGGGGCGTCGATTCACAAGGTAATCAAAGAAAAACTGCATAAACAGAACAGTCCGGAATGCATGCAAGCTACAGCAACGATGGAGGCCTACATAGACGAGAGAGTGTGTGAAAAAGTTAGAAAGTACCCTCATTTGTACAATGAAAGAATACAAAGATGTTTACATGGCGAGAGATTGCTCAAAACTGGGTATGCGTCGAATGCCTGTGTATGCGTACGAGTCAAATGAAGTATACTTTGCAAGGCTGTGTGCGTACACTCGTGTAAAAGAAGTATACCCAAGGCTTTATACAGTTCTGTAATTTTGCATTACATTTAGCTTAACTTTAGCTTCTTTACATTAGCTTTCGTCAATGTTAATCTAATACTGAATTTTTGTTTTAAACATATTTTCATTTTTTTATTTTCATGATTTAGAAAGTAAATATTAATTGCCAGATGTGCTAAGAGAGGTAAAAAGCATGACTCAACAAAGACCTTATGAATATTCATAACATTACCTTATTTATTCTGTGTTGACCTGAATTGTCCTTATATTTTGTCATCAGGCGAAACACATGCTCAGATTATTAAATCTGGTATATAATGTTCTTTAATCTGAGATTGAATCTGGAGGACAAAGAGAGAAAGAAAGCAAGAAATGTGGAGAGAGAAAAAAAGAGGCTTTTTAATTATTTTTTTAGCTTTGTTGGATCATGTGACAATAGAGCTTTATTGTGTATTTTATGAGGAACAACTTAAACAACAGAGTTGTAGATAAAATATGAGATCTTATATACATAGAACATATAAGACTCCAAATCTGAAAGAAATTCACTGTTCTGTGTAATCAAAGTAAAATTATGATTTAAGAAATACATTTTATAAATTGAAATCTAATCCATTTACATATAAAATATAAAGATAAATAAAACTTACAGATACATGGCAGCATTTTTAAAGCGAAGGCTCACATAGATAAACGAATAAACACTGAACTTCTACACTTATAAAATAAATGCATTATTTTGTGTTTAACAACACTTTATAAAAATAACTACATTTCATTAAATTAAAAATTTAAACAAAACACTAAGACTACAGGGCATGAATGGTCAGGTGTATTAATTTCTGATGAGATGCCGTTTTTTAATCCAGATGTGCCCATGTGTTGCCAAGCCAATGTTCCTTTTCGATGAGCACAAACAAGCTCGGACAAGCCATTTCAAATCAGCCAGACATAAACCTGCCAACACAAGCTGGACTAATTGTAAACACTCAATTTTCACAACCAGTTTATGTCTATGGAGCACATATTGTGATAGTAGAGAAGAAAGACAGACCCAGAAAAAGTGGACAATGTATGAAGGGAAGCATAACAATAAAACAGGTTCAAGAGTGCTATCGATTCCTTTTACAGCCCATTTAAAGAGGGCACTGTATACGTTCAAAGAAGAATAAGAGTGTTGTCGAACTGCTTAAAGGCTGATCTTGTGCTCCAAGACGTTTCAGCCTTTATAATATACTGTATGTGATCAAATTTTTAAGCACAAATGCTGTGATTACATCATTAAAGGAATCAACGTTTCATGCATCATTCAGCAGTCTTACTGTAATGCAGTTTTATTGCACAGAATGAAAGAACAGTCTACAGATGTAATGATTTTTATGACATTATATGATATAAAATGACATTCTGAAATAACATTCTATCTTTGAGGAGCAATTACTAATTCTGCTGCTAAAAGAAAAATGACACCAACACCATGTTCTTAGAGGTAGAATTAGGGGACATATTGTCAGGCAGGATTATCCTGTAAAGAAGAAGACAATGTCAGCCAAATAAGCTTATGAAGCCGACTCCCCTTGTGTCCTTGTGGAATGGATGCGGTATGTGTGATGCAATGCGATGTGCGGTAACACAATAGCTTTCTATGGCCAGCAGTTTGTTTGGCCTGTCTTTGGACGCTTTCACCGTTATGAGTGTACTTTAGATGCTCAAATCAATACCATCAGCTCTAGGCATCCATCTAAAACACATCGTCCTATTCCTCCTGAATTGACTTCTCTCTTTTTTCTCTCCGAAGGCATGTCCTGCAGAAACGCAGTGAATAAATATTATAGCACAAATATGTATGTAATACCCTGAATGGAGTGCAGTGCACCCTTATTTGGTGCAGTGGATATTTACCCTAATTTATCAGCTATTCACAGCTGAATGTACAGTATGCACACCTCATGCATATGAGCATTTTTGTATGTTGGCATTGGAATATACTCTCTGACATCTAATGGTAGATGTCAGATGGTAAATGGTATCTTTAGATATTAGTAATATACGTTCTTTTAATGCCATTCATTCATTCATTCAATAACATATGTAAGTCTGCCATTAAAAGGACAGTCCACCTAAAAATAATCATTTACTCACCACCATGTTGTTCCAAACCTGTATGATGTTCTTTTTTTGTGGAACACAAAAGAAAATATTTTGAAGAATGCTGGTAACCAAAAAGTTTTGTTCCCATTGACCATTGTATTTTTTGTCCATATAATGGAAGTCAATGGGAACCAAAACTGTTTGGTTACCAACATTCTTCAAAATATCTTTTGTGTTCTGCAGAACAGGTTTGGAATGATATGAGGGTGATTATCTCTTTAATGAATTATTAAATATTGGTCCACATATGTTTAGGTGAGAAAGAATGTAGAAAAATTGTGATCATTTCATTTTGTGAGGAATTTCTAACAAAAGTTTGAAAATTCTTAAATTCATCTCAAAAGAATTACATTATTGGTTAATGTTAACATGATTGACAGATCATAAGTGCGTTGATGAATGACAATGTAGTTGGTAGTTATCATTCAAAATAAATATAATACAAAAAAGTCAATCTAAAAAGTATGTTCAAACATTATAAAACATTATTTATGGCAGATCAAATTCTCATTATAAGTCTATTAATGGTACAGACACTATATGGGCACACATATATAGCATTTTTATACCAAGAAATATGTAAAAGAGAGAAAATATAAAACATCTCACAATTGCTCCTGGTCTCCCCTACAATATTTTAATGAGAGTAGATCCACACACAAGTGAAAGCACAAGGAAACATTATAAGCACTTATAGAGAGCTGGAGAAGACAGCATCCCACTGCTTGGCTTTATATAGCACAGCAAACACGCAGAGAGTCTAAAAGACAGGATCAAAGAGGAAGAGAAAACATGCTGATTTATTAAAATACCTTCTGCCTCAACACAACTCTGCACAACATTGTCTTAAAAAGGAGAGAGGGAAAAGGATGGATGGATGGACTGAGAGAGAAAGAATGGAGAATGGCGAGGAATGGAAAGGAGGATAGTCATTGTGGCAATCGCTAATTCAAAACCAGAGGAGTGGATCATTTGTTTGCTGTTATAATTGCTTTCAATTTTCTGAGAAGCCTTCAAATTTAATGATGGAACATGGATGCAGGGATTTGCTCTTATTCAGATGCAGTTGTGTGGTAAGGTCTCTTTCACATCTTAATTCATCCCAAGGAGGAGCTGAAATAGCCAAATCAGATTATATAGAAAGGGGGTGTCCACATATTTTTGGCAATTTGTGTAAAACTTGACTCTGGGAGGTCATCTTTCACCATTTACACAACTTCTCAAAAGTTTGGATTCAGTAAGATTTTTGAAAGATTTTTGATCAGTAAAAACAGTATTATTGTGAAATATTAGTACAATTTTAAAGATCTGTTTTCTATACTAATATATTTTTAAAAAGTAATATAATCCTGTGATGGCAAGGCTGAATTTTCAGCATCATTACTCCAGTCTTCAAAAAAACACTTGTGATTAATGTTGAAATTGGATTGAATTAAATATGAATTAATATTTTTGTGGAAACCGTAATAAATGTTTTTCAGGATTCTTTAATGAGATTTTTTAAATATTATTAAATATTTCTAATTCTTTATTTTATTGAATATTTTTTTTAAATTTAGTTCTGCCTTTGATTTTACAATAGGTATATGCATATACTCCATAAGATAAACTTATAAATGAATTTGCACAAATTATCCTGTTCAAAAGTTGAAATAGGGTGAATTCAGGTAAAGTGGACCACTTAAACATGATTGTAGTGTGCTCAAAATTTTTAGAGAGCTCCAACTTGTACCATGTGACTGTTTTATAACCAGACCACCGCAGATTCATTTTAGCATTGATAGTGTTGCATAGAAACGCATTTTTCCGAGGATGTGAACAGCTATGAGTAGAATGTCACAGGGTGTCACCTCTAATTACGGTTATTACGACATGGCGTGATTGCAGCATACAACACTGGTGTGTGGCCACTCCTCAAAGGAGGACTCCCTCAAGGTGAAAGGTAGTAAGCCCTTTGACAGTTTTTTCATTTCTAACTTATAAGGTTGCTCACTAAATGTGAACAAATATTAACATAATAAAAATCAAGAAATAAAATGTGGGCCACCTTTAACCTTCAGTTATTATACTAAAAATATTAAATATATTGACATGCACTGGTTATTTTATAGTCAACATGTATTATTTACTTTTTTAGAAAACAGAAATTACTGTATCAGAAAGTTCAAGTCAGAGAGATGGACAAAAGAAAATGAATCTGTTGAGTGAAGAAAGCAAGAGAGGAGCAAAATGTAGATGCAGAGTATAAGGCTTTAAAATTTTGTCACACTTAAAGTTCATTTAAAGTGTTAAAACAGACAGAAACAACTTTTACAATATTTTAAATTGTTAGCCTATTCTTGCATGTGTTATCGTCACATTTTTAATATTGTATAGTACGTTTTCATCAATATTCTGATTTCTGAATATTCAGATATTTTGAGTTCGTAATATAGGCTACTAGATTCATTTTCAATTTTGCACATGAATTAAGTGAACTTATGAATTTTACCATATGTTTTTGAAATTGTTATATATGTTTATGAAAATGTTTGTTTGATAATATGTGTTAGTAAACAATGTGTTTTTTTTATCATTCCTAATTAAAGGGAACCCCTGGTGTTAAGACTTGTATGGCTTAATATAACGTAAATGATGTCTCTTACTGAAATATGTAGTAGAAAACCCATGAAAGATTTACATTATTTTAAAAATCTATGACATATTTGGACTGATTTGGACAATGGGCGGCGCCATTTTGTTTGCGTTCTATGTCGATGATGTCAAATGGTTGCACTCACTGCTCTACTGACACTGTCCTATTGCTATTTTTAACGCAACACAACTCGGAATGTAATATGCGATGCCACATTGTGCAGCTTTTGGTTGTAATTTTCAGTCAATGAGCCACAAGAGAAGCGATGTAAGTCTTTACTGCTTTACTAGAGATAAGAGGAGAAAAGAATGGGAAGTTGTGAAGAATGTGGACGAAAAAAATATCCTAAAGATCCGCGTTTTTGTTCTCTTCACAAGCCCTGGTTTTGCCAGATTGCATCAGAGTCTTCCAGGTGTGTTTCTGCATAGCGCAAACAAGAAAAGGCTTCTTTCTTTCAGCACTATGTTTGGCGAAAAGCAAACACAGCACACCACCAAAAACACACCATACCTACTGTGAAGCCTGGTGGTGGCCGCATTATGTTGTGGAGGTGTTTCTATTCAGCGGGGACTGCTGTCACAATGGAATTTGACTGAACTTGAGCAATTCTGCAAGGAAGAATGGGCAAATATTCCCCAATCTAGGTGTGCAAAGCTAGTACAGACATATCCAAAAAGATTAATGACTGTAATTAAAGCAAACGTTGGCTCTTCGAAGTATTAAATCAGGGCACTGATCCAACCCTGTTATTCTAGTTTTTCAGGTTTTTTTTTTTTCTTTTAATTAATTTTCAGAACTGTTGGCTTTTTCTTTCTTTTATTTATTTATTTTTTTCTTTTTAAAATTTTTTTTTTTTTTTTTTTTTTTTTGGAATGGGTTCTCATTTCAGGCTATATACGACAAATATATAAAATGTTATGTAACACTTACCATATTCATTGATATAAATAAAGACAAACAAGCACACAACTCACCAAATCATGTATCCCACTCTTTCATGGTCTTTTTTTAAAGACAGGAGCAATAAAAGAAGGAAAACTGAGCAGAAAAGAGATGCTGCATTTAGATAGAGACAGAGAGATTTAGAGGGCTGCATGTGCAGGTGGACATAGGCACAGAGGAGAGCAGAGGAGAAAGAGAGAGTTTATGGTGTGTGATTAGAGTCCTCATTGATCTGTGCCGTAGAAACATCATTCCTGTCCACTGAACACAACAAGAGCAGCAAGAACAAGCCAATAAGAGACAGGGAGACAGAGACAGAGAGAACGGGATGGATGAGTAGTTAGGGAGAGAGACAGACAGAGGAAATTTATTATGCTGACCCTGAGAAAGGAGAAAACAACAAGATGGGAGAAGTGAAGACCAATATGCTATATCCTTGCAGAAGACAGAATATCAAAGGGGAATATGAAAGAGAATATTTGACTTGCTTGTTATAAGAACTAGAGATGTATACAGAGTCATTTTATATTGTGCTATCTAGTAAAGATTACAAATATGTCACATTCTGTGTTGATTCACATTTGGTATTGAAGAATAGCATACAAAGATATGGGCCTTATGTAGGCTAACTAATAGACTGAAGTGGGAAAAACAGCTTTTACTTGATTTGATGAATAAAACCATGACACTGGATTGATCTGTTGTTGCTATTAGTCAATTGCAGTAAGCATGTGACAAGGGTTTTATAAGCATGTGGTGATGGGTGTTTGTCACTCTCAAAAATAAAGGTGATTTGAGTTGGTGCTTTTCTGCTGACCTGCCAAAGGCTGAAAGCTGTATAAATGCTAGCTATTTGTCTACCTACAGCAATAAGCAGAAACGTGTTAAATATGAGGAACAGCACAGATACCTAAATTTTAACAGTTTACAAATTACTGACAGATTTAACAAAAGAGTGAGAGTCTTTGAGAATTATCAGGCCAATTATGCTTTCAAGGCTCCCACCAAATGCTCTAAAGTCATTCTTTCTGATTATTTGTAGCTACACTGTCTATTTTGTAAAACCACAAATTGGATCTTGAAACAAAATTTAAAATCATTTAAGTAAGCAATAAGGTACGAGAGGCTGTGCTGTATTCAGCCGTGACTTATTCACGATACAGCACTAGCCTCGAGTACCTTATTGCTTTTATAAAATGGTTACCACACAACACAAATATTAAAGCCAAAAATATGTGTTAATGCAACTTTCATGAAGTAAACTTAAACTAAAAGCCTTCCTTCCATCTGAAAAAAAATAGTCCCTGAACGTGAACAGCAACAGAAGTTATATTATAACGGCATTAGATGGTGGCAAAGGCTTAATGAGTGTTTTTATGAGTGTATCAGTTAGTAGCGAAGACTTTTACATTGTTGTGAACACGGGACAAGACGCAACTGACAAATGCTTTGACTAACGCTGTCAGTCATGGGAAAACCCCTTAACTGTTAAAAGGACAAGATAATTTTTATTTTTATTTTATTATGAACATAAGACTGACCTGAAGGAAAATGCTAAATCTGAATGCAGGTAATAAACTCACTCACTCGATCTCTTTCTCACAGTACTCTTCTACAGAATACAGTAAGCTTCAATGAACAATGTCAATTGAGAACAAACAGTTTACGTTGCTAAGAGTGGTTGTTAAGGGTGTTGTGTAGTGATACACAGAACCATTTGGTGAAGCGGTCATAGCAGTGTTTTATCGTGAATAAAACACAGCTATTGACCAATTAGAATCAAGGACAGGAACTAACCATTTTATAAAAGAATATACATTATTAACAAAAAAATAAATAAGTGTAAACAGTTTTTAGTGGTTTTTGTTATTTAGACCAGATGAAAACTGCAGCATATTAAAATATTTTATTTTTGTAATCAATTTTTATATATATATATATATAAATTTTGATGATTTTCATGATCAAAATATCAACAGTTTTTCAATAAATAATACATTTCATTTATGAAAAATGAAATTGACCATGCTTTATGTGATTTATACTGTGGTTTCCACAAAAAGTTACATGAATTTTGTTATAACAGATTTCGGTTTCATAAAATCCAAACTGTTCTCCAGAGAGAAGGTTTTCTGTGTTTTACAGCTGTGCCTCAGGTTTAAACAAAACTACACAACAGATGCCACATCCAAAAATGGGACTCTTTTTGAAATGTGGGATGTGTATTGATCTACTGTATTTCTATTACAGGCAGTGATGGGGCAGATACAGAAGAGAGACTAGTGGAGCATCTTCTTAATCCAGCCCACTACAACAAACTGATCCGACCAGCGACTAATGGTTCAGAACTGGTGACCGTGCAGCTCATGGTCTCGCTGGCCCAGCTCATCAGTGTGGTCAGTGGAGATGTTCACTTTTGTTCTCTTTTATTTAAATATAGTATGAATATTGTGCCTCTTTTGTTTTATAGACTTAATCATGACACTAGTTGTCATCTTCAAAAGAGTTAAAACAAATATTTGTGTGAGCCGGAGCAATAAAACAAAAGACTTTTGTCTATTCAACATCACTTCTATTTTCAGATTTGGTCAGTTTTCAATGTTGCATTATGCCTCTTAGTTCAGTAAGCCCACTTAGGCCTAAAATGGAGCGGTGACATAATGCAGTATTAGCATGTTTTTTTTTGTTTTTTTTTTAGAGTAAAATGTTGTCAGTATGCTGTAGGAAGCGAGTATGGACAACAGGAAATAGCCATCTCTGTTCCCACAGGTGCAGCAAATTACCCATGCTTACTGACCACTCATCATTCTATGCTAACCGTTCAGCTGTCAGCCAATTACATGCTTCCTTCATGCTTGTAATGCACTGTAAATCAACAGCTCACTTACCTGGGCTGAAAGCTGGAGGAAAGCAGTGTCATTCCTGCGTAATTCATCTCTGGAGGGGCCGACAAGGGCTTCTTAATGTCCTTAATCCATAAAAGAGCCATTATGCTCAAGAATGTATCAATAAAAACAGATTTCAAACCATAAAACGACGAACCATGATGAATACTTTGTTTCTTTTTGTACTTGGTATTATATTATATATTTTAATATATTTAATATATTATATTTAATACATTTTAATGAATTCAGGAACAAAATATTTATTTAAAGTGCCCCTTTTATGTTGCTACAACTACAGTGTTTGAGGGAAGTTCAAAATAGACATTGTTCGTGCGCAGCCAGTGAAAACCATAGGATGACATTATGCAAATTTGCTAACAATCTGCCTAGGTTCGTGTTGGAAGTAATGCAGGAATAACTGATGACTCATTTCAGAAAGTTCAGAATCGGTTCTTTCTTGTGGAAGTCAGTAACTCAGTTTATTTATCATGCACTTTGATCTTTAAAACTTTGCAGACCTTTTACATTTACAAACAGCTATATTACTACACTACACTACAAGGTAATATCTGAAAAAGCATATCGGGACACTTTAAATGAGTGGTTAAAAGACCACTTTATTTATATAATTTAAATGTTTATATTATGCAATTTGTGTAAATTTTTACCTTCCTCTGTCTTTTTTTGTTTTCTACACAGCATGAAAGAGAACAGATCATGACCACCAATGTCTGGCTTACACAGGTCAGTCTATACTTACATTATTTACATTCTATTTTATTTTCCAGATGTAAAGTGTTTTTATGCACACACATTTGTTTTTCTGTCATGATGTAGCTGTTCCATTGGATTCTATTAAAGATTACATTTAATAACTGTTATTAAATTATTAATCTTTAAAAGATTAATATTAAGTGAGCATTCAAAATAAAATATCTAATATTAACAGGTACTAATAATTTAAAATTCCCCACTATAATTAAACAAACGTATGTGTTAATATGTAAATTTGCTCTGTATGTCAATTTACATCATCAGTGGTTCTACTACACTGTAAAAAAAGATTTTTTAAAGTTGCAAATAAAACAAAGTGTCAGGGTTACGTTCCTGTGTTTTCATTCATGTGCCTGTGTTTCTTGTGTTTCCTTTCAGTTTAGTCTTGTTAATTCCCTTGTTAGTTGTCTTAGTTACTAATGAATTTCACTTGTCTAGTTTGCCTTTGTTTGTCCCCTGTATACAGGTGCTGGTCATATAATTAGAATATCATCAAAAAGTTGATTTATTTCACTAATTCCATTCAAAAAGTGAAACCTGTATATTATATTCATTCATTACACACAGACTGATATATTTCAAATGTTTATTTCTTTTAATTTTGATGATTATAACTGAAAACTAAGGAAAATCCCAAATTTAGTATCTCAGAAAATTAGAATATTACTTAAGACCAATACAAAGAAAGGATTTTTAGAAATCTTGGCCAACTGAAAAGTATGAACATGAAAAGTATGAGCATATACAGCACTCAATACTTAGTTGGGGCTCCTTTTGCCTGAATTACTGCAGCAATGCGGCGTGGCATGGAGTCGATCAGTCTGTGGCACTGCTCAGGTGTTATAAGAGCCCAGGTTGCTCTGATAGTGGCCTTCAGCTCTTCTGCATTGTTGGGTCTGGCATATCGCATCTTCCTCTTCACAATACCCCATAGATTTTCTATGGGGTTAAGGTCAGGCGAGTTCGCTGGCCAATTAAGAACAGGGATACCATGGTCCTTAAACCAGGTACTGGTAGCTTTGGCACTGTGTGCAGGTGCCAAGTCCTGTTGGAAAATGAAATCTGCATCTCCATAAAGTTGGTCAGCAGCAGGAAGCATGAAGTGCTCTAAAACTTCCTGGTATACGGCTGCGTTGACCTTGGACCTCAGAAAACACAGTGGACCAACACCAGCAGATGACATGGCACCCCAAACCATCACTGACTGTGGAAACTTTACACTGGACCTCAAGCAACGTGGATTGTGTGCCTCTCCTCTCTTCCTCCAGACTCTGGGACCCTGATTTCCAAAGGAAATGCAAAATTTACTTTCATCAGAGAACATAACTTTGGACCACTCAGCAGCAGTCCAGTCCTTTTTGTCTTTAGCCCAGGCGAGACGCTTCTGACGGTGTCTGTTGTTCAAGAGTGGCTTGAATGCGACAGCTGAAACCCATGTCTTGCATACCTCTGTGCGTAGTGGTTCCAGCTGCAGTCCACTCTTTGTGAATCTCCCCCACATTTTTGAATGGGTTTTGTTTCACAATCCTCTCCAGGGTGCAGTTATCCCTATTGCTTGTACACTTTTTTCTACCACATCTTTTCCTTCCCTTCGCCTCTCTATTAATGTGCTTGGACACAGAGCTCTGTGAACAGCCAGCCTCTTTTGCAATGATCTTTTGTGTCTTGCCCTCCTTGTGCAAGGTGTCAATGGTCATCTTTTGGACAACTGTCAAGTCAGCAGTCTTCCCCATGATTGTGTAGCCTACAGAACTAGACTGAGAGACCATTTAAAGGCCTTTGCAGGTGTTTTGAGTTAATTAGCTGATTAGAGTGTGGCACCAGGTGTCTTCAATATTGAACCTTTTCACAATATTCTAATTTTCTGAGATACTGAATTTGGGATTTTCCTTAGTTGTCAGTTATAATCATCAAATTTAAAAGAAATAAACATTTGAAATATATCAGTCTGTGTGTAATGAATTAATATAATATAAAAGTTTCACTTTTTGAATGGAATTAGTGAAATAAATCAACTTTTTGATGATATTCTAATTATATGACCAGCACCTGTATATAGCCCTGTGTTTCAGTTGTTCCCTGTTGGTTATTGTCTTCAGTAAGTGTGTGGATTGTGCTGCTACTTCTCCTGGTTTTCTCCTATGTGATTCTCTGTGTGGATTGAAGACTTAATATTATAGTACCTGCGTCAAGCATTTTGGATTGGACCATACACAACATGACAGAATAACCGACCCTCAACGATGAAGAATACTACGGATTGCCCTTCGCAGAATGGCCATACTTTGGAGTATGCTGAGTAGATCTTAGATCTGTACCATGAGACGTGCTTGGATGATGAGGCTCTCAAGTACATCTTTGTCCAGATGCTACTTGTTCCCTTCATTGACTTCATCAACTATGTCCTGTGGGTGTGCGGATCCTCCTTCACAGTGGGAGTTGTTGAGGAAGACGCCATCAACTCCAACTTCCCACAGCCCATACCATCGCCAGCAGCCATCTCCCTGCCTTATCTTCCCAATCTGGAGAGTCCTGGAGCTAAAGAAAAATCTTCTGGCAAGGACCAAGCGACAAAGCCAAAGCCCACCATGGAACCAAAGCCCGAGCTAGCGACCGCCATGGACCACAAGTTTGAGCCACCTCAAGCCACATAACCCGAGCCGGATGCCATATATGTCCCAAGGCCAAAGCCCACCGTCAGGTCCACCCCAGAGTCAGAGGTGTTAGTACATTCCAAACCTGAGCCAGTGGAGGAGCACTGGTTCATTGACTTCATTGAGACAGAGGCAGCTCCCACCCTCATCCCCACTCCTGAACTCGGTATCCCTCAGTCTGCTCCTGATAACTTTGTTGATGACCTGGTCCCACCCTGTGATCTCCCCATCCCTTTGTTCCCGTCCTCTCCACTGGCTCCGTTCATCCATCTGGACTCGCTTGCTCCATTGGTGCCTCACAGACCCTCAGCTCCATCCAATTCACTGACTCCCTCCAGCTCCTGAGCCTCTGGCTGCTCCTCTGGCCTCCAGACCCATGTCTCCACCTCAGAACGTCAGCCCTTCGGCTTCTTGGCTCTGCGCTCCCTCAGCTCTGCCATAATCCACCATCACTCAGGCTCCACTGGGCTCCCTTATCCCTCAGGCTCCATCTTGGCCTCTCATCATCCTGGTTTTGCAGTAGACTTCTGGGCCTCTGGATGTGCCTCTACCCCTTTGGCTTCACCAGACTCCTCCTTCCCTCCGGCTACACCTTGGTCCTCACTCCTTTCGGCATTGCCCCATTCTTCCAGGCCCCTGTCTCCACCTCGGTTCCACTAGCCACTGTCTCTGCCTTGGGCTTCTTACTAAAGACTTTATTGTAAGTGTGTGGATTATGCTGCTACTTCTCCTGGTTTTCTCCTATGTGATTCTCTGTGTGGATTAAAGACTTTATACTGTATTATATTACCTGTGTCAAGCATTTTGGATTGGATGATACACAACATGACACAAAGATTATTGGAGTACATTTTACAAGAAATGTACATTTTAATTTAACATTTAATTCAATATGTTACTTGCATTTCTTTGTAATTTCTTTGTAATTATTTGTGAAATTTACTAGCATTTTTGTCACTCTAGTACATACAGAACTACTCACCAAAATCGGTTTGTACAGATACAGTACTCTCTTACACGTCTCTCTTGTTTCTATTTTGTTCTCCATCTTTCTGTCACTACCTCTCTGAATCATCTGCTCATGGTCACTATGACCATAGATGTCAGTTGGCAGGAGTTATTGCCGCTGTCAGTACAGGTTACCCATAAAACTTTGCAACTGTGTGTGTCTTTTCTAGCCAGAGTGTGTGTATGCGATTGGTGTGTCAGAGTAAAGAATGTAATAAAATTACATTAGTGGTCACTATCTGGTCAAAACCCAAAACGAAGTGTGTTAAATTACCATCATTAGACATTTATCACTCTTTTTTTGTGTATTGAGATTACTATCATTAGTTAGGCTACGCCTTTTGACAGCTCTCATTTGCAGTCTATTTAATCTGTCAGCATTTATGGCCTCTATGGTAATTATTTCTAATTTTCTAATCTAGTTTATTAAGACATTTCTATTAGTAATGAAATGTGACAGATCATTAATACATATACTGCTAATTGACTGAGAGCAGTGGTGTGTGTGACAGATGAACATGATCTTAACAGCATGTGAGGGTTGGTTACACCACCTGTTCACAGGTCAGCGAGAAGTGACGTTTTCATGACATGAGAAATATGTGTGGAAGAAGGCCATAGATTTATAGTATATTTCACTTGTATCCAAGGGACCAAGGTTTTGCTGTTAACATGCTAGTAGGTGTTGTAACTACATTATCTGGCTGCAAAACACATCTTTCTCCATTGAAAGACATTTAAAAGTAGCTGTTTATTCTGCCATTGAAATTAATGGTAATGCTAACAGATTGCCTTTTTCCAGGTATCACAGACCTCCTTAAATCTATCGTGGTTATTTATTTTCACTCTGTCCTCAGGAGTGGCAGGACTACCGGCTAACATGGAACCCAGATGAGTTTGACGGCATGAAGAAGGTCCGTCTTCCTTCCAAACATATTTGGTTACCTGATGTTGTTCTTTACAACAAGTAAGTCTCAAAGATTGTCCCATTGGCCCTTGCGTATTTACTTATCTAGTCAGATTATCACTGCCTTTATCTTATTCTTTCTTTTCATCACCCATTTATTTCCTCTGTCAGTGGAGGGTAGATAACATCCCTGCTTATCAGTCTTCGTCTCATTAGCAGTGATCCTGTGTCACATTGCATGACCTCACTGTAAATAAAGCATGTTCCTCTTCTCTCACTGTCATGTCACGTAGTGGAAGATGTTTTAAATTCAACCTAATTAACACTAGCATCCCTCCTGTGTTTATCTGGATGTATCATTGATAAACCTTGGGCAGGGACTCACCCACAAGCAGGCCCCAGACGCTAAGGTTTAAAAAACATTCTTGGCAGATTCAAGAACTTTAAGATTTACTTTTGAAGTAACAGGGTCAGGCAGTAAATATGAAAATACACTATATTAAAAGTATAGCCACAAGACTTAATCATTATACAAAGGGATGCACAATGCATTGTCATGTGACTTATTAGCTAAAATAATCACCTAGTTATGGTAAAGTTGATTAAAAGTTAAAATATCCAAACTTTCAAGGTCATGGGTTCGATTCATAGCAAATGCACAAGCCAATGAAGTGTGTCCCTTGAATACAATGTGCCATCTGCAAAATCTGCATGTTTAAATGTTTGTTGTCATGATGACCTAAACCTGAAAACATTCACACAAAATGTGTAACGCGTTAACATATGCGATTAATTCAAAAATCCGTAACACGTTAAAATAATTTAACGCAAATAAATTACTGAATCACGTGAAATTGTGTCATTAACATAATTTACATCACACAGTCTTGGAAGTCGGGAGTTTATTACACTGAGCATCTACAATGACGCAAGCACTTGTAACCCTGGTAGGAGGAAATTTAAATTTTAACCCTTTAAAAAGCCGATTTCGCTTCTCTGTTTGCGATCAGATCGTTTTAAGCCGCTAAACTCCGGGAAAGTTTTCAGTCTAATGGTCCGGTAAGCAATGATCCAGTAATCCTTTAAAAAATGACAAGGCTATTTTATATTTTATTTTATTTTTTATTTTCAAGTATAAACCACCTCATAACCTCACCTCTGTCTCCTTCCTCATCAGTGCTGATGGCATGTATGAGGTGTCTTTCTACTCCAATGCCGTCGTCTCCTATGATGGAAGTGTCTTCTGGTTGCCACCAGCGATCTATAAGAGCGCCTGTAAAATTGAGGTGAAGCACTTCCCATTCGACCAGCAGAACTGCACTCTGAGCTTCCGCTCATGGACCTATGACCGCACAGAAGTAGACCTGGTTCTGCGTGCGGATGTGGCTAGCATGGATGATTTCACGCCCAGCGGCGAGTGGGACATCATCGCTCTGCCCGGCCGTCGAAACGAGAACCCCTTGGACCCAACCTACGTAGACATCACCTATGACTTCATCATCCGCCGCAAACCTCTCTTCTACACCATCAACCTCATCATTCCTTGCGTCCTCATCACCTCGCTGGCCATCTTAGTGTTCTACCTGCCATCAGACTGCGGGGAGAAGATGACGCTCTGTATCTCTGTGCTACTGGCCCTCACTGTGTTCCTGCTGCTGATCTCCAAAATCGTGCCACCCACTTCTCTCGATGTCCCTCTGGTTGGGAAGTATCTGATGTTCACCATGGTGCTCGTCACGTTCTCCATTGTTACGAGTGTGTGCGTCCTGAATGTGCATCACCGGTCACCCACCACACACACTATGCCTCCATGGGTAAAGTTGGTGTTCCTCAACAAGTTGCCCACCCTGCTCTTCATGCAGCAGCCGCGCAACAGCAGCGAGCGACAGCGTCTGCGCCAACGTCGCCGTGCCAATGAACAGCAGGAAGGTGGGCGAGGGGGTCTGGCTGCCGGGCTTATGGTGGGGCTGGGCCTGGGCGGCTCTTCATCAGGGAACAAAGAGAACAATGAGGCATGCACATGCTATGTAAACCGAGCCTCAGTGAAACAGTTTGGGGCAGAGTTGGGTGGAGGGGGTGGCGCAGGGGGGTCGACAGATGGACTAAACGGGATAAGGGAAGGGGGGAGAGAGGCCAGGGAAGGAGGTTCAAATACAGTGCAGAGCTCTGCTCTACCTCGGGGGAAGCAGCAGCCCCCTACAGTCCTCACACAGGCTCTGCTGGCCCAGACCTGCCCAGGGTTCGATGAGGCTGTAGATGGAGTCCGCTTCATCGCAAACCACATGAAGAGCGAGGACGACGACCGTAGTGTAAGTCATTCTCTTTCATAATCACATATCTGAATGTGCGGATGAGTGTTTTCACATTAGCATGCTATCATTCATAGTAGTCATGGTTTAAATAATGCTTCCTGTTCATTGTTGTACCTTAAATTATGTTAAATTAACAAAGTCCGAGAGGAACACGTTCAAATGATCTATCCAATCAGGCCTATATATACATAGCTGACTCAACTATGTTCCTCAACAGTTTTCAGCATCCCTCCACCACTCGACCACTCACTCTTGGTCAGGTTCCCATTACAGCCAGGGATATGGGGGGAGTACTCTGGGTTCTGGCCAAAATACAGAGCTCGGAGCCCTCTCCTCGAACAGCACACCAAATAAAAATACTTCTTTTACTCTATCTGATATATTTGTAAGTGTGAACTCGTGAAATGATAGTAGTCGCACTGACAGAAATATGCTGACTGAGACTAGAAATATGAGATGAAGATATTTCCTCTTGTTCAATCCAAATAACTTTGTTGCTAAGAAGCTAAAATGCATTAGCCCTGTACAATGAACTGAATAAATAATCATACAATCATGGCTGCTGTGATAACCGTAATAATTGTTGATTATAGCATTACATTTAATGGCATACTGTACATTCTGTCATCAATTACTAACCCACATCATTTTAAACCCATAAGACTACTGTTCTTCTTCATCTTTGAATATCTTCAATACAAATGAAGGTATATTTAATGAAACCAGAGAGATTTATGTTCCTCCATATGTAAGAGACATAGGCTGGTAAGAGCTGTGCGTGTAAACCTCACTGCCCTGATCTCAAGAGGCGCTCTAGCGACTGACGCCAGAGACTGCAGTCTTTAGACTCCTTGTTAGAGTGCCCGCCTCACATGCCGGTGGACCCAGGTTCGAGTCCCGTTTAGAGCAGGCGGTTTGAACAGGAGGGGTTACACATAGAAAGTCCACGCAACCAAAATCTTGAATAATGAGGTTTGTTCTCACATGTCAAGCAAGTGCACTTGAGCTTCTGTTGACCATATCTGTGCTCAATATATGCAAGTTGATCAAAGTTCATATGTGAATAAAAACTTAAAATAAATCAATCGTATAGCTTCCGAAGGCTTGGTCAGTTCTTATAAATGTTTCACAGATAAGGCTTTAAGCCTAAATGCATGTTTGAGCTGTTTTAACTGAAAGCAACTTACTGACATATCTTAAAATATGTCAGTCCATTGTTTTGTCTTAAAGGGTTAGTTCACCCAAAAATGAAAATTATGTCATTAATTACTCACCCTCAGGCCGTTCTACACCCGTAAGACCTTCGTTCATCTTTGGAACACAAATAAAGATACTTTTGATGAAATCCTATGGCTCAGTGAGGCCACTATTCAGAGCAAAGCCACCGAACCTCTCAAGATCCATAAAGGTACTAAAAACATATTTAAAACAGTTCATGTGAGTACAGTGGTTCTACCTTAATATTATAAAGCAACAAGAATACTTTTTGTGCACCAAAAAAACAAAATAACAACTTTTCAAGAATATCTTGTGATGGCCGTTTTCAAAACACTGCTTCTGAGCTTTACGAATCTTTTGTTTCGAATTAGTGATTCGGATCTCCTATCAAATGGCTAAACTGCTGAAATCACTTGACTTTGGCACTCCGATCCACTCATTCAATTCGTAAAGCTCCGAAGCAGTGTTTTGGAAAAAAAGTGTTCTTGATGCTTTATAATATTAAGGTAGAACCACGGAAGTCACATGAACTGTTTTAAATATGTTTTTAGTACCTTTATGGATCTTGAGAGGTTCAGTGGATTTGCTCTCAATAAAGGCCTCACTGAGCCATCGGATTTCATCAAAAATATCCTAATTTGTGTTCCAAAGATGAATGAAGGTCTTAGGCGTGTAGAACAACATGAGGGTGAGTAATTAATTTTCATTTTTTGGGCGAACTAACCGTTTAAGATGCGCAGTAATGTTTTTTTCAAAGGCACTTTTAAAAATGCTACTTAAATGTCCTAATTAAACTAAGGCCTAATCTTAATCTAAGCACTGTCTGTGAAACCAGGCCTATTTGTCAGAGTCATGCAGACAACATATATTACCTACAACCTTTTTGAATTGGGCACATATCTGTAACAACAGTGTTTGATCCCATTTCTTCTGAGCTTACTCAACAACTGGGCCTGTATCACTTTGCAGTAATTTGGGTGTCAGTGCAGAAATTATTTTGCTGCAATTACAACTAAAAGAAAGTTGGAAATTACACAAAAACTGTTAAGAGTGAGCAATAATTATGCAGCCCTGACTTAAAAACTTGACATTCATTATGAGCTCAGTGAAAGCTTACACACGTTCCCACAGACACACTCAGATCAATATGCGGCTCCATACTTGTGGTTTAATAATCTCTGATGTGGAGGCTTTGACAGGCAAGTCCTAAAGCATTAAAAAAAGAGATGTGGTCTTTAGCCAAAGCACAGCTACACATCACCACTACACTCACTGTTGGCATTTAAATGGCTTACAGTCCCATTCTGTCAAACACCGTCTGAGTCTCAGCATTACTCACGTATGAGAGTGGCACTTGTGCTGGATGATACTAGAGGTGATTTTTTATTTTTTTTTTGCTAAAGATTTTAGAAGCCAAGTCATAGAAGCCAACTGATCTATTTGTAGAAAGTCTAGGTGATCAGACACTCATGCAGAAGATATATTAAAATATAATATTAAAATGTTTTACCTGTAATGTATGAGATATAATGTAGTGTGTGAGTGTGTGTATATAATATATATATATATATATATATATATATATATATAAACAAAAAATAAATAATATAATGTCAATGTAATGTGTATTTATTAATTAATTATAAATAAATTAAATTAACAATTCTTAATTGTTTTATTTAGGTAATTTATTAATTATTTTTATTTTGAAAATATTTAATTAAAAATTACAATTACATTAATTCTATTATGTGGTTCATACAATACATATTTATATTATTATTTTATCTTTTAAATGGGCTACTTTCATAGTATGAAAACTGCTGAATAAGTTGTTACAGATTTATATTATTAATATTACAGATTTATGGCTATTTTTGTCTTTTCACATTATTTTGACGATATTGATTATATTTTTTTTTATAACTCAGCAATATTTTTAAGTGGGCTTGAGCAGTTGGTTTCTCTTTAAGAGCAGGAATACAGTCAACATGAGGTAAAATTAACAGCACTCAGTAATTCTGTCAATCATCTCGACCTGAACACAGTTTCATTCCCATGGTAACAAGGCGTCTCCATGCCAACTCCCTTGAAGCCTTTGCCGTGGTTACGGTTCAAGTCCCCTGTGTCTCACCTCATCAGAGCAGTGTGGCGGAATGAAGTCTCTGTTCACATTAACCTTTTCCTTCACCCTCTTCTCTCTCCCCTTCTCTCTCTGTTTCTCACTCACTCCCACACATTCACATCCAATTTCCCATCTTATGTTTACCTCTTTTTTACCCCACCCCCACATTTTATATCTGACTCATCTATGTCCTGTCTCCCTTTTACATCTGACATCTTTCAAGCTTTTGACATTTCGCCTTTTTAAAGGGATAGTTCACCTAAGAATTACAATTCTGTCATTATTCACTCACTCTCCAGTCTTTCTAATTCCATTTGCTGCCATCTCTTCCATGGAACTCAAAAGGGGAATTTTGAAGAGTCATCCAGCTGCTTGCAATGTAATGAGTTCAAAGCTCCAAAAAAGAACACTTGTCTTCGCTGATTCATTCGTTGTTATTCATTCTTCTTTACTGCAGCTCTCAAATCAAATATGGCACCTATGGCCAATGTTTAACACCATGATGTATGGATATCGCATAATCTCTTAGGTACTTATTTTCAAATAAGTAATTGCTTCACGGCAGCTAAAAAGTATGTTCTATATGGAAAGAGTGTGTGTAGTATGAATGTAATCCAGACGTACTACATTAGCCATGCTGTCATTATCATGTGACCTGTATCTGCGTCAGTTGGGTCGCTTCACTGCCATTCACAAATCCTCTCCCGTGGCCTCATGGGATAGTAAAGTGTCCATCGTATCCGTGTACTTTTTGCCTACTCTTTTATGAGTACTGTGAATTCGGACATGCTTCTGTTGTCACATACTGTTTTTCGCCTACTATATAGCAGGGAAGTATGCGATTTAAATTATGCAAAGAAATTTAACAGGTGAAAGAATTCTGGGAAATGGTCCATAAATTTATATGAAGGCCTATAAAACCTTTAAACTTTAAGAATCTCAAGCCAACATTTAGTTTTCATTGATCAGTTCTTTCATACATTCAGTTCTTGTTAAAAATCACTATTTAGGTTAAATAGTGCAATACATCCGTACATTCAAATTCAAATTTCACTTCTACTTCCTGTTTGCTACCTCAGTATAAATTCATGAATTTAATTGGAATTGTAAACGCTTACTCAATTCGAGTTATGTGAACTACAAAAAATGGCTTTTGTGGTGCATTTTTGGTCCATTTTAGAAAACAAACAAAACGGTGAGCATGGAAAAAAATAACAGTATACAGGTTTAGAATTATGCAGTAAATATTGACAGAATTTTCATTTTGGGGGGAATTATTTCACCCTTGTTCTCTTTCTCACTGTCCTCAGTTTTAATTCAACACACAATACCAAAATACATAAGTGTTCATTTGATATTATATTATTTATTAATATTTTCAATTAACTTTAATTTATTATGTGTTTATTAGTTTTGTATTGTCAGCTTTTCAGCAATTTTAGTTTTAATAATTCTAGTCCAAGGCAACATTTCTCATTTTTATTTTTTAGTTTTTCAACTAATATTTATATTTTATTTCAACATTATTTTGATTTAAAAATTTTTTTTAATATTTTCAGATTTAGTTAACAATAACAATACTGCCCCCTCAATCCATCAATCATTCCATTCTTTTTCATCTGCTGTTCTTTTTATCTTACAGGTGAGTGAGGACTGGAAGTACGTCGCCATGGTGATCGATCGTCTATTCCTCTGGATCTTTGTGTTTGTGT
This sequence comes from Hypophthalmichthys molitrix, assembly GCA_037950675.1. Taxonomy (NCBI): domain Eukaryota; kingdom Metazoa; phylum Chordata; class Actinopteri; order Cypriniformes; family Xenocyprididae; genus Hypophthalmichthys; species Hypophthalmichthys molitrix. The sequence goes on along the minus strand of CM075507.1, from coordinate 26,522,867 downwards.
GTGTCTTTGGCACAATTGGAATGTTCCTTCAACCTCTGTTCCAAAACTACACAGCCAAAACTATCACCAACACACCTGGCTGACTAACCACCAGCCCCCGCCACACCAATGGACGCTACCCACCATCAGTTGGACAGGAGGGCGAAGGGAGGAGGGGGGGTCTGCCGAAGGGGAGGGCAAATGTCACTCTGGACTAACGTTAGGTTTATACGAACCTTTTTTGGAATATCACACAGAGTGGGGATTTTGTCCAGGATTCTCGTTCAGCCCTCTCGTCCAGTCCACCTTCCCCTCCTTTTAGGTGAAAAACCACACAAGCCAATCGGAGAGAAAGGAGACACCTCTTTACTTTGCTCAGCAGCCAATCAGCACTCTTTTCTGCAAATAGAAAGCCATCCACCGCCCACAAGCTCTGAAACGAGCAGTCTGCTTCCTCAAGAGTCACATGACTTCCGTTTGTTACCTGTAAATGCAATCTAGCCAGACAGGGATGAACTTAAATGCCTGTTCTAATATCAGATTTTCATAATCAAATCTGTCTTATTTATTTCTTATGGTCTAGAAGTCTGTCATGATCCATGTGTTGCAAATACAACAACATTCTCATTTCTGTGCGAGATCAAGCGTCTAGTCCTTGGAAAAATGGGCTTTGATGCAGTATTGTATTATTATTCATATAATTACTGTGTGAATTGTATTGCTACAACACACAACATAAAGAGGGAGAATGCCTGATGAGATCAGAGTGAGATTGTTAATAGACAATGACTGGTGGTACTATGAAAACAGTTAAATTTGCCAAAAAAAGGGCCCCACCAAGGGTCTCTATGGTGTGGGAGAGGATTCCCACCCATAAAAATGTTGTCCGCCTTGTGAATTTTCAGTACAACACTGAACATATGAGCGATGAGCTCAGTGGGTCCCTTCAGCCCCTAAATACTTAACTGAGGTCTGCCGTAGTCAGACAGAATGGCTAACACATAGACAGACTAGTCTTAAAGAATGTTCAAAATTGACATGAAAAGTTGTCATGGTGAAATCCTGAGCAGTATTGCATTAGTAATGGTCTCCTGTATCTTCATTTCACTCCCTTTCTCTCTTTCTCCCCTCCTCCTCATTTATCTATCCTGTTCTTATTAGTCCTCTCACACCACATTACATGCACCTTAGAAATGCATAATAGCTTCTCATGAAAATATAAAGCCATTGATTATGACCATTCCCATATTCAAAAACACATTTGTAAGTGACTTTGGATATTCCTTGGTTTTAGGTGATTATTTACTGGATGTAAAAATCAGTGACCCTGTGCTTACAAATTGGCAGATTTCAGCATAATTTGAATGCATGGCATTCACAAATTCTATGCTTTTTGTTTGTTTATTAAGTATTTTGGCTAATTTGATTATGCTTTTTAGCTATTTGTAAGAGTACAGTACTCTCAGCTCCATTTAACTTTTGCTTTAAATATTAAGGTAAATATCAGATAATATATACACACTACCATTCAAAGTTTGGGGTCTGTAAGATTTTAGAAGTCTATTATTGTCACCAAGGCTGCATTTATTTGATCCAAAATACGGTAAAACCATAATATTGTGAAATTATTATTAATGTTTTCTAATGTAATATATTTTAAAAATGTCATTTATTCCTGATGGCAACGTTTTGTAACAACGTAAAAGTCTTTACTGTCACTTTTAAATAATTTAATGTATTCTAGCTGAATAAAAGTATTAATTTTCAAAATAAATTGTACTGACCTCAAACTTTTAAATAGTAGTGTATATTATACAATATATGAAGCCTAGAGCTCATGAAAACATAGTGAAGCAATATTGCTAGCGATTTCCTCTGCTAATTGAGCCTCAATATCATTCTTCCTATTTGCACATCATATCTTGACCCCAATGAATTCGAGGTCCACTAGCTGGCAGTTAAGACTTTAAGCGTGGATCTCTCTATCACTTTCATCCATACGGTTCATTAAGCAGGGAATCTCCAAAACTTATCTTTCAGAAAGCAGATTATGCAAAAATGTTCACCCATGGATTACATTACTATATTTCCCGAGCGCTTCAAATGACCCCACTCATGCTATCCTTCTTTAGTCTTTCTCATTCCTCCTCTCATATTTCTCTCACCAGCACTGCTCTGCAAAAAAGCCCTATTACAAACCACAAAGCTGCTCTATTACATTAACATATCCTGACCGTTAGCTTAAAAAAAGGATGAAAGTCAAGCTATAAATGCATTACTTTTGTCTTTGTTTGGGCTCCAAATGGCAGGAGGTTTCCAGTAAGTCGCCGTGTGCGTTCACTGTGTGACATCAGCAACAGGACATAAGTCAGTATTCACCACACAGGGTCATGTCTCTATTCAGTAAAGTATACTGTCCATGAAAGCAAGCTAATCGGCTTTCATAACCATAAGTGCTTAAGTGTCTTTAATTCATCAGAGGAAAAATTTAATGAAGGGAAGAGACAAAGGGAGGAGTGCATCTCCCTATACGTTATACAATGTCAGTCTATTCAATACTGCAATAATACAGAACTGTGACGTCACAATGATTCCTGTGTTCATCTGTGTGTTGGCCAATCAGAGTGCACCTTCTTATTCACACTGGCATTTAAATGCCCACCTCCTATCCTCACCTCCCTACCTTGGCTGACCGATCACATTTAACCTGTCAAATAAAGATTAGAAATTCATCAGCTCTTTGTGTTTGACAATTCTTGGCCTATTTGCACAAATAACACTTGTGTTTCTGTCTTAGGGAAAGTTAAACTTAATGTTTTGCACTGAATGCAATGTCTTTATCAGTTCTGTTTAAATACTCAAACAAGATGGTCTAGAGTACTTTTTAATTGGATTTTGTGTTATTCTGCTGCCCAAGGACTTCTCACTAGTCTCTAAACTCACATCCGTTAGCATTGCCACCTCCTGACAACATAATAAATTCATGTCTTATTTCAAGTTGGCTGCGCATCCTCCTTTATGAAAGCTCTTAAGCCAACTTTTCATGAGAACAGCTTAGAGAAAAGAAATGCACGTCCACATATTATATTAATGTGACCTTCAGTTTATACTACATAAAACAGGACCTTGCTTTTGTATGTTCCTACATCCCTGGTGACAAAAATAGTGAATGCTTCATGTAGAATGCAAAGATATAATTTTATTGAATAAGAAATGGGCATTATCATGCAGTCTTTCTTTAAATGTGTAAGCTGCTGTCTGCAAACACAAAGAATCGAATTGGCCTTCTGGACAAATGCTTGAGACCTTTTGCTCAGCTTTGGTTCAATACTGCCCTCTAATGGTCAAGAATCAACTCACTATCAGTGTTCATTCATTCTTAAGCAATATTTTGTTTGTCATTTTTGTCTTTTAACGAAATTATCCTTAAAAATTACGCAATATTTTGTTTTCATATTCATTAATTTTAGTCAAATTTATCGATCTATCTTTGAAACTCGAAAAACGTCTGCGCCCCCCTCGTAATTTATGTTCTTCATAATTTGTGCGTTGGGGAAAAATACTGAACAAAACTATTTAAGTATAGGCCTACAAATATAATATATTTACAACAAATAAATAAATAATAGGCCTAAATAGCACGGTATTCTTTGTAGGAACGATATAAAAGGAACAGATGGCCCATAAAAAAAAATCTTATCTACTCACCCCAATTTCTCTCCAAACTGTTGGTGATTGTAGGCTACCACAAAAGTAGTCCATATGATTAGTGTGCGTTCCAAGTTTTCTGATTTAATTTGATCGGTTCATGTATAAAAATAAATAATTTAAATTAAATTAAAAAAAATCTATTAATTCAAAATTCGCAATTCAAATCTCGCGCAAGAGAAATTTTGTTTTGTTCGTTTACATCAGTGTTCCCAGACCTGGTCCTGGAGTACCCCAGCACTGCACATTTCAGGCCCTGTTTACAAAGGGTATTGCGTTTTGGTTGATTGGATCACAAGTAGACTAGGGAGACACATACGCGTTTACACCTGAGCTGCATTCGGGCTGCTTCCCTACTATAGCCTAGTAGGTGAAAAACACTAGGCCTATGTGACAAAAGAAGTATGTTTGAATTCACAGTACTCATAAAAGAGTAGGCAAAAAGTAACCAGATGACTTACTTCCGGCGAGTGTGCATATGATGGACACTTTACAATTCCATGAGGCCACGGGAGAGGATTTATGAATGGCGGTGGTAAGTCGCGTGATAAGGCCAACATGGCGAATGTATGTCCAAATACCATTCATACTACACAAATTCATACTATAGCCTATAGAACATACTCTTTTAGTTGTCATGAAATAAACTACTTATTCAAAATAAGTTCTTAGAGCATGCGATTTTGGACGTCGCAGCCCCAGCAGTGCTGCCAATTTAGGATTTTGTCACTAGATTTGGTGACTTCCCCGCCCCCTTTTTTTTTTCAAAAGCCTAGTGACAAATCTAGCAACTTCTTGGACAAACCTTATCTAGATTCCGTGGCAGCGTTCCACTTCACTTTTAGACATGCACTCGCAAACTTCCCTAAGCACTTCTCCTCAGGGGAATCCCTGCCGCCACTTCGTGAAGTGGACAAGGGAAGTTTATATGGATGATTTTGACCAAGGGGGCGAGTCTAGGCCTACTTCATATGTAGCCTACACTTCAGGCAGCTCTATATACCACAATACAACACGATTGTGACACAGCAGATCGCGTTTAATTTACCCCACCACAAGTTTTAGCTACTTTCAGCTGAAAGCAATTGGCAACACTGAGCCCCAGTGTTTTAATCTGTTTGTCCATTTTCAACCACTTCTGTCCTGATTTCTTGGAGCGCAGGGTTTATGGGTGGGTAAAAGTATGGTGTTTTTTTTTTTTAGATCTTTCAATCTAATGGACAAAATAAGCTTGCGCAGTTTATATTTGAACATGCACAGAGATGATGAAAAAACATACGGAGAGCATCAGCTTTCATTTCTGCTCTGACAACTGCAAGACCACGCCGAACACTGTGAGTGCATGTTAGAAATCAGAAATGGTGAGAGAACATTGTGCTTGGTACATTTTTTGTACTTCAAGCTTCAAACCAAGCTTGGGTCTTTAGCCGACAAAGTTTAAATCCCATCTGGCTAGCGCATTTCTCATAATGTTTACGCAGAGAGTAGGCATAGTCTTGGCTGTTCGAACACGTTTAACCACATGAGCATCTACACTACGAAAGCAATCCGGTTGAAAGCGTTTTCACTACCTCTGGAAGTTGTCAAAAGTGGACAAGCTCAAAACACTTTTGACACTTGTATTTAGCATCTTCCACTTGTAATCCGATCGACCAAACGCATCTTAATACCAGGTGTAAACAGGGCCTTAGATGTCTCCCTAATTAAACCTGATTCAAATCATTAGCTCATTAGTAAAGACTTCAAGGCTGCATCTGAAAACTTAGAGTACGCTTACACGACAATGTACTAAAAAACGAAAACGTTTTTCCTTTGCATTTTTTTCACGTACAGACGACAACATTGTCAAAACGATCCCCATTCACACACATCTGTGAAAACAAGGAAGCTTTAATTACTACAATAGTAATTTCTTGCTGGAAATGACATCAAAAACTTACACTTTCACACACTTAAACTTTCAGATGGCATCTTTATTTATTAGCTCAAATGTCACAATGGAAACCGCAGGATTGTGGGATATCAAAGCGACTTGAAGGCAAAGTTAACAAAAAAAAAAAAAAACACTGTGGTACGTGGGGAAGGAGACCAGAGTTGTCAATAAAGGCGAGGCTTCACTATGCTGAATAAACTGCTTTTATGGGAAAATGGCTTATCATTTAATGAACTGACAGTCCATTGGCTAATCTTCAACATGTTTGCTCTTAAACATTAGTTTTGGATTGATCTATTTTTAGAGTTTACACCGGGAAAAAAATGGTATGATATGGTATCAGCAAACTATGCTATCAGCAAACTTTTGTCCTGTCCAAATCCCCACACTTGCGGTCTTTGCACTTGACCACTTGTCTACTTACATTACGTATTTCCTGTATTTGGCTCAAGTTTTCAAGTGGGCGTGAAGACTGCATGTGTGTATAGAACTTTTGATTACCCAATGGGTGATAGTCTTGCAAAAAATGCTAATGTTTACAGAGCTTTTTTTAAATGATTATTTTCAATACTTTGCATTTTAAAATACACTTCTGAATGTCTGTTCAGTGGTCGCTATGTAACTAACAGAAGACACAATTTTAAAATTGTGGTGCTTCTTTAAGTGATAAAAAGCAGTTGCAAATGATGTACAAAATACACACAGCCTACTCATCTTTGCATCAAAAAAATGTGCAACACTTTATGTTTTACTATCAAATTATAATTCATTTAACTTACAGTCGAATGTTTTCCTTGACATCTTGCGATTTTCAGGGCATGCGAGTTCCCGAAAATAATGCATGATGGGATACGCTCCGAAGCGGTATTCAAGATAGCATGGGTTTAGTGTGCATTAAGGGCACTGCACTTGGGCATTTTTAAGATATGGGACAGTCTTGCGCACTTACTTTCTGTCGCATACATTCACTCTCAGGTGGCCAAGACCGCAAGTGTGGGTATTTGGACAGGGCAAGTGATTGACTGTCGCACAACTCTAAACAAAATGATGTCAAGGCCGTAATGTGATATGTTATCAAGGCACATGTTAGCCATTACGCTTTCTCCAATGGTAGAGCCACAGACCCTCGTATCTCCCAATAATAAGACCACCTCTGCATCTATGCTGCCTTCAAAAATCAACCAGATGAAGGTATCTCAGGAGACAGGAACTGAAGCTAACATTGGATTCGGATGTGCCTTGATGTACCTTGGAATGCGTACTCCGGAAGGCAGGATTTTTAACTCTGCAGGACAGTGGCCCTCTAGAAGCAGGATTGAACATCCCTACTCTAAGACTTCAGATCAGTGTCAGATAAGAGAGATAACAAAAACGTGCAGTGTTGGGGGTACTTCAGGACCAGAGTTGGGAACCACCGGCGTAAGGCAGTGAGCGTCATAATGTACGTAGAAGAAGAAACTCCACACAACTCTACCTCACTGGTTCTCGCATCTATTGTCAATGCGGTACAGTATATATTTGAAAGCGTACAAGGTCTGAGAACTCAAGTCTCCTTCTCCACATTTGAGAACCTCTAAAGTTATTCATTTATGCTTGTTTTAGACCTATTTTAGTGTGTTGTCACTAAAAACGCCTGTTTAGTTAAAACTTTTAATATTAGCCTATGTTATGTTACTGACTATACATTTTAAATAATCGTTCTTTATAGATTTTTCTTTCATTTTTGTTTCATCCTTGTATCTTACTAATAATAATAAAAAAAAAGTAAGATGTCCAATAACAGTAACATTTCCAATACAGTGGTATAGCATTACTGCTACATTCACAATGAAAAAGCACACCAACCTCTTTTATTTATTTTAAATCTGCAGTTTATTGTAATATGGAGAGATCATTTTAACTCCAATTGTTAAAAAACAAAACAAAGGAAGAAACACATATTCACATATTCAACAAAGACCATCTGACAATCTCATTCCTTATGCTTTCATTTCTAATAGGTTGTTTCAGGGGTTGGAAACATGTTGCTCCTCATGGAGCATTTTGTGTACCCAGGATTGCACTGAACGTGGATGAAGAGGTGAAACTTTTTCGGTATCAGTAAGCAAGATTCATACACACAAATATTCCCCTTCTCCCACCATTTCCCTCTAATCATCCTTCACTGGTCATGTGTTGGCTTTTGTTCAGAGAAATTCAGCTCTACTCTTTCTTGTCAGCCTTCTTTCCGTCCTTTTCGTGATACTCAAGGAAGAAGTCGTTGCAGGCGACGGTGAGGGCGCCCACAAGGATGATGAACTCTGTGAAGTCCACCTCACCGTCGTTGTTTGAATCCAGGTCTCCCATAACTTTATCTACCGCATCCTTATCCTGTGCATTCTGTGGAGCAAGTGAGATGCAGACAAAGTTTATCAGAAACGTTTGACTTTCGCAAAGAAAACGAAACTGTCTTTTCTCCTCACCCCAAGGTAGTTGCCCAGCTCCTGCGTTAGCATCTCTTTGAGTTCCTGCCTACTGAGAGTATATTTGTCGCCCTCATTCCCAGAGTACTTGTGGAACGTCTGAATCATCAGCTGCATGGCGTTCTCCAGGGTGGAGGCATTCTCTGAGTTAAAAGACATTCTGGGAAAAAAAAACAACAACATTTATGGGTCACTGTAGCAAGTGACTGCACTCAAGGATGCACAAAAGGTTTTCTTTACGGGGAGTATTTCTGGCTCATGTTAAATTTTTAAAAGCATGAGGCAGGCTTATTTATCTTCAGACTGCAACAGTAAAAACATTGCAAAAGAAGCAGTAATATATTCTCAGCATAATACACAGTGGCCCCCACCTTCCCCTTCCAGATCATCCTATGAGGGGCTTAACTTAACTACAGAAGGGAAATGTGACTCGCCTAATAAGGGTGAAATCCTAAACTGGAGAAAACACTCCGAACCTGGGGAGGAAGTTACTTGGCCAAGTGTAATCTGAGCCAATCTCAGTGCCCACAACTCGCTACACATACACATATATTTAAACAAACACTGCCCTGGGTTTGAGCTGTGCTTTGTCCTGATGGATGAACTGATACATATATTGGGTTGGGTTGGCAAAAATAACTTGAGAAGAAAACTCTCCTCAAATACTTCTACACAGATGAGCCACAAGCCATACAAAACTTGAGGTTGGGAGCCTCAGAAAAGCCATTTTAAAACATGCTTGTTCAATAGCTGCTCTTTACACCAAACTTTAATTTAGCGCACGATTCTCTTTGTGCAAAAGACGCCCAGGTTTTTATTTAGCAGTCTGGTCCACAAACTTATAAGAAGCATCAGGCAGCACAAAATCCATCTAGCATATAGCAATAATTCACAATTTCAATCTGTTCTTCCACCCATCCTTTGCTTTCTCTTACCTTGCTGTTAGATGGTTGCTGTTCTTCTGTTCCTTGAGGAGAGATGAATGCTGGTGAAGACAGGAGGCGATGGTCAGCATCTTATATACCTACTTGGTTCTCCTCCCATTATACCTTGCACTCCTCCCTCCCTCCCTCTATCCATCCTTCATTTATCTCTGCATACCTGTTTCCCACCTTTTGTCCACTCTGTTTACACATTCACAAAAAAAAAAAAAAAAACAGTGTTGCATAAAAGAGTAAATGTGATGTTGATACTCATTGATGTAATTGAAAGAGCGAAAGTTTTCTGCCTTAGATGGTAATTTGAGCAACTGAAAACAAGCTACATACTGTTTTGTTTTATTGATCGACATTCGTATTTATCTAATGATAAAACATGAAACTCATGTATATAAACATGCTCTGAAGACCTGGACTTTACTGAAAGAAGAGCTTTTGGGTAAATAGATATGTTTGATCCTAAAGGTTAGTTATATGTACTGGTGCTTGTCACATTAAACTTTTAGAGACGTGATAGTTCAGCACCCTGAACTAAATGATTTATCTCCTGTAATTGATGACTTAGACACAAACATCGCTGTACCAAACATCCGACAGCTCTAGAAATACCACAATATTAGCAATTATGCTGTAAAATATGATTTATACAAACTGTATATAGTATACATACATAGTATATGTATAATACATATATATATATATATATATATAGTCAATACATGAATACACATGTATCTCTTAGTATATGCGAGTCTATATAATTAGAATTAATATAAAAGCAATTATATAATATGTAGAAGTAAATTTATTGATGATTTTTTCCCCTAAAATTATTAACATAATGGCATATGCCATAAGATGAAATGGGGTCAGGTGCCTGGGGACTGATTATGTTACAGGCCAGCCAAGGTTACATGGCACAAATGTGGTTACAAACAGCCCAAGGGTCTTTAGAGGTGCTGATTTTCTCTCAGGTGTGTGTGTGTTGAGTGAGCATCTGACTACATATGGTCCTGTCACACCTGATACTGCTGCACAGGTGTTAATTCATCATTAAACAAACGGTGTCCATATATGCCAGCCAAGGTTTGGGACTGAAAACACACACACATTTTTATGTGTGGTCTATTAGGACCTTCCATTTGCGTAATGGTTTTTATCCTGTACAAACTGTTTATTCTATCCCCTTACACTGAACATCACAGAAAACTTTTGGAATGTTTTGAAGTTTTTGAAAAAAAAAAACACTGTTTAGTATGTTTTTAAATCCATTTGGTTCACAAGGACACAAGAAGTTTAAACCATGTTTATGTTGTAATACCTGTGTCATTATACAGATTTGTGTCCTCTTAAACCATACAAGAACACACATAAATGGGCAAATTGAACACATTCAAACATATGTATTGATGCTAGGGCATGTTGTACTTAAAGCATGATGTTTAGCTTACTATTGTATTACGTTTGAAAATTAAAGGACAACTTAAATGATGATTTTGTCGTTATTTCCATATTTTTATTGAAAGTTATACAAAAAGTTCTCCAGTAGTGTAACATGTTCTATTTTACCTCATCGTTCTTCCAAATGGACAAATCTGAAGAGTAAATCTATAAATCCATTTGTAGTATGGCTTACATTTTTATACCTTGCTTTGTTTATTATCTAAGCAAGCACTAATCAAGCATAAAAAGCACTTATTTCATTGCGTAAAAACAATTATAGGTAGGGTAGGCAATATCTGAGAATCTCGCAATAGCAAGCTAGCTTTGAAAGCAAAAGATCCCACCCTTCCTCCAAAACACATAAATGCACACAGCCAGAGCAGAGTCTGCAAAGGGTTAAATTACCTCATGTCTCAAAGCACATACTGTAACATTATAATAATAATGAAAGTAAACAACTTAAAGAGCTCTGACTTGTAACACCTGACTGCTGCAGATTCATTTCAGCATTGATAGTGCCATAGAAAGGCATAATTCGGAGTTCAAGGACTTGAACTGATCCAAGTGTTTGGGTTCGGGAGGAGCTGCAAAAGGTGATTGTCTGCTTGTATGTTTGTGGCGCTCAGTTACTGTCTGTCTACAACTCAGTCTCATGACGTGTGATGTCTGGTATGCAAATACATATATTGACAGGCAGGTAGGACATCCTATTATTGCATTTGGACTAAATGCGATGACTGGACGAACATTTTTTTGGTCCTGAGACTTCCACAGAAGATATAGTACAGTACCTACCCTACCTTTAAATCCTTTATGAAACCACATGAGTCTTGACATAAAAAAAAAAAACCTGTTACATGGAATTTAACACTTGTACTTGGCCACAGGTCATAATTTCATAAAATGTGAATACATGTAAACAGTATTATAATTTGAATGTAATATTTTAAAAATGTAAAAGTGTTTCATATCATTTTAGTTTAATTGCAGATTTTATATTGCATTAGAGAGAGTCCGGGGCTAGTTGTTACACTGGGAAGTCACAAGGGCTAAGGGCTGTTTTGAGTCAAAAGTACAGTTGTTTTGTTATGTATTTCATACATTATAATTTCACACAATTTATTAATACAATGTCTGTTGGCCAAAACAACAGTTTGATATTTTGTTGGTGTGTATATACAGACATTTATACTTTATTAAGTAAAAAGTGTGACAACCAGCCCCATTCTCCCTTATTTACCATGATTACTGGTGTAATACTCCAGCAATACAAATTAGTGTCAGTGTAATCAACTGTCCTCAGTGCTTTGGGGCTTCTTCATGTCCACTGGCTGTGGTTTTCTGCTCACTCAGTGAGTTCGCCAGGTAGCCCACCAGCGTCAGGTACTCCTGGAAACTGACTTTCCCATCCTGGTTGTCATCCAGTCCTTTCATCATATCCTTCACTGCTGAAGCACTGTCAGTGTCCTGAGAGAGAGTATTAATATTTAAAATTGTTTAATTTATAACTAATTAAATAATTTAAAACTATACATTTAATCATTTTGTTATTTATAATAATTTTGTTATTTATAATTAATGACTGAACAAAAACTTTCGTTTTGAGCGGTGAGTGGATTCTAACTTAAACACCTCTGATTGGCCATTGTGTTCAAGAAATCAACAGATACGGCTACATTGCTCAACACTGCAAAACACGTTGTAGATAGAAACCTTTGACACTCCCCACAGCACTGGAGTGTTTACCAAATGTGTTTTGCCAATATCAGATGATTCCCTAGGGCCTAAGAGGGCGATTAACTCGCTTATTGGTTTAGTCCGCCCCTGGACATAGTCTTGACATTTACTCATTATTTGACATGCTCTGTAGTGTGACATGCTATACTCCTTTTAAAACTATTATATAAACTAAAATTTCTTTTGCTGATTGTTTTTATACATTAGATTAGGAAATATTTGTACTTTTAATTTTAACCACAGGCCCACTCAAAATAAATCAATGAAGGCAAAAAGATAATTAAACAATTTTTAAAAAATAACATTTTGAACAAAAAATCTTTAAGATGGACATGTTGTGTCAACTAAATGGACCAAAAAAATGAGAGATTTGTTAAAAACATCTGGTCAAATGTAAGAACTGAGCTCCTTACGCTCAGGATGTTGCCCAGCTGACCCTGGACTAACTTCTGGAAGCTCTTCCCACCCAGGCTCTCTTTTCCACGTGCTGAAGACAGGTACTGCATAACAACGGTTTTAATGGCACCCTCCATATCTGTAACTGTACAAAGGAGAGGACAACATACATAAAACATTTGATCTAGCTTTGTTACCCTATAAAATAGACATATTTATAAAAAATAATATATGTCAATAATATAATATAATATATAATAAAGTTTTTGTGTACAGACAACAACATTGTTAAAATGATCCTTGTTCACACGGATCAGCAAAAATGACTAAAAACACTGTATTGTGCATGCCAGGCCAGTAGTTGGCGATGTCACTTCGTAAAGAAACTACTATAGACTGAACATGTATTATGCATGTGCATGATGTTACCATTTCCACAAATTAATGTTTTTTGTAGTTTACATTGAGACAACGACATTGTTTTCGAAAATGTGCACTATGAAACCCGTTTTTTTTTTAAGCTTGCATTTTCAGGCCCAAAAGTTTTCCCTTTTTTAGTTGAAAACGGTGTCGTGTAAACAGCCCCCTAGTCTGTGTAAAATGAGCCATCATTTTCAGTCGTTTCTTTTTCCGTTCTCTTCTACGTCAAGTTGGTTGCTTTACTCCTGCATTTCTCTTGTGCTCCTGCGTGTCTGTTATTTTGTTTGTATTGTTAATAAACATTACTGCTGCAATTAGAGCCTGCCTCAATGCTGCAACTGACTGTTATGGTGGTACCTAAGATAAAAAAAAAAAACTAAATGTTGGGAAACACTAGTATTGTAAGGATGGAGTCATAATGTTTGCAGGTGACGTTTTAGCAGCTGGGATAACCAAAAGGAAGGGCAGGCACTGGAAAATGAGTGACCTGAGGAGAGGGATGATGCTAGAATAATTAAGGAGCATGAAGAAGAGAGGCGGGAGAAAGGAGCAGAGGAGGAGTGTGTAGAGCTGTAGAGTATATACCAAGACAATGGAACCTGTGATCTTTAACGGATATTCAATCCACACGCTCACATTACCGTTGGGGTTGCCTGCTACATGTCTGTTACACTCTCTCTCTCTCTCGTCCGACAACAAAAACACACAAAAGCCCATACACACTATTTGAAGGATGCCCACTCTCGCAGGTCTTTCCTCTTGGATGAATACCCCTTTAAACCTTCCCTACCAACAAACAAAGTGAAGCAATAAAGTGTAACCTACTGCATTTCATATTCTTGTACTGTAGATCCTATCGCATATTTGACACTAACAAATAATTAATGATCTAATTTGGGTTTCCTTCCAGTGACATTTAGCAGGCTAATCCATAACAGACACAAGGTACAGTAAAACACCAATGAAGGCCACAATTCCACAAAATACACCAAAATACCAAATACAAAAAAAGCTAACTTTTTTATATTATGGATAATAACCTGTCAATAACTGGTACTGAAATTCTGTACTAGTTTGTCTAATACAAGTTTATACATCACAACATTATAATGTACAGTATGAAAAAATGTTAAAGATTACATTTAATAATGTTATTAAATTATTAGTGTTTTTTAAGACTAGCTTAGATAGTATGACAGCAAATGAAATCTAAATGTAAAAACAATGCACAATTAAAAATCTTTAAAAAAATGAGAAAAACTTGTAATATTGTACAGTATATCATGTATTCCTAGTTTTTTTCTGTACAGACTACTAAAAAACTAAACGGGAAGGGGGAAAAAATCTGATTTTTGCTGTCTAACTGAACAAGGCCTGCATTTTCCTTTGAGACGAGCTACAGCGCTCACATGCACACACAAAATTAATGTGATTTTAATGTGGGTGTGACGTATTGGTAATTCTATAGGCCATCCCTTTCAGGTAAATCTTCCATCTGACAGACGTCACACCTGAATACTTACACTACACCACTAACATTAGTACATTACACCACTGCCCTGCCATCTTCCCAATTACTGATGGACCTCTATTAACCTAATTAGAGAGAAAGAGAAGCCTGAGCAGGGCTTGGGTGAAAATACTGAAGAAAGACCTGGTGGAATATACTGATAATAATGATTATTATTCCTCTCTCTTCTGAGCAACCAAAGTGGCATTGCATTACTGTACTGTAGTTGCAGATGTGGAAAGACACATTCTTTGTATGAATAAGGTCATGTGTGTGGCTGCAAGAAGCTGGTGTTTGCTGCAGAGAGAAGTGTCTTTGTCTTTAAAAATGTTGTCATTGTTCTAAATGGGATGCACTTCATTAGGAGTGATACTCAAGCTCAGACTGGGACAGACAAAGGCAGAAGCATCAGGCAGGATGATTGATAGGTGCTCCTAGTGATTAGTCTCAAAGGACCCAAACAAACTGTCATGTAATGAGATGCTGTGAAATTCAGAAGTCAACGAAACCCATTAACTCTTGCAATACAGGCCAGCTGCCAAACAGAAACGAGCACTAAAAGCGCCCTGGAAAGCATTGCGACAGACTTGTTCAGTTAGTGCCACAAAATTCTCAACACAATAACTCCAGTGTTGGGGAGTAACTAACTAATTTTTTGTTTAAAAATTTTTAAAGGCCTTGTGTAGCTTTTCCAGTAATGAGTTACTTTAGTGTAGCGTGACTAAACGCTGAGCTGAAGGAATAAACAAACCATTAAATATGTAGCTTTGGAAAGTCTGATTTGGAGTCTAATTTATTTCGTTTCATGTAAATGAACAAATTTACAAAAATTATTATGCATAGTTTGACTCACTTATATAAATTAGGGTGTTTTTCTTCTATTTCTAAATTTACCTGTTCAAGTTTAATACTGTTAATTGTGAGTGTTCATTCAAAAATCACTCATTATGTTTATGCCAGAAAATGTGGCTATAATTAAATTATAAATTACATAATTGGATATATATATATATATATATATTTTTTTTTTTTTTTTTTTTTTTTTTTTTTTAAATAAATTGCCGCTTTAACTGTCTTGACTGTAGTGTAGCTGCTTCAAATTATTAAGCTTGTAGCTTGGCAAACTATACACAGTAACAACACAGTAATGTCAGTAATGACACAATATTTCATTTTGTGCATGTAAAAATCTTTCAGGATTTGAAGAATAGACGTATAGTCTGTTCAATAGGTTCAACATATTGATACCAGATAGTCTATACAACATTACAACCAGTTGAATGGACTGTTTGTCCATTTTCACAGCCATGTTTTCATTTTTCAAATAAATAAATACAGCGTCTACCCTAAAAAAGGTAAATGGGACGATTTTCTCACAAGGGCAAATAGAAAAATGCAATAGTGGTAATAGAAGCCTCAGTATGCTTTCCTCACAGTTATCTTTAATGAACTGCATTCCATTGCTGCTCCTCTAGATGTCCCTCCAGGCTACTTGTGGTTTACCTTTGTTTCCTGTTGTTAACTAAAAAATGTCAAACTTGCATCACTAGTTGAAAATGTAAAGAATGAGATAAGAAACTGAGTGAATGAATGAATAAGACTCATGTTCAGCTCACAAACAGATAAACTTTTTTTAGTTTGTGTAGGCAGGTGGTTCATGGCTCTTACTTCTTCAAGATATTCTTGTTCCTGCAAGGACATATATTAGTTATAGCTATCACACTTAACTCATTGCCCTGACATGACTGGAATGATCTCATTCCTAAAATAACTGAGTGGATACAGAACACATCATACATAGGCCTATAATATTTTTTCTAATAAATGTTCTTTTTTTTTTAAGGGATATAGGCTATGCATGGATGTAAAGTACTTGAGTAATTGTACATCCTTACTTTAGTGTTCGAGAATGTATATTTTGAAATATTAATTGGCTACTAATATTAATTATATATTTTTCTATAGGCCTACAATGAAGTAATTTTGGGGGTGGACTGTCCAAATAAGGATAGTTTTAGGTATTTTTGTTATGGTATTTTTGTTGGTGTTTTTTCCAGTTAACTTAGCCTAAATGTTGAAGCTCTCTATCCGTGAGGTGTGAATCATTTCCTTAGCGTGTACCAGGCTGTCAGAACTTGAAGGCGAGGTTGAACAAGTTGTCTCGAGCTCTGGGTTATCGGACAGCTCCCACCATTGCTGTCTTATCTCTGTATTCATTATTAACGCCGTTCTGGTGGCCGTGCCGCCGCTGACACATTGAGGTCGTGCTTCGTCCGGTTGAGTATCGAGTGAATTTCCCCCAAACGCTCGTAAGGTCGACTGGAGTGCTTATCACCGCAAACGACGCATAATAAGGAGGGAATGTATTCACCTCACGTGAAGGATTTGCGGCAGAAGCCGCGCGCGTGCGCTCTGAGAAAACGCTCTGAATTAATGAAAGACAGGTTTCTGATTTCTTCTTTGGTGTAAAAAGAGAAGGGCTTGCGTTACAACTATAGGGAATTGGATCGGCTACTTGTAGTCACCGGACAAGTGAGACTACGGTCGCGCGTAAGGACTGAAATATTTAGGTAGAGTAGGAAGATTAAACGGAAAGTGACACATTTGAACTGGGCACGAAACCTTATTTATGGAACCCTGTTGACTTGATGCCATAGTTTTGTGTTCAAGCTGATTTAAGCTGGTCTTCCAACCAGCTAACAGATCAGTTTTACCAGCTGAAAAGTGCACCAAACTTCCCTAAAACAGCGAACATGCCAAGCTGAAAGACCAGAAAACCTTTAGGCTATTTTTAGCAAGGATATCGAGACAAAGCAAGTTAAATAAACAATGAATATTCTAAACACAGTTATAATACCCACAAAGCCATCCCATTTTACTCTAAACCGACTAAATATTATCAAATAACACAATAGAGTTTGCCTGCTATCCTCTTAGGATCAAATAGGAATGCTTACCTAGTTTTGCAACAAAACTTTTCTTCTGCTGATTCTTGCCTCTTCTATGTTAAGCCAGTACAATGCCTATAAAATGCCTCTTCTGTGAATTCCAATCTTCCCAAGTTGCTTTTTTTCCCATCAAATCACTGGGCGTATACCCAGAACTTTATGGGTGGGGAAAACAGGATATATTACTCAAGAGAGGTGTTGTTCGGACATAACTACCCTCAAAGCGTAGTCTACTGTCATAACCAAGCTGGAAAATGAGGTGAGAGGTGAGAAAAGTTTTTAGGAAGTGAATAATACAACTTCAACCACTTTTTCTTTTAATATCTACCACATTTTCTGCTTTTTGGTTTATTATAGTGTGTTCTGTTCCAACTGCATTGCCCATGTCTAAATGACCTGTGTAAGAGAGTGTGCCTATCACAAGTAGGAGCATGTATTTGGTTGTTGCACAAAGGCTTAGTAAGACACTAGCATAGTGAGATCATCATAGCCACACCTTGAGAGTTTAGTCAGAGCCCTTTTTCCAAGTTTTCAGCCAACATACTTTGGCACATTCATCAAAATATACATTTAAGAAGTCTTCTTTACTGTGTAACTTTCTTTCTGCAGTATGAAGATATGTTTGTGAGGGAGGGGGAGAGAAAGAATGCAGCTATGAGGGAGAGAAAGCACAGCATACCAGAACACAATTATCAGGAACATGTGCTTTCCAATTACCAAGACAAAACCCTCACAGTCCAGTGATTCTCCTCCACCCTGTTCTCTAAGCCAACAGTCTCTGTGTTTGGTTGGTACTATGCAACATTAATGTAGGTTTTGTTTGCCTTTGAGTAGTATTGTTTGCCGTTATAGAACAGAATTTCTTGCTGTGAGTGTCATTAACTTTAATCACACTGCAAGGCAAAAGTATTATATACACTACCAGTCAAAAGTTTGGACAAGGTAAGATTTTTAATGTTTTTAAAATTGCTCACCAAGGCTGCATTTATTTAATTAAAAATACAGTAAAAACAGTAATACTGTGAAATATTATTACAATTTAAAATAACTGTTTTCTGTTTGAATATATTTTATAAAGTAATTTATTCCTGTGATCAAAGCTGAATTTTCAGCATCATTACTCCAGTCTTCAGTGTCACATGATCCTTCAGAAATCATTCTAATATGATGATCTGCTGCTCAAGAAACGTTTATTGTGTACAATTGTACAAAATATTTGTGTACAATATTTTTTTTTCAGGATTCTTTGATGAAAAGAAAGTTCAAAAGAACAGCATTTATTTGAAATATAATCTTTTGTAACATTATAAATGTCTTTAATGTCACTTTTGATCGATTTAATGCATCCTTGCTGAATAAAAGTATTAATTTCTTTTCAAAAAAATAAAAATAAAAATTCTTACTGACCCCAAACTTTTGAACGGTAGTGTATAATGTTACAAAAGCTTTGAATTTCAGATAAATGCTGTTCTTTTGAACTTTCTATTCATCAAGGAATCCTGAAAAAAAAGTACACAACTGTTTTCAACATTGATAATAATCATAAATGTTTCTTGAGCAGCAGATCATCATATCAGAATGATTTCTGAAGGATCATGTGACACTGAAGACTGGAGTAATGATGCTGAAAATTCAGCTTTGATCACAGGAATAAATTACTTTATAAAATATATTCAAACAGAAAACAGTTTTTTTAAATTGTAATAATATTTCACAATATTACTGTTTTTACTGTATTTTTAATTAAATAAACTCAGCCTTGGTGAGCAGAAGAAACTTCTTTTAAAAACATTAAAAATCTTACAGTGTCCAAACCTTTGACTGGTAGTGTGTATATATATATATAGTATAAAACATTTTATATTTTACTCATTATTTTAAATGTAAATGTTCAGTCGAAGCCCCGACTGAATATAATGCCAATAAAAATCTGACCTATCTACTTTTTTCAGTATAAGATCTTTAATATAACATGGGTAGCACTTCTTACAGTTAGAAAAACACATATCTGGATGTACGGCTAACCATTTTAAAATCACGGCTAGTACCATGGGTTGTATTTTGGGACCAAGATAAGTCTTGAAAAAGGCATATATTTAAATAGGCTATATAATTATTTATCTGAATGTAAAGTATCTATCACATTGTGTCAGACAGAAACCACAAGTAGCACATGTTGTGAAGCAGGACACGCCTAAATCTTAATCCTACCTCTATTTGAGCTGTATCGCATTGGAAATGCAAAAAATAAATAATAGTAATAATAAATTAACCTGTAAATATATTTTGAAGGCAATCTTTTATTATTTTTATCTGTTATTAGACAATTGTTTAGTTAATATTTTCTCCCAGTTGTCAAGATAGTAAAGAAGGTTGCTCAATTTCATAGGCGTAACTTCAGAAATGACATTTGCATGGCAGCAAATGTATTGAGCAAGCTCAGATGTGAAAAGCATGTCTCAAGAGATTGATGCTTTCAGAACAGGTTTGCAGATCAGCTTCAATCAATGGTGACTGATTGACTGCACAAAACAACAGCTATCTGGACACAAAAAAATGTATGCCTGATTGCAGGCATTCCAACTACATTACATTACAATACATTTTTACAAGCAACATATACCACAAAAATTCATGGAATTATAGTAGTTTTGTTGAGCCAGTGATACATTTTTGAAGGGCTCTGAACAGCTTGAAATAGCTATGTTTGTGTTATCTGCTGAAAAGAGCCGAGAGTGATCAGTTAAGTGCCAATTAAACAAAGACAGCTGTTGATGTTGTTTCAATCACATGTGGTTTTGTGAATTTCATCTAAAATGTCGCTGGAGTAAAGAATTAAAATATAAACTGACCTATGTTAACATGCCAGTTCTTTGTGCTTAATCAGATTATAGTTTATTTAAACCATGTGTGTGTGTGAGAGAGAGAGAGAGAGAGAGAGAGAGAGAGAGAAAGTCTCTGTGTAACAGCGCCCTGTAGTGTTTGAAAGAAGGCATTGCTAGATTTACATTCAAAACTAAAATACTTGCAGGATATCAGTATTGAGAAAAGATGTTTTTGCTGAGGTATTGCAACAAATAAAGCACATCTTTTGAGCAACATGGAAACATTTAAGTTCTGTAAAGAAATTAATCCACAGGTACAGTTTATGTTTCTCTACAAAACTAATTTTAAGTATTTCAACATTTTTTGACTGGTGTAAAAATAGAACATATAAACGATCGCTCATAATGGGAACTGAAAACATGCTTTCTATTCTGAAATGACTTTTAGCACCAGTGGTAGGTGATGTGGTTTTACGCTCGAGTGTTTATGAACTCAGACATGTTTTTCCTACCCTCTCTCTGTCTTTCGTCCTACATATTTATAATAGTAAGATAGGTATTATGGTACAGATGAGGAAAACAGCTTAATCTTTAAGTGACAATCGAGTATCTCTTCTCTTGTAACTTCTGAAAACTGTACTCTGCAGACATTGATGAAAAAGATTGTGATAAGAGCAATTTATTCATTTTATCAAATTAATAATTAAGTTAGGATTAACATACAGTGGAAAAAAAGCATGAATCAACAAGTTTCTTCATCTACTCATTAATTAACACTGATAAGCATAACATTTATAAGCATAACAGGCATTTTTTAAAAATGAACTAATAAGATTTGTTTTACAGTGTATCACTGCTCCTTGACCACAGTCCTTGTGGAACGCACCAGATGTTTAACGGTGTAGTTTCAAGAAGCTTCCTGTAAAACAATCAAGATATTATTTCAAATATAGTTTGACACCTGTAACATGATTCTTTTTGAAGCTTCAGTTTAGATATTTGTCATATTATAGTCATACTATAAATGTAGTATCTTTTCAACCTCAGTGTCATTCATGTCTTCTTCTGCAATGTTCCTCCTTAAACGATCCCAGAAGTGGACTCTCTCAGCTTCATCCTCTGGCCAGTCCAGATATGTACGGGATCTCACCAGTCTGGCCAAACTATTGAAAGTAATGACAAACGTGTTTAGACAATATATAAAATGAGAAAATTAATCCATGAAATCAGAAACAACAGTGTACGATGGTGTAAGATGTCCTTCCCATTTTCCTCTTGGCCATATATCACTAAAACTCATCTCAAAACATTTATTGAGTTATGCTGCTATAATTAAACTTTTCATCTGAACATCAACATCATTTTCATCTGAACAGTTTTTAAGTTAAAGGGTTCGTTCACCCAAAAATGAAAATAATGTCATTTATTACTCACCCTCATGCCGTTCCACACCCGTAAGACCTTCGTTCATCTTCAGAACACAAATAAAGATATTTTTGTTGAAATCCGATGGCTCAGTGAGGCCTCCATAGCCAGCAATGACATTTCCTCTCTCAAGATTCATTAATGTACTAAAAACATATTTAAATCAGTTCATGTGAGTACAGTGGTTCGATATTAATATTATAAAGCGACGAGAATATTTTTGGTGCATCAAAAAAAACAAAATAACGACTTATTTAGTGATGGCCGATTTCAAAACACTGCTTCATTAAGCTTCAGAGCGTTATGAATCTTTTGTGTCGAATCATGATTCGGATCGCATGTCAATCCGCCAAAGTGCTGAAATCACGAGACTTTGGCGCTCCGAACCGCTGATTCGACACAAAAGATTCATAACGCTCCGAAGCTTCATGAAGCAGTGTTTTGAATTCGGCCATCACTATATAAGTCGTTATTTTTTTTTTTTTTTTTTGGTACACAAAAAATATTCTTGTCGCTTTATAATATTAATATTGAACCACTGTACTCACATGAACTGATTTAAATATGTTTTTAGTACATTTATGGATCTTGAGAGAGGAAATGTCATTGCTGGCTATGCAGGCCACACTGAGCCATCGGATTTCAACAAAAATATCTAAATCCGAAGATTAACAAAGGTCTTACTGGTGTGGAACGGCATAAGGGTGAGTAATAAATGACATTATTTTCATTTTTAGGTGAACTAGCCCTTTAACTGAACTAAGTTTTTTGTCATTGGATAATAGTGATATGTGAATTTATTTTATGTAAATTTGTTAATGGGAGATTTGTTTAGATTTGACAACTAAATTGTCAAAATGCAAATTTACAAATAATGTTTGATTTAGTACATTATTAACAACTTTTTTTTTTCAAATAAATAAATTAGTTAAAATCCTATTAAATGATTACCATATGTAATGCAAAAAAAAAAAAAAAAATCAGATGACAGTTTAGTAATAATACACTATCAAGACATTGGTTAATAAAGTGAGATTAAATACATAAAGTATATTTATAATTTTAATTTAATATATTTAATTATTACAGTTTTGCATAAAATTCTGAGTTTGCATTTCTCTGTTTTTATTAATTTTGAGGAATAGTGAATCTGTTTTTGTGCAAGCGACATGAGTAAATGCCTGCTCATATTTAGCCTACAACTACAATAACCATCTCGTTGGCACACGGCGCACACAACACCTCTGCACTTACTCACAATTTCAATCAGGAGAGCTGTCTGTCAATAAATGTGAAAACAAAGTAACTTGCGTTACTTATTTGAAAAAGTAACTTAAATATTTTATATATTTACTTAGATCTTTTGTTGTAAATTTAAAAAGTAATGCGTTACTTGAAAAAAGTAATCTGATTACGTAACTCATGTTACTTGTAATACGTTACCCCCAACACTGCCCATAATTACCGATGAAAAGCAGAGAGCTCAAAAGGAGAGATGTGTTCGAGGAAGATGAGGATGAGTCTGTGTTTCTGCTCTTCCAGCTGTCGGTGTGTGGCCACTCGCATCTCCAGACTGCACCAGTCACTACGCAGATAGCGGCGGCTGATCAAACACACTGTGCACTGACTGCTGTAGATACTCTCGCTGATGTTGTCCATGATATTTTTACCCACCTACAAGATGTTCACAATGAGACTACATCTTGGAAATGGATAAACTGATAATGCTTATAAAAAGCAGGAACTACTTCAGTTTTTTTAATGTATTTAAATTCATAGGATCAAACAGAACATCATTTCATTTCATTTTAATACACCTCACCTCAAAGTCTCTGTTGTGCAAACAGAGCCTCAATCTGGGGTTCCCTTGTTCCTCCAGCCGAGGAGCCATCTCCCCCAGAACCCAGGCTTCGTCTCGGCTACAGAAAGACACAAAGGCATCGTACTGCATCTGCTCGATCTCCTGGAGTCTTCTCCTCCTCTTATACAACTGCCTGCCAAACCTCCTCTCCACCCATCCTCTTAGGCGGAAGAAGAGGACTACGCAAGGCCAGCGAGCAAAACGATATCCAACAGCTGCCGACAGCAGAAGACAAATGCTGCCAGCTGTGGCTACATAACAAATGTACTGTGCGTCAGTCTGACACAGCTTCTCCATGGTCGCCAAGAAATTGAGTTTCTTATAGTGCCAGACACACTTCTGCTTCTGCAAGTAGATAACCTGGACTTTTTCCGTGCTCTCTGCCCAATCAAGGATCCAGCCACTTACACAACTGCACTGGAAATCCACTCTGTCAAGAATAAATACTGTTAGTGCTGGCAAAACTTCAAACACACCATCAATCAAGACCAGAGGATGGTCACTGTAGAGACGCAACAGCTGCAGAGACGTCAGATCTTTAACCATACTCTCGGTCAGGAAGCTGAAATGGCAGTTTACCAGCACTAGGGTTTGGAGTTGTGTTAGGTTCCTGAAGACACTTCCAGCATCTGTAAAATTTAAAAAGTTCAGGTTGATGAGCTTGAGACGCTTGAGACGGTGCAGTGTATTGATTTTACTGTAAATGAAATGTGCTGCTTCAGCTCCTCCTAAGATCTCAAAAGATTCCAGGTTTGGGAAATAAGGTGCCATGAACTCGTTCTTGCATATGAAAAGGGTGCAATTCACTTTCAGTTCTCGAACTGCCTTGAAAACAGTAGTATTACAGTCCACAAAATCCAGCCTGCCTCCATTTAGCTCCAGAAGAAATGTTCCCTTGGGCTGTGGTGTACCTCCCATGTAAAAAGTTGTTCCATAATGTGCATCGATACTTAGTCGTTGTATTTTTGGTGGAAACCCATGAAAAATCATATTTAGATGCAGCGTATAAACATACTCCAGTCTACCAAATGACAGTTCACGAAGCTCCCGCTGGTCCCGAAATGTTCCGTCCTCAATAGTCTCAATGATGTTATCATCGATAAGCAGGATTTCCAAAGCCTGAAGGGATCTGAAATCCTTTGCAGTAAGCTGTGAAATTTTGTTCGAGTCAAGCTTGAGAATTTTAAGGTGATGCAAACCACGAAATGCATTCAGCTGTAGGGTTTTTATGGTATTTTTACTGAGAAAGAGCTGCTCGAGAAGAGGCATACAAGCAAACTGGTCTCCGTCAATATTTTTAATTGAGTTTCCGGTGAGGTCTAGTGAGGTTAAGGACCAAACAGTCCCATTCACACCAACACAGAACGGTGCTTCTTTCAACTTCATATAGGGCATTCGCAGTGTTTGCATACCTGCATTTCCTGTCCAGAAACTAAAGTCCAGGTGGTCTACTTCCGAACTGCTGATTAATAATTTCGTCAATGTTGTCCCACAATCCTTTAAGTCCTCTGCAGACATTCTGTCTGTTGATGTATAAATAAGGTTGAGGGATTGAAGATGAAGGTTGGAGGCAAGATAACACAAATCTTTGAAGTTTGTTGAGTATTTCTTTACTGCTGTCCCTGACAAACTCAACTCACTGACATTTCCAATCCCAGACTCCCAAATACTGTCCAGAGACTTGCCTTCGAACTCCAGAAAAAGGCTGGAGAGGTTCTGGAACACAACTAATGAGTTTGCTTGGATAATTTTAATACTGTTCCCTATTAGATAAAGGTTTTGAATCCCAGAAAGAACAGTCACAGGCCAGGTCTTTGATCCCCCTGGACATTCTTTGGTCTCAATCGTTGAAATCCCACTGTCTATCACATTCAGGTCCTTCAGATGGGACATTCCATCCGGAAGATAACAGAAAATATCACTAAGGTCCATTGCACAAGTTCTGGTAATGTCTAGTTTGATTACACTAACCAACGGATCAAATATACTGCTGGATACATTGGATAACTTCAGACCGATCAGTGTCAACTCCTCCAAATTAGTCAAACCAGCAAATGCGAGACTTTCCATGGCAACGGATCTGCAAATGTAATCACTGAAAAGCAGCCAGAGATACTTCAGATTGGGGAGTCCTGAAAATGCACCAGACTGAACGCTCGCAAGGCTTTTACCATCTATTTGAAGGACTTCCAAAGAAGGTAAGTGTGAAAAGGCATTGGCAGGAATGCTTGCTATATCGCTGATGATGCAGAGGGATCTAACCTCAAGACCTACCTCTGACAGATCAGTGCGCAGGTCTATAATATTGCAGTCTGTGTACGGACCCCTTCCTGGTTGATGGTTGCAGTGTGGAGTCTTGGGCATGTCTTTGATGAGATGCTCCTCGATGGTTATGCAGCGTTTAGTTATAAGAGTAAAAACAACATTGCAAATACTTAAACCCAGTGCAAATCTCCACCAGAAGCTCGAGCAATTTGAGTCAGTCACACCCATTTTAAAGGAACTTTAAACAAATCTGTTCCTATGCCTTGACTCTGCAGAGGGTTTTCATTCGCCTTTACCCTCACACTGCACTTGTTCAGACTCTGCAAGAACTATTATTTCCCTCACTTCCTCTTTCACTGTGAAAAAAAAAACAGGTTCTCTTTTTAAATAAAATAAAAAAACACTAATTTCAAGCCCTGCCTCTTTGCTGTGTAATTGTTTTCTCACTGAACCACCAGTTTGTCTTAATTAATTTTTTTTTAAAAACTGTTCCATCAAACAGACTTGAGAAAATGGGTACAGATGAATATTATCTGATTTTCTTCAGAATTATGAGAACACACAGGTTTGTTTTGCTATCTTAGTGATGACATAGGCGTAATGGTTTTTATACTGTACAAACTACATTCTATCCCCCTACACTACCCCTACCCATCACAGAAAACATTCTGCATTTTTACATTTTTAATAAAACATTGTTTAGTATGTTTTTAAAGCCATTTTAAATATGAGGACTCATGAAATGTCCTTATATTTCATGTTTACGTCGTAATACCAGTGTAATATCCATGTCATTATACAAATTTGTGTCCTCATAAATCACACACACACACACACACACACACACACACTTCACAGTTCATTTGACATTCATGCACAATTTCAGGCTTTGTATGTTAAAACATGGTGCAGCACAGGAGGAACCGAGAAAACTGTTTTTCTATTTCGCGGTGTTTCTTTCTTTTCAGGAACTACAAAGTGATGTTGTGATGAAGCGATAAGGTAGTCACTGATGCAGGCCTTGTTTTGAAGTTTTCCTAAAAATGTACAAATCGTACAGCAAATAACTTTCACAGAAAAGAAACACATCATGCATAACCGTATGCACCTCTTTATTCTGTAAAAACTTTTACAGCAAAAACATTTCCCACTACCAACATAACCATCTGAACTTCAGCAATTAAACTTAAAAAAGGCAAATTACTTTAAGTATTACATTTATCTGTGTTGCACTTTTAGTAGTCTGAACTTCTACACGCTGCCTTTAAGTAGTTAAAGAGATTTTGCATTAGATAGTGCAACAAAGCAGTTCTGTGAAATCTGTAAATGTGTAGTATATAGTGTGACACAAGTGCAATAGGATTCAGATGAAAAACACATATTACACACCTTAAAATGACAAACCTTCACTCACCATAAAACTAAGATGGCTGGCACTTTTCTTTAAGGATTTGCTTGTATTTTTGTTGGCTATAGCAACATTTTTTAACAATTAAAAAAGGGCCAGGCATGTTATTTACTAAAGTTCTCCTCCATTAAAATTAATAAATAATGGAGAAACTCTCAAACAATGGGTTTTAAGTCCTAACCCTAATGACAAACAAAATAATTTAAAGAATTAAAAAAAAAAAAAGCAGAGCATAATAAAAATTATGAACATTAATAAAACTCTAACATAGTCTATCAGAACAATTCTATTCAATATCTGTACAGAGTATAAGCCAAGTAAGATCTTAAAATGCAAATGGATAGTTACGTGACTACTTTAAGAGACAAAATGAGAACATTATCACAAATGAGCTTTGACTGTAACTCTCACACTCAACACTGAACTACATTCTTCTGATGAATATTCCCAGACAAATATTATATTTGTGCGTGTTGTGCCAGGTCTTAAATATACACCTGATGTGCCATAACCCATAACAGTAGATCAGTCTCAAGAAAACTCAGTTCCTGACATCATTACCTCTGTCAGCATGTTTTCCTGGAGCTGGATTCAGGAATATCTTGACAAAATGATCAATCATTTTAATGATAAAATGATTTGACCTTCAATTGAGGTTAAATTTATCTTATATTACAATAAACATAATACTACAAATCTTACAGATAAATTTATTCATATATTAATTTTATTATTTTTTTAAATAGCAAGCACCTCATCATCTCTAAAAGGGTCTCTTTCTCGGCTGATAACTAACTTTAATCTAGAACAAACATCCAACAAGCTTACAAGTATGCTAGATTATTAAAGTAAAATATACTGTAGTAGTAATATGTATTATGTATCTAGTATTATAATGCTTAATATGAAAATATTTTAATGGTCCCATATATTTTTTTAAACATCCTTGCAGTCTATATCCTAATTTGAAGATGACATTTACAATGATTTTTAACATTTTCCAAAATTTTAATTCTCTAGTTTTTTTTAAAAAGAACCATCTTAAGAAAAACGAAAGATTCTTAAAAATTCTTGTTGGTAAGACACAATATTCTTAACATTTCTTAAAACAGAAAATAATAAGAAAATAAAAGTTACAAGTTTTATTCTTAAGAAAGTTTCTTGAATCCAGCCCCAGATCTTTAGATGACAGAGCAGGCGACTCATATTGTGTAACATGTTCAGATAAAGGTAAAAATGACAAGTGAGCAGAAACAGTGTTTGAAGAAGGACACCATCATCACTGAGGCCTTACAGTAGTGTTTTATCTATGAAAAGAAAAAGCAAAGCCTTACTGATCAAAATGAATATGCTCTTTAGAAATGACACTCCACATTATTAAGAAGAAAATCAGGCCTGATAGTTTCCAGATGTACCTTTCACCTTGAGGAACCTTCAACCTTTCACTCTTCCGCTCTCTTTCTTCTGCTCTCCCTTCCTCTCAACCTTCCTCACTTCCTTTGGAAGTGCAAATTTCTCCATTGCCTCTCTTTCAAATTCCTCCATCTCATCGTCATCATCTGCATCGCTCTCCTCTTCCTCGCTGTCGCTGTCTTCACCTTCAGCCATGTCCTCCAGAATGTCCCCCACATCTTCCACAAACTCTCTGAACGGCATCTGATCATGAGCGAACACTCCATCCGTGAAGAACTCCTTCACCAGCTTACGGAGCTCTTCTTCCCTGGAGGTCTGGTCCTCGGGATCCTGGAGCTTGTTCAGGTAGGATTGGAGAAGTGTTTCGAAGTCCCGCTGGCCGACCGGAGAGAGCCCCTCGACTCGAGCGCAGTCTGCCACACCGCTGCACGTCTCCCGCTGCCCGTTATAGTGCTGTATCCGCTCTCTCTGTTTGCTCCAATAGTTTTCATGGTCGGAATGGTGATGGGATGTTGTCTCGTCTGGTGCTCCATGCCCATGTCTCTCCTTCTGCTGTTTCTCCTTTTCATTAGGACTCCTTTTCCCTTCATTTTTATGGTAGAATGCCTTGTTTTTTTTCTCCTCCTTTATTTCCTCTCTTTTCCACTCTTCATCTTTTGACTCTCTTTCTTTCTCTCTCCAAAGCTTTTCCTTCATTTCTTTTCCACCAAACTCTCTCTCTCCTTTCCATTTCTTCTCTGTTTTATCATTGTGTTTTCCCTCACTCTTTTCCTTTCTCCACTCCTTTTCACCTTTCCATTCATCCGTCTTTTTTTCTTTCCATTCTTTATGGTCATTCCCAGCACTCTGTTTATCGCTTTTCCAGTCTTTGTCCTCTTTCCTCTCCCCTCTCAGTTTCCATTCTTTTCCCTCTTTCCCTTTATTTTTCCCAGTATCCTTCCAGTCCTTTTTGTCTCCCCTCCTCTCATCCTGTCCAACATGTTTGTCTTTCTTCCCCTTTTTATCTTCCTTCCATTCTTTTTTCTCTTGCCACGCTTTGAAATCTTTCTTGTCTTCACTTTCTTTCCCCATTTTACTATCATCTCGTTTTTTGTCCTTTATCCCCTCTTTTCTCTTCCCTGATTTACCTTCTTCTTGGTGGCTTTTATCTTTTTTCCAGTCCTTCTGTTCTTTAGTATGTTCTCCCTCACTTCCTCTCTTGCTCCTTTCTTTGTCTTCTTCCTTTTTTCCACTTTTTGTCTTTTTCCATTCTTTGTCTCCTTTGCTTTGTTCCTTCTCCTCACTCTTCTTGTCCCAAGTCTTCCTGTGCTTCATGTCTTGTCTTTCTATGGGCGGTACATCTCTTTTGTCTCCAGCAGGGGGAATCTGAGAGGCTGCAACGGGATGCACAGGTACTGCTCCTTCTGGAAGAGAGTTAAGATGGAGTTTTATTTAATTTTTATATTTTCAATACACAGAAAACAAAAATAGAATGTAGCAACAGGTTAAAAAAATATTATATATGTAAGCAATAAGGTATGAGAGGCTGTGCTGTAAAACGGTTACCACACAATACAAATATTAAAGCCAAAAAATATGTATCAATGCAACTTTCATGAAGTAAAATCACTAAATGCATTGTTTCTGTCGGAAAAAATAGTCCCTGACCGTGAACAGCAACAGAAGTTACATTATTACGCCATTAGATTAGACTGTCTTTATTAGTGTGTCAGTCAGTAGCGAAGACTTTTATATTGAAAAGACTGAATTGTTGTGAACACGGAACAAGACGCAACTGACAAATGCTTTGACTAGCGCTGTCAGTCACAGGAAAACCTCTTAACTGTTAAAAGGACAAGATATTGCAGCGAACAATTAAACAGTTTTTTATTATGAACATAGGACAGACCTGAAGGAAAATGCTAAATCTAAATGCAGGTAATAAACTCACTCACTCGATCTTTTTCTCACAATACTCTTCTACGTAATACAGTAAGCTTCAATGAACAATATAAATTGAGAATGTTTACGTTGCTAAGAGTGGTTGCTAAGGGTGTTGTGATGTGTAGTGATACACAGAACCGTTGGATGAAGCGGTCATAGCCATGTTTTATGAGTATGAGGTCTCTGCGGAACAAAAGTTTCTGTATTTGTGGGTGTTTTTAAACTGGTGGGTGTTTATAAATCATGCAGTGAAAATGATCCCCTTCACCCGACCCCACCCCTAAACTCTACTCACACTCTGACGTGGGCAAATCAGGTAACGCTCTCAAAAACGCCCCTCTGTTTATGGCCTTGCCCACTGATCATTACTGTCCTGCAGAGACCTGTACTTGTGTTTTATCGTGAATAAAACACAGCTATTGACCAATCAGAATCAAGGACAGGAACTAACCGTTTTATATGTATATATATATATATATATATATATATATATATATATATATATATATACACACACACACATACACACACACGCATAGAATACATGTGTTTCAGTGATGGATCATTGCTGTCAGTGTGTGCGCATGTGTGTTTACCGCACCTGTGCTCTGTGTGAGCTGTGAAACTTTGGCTCTCAGGTGCTCCAGTTCTCTCTGCAGTGATGGCAGGGTCTCCAGCTCTTTCTTTGCCTTCACATTTTCTTCTTTCATTCTCTCGTTCTCTTGCTCCAGCTCCTTCTGAAGAGCAGGTACTCTGTCTAGTTCTCCTTTTATCCTCTGGTACTCCTTCTCCAGCTCTTCTCTCCTCACACGCTCTTTCTCTCCCACCTCTGCCAGAAGCTGCGCTGCTTTCAGTTCACCTTGATGTTGCTGAGTTTGCAAACAGGGCAAATAATGAACAGTGAATAACTGAAACACTTTAAAGGGGCCATACATTGGAAATCTAAAGTTTCCCTGCTCCTTTGAAATATAAAAGAGAATGATGTAATACAGAAATAGCCTTATTGCATGTAACAGTCAAGCAAAAGTAAATTACAACAGCGTTTGGAGGCCTTGAGGAACAGAATAAGAGATCATTTATGCTGTATATGTTTTAAGGTCAGAGAGAGAGTGAAAAACACATGCAAGACATGTTGTTGGTCCATTTAGCATGGATCTGCACATGTCTGTACCTGAAGTTGTGCCTGTAGTACCAATATTTGCTGATCTTCCTTTGCCTGTTTGTTTAAAATATCTGGAGGCTGAAGACCAACAGGCGGGTCTCTGGAGACTTCAGGGTTGAGCCACTCCTATCACACACAAATACATCTACAATTCAAAAGGCTAAATAATACTGAGTAAATATAAAGTGTAAGTCTGAAAAAAAAAAAAAAAAAAAATCACACATAAAACAGAAGAGCAAATGATCTGACCTGATTTGTTGGATCCTTCAGCTCTTTAACATCCATGTCTGCTTCTGAGAGGAAAATGCAAGTAAAATAACATGACAAAAGCATACTTGATCATATATAATCATGAAAAAAGCAACATAGACCAATGTAAAGAAGCTGGGGAAATTAACATGAAGCCCTTAATAATAGAGATGGAAGGATCACACAGAAAGCATGCGGTTGCAGCACTGCATGCAATGTTCAGAATTGAATCTATAATAATGTGTTTGATTCGTTTTGTATATGTATGCATCATTCATATCACTAATCTGATATGGTCTTTCAATCTTTCACAGTTGTTCAGAGTTGTTGTGCATCCACTTGGCATCGCAGAAAATTAACCATGCTGCACAAACAATTTCAGTGACCAGAAAACAACTCTCAATTTAACATTCAATTTAACAAGGCTTAAACTAGTCCCAGGCTAAAATGCCTGATGGAACTGTTTTAACTGAAAGCGACTTGCACTGACATATCTTAAAATATGTCAGTGCCATTGTTTTGTCTCAAGATGCACACCAATATTGTTTTTTTAAGGCACTTAAAGCTACTTAAATGCCCTGATTGAACTAAGGCCTAATCCTGGCTTAGTCTAAAGTCCTGTCTGTGAAACCAGGCCATTAAGTAGTATTCAAAATTAAGTACACAAAAAATACAAAAATAATTTGTATTTTAAATTATTAAGTTAAATAATACAATTACAATAAATAATACACTCATTATTAGATGGTAATGAAGCATTAAAATATTTTATAAAATGTCTGATATCAATATATAGTCAGTTATTAAAATATTTTGTGGGGTATTGAAAATATTTCGGGCTATAAAATATTTTGAGTCACATACAGTGAGAGATGAGCTTTTATCAGTGGTTCTCAACCAGGGAGCACACTGGTGCCTCAAGATATATTAAAATGATGAAAAATAAGACAAAAAATTAAGCTAAAACTGAAATAAGAAGAAGAATAAAAACTAACCAATCTCATCTAATCTCAAACCATCTTTTTTTTTTTTTTTTTTCGCTGTTGTCTTGACTTAGAGGAACCAGGGTTCGCATACATGGAAAACCTGGATATACAGTATGAGGCAGCCTAAGTTTAAAAATGTGATTTCTAGGTTGAGAACCAGTGGTTTATATCTAGCACATGCATGTTTTCAACTGCAGCAACCATTCACCAGCAAATTACTTTGAGCTAATTATCTTACAGCTCCATTCAAACACACACACACACTCTCTCTCTCTCTCTCTCTCTCTCTCTTTCTCCTCCTACCACCATCCAGGTCCATGTTTACTAGGCTATCTAAATGGGGACATTCCATAGACATGGTTTTTATACTGTACACTACACTCCCCTTACACTAACCCTACCCCTAACCCTACCCATCAAAGGAAACGTTCTGCATTTTTACATTTTTAAAAAAGCCTTTAATTACTTTATTTTTATACCAGTTTTACAAATGAGGATGTCCCTAAAGGGAGGTTTTTGGAGATTATGTCAGGTTTTGGTGACTTCTGGGTACAAATTTGTCCCCAAAATATAGTTAAATAGGTACATGCACACACACGTACACACACGCACACACTCTCTCTCTCTTTCTCTCTCCTCCTACCACCATCCAGGTCCATGAGAATACCTGTGGAACAACACACCTCAGTCTCAGACACAGGAACATATTCAAATTTACTATCTGATATGGGCCACTGTATAGGTAAATTTTAGACACATGATCCCTTTTATAACAAACCAGATTCAATATCAGTCTTTACAGAATTTGATAACCTCAAACAAACACATTTGTAAGTATGTAGTTTATGTATACATCTCTAGTGACTGACAACCTAATAATGGCAGCCTAAGAGCATTGTCTTTACTAGGCATCAAACTGATAAAATGGGATTCACATTCAAGTTTAAAACTTTTTTTTTAAAAAAATCACTTAAATTGTTATGCTGTTAATATATATTTTGCAATGATTGACATTTTATTTTAAATAAGAATAATGCAAAAAGAAAGCTTTTTTTTAATGATCTCTAACCTAAAGCCCAACTCTTTAGTGCTGAATATGGTAATTAAATAAGTATCTAATAAGTATTATTAAAATTATACATTTATTACTATTTGATTATCTGAACATGCTAGGTACTGAATTTCTAATGAATCCAGAAAATATAGTGATCTTTAGACCAAAAGCCTCAAATGAAAAAGAGTGTGAAAACAGGAGCCTCATGCTCACCCGAGAAAAAAATGGTTCCTAGTCCTAGAAGAATGACAGCTGCAAGGATGCATTTGTTCAAAGAAAAGACTGTTTCCTCTTCTCTTTGAGGGGGCTGAAAGTCTTCCTCCTCTCCCTCTTCATCATCATCATCATCTGCCTCAGTCTTGTCCAAAGAGCTCAGGTGGGAGATTTTTCTCTTTCGTAAACCATCCCACTCCTTCCTGTTTGTTTCTAACACTTCTTTAGACTCTACACAAAAACAAGGCATATGATTATTAGGAGATATTCAGTATATATTAAAAGCATGATCTTTAAACAAATACACATCTAAACAAGCAACCTTTTTACAGCTGGTTAGTACAGCAGCCAAGTCGCTGTTTTTTTAAATAGTTTAGGAGGGCCTTTATGAATGCTTCATATGTGTGTGTGTATAATAGCTAACATTATTTGTACAACTAGAACATGAACATCCTTTTTTGGCCCTGGAACATATGATTAACCATTCACTAGTGTCTTCTGATTGTAGGGTTAGGGTTGTCTGGTGAGGCTCCACTCGTGTACTGAGACTAAGGCTCTATTTCTGGAACTCTCGACAGTCACTTCATCAGTCTGGTCTGCTGCTTCAGTGAACTAGCATTAAACTCTCTCACTGCACATTAGCAAGATGACTAAAACACGCATTTTCAAACAAGATTATTATACATTCACAATACCGTTTAAAAGCTTGGTGACAGTAAGATTTTTTGGAAAGAAATGAATACTTTTATTCAGCAAGGATGCATTAAAGGATTAGTCTACTTTCAAATAAAAATTTCCTGATAATTTACTCGCCCCCATGTCATTCAAGATGTCCATGTCCTTCTTTCTTCAGTCGAAAAGAAATTAAGGTTTTAATGAAAACATTCCAGGATTATTCTCCTTATAGTGGACTTCAATTGGCCCTAAACAGATGAAGGTCAAAATTACAGTTTCAGTGCAGCTTCAAAGGGCTGCCAGACCGCCTTCTGTATTCTTCAAAAAGCTTACGCTGTATGTCCTACACCTTCCCTATTCGACGGAATGAATGCGGCGCCAGTTCCGTTTTTACCATAAGTTGAATAGGGAAGGTATAGGACATACAGCGTAAAATTTTTGAAGAATACGGAAGGCGGTCTGGCGGAAGCATTTGCGAGGAGATCATTTGTGTTTATAAATCATATACATTTTTATTGTTTTTTAGAAAATGACAGATCGTTTCGCTAGATAAGACCCTTATTCCTCGTCTGGTATCATTTTGACCTTCAACCGTTTGGGGCCAAATGAAGTCCACTATAAGGAGAATAATCCTGGAATGTTTTCATCAAAAACCTTAATTTCTTTTCAACTGAAGAAAGAAGGACATGGATATCTTGGATGACATGGGGGTGAGTAAATTATCAGGAAATTTTTATTTGAAAGTGGACTAATCCTTTAAAACTATCAAAAGCAACAGTAAAGTCATTTGATTTGTGTTTTAAATAAATGCTTTCTTTTCATCAAAGAATCCTGAAAAAAATGTATCATCATTATTTCCACAAAAATAAATTTCTTGAGCAGCAAATCAGCATATTAGAATGATTTCTGAAGGATCATGACCGGAGTAATGATTTCTGAAAATTTTGCTTTGACATCACAGGAATAAATTACATTTTACAATATATTAAAATAGAAAACGGTCATTTTAAATAATAATAATATTTCACAATATTAGTATTTTTACCATATTTTTAAACAAATAAATGCAGCCTTGCGGAGTATAAAAAAACTTTGCAAAAACAAACTTTTGAACGGTAGTGTATGTTGTTACACAAGCTGTTTAAAGCACCACAGCCAAAGTCCTACAATGATTTTGCTATAGCCTCATACCTTCCTTCAAATTACATATAAAAAATATACATGTAAATTTAATAAACTAAAGACAAACACTGATTCACCATCTTAGACCATTTAAAAAGATTTGGGAAATATATGCAGAATGAAGTCTGTAGTGTTTTCATGATGCAGGTACAAGCAAATGTTCACTTAAACAAGAGGGGAAAAAGCATAGAGAATGATGCATCCAAAATGTAATCAGAGTTGACACGCTGTATATATAAATAAAGAACAACATTAAACAGAAATCAAGCTGTCAAGCTGCCAGCAGTCATCATGCAAGTCCATCATCATTCCATATCAGACCTGCCAACTGCAGTTAAGCTCCGGTTGGACCACCAACAACACTTTAAAATGTACGCATACACAAAACATAGAAATAGACAACAAGTATTAAAAACAAACTCCTTCAAAATCAAATGAACACAAAAGAGATTATAAGTACATTGAAGAAAAAGTATGTGACACTACCATTTATGTTGTATATAACTCACCTTCAGTTATGGTTTTCCTCAGAGACTCCTCATCTGATTTGAACCAGTCTCTTTCCTGACAAACTGAAGCAGGAAGTGGACTTGATCCAGAGGTAGGACTTATGTGAGTGTATGAGTCAGAGAATGAATCAACATCAGTGCTAGGAGAAACTGGGCTCTCTGAGTGACCTGTAAGGGCTTCTCGTTCCTCATGGTCAGGGGTCCAGGAGCTGACGTCCTCAACAGAGGCACTGACAGAGCTGGGGTCTTCATTGACATGTGCCGCATTCAGCTGGGCCCGACCCTCACTCTCTAGAGACGTTACCTGGCAAACATTTGGTAGATCAACAGAATTTACTATATGATCTAAAAGTCATATAGTAAAATTTGTTTTGCCATCAGGATTTGAGATCATCTGAAGCGCTTATTTAAGGAAGGACACCTGAGTTTCCTGTGCTTGTTCTGACCCATGGGTGAGCGCTGGGTCCGACTGCAACTGTGATGATGTCTCTGTCTCTGGCTGGTGAGCAGATGCTTCAGAGGAGTGCTTCTTCAGGTCACTACTGGCCTCCGATGGGGGCTCAGGTGCTTTTGAGAGCTGCCCCTCGACCTTAAGACCTTCAGCTACCGGACCCACATTCTCAACTCCAGACTCCTGGACATGAAAATTGTCTCTGTCAAACAAATCTAATCTCCTCTATACTTTTAGCATTGTCTTGACACAATGTCCTACAAAGTGAGTAACGGTTTATTTCGTTGTGGGTCAATGACATTTAAGAGTGTCCATGATAGTGGAAAAATCTAGTTTAAAAATAAGCTCTGAAAAATGTATTTTTTTCATGTTGGATTCATATGATTTTAAAAAACTTTTATACCATTTTCAAGAAAGGATTAAATTTATTGATTCTAAAGATGTCATGTGGTGTGACCAAGTAATAATAGCAAACAGTATACAGGAATATGTACATCTGAATCATTTTCAATATGGTTTTTACATCTATTTTTCAATGTTAATGTATAATAATATGTTATATGTAATGTGTTTAAACAAGTTTCAGTAGTTAAATAACACTTCAAAGTTTTTTAATTCATTTTTTGACTGTTTTTATGTCAGGCGGTACAACCAAGCACTTGTACCACCTGACATGGAAAGTGTACTTACCCATACTTGAAATTAGCAGTTTTTTACCAGTATTTGAGAGAAATTTTCACTCTGCAACAATGATCAGTTGGGGTCTTCTGGATAATGCATTATTATCATGTTATTACGTTGTCAATTCATAATAAAAGAACCATATTTGCAGTTGTGCCACCCTGACATTCAAATTGCAGGACAATTTTTTTTTTCAATGATCTCAACAGCTTTAAAACTACTGATATTTATAGAATGTGTTTATATGAAAGGTTTCAAACCTAAAATAATGGCATAGCATTTAGTTTTTAATTTTTTATCATTAAGACACCATTTTAACATAAAATAATATGTATTATTTAATGTACTTAAAATGAATTCAAACTAAATAGGTTTTATAGAATAAAGTGATATATGTAACATTTATCAACTTATTTTAAAAGGAAATAATGCACTCGGACACAAAAATATGCACGTCATGTCATTGACCCACCTATTCATTTTAACTTAGAAATAAAAACCATAATCCTCATAGAAGACATGCATTTAAAGTCACTGCATGTATGATTTGCATTTTTATTTTTAAATAAATTGATAAGATTCTACGTAATGACCCTTGTATCAAGACATGAATGCATCAACATGAACATTTTCAAACCTCAGAGACTTCCACCCCTGCGTCTGACACTGAAACGCACCTTTACCACTGGGGTAAGAACAGTCCAGCTGTTGCCGTTTTCAGACATTGCCCCCTAGCGGCTCCGTCCAGCAACTGCAAAACACACAGTAAGTGTTCTTGAGCACTTCAGAAAGTCATCAGCTTTAATTCAGTGACAAATCAACAGACAATATAACATAAATTACAGGGTAAACTGTATTGTGGATTGAGTTTCATTGCATGAGTCCAAAACATTACATAAAGGACATGTAAAAGAACTTTGAACATGTATAATACTACTGTTTTGCATACATCACATATGCTGTCATTAGACATATCAGAATTCAAATGGATGATGTTTATATAATAGAGAT
Organism: Hypophthalmichthys molitrix; assembly: GCA_037950675.1. NCBI lineage: Eukaryota > Metazoa > Chordata > Actinopteri > Cypriniformes > Xenocyprididae > Hypophthalmichthys > Hypophthalmichthys molitrix. Next base: position 26,484,100 of record CM075507.1, on the reverse strand, counting down.
GGCAGTGAGTGAGTTCAGTGAGGACGGTGACTTCACTACAGGCCTCTGTGAATGAAAAAAGCAGATGAGTGAAGGAGAGAGTGAAAAGCTGGAGGTGCTGTGAAAGAGTTTTCACTTCATTAGTATTATCCTTGTGTTTTCCCATTGGTTGCACCAACGGTTCCCTGGCTGGTAAATATCTTGGCAAAGAACTGTGTAACTAAGGATGTCAAGAGAAGCAGCACTAAAGGCATTAATGCAAGAAGAGAATGGTGGAGTTATACTCCTGCTGACAGCACTGACAAAACAAAGCAATGGACCTACCGCTCACTACCAGAATACCAGTGAGAAAAGCAAGACTGATGTGGGCTACTTTTCCAAGTGGGCCAAAGTCTTACAAACATTTCAATGATTTAAAGCAACTTATTCAAACATTCTTCCATTTGTGCTAAATCTTATGAATATTCAGTAGATCTGGATATTAAGTAGATCTGACAAAGAATGGGAGCCAGTTAAGCCAAAATTTCAAAAATGAAAGAGGCCTAATCACAGACGTACCACTTTGTGACACACTTCACTCTTTAATAAGGATCTTCTTCCTTTCGCAGTAATTTGGGTCTGCTAATAATGTGACTCCCATGAGAGTTTTTTTTCAATGTAGCCATGAGCCATGAGAGTTGTTGAGGATCTAGAAGAATGTCTGAAATAGATAACAGCTAAAAATAACACAGAAAGAAGCACAAAGTGCACCTAACTGAACTGGTATTATCCGAGAGAATTCTGTAACATAACATTTATATAAACGAATAATTATTATAAAAAATATAAAGAACTTCGCTTTCACAAGCTTCAAATATTGACAATACTGCAGCACCCCTTACTAACAGTTACTACTAGTTTCCACAAAGCAAAAACAGGGGATTGTTATTATTTTTGAAAGCTTAAATAAAGTTGGAAGGGGTTCCATATTAATGTAACACAAATACAAAGTAATTACAAGCAATGATTATGAATAATAACAATTACTGATTATCATTTTATAGAAGCAACAATAACTGTACTATGGCATTTTTGAGGAAAACTTTGTAACGTTAAATGTTTATGATTAAACGGTTAGATTATCCCACAGTTTAGCCCAGATTTAAAAGGAAAAGCTTAATTAGTTCGTATGTATCAGTCTTATCTCTCTCATCACGTCATCCGAAATAAAATGCCCATACAAGGAAACAACTTCACGTCATGAGGACATCAGCACAACTATTACTTTCAAGTGTCATGAATACTATACTGCACGCCATCGTATGTTCTCTGTGTGTTTGCATGTTACAAGGATGTTGGACGTCTGTGTACATTTTAAGCAGAAGCAGCTGTCAAAATGGGTGTGTGCAGTATAAACCCCGCAAGCAAATGTCCTAGACGCGATTTACATACATGCACATGCCGGAAATGCAGAAAGAACAAGCTGACGGGTCTAACAAATGGGTTATGTTAGTTTGGTTAAATATGAAAAATGTCAAAAAGTATCAAACAGAAGCATACCTGGTAACTCTGAAGCACCTTTAATACAGGTTTTATTTCCACTACTTTCTCGTGTCTTGTGCAAAGTTGCAAACTCCACTGTGCAGTTTTGTCTCCGACACGCCTTCTGTCTGTAAAGTTTTCCGCCAATCAGCGCTTGCCGTTCAGCTATGTCCCGCCCACATGCTGCGTTCTCCACCAATGACAGCATACTTTATCCTCCGTGCTTCAAAGCACACTTTTTTTGTGACTGACAAACACAGGTGACATGAAAATGAGGAGCATATGCTCAAACAAAAGGGAAAAGGATCCGAACAACCCTCTATCCATTTATATTAGACTTGTGTAGGCTATAAATCTGGTTACTAAAAAAATCATAGAGAGGTGTCCTATTACTTTAATTAGGCCTATTTGTTTTCATTAATTGTAATATTTGGATTTTTTTTAAAGTTGTATAGTTTCAAAAGCAATTTCAAGGACTGTTTCGAGCAAAATATGGTTTTAAATCACTTGCTCTAATGAATATAATATTTTCCTAATAATAAAAACAGATTAAAAATGTAGGCGTCTCTTGAAAAATTAATTTAATATTTGTGATGTTTTAAATAAAATAAAAAAGAGACCACAATTTTTTATAAAGAGACCAAAGCTTTTATTCGGTAGACTTTTGAAAGAGATCTGAGCTATATTTAGGGACCCCAATATTATGCATATGTTTTTATATCACTTTTCGACTTTAGCGAGCAACCACTCAGAATACATTAGCATCTGCATATAACCACATCATTAGCACCTTTACAAAAACGATGCCGTAACACCCACCCAAAAACACCCTAGCTTTGTGGTGACGAGTGTTGCATTAGCAAGCACAAGCACATTCTACATCTTCTTCAGAAGTTCTACAGACAAGTGACTCTACATTGACTTGAGTGTAATGCCTCAGTTTATAGTGTTTATACTAATATAGCCTATATAATGAGCTACTTCTTTTGTAACCATTTGTGTAAAATGTTGAGTATGTATTATAATGAGCATATTCATGACATGCTGTATTTGTTTAATTTGTATTTGCATACGTATTTTTTTTTAATTCCTTACACAGTCATGGTTTGACTTTATACCCTACATTTTAAACATTTAAAAAGCATCAGGAACTCTTCAGTGTTTTATATATTTTTATTTATTGCACAATTTTCTCAAACAGTGTCTTTCAAAACATGTTTGAATACTGCTTTAAACTGCATCAATACAGCAGCCTCTAATGCTTGTAAGACGTGTGCGTTTATGCATGTGTAAAGAGATCTGAAATCAGGCCAAAGCATCAACACATCTGTGGCGAATCATCCATTGGCTCAAAAACTCTGAAAAAAGAAAAGGAAACAATATAAATAACAATATGATCTGGCAAATAATATACTGGTTTAGTAACATATTTACAGAATAATATAATCACTAGATTTTGGGGGTTTCCTGGGGCGCCCTCTATAGGTAGCATCAGCAGACTTCCACACAATCAAACAAGGTCAAGGCCAAACGTCTGACTGAGCCCTCGTTTTGTTTCAATAAATGTTTGAATCATCGATATAAATGAACATTAAATATTGCTTAGCATTAATATCTTATAGTCCTTTAAACCTGACATTTAAATTACTTCCTTTTTGTAGTCATACAGCTTAACATTTTAAAATCAGTCAACACTGTTAATATTGCTATTGTTAAAACAAAAATAAAAACGTATTAAAAACCCTTTTCCATAATTGAAATAAAGCTGAAATGAAAAATAAAACTTACTGAAAATATAAAACTGAAAGCCAATTCAAAATATTTATAAATAGTATAATAGTATATCTACTTAAATATCGCGGTTTATACATGCAAGTTTGTATACATGCTCATAATCATTTTTTTCATAGCTTAAAGGGTTAGTTCACCCAAAAATGAAAATTCTGTCATTTATTACTCACCCTCATGTCGTTCCACACCCGTAAGACCTTCGTTCATCTTCGGAACACAAATTAAGATATTATTCATAAAATCTGATGGCTCAGTGAGGCCTGCATCGCCAGCAAGACAATTAACACTTTCAATGCCCAGAAAGCTACTAAAGACATATTTAAAACAGTTCATGTGACTACAGTGGTTCAATCTTAATGTTATGAAGCGACGAGAATACTTTTTGTGCGCCAAAAAAACAAAATAATGACTTTATTCCACAATATCTAGTGATGGGTGATTTCAAAACACTGCTTCATGAAGCTTCGAAGCTTTACGAATCTTTTGTTTCGAATCAGTGGTTCGAAGAGTGTATCAAACTGCCAAAGTCACGCCCCCCAGTGGTGAACCATTGAATTTTTGAAACACTTATGATGTAACAAAGCCTTATTTATTGAAATCATGTGACTTTGGCAGCTTGATACTCGCTCCGAACCACTGATTCGAAACAAAAGATTCGTAAAGCTTCGAAGCTTAATGAAGTAGTGTTTTGAATTCGCCCATCACTAGATATTGTTGAATAAAGAATATATATATATTTTTTGGGGCGCACAAAAAGTATTCTTGTCGCTTCATAACATTAAGGTTGAACCACTGTAGTCACATGAACTGTTTTAAATATGTCTTTAGTAGTTTTCTGGGCATTGAAAGTGTTAATTGTCTTGCTGGCAAAGCAGGCCTCACTGAGCCATCGAATTTTATGAAAAATATCTTAATTTGTGTTCCGAAGATGAATGAAGGTCTTACGGGTGTGGAACGACATGAGAGTGAGTAATTAATGACAGAATTTTCATTTTTGGGTGAACTAACCCTTTAAGCAATCTTGTTACCTCCAACATACCTGTAAAATCTTTGTTTTTACTTTCTTTTTCTCAGTCCAGGATCTCTTTGATGCACCAGCAGCAGAGCAGGAAGTAGAGGCACTCTTTAAGAGACTGGATAACTCCATACCCCACATTTCCTCCCAGCATGCCCTTGCCATGGCCCATCCTCATAGCTGCATCTCTCAGGTTTTGGCCCAGTGAGGAGGGCATGGCCTGGGGTAGTGGACGCTGTGGGTGCATCTCTCTCCAATGCTCCACGGTCGACTGGAGAGCGCGAGCGATACTTGAAGGGAGGAACTGGAGAGCGGGCCAGGTCCTTGTTTGCCGCTGCGTGTTGTGGGTCTCCACTTTTTCCTTTAACTGTAACCTCTTCAGATGAAACCCCGAAGCAAACTGCGTTCCCACTCTATGCTCTGACAGGGAAACACGGACCCAGTGTCCCCTGTAAAATGGGTTTTATTCAGCTGTGGAAAATGCCAGCTAACTGTTCACCGTTATTGCACAATGGCCTCACAACATCTCTCATCCACCTATTGTCCATCTCTAATTCCTCTACTGTTCACTGAAAGGTCCTGAATGACGGTCAAAATATTCCCCTATATTGCACACACAAATACAGATAGTCCTTTCTCATGTTATTTATTCAGTATGGTCAGTGTGATTTAGGGAATTAATGATAACACTTTACAATAAGGTCTCATTAGTAAATGCATTAGCTAACATGAATAATATATGCTTTGATGCATTTATTAATCTGTAAAATCTAGTTGTTCATTGTTTGTTCATGTTAGTTAAAAGTTCATTATCAAATATTAACAAACACAACTTTGGATTTTGAAAATGTATTCACTCTTAAAAATAAAGGTTCTTTATTGGCATCACTGGTTCCACAAAGTAACATATTTTCATCACACAAAAGGCTCTTTATGGTGGAAGGTTCTTTGGATTATTAAAATGCTCTTTACACTAAGAAAAAGTGGTTTCTTTAAGAACTATTCACTAAAAGGTTCTTTGAGGAACCTAAAATGAATCTTCAATGGCATCACTGTGAAAACCTCCTTTGGAACCTTTATTATTATTAAAGTTACCATTGATTAATAAATGCTGTAGAAGTATTGTTTATTGTTAGTTCATGTTAACTGAATTCACATAGTTAACTAATGTTAATAAATGAAACCTTAGAAGAACCCTGTCATGGCCATTATAGCAATAAGAATCTGAGATCTGACATATTTAGGGCCTGTGAACCCCTTGAGCAAAAGATTTATGCTTATTAATTGAGGCTGGCTGGTATATAAAACTAATCTAGATCAGAGCCCTCAAAGAAATGTCTGTTTTATCATTTAAAAGGATTTTGTGCTAAACAAGGCATTAGATAAAATGAAACACACCAAGAAAGATGAATGATATATATGTATTTATATATGTAATCTATCATTTGATACAGGTGTAAACATTTATGTTTTCCCCAAAGAACAACAACATAAAACAAAATTATTAGAATAATCAAAAACATATTTTTTTTTAAAAAAAACGAAGCAACAATTATATAGGCAAACAAGGAAGAAATAGCCTTTGGCTTAGAAAATAGCAAACAACCAACCACAACACAAAAGTCACGATTACCATAATAACAGGAAGGGTTTCCATGCAACAAAAGGCCGCTGTGAAATATGAAAATGAGCAAACAGTTGAGTGGCGAGTCAGAGTTGTAATAGCCAGATTATTCCAGACCATTCCAGCCCTGCGTATGTATGCGTCCACGCACACAGACTCATAAACACACTTTGTTTAAACTCCATTACCAGTTAGTGACCAGATCTGTGGTGCCATCAGCACATAAAAGCTGTGACGACAAATGATTAAAAAAAAACATCCAATTTGAAATAGAACAGGCCAAAATCACACAAGTGTGAGGGCTGGTCACATACAGCTGCAGCTGGAATCCGTCTGGATTTTATAATGTGGAATGAATGTTGACCGATGACTCGAAATACACAACTTACATCCAATAAAAAGTGTAAAAATAAAACAGTTGCCCATTTCATATTCATAAAGCATCCAGATAAGGGTCTTTGTACATCTAAGCAAATCCTCATCATTTACATAGACGTGTGTGATGAACACAATGTGATTGCATTGTCTTCAGGAGAGCTTGTCAAACCTTACACCTTTGATTTTTCACCCAGTACAATCCTGTGAGTTTGCAAAATCCCAAGGGATTCATTTGACACAGATCCACACAGTGAATGACTGGTTTTAGACACAGCTATTAGCATAGGCAAAGCTTATTTACATTTTCTCTTATAGGGCATCTAAAGTTGGTCTCCAAATAAGAGACAGAATTAAGGTGTTTATTCACAAATGCAAGTTTAAGCAACATAATGTGATGCGAACCGATTTTATTTAACTCACAGATTAGCACTAAACTAAGCACAGTAAAAATAGCTTAGCAGAATTAACGTGCAGAAGAAAATGAAGACTGCTTTCCCAAAATCTGTACTAAGTCTCACTAAACTTGTGTCATTTTTGCAGTTGATTATTTTTTCAGTTTCGTTTTTAAGAAAAGAAAGTGTCATGATTACCCATAGAACCACAAAAGGCGACTGTGTTTTATCTGTGTTTGGTGAAAAAGGCACAATCAATATCAGAGCAAACTAAGATGAAAAAAAGTGGTTTCCTGTCTGTGGCTTCAACAGAAACTGCACTTGTGGCTGCAAAGACACGTTCAGAATTCGTTTGGAGTGCTCTTCCTCTTCCTGGACGGAGTGTCCCCTTGCAATATGCATAATTTAAATGCAGAGTAATTATAGTGAATCTTTAAAAAAAAAAGACGCATATTTCACAATACACATCATATCCTCCCACTTTCTCTTGTAAGTCAAGGCTCTCAACGTACTGAAGCAGCTGAAACTTCGATACACGTGAAAATTGATAGTAAATGTGAACATAAGAAGCATTCACAAGGAAAAGACAAAGAAAAATAGAACCTCCTTTTCCCAGAATAAAACCATCCAGCTGATGTCATCAGCTGATCAACGAGATGACATCATTGCAACAAATATATAAATTCCTGTTTAAAATGACATCATAAGTAGGCTTTAAACTGTTTGATATCAAACCACAGTCCCTCAGTCTTATTCAGGCTTACACACCCATTTTGACAGATTGCACTTCATTTTCTTTTCTCTCGTCCCTTTTCTCCCAGGATATATATATATGATGTTATGTGGAAAGGGAGTGTTCCCTTTTTCCACACACACGAGTTCGTAATACCTCATAATGGGCAGCGTAAGTTCCTCACAGCGTCTGCTTAATTGCATAAGGAAAAATCCACACAGCTTCCATGCTGCTAAAGCTTTCACATATGTTCAGGGTGTTCCCAAAAGGCCAAAATTCCCAATTTTCCTAGGGGTTTCGGGGATCGTGTTTGGAATCCTGTAAAGGGTTTTGTGGGGGGTGAGAATAAGATGCATTTTGAGTGTTATCCCTTGGTGGGAACAGTGGAAATTATTCCGGAAGGAATTACAACGGATGTGATTCATTCGATGCGGATCACATCTGTGATTGGAGAATGAGCACTGTATTCTCTTTAAAAGTTTTGCATATTCATCAAACAGTCTTGAGACCACGGCAATGTGAGGATTTACAAACAGACCACAACAAAATGGCTCTCTGAAAACGAACAACCAATATGAAGCTTGAGTCTTTGGATTGCGCCCATTGCACTAGATGTGAATCTTTAGAGTGCTACAAAGGTTTTGCAGTTTTAGTACATTCACATCAACCCTTGACTCTAAAAATGCCCGGGCCTGTTGCCATGGTTACAGGTGCACCTCAGTCTTAAATCAAGACATGATATTGTGTTGGGGAAGTGATGTCATATCAATTACCCATCAGCTTCTCTTTCAGATGCCTTATCGGTTGGGTTTTGAAATCGCTTATTTCAAGTAGAATGATTGCATCGCTTCTTAATTTCATGGCCGGTGGTTGATGCTGTACAAAAATTCTGTGTTTCTGTGAAGATATGATTAGCTTACACTCCCATTTTGAAAAAAAAAAAAAAAAAGTCTCTCTCTAAAAGAGTCTGGCAAAAAAAAAAAAAAAAAGTAGGAAAGGGAGGAGTTTTTTTCTCTCTTAAAAGTGTGGTGGAGAAAAAAAAAAAGAAAAAAAAAAAATTTCAGGCTTTTTTTTCCTCAAGCTCGGCGATCAACTGGCTGCTGCAGACACACCTCGCTTCCTGCCGAGATGATTGGCAGACGGTTGTCCATGTGATAGCTAATCAAGTGACTGACACTCTCAAAACGGTGGTCTTTGGTGCGCACCTACAAAGTGTGAAAGGAAAGATACAGAAGTTAAATAGTCATATTAATATGCCATAGAGTTATATAACATTTTAATAAAGACCAAATATTGACAATGTGGTATTTTTCACCATCTTACTCACCACTCCCTCTGGATCCACCAGAAGCAGGTGTTTGGGTTGGCCGCCCTGCTGTCCAGTGAGAACGTACTGGCCTGGTGTGGTGCCTGACTCCCGCACCAGGAAGTCTCCATCCTTGGTCAGGAGTCTTTCGGCCTGTCTGCGGCTTAGAGGTCCATGGAACCAGGGCTCGTTCTGTAGCTGCTCTGCCATAGGGGGCGCCACTGCTCCCGACACGCCTAAAGCAGCATCAAATGGCTCTAAAAGACAGAGATCTTTGGTGAATTTACTTTCAGTTATTCTATCTAGCACTTATAACTGAACTACTAAAAAAGGCTTTTCACAATTGAAATAGTTAACCCTGGGTCATTCTAATCCCTGGGTATATGGAAGCCTGTAGGGCTTTTCACACCACTCTTAACCCAGTGTTATCGTCATTTTAAACACTGTTTTAACCCCGGGTAAAGGAGGGTTTTACACTTGTAATTTAGAAAAGGGGTTAGCACCACTTTTTACCCAGGGTTATGAAACCCTGCTCCGGAGCAGGGTTAGCGCCGTTTTTACAGTGTTTACCCCACACTGCGGTGCCAAACTTGTACAGTGTAAAACGATGCAGTGTTAGAATGTTACAGCTAGCAACAGACAACCAATTGCATACTCATATTTGTGTGTTTTGGACAGTCACGGAAATTGTATATAAACAGGAAATTCAGTGTTTGAGAGGAAAAAAGTCAAATGCTGACCGTAACCACAACAATTTTAGCGAAGAAGAGACCGTTTCATCCAGGGTTTAGGAATGTACAATGTGAAACGTCAGCTTGTGAATATCCAGGATTAATTGTTAACCCAGGGTAAATTATGAGCAGCAAGATAACCCAGGATTCCGTTTAGCCGGGGTTTATAATGACCCAGGGTTAACTATTGCAAGTGTGAAAAGCCCTTGTGTTATCTTGCATCACGTTTCACACTGCTCATAATTTACCCGGGGATAACAATAAATCCTGGGTATTCATAAACTGATATTTCATACTGTACATTTCTAAACCCTGGGTTAACGGTCTTATTTGCATATTTGCAGTATCGATGTCATTGATTGGATGAACGCAGCACGCGACCTGTTTACATAAAAGCTCTAGCATTATTGCCGAATGTACTATCAAGTTTATATTGAATGGACATTTTGGACTATAAAAAGGTAAGAATTGTCATTTTCTATCAGCATTTTACATGTTTCCTCTCAAACGCTGTATTTGCTAAGCGTTTGGCTGTAACATTCTGACACTGCATCGTTTCACACTGTACAAATTTGACACTGCAATGTGGTGTTAACGCTGCAAAAGCGGTGCTAACCCTGCTCCGGAGCAGAATTTCATAACCCCGGGTAAAAAGCGGTGCAAACCCTGCTTCTAAATTACAAGTGTGAAAAGTTCCTTTACCCGGGTTAAAAGTGGTGCTTAGAATGATGATAACTCAGGGTTAAATGCAGTGTGAAAAGGCTTAAAGTCTTACAAATAGAGACGAAAACAATCCTCCTTAGGAGTCTCCAGAAATAAAAAGCTAGACTGTATCACTATTGGTGATTTTAACTTCAGCATCAAAAACAGAGCTGAAGTTCAGAAGACTGATTAATTTTTGCAAATCAGACTGTACCAATTAATTAATTGAAAACAATGATTTAAGCATTTGTTTGCGTCATATCAAAATAAAAGAGACTGAGTGGAATTTGTAATGTATTAAAATGTTTTTATGTACTGCTGTTTATTACTATGCTTACATTCTTATATTGATTCACACTAGTGTTGTCAAAAGTACAGACTTCAGTACCAAGTCGGTACTGAAATTTTAAAAATGTGACGATACCAGCATTTCCCCCTAGCATTTTGAGCACTGTTGAGCAGATTCTTAAACACCTCTGATTGGCCATTGTGTTCACGCGCTCAACAGATATGTCTGTGATTGGCTACAATGATCAATGCTTCGAAAAACATGTTGTAAATAGTCATCTGTGATGCTCTTCACCGAGCGCTTACACAAATACACATGGGAGCGTTTGAAAGCAGGTGTCTATTAGCGGATATATTAGGGATTCACTGATAGATGCCTGCTTTCAAACACTCCCGTGTGTATCTCTTGGTACCGAAGTCAGTACAGACAACACTAATTCACACACACACAAAAAATAAATAAATAAAACATTCTTTTTTGTGTTCATTTAATGAAACACATTGTGGAAAAATGCTTTGATTGCTGTATTCTATTGTTTCAGTGATGCGCACACACACAAAAAAAAGATTCTTCCTTTTGTTCATTTACCGAAAAACAAAATTTATGTTTTTAAGCCATTTTCGAGCAAATACATAAATATCAAATATTACATTATCAAAACATCTTTTTTCATGCTATATCATCAAGCAAGTGTTACTCACTCATGTCAAACGCATCTCTGTGAGCATTTCCATTGGCTGCTGCAGCGGCCGCCGCTGGGGTGCGGGGTTTATCCACATTGACATATGAGGGGTCATCAAACAAGCCTCCCTCCTTAACACCCACTGAAAGGGAGAGAGAAAGAGAGGCCAGTGAGGTTAAAGTGAGTTAACCTTCAGATGAGTGCGCTTAAGCAGTGCCATTCTGAGTTCTATTGTCAGCAAGGCCGGCGATCCAGAAGCCACCTCTCAAAGGAGCTGTGTAATAGGTTTGGGCAGAGTCCAACAGAGAGCAACGGACAGTGACAGAAAAAAACGCTGACTCACTCTGCAGAATGACATTCTCAGCTGAGAGGAAAATGAAATGTAGGGAAGTGTGACAATATAAGAATGATAAATACTATGTGGCACTATGAAAGGAACAGGGCAGGGATTATTAGTGTGAAGTGTGAAGTGTGTGTGTGAAGTGTGTGTGTGTGTGTGAAGTGTGTGTGTGTAAACCTGACCTGGTAGAGGAGGTAGAGGCTGCTTGTGAATATCGTTCTGGCTGGGCTGTCCATAGGGCTGTGGAAACATATCACATTAGAGTGTTGACACATTTATTCACTAGTGGTGTTTCGTTTATGAATGAATCTGTGTTTCTGAATCTTTTAAGTGAATGAAAATCACTTTTACACACTATATCACTTTTATATACTGAATCATACTGCTTGTTCACTGAAGTCTCTCTCTCTTTTGAAGACGATGAGCTTTAGTTTGAAATGTGTGACTGCTTTGGTGGCTTTACAACCTGTAAAGACTTACTGTAGCATGAGCTAATAGCATTCATTTGATTGCATTAAATTAGTATTTTAAATTAAATAATAACAATTAATAAGCAATTCCAAGATGATTGTATTTTTTGTATACCTTGACAAAACCTGCTAAGCAGTTCACACAATGAGGGGAAAATTAAAGCTTTGTTGTCATTTCAAAAGAAAAAGCTCATGATGCTTAAACACTGTCTTCATAGATTTATAGATACAAAATTTAGACTTGTTTCGAAGAACGTTCTTTTTAACAAATCAAGTCTATGACTCGATTTACTCATAACACATAAAAGACACTCATTTAATGGTTGCCACTTAATAGTCACTGATTCAAAAGACTCACTGAGATCAATCAAACTAACCGACTAACACATGCTCATAGAAATGTGTCTCACCAGCGTTGCTCCTGTACTGTGTCCAGGACGGGTTCTCATGTCAACCAAGCCTCCAGGGGGAGGCTGTTTACCCGGGAAGTTATTGTAATACGGAACGTCAGGGGGTGGAGCCAGGTCTTCTTCCTCTTCCTCCCAGGCTGACCCATCGAAAGGAGCCATCCTAAGAGAGAGATAAGCATTATTATATTATTGTTTTTAAATTTATATTATTATATTTACAATGGCATGCTGTCTGAGTGATGTTAAATGATGTATTGCTTTGTTAAGAAACAGTGAACAACCAGCAGTAGGAACAACAAATAATTAAAAACACTCCAAAAAATAACTTTAGTCTCTTTTTTAATAGTCAAAATTTCTACAAATCCTTAGAACAACATAAATCATTTTTTGAGCAGTGTTATTTTAGTATTATTTATAGCATTAATTAATATTTTGAATTAGATTTTTTAAAATTGTTTAGTTATCTCAATTTTATTATAAGGTTCTATCTGACATTTTTGTCAAAATTGAGTTATTCACATGTTCTTATTCTGTGACAATTTATTTACATTGTGATGGTTTTTTTTTAAGTTGTGCATTTTAGGACTTTTTTTTAGAAAACAAAAAGGTTCTATCTACAAAGTCGAATGGAATACAAAAACTTTGAAGCTCAATATCTCAAAACTGCTCAGAATGCAGACAGAACCTTTTAATTCCAAGGTGGCGTTTTGTCATTTTTATTTTACTAATATTTCTATTAAGTATTCATTTAATTTGATTTCAGTTTTAGTCTTTAAGTTTAATTGTATATATTTCAGTTAGTTGTTAATGCAACATTTCTCATTTTCATTTAAGTTTAAATTTTTCATCTAATACTTATAGGCTATTTTATTTCATCTACTTCAACTAACAAAAAGATTTTTAATAGTTTTAGCTTATGAATAGTTAACAATATCAACACTGTTCTTGAGATGCAACATTGCATAAGATATTAATACTTGTTTTCATAGATAGTACATTGAATATAAAGTATATTTGGTATATCTGGAAGATTTTTTTTTTTTAGAAATTTTAACTGGACATTAGGATGTTTTACAGTGTATGATGTGGGTAAAAGCAGTGCAAATAGACACATGGCATTGTGATTTAGCATACAAAACCAACAAGTCTATACCAACATATTTTTCAGGCTCATTAGTGTCTTTAAGACTCTTGTTTACATACAGAAACAAAAGAGCAAACACACACACACACACGTATATGTGGTTTACAGGGACTCTCCATAGACATAATGGTTTTTATACTGTACAAACTGTATATTCTCTCCCCCTACACTACCCCTAAAACTACCCATCACAGAAAACTGTCTTCATTTTTTGAATTAAAAAAAAACAAAAAACCATTTAGTATGTTTTTTAAGACAGGAAGTGTCCTCATAAACCATGTTTACGTTGTAATACCCATGTCATTATACACATTTGTGTCCTCATAAACCATGTATACAAGAACACACACACAGGATATTAAGGTCTCTTCCAATGATGCTAGGAAGACATAAATGTAAATGTTTGCACTACATGTTTGATCAGGCCCACACACACTCTTACCGATCATGAGGGGTAACCAGTTTGGGGGGATTCTTCAGGTACTGTTTAAAGCGCAGTTCAAAAGCCTGACCGATGGTGCTGATGACCTCCTGAGCCAAGCCCTCTGAGCATTCCAGGATATGACACGCTACAATGCAGGATCAATCATCAAATATCATATTCTACAATATCAGATATTGTAGATCAAGATATCATTTAGAAATTTCTTAAAGGCATAGTTCACCCAAAAATTAAACATCATGTCATTCCAAATCAAGTCATTCCAAATCTTTTGGGTAAACTATTCCTTTAATTAAAGCTATATTAAATAATACCACATAACCAAGTTATTCAGTATTTAACATCAATTGAAATAAATTGGAAAGCAGTAATTTACATTTAATTTACAGATATGACAGAATTCAATTCAAAGTGTTTTTACCTCTTTGATTGACGGGGTCTTTGGCGACGTAGGCAACATACTCTGCTGTGTCCTGGGGAGAAACAGAAAGAAAGGGATGGAGAAGAAGAAAAGAATGAAAAGGAGGATATTAAGAGAAATTAGAGAATAGAACAAAGGGATAAGCAGAAGAAAGTAACTCTTAGTAGAGGCAGCCTATTCAGTAAAGGGCAGGAAGCAGAAGAGGAAACAGTGGGAGAAAAGTAACAGATGACTACAGACAGCAGGACAGATGAATAAGACAAATGAGCGAGGGATGATAGAATGAGACTAAAGCTGATAGATCCATGAGCAAGATGAAAATGAGGAAGTTAAATGTATGTAGGGATGTATCAGTTAACCGACTAAATGATTAAATATGTTTTTAATAAAATTAACTATCAAATAATAATAATAAAACTAATCATAATAATAATAATAATAATATATAAAATATAGATTAATTTTATTTAATATTCATTTAAAGCAATTTTATTTTTAAAAGTGATCCAAGGCTTTGCATGGCTTGGCTAATTACTAAACAGATTTGTGCTGCAGTTGATTAAATCAACAACTGATAAGTTTAATCAACGAAATTAACAATGACGATCGCCGGCCACTGATGAACATCCCTAGTAAAGACAGAAAGAAAAGTAGAAAGATATATCGAGAGACGGGGTGTGACTCACTGGATCTCCTCCTGATGCAAAAGAGATGGACTGCATGTGATGGTTGGCGATAATCTGTAGGGAGAGAGGGATGAAGAAAAGGACAATGTGACAAAAAAAAAAAAAAAGACAAAAAAAGTGCAGTGGGAATGGCATGAAGAATGAGCAAACATGCAAGTGACCGAGGATGAGTGAAAGCAAAGGATGGACAGAGGGGGAGAAAAGGGGAGAAATGATGTGGTGAGACTGCGGTCTAACATAGAGGAACAGAGCAGTTGTGTGCAGTAATTCTGCATGGTTTAGATTCATTAAGATAAACACATATCAGCAGGGCAATTACTCCAGGCCCTATTCTGGGCTCCAGTCAGCTGCCTGCTGAGCAGCCCAAACGCTGATAAACCTCACTGCGCTAATGCGAAACACACTGGCGTATAACTGAAGAATTATTAGCGAGGAAAAAAAAAAGGCCTGTGGTGCAGCTGTAAACAAGCCAGAGGATATCTGCTCCTGCCGACTACGCCAACTTTACATAATCTATTGGGCCTCTGGGTACCACACTTATTTAGTGAAACGTCGACAAATATCTGAAGATTAGCCCCTTGGAAGACCTAATGCAGAATACCTTAGCTATTTCTATTTCAGATACACTAAATAAAATAACAAAGACAAGAAATAATTACAATTAAAAACAAAAAACAAAAATAAATAAAAACTAAATACACTAAAAATGCTTAAAGACCATTTACAATGATATCCATCTCAAATGATCTAATTAAAAATGGTGAGCAGTTTTATTTTACTTATTTTTTATACCATTATATTATTTATTAATATTTTGAATTTGATATTTATATTTTTCTCATTTTTCATTTTAATTTTAGTAGTTTTGACATGTGCTTTTTTAAATATTACTATTTCCTAGGTTTAATTAATTTTTATTTCAGTTTTATTTTTAAGTTTTTTAGTACTTTAACTTATTTCAGTCAGTTTCCAAGGCAACATTTTTAGTCTACGTGTTTCATCTAATATTTACATTGTATTTAATTTCAATTAACAAAAACGTTTTAACGCTTTTAGTTTTAGTTAACAAAAAAATAACTCAGGCGAGAGTAGAGCTGCACAATAAATCAGTAAAAGACCGCACTCTCGATTTAAACACCCACACGATCTTATTCCTAAACAATATTGACTTGGCTGTGTCTATTAAACCTTTGACAAGTGTGGTCACAGCCCCGTTGCTGTCCCACAGAGAGCAGCTGTCATTGAAGTTGGTATGAAAAAGCTTCACAGTCTTTTCAACCACAGTATAATTATTTCTGTAAAAGTTTATAGTTCTGATATAAACACTGATGTCTACAGTAGAAATCAAAATAGACTAATCACCTTCTGAAAGCAATTTGACGCTTCAAATTAGAATTGTATCAAAAAAATTGTTACGCGAGTAGGTGGCGAATACTGACTATTAAAAAGATGCATTTGTCATTGAATCTCATTCAAGAGATTTGTTCAAAAACACCGATTCATCTTGTAATGAAACAAGTGAAGTCTTTATGAGTGCATCATTGAATCATTCAAATTTTTAAAAATATAATCAAAAATTAATTAAACTTTTTTTAATATAGTTTTTGCAGCAATTAACACTTTGTCAGAACCTCTAATAAATTACATGTTAGACAAATTTAGTAATTTGTCAGTTGCGTACTCAGAGCCGTGGGAGAATCGTGATCTCTATTTTAAGCAAAAAAAAAAAAAAAAAAACATTGATTCTCAATTTAACCAAAATTGTGCAGCTCTAGGCAAGACAAATCTTTGTTTAACACGTCTCAAAAGTGTCTTCTGTGATCACTTGCAACAACCACTTGTCACTGCGTGCTGATAAATTGTAATTGTAAATGTACATAATAAAGCACATAATAATAATTGATGATTGACAAGAGTAGAAGCTCTTTTGCTTTCTTAGCTTATTTAGTGCTAACAATTTGCAATCAGAGCCAAACTAGTGTTTACACTTTTCAGGGAAATCAACCTACTTGAATGGTTTGCTTATAGATGTCTCTGCACATACTAGCACAAGCAGAATATGAGAAAGTATTTTAACATTGCAAAAATGTTCAAACTTCACTTTTAAGACATAAATATTTCTCTGTTATTCGGAAGGGGTAGCATAATTCAATCCAACCCGTCCTGCTGTGAAGATCGTCTGCATGACGCAGGCCGCTTTTATCATTAGATGAGGATAACAGTAAATTTCATACAAGAAAGAAGGCACCGTATTATAACGTCTGTGTGCATGTGTGACATCTAACCTGTTTGCAGTCGGCTGCCAGTAGGTTCAGACTGCTGGTCGACACGGTGAGGCTGATTGTCATTCCAGCAAACTGGAGATTACTCTTCCCTAAGATGGAGGAGAGACAACGAGAGGAGGGCTGGAGAGAGACAGAAGCAGACTCCATTAATTACACCAGACACCAGATTAAAAAAAGAAAAGCTAAAAATTTAATGACAAAGATGATGGAAACTAAATATTTTATGAAAAGAGAACATTTTAAATAGTTTGGTCTGTCTAAGGCCTGTTTCAACTCACACATATAAGCTGCAGAAAAAAAAAAAAAGTACACAACTGTTTTCAACATTGATAATAAACATAAATGTTTCTTGAGCAGCAAATCAGCATATTAGAATGATTTCTGAAGGATCATGTGACACTGAGTAATGATGCTGAAAATTCAGCTTTGCCATCACAGGAATAAATTACTTTATAAAATATATTCAAACAGAAAACAGTTATTTTAAATTGTAATAATATTTCACAATATTATTGTTTTTAGATTTAATGATGACTGAATGTCTGTAATAGACTTCAAGTGGCAGACTACTGATAACCATTTGTAATTAACAGCTGTTATTAAACGGACAAAAAAATGTGATAACCCAGAAATTATTTTATTGTCTGTACAGAGCTTCAGTAGAACACAACATAAGCCGCCTGCTACAGTTACACTACTGCTCCGCTTACACACTATTTATGCATGTTGTGTGAAACAGGCCTGTCTTGATCATAACCAAGGCAGGGCTCCTCACTAACACACACAAACCGTAGAAGCAAACTGAAAGTGGTCTTGCACTCAGCAACCTCTGAAACCAGCCGTAAACCAAACACCACGCTCTGACCAACCGAGACACTTCAGCAAACGTGCATGTCTGAGAGAATGTTTGCTGAACATAACACAGCAGCATTTTTACTGGAAACTGGTTAGGCCGTAGAACACTGAGGTTTGTGAGCTGTAACTTTAACTAACAAAAGTGTGAAAATATTGCAAGGCTGAAAGTCTGTGTCTGAGAAAGTAAGATAATATAAAGCGTTGAATACCTTTCTCCTTCGCTGAGCTCCTTTGGCACCTGGTACTGCCTCACACACCACTGATATTGCCTCCCTGAAACACAAAACATACGGTTATAAACATGCACACATGCCGGCTACACATAGTGAGGAGAACATAATCAGATGTTAGATGAGAGTTTCCATCACACTCCTTTTCATGCATTCCTAAATTTCATATGGCTGAGGGACAATTACATTAGACAAATGCTCCAGTCATTCCACTTCCTGTCATCAGAACACACATGCAAGCAGGCAGACACGCAAACAAATACACCAAGGTTCTTGTTCACTTATAATTAATAATTACTCATTATTAATATCACTATTGTTGAATTTATTTATGCCAGTAATAAATTTATGTCAGCAACAAGGCTGACATAGGCAAAGGCAAAGGTTATTTTCAAAAACAGAAAAAAAATAACAGTTCATACAATTAACATACTATATAACAAACTATATAAAACATTTCAGGTTAATATTAATACAAGATATATATTCTAAAATTTATGATAAAAAAAGAAGTGACTGTTTGATTGACATAAAAAAAAAAAAAAAAATGCAACAACCAATTGGTTGTATTTTTTTTTTTTTTTTTTTTTTTTTTTAAATCTTGGCATAAGCAGAATAAGTCATAAGGCTGCCATCTTTAAAACACTCAACATTAATAAATCTCAAAATGAATATCCATTTTTCATCATAATCGAGTGGTGCATTTGCCACTGCTTCCCACTGCTTCTATGAGGTTTTATAATGGGGTTTTTCAATTTATGAGAAAAATAAAGCCTGTGATAAACATAAATTGACGATACTTTGATGTTTTGTTGTATGACAAACTGCAAAGACTCACAGCCCAAACTATCTTATCTTGTTAATGCAGGAACACACCAAGCCGACACTGACGAACTAGTGGCGACGAAAGCAGACAGCGGGGTTGGCTCACGTCGGCAACGTCAGGGCAACTTTGGACACAGACACACCAAACCAACGCTCGACAGCCGACGGCCAAGTAGCACGTCCGTTCTGCGCCTGCGTAAGATGAAATGCCTTTCCGAACCAGCAGGTGGTAGTAGCTGAGCAGCCAATCAGAATGATCAGATGGCCCGACGGACCGACGAGCTCCAACGCCGATTCAACATGTCGAATCAGCCGAAAAAAAGCCGACGAGGACCAACTTCAGCTGACGGTGTGGAACACACTGAGAAAACTTAGTCGGCCGACGAACAAAAACTGTCCGACGGCCGACCGTCGGCTTGGTGTGTTCCTGCCTTAACTTAATTGAATTTTTTTTTTTTTAAATTCTACCACGTTTTTGGTATGGGTGTGTGTAATTTACTTTGTAGGACAAAACGTCAAAATATTGACAAGTTATGTTTACCACAGGCTTTATTTTACTCAAATTGAAAACCCCCATTATATAACCCTATAGGAAAATCTCAAGGGAACCAGTGGCGAAATGGTCTTCTTGGTTTTTATGTCATCCCTGTACCACTCTATGCTGTAGGGCTGCACAAAAAGCCTTGTGATGATGCATTTAATGCCTTGTGAAGGTGCAGCATTTAAAATGAACGCTTTTAGCTTTAAGTATTTTATTTTTTTTACAATAAGGTTTAATTAGTTAATGAACTAAGAATTAACAATACTTCTATAGCATTTATTAATCTTAGTTAATGCTAATTTCAAAATTTACAAATACATTATTAAAATCAAATATTGTACTGTGAACTAACATGAATAAACAACGAACAGCTGGATTTGTATTAACTAAAATGAACAAAGATTAATAAACACTGTAACAAATGTATTGCTCGTTAGTTCATATTAGTTAAAACAGTTAATACATTAATATTAACAACCGAAAAATTAGTATAGAATTATTAAACCAGTTTTGGTTATTGACCATAACATGAAAAATTTTTTTTCTCCTATCGAGTCAAACACAAAAGTGTAATATCGGGAAAAAAAGCAAACAAACTTTTTTTTTAATGTGTATTTTTGAAAAAATAAATAATAGTAACTACAATTAAAATTGAAAATTGCATTTAAAACATGAAAAAAAAAAATAAAATAATAATAAAAACTTTTCCAAACTACAATAACTCATAGACACCCTCTTAATGCTTTTTCCTTGAATGCATTTCACCATCCTGTGAGAATCGAGGATTATGCATGAAAACAGTTTATCGAGCAGCTGCTACTGTCAATATTGAGAAGCAAATGTGTGTAACATTCATTAAAAAACAGCAGCGCAAACACAGAGAAAAGGGAGGAAACCATGAGGGTTCCAGAGGATTCTATTAAAAGACTTTGTGGTTACACAGCAGGGCTGCTGCTATTATAACGCCTCCCTTCTTCCCTGATATCTTACTCCCATACAAAAGCACAAAATTTCATTGTGGAATGTGTTGCATGTTGCAAAGCGGACTAGCAAATAATGTGGTTTAATACGGCATACATATATATATATATATATATATATATATATATATATATATATATATATATATATATATATACACATACACATGTTCTGCAGTCTCATAGTTCTACAGATAACAACTATTAAACACTTTCATGACCCTTCATATGTGTAACCATATACATACATGCAGATAATTAAAAAAAAATGTGAGAACGGAAGAAACCGAATGGTTGTGAGAATAAGAAAATGGCTGTGTATGGTCATTATTTAGCATTCCTCTCCTGCGTTCTCTTTCTTTCACACACTTTGAGAGAGGAACATGAATTTTTCATTAGAGGAGGGGCTTTTAACCGGACCAGTGCAAGAGAGTGTATGTTTGTGCACATGTGCATTAGGATGTGAGGAGAATGTATGACTAAATCACTCCTATGGGACGCTGTGGATATACATACACTGGAAATTTGAGCGAATATGAGAGGAAGTGCAAGGCGAGAGTAAATGTGTATGCGTGTTACCTGGTAACCTGAGTTCTCGTGTTGAAGTCCAGTGCTCTCATTGACTGCAGCACCTCCACACAGCCCATATACTGCAGCAAAGACAAATAAGACAAAACCTTCACTTAATGCACTTCCTGTGCTAGACCTCCAACCACAATTCAAAGCACAGAATGCAGTTGAGTGTTGCACAGTTGCCTTGTGTCAAGATTATTGAATTGGCCACACATCTGTAGTGCATGTGGTTAAGAGTGTGTGTGTGTGTGTGTGTGTGCGCATTTTATGAGAACTGATGCTCTAATAACGAAGCACTAATCAAATAAAGCAGTTCTCAATGTAGTTCCTGCCCGTAGACTTTGGATTCATCTGAAAATGCCACACATTAAAGAAAACACAATCCACTAAGCATATTAAATGGACAAAGAATTGAAAATCAAAAGAACTCCAAGCTATGCAAATCTCACCGCCACAATACTAGGATGTTCTGGGCTGTGTCTGAAATCGCCCTCTACACTGACTTTGGTAGCCTCCATGTTTACTTACATATGGAAGGGTTTTTTAAAGGGTTAGTTCAACCAAAAATGAAAATTCTGTCATTAATTACTTCATCTTCGGAACACAAATTAAGATATTTTTGATGAAATCCGATAGCTGTGTGACTCCTCAATAGACAGCAATTTAACCACCACTTTCAAGGTCCAGAAAGGTATTAAAGACATCGTTAAAACAGTCGACATGACTGCAGTGGTTCAACCTTAACTTTATAAAGCGACGAAAATACTTTTTGTGTGCAAAAACAAAACAAAAATAACGACTTTATTCAACAATATCTTCTCTTCTGTGTCATTCTCATACGTTGTTTACGTCCAGAGCTTCCAGGTGTCTTGTCTCAACGCCAGCTCAGTATTGAGCCAGCATTCGGATGTAGAACCTGGAAGCGCTGGACGTAAACAACGAATGAGAATGACAAATTAAGGTTGAACCACTGCAGTCACGTCGACTGTTTTAACAGTGTCTTTAGTACCTTTCTAGACCTTGAAAGTGGTGGTTATATTGCTGTCTATGGACGAGTCATTTAACTCTCAGATCTCATCAAAAATATCTTAATTTGTTTTCCGAAGGTCTTACAGGTGTGGAACAACATGAGGGTGAGTAATTAATGACAGAATTTTCATTTTTGGGTGAACTAACCCTTTAAGAACTTGCAGTGTGAATGTAGCCTATGATATCCTGTACCCCAGATATGGCTCAGGTCTCTTGCTCAGTGTAAGCCTATGAAATTTCTTTGTCCGTTTTATTATCAACCACTTGTGACACTACACCTTTCCTTAAGTTGAGGTAAATATTGTGTCTGTAGCACAAACAGTATGTTATAAATTATGCAAAGCTTAATACTTAAGGTTAGGAGTTTATTCAAGTAAAAGCACCACTAATTAAATCAATGGAAAGAGGGAAAAAAAGGGAAACCCAACCAGAAAAGAAAGCAGGGGTTTGTAAGAGGACAGATAACTAGACGGACAGACCCATACATGCATCTTACCCTGACAGTGTAAGAGACCCCACTGGTGCTGACCACATTGTCCGAGTGCAGCCAACCTCGGGTGGGCTTGTTGACGAAGGAGCCGTGTCGTGTCCACTCATCTCCGCCGAGCTGGCCCCCTTCCACACGGGCCCTCCGCGAGGCCCCGCCCAGCCGGTTCATATCCTGTGGGGGACGAGGAGGAGGAGATGGGGCTGTTAGAGAAAGAAGAGGAAGAGGAGGAGGAAGAGAAGAGCTGGCGGCGGAGGTCCTAGTGTCTTCCGGAGACTCTCCCAAACCTCCCTGACCGCCTGGCATGCTCGCCGGCCTGCTGGAGGCCTTCAGGCCTGGGAGCAGAGTGGAAGACACGCCCAGCCGCAGGGCTCCCATCTTGGGGAAGAAGGAGCAGAGGGTGGTGGGGCTGTTCTCAGCCTGCCGTGGAGACGAAGGAGGGAGGATGGGGGTGAGGGAGGATGAGGAGAGAGAAGGAGGGATGCCAGGAGGCGTAAGAGGAGTGAGAGGAGCAGAAGAAGGGAGGGAAGGATTGGACGCAGTCTCGTCTGTTGAGCTGAAGGAGTCGCTCCTAAAGGGAGTGTATTTGGTTTTGGGGACAAGCTCCATGATGTCTCAGTGTCCACTTAACGTCCTTAAATATCTTTCCACGTTGCTCTATCACAATCGAGAACTTGTCTTCCCTTGTCTTTTATAGTCCTCTTTTTCCCTGCATCCACTGATTTCTTCATCATCGCACCAGATAGATGACAGTGTGCTGACTGTTCAGTCCGGAAAGTATAAAAAAGAGGATGTGAAAAGAGACGAAAAGACAGATGCAAAAAAGTAACGTTTTCTGCTGTTGTCATACACAGAGTGTAGAAGGTTTTGCATCAGATCTCAAGTCTGCATAGAGCTTCTTAGGACACTAGAAATCACTGAATATAGTATGATTGTCATGAAGTTATTGGTATATTTATAAGTGCCTTAGACACAATCCGTCTCGATAGATGTGTGAAAGAGTACTGTTGTGTTTTATATGCACGCAATCGTGTTTATGTGTGTGTTCATTGTCTTTGCATGTGCCGGGCTCCACTCTACAAGCTCTTGTCTGACAGAGTCCCATAAAAAGCCTATTAGCTGCAGCTGAGACTTTGAGAGAGGAGGCTTCCGTCAGACAGACAGATCAATAGAGTGAGAGAGGAAGAGAGCGGGAAGAGATGGATGGAAAATGCTGAAATACTGATCCAGCGAATGTGGATCATTTAATGATGATTCAAACTGCTTCGTTCAGACCGGCACCGATCAACATAATCTCCTTTGTTTGGTTTAAAGGCTTAATTTAGCACAGGTGTTAAAAAAAAAAAAAAAAGTACACCAGAGATCTTCAACAGCGGGTCCGTGACCCCTAGGATGTCCACTAATTACACCGTGATTTAAAACTTATTTTTGTGAAAAAATTCAAATATGCATACAATATTAAGCTAAAGTGCAGTTAAACGTTTCATTTTTCTTTCAACATTAAAATGTATTAAGTTAAATTACAAAGTAGCATTCAAGTTGATTTACTCTGTACCTTAATAATGATGATTTTTATGGGTTTCAAGAATCATCGTATATAAATATATTAATATGATACTATACATGTTATTTTAGGTCAGGTTTAAATTCTGCACTTAATACAGTAAAAGAGGGCCTAAAAAGTTTGATGTGCGCTATCTAGCACCTAGATTACATGAAGTCTGAGTACATGCAGGCTTACTTGTACCGTAAATCTAAATCTGCCACCTCACTTCTTGTCACATGTCTAAGAGCGCTTGGCGCTGACACATACCCATCTTTTCCCGTCACTCCCTCTCCCTCCTCCTCCAGATGATTTTGGGACATCTGTCGCCAAGCCGAGCTCTATCCCTATCTTTCTCCTCCTCTTCCTCTCGTTTTTTCCAGATCACCTCAGGCTGCTCTGCTTTTGCGCCCCCTGCGCTCGTCTCTTTGAGTCTATCCTCCTCTCTATCCTTCCTCTCCTGGAATCCCTCCCTCAGCCTCCACACCGTGTATCCCACAGCGTTCCTCCTCTCCTCCTCCAGCTTCTGCCTCTCCAGCTCTCTCTCCCTCTCCAACACACTCGCTCTCTTCTTCCAGATTATCTCTCTCTCCCCCACGCCCCCTCCCTCGTCTTCTTTCCCGTTCTCCAGGCTGTCCTGCTACTCCTTTATTCCTTAAAAAAAAACACCTGAGCCTCTTTGCAATCTGAAATTAATCACAATAATTCACTGAATCGAAAAACCCAGAAAAAAAACCTACAACAAATTTTATATTACACACAGATAATTAACCCTGATAAACAACAGCTTGTAGAAATATGATTTAGAAAAAGGACAAACTAGACTCGGAAAAACCCTGAAACAGTTAAGTTGAAGTTAAATATGGCTGTATAGAAGACAACATGGGTTCGAGCACCATTTAGAGAACCACTGATTGTTTGGTGTTATCTGTGAAGAAGTTAAAGTGTGACAATCCAGCTGCAAGGGAACTATGATGTTCCTAAAACAAGCACGTTCCAGCACTGTCAGGGTGATGATAATGAGACCCGATTGGCCAAATCTGAAGTACCGCCTCCAGAGATATGCTCATTAGATGCTAACTGGAAAATCAATCAGTCGCTCATTAGCCTAAATGACACCTCAAAATCAGGCAAACAGTCTTGGATGGAGCAGCTCTTTATAGATCTGCTTCCTGAGTGAAAACCTACCCTCTAAACGTCACTTAGCAAAGTCAAACACCGAATTTAACCGCACCAATGCACTTCCCCAGTGTAAAGCACTTTAAAAACCTCTGATAGAGAAGCAACAGTCTTGTAACCTCCAACAGTTCTGAGGAAACAGACCAGGGTAACTCTAAACCTCACAAATGATTAGCATTTATAGACCATTAACAGTTTCTACTGTTGTTATGAACACAAGTTAGTAGCCAAGTCCAGCCGACTTGGGCCAAATCCAGTCTTGTTCTATTTACAATGGTTTTCACTGCATATATTTTACATAAGCAACCACAAAACAATTTGCGCTTCTATTGTCGTGGCTTACTTTGTCCGTTCAGGTGTTTTTTTTTTTTTCTTTTTAGCACCAGTGTATGATCACAAAGAAGCCTCAGGGCTGCAAAAGGAGAGACTGTCTTGCCTCAGATGTGCGTGAACAAATGCGAAACATTTCAAGTTGTTCCAACAGATGTGACTGGCAGTCAAAGACAACGAGACGGTCCTATTATCTCAGCTGGAGTTACACAAGACCAGAAGGACCCAGGGGATTTATGTGCGATGAACTGCACTGCATCTACAAAGAATCACGTTAGCGGTGCTATTGGGCCATTCTTGCAGTGAAATTTCTCAGAGAGCACCTATAAAGAGAACCGCTCGGACACGATTGACAAAGCACAATAAGATATGGGCCTTCGCTGCAAGTTCGTAAACTGTATCACAACGACATGGCACTGAATCAGTACTTTAGCACTGCAGAGTTCACTGTATCCAAACAACGTTGCTCTTTTTTTTTACTGTGCACTTACACAGAAGTGCCCTAGACTTGACTGTATTTCAGAGTTGCTCATCGTGCCATGAACTTTTATTGACGTCAACACAACATGGCACAGAAGTAGCACAGTGTTTAGGAGAACCTGTACAGAGAAGTAGAAATCAAGAAGCAGACTATAAATAAAAACATATAAATAATATCAGTATCAGTTTAACACACAATGGTAACCTAACTTGGGTGTAGCACCTGTCGGTTATAGGAATATGGCAAAATCCCTGTATTGATATGACGATTTGTTTCAGAATCCAGTAAACATGAGTGAACGAGTCGCTGAATTGTATCTAAAGGTTGAGAGGTTCCTGTTCGTCTGAAGTAAACCAGCCACATAGACTATTGTCAATCACAGGTTCCATGTCTTTAAGACATTAAGATTAGCTGTTTTGGATCACATTAATCATAAAGGTAAATCGGATGTTGAATTAGTGCAGTTGAGCTCCAACACAGATGGAAAAACCTGAGTTTAACTACACCATCTTCAATAAACATCATAATTCAATGATATTGATGGTCAGTGAAAAAAGCCAATGTTGGATATGGCAACTCTGATTTAGAGATCGACTGAATGAACAAAAAAAGTTTCAGAGAAAGCACCTTGAACCCTCGTAGGGTCTGAAGGCACGACTCTTTCCCAACACTGGCGAGATTGAACTTAAAGTCCAGTTTAAAGCGTAACTTGGGACACTGCAACACGCTTGCACTGAAGTTACAAAGGACAAAGCGTGAGAACTTAACATGCCAATGAAGCTGTTGCCATGGTAACAGACTGAGGAAAAACCGTGCGAGACAGAGTCATGACAGAACCCAAACAAAAGCCAACAAGTTTCGCCAACACAAAACCTGTCGGCTTTTTCTCCGTCCAATCACGAGAGCTCAAAGCCAGCGAGAATCAATGTTCTGCAGTGAGCGCTGGCACAGGGTGGGAAAGTTCAGCTGCTGCAGCCACCAACACCTTAATGGTGATTGGTTTTGACACCAGAAAGCAGAATGAACCAGACACACATCTGAACATGCACACAGCGCATTTGTGGTGCCATTCAAATGAGGAAATCAAATATTGCTCATAAGTACACACACACTTAAGACAGACTCGTACACACTTCCGGGCTAAAGACAGCAGAACTAGCATACACTAAAAAGTCATCCTGATATCTATGAAATATCTATATATTCAAAAGCACCTTTTTATACACTACAAATAAAGACATCTAAATGTTTTGCATAAAAAACCTGATTTTTTTGTCTGCATAACTCTTAAGTAACACCAAAAACATTGGTTCAATAACAAACAGCACTATGTACATTAGAAATACAAGAGTTTGTAGGCTGCCATCCAAAAAAGTCAAAGTGAAAGAATTTAAGGAGCTTTAAAGAGCTTTTTTTGTCCTCACTCTGAAAGAAAAAGTAATATTTTATCTCCCAAGTCCTTGGATTAAAAAAAGAGAGTGAGAGAGCCACATTTTAGGTAAAACCGAACAACCTTCATGTACAAATCATAACCACGTTAATATTTAAACAGTGCCAGACAATCCTCCTCCTTCTCCTCTTTCTCCCTCACTCGCTTTCTGGCTCAGTCCCCTCCCTGAAAGACAAAAACACGCTCTTTTCTCTTATCCGTTTCTTCGGTTCTCTTCAAAATCACAAAGTCACGCCGGTTCCCTCGTTCAGCACGAGTCGCGTCCAGCCTCACTTCTGTGGAACGCCGTGATGAATGGCACAGCGGTCTTCTTTTGTCCTCTCCTTCCCCCACAGTCTCTCATCCTCTCCTCTCTCCACCTCCGTCTGTGTGTGAGGAGCGATGCAGCCGACTGTCCTCTATTCTCCTCTCCTCCCTGTCTGGTCTATCGCTCTCACTCTCTCTCTCACTGATGCTAGCGCTGATTCCCTTTGCCCCCTCCCTCCCTTCCTCTCTCGCTCTCTTCTTGCAGCATCAGTCATTTATGCATTTATGAGAGTGTACATGCATGCACAAGCAGCCGAGCACCTCTCTCTCTAATGCACACAATTATGATGGGGGCTGAGAGAGAGAGAGAGAGAGAGAGAGCGCATCCATGGATGGAAGGATAAAGCGGATGAGGAGCATGAAGTCTGCCCTCAACGCTCCTCCCATGGTAACTTAAGATCAAGCGAGTTAATGACTACTTAATGATATTCCATAACCTTCCACACAATTTTTTTCTGTCTTGCTGACACTTTATCACCAAAATAAAAATTCTGTCATTATTTACTCACCCTCATGTCGTTGCAAACTTGTATGGCTATCTTTCTTCTGTCGACACATAGAAAAAATATATTTTGAAGAATTGTTTTTTGTCCATACAATGAAAGTCAATGAGGTCCAAAACAAAACAACATTGGTCCCCTTTGACTTTCATTGTGTGCAAAACAAAAACACTGATACATTTTCCAAAATTCATTTGTAATGACATGGGGGTGAGTAAATGATGACAGAATTTCAATTTTTGGATGAGCCAACTTCAATCACATCAATAAACCAATGCAAAAACAAAATGCAGGTCATCTGGTGCATCCTCAAGGTTATCTTAGCATTCGTGTTTACACGTTCAGACCAACCAGGCAATAAGCGTCTAATCGAAGTGTGTAAATAACTAGAGTGTTGTTTTGTTATTCATTCAGTCGAGTGACCTGAATTCAGGGTTATGGGGAAGAGTCAGCTGAACTACAAATCCCAGAGTGCACTTTGTTCGTTTTCTTGCTTTCTAAGGACACAGGGGACTGTGAATGCTGCAAAGGTGCATCGATTCATTTTTTTCTGCTGCTTCTTCCCTGTCACTTCACTGTGCTGAAATGTCCATCAGAAACATCTGGAGGGAGGGAATATTCGAGCCTAAACACGGTTGCATCATGGTCCTTGGCTCCAGGGCATGGGCATGTCTGGCGAGCACACACACTCAGAGCAGACAGGCGGAGGGGGAGGGAGAGAGAGAACGAGAGAGTATGCAAAACACACATATAGGAAAGGAGACACAGCTAGACAATCACAAGAAATGAATTAATGCAGACAACAGGGTAAACAAACATGATCATTTCAAAAAGACAACAGATTCAATTACACACTTTTAAATTTGAAGACAACAAACATGACAGGGCTCAATAATAAGGCTGATGGAAGTGTTATGGGCCAACTGACAGAACTGTCTCTTGTCCTCTCAAGCTAATACATCTTATGTTTATTGGTGATGTGCATGATTTATGCTTTGAAAACTGTTCTTGTGATATTAACCTAGCAGATATTAACCGATTAACAGATTTTTTTTTTTTTCCCCTACTATGGTAGTCAATTACAAACATTCTTCCAAATATCTTCCATTGTGTACAGCAGAACAAAGAAATTTATACAGGTTTGGAACAACTTGAGGGTGAGTAAATGATGACAAAATTTTCATTTTGGGATGAACTATCCCTTTAGGCATGTACAATATTTCAATACTATATCAGTTATCAGCCAATATTACAAATTATTTCTTTATAGGTATCAATATTGGGTTTTTTTTGTTCACCCAAAAATGAAAAATCAATTACTCACCCTCATGTTTTTCCAAATCCATAAGAGTTCCGTTCATCTTCAGAACACAAATGAAGAGAGATTTCTGTCCCTCCATTGACAGCTATGCAACTACCATTTTGCTGCTTCAAAACGTTTATAAAGAGATCGTAAAACTAATCCATACAAGAGACTCGACCGCTTTATATAATGAACAGGTTGAATTTAGGCTTTAATTCACATATAAATATTGATCAGCGAACATAAACAGAAGCTCAGCCGAACCTGCTTGATGTGCGAGAACAAACCTCATTGGCTCTTGCGGAAGCTCAAACATGCTGCGTAACACACAAGAATGAACCTCATTGGTTCTCACATGTCAAGCAATGATGCTTGAGCTTCCGTTTACCACAACTGATGCGTGCGTAGAAGAATTTTAATGATGATAAATCTGTTCATCATATAAAACGATTGTGTCTTCAGAAAATTTGGACAAAACCACTCAATTCATATGAATTAGATTTACAATCTCTTTATGAACTTTTTGAAGAGTCAAAGTGGTAGTTGCGTAGCTGCTATGGAGGGAGAGAAAGCTCTCAGATTTAATTCAAAATATCTTTAATTTTGTTCTGAAGATGAACGAAAGTCTTGCGAGATTAGAACCACATGAGGGTAAGTAAATAGCTAATGATAATATTTTTGGTGAACTAACCCTTTAAAAGTAATTTAGTTTACCTTTGTCATCATCTAAACTTTCATTGTATGACAGTCAAACTTTGCATTTAGTCCAAGAATCTCGTGTGTTTTGAACCGTGGTGTCTGGTCCGTATGGATTAGCGATCCCTATACTTGACATTACACATCCCGCGATGTGACTATCGCGGATTCGCACGTCACAATTTCGATGCTAAAATGATATATCGTGCAGCCCTACTGTTCATTATAATGCCGTGATGACTAAATAAATAAATAATATATATATATATATATATATATATATATATATATATATATATATATATATATATATATATATATATATATAAACTTGTAGTGGTTTCAGCAAGAAAAAAAATCTTATTGTTGAGCCTTGTAAGAGCTGCAAATTTTAAATTGGAGATAAACAAGAACCACAATAAACACAATGTGCAATATCAAGATTTTTGATTCATATGCAAGCATCCAAAAATAAAAAAATTAAAAGATCTATCCCAAAAGGAACCCAAGAGGAACCCACAGCAGATAAGAAATACAATAAATCCATGCTTGAGGAACAAACAAACTCCCGCTTTACTTTACAATTCTGGTGCCATGACCCAAGATCTCTAACACATTCAGATGAAATGAAAAAGCAAACCCACACCTCAGAAAGAATAAGTAGGAAAAGAATAGGCGAGTACACTTGTGGGAAAGTGAAGATCCAGACACCCATCCCATCACCTGATGCATGTTGGGAGTGCATCCCTTGGCATAGAGGCTGATGATTCTCATTATGACAACATGAAGGGGTTTCACCTCCTAGAGACCCACACACTTTCGAACGTCTCAGAACGGAAGGACAGGAAGTGAGCTAACACAGAGCAATGCAGAGCCAGGCATTATGGTAAATCTAATGACCTACATTTTCAACTCCCTGCAGAAACATAATGTTGAGTATAAAGCACAGTGCGCGTGCATGTGCGGAATGCAGTAAAAGATATTCATAGACGGCACTAGATGTTCTCTTCTGACCCGGCTCACTGTACTAAAACTGTTAAACTAACTTTTGTTGCCATGTAACTGCAAAGAACAGACTCATAGATTAAAATAACCAAAGCCTATTTTAACTCTTAATTCAATAACTGACTACATACACAGCAAAGTGCAGCATTATTCAGCACGAGGCTTGTAATACAACTAGTTAATCAAAATACACACCCAACAAATAAATGTAATTTCACCAAAATGTCTGATGACAAAAAACTCCAAAAAACCAATTATAAAGGGTGTAATTCCTGTCATTTGGGTCTCTGACTGAGTCATAGCATACAGCAAGGTTTATAAGTTAACCAACTGGCTTCAACACGAACTCAGAAGTGGACGAAATGTGTCAGGTCAGGTTTTTTGGTAATGTATGACCAGCCTCCATGCCTCAGGATATTACATGTAGGTGTGTTTGGGAACGCTTACCACATACTCCATCGGAAAACACTCTTTTGTGTGTCACTTTTCCTAGAAAGTGCATGTAAACGTATATTAGCATGTTCACACGAAATCACATGACACATCAGCAAAGCCACCAATCACAGCAAGCCTTTGATTAGCCTGCGGGCCATAATCATACAAAAGAACAAAAGGAAGGCTTAATTGGCATAAAAACATTCAGTTGTGTAAGGTACACTACCAGTCAAAAGTTTGGACACGGTAAGATTTTTAATGTTTTAAAAAGAAGTTTCGTCTGCTCAACAAGGCTGCATTTATTTAATTAAAAATACAGTAAAAACAGTAATATTGTGAAATATTATTACAATTTAAAATAACTGTTCTATTTGAAAATATTTTAAAATGTAATTTATTCTTGTGTTGGCAAAGCTGAATTTTCAGCATCATTACTCCAGTCTTCAGTGTCACATAATCCTTCAGAAATCATTCTAATATGATGATTTGATGCTCAAGAAACATTTATTGTGTACAATTGTACAAAATATTTGTGTACAATATTTTTTTTCAGGATTCTTTGATGAATAGAAAGTTCAAAAGAACAGCATTTATCTGAAATACAAAGCTATTGTAACATTATACACTACCGTTCAAAAGTTTGGGATCAGTAAGAATTTTTATTTTTATTTTTTTGAAAAGAAATTAAAGAAATTAATTATTTTTTTCAGCAAGGCTGCATTAAATCGATCAAAAGTGACAGTAAAGACATTTATAATGTTACAAAAGATTATATTTCAGATAAATGCTGTTCTTTTGAAGTTTCTATTCATCAAAGAATCCTAAAAAAGAAATATTGTACACAAATATTTTGTACAATTGTACACAATAAATGTTTCTTTAGCATCAAATCATCATATTAGAATGATTTCTGAAGGATCATGTGACACTGAAGACTGGAGTAATGATCCTGAAAATTCAGCTTTCCAAACACAAGAATAAATTACATTTTAAAATATATTCAAACAGAAAAGAGTTATTTTAAATTGTAATAATATTTCACAATATCACTGTATTTTCAATTAAATAAATGCAGCCTTGGTGAGCAGACGAAACTTCTTTTTAAAACATTAAAAATCTTACCGTGTCCAATCTTTTGACTGGTAGTGTATGTGTTTCTGCATGATTCAACCCAGGATTATGAAAAAGACATTCTTAATTAGTCCCTCTTCTTCGTAGCACCTGGGAGAAAAACAATCACATGGCAGTAAACCCAATTCATTTGAGCCAATTCACAAGTACATCTGGCTACAACTGATATTGTTTGATTGTGCACGCATGCATGTGCGTTCAAGATTAAAATATACCCCAAAAAAGAGAAAGGCACATTAAAGAATGTCTGCGGTCATGCTCAGACAAACCATGGAATGAAAGGAATGACCAGGCAGGACGGGTAATGGGCATGTATGCTGTAGCTTGCTTATGTCTCCAACATACGCAGATTGAATCGGTGACAGAACACACATGTTCCAGCCTGCTGGGAGTTGGTCAGAGCAGGTAACATTCTTAAAGCAGCAACCCAGAATAGAATTGTTCCTGCTTTCAGTAACCAATAGCAACTCTTCTAGAAGACTTTGTGTTACTTTGGTAACAATGCACTCTTTGCTTATGAATGATACTGCTCTGCAGAGTGCACAGATCTCAAAAAGCATTGTGGGCGCACTTCGAACCCACATTCACACTCTAGCAGATTAAAGATGTGGGCAGAGGATGAAAGGCAGCAGACTCATATGACCACAATAATTTAAAGTTCTTAATTAGTGTACAGAAAATTTATATAAAAAATACTGGATTGGTACTTTATCTTTTTTTTATTATTATTATACTCTGCACACTACTGTAATCACAGCAGGATTAGTATCACAGAGACTTCTGGTTAATGTCTAGTTTGGTTCATATTGCTACTTATTCTAGAAAACAGCAACTTAGACTGACTAATATGAAAAGTGTCCGATCAAGGTTTTTTTGTTTGTTTGTTTGTTTGTTTTACGTTTACACTGTTCCTAACCAGGTGTGATGTGACAAGTTTCCAGTAACCAATTATCATTATCAAAAACATAATGAAAACTAAAACAAAAACTGAGTGAATGCAAAGTTAACTGAAAACAAAAATGAATTGGAAAAACTGAAGCCAAAAATACATTTTCTTGACTAAGTAGAATATAAATAGCCACAAATTAATTTTTGAAACGCAAACTATTTGTAAAGGTTTCAAATTTCATAACTTGCTTTCAATAAAGCTGCATGGAAGATACATTTATTTGTCTAAAAATGAACTAATGCGTCACTTACTGACAACAGTAATTCATAACAGCAAGCTTATAATAATGATTTATAATTTGAGACGTTGGGTCAGATTTCAGTTTTCAAAAAACAATGGAAGACAGTTACCGGCTCAAAAGACATTATTTACAGATATTTGTCTATTATTTTTAGGTTTTGTCTTTTCTTTTGAAAGGGGGTGAGTTTTGACGTGATTAGTGATATTTGCTCTGAAAAATCATGTCTTGACATGTACACCACAAACAAACATATTTATCTGTGCAGAAGAGCCCAACTCACAAAAATCACAAAAACAATGTTTCTCCGCAAGAAACTTGTAGTTTAAAGTGTTAGTTCACCCAAAAATGAAAATTATGTAATTAACTGCTCACCCTCATGTCTTTCTACACCCGTAAGACCTTCGTTCATCTTCAGAACACAAATTAAGATATTTTTGATGAAATCCGATGGCTCAGTGAGGCCTCCGTTGCCAGCAATGTCACTGAAACTCTCAAGATCCAGAAAGGTACTAAAGACATATTTAAAACAGTTCATGTGACTACAGTGGTTCAACCTTAATATTATAAAGCAATGAGAATACTTTTTGTGCGCCAAAAAAATAAATAAATAAATAAATAACGACTTTTCAACAATATCTAGTGATGGCTGATTTCAAAAACTGCTTCGAAGCTTTACGAATCTTTTGTTACAAATCAGTGGTAACATGAGGGTGAGTAAATGATGACAAAATTTTAATTCTTGGGTGAGCTATCCCTTTAATGCCTCAATCACTAGAGAGCCAAATCTTTTCATAATGCAGCTTTAAACATAAAAAAGACTAGCAATAACAATATAGCCCTGAGAAATTTAATGATGCTACATCAACTGCATCAATCAAAATAAACTGAAAAACACACAAAAAAACGAACCAAAACTTAGCTATTTCAAAAGGACAAACTAAAACTAAAAATAAAACAGAAATTCTAAATTTAAAACTATAATAACACTGCAGTGACAAGCAACTTGTCTTCCCAGTCCCAGTGGTACACAGTTCTGCATTAGCCCGAGGTGGACTGTTGATATTAGGAGAAGGTGTGCGTGTTTGCACTTCTTTTTCTGGGAGTGGACAGAGGCTCAACATAGCCTGAGTTTTTTCTGCGCAGTCCATAATAACAGGGTTGACCGTAGGACTGAGCTGAACTACACTGAAGTGCAGTGTTTCAGACTTGGCAGCCCATACATATCCCTGAAACCACATGTCTTAGTCATAAAAGATTAGATAAAGGCCTGGAGATGTAAGTAATGCCACTTTCTGTCTGACTCACAGCTGTTTACATATACAGACAGAACCTGAGTCCTCTGACCAAGGTGTGACCTCTGCGGGATCATGGGAACAGGGGGAATCTCGTGCAAATCATGACAGCAGGAGAAAAAGA
Source organism: Hypophthalmichthys molitrix (assembly GCA_037950675.1). Taxonomy (NCBI): domain Eukaryota; kingdom Metazoa; phylum Chordata; class Actinopteri; order Cypriniformes; family Xenocyprididae; genus Hypophthalmichthys; species Hypophthalmichthys molitrix. The sequence continues at coordinate 26,448,274 of CM075507.1, read as the reverse complement.
AAAAAAAACTAAAAAACAGCAGGTTTTCAAGTGAAGCAGGAAAACAACATAAAAGGCCCCAGAGAACTTTTACATGTGGTTTCATGTTGGTCTTATGATACCTTTGATTCTCTCAGGCATGTATACGAAAAGCCCATCTTTCACATACACACACACAAAAACACACACATGTTCTGTGCACTGCAAAGACAGCAAAAGTTATGTGAAATACTACTCTAAAAGCATACCAGAACTATTAGCAATCCCAGAAAACACACAATAGCTCCCTGTTTCTCGCTGTCACACACTGACACGATTACCAAGATAAATACTGTACATTTATCATCAATCTGTCATTGCATTGGCTTTTCTGAGTGGACATTAGATTAGCTTTCACTCAGGCTTCTAGACTACAAAAGTGTGAGCCATCTATTTTAGGTCTCTCTCACTTCTTCTCCCTTTTCCAAGTACTACACAGAGCTGCCGTTTCCTCGAACACCAACTTCCAGTCTCTCTTGCAACAGAAAATAGATCTCAAATTCTAAAGAAATTAACAACAACTCGCTGTTCCATTTAGCTAATCTTAAAGAGTACATATAAACTGCTTGGTCACAATGCATCTCTTGTTCTTTTTGCAGTCTTCCTTAAAGAAACCGCTGTGATCAAACGAAGCAACAAAACAGGGTTTCCTGATATACTATGGAGCCCGTAAGTGACATTTGCAAAAAACAAAAAGATAATTTCATGTATTTCACAAGAAACATTTGTATGTGAACAGGAAAACTAGATGTATCAGAAACGGTAATACATGCAAACTTTTCATTCATATTACTGATTGTAAAAACTAACTGCTGATTATCAGCCAGTTTTTTTTTACCTTAGTTATCCTCTAAATTCATCAGTTCACCTCTACTATGTACACTACTTGTGCAAAAGTTTGGGTCGGCAAGAAGTCTCTTATGCTCACCAATTTGACTGCATTTATTAAAATACAGTAAAAACAGTAATATTGTGAAATAAATATTATAATTTTAAACAACTGTATGTACAACTGTAAATGTAATTTATTCCTGTGATGGCAAAGCTGAATTTTCAGCATTACTCCAGTCTTCAATGTCACATGATCCTTCAGAAATCATTCTATGCCAATTTGCTCCTCAAGAAACATTTCATATTATTATCAATAGCTATGTTTCCATCCACCAATTTTTATGCACATTTTGGGATACTGCATCAAAAACTGCTGGATGGAAATGCCAAGATGATAAGAAACCGAAATAATTACCGGATAAATTCCTCAATCAAAAAAATCATGTGACTTTGTGCGATGGGACGGCAGTACTGTACTAACCAGTAGAAAAATCATGTTGCAAAGCATGTGAAATGCTGTTTTGGTCATTCAGAAGTCTGTCGTCAATGTGGTTTGGTATAATTCCTCCCAGAACTGTCTTACATGACTTCCCAAACAGCAGCATCCGCCTCTGAAAGCAAGATAACACGTTTTTTGCTTTTCGTTAATTTATTATATGAAAATTATTATATGCAGTGGCTTCTCCTACAGATATTTAGCACCAGTTTATCAGGAAGTGACGATTTTGTTCTCTTTGACTCACTGGATGGAAACGGTGCTTTATTCGCAAATGTTTTATGTGATATTGCAATTTTGTTAAATTCAAAACTTTGGATGGAAACATAGCTAATGTTGAAAACAGTTGTGCTGATTAATATTTTTTTGTGGAAACCTGATATTTTTAGGATTCTTTGAGTAATAGAAAGCTCAAAAGAACCGATTTATTTGAAACAGAAATCTTTTGTAACACTGTAAATGTCACTTGTGTCCTTTGCTTAATAAAAGTATTTCTTTCTTTCTTTTAAAAAAATCTTACTGACCCCAAACATTTGAATAATGGTGTATTTGTAGTTTTCCCATGCACATATGAAAGTTTTGATTCGGACGTGCGCAAAAGTCTCAGGCTTCCTCTCTGCCACACATTTCGCCTTTCATTAAAATGTGTGCAAATCCTGAGTGACCAATACAACATCTTGTGTACACAGTTTAGGAAAGCTTAAAAGAATAAGTACACCAAAGTATGTTTTAATAATGTGCGACATTACAAGCAGAAAAATGTGGCACTACAATAGAACAAATGTGGGATTGACCTTAGACCAACCACATGCTAAAACGAGCAACAAAATACTCTGTATTGACTGATTTTGCAAAGTAGGTCAAAGTCTCCAACATTTTAACTCATAATCATCCCTGGATCACTGTCAAAATCTCAACTAGGGAAAACATTTGCAAGCTCACATTTCCAAATGCCTAGGCGTCAGGGACACAAGTGCAGGATTTGAGAAACAGCTTGTGTGTCTCTCGCAGTCGGTATGCCACGTGTGGGTTTACTCAGAGTAAGACCATTTGGACAAAAGGCCGTAGCATCCTTGGGGGTAAAAAGTTTACAGAAACCACAAACAGCTCATCAGGACTGAGCAGGATATGTGCGATATTAGAGAAGGTTTCACCACAGGAAGAGGTCAGAGGTCACGTAACACTCCTCACACACCCAAACTTTTAGAGTGAATTTTAAAGGGATAGTTCACATAAAAATGAACATCGTCATCATTTATTCACCCTCATGTCGTTCTGAGCTGGTATTATTTTCTTTCTTTCATTAAATGTTTGAGAGCTGTGCCAGATGGGAAGATTATCAGCAAATTGTAGGGCTTCAGAAGATGTATAATATGGCATTTATGAATAATTATCCACAATAAAGGGCTGGAATTACATTGGGGTGTGCAAACGATGACAAATATGTAATTTTTAGGTAAAATATTCTCAGGGATGCTAACGATTAATTGACGATCAATTAATTGTCGATAATTAAATTGATAAAACTTATTGATGGCCGACTAAGCAAGGTCATCATTACAGTGTGTAGTTCTGAGGTGAGTGTAGCTCACACGCAAAACACATGCAGCAGACAAACGTTCTCGCGGTACTTTGATGCAGTCTGTGCAGAGCAGTTTCAAGTCGAACACACCTAATGTCTTCAAGCCATGCAATGGATTAGGTAGGCTAGCTGTTTATTTTGAAACATAATTAACCAATGGTCCAAAAAACCCTCCAAACAAGTGATTATACTGAACATAGGAACTACTTATGTAAATGTTACAATAAAAGTCCATAGAATAAACAACAAGTAATAAGATCCTGGAGGATGAGTGATCTTCCAGTGCTGTTTCAGCTGCACGCTCCTATTCTATGGCACATGGTAAATCAAAACCTGTCAATCTGAGCAATCAAACCAATCCAAGCACGCTCCAGTTGTAAAACAGTGTCCAATTGGTCTCTACACATCGTCCCTACCCACTATATCCATCCACCATACCCGAGATCCAGTTTCCATTAGTTGAACTTTCAAATGACGGCGGAATAAACTGTCATGATCGTGATGCTATCAGATCCAGGAAGTCCTAAAGGTTTAGCCAAGCAGCATGTCATGTCATTCCATGATCTACGCATTGTCTTATGTTGTGTTTGGACTCATTCGAGACTACCTGCTGTAAATAAAGATATTTAATCTGTTATGGTTTATATTGTTTGGTGAAGTTACAAACAAAAAAAGTGGTACAAAATGTGTACAGCGGCATTTTTTCATACAAATACTTGGTATATTTTGGTCTCTAACTGAAACAAATATGCTTGTTGTAATCTGCTACTTGAGACCTTTCAGCGATATATGACCCAAGTTTATCTGTTATGTACATTTTCATGTACAGCAGTTATTTTAGCAGTTATTCACACTATGAAAATAGAGCACATTTAATATGTGTTAAAAGTGATGGTCATATTCCCTATATCTAAGATTTAAAACGACACCTTTTTTTTGTGTTGGTTAAGCAAGTGGTTGTTAAGTAATGTGATACCTTAGTAGCTAGCGCCCCCGCTTCGACTTTAAGATGTTGGTTTTGATTTTTTTTTTTTTTTTTTTTTTGAAGAAATTGATCGTTAATATAAAAAATGATCAATTATGGGAATTTATGTAAACTGACATCCCTGCAAGGAATTTAGAGGCCTACCATGTAAGATGAGATACAGTTGGTTTCCACTTTCTGGAGTGAAATTTCACAGTTTGTGAATTTTAGCAAAAACCTGACAATATTGTCACTACCGCCACAACAAAACATGTCATATAAGAGACAGGATGTTAACACGAGGAGATGAGGTGGTCTGTAAAGTGACAGGCAAATGTATTTGCCAGACATGAAGAGAGACAGACAGACTGGAAAGAACCTTTGTCTATTTTACTACCTACTTGTGGATCATAAAGAGCCAGATAACTCTGTTATAAACAAAGAATGTGGTTGTATTGTGTCAGTAGATGAGTGGGTTACATATTTTTATGCAAATGGAATATTTAGAATATTTTCATAAAAAAAAAAAAAAATAGAATATGGAATCAAAAATGCTGAATGAAAACAAGAAATTAAATTGTATATACACTACCGTTTGGAAACGGTAAGATTTTTGATGTATTAAAAATACAGTAAAAACAGTCATATTGTGAAATATTATTACAATTTAAAATAACTCTTTTCTGTTTGAATATATTTTATAAAGCAATTTATTCCTGTGATCAAAGCTGAATTTTCAGCATCATTACTCCAGTCTTCAGTGTCACATGATCCTTCAGAAATCATTCTAATATGATGATCTGCTGCTCAAGAAACATTTATTGTGTACAATTGTACAAAATATTTGTGTACAATATTTTTTTTTCAGGATTCTTTGATGAATAGAAAGTTCAAAAGAACAGCATTTATTTGAAATATAATCTTTTGTAACATTATAAATGTCTTTACTGTCACTTTTGATCGATTTAATGCATCCTTGCTGAATAAAAGTATTAATTTCTTTAATTTCTTTTCAAAATAATAAAAATAAAAATTCTTATTGACCCCAAACTTTTGAATGGTAGTGTATAATGTTACAAAAGCTTTGTATTTCAGATAAATGCTGTTATGATAATAATCATAAATGTTTTTTGCAGCAAATCATCATATTAGAATGATTTCTGAAGGATCATGTGACACTAAAGACTGGAGTAATGATGCTGAAAATTCAGCTTTGCTATCACAGGAATAAATTACTTTATAAAATATATTTAAACAGAAAACAGTTATTTTAAATTGTAATAATATTTCACAATATTACTGTTTTTACTGTATTTTTAATTAAATAAATGCAGCCATGGTGAGCAGACGAAACTTCCTTTAAAAACATTAAAAATCTTACCGATTCCAAACTTTTGACTGGTAGTGTGTGTGTGTGTATATATATAAAACTTACATGCTTACTTGAGGTGGATTCTGTCCATTAAGTCTGTCAATAAACTACATTAAAAGCATATTTACTGAATAAATTCCTAGATGTGCATCAGAAAAGTATGAGACTCATTTAACAACCAATTTAAAGATCAGCCAATATCAATATCGGATTTTAATTGTACATGCTCATTTTCATTTTTATACTTAGATAACCTTTGCCGTCATCTAATGCTCACTTAAAGTTCATCTTTAAAAAGACACTAATAATCAATTAAGAACACTGGTAAATATAATCTTTAGCAGATATCAAGATTAATATCAATTTTACACATTGTACATTATAGCCTAAATTTACTTGTATCCCTGATTTTAGATTTTATTTTTTTAGCATTTTTAATTTACTTAAACAAAAAAGTATATCACTGTAATATCTGCCATTTATGGGTTACCAGCCATTATGTAAAAATTATTATTGGCCAGAATTTTAGCATAAATTAAGTTTACAACTTGGATGGAAACTTAGCTAGCCAGTGCGTGTGTGTGTGATGAAGCGTTGAAGACAACAGAAAACATGGTCAGAATTGAACAGGAAATGCCCCCGCCTCACAACCAATCAAGTGGTGTGAAAGAGAGGAAGAGAAAAAAACAAAAGACAATTCACACTGCTTGACATTTCAACTACACACCGCACATACAGCATTATCGCGGTCTATCATCCATGTGGCTTTAGAACCGGACCGTGTTCCTCTATGCGTAGCTGAACTACTTGCTTTGTTGCAAACCAAACCAACATCCTGTTGACTCTAGAGTTGACCACCTACACATCACTGCTGCCTTAGTTGTTCTAGATCTGGCCAAAGTTCTCACTAACCATCTGCACAAAGGTATCTTCATAAAGAAACCTTCAGGATCACAACACAGAAGCCTTATGACAGGAGACGGAGGGCAGGCTGGGACAAAGCCACCGCCTTTAGCAGTCACTAAAAGTGGTGAATACTCCTTCAGATATGCCACAGCTGAATCTGAAACCCATGGAAAAACCCATTTGACATCCTGCCCAGGGTAAAGGACTAGAACGACAGCACAAGTTTAAGCGGTCGACTTGACCAGACAAACTATATTTCTCTGTTGACTAGCAAACATATGCGTCATCTGGGCCATTGAAAACATAAACTACTCTCTGATAGCACAGGAACATGGTATCCTGTCGAGTGCTCCTCAGAGAATAGATGGGAAGTTTGGGACAGTAGCTCAAAGTGCCGTATTTCTAAACTTGATATAAATTAGAGGAAGTCAGACAGTGGAAAACATCAATAACATCACCAAAAACCAAACACGCATTGGGCCTTAGTTATGAAACACAAACAGAATGAATTGTTCATAAATACATTCTTACATAAAATGTCCCATTTAATCTGGCCTGCTCTCACTGGGCAAACATCATCCAATAAGTAATTATTTATTTCATAAGCAAATTTCTAATGTGTTTGGCTCAATCTTTTGGAAGACTACCAACTGAAGTTCACAAATTTAGAAACAGGAAGAAGTTTATCGGAGGCCTCAAAAGAGAAAATATAAGTGTACTCTGTTTTGACAGATCGGTTCTGAGACAGATCGATACGCCTCAGAAACAAAAATGGCTCTTTTCTGAGCAGAGAGTTTTTCATCTGAGATTGAGCAGGTGTGTGTCACTGTGATATCTCAAGAGTCAATTTAGCAGTAATAATATTCACTGGCGGCCTGTTCCTCCTGATTCTAATCAGGTGGAATTGTGAGCTATCTAGTGCTTCCTTCACCAGTTAGTGTCATCTGCAGGCAACCTGATAACTACTTGGAAGAAAAGAGAAAAAGAGAGAGTTGCTATAAAGCAAGCCTGTCAGTTCATCATAAATCCTCATTGGCTCTGTCATGACACCACCGTCATTCACCCTGCTACAGATATCATGATCTAAGAAGGGGTAAACAAAATCAACTGGTTCTGATTTTGAAGAAATTTACCATCTGACTACTAAGTTCATAATAACGATCAGAAATGTAGCTTCTCTCACTGAAGCCCAAAACAGACTGTAAAAAGTAATATACAGTCTCAAAGAACTCTTCCTAACTTATGCACGTGAAGCAGAATATGATGGAATTGGGCCAGCTGGCCTGTCTATACTCATTTAAGATGAAATAGAGGCAGTCAAGACTCAAATACAATTTCATCAGTGACAAAACTACTGACTCAGTTTCCTGAGACTGACATCACAGCCATTGTTTCATAAATGACTGCACAATCTAGATCCCATGTACAGTTTTCAGTCTTATTTCACAGTCAGACATCCGAATCTGATAGGAATACACAGTATCGTCCCTTGTGTTGGACTGAATCATTATTCAGTTGCTCCAAATGTCTGCGACAGCTGCTCATGCAGCAGATAAGAGCTCATGCTGGTGTAGGATTCGCAGCTGGTGAGATCAGTCCATGATAAACGGCCTTAATGTTCAGGACAACTGCTTTTCACAACAAGAGATTATTTATATGTGTGTCACTGTGACAATACAACCTAACAGAGGTAGACAGGTTTCATCTTAGATATTCACTTTTCTTCTTTTTATAATGATGCCATTTGCTGGTCAATACATTGTTTAGCTTAGGAAACTTGTTAATGCATCGCTTTTCTTAGGTAAAATGACCCTTTACTTAACTTGTAATTATTTTTAAGAAATGTGTAGCATTTTACTTAACAATTAGACAGTCTAAAAGTCGTAAAAACTTTGGTGTTAAAATAAAAAAAAAAATATTATTATTATTGTTGTTGTTGGATACTGAATACCAGAGTAATCTAAGTCACAAAAAACAATATCGGTCGATTTTTAAAACATAATACGCATAAAAGACTAAATTAAGTAGTTAAAAGTATTTTGTTTCAAGTAAGGATACAACTTAGCCTACTCTGTCTTGAAAGAAATTACAACGAATCTCGATTATTGAAAAGCTCTCATGTGGTCTTACAGTAAGCACATTGAGTAATAACGAGATAAAAAAATGTCCTTAATGACAAAAAATGTCAGTACAGACTATAGAACGGGCGATGTTTAAAATAAAAAGACAGCTAAAACAAAAGTAAAGCGTCAAGTCTGACTCAAACCCTACGCCGTAACAAGTTGAAACTGCTTGATTTCACCAGACACAAGCATTCGAGCACGTTTCCTTATGGAGCAGTATGGATTCCTGTCCAGTAAAATACAGTCATGACTGTGGTCAACTTTTGCCTGAACTTACCCGCTCGCTTCCTCTCGGCCCCTCGATTCCGGTCCTGCTCTCCTAAGCACTTTTCAGATTAACTCCTAAAAATATCACATTTGAGGAACAAAGTCAGTCCAGATACGGGACAGGAACTGGTCTCGCCAGGCTCGTTTACACGTCGAAGTACGAATAATGTCATGAAACTTTTCTTTTCGGCTCTGCCTTCCCTTCCTCACCCAGTCTACCCCCCTTTTCCACGGTCCAAAAAAAGTCGCACTTCCGCGATCTGATGGCTGCTTGTATCATGTGGTTTGTCGTCCACGAGAGCGCCCGCACCTGGTTCTCTCAGCGCGCGCCCTTGACCTGTTTTCTACATTCAGAGACGACAATTCACACAAAATTTCCTTAAACAGGGATATGAACTCATTCATGGACTCACTGACAAGGAAACTACTTGTAATTAAATTACGTACATAAAACAAAAACGTACAGTCTATAATAGGCTACTGTTTTATTCATAGCTAACAAAACACGAAGCAGCGTAAACAACAGTTTAAATGTCTCTCCTTCTGTTTTATTAAAAAGAAAATAGTCCTCGTTCTCATGTCAATGAGCAAGCTCATGTATTTTTTATAGTAGTCTATTGTTTAAGCAAAAATGAAAGTTATATTATTATTCAGTCACGTCTTTCCGTCAAAAAGGATAAAATGTAAAACAAAATAATAATAACCTATAAAATTGGTCCATAGGGCTCATACGCACTCAAACAGCGTTTGAGTGAGGGCATTTCATTGGTTTAATGTACTGAAGGGATGGGCATAGTGTGTACTGTGAACAATATTTGCAGCAGCACTTTTTTTTTTTTTTTTTTTTGAGAACTGAAACTGAATAAACTAGGTCAGGGGTCTTCAGCAGGGTATGCAGCATTGTTTTCGCCCAAATTAATTTTACGGACTGAATGAATTTGTTTGTTTGTTTATTAAATAAATAAATAAATATGCGTTAAATTAAAAAAAAAAAACAATATTAAATCAATTTGGACAACGTAGGCATGCCTAGCAGTTGACAAATAAATAAAAAAAAAATACATTTATGGATTTTCCAGACACTTTTATCCATAGCAACTTGCAAGAGAGGAACAAAGTAATTAGTCAAGGAGCCAAAAATATTCGTAATATACAATGCCAGGTTTAGGCTACTTGAGAAGAGGTTTTTTTTTTTTTTTTTAATACAAAATTTCTAGATCTAATCTTTTGCTAGTTGTTAGGCTAGGAACTAGAAGGGTTAGTTCACCCAAAAATGAAAATAATGTCATTTATTACTCACCCTCATGTCGTTCCACACCCGTAAGACCTTCGTTAATCTTCGGAACACAAATTAAGATATTTTTGTTGAACTCAGTGAGGCCTCCATAGCCAGCAATGACATTTCCTCTCTCAAGATCCATTAATGTACTAAAAACATATTTAAATCAGTTCATGTGAGTACAGTGGTTCAATATTAATATTATAAAGCGACGAGAATATTAATATTCACTGCTGAAATCACGTGACTTTGGCGCTCCGATCCGCTGATTCGACACGCTGATTCATAACACTCCGAAGCTTCCTGAAGCAGTGTTTTGAAATCAAGTCGTTATTTTGGGTTTTTTTGGTGCACCAAAAATATTCTCGTCGCTTTATAATATTAATATTGAACCACTGTACTCACATTAACTGATTTTAATATGTTTTTAGTACTTTTATGGATCTTGAGAGAGGAAATGTCATTGCTCCCTAAGCAGGCCTCACGGAGCCATCGGATTTCAACAAAAATATCTCAATTTGCGTTCCGAAGATTAATGAAGGTCTTAAGGGTGTGGAACGGCATGAGGGTGAGTAATAAATGACAGAATTTTCATTTTTGGGTGAACTAACCCTTTAATTTAACAAATGATAATAAGCATTTTTTAAAATAGTTGGAATGATTCAAAGACTCATTACGTCCAATCATAAACTCTTGTGTCGCCACCTACTGATGTAACATGCAGAAAGAATTACTGAATAAATCAGTCAATGAATCTTTGTGTTGAACCGATTCAAAAGATTCAAATCACTAAGATTATTCAAAATCCCCACCGCTAGAAGGAACCCATGGTTTGACTCTTCTGGGTTTGAGGACTACAAATTGACAGTGGATAGAGGATGCAAGGCCACTAAGAGCAATCATTTGTTCAGATTCAAGCTCATCGTTAACCAGATTACAGTACAATAAATCAAACAACAGACCAGATATTTTAATACAGATGAGAGAAACACTATACAGAATTAAAATGATGGGGCTTATGTATATATTTATATACTTATATTTATATTTATATACTTATATTTTTGTGGATACCAGCACATAACGGAGTTAAAGAAAATGAAATGGCAGATACAATAGCAAAGGAAGTTACTAAAATTAATCACATTGATTTTACAGTTGGTATCAGTAGGGCAGAAATCAAGAGTATTATTTAAAAGAGACTGAAGGAAAGATGGCAAAGGCAATGGGAAGAAACAAGAAAAGGGCTATGGTTTCATAGGATTCAAAGGAAAGTGGGAGAAATGAGGTATACAGTGAGGAATAAGAGGGAAGAGATAATAGTATCAAGGCTTAGGTTTGGACACACTGGACTAAATGGAACACTGTTCAAAATAGGTAAACATAACACAGGGAAATGTGATATCTGTGGTCAGAAAGAGACAGTAGAACATGTTATGATATATTGTCCGAAATATGAAACAGAAAGAAGACATTTAATTAGGAAATTAGGAGAGATAAAAACGTTTTGATTTAATAGATATTCTGAGAAAAGAGTCAAAATATATGTGTTATAATCTATTGTTTTAATATCTTAGAGAAACTAATTTAAGTAAGAGGATATAGTTTTTGTTTTGTTTTGTTTTGTTTTTTTTAAATATAGCTACGAGTATAGCTGGTCCACACTCCATACCAGTTGGTGGCGGAATGCATCAGTAAGTTGTTTGCCAACCGCCAATAAACCCAAGAAGAAGAAGAAGAAGAAGAAGGACTACAAACTGAGCACCTCTTTTCACAACAGAGAAGAAAGTGTACGCAAACTTTATTGGTTGCGCGTGGCGGTGGATTTTTCAAAATGGTGCGCGTGTGTGCTTATCCTGGATGTTTCAACCGAGAGAAATCCTTGAGACTCCGTCAGTGGGCATCAATGCAAGAGGAAAGTTTGACTTTTCACACATTGCCCCTGCATGATCTAAAACGATTGAATCGGTGGCTGCTCGCTCTTCGTCGAGATAGATCACCCATTCAGTCTATCCGTGGATTGAGGGTGTGCAGCGAACATTTTTCACCAGCTGATTTTAGTGTAGCCAAAGGAAATAAAAGACGATTGAAATCAACAGCTGTACCCAAGCTGTTTGTACGACAACAAACTGAGGTGGGTGTGGAAATAAAGATTTGGCATAATCATGAGTTTCCATGACGATAGAGAGCATATCAAGTGTGGTCGACCTACGTTATTGTTTAAAAAAGTGTAGTTATAGAGCTTTAAATTTAACTGTGGTGCAGTGGGTGCTACATCATGAATTTCCAGCAGTAATACAGTGCATTTAGTATAGTGTGCGATATGCGTAGACGTCCCACATAAACATGTTACACATACCGCACTATTAAAATGACAGAAAATCAAACAAATGTAACCGTCAGACACATTTTTGTGTCAAAGCTGCTTTCAGTTGGTCACATGACTAACTACAGACGAAAACTAAGTTGTATTTTCACAAAAAAAAGTTTAGTCCTCCGTTTTCATAGGAACACTTACATGTAGCAGTACTAAAAAAAAAATACGTAGAAACAACGAAAATGTATAAAGAATGTCTCCAGATAGTCTGCTTTCACTTCCCAAGGAAGTTCCCGCCCTTACTGCGCTGACTGGTCTGTTTATTAAGGAAGTAATGCAGCGCCTCGTTTTAATTGGCTAACAAGCGTCACGTGACCGGAGGAGCGCAACTAAGTTTTCCTTACTGATGTTACCAGCGTTGTTAGGGTGTTTTCTCGTTCGATAGGAAATATTTAGGAATCAAGCTACTTTTTAAAAGCAGAATTACGATTCAGCACTTTATCTGTGCATTGTATTAACTAGTGTATCAATGTTTACGGCTGACTTGCTCATAGTTTTCATGGCACGAACATGCGGTGCACTTGGGACTTCGGTATTACTCACATGACCGTGACAGTACCTTGAGAACAGGAGACTGTAACTTCAGTTTGACCAATCATTGATTTGCCTTACTCAGTCTTGAATAAGATAAGTGGTTCCTTGAATAGAATTTAGGTGGCCACGCCATCCGGACTAACGGCAGAATTCAGTTACATGCATTACAGGTAAGGGAAGCAAACCATTTTGCCAACAAGCTTGTTTCTCTGCTTAGGATAAATTTGATATTCCTATAAACATCCAGCTGCTCTCTCAGACCAGTTACCACTGATTTAGTGACTCAAATATAATTATACAGCTACAAGAATATTCTGGGATGTACCATTTTACAAATTTTTGTAATAAAATTGCGATTTGCAAATAAAAATGCAGTTGTTTAAAGCTCCAGGTTTCCTGTGCATGTTTGTAAGACTGCACCATTTTGGCCAAAAATTTTATAATTTATATATCAATATTACAACAATAATTATATTAATGATTATTGCTATTATAGTTTATTATTATTATTATGGAATAAAAATATTAAGCAAAACAATAATAGTACTGTTGTAATATTTAACTGTTAAATAGGCAAATTGAGTATTTAAAACAATATTACAATAATATATTTTTATATAGGATAACTGTAACATGTATTTATAATGCGTCTTAATTTCTACTTTTTGAAACTTTTACCATCAAACTTTTATTTTGGTGGAAAACAGGTTTTTGAAGATTGTTGGTGCATGTTGCATTTCCAAATTTATGGCATAAGCGAACTAAACTCCGAGTACTTGCAGACAGGAGATCATGTGGAGCGTCAATTACTGTGACTCGAGCTGCTCTGACGCTGAAAACGATGGATCATGAGCTGCTTGAATGTAAATTAACACCATGCCGTGCTTCACTCTGAAACATTCAGAGCAGTTATTTAAATAAACTGCAGCTTTTGTAATCTAATATTTGCATGTTGCAACTTTGGTTTATTTCGATTAATCATGCAGCCATAAGTTTGAAGAAAATCTGTTTATTAAAATTAGAGATACCTCTTGATTTCATGTTTTCTTGAAATCAAACACTAATTTGTGGATTCAGAAGTCAAGTCAGAAGATTAGTCTTATTGCTTAGACTTTTGTGCTTGTTCCCAACAGACCATCTCCATCTGTCTCTTCCTTTTCCTTTCTCTGCCTTTCTCCTGTGTCATCATTTTCGGCTGAATGCTGCAGGCATTGCCTAAGATTAGGAGAGCAGTTAAGAGGGTTCAGCAAGTCGGAGCTCAAATCATCCCAATGGCTCAGAACTGCAATGCATCCTCCACGCAGAAAGATGGTACTGTCACGGCAGCTATTCTTATCATAGGAGATGAGATCCTCAAGGTAAATTACGATATTTTTTAATAATAGTCACAATTAACGCTTTGCCTTGTATGGACTGTTATTTATATGATATTTATATTAGCTCTATATGGATTTTGCTTGCCTGTTTTCTGACCATTAACAGATGCAGGAAGGTTTCCACGTTTAGAGCAGAACTCTTTTAGATTTACTTAAAGCAGTATGTTAAAAAATTTTGGTTTATATGCTTACATTGCAGGGTCACACTGTCGACACTAACAGTGCCTTCCTGTGCCGTGGACTTCGTAAACTTGGTGTCACGGTAGAGCGAATCACTGTGGTACCTGACGTCCAGGAAGTCATCTCTAAAGAAGTAGCCCAGCTTTCGTCCTCTGTTACTCACCTCATCACATCCGGCGGCATCGGTCCCACCCATGACGATGTCACTTTTGAAAGTGTCGCTATGGCATTTGGCGAAGGTCTGCATGCCCACCCTGAACTGACAAAGCTAGTGGAGGGGTTCTTTGGCACCGTCACCCCTAACAGTGCCCCCATGAAGCTTGCCATGGTCCCCGTTTCTGCCAAACTCAATTTTGGCATAGACCCTCAGACAGGCCAGCGAAATCGCTTCCCTCTAGTCAGTGTCCGAAATGTATACATATTTCCCGGCATCCCCTCTCTGCTAGAGCGATCGTTCAATGGACTAACCCATCTGTTTTCAGGTTCTGGTACCATCTTTCACACCCGTGAGGTGTTTGCGGATGCGGATGAGACTGAGATCGCCCCGAGTCTCACAAAACTGCAGGCAGGTTGGGGGAAGCGTGTCTCTCTGGGATCTTACCCAGACTGGCTTAGTAATTATCATCGTGTGCGACTGGTTCTGGACTCAGACAGTGCGGAGGAGGTGGATCGGGCACGAACTCAACTGATAGAAGAGCTACCTGAAGGATCTGTGGTTCCTCTCATTACCGACCCAGTGTCAATTGCACCTGAAGAGGTGTACTCTCTCTCGAAAAGCGGTAAGCTTCTTTCTAACCACATTTATGAGCTGTTGCTGGTCAGTTATGTGTGTTTGGTCTTGACCAGTTTAGAATCAATTGAAAATAACCTTGTTAAATGTGTGAAATTGGCTGTAAGAGAATCTTAAATCATTAAATATCTCACAGAGACCCTGCTTGGGAAGAAAGTAGCTGCAGCATTGGGGACCATTGAGATGGCGCTGGATAAATACTCTGTTAATGAGCTCTGTGTTGGCTTCAACGGTGGCAAGGACTGCACAGCTCTACTGCATTTATTTTATGCTGCTCTAAAACGGTAAGAGAGGCAAAATTAAAGACAAGCGATAGACAAAAGGGACCTTATGGGCCGAATTAAATTACAGTTGACAAAATAAATTTATTTGTACAACTTATTTGTACACTTCAAGTACAATTAAAGTTAAAATTTAATTAATAAAAAATAAAATGTATATTAACTGTCTTTAATAAATAATAAAATATCAAACCAAATGGCATTTGTTTTAATGTGATAAATAGAACAAAAATGTGTTGTTACAAACCTGTACGAATTTCTTTATTCTGTTGAACACAAAAGAAGATATAATAAAGATATATTTCCCATACATTGAAAGTCAAAGGGGTCCAGTGTTGTTCTGACTTGAATTTGACTTTTTTTTTTTTTTTCCAAAATAAATGCTTTTGTGTTTCACAGAAGAAATAAATTCATATGTCTGGAATGACATGAGGCTGAGTAAATACATTTTCATTCTGAAAGTTACACAAAAAGTTGGATGGAAATGGCAGAATGTGCATAAATTCTAAAAATGCATGTAAAAAAATATCTGATAAGAAAACATGCGCATTAACTACGATGGAAACACATTTACCAAATAAATTCCTTGATGCACATAAAAAAAACTTTGCACAATGGGATGGCATAACTGGACTAACCAGTGGACCAGTCTTTTTGCACAGCATCTGAAACGCTGTTTTGGTTGTTCTGAAATGCATGAGCAAAGTCTGTCATCAAAGTGGTATAATTACCTTATAAATACCTCTCTAATACAACTGCGTTCCCAAACAGCAGGCATCTGCCTCAGAAAGCAAGATAATGCTTTTATTGCGCTTCATCTGCACGCTCTGAGACGCAAGTAATATATTGTATACGAGAATGATTATATACAGTGGCTTCTCTTTACTCTTATAAATTATTATATTTAGCGCCAGTTTATCAGGAAGTGACGATTTTGATCTCTTTGGCTCACTGGATGGAAACGCTGCTTTATTTGCAAATGTTTTATGCAATATTACAGTTTTACATACAAGTTAAATTCGCAACTTTGGATGGTAACATAGCTAGTGTGTGTAGCTTAGGTTATAGAGCAAAACATCAAAGGATCGTCAAGTTATGTTTACCACAGGCTTTATTTTACTCATAAATTGAAAAACCCCACTATTAAACCACATAGGAAAATCTCGAAGGAACTAGTGGCGAACATTAAACATCAAACATTAGCAATTATCGCTGTTTCCATAGTTAATATGATGAACTGTTCCTGCAGTTATTCTGCTAAGACACCTGTGTTAAATTGAGGAGAACTGACTTTCCTTCATCCACTAATAATCACCTTAAGACGAAAATGCTTAAAAATGGTTTAGAACAATAAAAAAAAAAAATATGCCCAAAGGCCTAGCATCAATTGTTTGCATGTGGTTTGATATTTTGTATGTATGCATTCAGTAAATTCAGTGTGGCTTAAGGGTCCAAATACATTTTGGGGCACCATATGTATTTATAAATGCTGTGAGTTGGATTTTATGTCCAAGTAATTAGCAAATATGTTGTTGTTTTTTTTCTTTTTTTTCTTTTTTTTAAAGAAACAGCATGGACTTGCTGAAGTTTCACAGATATCCAAAGCTCATGCTGAGCTAATTTCAGTGTTTACTGGCACTTTCACCTAACTTCCACTAGGACTCAGCAGGCTGTTCTCATGCCTTGCTTACATGAGCTTTACTACATCACATGGAATTATCAGTAAATTAGTTTTTTTTCTCCTCTCTCTCTCTCTCTCTCTCTCTCTCTCACAGGCGGTATCCAGATGGTAAAGATAAATTGAAAGCTCTGTACATTCGAGTTGTCTCTCCTTTTCCAGAAATGGAGAGGTTTTTGCAGGATACAATTAAAAGGTAAGACAAGGTGCCTTTCAAAACTAAAATAAAATAGATACGGCAATGATTTAAAGGGGATAACAGAAATCTGGAATGGTTTTCTTTCCTCCTGAGTAGGTAAATCACAGACTTGAGCCTCTGGCATCTCTCCCAGAACTGTTTGGCTGCATCAGGAAACGGCATATGCAAGCATATGATTTAGTCTTTTCTGATTCAGACAACTGTTCGAACAAAATTTCTGAATTGTGATGTTTTCCAAACAGGCTTTGAGCACTTATGTTATACATTACTGATGTTAGAATCACCAGTCATGCTTGTTTACCCACATGTATAAAATGGGATCTGGCATCCGTCAATCTCAAGTTCAACTCACTTCTGAGACAGACATTAATTCGAGAAGTGCCATCTGCAAACCGTAACCGCTCTGTACTGCCACTGACAAGCCAGATGCAGTCTGTTAACCATGAGTTGACCATGAATCCATCCCATACAGCCTCATTAATTCATCAGTGTCCATCAAAGCTCCATAGGTGCAATTATTTGGCACATGTCTTCCTCTCTCTTCTGTAGGTATGACCTGGAGCTGTTCTCAGTGGAGGGTAGTATTCGGCAGGCTCTGAATGAGGTCCAGGAAAGGAGGCCGGATTTACGGGCAGTGCTGATGGGAACAAGACGGACCGACCCTTATTCGCACACACTGACACCCCTATGTCCCACTGACCCGGGCTGGCCTGATTACATGAGGGTCAACCCACTGCTGGTGAGGGGGAAAATAAAATATATATATATATATATATATATATATATATATATATATATATATATATATATATATATATATATATATATATATATATATATACACACACACACACTACTGGTATAACGATGCACTCATGTAACGATTCGATACAAATCGCGATACTGAACTTATGATACGATACTATCGCAATATTTTAAGCCAAAATAATGGTGATTTTTTTATTGTTATTATTTATTATTATTAAAATAATAGACTTACACAGACTCTTCCGGTGCTCGCTATGTCCCGCCTCGCCTGCTATTAATGCACTATACAATTATCTAAAATGCTTTGAATAATCATACTACTAAAACTGTGATATGGTGATTTAATTGATGTTTGCACCGTTCCAGCAGTGCGTATGCACTTCAGGTTATCAATGCAGTTCTAATCGCAAGAAAGCCATTCCCACACTGTAAATATTTAGTTCATCCAGAAATGTTATTTCTGCATTTGCTCTCATGTTGTTTTCATGCGTCACGTAAGCATTTGTATGTCCGTGTTTACTACAGTATGTACGCTGTTGTAAATCTGTTCATCATGTCTCTTCAGAAGACTTGGATTTGGATTAGACCACTCAATTAATTATCTTTCTGGATCTTTTAAGTGTTAGAGGAATGGACTTTAAACGGAGGGACATATATCTCTCAGGTTTCATAATATCTTCATTTGTGTTTGGAAGTTGAACTAAAATCTTAGGTTTGAAACGACATGAGTGAGTACATGATGACAGAATTTAAATTTAAATTTTTTTGGGTGGATTATACCAAAGACTATAGAATAACACAAGACGCGTTACTCGTATTATTATGAATGGGAGAAAGTGCAACACGCAATATGGAGGAATAAGTCCAGCCTTAATAAGAGCCAATCGCCGATTGGTAAAGTCATCGCGTCACTGCGGCGGCCGTTAGAAGCTCCGGTTTCTATAGAAACAGTCAGACGTGTGCCTCCGAAATGAGACACATGAGAAGCGCTTTTAGGACTGTGTATGCGCATTAGGTTGATCCAGCCTGAAAAATACTGTCTTTTTTTTTGTTGTTGTTTTTTTTTGTCATGATTCGAGCGTTTAGAAACACAATTTATGAGACAGTTGTTGTCAGATTTCAGTGGTGATTTAAAATATGAAATTTAATCAAAACCTTGGCAAACAGCTTTAGAGAACAACTTTAGATAAGATAAGAGCTGCACTTGGATGCCCGAGAGGCATTTCAAAGATGGCCGCCGAGTGAAATGACTTGTCCTAAAGGGCCTTTGATTATACCTTTTATAAATACAGTAAGATGAGTCTTGGATAAAACTAACTATATCGCAAATCATATTCTTTACATCAATGATACATGTCACGTTTTTATATTGCAATATCTCAATATAACAATGTATTGTTACACCCCTAATATATACACACTAATGTTCAAAAGTTTTGGGTCGAAAAGATTGTATTTTTTATTTATTTTTTTTAATGTTTTAGAATGCTCACTAAAGCTGCATTTATTTGATCAAAATGTATTAAAAACAGTAATATTGTGAAAATGTATTACATATTTAAAATATGTAAAAAAACAAATTCATAAATATTACAATTTAAAATAACTTTTATTATATTATAACTATTTTAATATATTTTGAAATTTAATTTATTCCTGTGATTGCAAAGCTGATTTCTTTTTTTGCAGGCATTACTAGACTTCAGTGTTGCTTGGAGCTTAAAACATGTCTTATTTTTGTCAGTCTTGAAAACGGTTTAATGTTCATCTAATGCAGACAAAAAAGACAAAGACAACTGAAAGGTTTCACCCATGTTCCCACCTTTCCTGTAGTCTCTAAACTGACTCCGCAGTCAGTAAATCACTGTCATGTCTCCCACTCACTCTCATGTAAGCTGGCAGCAGAAACAGCCAAGAGATGGTGAATGATGATGAATGAGGCTCTCAAAGATCATTACGCAGCAACTCCATCATCCTAATCAGTGGTGCTTATGTAAAAGACACGGCAGTACAGCATGTTCTTAGAATTACAAATGACCCCTGATCGGTGTTACTTATGTTACATTTAGATATTTGCTTCATATCCACCATCTCTTTTTCTGTAGGAATGGACTTACCATGACATCTGGGAGTTCCTGAGGACCCTCTATGTGCCCTACTGTATTCTGTATGACAAAGGGTGAGATGCTTCTATTCACAGTATTCACTGTTCAGATGAGATTATCTTCCTGGTTTGCTTATGCCCTTATCTCTCTTCCTCATAGATACACTTCTTTAGGCAGTATGGATAACACATGCAGGAATCCATCTCTTAAAATGGTGGACGAGAGAGGTGTGACCCGCTACAAACCAGCCTACAAGCTGGAAAATGAGGAGGAGGAACGCAACTCAAGGGCATGACTGGCTTCTCTAAACAAACACATCTTAAATTTTTTTAAGAAGACACAATGGATGACAGATGTGCAACTGATAACATTTTGAAGATGGAACATAATCTGTCAGATACAGACCTCTTGGAAAAACCTGTAGTTTGTGTAATGTGTCTGTCCATTTATGTAGATGTAGGAAAGCGAGATATGTCACTATGCTGTATTTAAGATTTATATTAAAACAGTATCAAAGTGTCTTATTTTTTTTTTTTTTCAAATCATTTGGTGTATTATCATCCATAATGTGTTTTGTATCTTTTGAGAAAAGTGAGTAACCATCTGCGCGCGAATTTGCATATCACTAGCAGCAACTTCCTCCCGAGTTTTTACTTTAGAAACAAACTTAGTTAAAATAATTTCGAATCGTTCTAAATGACTTGAATTATATAGTTTTTAGGTCCATGGAAACAAACATGTAAAAACTCGATTACACTTTTACTTACGTCTGGAGAGCAGTGTAGAGCGAGTCGATGAGCAGCAGGGATCATCTTCATTCACTGACACGCAGCGCCACAGTTAATGAAATGCAATGTCGGTTTCCGGCCTCACGGGTGCGATGTAGTCACGTTGTACATTTAAAATGGTGATTACAATAAATTACTCTATATCCAAGCCAGATTTAATCTAAGACTATCGATCTCCTCACCCATCTGGAAATCAGTCAGCGGTCTGGCAACGAGAATCGATGCGGTGCAATCTAATAAAGCGACTCGTTTACGGACGCGCGGCCTGTTACACCTCTGATTACCAGCAGCAGCACCATCATCATCTACAGTATATCAGTCAATTAGGCCTACCGGCTACCTTTATTTTATTTTTTGGGCTGTTCACTTAGTTACATCTTAATTGTCTTTCAAACATTTAATTGAAAAAGACTAGTAGAATTTTTAGAGATTTTCTGATGGTTATAAATAAACCCGTTCAAATACAATTGAAATGATCTACATTCAAGCCTGAAAAAGTCTAGTATTTCTAGTAAATCTAGTATTTCTGTGTAGCCTACACACACACAAACACTTGTATATATGGTTTACGGGGACTCTCCATAGACGTAGGCTAATGGTTTTCATACTGTACAAACTGTACATTCTATCCCCCTAAACCTACCCATCACAGGAAACAGACAGTGTTTTTTGAAATTCATAAAATACAATGTTTTTAGGCCATTTGGTTTACGAGGACACAGGAAGTGTTTATATTGTAATACCCATGTTATTATACACATTTGTGTCCTCATAAACCATATATACAAGAACACACACACAAAACCACCAAGGTAGACTCACCAATTTTATTACAACCATTATCAGTTAACATTACAATTTTATGTCATAATTACAATTCAAAAGAAATTACAATATCTTTATTGCAACTAATAGATTTTTATTACGAAAAGAACAATGTTCTACAGAGCTGTCTTACAATAGGTTACTTATAAATGCACACATAGAGGTTCAAATGTTGAGTGAGTTTTAGTTAATGAAGTCAATGTTAATGTATGCCCTTATATGACATTCATAAATCCAACTTGCTCTCTCTATCAATCTCTCTGTGCCATAATTATGGAAATGTTTGGAATAGCTATATCTATTATTCAGAGGCCTGCTATATCTTAAGGACCCTGTAGGCTGTGTTGATGAGGTCATGTGCCTGCTTGACACCTTTGGCTTTTTTTCTGGTTACAAACTGAATTTGATAAAAAGTGAATGAAGTGGGTTTCCCCACACCAACTACCTCTTGCACTGTAAAAAATCAAAAGTTGAGAAAACTTAAAAGTTTAAGGCAATAAACTTCAGCAGATTTTTGAGTTTTCTCAACTTATGTATGTATAATTTTATGTTTTGAATGTATGCACTTTCCCTATTTTATAATTATTATTATATACATTTTAAAGATAATTATATACATTCATATATTATTATTATTATACATATTGTAGTTTCTTGTTAATCCTCCTGAGGGGTTTATGGGTGGGACGAGGTTATCTATTGTTCGTCTAGTTCTTTTTCTTTTTCTCTGTACTGTTTTGATTATCATTCAGAGTTAAATAGTGATAAGATAAATGAAAGCGCAGACAATGTTCCTTTCACTCTATTGTCCTATGTTTTTTTTTTTAATCTGTCTGTGTAATAAAGTATGTGGCAAATAAATAATTTATTATTCAGAAGCAGGTGTCTAAACATTCAAACTATGATGCAGAAATACAAAGGGTTACACCTATCTCTTTATCAGGATCAGCTGAGGACTCATGCAACTTTCCATAAGGAGTGGCAACAGATACTCATATTAAAGGCTGAATGAGAATGACAATCACTGACACTTGTCAACAACCAGCTTCGTACAACATCATACTTCAAAATATAATCTTGAGTTCCAAACAACAAAAAGGTAAGTCTGATAATATTGTTTTATGTTGTGTGTACTTATAGACTCATTAATAGAGATTATATGAAATCATGGAGTTAGTTTGTTAATTGAGTTAAATATGTAAACAGTACCCAAACTGTTTAGGTTCAGTTTATCTGTACCTTCTATGTTTCTGATTAAATCTGATTATTATTAAAATATTAGTTTACATTTTGTTGTCTCAAATGGGAACACAGCGCATTGGACATTATAGTGCTGAAATGAACCATTAACTTTTAATATCATAACTTTTACTGTTTTGTCAGTTTTAAACTTTCTCAAACACTTACATGACCACAAAAAAAAAAAAAAAAAAAAAAAAAAAAAATCAAATATAGGTTACTTTCTAAACTGAACTTGTTCATGTGATGCATTTAAGATAAAAAAAAAAAAAAAGATGTTGAACATGTCACAAAAATTTGTGGTTGGAAATTATATTTTAGATGAAATAATATAAGAAATGCTTCAATCTGGTTCATATAAATTTAACAAAGAACTGTCATTTTCTTTTTTGAATTGTTTTCATCTAGAGACTATGGCCGGATCTTTGAAACTTATCACATGGAACACTTGTGGAATTAGAGACACTGATGATGTCCAACAGAAAAAAGAACTGATTTGTCAGTGGCTGAATGAACAACAAGCATCTGTTGCATTTCTTCAAGAGACGCATATAGGTATCAACAACATTCAACATGTTGAAGATATTCGTGGTTGGAGAACATTTTATAGTGTTCATCATCCACGTAGCAAAGGTGTTGCAATATTGATAAAAAATGATTTGCATTTTGAGTACATAAAACATGATGTGGACCCCACAGGCAGCTACATTGTCCTCATTTGCAAATTATACAGTAAATGCTTCACTCTAGTTAATGTATACAACCATGCAGATGAACACAAGGTGTTGCAGTGTCTTTCTGAATATCTATTTCAGACTGCCAAAGGTGTCTTGATAGTTGCAGGGGATTTCAATACTGTTCTAAACCCAGATCTTGACCGGGAGTATCCAACGGGACATACAGAGCCCCTTAGACCTTATCTCGAGGAATTCATCTCATCTTTAATGCTTGTAGACATCTGGGGACAAAACAATCCTTATGAGAGAGATTCATTCACTCGTTTTCCATGGAAAACATCAGGTCAGAAGAAAACGAAGAGGAGAGGTGCATCAAGACTAGACATGGTCTTCATGCCGCGGAATGAAGTGTGGCTTGCTCAGAGCTGTGAAATCTCCAAGGCTCCAAGGCATTATATTTCAGATCACCAACCTGTAGTTCTGAGTCTGTGTTTGCCAAAACCAAATAACACCACAACAGTTCTCTCAAATGACCAGACAACATGTTCCAGTGGCCCAAATAATACAGTCATTCAAAAGAGGCCTTATAAAAGGAGACCAGGTGAAATTAGTGAAGCTGAAGTTTTGAAAGCGTTAATGTCGCTTGTAGAATACGAAACCCCACTTGGGGAAAATGTGCAAACATTAAAGATTAACAAAGAGCAAAAATCACAAGAACTTAAAGAACTTTTTAACAAAATGATTAGAGAAGGAATTCCTGAGGGCTTCACTGACAGTGTGAAAGAAAACGGAAGGTACCGCTTTGGAGCAGAGTACATGATACTTGCCACAATACTTCTTAGGCGAATTGAAAGATTTCTTCAGCCCTCATTCAAAAGCAAAACAATGAAAATGAGCTGCAAACTCTTCATCATAGTTAGCTTTCGCAGCATACCCAAAAAAATCAAAAGAGATTTTTTAAGACAAGCTTTGAACTCACTGAAGCGCATCCATCCATCGCCCCCACGCGATTTCAAGATTGTGGAAAAGCTGCTTCCAAGCACTGGCCAATACAAAAAGCTTAGAGAAGGCTGCCCACTTACACCAACTCTTCTGACAATGGCTCTGAAACACCTAGCCTGTGCCTTAACGAAAGATTTGAAAGAATCTGTGGTTGACGTGTGCCATCATAGAAAATGCATTACTATCTACATGAATGCTGACCAGTATCACATTGTAAATCAAAACATTAACAAATTTCAATTGCAATCAGGGATTTCTCTTTTACCAAAAGTGGGACAGGTTTGGGAAAGGAGGAAGAATTCAAACTCATAAAAGGCTATATCTGTGAGTAATGTTGTGCATGAAACATGCATGACAATTTAAGGTTGATATGATCTAGAGATGAAACATGGGATGGATGGTTAGGATGCAAATGATTTGCAAACTGCTTAAAATAACCTATTTTTTTTTTTATTTTGTCTCAGTCTCAGAAATTCCTCAAATTATTAAACAAGTGTCACATTCTGAGTTTGTTTTTGTCATTTTTTTTTTCTGTTCCATTCATGCCTGAGTTTTATAGTTAGTTTTCCAGTATGTTAATTAGTTCTGTTCTCTCTGTCCCTGCTTATTTGTTTCCATGGCTACACATTGTTTGATTCATTCAGTTCAGGTGTTCTTTGTTTAGTTACCCTTTGTTTGCTCTGTGTATATATTTATATGCACTCAGTTTTTAGCGCCATTGTCTGGTGATGTTTGTGTTTGCATGTTGGTTGAAAAATATCTCCTAGTTTTTCTCTTGAATTTTGGTTTTAAAAAAGGACTGTTGTGAACTCTCTATCATCCTGTGCTTTGATCACAGCCACAGAATGTGACAACAAGCTTGTAATAAATGAAATAAAATCTAAATGACTGTAAATGCATTTTTTCTGTTTTCTTTTAAAAACTCAGGGATTCTATTCTCTAGAAATCAACTCCAGGCCACACATGCCATCCATAGACCTTATGTAGCCCCGCCCCTTTTCAGCGTTGCGCTCGTTGTCTTTTGACTTCCGGTTTGTATTTCCACAGCGATCTTACATATTTATGAATGAACTGCTCGTTTTAAAATCTTCCCGGTCTACTGACATTTGTTAAGACATCTGCTTTAAACATTGAAATGCTCATGATAACTTTCATTAACTCTACAACAAGTGAATCCACTTAACTAGCTAATTATTCTTTGACAGCGATGCCATAGAAATGTACAAAGCTACCGCAAAACGGACGTTCAAAGACAATTTTATAAAGATGGCGGCGCGCTTGTTTCTCTGGCGAATAAGGTCTATAGAGTTTTAAATTGCATTCATGAATCTCCAGATTCATCATTTTGTCAATGACCTGCACAATATGTTAAGGGGATATTATAGATACATTACAAAACTAGAATAATTTCATCAGACCGATTATGACACCTGGGCTATAATATGGTAGGCTATGTCTTCTTAAATACTGACATTACAAATTATTGCTCACTAAAAGTGGAAAAAAGATTGTCTCACAACACTTTAGGAAGAAAAAAATATTCTAAACAGTGATAATTTAGATGTTCTCACACACACACACACACACACACATATATATATATATATATATATATATATATATATATATATACAGTGCTCAGCGTAAATGAGTACACCCCCTTTGAAAGGTAACATTTTGAACAATATCTCAATGAACACAAAAACAATTTCCAAAATGTTGATATATATATGTGACATATAAATTAACTGTCTTTATTCAAGTAAAAAAATGTAATATAAAAAATGATATATAAAAAAGTAGCAATTAAAGAAGTCATTTTTTTGAGTTAGATAAAATAGAGATAGATCCTTGAAAATATAAATGCAGGTTAACACTTTTTTCCATGGTACATTTTACCAGCCACCCCATTAAAAATTTCCTGCAGGCGCCACTGTTCATGTACACCCTTATTAAAAAGTGTTAACACAATTATTATTACATTATTGTGGTAAACTGATAATTTTGGATATTAAAACATTGTGTTGGGGACAGAGGTTCAACCCAGCTAGGCCCCTATACTGTAGATCTAACTGAGGCTGGGTCTGACACTTCATTCTAGTGAGGATCTGCAATCTTGATGTCAAACAGAATTGGAGAGAGAAGAACTTTTATATGAATTTTTTCTAAAAACATGTTACTAATGCCATACATAGTCATAGTCATATCTCCATGTTAAATCTTTTTAGGAAAGGGGGTATTTTACATATTAGGAAAGGAGCCACAGAAACCAGGATACTCCCATCCATGACTGATTATGACACCTGCGTTATACATGTTCTTACATGTTGCTTATAAAACCATTGCTGCAAGAAAAACAAATAAGATTGTCATGTTTGCTAAGAAACACATGGATGAAACTTATCTGTCAGCGTTTTAGTTGTATTTACTGTCCCAATGTGTATTGACTCTAAGGGGATTGTGAACAGGATCTGATGACATTTGGCATAAAAATCACCTTCATAGCACTGCATATATATATGAAAAATAAAAAATGAAACTAAATTGAATGTGAAAATTATATTTCTAAAACTTGTTTTTAAAAGTAGATTTTTAAAAGATAAAAGATTATCTTAGTCCTCCTTTGTCATTGATCCATAGTATACAACCAATGTTTAAATCAACAACTTGTGAAGCAAATGAACAATTCCATTAAAGGGATAGTTCACCCAAAAATTTAAATTATGTAATTAATTACTCAGCCTCATGTTGTACCAAACCTGTAAGACTTTCGTTCATCTTTTTGATGAAATCTGAGAGCTTTCCATCCTTCCTTTGACAGTTATGTAACTACCACTTTGACTCTTCAAAAAGTTCATAAAAAGATCATAAAACTAATCCATATGAATCGAGTGGTTTAGTCTTAATTTTCTGAAGAGACACGATCGCTTTATACACTGAACAGATTGAATTTAGGCTTTTATTCACATATAAACATTCATCAACTCACACATCAGTTGTGGTAAATGACATGTGAGAAACTCATTCTCGTGCGTTACATAGCACGAGTTGTGAGTTGTTCTTGCGTGTCAAGCAGGTTCGGTTGAACTTGTTTATGTTTGCTGATCAATGTAAATTAAATCTGTTAATCATATAAAGTCAAGATATTGAGTCGCTTTAGAAAATTTGGACTAAACTGCTTGATTCATATGGATTAGTTTTATGATCTCTTTATGAACTTTTTGCATCGAAGTGTCAGTTGCATAGCTGTCTATGGAGGGACAGAAAGCTTTCATCAGAAAGATCTTTGTTTGTGTTCTGAAGATTAACAAGTCTTACAGGTTTGGAACGGTATGAGAGTGAGTAATCCTGCTGCCTTCATGCTAGAAATTTGATAATTCCCACTTCTGAAGTCATGATTACGAGCTTTTCGCATTCAAGTTTCGACATGAGAGGGTGTCCATGTGCACTTTTTTACCTAGGAAACTCGTATTTACGATACTTCTGAGAGCATGTGAAGGCAGCATTAAT
This sequence comes from Hypophthalmichthys molitrix, assembly GCA_037950675.1. Lineage (NCBI taxonomy): Eukaryota > Metazoa > Chordata > Actinopteri > Cypriniformes > Xenocyprididae > Hypophthalmichthys > Hypophthalmichthys molitrix. Next base: position 26,420,107 of record CM075507.1, on the reverse strand, counting down.
GACAGAATTTTCATTTTTGGGTGAAATAACCCTTTAAGAAAGTATATATGAAATATAAGTGCAGAAGCAATGAATCCTGTTCTGTATTTGTAGCATGATCTCTTTGATAAAATATAGTTTGCTATAATTCTTAAACGCATACCTCGGGTCTTTGTAGTGACACGGACGTCATTCACTACCCTCCTCCTCATTTATTTTTTAAAGTTAGACATTAACCTTCTTAGTATTCCTCAATCAATTCATTATAAACAACATAAGAAAAAAATAATACAGTTATAAAAGAATGCCTGTTTGCCTGTCCCATTTGATTTTTTTTTTAAATTATATAGGGTCACTAACAACCTGAGGTGTGTAACACTATAAGTATATTTTAATAATAATTGAATCTTTGATGACTGAATAAAGTTGAATATGCAATTCAACTTTATTCCACAATGTATCAAAGTCTGATACACAATGATGAAGTGACATTTCACTCATAGTTACAGCAGGCAGAAAACAAAAGAATAGGAAGTATCATCAGCAAAGCTTGAAATGGCTCAGCGATTTACTCTAGAGCAAGTACTGAACGCAATCAAATATTAGTGTCACTGTCACTGGATGGTGGATCTGGTGAAGAAGCTGACAGCGATCAAAATATTGATTTTGAAGATGCTGAAAATTATAGTTTTGAGAATATGTTTGAGATCGCGAATATGAGCCAGATGCTGAATGTACTGGGAAATGAGCTCTGACGAGAACAGTGATGATGGTATAAAACATCTGCTCAAACAGAACCTTTCCAAGCTCCAAAAGGTAAACAAAAGATGCTTTATTTTATTCTTCTGTAATTGTTACTCTAATATCAGGAGAGTTTTAATATTATCGCAACAGGCAGAGATCCATCCGTGTTAGATATAGATCCACGTCACCCAAATATGTAATAATGACTGGTGAAGCATTCATGCATTTATGGGTTAATATAGTGATAGTTTACTTCCACATTACTTCATCAAAAAGCAATGTTCAATGTCAAGACGATCATAGTAACATCAGAGACAGATACGGACAATTAATATAGAACTCATTTATGAACAAATCAGCAGATATGCTGTGAAAGTATATCGTCTACATATGAAATAACATATCATTTGAAATTAATATGCTCATGATATTAATAAGCATTATGGAGCTGCATGATCTATATACACAACATACACTTTCAGTACACTGATATTTTTTATTTTTTTTTATAACAGTTTAACACCGTTTATAAAAGAAAGGTTTAATATTAAAGATGTGAGGACCTAACTCCAAAAATATTAGGCAGATTGGGTGGAATGAGGTCCTGGGACATGAAAAGCCAACGGTATGCATTTAGGGATAATGAAGCAACACTGAAGAATTTATATATCTAATTTTATAGTTTAATAGTTTGCTTCCATGAAGATGATGATAGTCAATTACACCATTACATTTTTACTTAAAGATACCTTTACTACTTGCATATTATGACTGGGTAAAACACCGCCTGTGGTCTTGACACTGTTTTTGTGTTCTTGTGGCACTCGTGAGGAATGATTCATGGTGACTCATAACACACACCTTCTCTACTCTGGGACTGTCCATATAAACAGTTTCGGCAATAGAGTTTCTGTGGCTCAGTGTGGAACAGATGCCATCTAGAGGAGACAAACACACTTCCTGACATGCACTGAATGTCTTGAATTGTAATATTGCATTTTTAAGGTATAAATATATAACACATTAAAACTGAAATTAATATGTTCCCTTAAACAATTAAAAACTATTTCATTCTTATCTAACAAAATTATGAGAATTATTTAAAAATATAAATACAGGTTGCTACGTGAATTAAAAAAAAAAAAAAAAAAACTAAACTAAAAATAAACAGTAGCTGATTTTCCTAAATTACTTATATTACTGGCTCCATCATCAAATAAAGAGAAAACTGGAATGTACACTCTAAAAAACAGAGACTGACGTTTGAAAAGCATTATTTATTTCTTCAGCTCATTTTGCCATAGAAAAATGGCTATGACAAAAGTTCTTCACAGAAGATGCTGACCACTTCACAAAAATGTGAAACATTCAAATTACAAAGAAACATCATTCCTACATACCATGTAAAACAAAGAAACAAAGAAACAAAATCTGTAAACTGATTGTTCCATTTTGGCAAACCTTATTCGCATCTGAAAAATTAACGCAACATTAACACAAAACATCAGAAATTACAAAAACAGAATATGTATTAAGTTCTGGAACTTAAGGGGGCAAATTTGCTTCACTAGAACTGAACTGGAAGTTTAAAAATATTAATTCTAAACAATTATTTAAAATACAAAGTAACAAATAAACCAAAAAAAAATATGTATTTGAAAAATATTTACATTATTTAAATAGAAACATTTTCTGTTTTTCTTATTTTGGGCTATTTTTCTCGATCTTCTTAAATATCCTGAATTAATACTAATTCACTGTTCAAATTAAAAGTTTAGTAAATAAAATACCCCCCCCCCCCTCAAAAAAAAAAAAGAGACAAATGGTTAAACAAAAAAATTAAACAATACTCAGCATATTCTCTATAATTAATGCATTATTTTGCACACTTTCATTATACACTACCAGTCAAAAGTTTGGACACAGTAAGATTTTTAATGTTTTAAAAAGAAGTTTCATCTGCTCACCAAGGCTGCATTTATTTAATTAAAAATACAGTAAAAACAGTAATATTGTGAAATATTATTACAATTTAAAATAACTATGTTCTATTTGAAAATATTTTAAAATTTAATTTATTCTTGTGTTGGCAAAGCTGAATTTTCAGCATCATTACTCCAGTCTTCAGTGTCACATGATCCTTCAGAAGTCATTCTAATATGATGATCTGCTGCTCAAGAAACATTTATTGTGTACAACTGTACAAAATATTTGTGTACAATATTTTTTTTTCAGGATTCTTTGATGAATAGAAAGTTCAAAAGAACAGCGTTTATTTGAAATGTAATCTTTTGTAACATTATAAATGTCTTTACTGTCACTTTTGATCGATTTAATGCATCCTTGCTGAAAAAAAAATATTATAATTTCTTTAATTTCTTTTCAGAAAAATAAAAATTCTTACTGATCCCAAACTTTTGAACAGTAGAGTATAATGTTACAAAAGATTATATTTCAAATAAATGCTGTTCTTTTGAACTTTCTGTTCATCAAAGAATCCTGAAAAAGAAATATTTTACACAAATACTTTGTACAGTTGTACACAATAAATGTTTCTTGAGCAGCAGATCATCATATTAGAATGATTTCTGAAGGATCATGTGACACTGAAGACTGGAGTAATGATGCTGAAAATTCAGCTTTGATCAAAAGAATAAATTACAATTTAAAATATTTTAAAATAGAACAGTTATTTTAAATTGTAATAATATTTCACAATATTACTGTTTTTACTGTATTTTTAATTAAATAAATGCAGCCTTGTTGAGCAGACAAAACTTTTTAAAAACATTAAAGTCCAAACTTTTGACTGGTAGTGTATATAATTCACATACCCACAAATACTTATGTGAGCGGGGGGGAGGAAGAAGAGAAGTGATCATGTTGTCTGAACCTGATTAAGTGCCCAATGAATCATCCAACTGCTTTCACACTTTACAGAGAGTTAAGAAACGCGCAGACCAATCAGATGAGTCCATACTGGGTGGTAATTGACCATACACGCCCCACAAAAGTTGAACAGGAAGTAGTTCTTTTGTTTCCTGTGTTTTCCATGTGTCACTCAGTCAGCATATACAGGTGTGAGAATGAATCGCACATGATTCCGAACATGAAAGAAATTCAAGATACAAAAACTCCAGGATATTCCAGGTAATTCTACAGTTCTGCCAGGTTGCATAAAGTTAATACAGCAGATTCATTTTTAAATGCTGTGATCTGGCTTTGGCTTCAATGTATTCTTTTTTCCCTTTTTTTTAATTTTTTTTTTTATAAGATTTTAAAAAAAGTACAAAAAAATATTTTTTCCATCTATTGATCATTGGATTTGTTAGTGATCATGTATGAATGGTCACTCTGTCCCTGATCTTTCACTCAGTAGTACAAACAGCAGGACCGGGAGCTTCATCCTCCTCTTCATCTTTGGCTCAGTTTGTTGTACAGTAGGACAGAGGGGGGAGCGGAGGCTTGTAAAGGAATGTCTGACTCTTAAGGACAGATGGATTAAAAGAAAATGAACAGTAAGATAAGCTCTTTGAAGGTAGATTAGTGTCGCTCTGTTACAGAGTGAACTTTTATCAGAGCAGACAGCAGTAAGGAGCCACTGTGAGTGGACGGAGAGACTGCCAGAAAGGAAACAGAGGGATGGAGATTAATAGCGTGACAAAAGTGACAGCAAAAGAGTAGGAAAAAAAGAGAGTCTCTCTCTGTATGTTTGTGTGTAATCCACAGACGTAGAACAAGCATTTACTGTAATGCAAACTGTTATGGAGGAATATATGCTGCAACAGAGCATTTGTTTTTAGGTTTTCTGCTTTAAGAAGAGATATTAGAGGAAATAATGCAAGAAGAGAAGGATGAGGAGGAGAGAAAGTCGTCCGACTGTCACAGAATGGACAGCTCTGCTGTGTGATGGTCTCTCTGTGGCTATAATAATCATAAAAAGTAAACAGACAAACAAATAAATAAATATAAATGTACACATGCATGTAAACATAAATAAACATAAAAACACGTTTACACATACATATTTGGGATGCATGATATATTGGCACCAAATCCCCAAATCTAAGGTTTTATAAACCTATCTGTATTGACCCATGTTGGAGTTTTAATTGTTTTGGATAAATCGTAAAACATTAAATGTTGATTATACGTTTTATAGATGTTTTTGATGTAAACCATTTATTCCATTCTATATATATATATATATTATATTATATTATATTATATTATATATTTTAGTAGTCAACATTTGAAGTTGATCAAAACCTTTCTTCAAAGTTGTCCTAAAACCTTCTTCTTAGGACAACTTTGATTAACTTTTTTGATCCACTTCAAATGTTGACTACTGTATATACACACACTGTAAAAAAAAAAAAAGAATTGTTGGCTTAACTTAAAAAAGTAAGTTACCTGGTTGCCTTAAAAATTTGAGTTCATTGAAATGAAAAATTTGAGTTAATACAATGAAGGCAACTGGTTTTCTTTGATTGACAAAAGAAAAAAATGTTATGATAAAAATCATGAAAATAATTTTTTACTATATATATATATATATAAACTGAATTAATGAATGAAATGTTCAAGGTGTCTGAATAAAATTTGGTTTGACTGTACTGTAAAAAAGTTGAGAAAACTTAAGTTTAAGGCAACAAACTTCAGCAGATTTGAGTTTTTTTTAACTTACTGTATTCAGTTTATACAACAAAAAGTTGGGAAAACTCAATCTACTACAAAAACAAGTGAAGAAAACTCAAAAATCTGCTGAAGTTTGTTGCCTTAAACTTTTAAGTTTTCTCAACTTTTGATTTTTTACAGTGTATTTACAAACCAAAATGAACACCTTGAACATTTCATTCATTAATACAGTTTATTCACTATAGTTTAAAAAAATGGTGATAAAATATGACAAGATCAGAGTTAAACTGTGTCATAATTATGTCAGATAACATGAAGTTTTGGGTATAATGTGTCACAGTTTACTTTATTTTGCTATGCTCACTTATATAAATGAACTATAGTGTCCTGCACCCACTAGTAAAAATATACCTATACATACACACACACACATATACATATTATATATATATATATATATATATATATATATATATATATATATATATATATATATATATATATATAGCCTTTTTTTTTTATGTGTCATTTTATACAATGAATCAAGGGACTTTAGAAGTAAGGTGTATGGCAATAAACACTAACCTTCTTGTCTTGATGATCCAGCTGTTGCTAGAGGATATAAAGAGAGGGAGGGAGAAAAAGAGAGAGACATGTGAGGTGTTAGCGCTTTCTAAAGTTTTTTTTTTTTTTTTTTGAAGAACTACAACTTGGAACATCGTTCTTGAAAACAAATGATGAGAAAAACGCACATAGAGACACGTTTACCATTACTCAGGCAGAAACATACTGAAAAATTACTAACGGCTGCGCAACCCAAAATACATCCTCAATGCAAATTCTCTTAAAGGTCGCACACAGAAAGATAGTGAAAAAAATGAAGGTGGAAGGAGATGAAAGATTCTGCAAGAAACACAAAAGTGGACTGGGAGGATGAACAAGAGAAAGAACCGTGGAAAAAGGAAAGATTTAGAGGGGGAAAAGGAGCAAGAGATACAAGACTGAACAGAGAAGGGCCACAAAAGCAACAAAGATAGAGTGATGGAGCGAAACACAGGAGAAGACAGAGGAGAGAAAAGACGAGAGGAGCAAGTGTGAGAAAAGCAGAGGGAGAACGCACAGGGAAGGCGAGAGCCTGAAAGAAGGTCAGACGGCAAAAGGAAAGAGACGAAAGTGGGAAAGAGGGAGGGAGTTTGTGTCTGAGTGTCACTTTCTCAACAGGGGGTCAGACTGAGAAACATAATGGAGAAAAGATGAATGGAGAGAGAGAAAGAGAGAGACATGCGGAGATATCGCAGATGTGAAGGAAAGTACAGCGTAGTAGACAACAGGAGAAGAAATGTGTTGGCTAAAACTATAGAACAAGTAGAAGAAAAATGTACAAACAAATGGCTAGAAGACATAATATGAATTTTTTTTTTTAAAATTAACATAGTTTTAACAAGGTTTAAAGTGGTTTAGGTTCTTTGACTGTGCAGTGTGCATGTTTACATTTCAGATTTTACGTTTTAAAACACATTTTTGTCTTCACTAATTTTAAATGGATGAATGATAATAATTAGGGATGCACCGATACCAGTATCGGTATCGCCCGATACCAAGCTCGTACTCGTAAAAATACCCCCGATACCAAAGACCGATACCTCACGTGACTTAACTGACAGAATTTTCCGTGAACAGAGACAGCGACGGCAGTAGCAGAAAGAATGTCAGCCTCAGAGGTGTGGAAATACTTCAAAATTAATGATGACAACACACATGTTGAGAACTGCATGCTTTCTATCACAATTAGTGAAGGCGGGATAGGCGGAACCGCGCTGAATGACACAGACCAAGCGCTCTCTCTCTCTCTCTCTCTCTCACTTTTTCTCTTGCGCGCGATCCCAGTTCTCTCAGACAGCGTGCGATCAGTTCTCCTCGCGCCTGAATGGTCAAATGCACACATAGTTGTCAAAATGTCCATCGTGTGGAGTATCTCACGTAAATACAGTCGGTTATGGCTTAAGTGGACGTAAACATTTGGGTGAAAACAGGATATGTGTCAGTATCCATGGATTCAGTCTTAAAGGACTGTAGGCGATATTTGTCATTAATGTTAATAAAACAACAAAAGATGTTAAATAAATGAATACATGGTAAATAAACCTACTGTATCTGAAAAACAAGTTTATTTAATTTGTATCTCTATAGTATCTGTTGTATTGTTTGTAGTTTGTTTGTAAATTTCTTTTTATATAACAACAATTATATGTATTGGTAATTATGCCCTTTGAAGGTTATTGGACACTGTGAAATTTTTGTTCTTTAAGTTTGTGACAAGCACAGAAAAATTATTACTTTTTTCATTAGAGAAATAATAAAGAAGCCGTCCTACATTCATTAGTCTCACTGTGTTGTGCTTGGAAAACCGCAACATCACCAAAAAAAAGAGAAATGAGAGAAATTAATAAATGTATAGGCATCGGTATCGGCGAGTACTAGAAAGAAAGAAAAAAAAAAAAAAAAAAAAAAAAAAAAAAAAAAAAGTATCGGTACTTGTACTCGGTCCTTAAAAAAAAAAAAAAAAAAAAAAAAATGGTATTGGTGCATCCCTAACAATAAAAAAGGTTTAAAAGCACAATTATTCCATGTACTCGCTCAATTAATCTGGTCATACAAACTGCATGTGTAATAATTAAAAATATTTGGAAAAATGTTTTACAATGTTTTAGATGAAGTAGCATGTCACACTACAGGACATGTCAATTTTCCAAAAGCATTTCATGTCAGCCAATTGGCTGCTCGTTAAACAAAATCAAGAAAACGCACATTAGTTTAGGTTAGTTTAACTTTAACCATCATTAACACTTGACCAAACAGAGAGATAAAATCCTTCATGAAAGGTTTCATTCAAACATAGCTTCTTCTGATAAGGACAGTCAAGAAATTAGACAAAAGATGGATAAAAGGAACCTGACTTAATAGAAAAGGACTAGGAATGAAACATATAAAATCAAGTCAGTAAATTGTAAGTGAAGTAAAAATTGTAACAATATTTATAAACATATATCATGAATAAATGTATATCAGGTATCATGCATCATGTTCTTTGTATACAATTTTTCCACATGTCTCTTTCCATATAAATCAAATCTTAGAATACTGGAAAGCATGAAGAAAGATTTTCAAATTAATTTGATGACTAAACTAGTTTACATGACAAGTGCATGAAAAGGCAACAACAGAAAGGAGTCAATCAGTAATTGTTTTGACCAAAAAATAAATAAATTATTTTTTTGTGTGTTTTAAAAAACACATTAAACAGTGCAAATTGATTTTGAAAGGCAGAGTGGAATTTCAATTAAACCGTGTCTACATATGACAACATACAATAATAATATTAATTAAATCTAATAAAACAATGCATATAATGAGTATAAAATAAAAATAAATATAATAAAAAAAAATATATGTTCATTAATAAGTTGATGGTAAATTTAGGAGCATTACGAAATAAGACCTTAATCAGGCATTAAACAAAACTAGAATGATTAAGAAATTATATTTTTATGAACATGTTCTTATATTTTATAATTACTGTTATAAAGTGTACATAAAAGTGTTTTATGCCAGTATGTGCATCATTTTTAACAGAAGAGGAACCAAAAAAAAATTTAAACTAAAAAGAGAAAAAAGGAGAAAAGATAGTCTTATTTGGACAAAACTATTTATTTTCCTTTCTTACTGAAATTAAATAAAATGTTTGCTTCAACAAAATGGCAGTTTTTTGTTTTCAATCACAAAATGGCTGCAGTTGCGCTTTCCTTGCATAAAACATGGCTGCCATGGTATGATGCAGAGAACGACCAAGAAAAGGATGCGAGAGATGGAAAACAGATGAGAGGGAGAAAAAAAAAAGAAAAAGAAGGCTTCCCTGCTTCATTCATTTCTTCAATTTTACACTTTATATGTTCTGGCAAAACGGAAAACATAGCTGACCTTCCGAAAACGTAACCGTATTTTTTCTTGTTTATATTTTCCGAACAAACGGTCACTGCAGGGAAAAACTACACTTGTGTAAAGGCACCGAATTAGTGTTTTTTTCTTTGCGCTTTGGAAAAAGCTCTGGTGAATGACAAAACTAACAAGCCGAGAGAGGTGAATAAAAGGGGGAGGACGAGGTATCCACTGAGGTGGGCAGTGCAAAACGGACAGAGTTTCAGGTTTTTAAAACAATTAAAAAGATTGAAAAACGGACAGAAACTGGAAAAGGAAATGGTGTGCTCACAGCAGGACCGAGTGAGTTAAAAAGAGGAGAAAAAGACAGGGATCAATTAGAGAGAAAGTAGAACTGACTGAAATGGTTTTTCACAGCGGGGGCGAGAAGGACTGAGTAAGACGCTGAATGAGGGAGAGGAGGGGAAAAAAAACAACAGCAGAATTAATGTTTTGACAAGTTGCCCCGAGTAAGTGCAGGGAGCGGAGCAAAGTGAATAGGATGAAAGATGAGGGCACCCAGGAGCTGTTTTCCATGAGACGCCGCTCAAGACAGAATATTGGCGAGTTTGTTGTTTTGGCTGCACTTTTATGATCTCAGCGCTGTTTCTTGCCACCAAAATCCAGGTATAAACATCATAAAGCTTTTTTTTTATGAACACTGATGCATTTTGCTATATATTCGAGTGAGGGGATGGATTTATCTGTGACACAGTGGCAGCTTTTGGGGATCCTTCGAGCATGAGACTGCTGCTGTTCTGGGGGAAACATTTCACTGTTACACACCATTAACAGCAGAATCCGTCATGGTCTATAATGAACGCTACATTCAGTTCTTTTTTATTTGCAAGCAAATAAAAAGCTTATTTTACAGAGTTAACCAACCTTCTAAAAGACAGTCTGTTCCATGTGTTGTTGTGACACGACTCCCTCTGGTATTACTGATCTCTGTGCTGTCCTTAGCTTGTTCGGTTTCCCCATGAGCCTGGTCATTAAGGCTCAAATGACCTAGCGAAATGAGCTCTACTTGATTAAACTTTAAATACAGCTAGCTGCTGGTGCCGCGCGACTGAGATTTTGCTCCGGCTGCGGTTGTAGTGTTGTTTTCCACGGCTCTGTTTCTGAGGCTAATGCTCCTGGGTCTGACAAAACCCTCAGTCGAACACGGACTGTCAGATAAAAGACCTGCCACAGGAAGGAACCGAAGTCGGTTTGTGGCACTACCAGGAGGAACAAACACCAGCTGTGCAAATCATGCCCTGGCGCAAAGTCCCGTCACCCACTTCTCCTTTCATTCGTCTTTACATACAAATGATCAGAGGGAAACGGTACAGGAAAAATGTTGTAAAGGTGTGCAAGAAGGTATGCGGAAAAGACGGAGGGGCTGAAAGTGAAAAGTGGTGGAGAATGCAGAGATATCTGAAAGCAAATTAGGATAATAAGTGCAGATATTATTTTTAAAGGTTAATTTTAGGCTTATGGAAAAGAAAGCTTAAATGGGTCAATGACGTGACGAGAATTTTTTTTTGTCCAAAGGCCTTAATAATAATTAAAAAAAACAAAGATGTGACATCCAAAGTATGTAAGATAGTACAACTAGATCTCTTTTATTGAATCCAAAAGGCTTTAATTATATTTTGCTACATATTAAAGGTGTTTTACAGATTTTGAAGTGTCAAAAGGTAATTCGGTTTAACCATCCAAAGGCCAATACAGCCATTTCATTTGTGATTAAAATATCTTAAAATGTAATAAATGTATATATTTTTTATTCTGGAATGATTTTATAACATCATATATCAACATAGTGCAAAATGGTATTAAAATTATGTGTAGAAGTCGTTGCTTTGTTATGAGAAAGAATGTCCGGAAAAATGAGTTTCATTGATGTCATTTGGAGTAACCAATATAAAGGGACCATTTTGGATCAAGTCATGTGGTCAATATCATGTGACAGGATGTGACATCATTCAGACAACTGCAAAGGATCACAAAGTAACTAACTCTCTTTTAACTATTTGAAAAATTCATGTTTTCACTTGCTCAAATGCATATCCCAAAACATCAGGTCATTCGGTACAACCGCTATAAGGCATGGAAAATGTTGTAATATTTTAAAAACTTACACTAAATATAAAATGTTTGATTGTCCTTTTGCTAGCTAGCTTGCAAGCTAACTAGATAGTCGTCATTCGGTGTAACCAAAAGTGTCATTCGGTAAAACCAAAATTTTGGTTAAACCGAATGACTTTTTTGGTGACAAATTTTGTCCATCTTGTAAAAAAGGACAAAAGCAGTGTTAATTGATTATTAAAAACACAATCTCATTGTTAACACTTAATAAAACTTCAAAACATTATATCTCCATTATGGTTTTTTTTTTTACACTTTTAAAAACCTTATTCATCAATGACCCATATACATTTTAGCTGATATCAGGAAGGGTTGACAAATATGGAAAAATAAAAATTAACACAAAACATTGCTGAATTTAAATGAACACTTATTTTAGACAACAGAGATAAAATGGTGTTGAAATTCTGGCCGATGCAGATAAGTAGATATTTTTTTGTTTTTTACCACCGAATTTATACTACATTGTTAAGAAAAGATTCAAACACAAAATAAACTAAAACAAGTAGTTTGTATATAAGTGAATACATGAAAACTGTATGAAACATGCTGTAGGAAAAAAAAAAAAAAAAAAAAAAAAAAAAAGCATACTGCTTATAATAATAAGAGTGACCCAAAATTGATTAATTCTGAAAAAATTATATAAATATATTATATTACATTACATAATATTATAGAAAATTATATATTATTATACGATATACCACATATCCCTATTGAACTTAGTTAAAATCACTCAAAAAGCGGACACAAGAAAGAATACTTATGTTAATCGGCCAATCAATCAGTTATCAACCAAAATGCTTAAGAACTGTCAAATATATATGTATAAATATAAATAAATGTGTCTATAACTATTCAGGACCATGATGCAATGGACAGATGGAATAGAAGATGAGCAGAATTCCAGAAATGGACAGGGTTTGAAGAGAGATGAAACTCAGTGAAAGTGTAGTGGATAAGACTCTGATTAGTTTTGCTCTGGTAACGACAGATCATAAAAATGAGGGAGGGGAGGAAAAGACTAAAAGAAACAGAGTGGGGAAGATTAGTGCCACTCCAGGAAAGACTAAACACAAGGAGGAGAAAGAAAAAAGGAGAAGCAGGGATGCTACAGTTTAGTCTGGATTAGTTTCGGTCAAAGAACAGAAAAAGAGGGAAAGGGATAGAGAGGAAGGGAAAGAGAGAGGGATAAAAGAGATGGAGCATCTGAAGCGAGAGCATGAGAAAAGGAAAATGTGCAAAGACGAGGAAGAAAAGTTGTCATTCCACGCATTCAGTAGAGCATCTTCCACGGATAAAGTAAATGTTAGTAAGAATGAATGAAGAACCCTTGCCTCTTCAAAACAACAAAAAACTCCATCTTCTCTTATCAAATATTTGCTCCTAAAATAAGTAACACATCCACCTCAGATCATTCTTGCTACAGATGTTTTACATACAAATATTTCAAATCAATTGCACAAGCATTTTCTGCCCCAACTGCAAACTAGAAACTAGATATTTCTCAGTGAAGGTTACACAACACTCAGAATTTAGCAAAGCATTTCCTTAAAGACTTCAAGAATGTGATTTCACAACAGAGTTTCTGTTTGATTTACTTTTTGTGGAACAAATGCAATGGTTACCCACTTAACTGAGCAACTGAGAAATTTAAATACAGTGCTATTGATCTCCAGTCAAACTAACCTGCAAGAAACATAAAACATTTTCATAGCTGAATTATTACAAATGGTTCCATGAAAAGTTAGAGAAACCGTGAGAGGCCAGAAGGCAGGTTTGGGGCCAGGGCAGAACTTAGATATTGGGTTAGACAGCTTCTGAGTTGGTGTGCGTGTCTGTGCATGTGTGTGAAGCAGGAGGTGGAATTGGGTCGGACGGCTTACGGACTGGACTGCCATTCCCACTCTCACTGGGCGGCATTCCCTGCTGATCCCGCATCAACCAAGCCGAGCGGAAGGTCAACATAACTGCAGGGGTCTGAGAGCCAGCCTTGCTCGACGCACAGGACACGCACACACACAGTAACACACATAAGCTTTCACACATCATGTTATAACAAAAGGAAAAGGAAAAAAGCAGTGTGTATTATTTTAAATTATTATACATTTTTGAAATAGGAATTTGTATGTATATTTATGTAAATTTCAATTGATATTTTATTAATATATAGACCGTTTAATAAAATGTTACATTGAAATTTACATAAATATATTATACATACAAATTTCTATTTAAAAAAAATTGATATATATATATATATATATATATATATATATATATATATATATATATAAAATCATCGTTATTAAATTTGTTTAATTTTTTATATTTTTTCAAATAGAAATTTGAATTTAAAAATGCAGCAAATCATCATATTAGAATGATTTCTGAATGATCATGTGACACTGAAGACTGGAGTAATGATGCTGAAAATTCAGCTTTGATCACAGGAATAAATTACTTTATAAAATATATTCAAACAGAAAACAGTTATTTTAAATTGTAATCAAATTTCACAATATTACTGTTTTTACTGTATTTTTAATTAAATAAATGCAGCCTTGGTGAGCAGACGATACTTCTTTTAAAAACATTAAAAATCATACAGATTCCAAACTTCTGACTGGTAGTGTGTGTGTGTGTGTGTGTGTGTGTGTGTGTGTGTGTGTGTGTGTGTGTATATATATATATATATATATATATATATATATATACACACACACACACACACACACACACACACACACACACACACACACACACACACACACAGTATATATAAATAAACAGTTAACATATACATATTTTAATTTAAATAATAATAATTTAAATCAGAATATTTAAAAAAATGCTTTGAAACTGGAATTGTATTTATATTTTTGTAAATAATACAGCAACATCATCAATTTTTTGTTTATTATAAACATTGTGTTGTGCATATATAAAAAATCCAATAATTAAAAAAATAAGTCATTTATTATCTACAAAATATTTGAATTTCAAAAACATTGTTTTATTAAATAAATGTTTATTATATCATTATCGCGATAATCCTATATTATCATTATTATTGTTTATTATTATTATTAGCATTACTACTACATATTGTATGTTTTTTGCATATAGAAAAATATATGTATAATATATGTAAATATATGTAAAAAAGTACAAATTTCTCATTTTAAAATAAATGTGTTATTTCCCAACAATAGAAGGCGACTGCTGTATACAGTAAGACAATTACAATATTAATTTTACTATTTATTCCACACTTAAAACATTGTGGCTGAGAAAGAAAGAATAAACTGACCAGAGAAAGGGGGAATGCATTAGCAGAAGAGGGAAAATTGGAAGAGGAGGACAAATCTGCAGAAGGTAGGCAGGGAGAAGGAGGAAAAGCGAGAGAGCGGTTGCGTGCAGAGAGCGGGGCATGTCTGATTGCGTGAGAGGGGGTGTGTGGGGGGGTGACATGCTTTTTTTCCAATGAAAAAAGTGTGGACGAAAAAAAAAAAACTAGGGGATGAAGAGAGGACTGTACTTACTCGGTGGACAGCACACAGTGACTCGTAGTTTCATACAGGGGAGGGGGGGTCCATCGTCTGTGGATAGTGCTGGAAGGAAAGAGACGGAGAGAGAGAGTAAAATAGGAGACTCATGTCTTTGACACTGAAAGAAAAATCTAAATTTGTTGCCACCAAATCAATGCTTTAGACTGCTCACACAAAACACAAATACACATATAACCCTGGGCCATAAAAAGACTGCTTGACTCTGATGGAATGGCTAATCCATTAACGCAAGCAGGAGCTGTAACGGGCTTGTTAATGCGGAGCTCGGCAGGACCGACTGTGAGCCGTTCCACAAATGATGGACACTGATGCAGTCAGATGGGCTCTGTGCAAACATTCACACTTCATAAACTTACATGATTACACCGATACAACATTATTTACACACCTGGAGGTCATATTTGCTTTCAGCTCATCTCCTAAGTGTGATCCAAGCATGACTGCATATACTCGTTTTGAACAAAATTACACAACATTGCTGCACCAAACCGCTCAAACACAGGCTAACATTTCCTTAGTAGGAAAAAAAGTCGATGTTCTGACTATGAAACATTTTGGATGTTGGTGATAATATGTGTGTAATTTACATCAGACTACATTTTTGCTTTGTTCTTTACTGCAAATTAACGGTTCTCAGAGTCTTTTTAAAGCCTTTTAGGAAGTCGGTTTATAGCATATAATGATATTAATTTACGGCAATCCCGAAACTGTAGCTTGTCAAGCTACTCATTTAAAATTAGTTCAACTGCAGTCAAAAAAGCTTTTTGAAAAAGTAGTTCAAAATGCAGTGCGCGCCAACACTGAATCTAAAAAAAAAAAAAAAAGAAAAAAAAAGGCCTCAACGTTTTATGATTGAATTTTAATGTCATTTAATGTCAATTCTTTCACTCAGTTTTCATCGAATTGGAGCAAAGTTTAGCTGAACCTTTCTGACAGATCAAAAAAGATTCAATTTCAGTCATAACGCAATTTTGACAAAACGTGTAGTTACTGCATTTTGACTAAATTTAAGATATTTTCATATCTTTTTTTCAGACAGCAGTATTCATCTGACAAAAATATTCATGATTCCAATTAGGGCAACAGCATTACACCGCATTTGAACATCAGTTTCCTCTAAAAATCACCAATAACTCTACAAAAAATATAATACAGTCACCATAATTTATACTTAAAAACATAACGATAAACAGCTCCAACTAAATACTATATATTTTTTGTAAAATATTGTATAATAATTTTGTATAATATTATATACTGTATAATATATAACAAAACAAAAAAGAAAATAACTTCCTAACAACGTCAAAACATAGCAAAATGTAATGTCTAAACTGATTGGTACATATGTCTAATGCATCAAATGTGGCAATGACAATGTGTGATTTCAACAGCCACCTCGAGACGACCATCTAAATGTCAAATAAAACAGCTTATATTAGGCTACTTGTGAGTTTTTATCTTAACATATTTGGCAAAAATATAATTAATTTCTACCTAAAAGGAAGAAAAGATTACTCACTGCACCTTTAAAATGATGACTCTTACTGCTAGAGCATGCTGCTATGTTAGTGTGAAGAAGGGTAAGTCTAACTTGTACACACAGACAGAATTTATGTACATGAACATGTACACATACACACGAATAAACACCCTGAAACACAGCGTGTGCCCTATAATGCCGTGCATACCTCATTAGCATCAGGCCATGTTATAACAGCTATAAAGCCATCATGAATCTCTTCCCAGAAACCGAGCAGCAAGTCTGAGGTAGACACGCTTAAATTCAGGCTTGAGTGGGTCTGCCGTTTTAAAGAGCGTCTCTGGCTCCACATTTAATCATAACCATAAATCCATAACAGCCATTTCAGTAACACACACCGCAGCAGCGGCCATTTTCATCTAGTAGAGAGGCTTTTAACCGAACGTCTAACAACCGCAGATACATCCATTTAGCATGCGCAGTAATTTCACATTGACGATAATGAGAATGGCTGACTCCAGAGGGGCTGTATGTGTGTGGGTGTGTGTTTTGGTTTTCTGAACCCCATATGCATTTGTGCCGTACCTTATGGGTGTGTGTTCATGGTGTTAGAACTCTGGATTTTAAAGCAAATGTCTGAGACACCTAGTGAAAGGGCTACTCTTTTTCTTATTTAATGCCATTTTTTTTTTTTTTTTCAAAAATTATATTACCAGTATATACATTTAAAGGCACAGTATGTAATTTTCGCCACTAGAGGTCGCTTATTTAAAACAAAGGTGTAGCTTGATGACGCCTTGATTTCGCAGAATCATGGGAATTGTTGTCTTCACGTCTACAGCCGGTGTAAAAGAATTCAAGCAGAAGAGACTCAAGCAGAAATCATATTAATGGATGAGCTAGCTAATGTTTTAAAGATTTATTAACATACTGTAGTATGAAGCAGGGTGTGGCTGAAAGCCGTTGGAGCAGAACGAGGCCGCTGGAGCGATTGCTAATGAGAGACAAGCACGATACAAGGCTTAGGAGCAGTGGAGCTTTTATTATGCCACAGAGGAGCTCGTCCACTTCTGCTCATGTGTATGTGGGGTAACACAGCGCCGTTTTAGCATTAGATATATTTGGGTGTTAAAAGTTGTTATAATGCTACTCTGTGTGTTCAGCTACTATGAGACACTTGTTGCACACTGCAGTAAGCTAGATCGATATTAGACATGGTAAAACAAGGTACTCGTGGTAAATCAACAATAAGACTCACTGTGTTGAGCTATACAAACAATTGCTCACCTGTCTAATGAAACACATAATACAGGAAACTGTGCACATTTTTACTTTCTCAAAAAAAAACTTATTCTGTATTATTTATAATCCTTTTGAACCATGGGGACATGGGGTAATGTCCTCATAAGTCACCCTCTCCTTGTAATACCTATGTCATACCCATGTCATTATACAAATTTGTGTCCTGATGTGTCACAAAAACGTGCGCGCGCGCGCACACACACACACACACACACACACACACACACACACACACTACAACTTGAATTTAGATCGGACACACTGATCCCTTGTTTTCAGTTACAGGATCAAGCTTAAACAATTAAAAAGACAGACACATTGTTACGCTTTCTTTGAAGTGAACAATAGACACACACACACACACACACACACACAGTATCAGGGTAGGGGTGGGTTCGTGAAGTTTGACACAAAGGCTCTGTGCTGTGTATACACTCTCATGCTTGAACAATGCTCTATTGTCCAGGTCAGCACTGCTGTAATTTATGTAAAGATACTTTCCCCTCTTTCGTTCCCTTTCTCTTTTTCCCACCCTCTCTTTGGCCGCTGTTGTCCCACTCTTTCTTTCAAGGACACTCCTTCCTCTTCTTCTACTCTCTCCCTCTTGACTCCCATCCTTCACCTTACAAGACTCCATCACGCCAAGCTTTCACGTTCTTGGTTTACTTGAGAGGCTTTCGCACTAGGTAGTTATAGGAGCTCAGTTATAGGAACTAGCCACCAGGGCGGTCCCCCGAGAACTAAATTTTTTCCTAGGGCCATTTTCCTGGTTGCATTTACACCACCAGCAGAGACTCTGATGTGACATAAGCTGGCCAACAGTGAAGTCATGTAAGTGAGGCATTCAACAACATCCACAATTGGAGGATAGGGGATGCCGTGATTGGTTGAGAAGTGCCTGGACTCTGGCGTCGGCCCATCTATTCCTGTTTTCTATGTTTGTGGAGTTGAATAAGTGTGTGTTTACACTGCTTTTTAAAAATGGCGGGTGCCTTAGTTTCAAATGGCATGCGTTCGGCCAATCAACGTACACTTACGTCACTGGTAGTTCCTACTGTGCTGGGTTAGACTACTCTAGATAATTTAGTACCCCCAAAAGGCGTTCCTAGAATTAAATTCATTCCCAGTTCCTGTGGTGCGAACACGCCAAAAAAACGGGTTCTTCCGGCAATAGTTATAGAAACCATATGACCAAATGTTCCTCCAGTGCGAAAGGCCCTTTGCTTTTGTTAGATAAACTAAAATTAATTTAGTAATAAATACAGCTAGTTTTAAACTCATCAAATATCTGTATTCTCAATGTGATTTTGGTCTTGACCTTCTGAATTGCATCTAACAATTAAAACCATACAACATCATAATTTTGACCCAATATGTTTAACTGATCTTAATATCATAACCATTTTTGTCATAATTATTATTTACATATTTAATATTTAGACTAGATTTTGTGCACAATCTTTTTACTGCATTACAAAAGTAACAAATTGCTTACAAACGTAACAGCGAATCTCATGTAAAATGAATAGAAAAAGAACAGCTCATATATTTAGTTTGACCTCCTGAGGTTAATGTCAACATTTTCTAAAGGTTAAGCCTTTCACTGACCACTGGTAAAACAAACAAACAAATACGAAAAAAAAAAAAAAAAATTATATATATATATAAATTTTTCACTTCAATTCTAGTGTTTCAGGCTTTTTTTTTTTTCATCATACTCATTAAAAATGCCATGTGTGCCTTTCTAACCCAGAGAGAGCGAGAGCGAGAGCGAGAGAGAGAGAGAGAAGAAGAAATAAGAGGAGGGAACTGAAGAGCTTTGGCCTGAAACCAAAGCTGTAAAAAACAGGAAAACTGTCATGTAATTTTATGGCCACAGACCATCTTTCCTTCCTTTTTGGGCTTCATGCAGAAGAGGCGAGAGGATGAGGGTGGAGCCAAAGGGCAGAAAAGGAGCATTTTCACTTATATACTCATTCATATAAATGCAAAAAAAAAAAAACACCACACACAAAGGATACACAAGCAGATAAACACAAAAACACATACCAACTCCTGCTCACCAGGGTAGCAACTAAATTAAAGCTGTACATAATGTGTTTTATATTACATACACTACCATTCAAAAGTTTGGGGTCAGTATGTTTTTTTTTTTTTGTTTTTTTTTGGGAAGGAAATGAATACTTTATTCAGCAAGGATGCATTAAATTGATTAAAAGTTACAGTAAATACATATAAAATGTTACAAAAGATTTCTATTTTAAATAAACGCTAATAAATATTTTGTTTACTTTCTATTTCATCCAAAAATCCTTAAATAATTAGGGGTGCAACGGATCACAAAACTCACAGTTCGGATCATATTATGGTTTTGAGTCACAGATCGGATCATTTTTCAGCTCTGTGAAAAAAAAAAAAGTTAGTATGTGGTGGCCGGGGTGGGGGCGGTGAAGCAAATATAACTTTGCTTTCTATTTATCATTTAAAGAACACTTTAAGTACTTGTTATAATGAAGCATCTTCTGATGCTATAGGGCACATCGTCAGTAATGTTTCCCAAGGTCATCGGGTGTAAAATGGCTTTAAAAAAAAAAATGTTTAAACTAACAGGACTTTTATTAAAAAAAAAAAAAAACTTTCACAATATGATGGTTAAACTTTGCAATTAATCCACGAATCACATGTCTGGGGCCTGGTTCGTATGGATCAACTATGATCCATTACACCCCTAAAAAAAGTGCATCATGGTTATCTCTAAAATATTAAGCAGCACACTTGCTGTCAACATTGATAATAAGAAATGTTTCTTGAGCAGCAGTTCAGCATTTAGAACGATTTCTAAAGGATCACATGACACTGAAGACTGGAGTAATGATGCTGAAAATTAAGCTTTGCCATCACAGGAATAAATTACATTTTAAAATATATTACAATAAAAAAACAGCTGTTTTACGTAGTAATAATATTTCACAATATTACTGTTTTTACTATATTTTTGATCAAATAAATGTAGAGACTTCTTTTAAAAACATTAAAAATCTTACCAGCCCCAAACTTTTGAATGGTAGCGTAAACTAGGTTGTATCCTAGTTTGAGTTGTATTTAGTGTAAATGATATGTTGTCACCCTGATTGATGTTTCTGTGTATGGTTCTCCAACACTTACAGCTATAGTAGTAATGGTGTCCAGGAAGGAATTCAAAGCCCAGGGAGAAGGGTGTGAAGCGCTGGATCTTTTCAGAGAATCTGACAGGGCCATAGGGAGCGTACGGCTGGTTACATTCCCATCTCTTAATGGCATCTTTAGTCTCCACGCAGCCCCTGAACTGGCGCTCAGCCACCAGGTAGAGAGCCAAAGTCTCCACAGGGCCGCTTGTCGGGTGGTCGGCAGGATAGTGGGGACACAGTATATCCAGATAATCACTCAGATTGACCTGGACAGAGTAATCATCTCCTATTAACCTAAGAGCAAGAGAGAGAGAGGGGGAGAGGGGGATATTAGAGGGTGTATTTCTATCATGAGAGAAATTCATGGCCACAATCACTAAAACTGGCATTTTTCCAATTCCACAGAACAGATTTCAGATGCGTCAGCAAGATCTGCACTGAATCATGCTCGGATCTGCGCTCGCTTGGCCGCTTCATGGAATATTATTAAGAGTTATCAATCAGTCACTGCTGAGAAACAAATGCTTTAACATGACAAAAAATTAGTACCTGATGATACAGATAGAAGGATGCAGCAACATTTGTAATTGTAAAATAAAGATTAGTTAAAGTTAGGCAAGCTATTTACACATTTTATGTTACTCGACTATTTACACATTTTATGTTACTCGAGTGATACTGCAGGGTAACACTGAAAGAAGAGAGAAACCCTGAGGATTTCAGTAAGGTCAAAAGATTCACACAGCACCAGATACGGACCATGGCTCTCAATAACAGCTTCATGCTAATTAGTGAGAGTTTCATTCTTCTCCTTCCACACACACAAAGTCAAAAGTCAAGTTGCACTAATAGGGGACGAATTAGCATAGAATGGCCCTTAGGGGCTTGGTAAATAAATTCACTTTCCCATTTGTTTACACACTGTTGACTTTAAAAGGAAGTGTGTACAAGACACCATCAATAAAAAGAAAGAAAGAAAGAAAGAAAGAAAGAAAGAAAGAAAGAAAGAAAGAAAGAAAGAAAGAAAGAAAGAAAGAAAGAAAGAAAGAAAGAAAGAAAGAAAGAAAGAAAGAAAGAAAGAACGAAAGACAGAAAGAAAGAAAGAACGAAAGACAGAAAGAAAGAAAGAAAGACAGAAAGAAAAAACAGACAGAACAAAAGAACAGACATGAATACAGACAGACGGACAAAGAAAAAGAAGGAAGGAATGAAGGAAAGGAGGAAGGAAAGAACAAGAAAGAACAGACAGACAGAAAGACAGAAATAACTAACAAACAGACAAAGAGAAAGAAAGAAAGAAAGAAAGAAAGAAAGAAAGAAAGAAAGAAAGAGAGAAAGAAAAAAAGAACAGAGACAGACAGACACAGAAATAACAGACAGACAGACAGAGAAAGAAAGAAAGAAAGAAAGAAAGAAAGAAAGAACAGACAGAGAGACAGAAAGAAAAAGAGAAAGAAAGAATGAAGGAAAGGAGGATGGAAAGACAGAACAAGAAAGAACAGACAGACAAAGAGAGAAAGAGAGACAGACAGACAGAAAGAAAGAACAAGAAAGAACAGACAGACTGACAGACAAGACCAAGACAAAGAGAGAAAGACAAAGGACAGACAGAAAGGACAGACAGACAACGAAAGAATGAACGAACAGACAGAAAGACAAGGAGGAAAGAAAGAACGAAAGAAAGAAAGAACAAGAAAGAACAGACAGACAAAGAAAGAATTAATGAACAGACAGAAAGACAGACAACGAAAGAATGAACGAACAGACAGAAAGACAAGGAGGAAAGAAAGAACGAAAGAAAGAAAGAACAAGAAAGAACAGACAGACAAAGAAAGAATTAATGAACAGACAGAAAGACAGACAGAAAGAATGAAGGTAAGGAAAGGAGGAAGGAAAGAGAACAAGAAAGATAGCAAGAAAGCAAGAAAGAAAGTTTGTAGCTCCATTCACAGGTACTTCAGAAGTACAGATGAACTATAGACTGTGGAAAAACAGGTGAGAACCAGAGCAAAGGAGCAGCGCAGATGAAGCGAGACAGCAAGAGAGGTGAGGGTGAGAGAGAGAAGGGTTACAGAGAGGAGAGACAGACACATGGAGGGAGGTAAAGAAAGGGTTCTATTTTAATTAGTGGCCCTAGAGAGAGTTTGGTGGGAGACAGCAAGAAGACAAGATGGATTTTAATTGGTCTTTCTTCACTGCAAGCGTGCGTGTGTGCCAGAGAATGAACCGAGCGAGGGATGAGAAGAGGCCACGGAGGAGAAGAAAAGACAGGATGTGAGAGCAAGGCGGCCAGTCCAGGTCTGTCACCGGGAGTCTTTTGTGAAGAAGCGACAGAGCGAAGGAGGCAGAGGAAGTCTGAGAAGGAAAGAAGGGAGGAAGAGAACGCACACGGGCAGAAAAATGAGGAGGGGGTTATCCTGAGTTAAGTGGGTGGACAGAGAGACGACGGAAAAAGGCTAATGAAAGACTCCAGACCAGAGACAGAAAGAGCAAGGGAGCCAAACAGATTGAGGCAGATGGAGTGCAGAGGGAGAAACTGAGAAAGTTAGAGAGTAAACTAGGTATCCAACCCACAGTCTATGCCCTAGTTAAGAAATTACCTCAATATCTGTGGTGTAAACTTGTTACAGAAGCCAGAAAATACAAGACATGGTGTGGCTGAGGTCATCTTTCCATAAGCTTTCATATCAAACCATCAAAAGTGATTCAAGATAAAGATCATCTCTTCATCAAACTATCACATCATAGTCCATCCAAGATCTGACAGCAAATGTCATATTTACAAATATTGCAAGCTTGACTAGTGATGAGACATCTATAAGTTGCTAAATTAGCTGTCAAGCAAATGTAACTTTCATCAATCAGGCCCATTTGAAGGGACCATCATCTCATATTGTAACTGTTTATGGTGTCACAGTTGAATAAATGAACACTGGACCAGAACTAATGGAGCTTGTTTGACCTTTCCTCTTGTTTTTTTACAGGATAATATATTTAGGCCTGGTTTCACAGACAGGGCTTGGATTAAGCCAGGATTAGACCTTAGTTCAAGTAGGACATTTAAGTAGCTTTTATAAACGTGCCTTAGAATGAAAACACATTACTGGTGTGCATCTTGAGACTATGTAAGCTTGTTTCTGGCTGCCACTGAATAAAAAATAAAAAAGGTAATTACGATTTCTCAGAATTCTGACTTATGATGTCAGAATAGTGAGAAATCAAGTTTATATCTCGCAATTCTGACTTCTTTTCTTAAAAATGTGAGATATAAACTCACAATTGTGAGTTATAAAGTCCAATTCTGAGGGAAAAGAGACTGTTCTGACAATTGTGAGTTTAGATCTTGCAATTCTGACTTTATAACTCACAATTGCCTGTTATAAAGTCAGAATTGTGAGATATAAACTCGCAATTCTGAGAAAAAAAAAAAAGGCAGAAAAAACATTTCCAGCTGGTTAAACTTAGAAATGAAAGTTCACCTGCTGCCTTAAAAATGTTAGTGAACTCAACTAAACATAAGTTATTTCAACTTAAAGATAACCTTTGTTTCAACTCACAAATAGTCAAGACAATGGATTACTTTGTTTAATTTTTAAAAACTTATAAACTTGAGTTCAAAACCCAAAACTTGTCATAATGATTGAAGTTAAAGAGAAGAAATAAGTTCAAATAACTGGTATGTTTTACCACAACTGCAACTTTATATACAAAAGTTTATATCACACAATTCTGAGAAAAAAAAGTTAGAAGAATTGTGAGATAAAAAGTTGCAATTACTTTTTAAATATCAAACATTGATAATAAGAAATGTTTCATGAGCACTAAATTAGCACATTAGAATAATTTCTGAAGGATTTCCTATGAATTTTTCTGATGTGAATCGTACAAAATGTACAATTATTAAACAAAAAGTAAGCATGAAGGTCCACCCCTAACCTCACCCCAAAACATACCCGTCACTGGGCATAAGAAGATCAAACAAAAACATACGAATGAATACAAATTCATATGAATTAGCCACAAATTTGTCAAAACGTAAAACGGTTACGATTTTCCATGAGATTGTGTTGGTGTAACCACACAAATGGCAAGGTCAAGAAAAAGACAGTTTCAAAAAGAGTTTTCAAATTGAGGAGTAATGCACCGCAATTACTCAAATATACACAAGTTATTACCATAAAACCACAGTCTGTATGCAGAATTGAACCCTTAGATGGTTATACCTTCTGGATAAAAAGGTTAGCAAGACTAAATCGTGTAATTACGGCATTTTGGACATGTGAGTACTGGAGCTGAACTTTGACAGCGTCAGACAGCATTATACTGTAGTTATATTATTCAAACCACTGTAATTCACAGACACCAATAATTACGTGTAGTTGAGGTTGCAGTCTCGGCACGTGTCTCTTTTACAGTGTGGCGGAGATAAAAGTGCAATAAAGAGGTAAAGGAAATGTGTATACTGCTCCCTCTCCTCCTCCTCACATGCAGCGACTCGAGCGATGACACAACCCGCGAGCTGATCAATAGCTGTGACTGAGTATTGGTGATCAATCTCCATGACAGGCCGAATCGATCAGGAGTCAGTCAAACGTAACTCAGACAAGGTCTTTTGATCAATTTTGCGCTGTGTTCAACACCCTCGAGCTGCATAACACATCTCAATTAACACACCCACACACTCACAAATACATGTACACAAATAAAAGCTTTGGTAAATTGACAACTAAAGTTTAAGCATGTAGTACAACGCCTCCACTTCCCTATACACTAAAAGCTGGTAAATGGACTCATACATTTACATATTACTTTACAGAGGGTAACAGAGTGAAAAGGTGAGGGAGGGAGCAAAAGAGAAAAGGGAGATATAAGGGACAGAAGACATAAAGCAATCAGCAGAGAGAGGTTAAAGTGTCAGGCTCTGTCAGGTAGTGTGAAAAATGAAAATGCCCTGAGTAAGAGAGAAGTGGGGGGGGGGGATCTGTAAACTATGTGGTAATCATGGTCATATTCAGCATGCTGATAATGTGGCTGCTTCCCTTGAAGGGAGATCTGCCATGGACTCGGCACACTTCAATGAATGCATTAGTGCAATAATAATGAAGAATAATTCTCAGTTTACTGAAGAAGAATAATAGATACTTCACAGATTTATGCACTGGGGTTGTCAATTTAATGTGTTAATTTCATTGCAATTAAAATAGACTAAAAACAAAAGGGAGATCAAAAGGAAGATATGGGAAAGGCAAATCTACTTCAGACGGACTGACAAACAACAAAATAGTTTGCTTGTGTACTGTAAACCATGATGGGGTCATGCTCAATGAATAAATGCTCAATGAATAAAATAATTCAATAAATTTATAAAAAAAAAATATATATAATTTATAAATAATTAAATATTAAAATATTAATAAAACATAATAAAATAAAATAATTAACAAAAATAAAAATATATTTAAATAAAAATATGTAATCACTTTAATGTTTTTATCTGCAACAATAAAGTATTGGGCCCTATTTTAACGATCAAAGCACATGGTTTAAAGCGCAGGGCGCGAGTACACTTAGGGCATGTCCGAATCCACTTTTGCTAGTTTAACGACAGTAAAAAAGGTTGGCGCGCCCGGCACATGGTCTAAAAGTGTTGTACCTATTCTCTTAATGAGTAATGGGTGTGTTTTGGGCATAACGTGCAATAAACCAATCAGAGTCCCATCTCCCATTCCCTTTAAAAGCCAGTTGTGCTCGTGCCATGGCGGATTCGCCATTTACATGGCGGAATTTGCAAGTGGAAAAACTGAACGCTTCTCTAGCGAGGAAACGGATCTGCTCATGTACAAGGTTAAAGCATGTGAGCAGACCATCTATGGGAAAAGCCGGATTCCATCATTGTATTTTTATCTTTATGCACAAAATAATAATCTTTTACATTGTAACTGCTGCGCGTCCATGTGTGTGTAATAAGCAGAGTATACGTGCGTTGTGCACCCGCCTATAGGTGCATATTACTAACACGCTCTTTAAATAACAAAAAAAAAATATTGCGGCATTGACTTTAGACCAGGTTTCAGTTGGTCAATGGCGCAGTCTATTTCAGATGCCTCAAAATAGCAACACGCCAACAATGCACCTGAACACACCTCGTTTTCAGACCACCATGGGCCCATGGGTGCACAAATGGGTGCAAATGCATTTGCTATTTAAACAATGTGGCGCAGGATGTAAAAATGATAACTGCATCGAGTTGAAACTAGCAAAAAACACTTGCATCGAGTTGAAACTAGCAAAAAACACTTGCGTCGCGTCTGGCGCCACATTGCACCGGGTGTTTGATAGGGCCCATTGTCTTTAAAATTATCTTCATTTCAGGGCTTTCCTCAGCAAGTACCAGACTCATGTGGAAATGCAACTGGAACCGTTCCTTACCATTCTTAGAACCATTCAGCCTGAAGGTGGAAAAGTGCCTAAATGATATTTGCAGTTAATAAGCAGTGAATTGTGATTAATTCAATTAAGGTGAAAAAATACCCAAAAACAAATATTCTATCATTTACTCACCCTCGTGTTATTCCAAAATTGTATGACTTTCTTTCTTGTCTGGAACATAAATAAGGTAATTTGGAAAATGCCTCTGTGTTTTTCATCCATGCAATGGAAGTAAATTCAACATTAAACAAATCAACATTCTTCAAAATATCGTCTTTTGTGTTCTGCAGATGTCATGCAGGGTTGGAAAGACATAATGGTGAGTAAATGACACCAATTTTTATTTCTGGGTGAACTATCCCTTTAATAAATAAAATATATTTTTCTGTATATAAAAATATAATGTAAAAATATATATATTTATTTATTTATTTATTTATTTTACATAGACCTGCTATGCATGAACAAATACAAAGAGGCATGAGATCTTAAATGATTAAATCATTAAGTGATTAAATACAGACACAGTAAATTATCCTACAAGATCCATATAATGTCTACAATTTATATTGTGTCTGATTAAATCCTGCAGTGCTGTAGCCAAACTGGAGTCATTATACCATTACAGCAGGCGCTTCACAGTTTTAATAATAGAACATATTCATAGTAAAACAAAAAAAAAAAGTCTGTGTGGGAGTATACGCCTGAGCTCGAACATGAATGAAAATAGGGGCCGACCCTGCCAGCAGCACCTTTGATCCCTTTATAAAAGAGAATAATTAAAATACGAACAATTTCACAACCACGGCGAAGGAATACAGAGCAGCCTCGACAAGGCGCGCATACCAAATGAGCTACGCAATCTCGCTTCAGTCTTACTGTACGCCACAACATAATTGCTAAATAGACCCGATAATTGATCAACAATGCTAGGCTATACACAGAAAAACATGCTGGGAAAGGAAAAGGAGGTGCAAGGGGTCGGAGCGTGTGAGCTGACTGGCTCCTCAAGCTTCATGACTGGTGAAGGTGTGATTTGGGGGTCCTGATGGACTTGGAACCTTGTAAGAACTCTGAAACCAACCAACAAGGAAAAGGGCATATTTATGTGGAGCTGCCTTAGGGTGGCCAGCAGCAGGGTTATCTGAGGAGCTTTGATAAAAGAATGCCAAAAATACATGAAGACAGGGACTTGGAAAGTTTTGAGAAGACAATATGTAGCGAAGACACAGGAACGGAGAGAAAGAGAGAAAGTTGTTGTGTTATTGGAACGTTGGAGGATTTGGTTGAAGGGTGCAAAGGACTCAAGGTGGGCTGGCACGCTCGGCCAAGCCGAACTCTTCCGAGGAAGACACCAGCATGGGAACGAGGGATGTGGAGCAATGGAAAGAGTAAAAAAAAAAAAAAAAAAAAAATTGTTAGAGACCTTGGCAACAGGCGAGGCATTTGAGGGGAGTTGAGGGGGCTAGAGGGGTGAGAAAGAGAATGAGTGAGAGAGAACAAAAGAAAAAGAGAGTGTACTCATTCCCCAAAGGGGATCCAACGCTCCACTGCACTTTCAGTCAGTGGTTCATCCCTCCATCACACAGAGTAATGGGAGGAAGAGCAAACGAGGTGATTTCAATCAAAAACAGAAATATTTTATTTCGAAAAAGAATATTGTTTTCCTGATCATTTTCGACGGCGCTCTTTCATCCAGTCACTCCATCTTCCTTCAGCTGCAACCCCTTTTTCCACTCAGGAATATATCATGTGACGTGCATATGACCTGTATCAAAGTCATCCTCATATTCACCATTAACCCTCTACCTTGCATGTTCTATCTTTCGCCTTCTCTCCGCCAATCTCTCGCTCTCTTTCTCTCCCTCTCATCAGGTCACGTTAGACTCTGGGGTTTGACAGCCACACTGCAGATGCAGCCCTGTTAGAGCCTGTTTGAAACAGGACTTCAAAACCAACAGTGAAGAACTCAAAAATCACACAACTGTGGAACGTTACAACACTGATAGGTTACACAGACACACCTTACATCAGAGGTTCGCATCTCGCAGGTCAGTTCTAAATGAGCAGTTTTGCTAAATGCAAATGATAAACTGTATCTAGCAACATAATTATTCATAGTTCAAATACATATGCTTTTAAGGAGGAGAAAATGCTTTGTTAATGCACCCAGTCAAACTCTGGTAAAAAATTAAGACGATGCCAACATGGACAGGCTGTGCGAAAGCATAAACAAAACTACACACAATAAATAAAATATTATCCAGACCACATGGATACGTGGTACATGGTTTGTGACAACCACAATGAGTTTTGTGCAGTGAATTATTGGCTGCCGAAAGCATGAAACCTGTGAAATTAAATTTTGTATAATGAACAATTTTGGTGTTGTGGTGGGTTGCCAAATGATGTGCAATAAAAATTCTGGTCCTGAAGCAAAACCAGATGAGCACCACTGCACCACAAGGTTCAAGACCAGCATAGTCACAGATGCTCTCATGTTATGATTTCTCTCATGTTTTCTTTTTTGTGATAAACAGTACATACATACATACATAATTTGGAATCAGCTCACCAAAGCTGCATTTATTTGATCAAAAACTGTTTGAGTAAAAACAGTAATACTGTGAAATACTATTACAATTTACAATAACTGTTTTCTATTTTAATATATTTTAAAAGTGTAATTTATTCCTGTGATGGCAAAGCTGAATTTTCAGCATCATTACTCCAGTCTTCAGTGTCACATGATCCTTCAGAAATCATTCTAATATGCTGATTTGATGATCAAGAAACATTTCTTTACCAATGTTGAAAACAGCAGTGCTGTTTAATTTTTTTTTTCAGGATTATTTGATGAATATGTTCAAAAAACAGCATTTTCTAACATGTACTTTTAAACAATTTTACTGAATCAAAGTAACATTTTAAAGAAATTAATAGTAACCCCAGCCTTTTTGTGTGTGTGTATTGTGTATTTTATATTATATTATATTATATTATATTATATTATATTATATTATATTATATATATATATATATATATATATATATATATATATATATATATATAATAATTATATATTATTATAATATATAAATATTATAATATATATATAATTGTAAAAGCTTAGTAAACAAACATAATATTTTTCATAAACCAGATTATTCATGATGCATTTTGTCATTTTGGATTAGTAAATGCTAAATACGAAAGTAGTTATGCAGAGAAAAGCAGGAAGACTTCAGGGACTGTCAGCCAGATGAAGGCAGCCGTGCACAGCCTCCATAACCATCACAAATCCAAACCGCCTCACAAACAAAAAAAAAAAAAAAAAAATCTCTCTGCCACAAATATGTCCTTCCCCTTTGCCCCCTACTGCGATAAACCAACCTAAGCTCCAGCATGTGGCGCATCCCCAAACCCCATGTTAGCCTCCGCGCTAGCCCAACAGGCGCTAAGCTCCTCACACGGCTCTGATGTGTTCAACCGTTTCAGACCGTGTGTGTGTTTGTTCATTCAGCCATGTTGTGTCTAACTTGACTATTAAAGCTCTTCAGACAAACACCTACTTGGGTTCCCACTTTGGCCATCTGGTCCCCCCGTATTTACTCCTTAATCTCATTCTTTCTTTGACCATTTCCTGTGTGTTACTCTATATGACGCTCTTGAATCGGTCATCTTGGTCTCTTTTAGGTCTTGTTCCCTCCCTCTCTTTCCTAAAAGTGTTGGGAAGCAGGATCCAAACCCTTTGTTAATGGATGTTATTCCAAAGTCTAGTGGAGGAAACGCGCACACACGCAAAAACAAACAGAACTCCTGACCTTAAGCTTCCTTTTTGGTGCCAACATTTTGCGTTGCTCTTTCTATCTCTCCAAAGGCGCCAGGTGTGGGGACACATGTGGTTAGGGGCTTAGTTTGTTTCCTGTGAGGTGCTGGCTTTCTGCACACACTAAACAACCTCATGCTAGGAATTATTCACTGTAGTGCACAAAAGTTTGTGAGTGAGATAAGGCAGGTTAATTTAGAGCTACGGACCGCTTATGTTCCAGTTGAAAGAGCAGCACCAACCCGTAGTTACCTTTGCGAGGACAGAACAAGGTTGTTCTGCAGGTGCAGCAATTCGAGATATTGATTTCAACATTTTTCAGGACAAGGCTTTTGTGGCATGGGAAGCTGTAACTACACCCCAGAAAATTAATTTCTATCGTTATGCTGAGGAGAACTTGACTAAGATAAACGCTACTGACTGAGCTAAGCTGTATTTGTTCGTCTGTGGCATTTTATAAAAACTAACGCATGGGAATTTCTTTTGGTCAGTGAAAAAAAAAAAATGATGCTGGAAATGCCATATTTCTGCTTCCTAATGAATGTACTTGTAAATGAGGGTTTGTGACTGTCAAAAGATCAGTGCTCACTAGGAAGTCTGATTTAGCATAAATAAATCATAATTATATTAAATTTAATTAAAATTAAAAAACAAAAAGATAATATTTACAACAAAAAAATAATTGAATAAACAATTGCAGGGTGCTGGGAGTCCACAGAAAATTTAGAATAGAGAGAGAGAAAAAAAAAAATGTACAATGCATTTTTTCCTTTTAATCTGTCAAAGTTACTGTATTAACATAAAAATGTAAATCAATCAACATTATTTTGAGACCGAATCAAATTATTTGTGACCCTGGACCACAAAACCTGTTCTAAGTCACACAGGTATATTTGTAGCAATAGCCAACAATACATTGTATGGGTCAAAATTATCGATTTTTCTTTTATGCCAAAAATCATTAGGATATTAAGTAAAGATCATGTTCCATGAAGATATTTTGTACATTTCATACCATAAATATATCCAAAATTTATTTTTGTGAGTGGATATGCATTGCTAAGGACTTCATTTGGACAACTTTAAAGGCGATTTTCTCAATATTTTGAGCCATATATATTTGTCTTACATCAACGGAAAGCTTATTTATTCATCTTTTAGATGAGGTATAAATGTCAATTTCCAAAAATGTACCTTTATGACTAGCTGGTTTTGTGGTCCAGGGATACATTTTATTCTGTAGCAGCCCAAGTAAGAACTAAACATCTGCATATAGCTCTGGGAAAGCAAATATTTACAATATTTTCCATAAAATATTTTAATAATTTGCATTTGCATTTATTTTGTCATTGCTCTGAAACTAATCATTTATTAAATAAATAAATAAAAAATAAAAAACACAAATGAGTTTATGCATGAAAATATATTTTATATATAAATTTGGAATCATTTCTGAAATTATTTAAATTTAAAAGTGTTTACAAGCATGAAAACGTTCACATACAGGTTTCACGCTCAAATACACGCGTATGCATGGTTAGCAAATGAGACCCATTGTTCCTTAATTCAATTCATTAATTCATTCATTAGGCTTGTTCGCTCATCCATTCAAGCTAATACATTACAAGCAGATGTTTAAGAGTGACCTACATGCTCCTGTAATCACCATGCAGCGGTGTAACGTGTGTGAAAAGCCGTTTCTGTGCTCAGAGAAGCTCAGGCTCGCTTAGGGCAAGGAGGTTGGCTGCTCTTCAGCAGAGCTGCTGGAGATAGGTTTGTAAAGGCGTCTAAAAAGGAATGCACCGTGTGTATGTGCATGAATGAGGGGGGTGTTTAGCATTTAGCCAGGCACCGGAAGACTTTGTGTGCCCCCTGTTTTCAAATGCGTTTATCACTGGGCAACGGTGCGGCCCGGGGCTCTTGAGGCCGGAGCTCAAACAGAGAGCCGGGTCTATTTTCTGCCTGTTAGCACAGCGCCCCTTTCACCAAGAGTCAGCAGGACCCACAGCACTACAAAGAACAGGAGGGGATGACTTTAGCATGGTGTGTGTTTGTGTGCGCGTGGGTATGTGCGTGCATAAGTCAGGATCTGAAAGAGGAAGATTAGTAAATGGCCTTCTCAGCCTCGATGCGAACCTCGGTGCTGATGCTCTACTATTGAAGTGGACACTGGCTGGTTTTCTTGCTGAATACAGATAAAGCTAATACCTACATAAAATAATAGCTTTTCTGTGAATAACCCAAAGCATTTAAAAGGCCCCTTTTATAGGCTTTTTCACCCATTTAATACCATGAAAGAAACTTAGTACCTACTTTAGGTTGTGAAAGAAACCCCAAGAGCAAAAAAGAAAGAGAAAAATGATTCATTTTCTTCATTATAAGCCAATAAAGCACCAACAGAGCACAATAAAGCCACAATTATAGAAAGTATCATTTGGGAAAGTCCAAAAATTATAGGGATAGTTCACTTATAAATGACAGTTCTGTCATCATTTACTAACCTAATGTCTCTTCAAACCTGTATGACTGACTTTCTTTTGCGGAACACATAAGATCATATTTTGAACTGTTTTTGGTCATACAATTAAAGTCAATGGGGTAATAGTCTCATGTAGCCAGACCTTTGCCTGATGATATTAGGTCTGGGCTCTTTAGCCACTGCAATTGGCCAAGGTCCACCCACTTAGTCAGAAAGATTCTCTCTGACTGTAAAGTAAAGTAAAGTAAAAAGTAAAGTAAAGTAAAGTGACCATTCACAATTTTGTTTTGTTCAACGTCGTGTTCAGGGATGTGGAAATGTGGCTAAAATAACAGACCGGCGTGCTTTGACAGACTATCGGTTCTTTCATGTTTACACCACGGATATTCCCTTCTCAGTAAAGTACTTCACCTGATCTTACATTATGGATGTGAGAAGACACACAACTAATAAAAAAAAAAAAATCACTATGCAATCTAAAATGTCAGCCAAGCTCAAAAATACTTTTCTCGTGCCCTGTGGGTAAACATGAACAAATTTTTTTTTTTTTTTTTATTCAACTAAAGGCCTCAAACAAAACAGCTGAATGTATTTACATTTCATTGCTGTCGGTGGAAACCTTGTATCATTTTTTTTTTTTTTTTTTTCCCATAAATCATTACTATTGGTCAACCTTTACTTTCCGTGGGTTTCACAAAATTTTAACCAATGAAACATATTTAAAAGAGCTTCTGACTAAACCTCGTAACTCCATTGGATGCTCAAACTGTCGGTTAAACTTCATAACTCCACCTGTCTCTATCGTGAATGAAGTGCCGCATACAATTTGGGCAGTCTCTGCTTGTTTGCAGTGCAAGGGTTAATAAGGAACTGGTACTTTGATTAAGTACAGCATGTTCTTTACTCAAGAAACACTATATATAAAGGCAAATGTTTTATGTACTGGGAGCGGAGAAGAGTGTCTTAGTCTAGTATTTGTTGTTGAGTCATTACCAATACTGTCTTAAATAGCCTGTGCGTAGCATTTCATCTTTTATAACGAGATTTTGGCCAATTGAGAGAGAAAAAAAAAAAAAAACTGAGCACCTACATTGCTACAGTAAACTTTATAACCTGTAAGTTGATGAAAACATAATGCGATACACTGACTGCCTCAGATGTGGCCGTTCTAATGACGGACAAAAAAACTCCCAACTCCATTGAGCTTGATTTTGGTAAAATGTTAATATAATGACAGTGTCCATCCAAGTGTCCAAACATATATAAAGCCACAATGTCAGCATTGTGTTTAATTGTTTAACAAATACAGTGTTTTCCAGGTAACATTTCACAATAAGGTCTCATATGTTAACATTAGTTAACTAACATGAACTAACAATGAGCAATGCATTTGTTACAGTATTTATTAATCTTTGTTAATGTTAGTTAATAAAAATCCAGCTGTTCATTGTTTGTTCATGTTAGTTCACAGTGCATTAACTAATGTTAACAAATACAACATTTGATTTTACTAATGTATGTTGAAATTAACATTAACTAAGATGAATAAACGCTGTAGAATTATTGTTAATTCTTAGTTCATGTTAAATAAAGTAGTTAAATGGATGTTAACTAAAGAAAACCTTGTTGTAAAGTGTTACCGTTTTCCATTTCCTGAAAAGTAGCATTTTTGGTTTCTGGTTTCTTTCCGACATTGACGATTTATTAAACCATTTTCTTCACAAACCTTTTTTGAATCCGGTGTTTAGTTGCTCATCTGAAGCATTCATTACTGAAGTCCCAGAACTTGTAAACATGGCTTTTGTTTCCTGGCTGGTAGACTGTAGAAGTCAGTGAATCATATTTAGACATTTGCCTTCATGAAAGTGTTTCCACTTTAATGTGCCATATGCATCAGACATTCAGTGAATGGAGTGTAGGAAGTCTGAGGCTGAGACTAATGGGGTTCATTACAAAACTACAGTGGATTCCATTGACTGACAACAACAGACATTTAAAAAAATCCAAAATAAGTTTGGAATGACACGACACGAATTGACAGAATTTTTATTTTTGGTTGAACTATCCCTTACTGACCAATGATACATATTTAAGGGCCTGTTTTATTTTTTTCTCTGTTTTAATTTTTCAGGATTCTGTTTTAATGATTTACTTTAATTTTAAGATTTAGATCATTTAGTCTCACTACTTTTAATGAAGATTGTGTTTTGAGCGCCTGAGACTCACTGAATAGATATCAGCTGCTCATCTGCGGCATTACGTGCTGCAGTGGCGCTGTCATATCTGGCTATAACATGTTATTTTGCCTATAACACACTCTCTTTATTTTTTAGTATTTTTGGGAGGAGTTAAATTTACATATGTGGTTTCAACAACCAGATGCATTTAGACCTGTTCAGTTTTGACTGGAATGCGTCCCAGACCACCTCCTGAAGTGGTTTGAGCGATCAGATTTATATCTGTCTCGAATGCGTTTCGGAGGGCATTTAGACCTGGTCTTTTCACGATCGGATAGCTATCCGATCAGAGAAAACTCATGAAGTGACCAGGTGTAAACAGGCCCTAAGACATGGCATATTCATTATAATGGACACATGAACATATGTGAATCTGTGCATGTGGGTGTCAGGGGGTATGTAAGGCCAGAGGTGCAGTGGTCTGGGAGTCAGCCAATCTGGAGCCGGGAGCTACGCCAGGCCCTCTGCGCCCCACCCTTTCCTCCATCGCCACTTCCAAACCTCACACTAATGATGGTTCTTACTGTTTTAAAAACCTTTTTGCCTTCGCTTTAAATACAACTTCCTCCTTTAGCTACCGTACAGCCGGCAGTGCCTTTCCTAGGTGGTGGTGGTGGTAGTTGGGGGGGGAGTCTTTAAAAGGTCTGGAAAGATGACGAAAGGAACGAAGAAAGGAAAGCTCACACAATGGAAAGTGCATTCAGAGACAGGTGTCTGGCGTTGTGGCAGCTGTAGTGGTCTGCGGTGCACGAGCCCCTCTCTGGTCTGCAGGCCCAGCTGTCGTCGGTAAGTGGGTTAGGGCAAGCAGCCACCCGAGTTACATGCTCCAGTGTTCAACCTCGCCTCGCGCTGAAAAGGGCGCCTGCTAAGCAAATAAGCAATAACGATAAATCTGAGCTGGCTTTGGGCATCCATCATTGCAAAAGTGGGTCACAGTTTTGATAGGCTAGGAACTCTTGCCTCTTTCTGCCTCTCTTTCCAGCACACGTCCTTCTCTCTTGCTCTCTTTTTTTTTTTTTTTTTTTAAATGGCTGCATGTTGTCTCCTCCTCTTGCTGGTCCATTTTCTCACTAGCCATCCTCCTGTGAAGCAACAACTTGCTTGTTCCTTACTTTTCCAGCTCTTTAATCTTATTCTTCCTGCTTCATAACTGCTAGTGACGTTTGGCAAGCACTTAAAAAAAAAAAAAAAATCCCCTAAACTGACATTGACAGCGGGAACTGAGTCATATCTAGGGACCAGAATATCAAGAAACTTGATCGGCTCTTTTGACTTGCCAGTAATAGCAACCATACTATTGACTCCCTAGCAACCTCTCAGAACACCTTAGCAACTACATAGCAATGCCCTGGCAAATAGTTTAGCATCGTGGCTGTTAGTGGGTGAATTAAAACAGGGATTTATGGTATATTGTACTTTGTCATACTACTCTAAATTACATTTAATTTTTAATGCTCACTTTTGAAGACTGTAACTTGTTGCAACTTGTGGATTGGTTGAAATGTAATACACTTTGTGACAGTAACAATGTAACAAAACTAATAATAATGTGCAATATCTAAATCATCACTGCATAGAAAAGGTTAGTGTATATAATTAACACTTTTGAATACATTTGATTCATAGTATATACAATTCAAAAGTTTGGGGTCAGTAAGTTTTAGTTTTTGACAGAAGTTAACACTTTTTTTACAGCAAGGACGCATTAAAATGACCAAAAGTGACAGTAAAGACTGTTCTTTCTATTATAAGTTTCATATCACTAAAGTAATCAATAAATCCTGAAAAAAATTGTATCAGTTTCCACAAAAATATCAAGGTCAAATCTCAACACTGATGATAATAAGAAATGTTTCTTGAGCACCAAATCAGCATATTAGAATTATTTCTGAAGGGGTTACGTGACACTGAAGACTGGAGTAATTTACATTTACATAAAATACATGAAAAATAAAATAAAATCAGTTATTTTGAATTGTAACAATATATTTTTGATCAAATAAATGCAGCCTTAAAGTCGTTATGAAATCAAAATTGACCCTAGCTACTTTGCTAGTGCATATTACTAGTCTTGTGGTGAACAATTAATCCATGCAAGTTAATACACAGAAAAAAATCTTTAATCAAAATCTGAAAATTTATTTCCGGTCTGGAATGGCATTCCTTCTCTGATGACGTCAGTTTGATGGCATGGGTTGAAAACGCTTAAACCACGCCCCTCCAACCGTTAGTCTGCTATGAGCGAGAGATTGAGAGGAGGAGCGCTAAAGTAAAACCCTGCCCTCTATTCAATATTCCGTTTCACTTGGAAATACGTCAAAACTGGAGAAAATTCGTTTGCAACTTCCGTTTCACAGGGACTTTAAGGACTTATCGAAAGATGAACTGATGTGGCGTCATTTTGAATGAAATCAGGTTGAAGCAAAGTTCAAAACAGCTTGCCTGGAAAAGGTAAACACCTTCATACTACCATTGGTCCGTGGCCATTACGCAAGGTAGGTGTGCGCTGAGGCTCCACCTTCTTTCACTCAAATCTTTTCCAGTTCATTTCTCCTCTCGAGTCCATACTAGAAGTCAGACATCCGTGAGTAAAAACAACTTCGTTTTACCCCTAAACGAAGAATGAAAAAGAACTTTGCTTGAAGTATATCAGGGGCCTTTAGTAAACATAAGATTTTTTTTCAAAAACAAAAACAATCGTACTGACCCCAAACTTTTGAATGGTAGTGTATAGTATTTTGTGCTTATAATGTGTTCTGCTCAATGAGGTTTTTTCTTTTCTAAAACTAAAAATTTAAATTTAATTGACATACTTTACATGAGATTTTGTTGTTTTTGTTGTTGTTTTAAAACAAACACATCATCACATTAGGCGTTTCACATTGTGGGATGTTTTGAACACACAGTAAAAACATTCAGATAATGAGGAACGTCTGGTCACCTCCAACCAATGAGATTTCACAGTGGACAGGGCTTCCCAGTGCAAAACAAAGTTAATGCAAAATGTCCTGTTGTAGCTGATCAGTATAAAAAAAAATAGATTTGGATGAGATGGAAGCTTTTAAATAACTTTATGACATCCCGTGTCATTAGGACAGTGTCATAGGTAACAAGCTCTGATTCTTTTCTTCTTTTTCTATTAAAGAGAGAACCCAGCACAGAAGATATGAGGCATTATCATCCTGAAGTGGAAGAGGGATCCATCTCCATTGGTCCTCTCATGTCTCTCTCATTCTCTTATTTGTGGAATTTGTAGCTTTTTAATAAAGTTCTGTCGTCCCTCCCTTCACCCTCCACTTCCCTCCCCCACTCTCTAGACTCACTTCCTTTCCTTGTCAACAATTTTCTGTCTCTCTCTCCTTCCTTCCCTCCCTCCCTCTCGCTCGTCTCCATTTCCCAGTGCCCGTCTCTCCTCCTCTGGCTCTTCCTCTCTCACACACTGTTTATTTAAGCACTTTCACGGTCACTGCATTGTAATCTCATGGGACAAAACTGCCCTTTCTCTTTTACACTCCCTCTCTCTCTCTCTCTCACTCGCTCCTTCTTCTATCTCATCCCATTCTCTCCTGGTAACCTTCTCTATCTCTCCCTCACCCCCTCCTCTCCATCTTTCTCTGTCAAAACGTTTCAAATTCAAATTCAGATTGGTTTTTCCTGAGCTGAAAGGGCATGAAAGAGTGCTGGTGCTTGGCAGCCTTGAGCTTTGTGGCGCGGTGGCCAGGCGGAGAGCCCGAGGAGAGCCAAGCACCTCTGAACATGATCAGGTCACAAAGGCCTCAGCCGCACAAAGAGCAGAACTCACTCCATACAAAAAGCAGCATCCACGGCCTGCATTAGGCACACAGAGTACAAAAGGCTCAAAAATGGCCCAAACAAAACCCAAGAACCCAAACCACACATTAGTCTTCTGTAACACAAAAGAGAAACTGAAAACAATTAACAAAAAAGGCAAAGCATTTTCTTAAGATCTGATAAAAGCTCTAAAATAAGTCGAACAATAAGCAGAATTTAAATTACAATAATAAAAGAAATAATGAATTAAAGGGTTAGTTCACCCAAAAATGAAACCATCACGTCAGTTAAGCTTTTTTTGTAATTTGGATATGGAAGGCGTAGGAGGTAGAGTAAGCGTTAAGTTTTAAACTTTCTTTGTAACTTGAATATGGAAGGCGGTCTGGCAGAAGCAAGATATTTTACTTTATAACTTGTTAAATATGGATATTTTTCTTACACAAACGCATTGCTTCACTTCAGAAAGCCTTTATCAACCCCCCGGTGTCGTGTGGAGTATGTTTATAATGGACAGAGGCACTTTCTTGAGCTTCATACTCGTTGATCAACTTGATCCTGTTCACTGCCATTATAAAGCTCGGATGTGTCAGAATATTTATTAATACATCTCCAATTGTGTTCATCAGAAAGAAGAAAGTCATATACACCTAGGATGGATTGAGGGTGAGTAAAGCTTGGGCTAATGACAGAAATTTCATTTTTGGATGAACCAACCCTTTACACATTGATAAATTAAAATCAAATAAAGAATAAATAAATAAAAAATTAAATACATATAAAAATAGATTTATAAATATAAAAAGGATAATCAATAAAAAATTAAATAATACAAACTCCGCCAGAATCAGTCAAAAGCTGCTGGCTGAAGTGAGGAAGCACCAGGGCCACCATTAGCTGTCTGTAAACAGGAGGATGCACTTCAAGTACAAAACTCTTTTAAACAGCCCACACAATACTAAACAACAGCCGAGCCATGGGGGAGGCAGGGCGAGGGTGGGTTCAAGGAGGACACATGTTGTGTAGCCATGGCTTCTCCCATGCCCCATGCAGAGAGCGAATTATCCACTTAATTTAGGATTACAGACAAGCAGCTACTGCTAGAACAATGAGAGAGTCTGATGCCGTCTTTTCATATAACATTACAAAACTCATCAGAAGGGGCATCTTCAATACAAGTACAGCTGTCACACCTCTTTGTAAGCAGTGACATATAGATTCAAATGGTGTGTGACACACCGATGCATGGGAATTGATAGTCTTCTAATAATGTGGTGGGATGAATATATTTTCAGAATTTGTAAATATAATGGTTGCTACGTCCCATCTTACAAGCATCATGACAATGATAAAGAACATCTAAATAAATAAATACTTCCAAAACCATTATATCTGCTCATAGAAAATTTTAATAAACTGCTGTCTCAGGATAGCTGGTAATGTCTCAGATACATGTCTATAAATTAAAATTTCAGGACAAAAAAAAAAAGAAAGATGTGCATTTGATCCCACAGTCTGCACAATAATGATGGCAAAGCTGCCTACCATATGAGATACGGTACAGGGGGCTCTGCAGGAAATCTGTTCAGTGTGTTCCAGACACTAACCGTCAGACCTGCTTGATGAATTGGACCCAGTCATCATCAGCACTGCTTGTTTTGATTGTGCTCTGCTTCCACACAGAGAGGACAAATCTGTTTAATAACCGGAGAATCGTGAGCTGCCGGTTTGAGGAACTGAAACGGTTATCAAAACACGTCTATCAGAAGAACACACCCAGAACTGCACGTGCACATACGCTGAACCACGGCACACATGGCTTCACCACAGTGAGCATTAGAGTAATGCGCAAGAAACCAGCACCATACCCAGCATTCCATGCATGCCACTCTAGACCCTTGTACAGGTATCTGCTAAACTCCTACAGTACTCAAAAAACAGAGAAAGAATAGACACCCAACACACCCCAGTATACAATAACAAATTACACCCTCCTCACCCTCCCACAAAATATAATCAAACAATAACATACATTCTACCACACAAAGTTCATGCCTATACACAGTAAAAAGAGTCATACTTACAGCAAGTTCAAATTAGTGCATTGTATTTAAGTAAATAACTATTTGCTTATATATATATATATATATATATATATATATATATATATATATATATATATATATATATATTATATATATATATATTTTATTGTTTTTGTAAACTACACATTTAAACTACAGGCAAGTTATTAGTTTATGTCCAATAATATGAAAAACAATATATTGACATTTAAAGCCACTTTCTGTCTTTGAACTATTGCGACAGATGAGCAAAGCAGTGTAATGTGTTTGAATTATCTACATTTGCCGGCTTTTATCAGCAAATATTGATATGAAATTAATTTCTTTAATAAACTGGTACATGTCTTTAAAGGGGTGATGAATTGAGAAATCAACTTTTCCTTGAGCTTTTGGTATACAAGAGGTCATCATACAATAAGAATATCCTGTAAGTTTTAGAACTGAAAACTTCCTTGTTAGTCCTATGTCATAAATGGGTGAAATGCCTACTTCATCATTGCAACGTAGCCCCGCCCACTGGCGATACAGGACTAAAAATAACAAGGAACCTAATGCTAGGAATATGGTTATTTATTTTCAACAATGTGAATGTCTCAGTTGAGCATTATTTATTTGTATTCGGTACATTTCACTGTGGATTCTTTGGTTAATCAATCACATTTCAGCGCAGGCTTTGCAAACAAACTTTTACGATATGGACTTAACAGTAATGCAACAACATGCAAGTAACTGTTAATTCTAATGCCTGATCTGATATGTAATGTTTCATGTACAGTCAGATGTTCTTAGTCTATGTGTCAAGTAAATCAAACCAGTCACAAAACGATCAACTTCACATTATTTTCATCCTACTAAGAGAAACAATCTGTTATTTAAATGGTCAAAGAATGCTCCCTTTACAATCACTGGAGCTGTCAATCAAACAGCGCAAGTTTCTCAGTGACTGAGTTCTGGACTCTCTCCAAAACTCCAGTTTTATTCAACGAATCTCTTAGTTACATTGAGTTTGCACTGTTTGTTATGATGAAAGCATTCGTTGCAATGACGAGATCACTGTTTTCATGCGCTCAACAATGTCTGTGATCGGCTACAATGTTAATCACTGCAACCTTTCATGCCATGTTCTAAATATAATCCCATAGTAATGCTATAATCAACACACATACATCACTGAGACGTCTATTTGATGTGTGTATTTTCATCTGGAAGGTGTAATTTTTAGATCGTTTAGATCTGCAATACATCTCTAATACGTCAATCCTGTCAGATGTTATATAGACATTTAGAAAATGTCGTTAAGATGTTTATGATTTATAATGTATGTAAAACTGCTTTTTTAAAGATGTTTATTAGATGTTTGTACACAACAGATGTTTTCCAGATGAAGCGCTCCTTAAAAGACATCTTGGAAATGTACGTGTGCTATCTATGATATACAGATAAATATATACTGGATCAACCAATAGACCAAACTTGCTCACATTTACACATACTTACTGAAAAAAAAAAATATATATATAGAAATGTACACACAAATCTTACAAAACTCACAATATGGTAATTTTTTGATACACACTATTCCCCAAATGTCCTTCCTTTAGGGTAAGTAAGCATGACGAGGGTGTTTCTCTCCACGACTGCACAGTGACAGTGATAGTAATACCTGCTGACATCTCTTCCTCCCTGTCTTCCTCTCTCCCTCTCCTCGCCCCTTCTTCCCCAGAGGGGCTCCCCTACCAAAGCAGGCGCTGAAAACTGTTGATTCTCCTCCTGCCATCCCTACATAATGTGCTTGCCTTCTTTCTGCTCATTCAGAATGGGCATAAATGTTTCTTCCTTCTCAGCAAAAAGAGGGAAGACAGACAGAAATGAGGCAGGGAATGGTGGATTATCAGGATGTTCTGCTGTGCCAGTGTGTGGACTATAAAAAGGAGGAGGAATGATGAATTGTAGAATAAAATATGAGTCACTAATGTACCCATGTATGTTTCAAGCCAACGTGAAATGTTGTTCCATCTCTCTACTGTAATTTATGACAGTATTCAACAAGATTGAAATTAGGCTGAGACCTTATCCATTTGGGAATTGACTGGATCTATAAAAATGGCTGCTACATTCCAGAATAGCTGAACTAAATAATAAAATTTGCTTTAAAAAACTATTTGGCCATTTATTAACATAATTCAATAGCCCACAGTACCTCACATCAGCAAGAAGGAAAGTCGTTTCAGAGGAAGAACATGATTATGAAGACAAGTGTTTGTGTTTTGTTTTTTGTTTTTTTTTGGAAGAAAATGTACTGATGAATCATTCACATTAAGGCCAAGAACATGCATTGATTAAGAAAACAGGGTCAATTTTGATTTCATGTTGACTTTAAAGGGGTGATGCAGGAATCAGATAAGCAAATGGCTACTTTTCAAGTTGCAAGATAAAGTGTGGAGAAAATCAAACACTATGATAAGAATAAAGAAGTGGTTTGACAGGAAGAGTCTAAACCACAAATCAACATACTCGCCCACTTTGCACACACTGCTACCCTTCAGTCAACCACAAATGCGTTCACTGATACACAAATGGCTCTACATAAACTATATGCATGCAAGGTCACAACACAAAGCCAAAAAACACCCAAATTAACATGATACCTAAAGTCCACTAGGTTTGTTTGCAAACAAAAGATTGAATCAGTTCACTTAGGAGACTATGCACTGTCCTATTCTTTACTTATACCTACATTTTACAGCCTACTACTCATATTGTGACAGAATAACTGCTAATAAAATGGTGATATGTTTTGCTTTTTGGTAATGAGTAACTAGGTAAGAAGGCTAATTTAAAATGCTGGACTATTGGTTGGTATATGATTAACTTTTCTATTAGGTTCTATTGCTAATACTTTACTGAATCATTTGCCCTTTAGTTTTCACAA
Organism: Hypophthalmichthys molitrix; assembly: GCA_037950675.1. Classification (NCBI taxonomy): domain Eukaryota; kingdom Metazoa; phylum Chordata; class Actinopteri; order Cypriniformes; family Xenocyprididae; genus Hypophthalmichthys; species Hypophthalmichthys molitrix. The sequence goes on along the minus strand of CM075507.1, from coordinate 26,375,334 downwards.
TGAAAAAAAATAAACTATTCTTGCAAGCAATAAATCATTTTTTAGTATAAAATGGGAACTCTAAAAAGAAAATGTGCATAATACACATTCCTTTTAAAGGTTTGTTTTATCAATTAATCCGTATTTGAGCACAACAAACCTGATATATATAATGTACATAATGTCACATGCATTGCCTTTTCTTTCTGAATATAGAGTATGCATTATAGATTACAACCCAAATTCTGGAAAAGTTGGGACATTTTTTAAATTTGAATAAAATGAAAACAAAGACTTTCAAATCACATGAACCAATATTTTATTTACAATAGAACATAGATAACAAATGTTTAAATGGAGAAATTTTACACTTTTATCCACTAAATGAGCTCATTTCAAACTTGATGCCTGCTACAGGTCTCAAAAGTTGGCACAGGGGCAACAAATTGCTGAAAAAGCAAGAAATTTTGCAACATCTAGCAACTAATTAAGTTAATTGATATCAGGTCTGTAACATGATTAGCTATAAAAGGGATGTCTTAGAGAGGCAGAGTCTCTCAGAAGTAAAGATGGGCAGATAGGAGGCTCTCCAATCTGTGAAAGAGTGCGTAAATCATTGTGGAAAACAATGTTCCTCAACGTCAAATTGCAAAGGCTCTGCAAATCTCATCATCTACAGTGCATAACATCAAAAGATTCAGAGAAACTGGAGAAATCTGTGTGTGTAAGGGACAAGCCCGAAGACCACTGGCATCCAATAAAGGTCTTCGGGCCCTCAGACGGCGCTGCATCAGTCATCGGCATGATTGTGTCAATGACATTACTAAATGGGCCCAAGAATACTTCCAGAAACCACTGTCGGTAAACACAATCCGCCATGCCATCTGCAGATGCCAACTAAAGCTCTAGCATGCAAAAAGGAAGCCATATGTGAACATGGTCCAGAAGCGCCATTGTGTCCTGTGAGCCAAGGCTCATTTAAAATGGACTGTTTCAAAGTGGAAAAGTGTTCTTCACATTTTTATTTACTTTAAAAAAAATAATGACCTCAAACTTTTGAACGGTGGTGTAACCTATAATTTAAATATGCTCATGCAGATACAACTAAAACAACACAGAGAACATGAAAAATGAGTAATTGATGGCAATGGAACAGCAGAGGAGGAAAAAGAGGAATAGAAAGTGTTGGAATTTCACAGACAGACATCACAAGCTGGCACGGGTCTGTATAAGGTCTAGCTTAATCGGTATATCAGGCCAGGGCACTTCTCTCCCTGTCTCTCAGATAATACATGTCCATTAGCAGCAAAAAGAGGACACCACACAAGATCAAAGTCTCACAGAGACAGAGCATCCTTCACATCCTACACAGGAAAGAAAGCTGCGTGTATGTGTGTGTGTGTGCGCGCACGTTTCCTTAGAGAATGTAGCTTTTCCTTTAAACAATTCTGCATGTGTAATATTGAAAGCCAAAACAATAAGATTTCCGGTCCACATTTGATGCCTCACAACAGGCAATGCTAGAAACGCAATATCTCCCAGCCAGGCTAATACAATTGCACAAACACAGTAAAACCCACATATCCCACAATAATTCAGTTTGCAAGCTGAAGTGTTGGCGCAGGTACTGAGTTGGAGGTATTTTCAAGAGGGCACCCTGAGGTTAAGTCCAGTAAAAAAAGAAGAAAACACTGTTTTCAGTTATGAATCCTCAACCATGGCCATATCCACCCCTGCATTCCTCATCAAACACTAACCGATGTGAACAACTCCCCAACAAATTTGACTACAAAACCCTGTCCTAGTGAAAATATGCATGCAATGCAATCACCACATACTGTGTCTTTACGCTTCAATTGCATTAGGGAGGTGAATAAGTTGAGCTGCTTACTGTGCATAATAAAATATATTTTTATACAAAGGATTAAAGCAAAGAGACTGATTTGTCAGGGCTTTTGTCAAATGCAACCAAAAATAAACATTTTTGACCATTTAAAAACTTTGTGACTCATATCATCTCCAGTGTTTCCTGTACATTCCAGTACACAACAATGAACACAGCGTAATTCGCAAACAAATGACTGTTATGAACTAGTTCATTTTTAATAAGTCAAACAGTTATATTTGAATCAGACTCACTGACTTAGGGAATCTCTTAGAGCCATCACTGAGTTCACAACAACAATATTCATGTTTTAGTGCAGTAAGGTCCAGTTGTAAGGCAAAAGTTTGACATGTTGGAACCATCAAGTCAGAAAAAGTTTTACCAAATATGTTTTTTGATTTTTATAAGGGAAATACAATCAGGATCACAAGAGCGACATCGTCAAATTGGAAAAAGTGCACTAAACATCCTAGTTAAATTAAATCATCATAGTCTAGTCTTTATATATTACAATATTCCTTCATGACAGCACTTAAAGTGTTCACCCAAAATTGAAATTTATGTAATTAATTACTCACCCTCATGTCGTTCATATTTGGAACAAAAATTAAGATATTTTTGATGAAATCCAAGAGCTTCTGACATCCCTATACACAGCAATGTTATAATAAATTTCAAGGCCTAGAAAGGTAGTGTACACGTGAGCAGCACAACGCATGCATTTGATGCTGAAGCAGGAGCCGGCCAATACTGAGCCGGAGTTCTAACGTAGAACCCGGAACACTGCACTGTGTTTACTACGTCAACAGCGTAGGAGACTGACAGGGAAGAGAAAAAAAAATTGTTGAATAATGTCATTATTTTTGTTTTGGCGCACAAAAAGTATTCTCGTCGCTTCATAACATTAAGGTTGAACCACTGTAGTCACATGGACTATTTTAACGATGTCTTTACTACTTTTCTGCGCCTTGAAATTTATGATGCCATTGCTGTGTATAAGGAGGTCAGAAACCTCTCGGATTTTATCAAAAATATCTTAATTTGTGTTCTAAAGATGAACGAAAGTCTTACGGGTTTGGAACGACATGAGGGTGAGTAATTAATGACAAAAATTTCATTTTTGGGTGAACTAACCCTTTAACAGTGACTATTGTTAGAAGATAATGTCAGAAGCACTCAATGACCTGAAGAGTTTCTGAACAACTAAGTATACAAAAAGCAATTCTGTAATTTAGCAACTAAAAGAGTAATTTAGCTCCTAAATGTTTCATTTATAGAGCAAGTGGCTGTTGTGTCTTGGCACAAGTACACAATTTGCTTGTAAGTCGGCAAAACACACTGTGTGGCTCCAAAAATCCTTTAACAAATATCAACCCATTTCTTCAGACACCAGGAATATGAATTTACACATTAAACTTAAAACTTCATTTTATCTCCCAAAAGACACATTCAGGCCACTGGCTGGCATACAAACTGGCAACATACTCAGTCTCTAATAACGCAACGGCGCATGCATGCGCATACACGTGTGCACAAAACCAGGCATGCAAAGGATAGGAAACTGGTGAGTGATACTGATGTGGTCACGCTGAGAGAAGCGCTATTGGCCAATGTGGAGGTGTGAGATAATGGAGTGGAGTTGCTGATAACATCTGTACGGTGGGTATTAGCCAAATATCCAGGCAAGGCAGAAAATATGGAAACTCTCTCTTCACTGTGTGCAGCAGAAGCCGGTCCTGCACAATCACACAGAGAAATCTGAAACTCATATAATCACTAAATTACAATATTAAACAGATGACAGAATATGACTTTCTCCAAGGTAGACTGAAAGGTTATCCCTACCAGCTCTGGCCAAATTCCACCGCTCAAGACCCATTTTATAAGATTATATCCGTTTCATGCTCAGTCCATCAACTTATATCGGCTGGGACTTCTTCAAAGAAGCCGACTGGACCTCAGCGAATCGGGAACAAGCCATAGGACAGAGTCTGTCTGTAAAGTCCCTCTATGTACCTCCAAAATCTCTTCATGCCCACTGGGCCAGGTGGCCTTTACTGTACAGGCAGATAGGAGACCACTGAAGAAAAAGGAACATCTTCTGAAAGATGCACAGTTACGAATTTAGCAATTTCAAAAGTAAGTTTTCAGTCACCTATGTTAGCCAAGTAAAATATTGCGATACAAAGCGAGGAAAATGTGCCATGAAAAAAAAATTACATGAGAATTAAAAAGCAGAGGATATATCTAGCAGTGCGAGGGCAAGTTCCTCGGAACATATTTCATAATTACACAGCAGGGAAAAATGTGATAAGGACATAGTTGAGGTTGCTGAGTACAAGGTTGAGGAATATTTCCTGTTTTCGCAACATTTTCTTGATTTATGCAGTCTAACTATTTCTTAGGTCATCTACATTATCGGGAAATGCCTGTTATGACAATGTGATGCAGAATGCTAAAGGTTACGGGCAGACGCTGGGCACGACAGACGAAAACAAACATGCAGTAAATATAGTTTCACTCATATGGATAATTATACAACCCACTATGATGCATTAAGCTATACAGTCAACCACATAATAACCAGCAAGCGAGTGAAAGCAGCAGGGAGTTCACTTTCTTACTTCCTCCTGAATGCGAGCCCGAGTGTGATTATTTCTGAGAAGGTTTGTTGATTACAGTTCACAGGTTCTCGTAGCTAATGATTTATAGAAGTAGTAGGGAGATTATCCGAAAATTGTGGAAGTCCTCGCCAAGCACGAGACGTGCTTAGGGGTCCAATCACGACAGCCCTGATTGAGCAAAATTACAGTTGATCTTCAAGCTTTAATTTAAATTTGCATGCGCATGTGTGCGTCCGCCCCCGTGCTGCCTAAGAGGTCCGATCCCGCCTCTCACTGTTGAATCAAGGAGAAAACCTACTACATTGTATTTGGGGTGTGTGTATGGGGGGTTGATGCGCTTGTACGCATGAATTAACACTCATGTGAACACACAGTCCTCCATTATGCACAAACGCGATTGAAATTATTCAAAGTTCCTTGGGTATTAATTGATGGTTTATTTCAAAATGAGCAATTAAAATAAATACTGTTTTTTGCATCCCGCTCTGAAAAACACGTAGCCGTGAGAGATAAAAGGGAGGTGTTGAGAATGAGGCACTTGGTATTGAGAGTATTAGAAATGTGCTCAAACTTGTTGAGTAAATGACTCACACACGCAAGAGATGAACACACACAACAGATATAAAAGGTAAGCTGAATTTGTAAAATGTAGAGGTTTAATATCACTGATGTACCTAATAAAATCTTTGCGTTTCGAGCATGTGCCCGTAAGGATTAGTTCACCCAAAAGTGAAGGTTCAGGGTTGATAGGTTTTCACAACAAAACCCACCCAATTGCTACTCAAAACTATCCTAAAACTAGCCCAATCGCGTTTCAGGGGTGTCTAACCAGTAAAAATCCATTTTTGGTGGGGTTCCCTTTGTAAAATTCTCTTCCGGGGCTAAATATCATGTTATTTGAGGTCGCTTCAACCCACGAACAACCCGTGACAATAGTGTAAAAGTAGTCCAAATTCCGCGGGAAAACTGCAGACTTGGCAACACTGGTCGACATTTACCCGCCCTCATGTCGTTCCAAACCTGCATGACTTTCCTCTCTGGAGATATTCTGAAGAATGCATCGGTCGCACCATGCAATTACAATGAATTGAAAATGAAGCTTTCAGGTATCAAAAATGCAGCAAAAGCATCACAAAAGTGAAACATACACTATAAGTCTTCTGAAGGCATACAATAAATGTGTGTAATGAACATAATAAAATTGACTTATTCACTGAAAATCTGTAGCTGTCCTTGGCACAAGAATGTCCAATTCAATTCATGAACAAATCTTTCCTTTGAGTTGGATCTTTTCAATGAATTACAGTAGTGAATCCAGTTAGCAAAACAGGTCTGAATGATTCGTTTACAGCCCGTGTGTTCACTAACTCTATGATTGAGTCACGGCAATTACCAGCCCCTTAGAAGGGAAGATCATCAATTAGCTTTAGCTTTAGCTAGAATTAGCTTTTATTGTCACATTTCCAGTTTTCATTTTAATTTTAAAGTTTGTCATTTTGTTTGTTTTTATTAGATTTTTTATATATTTCTATTTAACTTAATTTTATTTCAGTCATTTTTGTTCAACTTAAAGGTGCAGTAGGTGATCTGGGAAATGCTAACGTTAGCCTGCTAGGATTAAATTTATATGAGCCCACCCTCCGCAAACACACGAATGCACAAAGCGTAACAAGAGACGGCATTAAACATGTCTCAAAGCACATAACATTACAATAATGCTGCAGATTCATTTCAGTGTTGATACTGTTGACATGGAAACGCATAATTCCAAGTCTGACTGAACAGCTCCGGTTAGAACGTCACAGGCTGCCATCTCTTAATTACGGTAGTTATGATGTGAACGTAGCATAAGTTCATTGTTTTGGAGGAACTGTAAAAGGTGGCTGCTGTTTGTTTGCAGTGCTCCGTGACTGAGGTCTATCTGTATAAACTCTGCATAGCATGAAACGAGCTGATGACGCATGATGTCTGCGTGAGAGTATGTAAAAACATACGTTGACAGGCAGGTAGGACATTGTATTATTTATTCAGACCGAATATAATAATTGTATGAACATTTTATAGTCCTACGCCTACTACAGACGATATATATTAATAAAAATACATTTAGATTTCTGTAGAGAATCACCTATTGTATCTTTAAACTAGTCTTGTTTCAGTTAGTTGCCAAGGCATAATTTCAAGTTTTTCCGTCTAATAATAATTTCACATACCCCACAGAACAATAAAAAACTGCAATAAATAACTAATTTGGTCTGTATCTCATACAAAGCTATCCTATCTTCAGAAAAATTGGAATATAGTGCATGATGCACACCAGTAAGTAGGGTTTTTTTTTTCTAAGGCACATTTATAAAAATGCATTAATTGAAATAAGGCCTAAGCCTGGCTTAATCTAAACTCTTTCTGTGAAACCGGGCCTTAATGATGCATTTTTGAAGATTGAACACTTCAGTCATTCATTACAATTGAATGGAAAAGAGTGACCAGCAGTCTTCAGAATATCTCTTTTGGTGTTCTACAGAAGAAAAAAACATGAGTGGGTGAATGTGGGTACACAAAAAAAAGAAAGAAAAAAAAACAGTTTTGCCTGTGTGTGTGTGTGCGCGTGTTCGTCCTCGAGTTAAGTCAGAAAGCTCCACTGTGTGTCTACACAGCCATTGCATCAGGTTTCAAACTTTTTGGTTAAGATCGTAAAAAAACATGAGGAAATAAAAGGGCGAGCAGAGAGAGCGTGACAGATAAGAGCAAAGCACACGTTATAAGCTTTATCCACCTGGCAGGCCATCTAAAACGTCAACTGATAAACGAAAAGCAACAAGTTTCTCACAGCAGTTCACAGCTCAGTTACAAGTGAAAGGCAGGGGTGGAGATTAAATTATACACACATATATATATACACACACACACACATCAAACACACAGCTAGACAAACCCAAAAGTCTTTAGTTTCTCCCACTCTTTCCAAAGTATTGATGTGATGAAAAATTACATGACTCCTTGCAGCGCTCATGTATCCAAAACCGAGCCTCATTAATCTGGTTATATTGCACTATTTGGTGTAAACAGCAAAAATCAATGTCTGTGCAAAGTGTTCATTGTTTGCAGCACTGGAGAACCGTGAAGCAAAGGAGTTGATGTTTAGTCTGCAGATGCCTTTACCTAAATCTGTGTTAATAAACCACATCACTGCATAACAAGACTAAACATGACTACACACCAACCTTGAACGCAAGTGTCGGTTCGTGTACGTCAGTGAGCTTACAAGCTAAGAGAAAATTAATCTTTCTATCATACGAATAATAAACTGCATGCCAGACAACAAACCTGTAAACCTTTTAAAAACCCTCTTTCTCTGATGAGAAATTAATGAGCTATGACAAAGAAACTAGATTCAAGCTTTTTAACTATTTGCATGTCACTACATGAGGCCTGTCGCTGAAAACATGTCCATATGGAGAGCTTCCCATGTCCGAGTTGTTCCGAGAGGGGTGGAGCACAGCTGTCCCTCCAGGCTGACCTAAACTCGTACAGCCAATCCAGACCGAGACAACACCTGGAGTGGCAGGTGAGCATGCCATCAGTCTAACAAATGACACCAATTAAACCATTATAGAGCAAGACAGAGGACAGATCTGTAGCACTGCAGGAAGAGAGCTGATTTGCACACATCATTAACATTGATTTATTTAATTAGTGCTACGTTCAGCACTAATTGATCAAACCTAGAGAAATTGTTCACCAGACTGTAAGGAGCCAGAGGGCATTGGATTTTACAGCATATAGCTGATTCCCCCTTTCAACAGATACAAAAGCTCTGACCCTTGATCCCAATTAATGAAATTGGAACACAGATACACAAGATAATTACTAACTGCTGCCGCTTCACACCGAAGCTGTTTGTTTATCTGTTGTTTTGATCCTCTTTGTTTGTTTTCCCCAGTCTCACTCTACAAACATCCATATAACGAACATTCTCATATTCGATCTAATTTGCACAGTCCAAAATTTGGGTTAATTTAGTTTTGAAACTTTTAAGTTTCTCATCCAATATTTGTATTTTATTTCAGCTTAATTTCAATTAACAATATTTTTCTTAGTTTTAGTAAACAAAACCACTGGAAACGGACACTTTGAGAGTACTCTGTATTTGAATAACTTCTCTGACCATTTTAAAACAAAGTATATAAGTATGCATGAAGTATGAATGCAATCTGGATTCAATACACCCGCCATGTCATATGACCTACAACCTCATCTGCATCGCCGTTCCCTGTAATTAATAAATATAACAATCCTTTCCCATGGCCTCATAGTCCAATGTATGTGCACTTCAGGATCTGCATTCGGTCTTAAAGTGACAGCGGCCTATAAATACCTGCTGTTGTCTATAGGTCATTAATGTTAATCAAACTACAAAACACAGCTTTAACAAAGATTAATCTATATTCAATTTATACAGTAAAAATAGTGTCATTTTACATATAATTATTAATGAATACTACAGTTAGACCTCACTTTATTTGTAACTTTGTTAGGCTATATTGTACATATCTATGCTTGTAATTTGTTTTTATTTTTTACTGATTGTTCACTTGCCTTTAATAATGTTTGAACTTTATTAGTTAGGCTAGTAGTTTTTGATATGGTATCAGAGTACTTAAAGAGGGCTTTAAGTATTAAATAGAAAGCAAATTTAACCCCACCCCCAAAATATTTTTTTCTTGCTGATCCGAAAAATAATCCCATCCGCGACTCAAAAACCACAATACGATCTGAACCGTGAGTTTTGTTATCCATTGAACCACTATTATTAGTTATAATTAAAACCTCCATGGTCATGTGACTTCAAAATGGCAGCACCCATTTAGTGGCAACCCACCCAATACAGAAAAGAAAACAACTTTTTTGAAGGTTTTTTAATTCTCATCTTAAGTGATTGTACATAATTTGCGGTATACTTATAAAAACGCTGTTCATTTCTTACTTTATGCCAAAACTTTAATTAGAAAAAAATGACAGTGTACCTTTAAGGTAAAATTAATACATCAAAAGTTTAACTGGTGGAAACAGTTAGGCATGGGAGGACACGTTACCACATTTAAACCCTTTAATAGGTTCAGGTGTGTTTTGGGCTACAGACATGAAGCAACATAAATCTGGGAGCGTTTTTGGGCTTAGTCAACTCACATTCACTGGGTTGAGCTCCTGAAGAGCACCGCGCGCTGAATTACGCACAGGGAACGCAACCGCAATCCTGCGTAATGAGGTTAATTGGAAACAGTCAACACGATGAGTATGAATTAAAAGTAATTGTGATCTTACCGTGTGTTTGTAGAGTTCCAGTATACAACGTGTCTCGTTGCTGTCGTTGACAAAACATGTATAAGCAACGCCAGAAGTCTCATCATAGCGCAAACTCCAGAGCACCTTGGCACGTTCATGACTGAAGTCGACCAAGCCTTTGTGGGCCGATGATGAAACGAGTTTAAACTGAGGTTAGATTCAGTTTTGAATAAAAAAAATAAATAAATAAAAAAAAATAAAAAAACAGCAGCAGAACTTTACTGGGATAGAACAGAAACACAATTCCCAAGTCGTCCTCTGAACGCTTTTACAAGAGAAACATGTCCTGCTTACTAAATGCAACAAGCTGCATGTTTTAGTTTATAAAGTTACAAAACATATGTTGACGTGTGCGACAAGTTCATAAAGAAACATTCTTGCAATTCCTTGTGACGTTTAGTATTTCCTTGTGAAGATTTGATAAGTATTCCACTTTACGCTTACATAAAAAATATCTTCTTTTTCTTCAAATGTAAATCCAGTGCTGACTCATAAGGTCCAAGTTTGACAACAACTCCAAACTTCTCATGAAAAGAGGAGACAATTGTTTGTAGTCGCGAGACGCTCTCAATCACGGCCGTTGATAGTTGACAGTGATTAGGAGTGACTGGAGTGCGTTTCTGGGCAGGGCGGAGGACACGGGTGCGTGAGCGTTGAAACTTTGAGCCAATCAATGATCTAGGGGGCGGGGCCGACATTCCATAGTTTTTGAAGGTGTGCTACACACAGTGCCCTGACAGCTCAACTTTCACCGCATATGGGACAAAAGTCTTTCAAGTAAGTTTCTTCCTCGTGAACTTTTGGCTCGTGCAACCATTTTTCTGCACATTTAGCATGTTATTTTGTTGTTGTTACAGAAGAAATTGAGGTGACTGAGACGTCTTTCTGCCTAACATTTCCCTAAAAGTCATAAAAGATAGGCTACCATAAATGAGCACTTTGACAGTAAAGACTTTTACATTATTACAAAATATTTCTATTTCAAATAAATGCTATTCTTTTGAACATTCTATTGATTCTGAAAAATGTATCAGAGTTTCCACAAAAATATTAAGCAGCACAACTGTTTTCAACATTGATAATAAGAAATGTTTCTTGAGCATAAAATCATAGAATGATTTCTGAAGGATCATGTGACGCTGAAGACTGAAGTAATGATGCTGAAAATTCAGCTTTGTCAAAAGTTATTTTAAAATGATAACTTTTGAAAATGTGTGTGTGTCTGTGTGTGTGTTCTGGCATAGGCTATGTCCTCATAACCAAATGGCTTAAAAAAACATACTAATTTTTTTATTTTTTTTAATTAAAAAAATGCAGAAAGTTTTCTGTGATGGGTAAGTTTAGGGGTAGGGTATGGGGTGATAGAATATACAATTTGTACAGTATAAAAACCATTACACCTATGTCCCCGTAAACCACATTACCAATGTGTGTGTGTGTGTAATGTATGCATATATTATCAGCAAAATTATATGCTTTTTCACTTTAAAAATCCGTTTTTTGTTAAGCTATTGTCACCAAATAATGGGCTGTTTGATTAACCAGAATAACTAGCTCAGTAACAACACTTGAGCAGATCCATTTTAAACCCACTGAACATAAAGGACATTTGTTTGGCAGAGAAATCTCCACAGTTATTACACACCCTAATTCTCCTCCTCAAACTGGTTATTCATGAAAAGGGGAAAAGGGCTGTTTTCACCATTGGGGAATGTATTAAGCATGTTAGCCATAAGACTTCTGAGAAATTCAATGTCTTTTGTCCTTCTCACTGTGTTGTTTCTATTGTTTCCCATGAAGCCAGTGAAGTATCATTCTGACATTATTCCATTCATTAGTAGTGCATGAGGATGTGTCCTTGAAGTTGTTTTGGGGTACAGCTTCTGGAGACTTTGGCTCTAGTCCTGCTTATCTCTCTGGGAGTCTACATGTTTTGTTTGTATGTGTGAATGTGTTGATAGGTAAGGGAGAGGCAGAATTAATTCACCTTGCTGACGACAGAAATCCCAGGAGAGTGCGTGTTCAGGCAGTAATCACCGTGGCCACCATGTGCGGCAGCAGTCGGTGGTCCCTTGTTATTATCTGCGCGTGTTAAATTACTGGCCCAAGATGTGAGTAATGCGAGGCAGGTACGGCCAGTGGTGCGGCAGGCCCATCACTCTTAGCGGCAGGTGGAGAGTATTCACCAATAATGTTGGGAAGCGCGGCGGTGGGTATATTCGGTTGCTAATTCTTCCAAGTCTTCCCCTCGCTATGGCACAACCTATTAATTCCCCTGTCCTCTTCTCATTAATATCACATGATTGTGCAGCGGCGTCTTCCCCTGTGTGATTTGTCCCTCTGGAGGATTCACAGTCCCCCAACAGAAGCAGAAGTTCCTCGTTCCCTCGCGCTCACGAACGTGGGATAATTACACAAAAGGTCTTACCCACCGAGGCCCGAATTGGCCTCCTCGGTTATTATCTAATTAATAAAGCAGCATGATAATGGGCGGCACATACACCAGAGAGAGATATTCACGCCTGGGCCTTCATATCTGACTCTGTGTCGCTTCCTGACCGCAGATTTGTCCTGTCTCAGAATTAACAGGATATATTCAGGTCTTTGTGGCGGTGTAGCACAGCTTAGAGCCCTTGTGGAGGTCATATCTGCAGCGCAGCAGAGCTCTGATTTATATAAATGAAGATCTGGGTGCCAGTGGTCCATGTGGGCCGGGTCTGGGCTATTGTGTGGGAGTCTCAGCAGTGCTGTGGTAATTAAGAATTGGGGCTAAACGGGGAACAGTCACCTTGTGCTCCTCCAGGAGCCACTCTGATGTGTGTTTCCTGCTCCTGCAATCAGGTGTTGTTCCAAAACTTGTGTCCCCACCTCACCCTGCTCCTGTTTTATGTAGTTTTAGCAGGCTGAACAAGAGCAGAGGTTGACAGCCAGCCAACATACACTGTAAAATGATTTCTAGACTAAGTAAATGGTGAAAAAATTTGGTTGATTATTGTAATTTTTCCCCCTTAATATTCTGAAGTTCCAGCAATTTCAGCAGTTTCAGGAACACAAGTATGCAGCTTTTATTTTACAATTTACGCTAGCAGGTCACATGATAATTACAAAATGGCGAATATAGTATGTTCGGATTACATTCATACTGCACACACTTATACTATATCCTATAGAACGTAAGTAATTCTATCTATCTATTACCATTTCAGTCGTATCTGACTCTTGGTGATTCTATGGCCATCTCTTGCCATATGCGAGAGACTGTCCATGAATTTTCTTGGCAGTGATTTTTCCAGGGTAGGTTGCCAGGTCTTTCCCCAACCCTCCCCGTTACATGGCTTGGGACTCACACACTCAAACACATTCACACCTATGGACAATTTTGCGTCTCCTATACTGGAGGAAACTGGAGAAACTGGGAAACCCATGCAGACTCAGGGAGAACATGCAAACTCTACACAGAAAGGACTATGGTACTCGAACCCGGGGACCTTCTTGCTGTGAGCCGACAGTGCTTCCCACTGAGCCACTGTGCTGCCCCGCAAAGTAATTACTTATTAAAAAAAGGACCTACTCGAGAGTATGCAATTTCAGATGCAGCCCGTGTGCTAGAAACTTTTCAGTTCTTTAAAGTACGTAATAGTTAACATGCACTCTTGCGGTGGTCTTGCCAGTAACAAACGTCAGTACTCCAGGGGCGATAGTTATCTTAAAATATCTGTGCCAATTAACCAGATGTTAGTATTTGAGTAAATTGCTGTAAACATGTTCCCCTAGTTTCACAGACAAGGCTTAAGCTAGTCCCAGACTAAAATGCATGTTTGAGCTGTTTTAACTGAAAGCAGCTTGTACTGACATATCTGAAAATATGTCAGTGCCATTGTTTTGTCTCAAGATGCACACCAGTAATGTTTTTTTTTTCCTAGTGAACATATATAAAAACTACTCAAATACCCTAATTGAACTAAGGCCTAATCCTGGTTTAGGCTAAGCCCTGTCTGTGAAACCGGGCCACTGGGTCTCTATCACTTAAGGCCTTTGCAGACTCAGTCCGAAATTTTCGTATGCGTTATTTCGTATTCGTGATCCTAAAAATTCATCACGCACAGAAACCTTGCACACTGAGTTCGATGTGTAATAATGAATCCGTTGCGGAGAAAAACAAAACAAAAAAAAAACAATACACAATGGAGTCTTCAAGCAGTTAGCATGATGTAGTTGTCCTCTTCTTAAAAAGAGAAAAGGAAAGAGGAAATACTGGGTCCATCCATACCTGAGATTGCGCAGAGAGGAAGGAGAGTTCCACCTCATCCAGGAGCTGCGTGATTATCCAAGTGTTTCAAAGTTTACTTCAGGATGTCAGTGGCTCAGTTTGATGCTTTGCTAGTGATACTGGCAAAACCTGTCTTTATATTCTGGCACTTTGTTTGTCATACAGTGCCACTGCTTTGTACTGTAGACGACCTGGATCAACTTGTCAGATGGCATTCGGGATTGTAGCTTGTACGGTGGCTCTGAATTGTCAAAACATCTCTCAAAATGCGTGCCACGGTTGCGAAAAATGCAGAAAATCAAACCTGACCCGAATTTTTTTATGACGGACGAAAGTTTCGGAGGCAGTGTGTAAACGTAATTGACACAACGTGAGGTCGTATTTATTTTTTAACGTGCGAAAATTTCGGATACGAATTTCGGACTCAGTGTGCAAAGGCCTTGAGTCCGAAATTCGCGTCCGAAACTTTCGCACTTTAAAAAATAAATTCGTCCTCACGTTGTGTCAATCACGTTTACACACTGCCTCCGAAACTTTCGTCCGTCATAAAATTATTCGGATCAGGTTCGATTTTCTGCTTTTTTCGCATCCGTGGCAAGCATTTTGAGAGACGTTTTGACAATTCAGAGCCACCGTACGTGAACGCCAAAATACAGAATGTCTACAGCACAAAGCAGCAGCACTGTATGACAAACAACGTGCGGATTACAAAGAGACAGAATATAAAGACAGATTGTGCCAGTAGCAAAGCATCAAACTGAGCCACTGACATCCTGAAGTAAACTTTGAAACGCTCGGGATAATCACGCAGCTCCTTGATGAGGTGGAACTCTCCTTTCTCTCTATGCAATCTCGGAATTGGATGGACCCAATATTTCCTCTTTCTATTTCTCTTTTTAAGAAGAGAGAGGACAAGTAAATCGTGCTCACTGCTTGAAGACTCCATTTTGTATTGTTTTGCATTTTTTTTTTTTTTTTTTTTTTTTTTCCGCAACGGATTCATTAATACGCATCGGACTCAGGTGTGCAAGGTCTCTGCGTGACGAATTTTTAGGATCACAAATACGAAAAAACGCATATGAAAATTTCGGACTCAGTGTGCAAAGGCCTTAAGTGTGCATATGAACAAATTTGTGTGTGAAATTTTTACGTACAAATCATGACTCACCAATAATTATGTAGCTACTAAAATGTATTCTGAACTTATGAAAAAAATGTAGGAACAACTAAAACCACATGTACACATATTACAACTTAAATATATTTCATCATATACAGTGTAAGAATAAGAAAATAGCTTGAGCTGTGAGATTTTCCTGTATACAAATGCAGATATGCATATGTACAGCTGGCTAATGCCTCTATAGTATGTGTTTGTGTTTGAACTGATTTTGAGGATACGCAGCATTGCTCAATGATCTTTCTGTGCATATTCTCAGGTGAGAGTGTGTCTTTAGAGAGTGGGATATGTTTGCTTCTGAGAACAGGGCTGCAGCTATGGTATCTGGGGCCCCGGTGCAGTTTTGCTGCCAACCCCCCCCCCCCCCCCCCCATTGGTTGAAATTGCATTTCGGGGGGTCCCATCGGTTGAAATCCCCCTGAGAATCATCACCACAGTTCTCCCCTCTAGCGACAGTCCTGGCTAAGAGTGACAAAAACCTGTAAAGGAAAGGCTGTGTGGAAAGCTGGGATATAGATATGGTTTGGGCAATTTGTTTTATGCAAATTATAATTCTTGGGCGCGTAGTCGCTCATTTAAAATAATTTAAAATCATTAACATCAGAACGAGGTTAAGAACAAATGTGCATACACGCATGTTGTGAATTGTGACATTTTTGGTGAGAAGTTCTTTGTGTGCAAATACAAAATAATCCACTCAATTATTAGAGAACAAGACCCACTGGCTTTCTATGCTATTTTACTGTTAATAAACTATATACTAATAAACTCTTGCTCTGCTATGACACAGTAGTTAACCTGATAGAGAAAACTGACCATAAGAAGACGATGACACGTAACCTTTCTATAGCGCCCCTTGAGGCAATGCTGATAATGCAACACATAAATGAAACATTCATAACACAATAAACACAAATTCTAGCCTGTGTAGCTAAAATGATCTGCATTTACATACTTCAGTATGTTTTGGGCCTTATTTGCATTGTTGTTGTTGTATCGTAATGCCAGGATGTGTTTGTTCCTCTATTAAAATGATTAGTTAGTTAATTGTTATCTATGTATTTCGCGTACCAGCAAGTGTTGTCTGTTTGTGGTGTTTAATTCATGATTTGTCTGTTCATGGGATTTAGAGTTCATGGGATTCATATTTATCTGATGTCAATAAGTCTTTCAACCAGGGGTCTCTGATGGTACTCCAGAGGGTACATGGAGAAGATATATATTTTAAAGGTACACTATTCTGGATTTTCTTGACTTTGAAAACATAAAATGGCAAGTTAGTTGGGCAGGAATATTGTTTTATTTACTTGTTTTTTACTTTAGCTTTAGCACTGAAACCCGTGGTTTCCTGCGATCAACATATCAGAGCGGATATAAATAGCTTCACCTAGAGAAGAAAGACCTACAAGACATGAAAGATGTCGTCTGTGCAAGTAAGTCAGACCTTCTTTCCTTTTTTTTCTTTTTTGAGGACATAATATAAATGTGCATGCACGAATGACAGGAGAATTACATAAATCTTTAGTGTAGGCTTACTGTAGTCAGGCAATAACATTTGAGCACATTTCTTTTTTTGTATATACTCAATTTTTTAATTTCTAAAAAAACTAACAAGAAATCCTGCTTAAACTCCTTTTATTACATTTCTAACTAATTTCTAATGTTATAAATGACCTGTGAAGCATTAAATGATGTAGTGATGGTAGTTAAGAAGGATAGTTCACCAAAAAAAGAAAATTCTGTCACATGAGGTTGTGTAAAAGATAACATTTTCATTTGAGTGAACTGTCCCTTTAAATGTTCATAATGTTATTATGATATTTTACAGAAAATTCCTTTTTGGGGTCCCTGGGTCTATAAAGGATAAAAACCTTTAAACGTTAAGCACTTAGCTCCCCATAACATGCACTTTTCTCATAAACAATGCAAAATGAAATACATAATATTAAACCATTTAAAACTATACTGTAACGGGTTGCTTGCACAGGAACACACAACGAAGAAGATAACAATCAAATAAGTCTTTACTAGGAAATCCAACGGGAGATACAGGTACAGGCAGGAACACAACAAGCATACGAGACCAGACAATGAACTGAGGGAAGACAGGAACTTAAATACACAGATGATTAACTAAAATGACATGCAGCTGTGATGATCTGGTTAATGTCCATGGTGACATATTGTGGCGGGAAAAACAGAACAAAGGAGCACGTGACAGATGTAAACCAAAATAAACTGAATGTGAAGGCGACCGTGACAGTACATCCCCCTCTGGCGAGGCGCATCCTCGCGCCGTAATGGAACATCCAAATGGGAGGGCCGGAGGGCGTTCTGGAGGTGGACAGAGTGAAGGTGAGATGACAGATGATGCAGGAGGTGGCTCTGGAGGAGGACGGCCAACCGGGAGGAGGAGCCAGATGGTGGCCCAGGCCACAGCCAGGATGGTGGACCATGGAGGGAGGAGCCATGGTGGTGAAGGCTTCAGCGCCACCTTGGGGACGAGCGAGGGCGATGGCAATGGCGGAGGAGGAACCCACGGCGCAGATGGAGGGCTGATGGAGTGGAGTGACGCCGAAGACCCAGACGACCATGACGGAGCCCGCAGCGACGACCCCCCGAGATGGATGCAGGGATCCGGAGGGCTGAGATGTAGCTGGAGCGACCGAGGGCGGAGGCAGAGCCTGAGGGAGGGCGGAGCTAGCCAGAGCTGTAGGGGTGGAGGGCCGGAGAGCAACGGACGGCCCGTAAGTCTGTGGCGCAGGTGCCGCGACATCCGACTCAGGTGAAGCCGACGGTTCGAGGGAGCTTCGCGAAGCCGAAGGCTCGAAGGTCCCAGCAGACGTCGAGGGAGGGAGGGGCGTAGGTGGAGGAGTCAGGGCGACAGGTCGAGGTGGAGAGGCAAGGACAGAAGCCGGAGGCGGAGCCACGGGATCCTCATGCCCAGAAGGAGGTGGCTCACAGTAGGCCCGCAATGTAACCACGTCACTGAGAGGAGATAACAGTGGTACAGCGGGACTGATGGGAGACGGTTCGTGCAGGACAGCAGACGTGGCTGGGGTCTGGGAGGAAGACTGGGACGACAGGCTGACCAAAACATTTAGAAGAGGGAGGCTGGGTGGGACCAGTGAATCCAGAATAGAACAGGTAGGCAGATGAAGGGTTGCGTCCGTGTTGTTGTCCAGAAACTCACTCTCAGTGACGGGCGGGGCTTCTGACCTACCCCTCGACTCCGACACCTACTCCTTCGGCGCAGGATGGGACAGCCGACTCAGACCTCTCCTCAGATGGACTCCCCTCAGGCTCCGGTGTGATGTCATGCTCGGTCGCTCCTCTGGCTGGGCACTGGGCTAGGCTGGGTTCTGGATCGGGGCCGCATGCTCTCCAGACACATCAGCACGGCTTCCCTCCAGTTCAGTCCGGTGGTGTCTGGGAGGTCGTTGGGGTGGTGAAAGTTCGCCCCGATCCAGAACAAGGTCTTAAGGGCTTCATCCTCCAGCAGGCTGGTGACGGCAAGATGGGAGAACTCAAACGTAAATGGAAAAAAAAAAGGTACAGGCAGGAACCCAACACAACACAATAAGCATATGAGACCAGACAATGAACTGAGGGAAGACAGGAACTTAAATACACAGATGATTAACTAAAATGACATGCAGCTGTGATGATCTGGTTAATGTCCATGGTGACAGATTGTGGCAGGAAAAACAGAAAAAAGGAGCACATGTGACAGATGTAAACCAAAACAAACTGAATGTGATGGCGACCGTGACATACACATTCAAAAGTTTGGGGTCAGTAAGATTTGGTTTTTTTTTTTTAAGAAGTCTCTTGCGCTCACCAATGCTGCAAAGCAGTAATATTGTGAAATATTATTACAATGTCTTCCTTTTAAATATACTTTAAAAATGTAATTTATTCCTGTGAATTTTCAGCATCATTACTCCAGTCTTCAGTGTCACATGATCCTTCAAAAATCATATGCTAATTTGGTGCTACAGTTGTGCTGCTTAATATTTTCAGGATTCTTTCATGAAAAGAATGTTAAAATTACCTTTTTTTTAAATAGTTTTTTTAAACAATGTAAATGTCACTTTTGATTAATTTAATGCATTCTTGCTAAATAAAAGCATTCATTTGTTTAAAAAAATCATTTGAACAGGATACATATGACCAAATGTTTTGTTTTATAGAACTCTTTTAAGTTGACAGTTTTGACATCGTCCCAGAGTTACTTTCTTTTGATAGATTATTGTTATAATTATGTCAAACATTTACTTAAATTAACTTAAATTATTACTTTTTGAAGTTTTCTGAACAGCTCTTTTTATATAGGGTTAGTAAGTGTTCTTAGAAACGACAGCAGTGGGTCTTTCTCTCTCTCCATAAATCCCTCAACCCTATCAGTGTCACTTATGTCCTCCTTGCCTCCCTCATTTCTCTCTTGTTTCTCTCTCTCTCTGTCCCTGTTGTACTCCAGCTGTCAGGGGAGAGTTAATCCTGTTATCTGTACAGGCACAGACTGACAGTCTCACACACATACACAAACACACATTTTCCCAATCCGCCGTACTGTAATCAACCAGGCTGTACACACCACTCTCCCCTCTATAATTAACTTTCCTCTCAACCGGCGTGTAACACACACACGGACTCACAGAGGCACTGCTCAATTAATTAGGCTGCCCACATGCAAACTCGAAGGCAGTGAGAGAGTGAGACCAGTTCCCTTTCGCTTTTCACTCTCTAAACTGCCCCGCTGCATTATAAATTCAATGAAGAAAGTGTGATAGCAAGGACATTTGAGACCTGGGATTGATGCATTTATGCTTGGCTTTATTTTTGGCCTAACACGGTGCATATTGTTGGCTCGTAACAGCTAAAGACAATGTCACTGAATGCATCCATTCAGGTTTGTGTTGTCTTTGTGCATCATGACGGTGTTTGTGTGTAGGTGAGCTTTTGTTCATGTAAATGAAAGGGAAAGCTCCAAAAGAGGTAAAAAACCTGCCATGCCAAAACAAAACACGCAAACACACAGATGAGCAGGAAGACACGTCACTCGCAGGCATTCAGGTTGAGCTGTAGCCTTTATGTTTTTCACACAGTTTCTCTTTCTCAAGCTCTCTCTCTCTCTCTCTCTTTCTCTCTGAGGGGTAATTACAGTGGTGGGCTCAAGCCGAGTCGGTAAACGCTTCTCTTTTCCTCTTTCGCTCCCACCAAGCAAATTATGCACTGGTTACTATAGAGACCTGTTTACAAAATGTTCTTTTTGCCTTTTTCTTTCCTCCCCCCTCTGCCCTCACTCGCTCCATTTTTTTCCCTTCAATTTTCTGCCGCTCCCTCAAACTCAGTGTGTCTCCTTATGTACTGATGCCTTCATCCGCCTGTCCTTTTATTTCTTCCTTAGTTTTTTGCCTGCTGTCTCTGTGCCCGACTACACACATAACACACAGTTGCACACAAGAACATGATTATATGAAAATATGACTGCATATGATATTGAACAGCTGTCTGTGTATGACATAAATGATGAATGTCTTTTTTTAATAAAGGTGTAAAACAAACCTGTTTCTCTTCGTATATTATTCTGATGATGTGGAATTTCAAAATTGGCACAGGCCCTATTGTGGTATACATATTACATTTATGAATTTAGTTGACGTGAATCTTCAAGCAGTGAGAGTGGCATTCTGCTCTGTGACATATATTTCATCTAAAACTATTTAATACTAAATATTTCTCAATATTTAAAAAAAAAACAAAAAAAAACAAAAACAAATCACATCACAGGACTATTTAAAATGACTGAAAAATGGTTTAATTACTTAAATGCAAAATGTTTTATTTACCAAAATTAGTAGCATAAAAACATTAACATAATTTGATGTGACGAATTGGCTTATTTGATTGGGAACCTAGAAATAGAATCTTAAATGTTTATTTTATATTTTACATGGCAATAAGTGGCGTCATTTCACCAAAAGCCAGGGTATGGCAGACCCTGATGACGTCATCCAATCTTACTCCCTCGACGTGACAGTCCCACTTTTTCCAGCACAAGTCTGAATGTTATCCAATTTGTGTTATTTTTAATATGATTACCAAAAACATTTTTGTTCATCCTACAAAGATTGTCCTCGTTTGTAAAACTAAAACTCAATCAATCAAAAACCACAGCCAATCAGAACACAGTGTGGGCGGGCTCTCGCGGCATTTTGCGCTGCACCAGAGATTAAAGTTACGGCACTCGCAAGAAATGGATAAGTACGATTTCACAAATATTTCATCATTTAAACATTATTAAAAATACATACTGAGCTACTAAAACAATCTTTGTTATAGAATACACTTGTTTGTTCACAGTTTGAACGTTCTTGGTTCCATATGTTTAATTTCAAGATCTGAGGTGAATTATCCATTGTTGTTTTTACTACGGCTACAAAGCTGGGAGCACTAAATGATATTCAAAGTCACATTACTCGCTTTTAACATTAAATAAAGCACATAAACATTACCTGAGATTATCACTGCCATACTTTGTGTTGTTGTTCCAGCCGCTTCGCAAAAAAATAGAAACCTTTTCTGCGTGTCAACCGTCGCGGCTGGTTAGGACGACCGGTAACTTAAATAACTCTGATTGGTCATTATTTTCAACAGAAATACCTGTGATTGGCTACAATACTCAACGCTGCAAAATCACGTTGTGAATAGATACATTTGCAGCGCCGTTGATCTTACGTGACACGAATATAACAACCAAGTCGCTTTAATTTACTTAGGCTACTTTTCTGTTTTATTTAACAATACAAATGATTTGTTACACGTAGTAATATAGGCTAACTCCGTTAATCCTGCATACAATGAATAAAATTATATAAGTTACATTGACTTGTCCAGGCAGCCAATACCCTGGCATACCCAATTCACGCCCCTTATGGCAATGTTTTTTTGTAAATTATAATTTACATAACGTCCCCTTGGAATTATAAGGTTCTGTTTGACATTTTTGTCAAAATTGAGTTATATTATTCTTATTCTGTGACAACTTATTTACATTGTGATTTTTTTGTGTACATTTTGGGACTTTTTATTTAGAAAACAAAAAGGTTCTATCTACAAAGTCGAATGGAATGCAAAAACTTTGAAGCTCAATATCTCAGAACTGCTCAGAATGCAGATAGAACCTCATAATTCCAAGGGGATAAAAATCTAAGACTTAAAATTAAGTCTGTAGACAGTAAAATATAACCATTTCATTGTGGTTTAAGACTGTATGAATACAGTTTAACCTAAAATATTAATTTCAATAAACAAATAAATAAATAAATGTTGACTCAAAGTTGCAGTGTATTCCAGGTATTCATGTTATCAATATGTGTGTTTTCCCTGGGAATCGAACCCATTATCATGTTACTTGCACATCTTATCTTGTCCTTGCTCAACTCTTCCTTTCTCTGTTTGTGTTTCCTGGTTACACACACTTGTCTTTCCCACACACTTGTTTTTGGCAACCTCCTAGTGGTACCCAGTGTATTCAGAGGATGTTTCTTGCTTTTTTTCCCCTTGTTAAATTCCTTCTCATCGCTCCACTTTGCTGCCTTGGTGATCTACTCCTATTCTATCTCATCTCTCTCTCTCGCTCCCTCTTTGGGCATTTACTTTTCAGGCAGGGATTGACTTCTGCCAATGCTGTTCAAATATGACAGCGCTTAGACAATAAAAGTACACCATCATGGCAGCTTGAGAATACAGTACACAACCTGAGAGAGAATGTTTGTGATTCACACGAGTACAGCACAGCATCTAAAGCAATGGTTCTAAACTGGGTTTGCTACAGGCCCCGGATTTTACATTGGACAACAAATTGTTACCCAACACAGCAGCAAAATTGTTTATCATACAAAAGGCACAAAATGCACAATATGCAAAATTATAAGCAGGGCATGTCACAAGATACAGTATACAGTATAAGAGCAATTTGGAAACCAGAGGGGCGGTTCACAAAGAATGCATTTTTTGCTTTCTACAGCACTGCTTTTTTATTGTTTTCTATAAAAACATGTACTAATTAAAAGTCTTTAATGTATAGCCTACATCTCGCACATGAAACCTTTGATTTAAAGACACCGTGTCAAGTAAAAAAGGTTACATTTTTAGAAGAAACACATCTCAAGAGCCAGAGTTCTTTTCTGCTGCGTTGCCTAGCATTTGTGCATTCCGCTACACTGCTTTTAAATTGTTTTCCATTTGCCTTTAAACATAAGAACGCATATTGTACATGCGATTAAAAAAAAATGCTAGGCTGATAATTGTAAACGAACACAAGCTCTCGACCCTGAACTTGATACAGCACAATATGCTGCATTCGCGCCATGTCGTAATTACCGTAATTTCGAGATGACAACACATGACCAGTGTTGCCAAGTTCATGGTTTTCCTGCGAAATTGGACTACTTGTAAACTGCCATGGTTTGAAGGTTTGACATATTGCATAAATTGTAATTTTACTGAAATGCGTGTATTGGATTATTATACATTCTACCAATGATAAAACTGTGTGGCCTTTGAGCTCATAAAACAGACTGTTTATGATTGCTACTAGTGATTTTCAAGTTGAAATTGTGTATTAAGCATAACAGTGACTGTAAAATATGTATCTTAGGTATGGGAGTGGCATATGTTGAA
Organism: Hypophthalmichthys molitrix; assembly: GCA_037950675.1. Classification (NCBI taxonomy): domain Eukaryota; kingdom Metazoa; phylum Chordata; class Actinopteri; order Cypriniformes; family Xenocyprididae; genus Hypophthalmichthys; species Hypophthalmichthys molitrix. The sequence goes on along the minus strand of CM075507.1, from coordinate 26,351,362 downwards.
TTGTGATATTTGGATAGGATCATTGGGCTTGTTTTGGGCTATATTTTATTGCTGTTTTGGCTTGTTTTGTTATACAGACCTGGCAACCCTGCACATAACGTTCTACTCTGAGCTGTTGGAACTGGGAATTAAGCATTTCTATGGCAACACTATTAATGCCTAAATGAATATGCAGCAGTCAGGTGGTACAGCGGTCACATGGTACAAGTAGAAGCTCTCCAAAAATTCCCATCTTACAAGCTGTAATTATGAGCTTTATGAGAATGTGAATGCTTTTTACAAGTTGAATCTTGTTTTTAGGGTAATGACATAGTCATGACATAGTGTAAATGCACCTTTTTTAAACATGGACACGTGCGAGACAGTGAGAAGGCAAGGCAGCGGGTAATGTCCGTCTAGCGCATGTTGACAATTACTGATAGCACAGTTAAATGCAAAAACACATTCTGTGTGTACCTGTGTGAACACATGTAAATACGATGGGCCATATTACCAAACAACTGTTATTTTATCTAATTTCTGTGATTAAAAATAAGAAGCCTATTTAAAAAAAGAAGCAAATTACAAACAATAGGACAAATACAATATAACAAAAATATAAATTTAAATTTTTCAGGTACAATAGGTTTATTTAACATGTAGTTAGAATTAAAGGATTAGTTCACTTTGAAATGAAAATTAGCCCAAGCTTTACTCACCCTCAAGCCATCCTAGGTGTATATGACTTTCTTCTTTTTGATGAACATAATCGCAGAAATATTAATAAATATCCTGACGCATCCGAGCTTTATAATGGCAGTGAACAGGGGTCACGAGTATGAGCTGAAGAAAGTGCCTCCATCCACATCCATCCATCATAAACGTGTACTCCACACGGCTCCGGGGGGGTTAATAAAGGCCTTCTGAAGTGAAGCGAGGCATTTGTGTAAAAAAAATATCCATATTTAAACAAGTTATGAAGTAAAATATCTAGCTTCCGCCAGACCACCTTCCGTATTCAAGTTACGAAGAAAGTGTAAAGTGGCGTCGCGTCAGTTACACTTTTTGTGTAAGTTGAATGGGGAAGGCGTAGGACGTAGCATGAGCTTTGTGAACTGCAAGAGTTTTACACTTTCTGCATACGTTGAATACGGAAGGCGGCTCGTGTGGAAGCTAGATATTTTACTTCATAACTTGTTAAATATGAATATTTTTTTTTTTTAACACAAAGGCATCCCTTCGCTTCAGAAGGCCTTTATTAACCCCCCGGAGCCGTGTGGAATATGTTTATGATTGATGGATGTGGATGGAAGCACTTTCTTCAGCTCATACTCATTGATCCCTATCACTGCCATTATAAAGCTCGAATGCGTCAGGATATTTATTAATATTTCTGCGATTATGTTCATCAGAAAGAAGAAAGTCATATACACCTAGGATGCCTTGAGGGTGAGTAAAGCTTGTAAGCGCGTGCATCGCATTGAGTTCTTTTTCACTGCTTTATTGTGCTTAATAACACTTTTTAACATTGAGCATGTCACAAATTCGCCATCGTCTTCTGAGAGAAACGGCTTTCTGTGCTCGCACTTTGACAGTGTGCCAGTCAGCACGAGCACCGTACTGAGTTTCTCTACAGGATATGTTGCTCTTATAACTCTTTTTAACATGAAGCACGTCCCGCTCTTTATATTCTCATTCATGCATTTCATCACTCTGAAGTGTCAATACATTGCTATATATTTACATACAGCGATATACACGATATAACAAACGATAGACATTTTATACCATGGTAAAGATATATATCATTATACCGCCCAGCCCTATATGGTGGCCTGGCATAATGCTTATTACCCAGGAGTCTCTGATTCCTACAGAGTAACTACTCAATGTCTTTCTCACCCCTATCCTGTTCATGCAGTGCTGGGAAGCATTGTCAGCACATAGTCCAGTGTTGTGTTCAGGCAATTAATTTAGAGTCTTTTTTCATCTGGCTCTGTCTTCCCTGAAAATGAGTGGTCCGCGGGGGCTTTAGGGCTTTATCAGGACCAGGGTTTTAAGGGTGGACGTATATTAGACTGCATAACCACTACAATTTTTGGTCTTTTGAGATTTGAATAAGGCACATGTTTATAGAAGACATAATTTTGGATGGTTAAAGTGCGATAGACATCTTTTGTAGGTGTGGCTGTATGTATTAAAGTGGGTTTAGGGAGCATGGGCGGCTCGTGCTGATGGGAAGTAAAAGTTAATTGTTCCCCAAAGGCACATGCAGAGTTGGAGGACGGGATAGGCTCGAGATGATGGTGCAGATTTCTTCCTCCTTCATTTCGTTTTCTTCGCCCTAGTCTCCTCTGCTTATTCTTGTTCCTGTTTGTGAAATAAATAATAAATATGTTTAATTAAAACTCTAATACACTGTGTTTCTGTTAATCCCAATTTATGTATTGTAATTAAGTCTGTCTCCTCAAGCTTTGTTAATTGCTCACGCATATGTAAATATGCAAGGCAGTCAGATTGATTCAGGTTTATATGCATAATCACAGTGTTTGATTGTGTCTGTATTTGCGTGTGTGTCTGTAAAAACCATTTGCATTTTGGTTGACACAGAGGTGTGTGGGCAGAGAATATTATTATGCTGTCATAAAGGCAGTTGATTGGTATAATGGGATGATACATAATAATATGGCTCAGCTTATTTGTTTACATGTCCTGATGTAGATAATATATAGCCTACATCCAGCAACTCAAACAGATTAAAATGAAGGTAGGAGTTTGAGTATATACTCTGTCTGTCCATTTTGTTCGTCCATCCATTCACCCTGTTTTTCTTTCTATTTGTCTGTCTGCTTTCTCAATCTCTCTCTTTCGCTCCGTCGCTCATTAGAGACCGAGGGAAAGTGATATCATTCTAATGATTACCCTTTTCTCCTCTCCCCCACTCTCTCACTCTTTTCAGTAAATGAGTGAAAGTGATATCTCTCTCTAATGATCAGTGTGAATAATCGGCCTCTATATAAAGTCTTCCTTTAGTGTTGGAAATCACTCTCGCTTTTCTCCCACTCTGTCCTTTCATTATTTTCTCTTTTTATCCATTAGCCCTTTATGAGGATGGTTCTCCTTTCATAGGCTTTCATGCTATTTATTAGCGATTGAGGATTTAGAGGAATAATTAAATACAAACATGCAAGATCATAAGCACCCACACGTTTGCAGGTTCACTGTTGTTAAACCATACGTTTGATATTGGCTGTGATTTCAACTTAAAAAGCACTAAAATGTCTTGTACAACATATAGGCCTTCATAATCTATATTAATCTGTCAAATTTCACAAAGTGAAAATATGCTGTTGTTACTAGGAACTAATTCTAATTGCCCTAACTTTTTTGGTTTCTCTAATTTAGGGGCCGTTTACACTACAGCATTTTCAACTAAAAACGTAAAACTTTTTATGCGTTTTAGGCCATTCATTTACACAACAACAGCGTTTTTGGGGGCCTGAAAATGCACTTCTGTAAAACGGGTTTAAAAGTGCGAGTTTTCCAAAAGAGGGCAGTAATTTAACAGCTCGTACTTCGGTTACTCAACAACAACAAAGCTGGAGAATCTCATGCAGCCAAAATGACGATTGTCAGTAATGGTGTTCAGCCTTCCATTGTTCAAACCGGAGTCGGACACTGATGGAGAGACTCAGGAAGAAGTTACAACTTTAAAGGTGATGATACACGTGGCAACTTTTTGAGCAATGTTGCCGTCAACGGGCAACCTGATGAGACACAGGGCAACTAATTAGGGCAACGGACAGTTGGCAGCAACTAATCAGAGAGGAGAAAATCTATTGCCAACCCAATAAATACTTTATTATAAACACTTGTTAGGCACTTTATTTCAACTTTTCAAATATTTTCTTCATTTTTATATAAAAAAAAAAATGCCTTTCCAGTCTGATTTGTGATAGCTAAAGGCAGATTTGAAGCCGCGTCGATCGCATCAAAAGCTACATTCATGTGCCGTACGCCCTACAGCCTCCGCTACTACAGACGGTAAACAAACTCTGTCTTTTTAGTATTTAACTGAAAACATTCAATGGTTTAATTACAGCTTACACGCATTACATTGGTCAGTTGTTGGTATTTTAAGCAATATATGAGGTATATTCCCTGTTTTGGGTTGATGCATGACAACTGACTAGAGTAAAAAGATATAAGTTCACACTCCTTTTCTCCACTGCCGCTGAGAGGCCGCCATCTTGTTTGAATTTTTTCTGAAATCTCTGAACCGGTCACGTGATCGGCTGCTAACATTCTGATTGGAGGATCTCAAAAAATTGCCCACGACCGATCTAACTTATCCAGATATAAATTTGTTGCTCATTCTAAGTGGGAAAGTGCCCAAGCAACGTTGCTCGGCAACATTGTTCAAAAAGTTGCCACGTGTATCATCACCTTTAGAATGCAACTGGGCATGTCTCAATGGTTAGTGGATAAATTTATGTAGTTGCTGTGGAGTTGATTCAACTCATTGACGAGCATGTGGCGTAAAATGACGGCACAGTAACAACACTCTACTACAACAACTCTTCCTAACATGGCTTCGCCCCCTTTGTTGCATGTTCTTGGGGGCAGGGTTTATGTAAATTTTAGGGATAGTAATATCACTAACCTGGGAAGAAACTGGTTGTAGTCCCTACCAGCCGTTTGATATAGTCCTTAAACAGAAAATATCTCCCTTTGCATTGAACTTTGAGCATCGTAACTTTGCAGATGTTGTTTATGCTCAAACAGCAACATTACACTTCAACTAAAGTTAAAAAAGTGAAATCATAATCAACCACCCCTTTAAACTACAAAAACATAAGTTTGTGAAAACGCTGACGTTATTGATGTAGTGTTTCTTTACAAAGTGTCATCGGCAACTACTGGCCTGGCATGAATAATACAGCATTTTTTTTTTTTAGCCGTTTTTGTGGATCCCTGTGAATGGGATTGTTTTGACAATGGTGTAGTCTGTACACGAAAAACTTTTCCGTTTTTAGTACATCATTGTCGTGTAAACTTACCCTCAGTCAGGTTGATATTATCATTAATGAAAAAGAGAAATATACAGGTCTTTCTAAAGTACAGTTATCCAACAACCCTGTTATCATCATACAGTCCCCCCCCCCCCCCCCCCCCCCCCTTCAAATACCATAAAGATCACAACTAATATCATAATTTAATCAGCATTTCATAACCTTTCTATGAAACACCTTGAGCAAAAGGTAAGTCAAAAACTGTCTGCTTGGTTACAGACAACATTGTTACCTTTCTAAAGTTACCTTTCCCTGTTATACCTTTCTATATTTATATGCCAAATGCCAATATATATTTTAAATTAATTAATTTAGCTTGAAATGGCACAATACCATTTATTGACACTTAAATTAATCCATTCATTAACCATTTCAGTCGAATCCGACCTTTGGTGATTCTATGGCCATCTCTCGCCATACTTGAGAGACTGTCCATTAATTTTTTTGGCAATTATTTTTCTGGGGTAGGTTGTCAGGTCTTTCCCCAGCCCTCTCCATTACTGACACTTAGTTTAAATCTCTTTATCAAACTAGAAAAGGTATGTGTTCCACAGAATGGCCCTCACATCAAAAAGACAGAGATAAAAAAACCAAAGAAAAACAGGAAAAAGTAAAAACAGAGCCAGTTTTCCACGTGTTTATTTTGTGCTTACAGAAGTTTTTTCCAGCTTTTTTTTCTCTCGTTCTGGTGTGGAGGACTTGAGTTATTAAAACGCCAACCTTTCCAACAAGAAGCAATAAATCAACCTAAAGATCCTGGGAGAGAGAGACAGAGAGAGAGAGAGAGGCAGAATGAGGAGAAGCAGATCTGAGAGCGCAAGGCCTTGGAGAATGGATGGATTGGTGAAAGAGAGGACAGAGTTGACGAGAAGAAACACTGGTAAAGAATGAAACCAAAACTAAATAAGATCCATAGGTGTTGCTCTCCAAGCTTGAAATCCTTAAATTGATTTAGTCCAACTCTAGATCCACTGAAGTTTTTTGTTATTAATAGTATTTTACAGAATGCATTATTGTAGGCTATTACTTAATCTGCTGCTGATACTATAAAGTGCACATACTCACTCAGTCAGAGTCAGCCAGGCCTGACAGGTTGAGCAAAGCTGGGTGAAAATGGTTAAATAGTTTAGTCTCTGCTTAAGTGGCTGTCTCTCTTGATATCTCTCACTGTATTCTTCTCCCTTCTCTCTCTCTCCCATCTTTATTCACTGCCAGATACAAAGAAAAAGACATTCATCAGGATAAAAACACATCCAAAGCATCCTTAGTCTACAAATGTGCTTGCATATATGCTTTAATCTGTGCGTGTGTGTGGTGGTGGGGGTATAAAACTAAAGAATATAAAGGTGCAAAATCCAATTTTTTTTTTTTTTTTACAGAACAGATGACTTTTGTTCTGTAGCTGCTATTTTGAAAACATATACACTACACTAACAAAAACTAGCTTATAACATTTATGTAAGGAGACAATTTACAAATTACTTAATATATTGAACAGGTAATTTTTACTAAATACAGAGACTCTAATCAATTAATCCTTAATCTGTTCATTTGGTTGAACCATAACAAACCGAATCAATAGAATAAAGCAGACTTTCCAGCACTAGAGAGAGGAATGATAAGGATGAACCAATTCTGAATAAATCATGCTTTCCAGTGCTACATACACACCTTATTTTGTAATGTGGAAGTAAGCTATTTTCTATAAATATGTGAGAAATAGAGAATGGAAACGTGACATCAGCAGCGCAATGCATTCTGGAACTTTAGCACACCAACACTACGATAGAGACTGAGTAGTAATGGAGGTAGACATTAATATTTATTTTAAAAACACATTAAAATGGTGAACGGTTGCCGTGTTGAACTGCCTTAGCTGCTCTCATGATTCATTAGCTGCTGTGATAAGAATAACAAACTGCAGTAAATGGTAAAACTTGTTTACGAACAGTGTGTTTATGATGATGACAATACATTAAAATAATATGTAAAGAAACAAGCTATTTTGTACAGTTAAAAATAACTGCAAGCGGATAACACCAAAAGCCAGCCACATTCAATTTACAAATGGCCGCGTCCGCTCTTACAGTGGATAAGAGAGAGGGTCGTTTGTGAATATTTGGAGCAGCATTGAGGAATATATATATGCACAGTTATAAAACTTTAGAAAGAAACATGCCTGATGGAGCAAATATAAAACGTTGTGGTTTATTTTCTCTCCCCCGCCAAAAGCAGCGAAGGGCTACATCTATGCTGTCTACAAAAAATGAGCAGATAAAAGTATCCCATGGGACAGGAAGTGAAGCTAACGATGGATTCGGACGTGCCTTGATGCCTTCCTACCTTGGAATGCATCCTCCGAAGGCAGCACTTTTAAGCTTTCGGACGCAGCCATGAAAGACAGCGGGCCGTTTAAGACTCACTAAAATGCATGTACTTTTCAACGATACATGAGAGAAAGGGCCATGTAGGTGAGTGCGTTTGATTTATTTCCTCAGCTCAGACATTAAAACCAACAATGTGCCGCTTGGTTGGGCTATACACCGTGGGAAAAAAAAGCTTTTTACGGAAAAACGCTGTCACGCTACTGAAAACGTACTTAAGGTAGCAGCGTGCTCGTGACACTCTTTCTATTTTTTTTTTTTTTTTTTTTTTTTTTTGTGGTAGGCCTATAGGCTAAATGAGAAATATGTTGGATCTGACATAGTTTATGAGACTGAAGCTCTGTGACTCACAGTAGAGATGATGAGTTGAGATGCTCCTACAGCTCTGACAAGTCTGATTTAACCTCATGACTGTGTATCGGGACTCTAAATGCAATTGGGCGTGTAGCTAAACGCGCGCGCAATTCACCAACAGGGAGCACTACCGCGTTTGCAAATATCACCGCTGTTCTCACCTGTGAATCACTAAACCTCCTGGTGGTTCGAGAAAAGAGTAAAGAAAAGAAACACTTGACAAAACCATGGCACCACGGGCACATCAACACTAAACCCTGCCGTGTGACTTAATCAACCTTCCTATCATTTCTTGGTAAAACGCCTGGAGAGAAAAAGAAATTGTCTAGACATAACATTAGCGCAGTGTCGTAAGAGGGATGAGACATTATTTCTTTGAGCGTATAATGTCTCAGAGGAGAGAAGTTTTTTATCTATTTCAGGAAGAATACTATTAAACCAGCTAATGATCCAGCAGAACAGAAATCCAAAACCATGGCAACAACTGCAAAAGAGCCACTTCTCTAATTACATATTAGGAAAATCGGATACTGTAATTAAAGAAAATTAAATATGGAGATTAAACAGATCTAGAATGGCAACTGAGTTAATGACAAAAAATTTGTTAGATGTGTGGTTTAGTTATCTGGTTCTTTTTGTGAACCAGTGGCTATAACGTCCGATTTTTATTTATATAAGCTACATAGAACATAAACATATTTATCTGAACATGAAAGTATTTTTTACGATTGGACTAATTTATGTATTATTTGGGTCAATGACATGATGCACCTTTTTTGTTTTTGGTCCAAATCTATTAATTTAGTAGTTTAGAAATGCAGTTCATTGATAGTTATACACAACATGTTTTACATTACTGAATTAAACTTCAATTTGGTATTTTTGGGGGGCATAAATTCAAATTTGTTAGATATTTTATATAATTAAAAGAATAAAATTCTTGAAAACAAAACCTCATTAAGTACAAGTATGCTGTTAATATTTCTTGGAGAGTTTAGTTTTTTTAAAAAAATATTATAAACATTTGAAAAAGGTTTGTCCATTAAATCAATGTCACAAACAGGAAATTTTATCATACAGACCTGAGTCACGACTGTGTGTCATATCAATAAATCTCTTAAATTATTTCATAATTTGACCTCTTTATGAAATGTCATGGCTTCAAAATGTCATGTGAGACACACCAACCAAAAACAAACAAACAAAAACAATGATACTGGATTAATATTTCAAGAAAAAAAATATTTTATCATTTGCCACTGACCCATTTATTGTGAAATTTTTTTTTCTTTACAGCACAAAGTTATTCTGCACTTATAAAACTGCGCTTATATGCTTATGCCATTATAGTCCTGATTTTAGACTGCCTATTCAAAAAGTCAGATTTGATTTGTAATTTCTGTCACCCAGCTGGTGCTAATCAGCCTATGAATGCTGGAGGTTATGAAACTATAATATCTCTCATTTGTTCCATATTTCTGACATCAGTCATAAATGAGATCTATATGTTCAGATCTAGCTCACTGACTTGCATCATAACTTCCCCCTTTGGCTGTACTTTGATTGTTTATATCCATTTGTCTCACATGGGGAGATACATCAACAAACCCTAGAAACTGCACATGTATTGCATTTTTGATATTGCATTCATTTGTTTGTTAAATTGATATATCGATATATTTAAACCTGGAAGTAAATATGTTTATTTCATGTAAATTTATCTCCTGTTTATTTATTTGAAATGTATCTAAGCTTTTTTTATTCAAAATTTTTAACTCTACTGTAGATGGACAGTCAGACAGACGGGTAGATAAATGGAGGTTAAATGAAGGAGAGCAGAAAGAGAGACATGGTACATTGACAGACTAAAGAGAACGAGGGAAACAATAAAAATTGTGCTGACGCTGAGTTTCATGTCTATAATAAAAGTGAGAGGGGAGGGGTCAGAGAGAGGAGAGGTTAAAATAAGCGTGATGACGGGGGGAAGAGGCCCGTGTGACTGAGGTACCGTCATGATCTCTGTGAAGAGCCACAAACAGGAAGCACAAACTAAGATGCCAGTTTGTTAAAATGGTAAAAAAGAAATAGAATAAAGGGAGCAGAGGGAAAGACAGAGGAGAGAAAGGTTGGAATGAGGGAGGAAAAAGAAAGGAGAGGGGAGATGATGGATGCGCTGCTCTCATTTTGTGCCCCCTAACGAAGACTCTAATTAGTGTTTGTGTAATTCTGCACTGTCTTCACTGCCTGCTCATCTTAATTAACTACATTCATCTTCACCTCCCTCCTCTCTCTCGTTCTATCCCTTGCTCTCTCTGTCTCTCCCATTGCTCTCTTAAAAATAACGGCGACTGACTGCGTCCCACCTGGAGTAGATCTGCTTTTACTGTAGAAACCTCCCTCTCCCTCTCTCTCCCTCTCTCTCTCTCCCTCTCCCTCTCTCTCTCTCTCTCTCTCTCTCTCTCTCTCTCTCTCTCTCTCTCCCTCTCTCTCCCTCTCTCTCTCTCTCTCTCTCTCTCTCTCTCTCTCGAACACACACACTTGCTCTCTTAGTGTGAATAAAGTTTAATTGGTATTATTTTAAGGGATTGCAATATTGCCGGAGCATTTAAGTAGTTGCTTATACAGGTGAACGGGGAATAATAAGAGTAAATGGTGGAAAATGCTATGAAGAGTATGTAATGTAATACATCACTGCAAGAGCATGTGACCATTGCCTTGATTTAATTTGCATCTAATTTAAATTGATTTAGAAAAAAATCTGTGTAATCATTTTATTTATTTATTTTTTGCATTTTGTTTCAGTTCTGCCTGTCATTTAGAGTCCATTGATCATTTATTCCCTTGTTTTTCCCGGTTTTATCTACCTGCTTTTATCATTATTAAGCTGTGATTGCTGACTCTGTAGTTGCTCAGATTTGTCTCTGGCAAGAGTCCTAAGGGTCCGGAAGCTGTTTAATTTGCCTTGTGTTTGGGGTTTCATTTTCCATATGTTTCCATAAGGTATTATGTTCCACATACTGTAGGTGCTTTTAGTTTGATTATAATGTTAAAGGGATAGTTCACCCAAAAATGAAAATTCTGTCATCATTTACTCACCCTCAAGTTGTTGCAAACCTGCATGAGTTTCTTTCTTAAAGAATGTTGGCAATCAAACAGGTCCAGAAAGTCATGGTGTAAAAATCACAGTAATATTGTATTGAATTCAAAATACATGCCAACTGTGTCAAACTTATTACTGAATTAAGTCAGTGTATCAGAAACATTCTTAAACGGTTAGTTCACCATCATTATGACTCACCCTCATGTCATTCCAAACCCGTAAGACCTTCGTTTGTGTTCGGAACACAAATTAAGATATTTTTGATGAAATCCGAGGGTATCAGATCCACACATAGCAATGACATTGCACCTTTTGAGGTCCAGAAAGGTACTAAAGACATTGTTAAAACCATCGACGCTACTGCAGTGGTTCAACCTTAATATTATGAAGCGACGAGAATACTTTTTTGTGTGCAAAAATAACAACTTTATTCAACAAATTCGTCTGTTCCCGTCATACTGCTACGCCATTTTCTTTGCAGAGCTTCAGTGTTTATGTCTGAACACGGGCTCAGTATTGGCCGTTTCCTGCGTCAGTATTACACGCATACGTCATGCTGCTCACATGACCAGAGCCGGCCAATACTGAGCCGCCGTTCGGGCGTAAACACTGAAGTTCTGCTAAGAAAATAGCGTAGCAGTATGAAAGGGGACAGATGAATTTGTTGAATGAAGTCGTTATTTTTGTAAGTATTTTCGTCGCTTCATAATATTAAGGTTGAACCACTGTAGTCACGTCGATGGTTTTAACAATGTCTTTAGTACCTTTCTGGACCTCAAAAGGTGCAATGTCATTGCTGCCTATGTGTGGATCAGATACCCTCGGATTTCATCAAAAATATCTTAATTTGTGTTCTGAAGATGAATGAAGGTCTTACGGATTTGGGACGACATGAGGGTGAGTACTTAATGACAGAAATTTCATTTTTGGGTGAACTAACCCTTTAAGTGAAAAAAAAAAAGTGCATTTGATTGCATTTAAAAGCGTTTGTCTTGTGTTTGTCTTCCTTCCTTCTATTTATCCTCCATTGATTAGACAGAGAGAGTTTAAAAAAAAAAAAAAATGACACATTTTATTTCATACAGAGCTACAATTGCTTTTTATTAAGTTAGCATGTAGTCTCAGTGTGAAAATGAGAAGGTAGGTATGTGTTGTGTGATCTAAGGTTGTCATTTCCTGAAATCTGGGCTTTTTCCCCCCTCTCTTTCTCTGTTTCTTAATTGATTCACTTCCAGTTGACATGACACATTATATGACGTCAGTTTAAAAACAACAGTGTCAGTATTCATCTTAAACGCATCACTTCAAACTCTTACGGGCTGTTTGGTAGTTAACTCTGATTGCCATTATACAGTAAAATTAGACTATTCTTTTGCAGCAATGTTGTTGTTGGACATTCTTGGACACATTTCTTTCCACTGTAATATTGTATATTTAATAATTGTATATAAAAATCAGCATTTTTGTGTTGTTTAAATTCTTAAAAGGTATTTTGAGAGATTTACTTGAGAAGCCAAAAAGACTTGATTTCAGACAATATGTTGAAATATATTTTCTTATCTTTATTTACAGTTTTCAGTAGTTATTACTCCACTCTTCAGTGTCACATGATCCTTCAGACATTCTTCTAATATAATGATTTGCTGTTCAATAAACATTTCTTATTATCAGGGTTGTTATACTTTGTAATATTTTTGAGAAAACAATTTTTTTTTTTTCAGGATTCTTTGATAAATATAAAAAGTAGAAAATGAAAAATTAAAAGAATGGAAAGTAGAACAGAAGCACTATTTATTAAAAATCTTTTGTAACATTATAAATGTCTTTATTGTTACTTTTTATCAATTTATTGTGTCCTTTCTAAATAAAGGCAAATGAAAATCTTTCTGACCCCAAACTTTCAAACAGTAGTGTGTGTACAAATTAATTTGACATTTTCTTCAGTCTTGATTGTTTGATTCTTGAGAAATTGATTCTTCACTCTAAAAAAAATGTTAGGTTAAAAACAACACAAGTTGGGCTGAAAATGGACAAACCCAGTGACTATTGTTTAAAAATTACTGTATTGCTCGCTTAAAATGAACCCAAAATATGTTGGAAATGAACATGTATTAATATGTTTAATAAATAACCATTAATGAATAATAATTAAACAATAAACTTTTATTAAATTTCTTATTAATAAATGTTCACCTTTTGATTATTATTGTTGTCTCTAGTAATTATGTCTATTAATTTCCAACCTTGGGTTCATTTTAAGCCAGCCATATAGTAATTTTTAAACAATAGTTGGGTTAAATAAAACTTTGCACGTTGGACAAACATTTAACCCAACCACTGGATTAAAACAACCCAATCGCTGGGTTTGTCCATTTTCAACCCAACTTGGGTTGTTTTTAACCCAGCATTTTTTAGAGTGTTGTTTCAAATGCCACAACCAGGAACAGTTCACAGACCATCTGAAGCATGTTGCAAGCAAAAATGGCTAGAATGGGAATACTGACAGTAAACAGCAATAAACAACAATAAACAGTTTCAATCTGATTGGCTGGGTTCTGCGCAATTTCAAGGAGTCAGGATAAACGGATGTTTATCAGTTAGTTGATTAAACTATGTTTACAAGGTACCAGTACTATTATGATTTCACATTTACTCATGAACCCTTAAACAACACACCATTGGGTTGTTCTTTGAGAGAATAAACTGAATTGGACTGATTATGCAAGTTAGAAAGTGAAAGAGCAGTTCCATGACTTTTATAACACATTCTGAGTGGCATTACAGGAAGTATGAAAAGTGGAAAAACTATGAATCATAATCATAATCCTTGCTTTAGAAATGTCTCTGTACATCATTAGTCAGTTATGTTTGAATAATAAGTGAATAGTCTCAGGTAAGAAAGCACACACATTATTTTTAACTAATGCACCCTAACAAAGAGCGTATGAGTAATTCTAGTGATGAGTGATGTTTTTGGCTTTACAGCTGTGCGTACGATGCGGCTCTCGCCACCGCCCATCTGCCCTGTGATGCCACGGCCCAGTGAGACCAGCACACTCACACAACAGCTGGGAGATGATGCTATAAACTGCCATACAAATCTCAAGCTGACTGCAGTCTGCAATTATCATCAGGGTCATTATCACACATCCACTGCATTCTTTTAATTGAAAAAACTATAAACGTCTCCAGCTGATAAACACTGAAAGGAAGCACTCAACGGCCATTCAGAGGGATGAAGAAAGAGCAGGAGAGTCGAGGCGGTCCGGTGAATATGAGCAGAGTCACCACCTCATATTGGCCAATCAATCAACTGTCTGACAGTTATTATATTAAGCAGCCAATCAGATTGCACAGCCTGAGGCTGAATAAACAGGAAATGATGTGATCACTTGGGGAAGTAGGACATGGCATACTGACACAGCTGGTGTGAAGTGCAGACCTGGAACAAATTATTGTTTATCTGTAAAACAGAATGAACCAAATTATATTTTGGATTCGGCTTTGCACCTTTACAACCAAAGTTTTTTTTTTTTTTTTTTAATTTGTAGTTTTGAGGCCATCTATATCACGTTTAGCAAACATATACATTTAAAAATATTACATTATAACACTATAGGTTTCTGTCCAATCAAATCTTGCATGAAAATGCCCCGCCCCCCAAAACAACCTGCAATGGACAGCAAGCAGCACATGATTCATGGCTGACATAACTAGTCTATTGGCCCCATCCAAACTTCCTGTTTCAATAGGAAGTAAGGCAACACAGAAAATAACTTTTTTACCTTTATTTCAAAACAATACATAAATATATACACTACCTTCAGTATGAAGTTAAATAACTACTTTTTTTGTATGAAATTAAAAGGATGCATTAAATTGATCAGAAAACAGTAAAGACATTTATTGTAATGACATTATTATAATGTTAGATGATTTCTATTTCAAATAAATGTGTTCTTTTGTGAATGTGAATACTGAAAAAAAAAAAACTATCATGGTTTTAACAAAAATAATAAGCAGGACAACTGATTCAACATTGATAATAATAAGAAATGGTTCTTGTGCAATAAATCAGCATATTGGAATGATTTTTGAAGGATCATGTGACACTGAAGATGATGCTGAAAATTCAGCTTTGCCATCACAGGAATAAATTCCATTTTAAATAATTATATTACAATATAAAATACAAAACACTTATTTTAAATAGTAATAATATTTCACAACATCATGTGTTTACTATATAATTAAACAAAAGAGACTTGCCGACCCCAAACATTATGGTAGTGTATATAAATGATCAAATAAAATTTGCAGTAAAACAAACTGAATAATATGAGAATGTTTGAGATTTTTAGAAGTGAACAAGGAAGAAAACATGTTAAAAGATTTCAAAAGGATCTTCAAAGAAATAATAATATATGCAATCAAAATGTTTTTGTTGTTCGAAGTTCAAATCCAACACATGCATTATTTAATAAGTGCAGCTTATTAAGGTTATACTTTCATAGCAGCTAACCGTAATGAAATATGGTTAGTAGACAGTAGTCTCTTGCACACGCTCTTACACACTGTCTTTAACACACACACAAGCTTGCGTGACAACCTCGCTGGTGCCTAAAGCTATCTGGTCTCTTAAGGGCACGTGAACTTGAAATACTCTGCTGCTCACTCTCCCCTCTCTTAACACACACACACACACAGTCATATATGCAGACATGATCGATTCACATGTGTCATTATGGTGTGAACCGCTGACCCAGGCTTTTAGAGAGGAAAGGAAAGGATGCTATTGCAGTGAAGGGCATGACTCCTCACAGTAATGTCTCAGCACTAGTCCTGACTGTAGTACTTTTAGCACCCTAACTTAACACACACACACAGGTTTGTTTTTGTGAATTGTGGGGACGTTCCATAGGCGCAATGGTTTTTATATTGTACAAACCGCATTTTCTATCGCCCTACACTAACCCTAAACCTAAACCTTCCCATCACAGGAAACTGTGCACATTTTTACTTTCTCAAAAAAAAAAAAAAAACTCATTTCTGATTTATAAGCCTTTTGAAAAATGGAGACATGGGGTAATGTCCTCATAAGTTACCCTCTCCTTGTAATACCTATGTCATACCCATGTCATTATACACATTTTTGTGCTGATATGTCACAAAAACACGCACACACACACACACACACACATTTGAGATTGGGAATGCATAAGAAAATTGTTGGTGATTTGAGGGTGAAATGCTGCTCACTAATTAAAATGAATGATTTTCTCTTGTTGACAAAGATAATTCTGTAAATATTTTATATGACTTTATAATATTTTATTTATTATGATTTGCTTGTGTAAAAGAGTAAAATTAACAAATACATATAATTCTAATAATATTTTATTTTCAGTAGGCTATTATATTTTTAATGACCATTTTATTTATTAACTTTAAAATGATTAACATTTAGGAGTTTTTAAAAATAATAATCACATTCTTTCTATTGATATTTTGTGTAATAGAACAACACAACTAAGAACTAAATAGTTACATTTTTCATTTATACTTTTATATTTTTAATGACAATTTTATTTTTATTCATTTTAAAATTAATAATATTTAGAAGAAATTGTAAATAATGAAGATGATGATGATAAATAGGTTACAAAATTGTTTACAATCTTTTAATTGGCATTTTTGTATTTAAAGAGATTAACAGTTTTCACATTTAACCAAGCATATTACAAATCAGCCACTTCCATTTTGCACAAAATGCAGCACAACCAATCATTTAATCAACCATTAGAAAATAAATATTTATTTATAGATGGATATAAAAAAAATTTGAATGTTCAGTATAACTTTTATGCAGGAGTATTGTGAAGACCATATGTGGAGGCAACATTGCAGAGATTGTGATGCTCTTACAAAATTGATGACTTGGTAAGGAGAAAGCTTGTTTCCAAGGCCAATGGGAACCTTAAAGAAGCTGAAAGAAGCTGTAAAAATTTATGGCGGTGACCTGACACTCCCCACATATTACAAGTCTGGGTTTTAGGGTAGGAATTCAAGGCAGAAACTATTTCTTTCAACAGATAACATACCAAGCTCATATGGATTTTGCAAAGAGACACAACACCCATAACCATGGCAGAAAATCCAAAAGAAATATTTGCAAAACCAACACAGCCCATTCCAAACAAATATGATCCCGACTGTCAAGCATGCTGAGGGTTCTTCTCATTGGCAGAGACGGCTGTGCACAAGAGAGCTCTGCTGTCTGACTGAGCTTTAAAGAATAACGAGATCAGCTGTCCAGGTTTCTTACATCACAGAGACTTACACAGTAAAAAAAGTGAAAATGTGAATTTGTTATTTTAAGGATCTATTTCTGCTTGACCTGACCATTGCAAAATGTACCAACAGACACATGGTAAAAACTTGCTAAAATTAAAAATCAAACCAAGAACTTTATTAGTTTGATAGTTCGGTTACCAAAACATTTATTATTGTATTTTATTTCCATTTTAAATTTATATTTTATTACTACCTTGACAGTAACAAAAGGGCAGCTTTAAAAAGATAGTACAGTTTCTTCATATCCACTGTATATAATTGCTAACTTTAAAAAAGTCCTTCTAGATGCAATTGGATTAGGTTTCTTTTTTCTAAACAAATTGTTTCCATAAAACAAGTGCAAATGTGTTGCCTCACTGACTCTCCCCTCTGTCTCTCCTTCATAAACACACACAAACATACAGTAAGTGCTCAGAGGGGAGAGGATATTCCTGTGGGGCAGTGCAGCTCTGTGGGCCTGATTTATGTCAGTGCTGCTCAGGGAAGTGCTCTGTAAGAAACCCAGCAGCGCCCAGTCCTCATCATCTGATCACTGATCAGCACTGCATCAGCAGGAGGCCACATCAGCTGCTCTCCCCTGTAAACATCCACAGTCCTATAGCTTTATGAACACTGGTCACAAAAATACACTTTCTTAACTGCTGGTGGTGCTGAGAACATTTATGGGTTTTTTTTTTGTTATTCTACATTATTTGTCAAGTTTAGCCTTTTGAATTAGAATAATGTTTTATTAAAGTGCATAGGCTACTTAAGTACAAATATGTATTATCTGCGTTTCTTAATGTTAATCTGAAAATATATAGCCTAGGCCTATTTTTTTTTTTTTTTTTTTTTTTCAGCTGAGGTCATTAATAATCTCTTGCACCTGAGGGAAAGTACGGCGATTTATGAAGACCGTTGTCGTTGGTAGGTTATAGTTGTGTGTTTACAAGTTTAGTGTTACCTGTGGTGTTTTGTGTTTAATTATGGTGTCTAATTTGACGTCATTACTAATTATGTGAGTCTAGTGTTTCTTCTAACTATGGTGAACATATGTAAAGTATAAATGCAGATACACGGTACCTCTAAAATGAAGGAAAAATCGCTGGGATTTTCGCAAGCGGAGAAGAAACTATATTCGCACAATTAACAATAGCTACAGCCCGGAAACTGCAAAGCTCGTGCACGCGAACGTTCGTTCGCGGGCAAGTTTGGTTTCACCCGTATTGCAAGTTTGTCTCGGCGTTTTTGTCACTTCAAATGCTAATATTGCTCACCTCGCTACATCTGCGTCTTTTTGTAAATGTAAGTACAGTAAAAGATGTATAAACATGTTATTCCGTCAATAATGTTAGAGTTAACACATAGGCTACTAGAGTTTGCTTTGCTCACTTTTAGTCAGTATGATTGAACTGACTGACAAAAAATAGTACATAATATTATGAGATATAGGCTAGATAAATGTGCAAACACTTACCTTAAAAAATGTAGTAAAATCAATGTTAGTCATGTGGACATAAGTTTCTAGAAGCTTGGTAAAAGTCAATAGGAGCCTCTGGCTTTCAAGTCAAGGGAATTAAATCACAAGTAAGTTAGGCCTCTACTTGAAAGTTTAAGATTCAGATGATCACGAGAGGCAGACCTAACATTTTTTCTTTGGATTTCTGAGAGGAAGCCAAAGATTATAAATGAATAATGTTTTAAATGACGTGTCTCTGAAATTTTAGCCTTTGGCTCTCTGTTGGTAACATGCCGAATTTGAGTAGAAGCTTGAAAAACACAAGCACATCTGCACGGTATTCTGAACAAAACCTGCCAAACATTTCAAATTTGATGGGGGAGAGAGGAAAAGATCAGTGAGAAGAGAGAGATCAAAGCAGGAAGAGTGTGGAAGAGAGAAGGGAGAGAGAGAGTGAAATTGGAGGGGGAGGACTGTTGGGAGAGAAGAAAGATGATGAAACACTTTTTGCCGAGTAATATTTTCAACAAAACCGTCCCATTCATCCACATATATCAGTCATCAGAATCCAAACAAATGTTTCTCTCTCTATCTTTCTCGGAAAGCCTGCCCTCACTGCACGGCCTTCATTCCACAGCTGCCGGCAGGGCTCTCTCGTTCATCCATCTTTTCCAAAGTGCTCTCCTTCCCTTCTTCTCATCCTCTCCCTCTCTTCCATCTCACACTCTCCCTCAGCGCGCACTAAACAAATAACGATTGTATTTATCTCTATCATTCTCTCCATTTTCCTTTCCTCTCTCTTGTTTTCTTGCTCCCTCGTTCAATATTTCATGTGGATGAGAGCGTATCTATTCTAAGCTTGCTCTCCGCCGCCTCCCCTTCCTCCCCAGTCATTTAAAAAAAATCCCTTTTTCTCCACATCATTCTTTCTGTCTACCTCCTTTCCCTCCATTTCTATAAATCTCTCTCTCTCCCATTTCATCCCTGATGTTCTGTGTCCCATTTTTTGCTCTCCCTATCCCTCTTTCCGTGACTGGACAATGTCCACTTCATTTATACAAAGAGGTTCTTAGTCAGCGTGCCTTCTCTTTTTTCGCCATTATTTGGAGCAGTACACACACAGACACAGGCTTTTCTGTTTTTGCACCTCTTTCATTGTTATTTTCTTCATCTCTTTGCTGGTGTTACTAATATCTCTCCGCCTTCTTCTTGATCTTCTTCCCATCTCTCTCACTCTCTCTCATGTGCGCTCTATCTATGTCAGTGTTGTTTTAGGCACAGCAGTGGAAGGTAAACAGTGAGATTGAAAATTCATGTCAGACAGATGAGTGAGAGGAAGGGAGAGAGTGAAGAAAAGAGAATGACAGAAAGAGAGAGAGAGAATATGTGTGAAGGGCCACTTTTGCTTCTTAATTTTGAAACAGCAGTTCTCAGATAGAATCAGTCCTGCAAAACCACAATTTGTGAAAGTGCACTTAAAGGAATATTGTGGAATATAACATAAATTTGACTTGTTCCTTTAGTTTTTTTTTTTTTTTTTTAATATTAAAATTCATTGAAACGGATAAAAATGAAAACACACACACACAAATACATTATAGTAATGCGCTTACAATGGAAGCTAGCAACCAAGTGTTCCAGAGAGGTTAAAAGCAGAAATGTGAAGCTTGACATTTTTTTAAAGCACTTACAGGAATACTTCAGTTAAAAAGGTTTGGTATTTGAGCTTAAAATGATATAATAAAAATACAAATACACAAGTAATATAAATTATATATCCATCCATTCTCCAAACCTCTTATCCTTTGTAGAGTCGTGGGGACACTGGAGCCTATCCTAGCCTCTTGGGTCACAGACGGGAAACATCCTGGACACATGGTTAGTCCATCACAGGTTTCACACTCAGACACATACATTTTATATTTATATTATTAAAAATAATATAAATATGGTAAATGTACAAATAATACATTTATATAGCACTTTAATATATAAAATGCAGTCACATTGTCTTTTTGGAATGGGACTACTTTTCTAGGTGGATGAACGTCTGATTATACAACATAAACAGCTGTGTTTCATTACGCCTCTTTCAAATCGCATATAGTATTCTGTCATAGATACCAAGCAAAAGTAACCAGGTTTACTTTTTAGCTGTTTATGACATGAGTTGAATGATTGGGTATAATAGACAAGATTAACATTAATATGCAAATTAATCCCCGCCTCCACTCAATCACACCAGCTCAGGCTACCTGATCCACTCGGTCAACTGTAGCAAACGCTACACAATGGCAAGTGGAAATGGTTTAATTCAGCCATGTGTGTTTAAACCAGAAACTGAAGAGTGAATTGTACAGGGTCGTCTATAAATCACTGTATCAGAATGGTATTGTATACGTTATTAAACAGCTAATAATGTGTTGTTAATGTTACAGAATTGTGAGATATAAACTCACAATTCTGAGAAAAAAACGTCAATTTTTCCCCCCCTCACAATTGGACATTATAAGACAATTGTACAATTCTGACTATATCACGCAATTCTGACTTTATAACTCGCAATTCTGACTTTATAACTCGCAATTCTGACTATATCACGCAATTCTCACTTTATATCACGCAATTCTGACTTTATAACTCACAATTCTGTCTATATCATGCAATTCTCACTTTATATCACGCAATTCTGACTTTATAACTCAATTCTGACTATATCATGCAATTCTAACTTTATATCATGCAATTCTGACATTATAACTCATAATTCTGACTTTATATTGCAATTCTGACTATATAATGCAATTCTCACTTTATATCACGCAATTCTGACTTTATAACTCGCAATTCTGACTATATCATGCAATTCTCACTTTTATCATGCAATTCTGACTTTATAACTCGCAATTCTGACTTTATATTGCAATTCTGACTATATAATGCAATTCTTCACTTTATATCACGCAATTCTGACTTTATAACTCGCAATTCTGACTATATCATGCAATTCTCACTTTATATCACGCAATTCTGACTTTATAACTTGCGATTCTGACTTTATATCTCAAAATTCTGACTTTATAACTCGCAATTCTGACTTTTTATCTCACAATTCTGACTTTATAACTCGCAATTCTGACTTTATAACTCGCAATTCTGACTATATCATGCAATTCTCACTTTTATCACGCAATTCTGACTTTATAACTCGCAATTCTGACTTTATAACTCGCAATTCTGACTATATCATGCAATTCTCACTTTTATCATGCAATTCTGACTTTATAACTCGCAATTCTGACTTTATATTGCAATTCTGACTATATCATGCAATTCTCACTTTATATCACGCAATTCTGACTTTATAACTCGCAATTCTGACTATATCATGCAATTCTCACTTTTATCTTGCAATTCTCACTTTTATCATGCAATTCTGACTTTATAACTCGCAATTCTGACTTTATAACTCGCAATTCTGACTATATCATGCAATTCTCACTTTTATCATGCAATTCTGACTTTATAACTCGCAATTCTGACTTTATATTGCAATTCTGACTATATCATGCAATTCTCACTTTATATCACGCAATTCTGACTTTATATCATGCAATTCTGACTTTATAACTCGCAATTCTGACTTTATATTGCAATTCTGACTATATCATGCAATTCTTCACTTTATATCACGCAATTCTGACTTTATAACTCGCAATTCTGACTATATCATGCAATTCTCACTTTATATCACACAATTCTGACTTTATAACTCACAATTCTGACTATATCATGCAATTCTCACTTTATATCACGCAATTCTGACTATATCATGCAATTCTCACTTTATATCATGCAATTCTGACTTTATAACTCGCAATTCTGACTTTATATTGCAATTCTGACTATATAATGCAATTCTTCACTTTATATCACGCAATTCTGACTTTATAACTCGCAATTCTGACTATATCATGCAATTCTCACTTTATATCACGCAATTCTGACTTTATAACTTGCGATTCTGACTTTATATCTCAAAATTCTGACTTTATAACTCGCAATTCTGACTATATCACGCAATTCTCACTTTATATCTCAAAATTCTGACTTTATAACTCGCAATTCTGACTTTACATTGCAATTCTGACTATCATGCAATTCTCACTTTATATCTCACAATTCTAACTTTTTATCTTACAACTCTGACTATAACTCATAATTTTAACTTTATATCATGCAATTCTCACTTTTTATCTCACAATTCTAACTTTTTATCTTACAACTCTGACTATAACTCATAATTTTAACTTTATATCAAGCAATTCTGACTTTATATTGCAATTCTGACTATATCACACAATTCTCACTTTATATCAAGCAATTCTGACTTTATAACTCGTAACTCTGATTTTATATTGCAATTCTGACTATATCATGCAATTCTGTCTTTATATCTCAAAATTCTGATGTTATAACTCGCAATTCTGACTTCATATCACTCAATTCTGACTTTATATCAAGCAATTCTGACTTTACAACTCCCTTTTTTATTTAAACAAGCTTCCATAAAAACACCACATAGACACATAAACAACATTAAAACTTGATTTTCACCGCAGATGGGTCTTTAATTTAATTTATTCACAGTGCTGCACACTTGCTTTTAATATCATATTGCTAATTGTTGTTTTTTTTCTTATTTTCTATTGCAACTGACCACAGTTGTATTTCATGTTGAGTGTTTTAAAATGGCCATTTTACCTGTGCTAGATTCCCATGGTGTGATCTTTTAAATGAGATTTGGGAATTTGGGCAAACACAGGCAAATATAAATCTACATTCTTATTCAACAATCTACAGAGCTCATTCCATTCTGCCCCAATGTCTTTAGCGTGACGGTGACGCCGCGTCACCTCCTAGTCACAGGGAGAGAACTTCCCGTGTCATAAGGTCAGCCGTACAGTCCGATGTGTTTGTGTTTTAGTTGGATAGTTTATATCTGAAAGTAAATCAAAGTTGGGCAGGAGCTGAATGTTCTATTAGATTGAAGGCTATGAGTATGTGGAGATTGGATTTGAGAGCGAGAACCGGCCATGTGACAGATAGAGCCGAGCAGGAACTCCCCGAGCTAAATGTCATAAGGGCCACAGTGTCACGGGGCCTGAAAATGATACACTACCATTTTTCATCATCTGCTCCTGAGACAGAGAGACACAATTGAATTGGGAGGCAGTATTGCAAATGAAAGATGTTTTATGAAAACTGACAATGGCCTGTCATGGTTATATAAAATGGTTTGAATCGTCGTAAATAAAGAAACGAAAAAAAGGATGGAATAGAAAGGATATGCAAATCTCACTCTAGGGGGAGCGCACAACTGACTTGCTTGAATATTACAATTTAGGAGCTATTTATGATTGCAAATTTCAAACTCAATTTGCTACATACTTAAAATACATAGAATCTTAGTCTGCGTGTGAAGGGGTGTTTTGAAGAGGGAATATTTTCCTCTAGACTTACCGTACCAATTTACATTTTTTTGCTTGAGTCCCAAAACTTGTGTGCTGACAGGGCAAAGGAACGACTGTTGAAAAGAGGAGTGAAATATTTCGTCGCTGCTATAGAAACTCTGGCGGAGAGAAGGATGGCAGGCCGATGAGAGTGAGGCACACAAAGAGGTGACAGAGGTAGATCACGAGAGAGTGAGTGAACAAAAGAAGGACTGAAATAGACTTCGAAAGAGTCAATGTAGCTTGACACAATGGGTGTAGGGCGAAGACAGGAGGAGCTGGAAAATGTGTGTGTGGGGGGGGGGGTTACTATGCTTTACAAATGGGCAGGGAGGAAAGACAGGTGAGAAATAGTAAAAAACAAAAAGAGGGAAAAGACAAAAAGACAGAGGGATTCCCCAATGACACCTAATCTCTTCCTCTCTTTCTCACTGTCCTCTCTCCCTCTATTCCCTCCTTTTCTCCCAATAAATCATTTTGACTTCTGCTTAACCAACTCATTCCCAGCAGACGGGAGGCAAACTGCAACTATCCCTCCTCTGCAACTCTTTCCTTCCTCTCGCTCACTTGCTTTTTCTCAATCTTGGACAAAAAACCCTCCTAAAAAAACAAAAACTATCATGACTATCACCAAGGCAACATGTCTTAAGGCATAATGACATCACCTTCATGTAATAAATATTACATAGCACTTTTCCTATAACTATATTTATAGGTAGATAGGGGGTGTGTTTATAATTATGGCAGGCTTGGCAAAAGGGACATATCTTTCATACTGATGCAATTTTAACAAAACAAATTCCACTCGCGCACACAGGAGCACGAGAGAATGATTACTATCATATGAACATTAACATCAGCTCAACATCCTTTATGTGTGAATGAGTAGATCCCATGAGTGAAGGACTGAGATAGAGATGAGCCAATCCATCAATCCATTCACCCTCCTAAGAGGATTTCCCATAATTATTCCATATTAGAAAAGACTTACACTGTCTGGAGAGAGAGAGAGAGAGCAGGTGTGGATAGAAGGATGGAGGTTTGCGGATAATAGGATATAAAGCACTGCACTCTGACAGACAGTAAGAGGATTGTGGTGGTAGGTAATTAAAACTGCACTAGGAACGGTCCCCTTCGTAATTGTTTAGTTAGCCTATAAAAATTAAAGTTTTTCTCCTCCGTCGCAAGAGCTGCTGTCTGAAAGCATCTCTGAAAGACGAGAGCTGAAGCCAACGGACGCGCGCTTTTGTCCTGGGCAGGAGGCGGAGCTGGTGACTGAACGAGCACAGCCTACCAAACAGCGCGCGCTGGGTGTGTGTGTGTGTGTGTGTGTGTGTGTATGTGTGTGTGTGTCTGAGAGAGAGAGAGAGAGAGCAGAGCAGTGGATATGGCCAAAGAGAGCGAATAAAACTCGCTCGAGCACTTGTTCGTCACACAATTGTAAGTGTGAAACATCCCGCAGCCGCGCGCAGGATTCTCCACGCGCATCCAACCAGATACGATCTCACGAGCAGCATCAACAAAAGAGAAAGAGAACATAGTATTAAAATCACGGAGCCTCGTTATCTCACGAGTTTCTCCAGCGCTACGGCGAGGACATATATCTCTCCTTCCCGCATTTAAACTCCCACCACCCAGCTGCCTGCATCTCCCTACTCCGTCTGCAGAGATCCATCAGCGCGCGAACAGCGGTGGTCTCCTATCGGACCGTTGGATTGGAGTTGACGCCATGGGGACAGAGGGAGGGGGTCTTCGTCATGGATTCTGACTTTTTAAACACTTAACATAACATATAGATTGCGAAAACCCGTATCTAAGTAGTTGAGCGAGCTGCGCTCTAGGTCGCATCTCTTTCTGTCCTTCTTTACCGAACGGGATGGTTCCAGCGCAGAGTCGCGTGGGGTGAGAAGATCTTGCAAGACTGGGAAGAAAAGCGAGAGATCGAGGGATTATGGCACTCTTCGCGCTCTGTCTTTTTATTCTGACGCTCACCTGCACGAACTTTGACCTGGTGACTGCAGCCAGACACGCTGTACACTGGAACAGTTCAAACATATTGTAAGTAGCTTTTATCATCATTTTTTTACTAATAAGGCCTAATTTATTAGAAAATATATTTTAACAGATTTCAAAAAACGCTTAAAAATAGCTAAACCCCGCTTTAAAATATTTTCAGCCGGAAGAGTAGCTAAAAAATAAACCAAATGTCGTAATTATCTATTTTGAAAACAGTTTAGAGGTTTACCTAGATTTATTGGGATTCCCTTATGGGGCAGGTGCGTCAGTAGACCAGGACATGAACAATTTTGGGATGTGTCATGTTTATGCATCTCTCTGTATGACCATAATCAATGCATGTATGTAATAATCAATAATCAATGCATTTAAAAAAAAAAAAAAAGTGATAGATTTTCTAAACTTCTTGATCTTGAAAATAACTACATGCAGGTTAGGCAGATGTTTGTCGAATAGTAGTGCTTTGTAGTCCCTCAAATTGGTTTAAATTGTAGCTCATCTGAGGTCTTTGTTTCATTTGCTTTTTACTAAAGTAATTGACACAAAGCAGCTTTACAGTTTTATGCCTCAAGCCTCAGCTGTAGTGTCAAAGTCTTCCAGAAAACATGGAAATGATCACTTGAAACTCTTCTGCCTCAAATATGAGTCTAGTACAGTTGCATATCTGCTAGAAATATGTTAGGTTTGCGCTTTTGTCCTCACGGAACCTCTTTCTCTCTCCTCCTCCTCCTTGTGTGTTTCCTTCCATCACTTCTCCATTCTCTCTCACTCCTGTATGTTCCTCTCAGGGAGTCTCCGTCTGTTTCCCCCCTTCTGCTTTTCGTTCTTCTCCCTCTTTCAGCATCATACATGGAGCCCAGTGTATAGTCCCCTGTTTCTTTTCATTCCATCTGCTGTAATTAGCAGCACTTTTTCAAAATGACCTCAATATGCCTGCATTGTGACACCATTCAATCTCAGCATCTCTCACTGTCACACACACACACTCTCTCTCTCAGTCCCTCTTTCTCTCACACTTCATTATTTGACTTTATATTAGAATGACTGAGGTGTTTAGGTCACGCTCTGACTGAACGGTAAATTAGAGCAACGGTGCGGATATAGATGGGTGTGCTGGTGTGTTAGTTTGTCATCTGGCACTACCTGTTTTAAAACCTATGAAACAATGCAGGAATTGACCTAGTTTACAGGTACTGTTCACACTAATAAGTAGCTTGGGGCAGAATACAAATTTGGCCTAAATCAAAATCAAATTAAACACATGGACCTGCAGCAGCCCACCTGCCTGAGAGCTTCTTATTTACAGGTACTCCTATCTAAATCTCAATCACCCTTCACACATTTTACAGTGATTATATGAAAATCTGTAGCCTGTTTTAAGCCAGGCACACACTGTATGATTTTCATGGTCCTAAAATTGACATTGGACACCCTCTAGATATTATAAATTTGCCTGTCTTTGAGTTTCACCCCTATGCAGTTTGGGCCTTTTGTATATAACAATTTTATAATTCATATTTTATTCATTGGACTACATGATCATTATATCGCCACTGTTTTGAATATGGCCATGTGGCTAAGTAATTTCTGTGTTCGCAGGATGACAGAACTCGCACATCCTCCCAGAATTAATTGATTTTATCTCAGTAGAGCCATGCAAATGCAAACACTTACAGTCTGAGTGGTTTTCAACAAAGGGGCTGGGACCCACTAGGGGGCCTCAGCAAGCTTCCAAGAGGGCCCTAGAATGACTTGAAATTATTCAAATGAATATATTATTATTATTATTTTCACAAGTTCACACTTACAAATAATCAGATAGAGTAAAAGATTATGCGTATTTGGCGTGCTGTCCGAAGTAAGGGCTCTAAGCTCGCAATTTGCCCCGAACCCAGTGTAGCCGTGGCTGGGATAGTAACCAGCCGAGAGTGAGGAGTCGGGGTGGTGGAGGGATGCAGAAAACTGTCAGGAAACATAGGTGAGTCGGCCTCCTCTCTTGCTGATTGGATAGATCATTTGAAGGCAAGGCAATTTTTTTATTAAGCACAATTACAAACAACAGTTAGTTGACCAATGTGCTGTAAAACTTTTTAAACATGCACAAAAAGCAAAAACATACATTACACACCAATATTAACGTAACCATGTCTTGAACATGGGGGGGGGGGGGCATGATTTTTTTTTTTTTTAAAGAATTAAATAATTAAAAGATTAAAAGGGATTTAAGGGAATAACGAAAAAGAAATAAGAACGGTAAAACGTATAGGTCTATTATAGTTAAGTAATCAATTTAAACTTTTTGCAAATAATATTTTAAGAAATATATTCATTCTTATTTGTATGGCCAATATGTCAAAAACGCGAAACGTTTCTTGTCTCGTCACATTCAGTTTTGAATTACATTACTCATATCATATTAATCAAATAATAGCATGTTTTCGATTCAAAATTTCATAAAATGTTGAGTAGTCTGCATCACTGGATATTACTGTCCATCGCTGAATATTTCAATCATAAAACAGTTGTAAAATATTAAATGTTTAGCTACTTACTCGCCATGTACTCTATCACTGCTAAAACAAAAGTGTCGCATTGGAATTCGCACTTGTCTTCTGTAAACAGTAAGCCCCGCCTTCTTTGAATTGATTGGCCAGCTCACTCATTCTGACAGTGATGAGGCAGACCAGCCTAAAAATGTAACTTAAAATTTATTTTTTTGTCATCCTAACAACAAACGGAGCGGTACATAATGGAGTAGCAGAGCAGCATCAATAATATTGAGGGGGCAGTTTGGCCATTTCTAATTGTCCCCTTCAATGTCTATGGTGGTTACGGCTCTAACACAGACATCTAACCGCATAACATTAAATGACAAAATATCAATAAATAAGGACCTACAAAAAAGCCAGGGAAAAAAATGAGTTTTTAAAAGAGATTGAACTTGTTCCTCCTGAGCTTTGTTAATAAAACATTATCTATACCTTGAAAATTGTGTTGGACAATGAGGGCCTTGAGTCAAAATGGTTAAAAACTACTGACCTACATCAAGAGAAATATTTTATAATCCACAAAATTGGCATTTCTGGCCAAAATCATACAGTGTGAACGTATAGTATTTTGATGTTAATCACACATACTTACGGCAAGGCAAAATTTACATACATTTTTCAAAGAATGTTTTGAATCTTTGAAGAAAATTCATGGCAAAATGGTCTAGAACAGTCTTATTGGTTGCTGGAAGCAATAGTCAAAATATTTATTAAAACAACATGCAAGGGCCATTTTGCACACACCAGTTTTGCGTGGGCCAGTTTACGCCTTAGGTGTTTAGCGCTACAGGATTATATTTGCGCCTCCATGTGCTTTTAGATTTACACTAGAGTTCTCACTGTGCAGAGAAATGAAGAGTGCCTCTTCCACCCAGTTTCAGCATACAGAGAGAGCCGTCTAACTGCATTAGCATCGGTAGCAGCACGGGGCGGATATGCTACGTGATAAAACCAAATTAAACTGGCTTATTTTCAAGGATTAAGTTTAATAAGACTTCTACAGCAAATGCTATTACACACTTTCGGCCCACTGCACAGTAGAAAGTGTGGACATTAGCCCCATTTTACTACGAGCTACAGTGTTCCTCATTATTTTTGTGTTGTTTCAGGAAGTGTGTACTTTGTTTTGGTAAAAAAAAAGTGTGTGGGGAAATTAGCCTGTAAGCTAGCATTATATGTGTATATGTGTAGACTTCCTCTCTCCATAACTGCTCTGCAACACTGATGACACCCTGTTACCTCAGCTTGGCCTAGTTATACAGCACAGAGAAAGAGAGAGAGAGAGCGATTTAGAGCTGTGATATTTAAGCATTTTATTGCTGAATGTCGCACTATATTATCGCGCTATATGTCCGCTTATTCTCAGGAGTCAGAGCCTAAATGTAGCACAGCATGCTAATAGCGCTAATAGCTGTAGTCAGTGTGTTGGATTTGGGTCTACAGCCAGAGTTGCACAGTCACTCTGTCTCTCCTCACCATGGACTACTCCGAACAAGCTAGTATTCTCTTGATAGTGTTTTGACTCGGGGGTGTGATACAGAGCGCGTGTGTGTGTGTGTTCTACAACTAAACGTCTTTGTTTCGAGCAGAGCACGTTTGGTGTAAACAGTAAGAGAGGTGCCGTCGGCTATGAGGTAAAAAACGAAAACAAAGCAACCAGACCACTGCCTCCTCATTCATCTTCTAAGAGAGTTATAGCTGAGAGTGTACCTTCAGCTCGCACACATACACACACTGACAATTACTGAGCGCGGAGTGGGCAGTGATCCTAACGGCCCAACACTCTCGCTCCAGTGATGCGTGTCCTGGAAAAACTGAACCGTCTCAGATGCATAATTGAGAAAACGGGGTTGAATAAATACATACGAACTGCTGGTTTTCCTTGGCAAACACACATCTGATGACGAAAGGATTGATTCTGTTCACACATTCTCAGTGAATACTTCATTACAGTCACATGAGGGAACGCTGTTGTACGTAATAGAGAAAAAGCACTGTAAACACGTGTAATGTTAGTAGAGGTGAAGTGCGTATGGACTCCAGGGGCGAACAGCTCCGCTCTGTTAGAGCACAATTACAGAACGCGAGTGGAAAACACAAGCCTGGGCTGAACACAGACTGCTGAAAAGCATTAAAACTACAAATCAGAAATCAGTGTTGGGTGAAACTGTGGGGCCTATCAAAGTTAGTTTTTGTGCTAACATGTAACTCGGCTGTGTTATTCAAGTCCAAAATATGATTGAAAAATTTACATGATTGAAACCTTTAGAATCAACCCATTAGAATGAGATTTTAAGGGTTAAAACAGGTAGAATAGCTAAGGCAACTTCACATTTTTCCTTTTTGAAGTGCTTTATTGTCATGAATTATAAGATTAGTATGGGAATTGTACAAAAATTTGGTGTCAGGGTGTGGGTTGTATATAAGGGTCTAGATTTAAAAAAAAAAAAAATTCTATTTACTTTTTCGGGTGCAATCTGACAAGAGTTAACTCAAACAATCCAAATGATCTTTTGCTGCCCCCAGCATAGTAAGCCAAATGTTAACTGTCTTACAGTCTTTTTTAAAGATTCATTCAGTAGTGCTTTAGCTAGTGTTATCATCGCTGTTCTTCGTGTCCTTTAAGTATGGATACCACAGTGGTGTATGGTCTATCAATGTGGAGTTTTATGTAAATTAGACTGATAATAATACATTTCTAGAGACCGTTAACACAATAATTAATTCACGTACCTGTCCGACAAAAAAGAAGCAACTTGGGCATCATTACTGAATATTTTACTCATCATCGAATTTTTCCACCCTTTGTATGCCGTACAGATGTTTATACTCGTTTTTGTCTTGTTTTTTTTTTTTTATCTTAGTCGCTCTTTCTGTCTTCTGTCTTCAGACCTCTTTTTAAGCCATTCAGATACTGATTTTCCTGCGGTCTCCGCCGATAAAGCTAGATAATAATTGGGTTTCATTGTCTAATTTTCATTCTTCGCATCTTCAAACTACACAAAACTATGCTACTAGTGTATCTACAGAAACGTCAGCCGATGAGCGTGAGGATTGTCTCAGATGCTTTGTGAAACACAGTGGGTCATGTCATTTCAACATGGTGAAATACATTAAGAGGGTGAGCCACAACTTACATAATTAAAACAGAAAACTATTATGAGTACACACATCTCATGTGAGTGAGTGTACTCCGTTCAGATGACTAGCTCTTCATAAAAATAAAAAAAATTGTTGTGTAAAAAATGTGCAAACATTTTAAATTAGCACCAGACTACAGAATAAACCTTTAATGTTTTTTGTGATGTATTTATTTATGTGTAAATCTATATTTAAAGTAATCATGACTGCATTCAGGAATACACTTAAGGCGAACGTAATTCCTGTTTTTGACCGTCTATTTAATATTGCAAGGTAAAACGCCACATACATATTGAGGTCTTGGTAGATTAGATAGTAAGCAAACAATCAGTTCTCGTAATCAACATGTTGGATGCAGGAGAAATGGTCAGGAATAAAGATCGGAGCAACTTTGACAAGGGCCAGATTGTTATGGCAAGGCGACTAGGTCAGAGTATCTCTGAAAGGGCAAGGCTTGTGGGATGCTTTCGGTCAGCAGTGGTGAGAATTTACCAACAGTGGTCTGAGGAGAGACAAACCACAAACTGGCGACAGAGTGTTGGGCGCCCAAGGCTCATCGATGCACAAGTGCAACAAAAGCTAACCTGTCTGGTCTAAACAAACAGAAGGTCTACTGTGGCACAAGTCACACAAAATTTTAATGGTTATGAGAGGAATGTGTCACAACACACAGTGCATCGCACGCTGCTGTGGAGCTGCGTATGGAGCTGCTAAGAAGGATGCCTGGTCCAGTGAGTCCTTTTTACACCACATGGACGGCTGTGTATGTTGGTGCTGTTTACCTGAGGAAGTAATGCCACCAGAATGCACTGTGGGACGATGACAAGCCGGTGAAGGGAGTGTGATGCTCTGGGCAATGCTCTGCTGTGAAACCCTAGGTCCGGCTATTCATGTGGATGTGAAACACCTAAACATTCCCTCATGATTAGGGTGTTTCCTGGAACAGAAGTGGCCTCTTTCAGCACACTGCACACATTATTCAGGAATGGTTTGATGAAGATTTCAAGGTGTTGCCCTGTCCTCCAAATTCCCCAGTTCTCAATCCAATTGACCCTTCGCAAAGACCCGCCCCCCTTAGTTACTGTTGCTTTGTCCGACAAGGCATGGCACTGTCACGCCACTCGGAGGGAAAAATACATCGTGGAGCAAAGATGACACTGACAACATGTCGACAGACAAGACTGAGCAGGTTACTTATGAAGTCTCAGCTATCAAATTGTGTAATTTTTTAAGAAATTCGAACAATAAAAACCGTTTTGTGGCTCTTTAATATGTCGTGACAGATTGCTGTAGCACCTCAGCTCAAGCGGCTCATGAACCTATCATCTCTTCCTACTAGTTCATTTATAGCATCAAATAAATATGAATGAACATGAGAAGGAATGTTGTTTCAAATGCGGAAAGACGTCAGTACACACAATTTTTCAAGTTCAAGTTCACTGAGGTTAATCTACTAATTCCTGACTGCTTTGTCAGACAAAATGGCGGATTCAGCATTATGATTGGTTAGATCGTTTGTCAATCAAACTCCCGGCGAAGGGTCAATTGAGCATCTGTGGGATGTGTTGGACCAGCACGTTTGATCCATGGAGGCACCACCTCACAACCTATAGGACTTGAAGGATCTGCTGCTAACATCTTGGTGCCAGATACCACAAAAGACACCTTCAGGGCTCTTGTAGAGTCCATGCCTTAGCGGGTTGGTTTTGTTTTGGCAGCACACGGAGGACCAAAAGCATATTAGACAGGTGGTGTTTTGGCTCATCAGTATACAAGTAATATAAAATTTTAACTTTTTTTGGCTTTATTTAGGGGTTCAAGGTTCTAATCCTTTCAGAAAGTGCACACTGTGTAAGACGACGCTATTAATGGCACATCTGAAAGAAGATTTAAGTGTCCTGTTACTCAACTTCCTGCAGTGAAGTGGTGTTGGATCACTGTCCAGACACTAGAACTAGAAAAAGGGTCTTGTTTACACTATGTTAAATACATGCTTTAGTTGATTAATTGTAGAAGTTTATCCCCCTTTTTTAGTTTAATAATAGTAAATTTTAAAGCAATAGTAAATCCGCAATAGTAAATTTTGACCTTATGAAGATAGAATGCTATTATTTGATACAAAAATACAGTAAAAACTGTATATTTTATATTAAAATATAAAATAACTTTTCTACTTTAATATATTTTAAAATTTAATTTATTCCTGTTAAAATTAAGCCATTACTCCCATCTTCTGCGTCACATGATCCTTCAGAAATCATTCTAATTTGCTGCTCAAGAAACATTTCTTATTATTATCAATGTTGAAGTCAGTTGCTCTGCTTATTATTTTTTTCTTTAATGAATAGAAAATTCAAAAGACCACATTTATTTGAAATAGAAATTGTTTGCAACATTATAAATGTCTCTACTGTCACCTTTGATCAATTTGATGCACCTTTACTAAAGTAGAATTAATTTCATTCCAAAAAATGAAAAAAATCATACTGACCCCAAACTTTTGAAAGGTAGTGTATGTAAGACAGAGTTACTGTACAGCAGATTATTGGATGCGCAGGTCATTGCGTAGCTGGTGTGTGAGTGTATTTGTGTGTGTGTGTGTGTGTGCAAAAGAGAGCACAGGTGTGTCCAGGTGTTGTGCAGATGGCTCTCACACTTACAGGTTGGTTCAGGTGAGGTGAACTGATTTCACGCTGTGTGCAGGTTAAAATCTTTGGGATAAGCATCCACCTTGCTTATTTCCTGTATTGTCACTAGCAATGCACAAACAAGGGATTTGATTGGCAGGTGGATGGAAAGACTGAACAGCAAAGCTCATAAATCAGATAACAGTCTGAGGTTTGCATATGCAAATTGCTTGGTGCATATTCATGAGTAAACGGAGAGATCTATCTAAGTGACAGAGAAGACCTGGTTCTCGTTCATCAACTTTGCGTTATCATTGAGTTGAAGCTGGTCTGTGCGCGTGTGCGCCTGATGTGCTTTATGATGTTTGTATCTATGTGAAGAGCAGCAGTCTTAATTAATAACGCCAGTTCAACTGAGGTTGATGAATGAGGCAGTTGTGCATAACCACATCCACTTATCACACCAATCACTTCTGTTTATTTATTCCTTGTCATGGTGAGGCAATGAATGCAGGGGATGCCATGTAAGATGTTCCACGCTCTTTCTTTTCTATAACTGCGCCTTTACTTAGTCATTCATAATCACACTATTTATTCATTTAATGTTTTTAACACCCGCCTCACCTTCTGTAGCTCAGCCTCCCTTCATTTCATACATCTCCTCTTTTTAATTCTAATTATGAATTCCATTTCTTTATTTATTACCCATCTCCAAACTGTGTGACACTCTCTAAGAGCATGATGGGAGCAGTGATCCCAGCAGTCTTGGCACACTGTAATAATCCAATAAATAACTGTTGTGCTTATGAACATTTTGGAGTTAGTTCCATCATGTTTGGTTGCACTGATAAATATATATTTTGAAATTATGGCAGATACAGATTAATGATAATTATTTTCATGTTATAGCCAATAACCAATAAATGGTCAGTATTAAAATTCTATACTATTTTGTCTAAACTTAAAATGAAACACTTCTACATGTGAATTTAGGCATCACAATATTATAATCCACAGTATGAAAAATTGATATTTATTTTGAGATTTGCTCAAGATTACATTTAACAGTGTTAATAAATTTGCTCATATAGTTTTTTAAAAACTAATTTTAAGTGAGCATTAAAGTGAGCAAAAACAGGCAGAAATGTACAATTATTTAATTGCCTGATAATGATAAATTAAAAAAAAAATCTCTCTGCCGAGAACCAAATTAATATTTTGTGCATCCCTAGTTCCAGGTAGTATCATACATAAAGGTAGCTACTTTATACTAGTTCATCAAGCAAGTTTACAAATCTATTGAAACTAACAAATGTTATAATATTTATAAAACAAGCCTTTTTGTGACAATTTAAGAGCATTAGACTGACGTGCACATGTTCAGTGTGGTTCATGTTTGACCTGAAGGGGCAATGCCCACTTTTGCCCCCTCGTTGTGCCGATTCTGGATAAGTAGCCTACTTTTTGATTTACAGCTACTAAGCTCTGAATATACACACAAATCTGCATACAAATATATATAAATATACTGTACATAATCCCCTGGATGTTTGCCCAGCTAGCCTAACTGAAAATTATAAGATTTTCAATATTAAAAAAAATGTGGTGGTGGGTTGGGTTGGTGATTCTCAGCATGCTGTGCAGCATTAATTAATTCTTTTTTTGTTGTTGTGCAAAGTTAAACAAAAAAAGTTGTGTGAGGTAAGAAAGTTGAGAAAAGTGAGTCTCATCATGTCGCCATGACATTTTTAGTTTTCTCAACTTTTTATTTTTGACAGTGCAGCGGTAGAAGGGGGTCTGTTTTGTACTTCAGGGAGGATGTAAATGCAATGCAGATGGAAATGATGTGTATTTTGAGCCTCTTCCAGTCTCCAATTATTCACTTCAAAAGCAGGCCAGGTTTGACACACCTTTCATTACTACGACTCATGATGATGAAACGAACAACGCCGGCTCTCGCCTCACACCACTGTGTTTTATTATAAACAAATGATTTACATAGAAACACCATCTCTGTGGTCTCGTCATCCCTTTTTTTTTGTGAAATGGCCATGATTTAGTCCTTATCTGAAAGTTGGTTTTCTTAATTTCGAGATTTATGGTCAGTTCTAACTTGTAACGCCTCAAAGAGTAGAACAGTGCTCATGTCTCCTCCTGCAAGGCAAATTCCCCTCAGTACAGCTTGAGAAAAAAACAGATTAAACCAGCTTAAACTGGTCTTTGAGCCTGACCAAGCTGGTGTTAAGATGGTTTAAGGCCCCGATACTCAAGGCAAAGTTTTTTTTGTTCTTTGCTTAGCGTTAAAAATAAGTTTTTTTAAGAGGCATTCTGTTAACGAACATCTGGACGCTGTCCACAAAAATGACTGGTGACAAAAATGTCCAGTCATGTCATTTTATACAATATCTTGCTTTAAAGTGCCCCTATTATGCTATTTTAAAGGTTCCCAATTTTGTTTCGGAGGTCTCCTACAACAGGTTTACATGCGTCAAAGGTCAAAAAACACTTTAATTTTCTCATAATACATATTGCACATCACCTCATTTCTCAAAGACACAAAAACGACTCGTCTGAAGATTCAGTCTCTTTAAACCCCTCCTTTCCATGAGCCTGCTCTCCTCTGATTGGTCAGATGGCCCATTCTGTTGTAATTGGTCTACTGGAAATGAAACGCTCACTACCACAACTGAATTTCAGCTCCGGAGGCTTTGTAAATCCTCAGTGATTGTACACAGTGTAAGGACAGTAACGATGGTGTCGATTATAAATTCGAGCACAAGTCCGATGATGAAATATTGGAAGAACTAGTTATTCAACCCAAACCTCCATCGCAAGGACGACTTGAGCAGGACATTTCTCAGTGATATGTTTTATTCAGTTTGTCAATCAATTAATTTTAATAATTGCATCAATTATGAGATGCCTCTATCAGCATTAACAAGTGTATGTCCATCAACAAACTGATGTGTATATATTTTTTGCACATGTGGGAACTATATCATTAACTGTATCAATAACAGTGCACATGTTAGCCGAGCACTAACAAGAATGACTGATGTAGCATTAAAGTTTGTAAAACAAATCTTTCTCCATCCTTTATCATTACTCAAAGTAGTAAGAACGACAGACAATCTGCATTAATTAACACAGTTTTAGGTAATAGTGGGCCCACAGCTGATTAGCAGAACTCTTTCAGTAAGACCGTAATAATGTGAGTAAACCGGTTAGCCGGAGAACTACACAATATAAACAAAACTATGTATTTTGAACACTCTGTAGAAAATATATACATCAATAATTAATCATACTTACAGATTGTGATTCAGAGGAGCAAGTTGGTCCAAATGTGGGTGTGCTCTCTCATATTTAATGGACAAGCGTTTTGCAAATCCCGAGTTGACCTTGCAAGCAGTCGTCAGTAAAATTACGGGTACAAAACAAAAGGTTTTACTGTTGTTATATCGCTGTGGACTCTTCACATCCTCATCCTTAAAGTGTTTACAAAGAGAATTTGCTTTTGCAGAGCAGAAAACAGCATCTTCACAACATGTACACAATACGAACCTGCTACAGTGTTTGAGGGCAGGTCAAAGTAGACTTTGTTCACGGACGACCAATTCAGACCATAGGTGGGCAATATGCAAATTTATTACATTGTTATGTATGAGTGTTACAGAAGTGAGACTGGAATTACTGACAACTTGTTTTGACAGTTCAGAATCGATTCTTTCTTTTTGGAGACAACAACTTTATTTATCATGCACTTTGATCTTTAAAACTTTGCAGTTTGCAGACCTTTTACATTCACAGACAGCTTTATTACACACTGCATGAAAGATAATATCTGAAAAAGCAGAATGGGGCACTTTAAAGCAAGCAGTTTTACAGTATTAAACATGAAAAACAGTGTGAGTGTCGCTTTCAATTAGAATTAAAATGTCAATTTCTACTATAAAGCAGCTCTTCAGTGTGTTCATGTTTTTACTTGCATCTGACCTCGATAGTACGAAGGTTTTTTCCATAAAGTTTGCTTTGATAAGCTGTGTCAAACTACTAAAACAAACTTCGTTTTGGCCTGATTTTATCTGAACTGACGTCACACAACTTCGTTTCTCAATTTCGATTCCTCAAGTGGATCAGAGCAGCCAGCTGACAGATGCCCAAACCCCCTTTAAAACCAGCCAACAATTATCTTGGGCCGGTTTAAGCATTTGTTTCTGCAGAGAAAGACATTAAGTGTGCTTCAGGTCACACACACAGACATAAACGTGCATATACGCACTAATGAATGAGTTTGTATGGTTGTGTGTGTGGTCCCTCTGAGTGTATGTGTGTGGTCTCTATATCTGTGTGTGTTTGTCTTTTGGAGAAGGGGAAGTGAGCAGTGTAAATGTCTGTGATTTGAACAGGAAGAGCCGTGACTCCCGCTCATTTAAATCCAGCAGGCTGATGGAGGTGAATCGCTCAATGGAAGAGCCATCTCATCTTAATGAATAGAGGAGAAAAAGAGCATTTGGAGTTTTCATTCTGTCTGTCTGTCTCTCTCTATCTGATTCTCCTGTTACTCTGCTCTTTCGAGCTCTGGCACACAGAACAACAGCTATCTTGCACACAGACAGGCTTCAAAGCCTTCAAACACACACACATATAGTGAAATGCTGCCTGGGACTTGTGTACACGGTGATATACAGACACATGACAGCAGGATATATCCCTGTCTCTGTGTGTTCTGTAATATTGGGTGGTTTGAAGGCTTTCTGCCCTCTTTTCACATCAACAAA
This sequence comes from Hypophthalmichthys molitrix, assembly GCA_037950675.1. Taxonomy (NCBI): domain Eukaryota; kingdom Metazoa; phylum Chordata; class Actinopteri; order Cypriniformes; family Xenocyprididae; genus Hypophthalmichthys; species Hypophthalmichthys molitrix. The sequence goes on along the minus strand of CM075507.1, from coordinate 26,312,054 downwards.
AGACAACTGGCTCATGTGATCCATTTGAACACACATGCAAGTGCACAAGTAGGAAATCGAGTAGCACTAATCTAGACAGACAAGCTAATTCAGAAAGTATCGTATATGCAAATGTAAACGTGAAGAGGGTGAAAAGCAGAGGCTTTCAAACAGGTTATAATCACAGTTACTGCTGCTTCATGTTAGTTTAGTGTGACCGCCATGTGATCAGGGTTTTTAGCAGTGGTTAAATGACACTTTCATTTTATTTCTTGTCTATGCATCAGGTTAAACTGCATTAAGAGTGCTTAAGGAGAAGGAGTGTGTAATTTTTTATTTTTTTATTTTTGGCTGTTGAAATACTTTCTCACAGTTTAATACGTAGAGACGACTGTAAGTAAGCTATCTGTAAACACTGTGGCTCTGTGGGACTTTCAAAACATTGCTCTGTTTGTTTGACAGTCCTGACCAGGCTGGCATAGCAACACTGACTCAACTGAGTTTAGGGGTGTGGCTATCTGTTTAGCTGACCAATGGCAAATGGAGCGAGTGTTTGGGAAACAAGTTGGAACAAGTTGTCATTAGCTGAATTTGGAATAACATACTAATATACTAAATTTTTATTTCTGCCATTTAAAGATGTATCAGACATTTTAAGAATAGAATTCAGCTAGAGCTGCACGATATATCGAAATATCGCAAATGTACATACTTATTGCACTCGAACGGTCAAATACACACACTGTTATGTCAAAATGTCTGTCTTGGTGTTTTATTCAGTTTGTCAATCGATTAATTTTAATAATTGCATCAATTATGAGATGCCTCTATTAGCATTAACAAGTGTATGTCCATCAACAAACTGATGTGTATATATTTTCTGCACATGTGGGAACTATATCATTAACTGTATCAATAACAGTGCACATGTTAGCCGAGCACTAACAAGAATGACTGATGTAACATTAAAGTTTGTAAAACAAATCTTTCTCCATCCTTTATCATTACTCAAAGTAGTAAGAACGACAGACAATCTGCATTAATTAACACAGTTTTAGGTAATAGTGGGCCCACAGCTGATTAGCAGAACTTCTTCAGTAAGACCGTAATAATGTGAGTAAACCGGTTAGCCGGAGAACTACACAATATAAACAAAACTATGTATTTTGAACACTCTGTAGAAAATATATACATCAATAATTAATCATAATTACAGGTTGTGATTCAGAGGAGCAAGTTGGTCCAAATGAAGTGGGTGTGCTGTCCCATATTTAATGGACAAGCGTTTTGCAAATCCCGAGTTGACCTTGCAAGCAGTCGTCAGTAAAATTACAGGTACAAAACAAAAGGTTTTACTGTTGTTATATATCCATTTGAACACACACGCAAGTGCACAAGTAGGAGATCGAGTAGCACTAATCTAGACAGACAAGCTAATTCAGAAAGTATCGTATATGCAAATGTAAACGTGAAGAGGGTGAAAAGCAGAGGCTTTCAAACAGGTTATAATCACAGTTACTGCTGCTTCATGTTAGTTTAGTGTGACCGCCGTGTGATCAGGGTTTTTAGCAGTGGTTAAATGACACTTTCATTTTATTTCTTGTCTATGCATCAGGTTAAACTGCATTAAGAGTGCTTAAGGAGAAGGATTGTGTAATTTTTTATTTTTTTATTTTTGGCTGTTGAAATACTTTCTCACAGTTTAATACGTAGAGACGACTGTAAGTAAGCTATCTGTAAACACTGTGGCTCTGTGGGACTTTCAAAACATTGCTCTGTTTGTTTGACAATCCTGACCAGGCTGGCATAGCAACACTGACTCAACTGAGTTTAGCTGATTTATCTGTTTAGCTGATCAATGGCAGATGGAGCGAGTGTTTGGGAAACAAGTTAGAACAAGTTGTCATTAGCTGAATTTGGAATAACATACTAATATACTACTTTTTTATTTCTGCCATTCAAAGATGTATCAGACATTTTAAGAATAGAATTCAGCTAGGGCTGCACGATATATCAAAATTATCGAAATATCGCAAATGTACATACTTATTGCACTCGAACGGTCAAATACACACACTGTTATGTCAAAATGTCTGTCTTGGTGAGTATTCATGTAAACACAGTCGGTTATGTCTTAAGTGAACGTTATCAGTTGGGAAGGAAACCGGAAGCGTTTCAGTAGGATCCGTGGCCGTGCATTAGGTCTTAAAGGAACAGTATCCTAATACAGTATATCTGCTGCTGTCTGTCAAACAACAAAAGATAAAGAGAAATTCACTCACTGCTCTTGACTGAATAACTTTTGTAGATTTATTATGAATCAATGTATATTTAATTGATGTAAAGACTATGCAGTGTTTTAGGTTTACATTTGATCATTCAGTTTCTGTATTGTTTCTTACTTGAATGCTATTTCAAAAATTTGTCCTATTGTATTTGTCCTATTGTTCGTAGTTCTTATTTTTTAATAACAAAGTTAAATTAAAATAACAAAAATAACTATTTGTCCACCCCTCGTTTCAGGTGTTTTTGTTTACCTGCATGTTCTTGATGTTAAGATTTAGGTTGATATAACTATACTTTGCACCTTGACTTTTTTTTTAGCCTGAATTACATTTAATTAGATCAGAAGAATATGTATTAGCCTACCTGTTTATTTTAGTATGATCATTACATATATAAATGATTTTTTAGCTAATTTTTTAGATATTTTAGCTAATAAAAATAGTGTTTCTCTAGGGAAATGTTATATCACAAGAAATATTATCGCAATACTCTACAAAAATATTGCATATCACATATTTTAAATTCAGCTACACTCAAAATAGTTTTGTGAGGTAAAATTAAATAGTTATTAAGTTTAATATTATTTAATATTATTATGCTTGAATCAAACTACAACAACAGAAGTACTTTTTTTAGTGTCAGTTCATGTAGAAACAGCTCCTTATGATTATCTACTGCTAAGAATGTGTGTGCAACACTAATTCTTATTTGAGAAAATGAAAGAAAACTTTCCATGACAGTTTTCCCATATTCCCCTTTGCATATAACATAATTTTTAATGGATAATTGTGAGCGCTTACCCTTTATGAGTGTGTGTATGTTTACGTGCGTGCGTGTGTGTGTGTGTGTGTGTGTGTGTGTGTGTGTGTAGAATGGGGCTTTTAATGGGGATTTTTGGCCATTAAAGCCATCATTAGCCGGGCCACGAGTGCGCCCTGTTCACCATAATCATGAACATAATTAGAGAATTAGCGAGAGTTTGGGAGTAAGTGTGTGTGTGCATGTGTGTGTGTGTGTGTGCACGTCATGGATTTTAATGGAGAGATCTTAAATGGACAAGCTAAATTATGACCTTGTATAATGGCCTTTTTTATCAGCCAATGTCAGACTGTGCTTCAGGAAGGGGTCTCTATGTCACACTGATGAGTGTACATGTTTGTGTGTGTGCATTTGTTATTGTGTATAATAATTCACGGTTTTGTCTTTTTTTTTTAGGGCTGTCAATAGTTTGAAAGTTTTAATCTAATTTTTTTTACATGATATGTCAGTTAATAAATCAAATTAGTTGCTTTAAGTTTTTATTTTAAGTCAATATTTGCTGAGAAAAGCCCAAAATAAAGATATCAGATGCTAGATAATTTTAAGAATATTTTTAAAATGTATTAATGTTTGCCTCTAGAAGCAGCTGACTGCAGATTCACAAAAAACATAAAGATAGTAATTAATCACACAAAATTAACAGCTTAAATTGACAGGCCTAGATTTTTTCTACAAAATCCATCTCATTGCATTTAAAATCAATTTACCTCTTGAAGCATTTTCTGTATGACTGCCCTTCTTTTCTGTAACACTCAGTAACTCCTACTCCATGCACATGTAATCCATATAATTCAGAATGTACAACAGATTCTGCAAAATAAACTAGCTTCTGTGAGTCCCATTAGAAATGTGTGTGTGTGTACATAAGTCTTTACTTCCAAATCCTCTCTTGCCTGTATGTGGTTGCACAGAATATCAATGCCCTACTGCAGGTCCCACTGTCTGAGTATGTGTGGGGAAGTGCAGTTGTTAGCATTGCAGGCTTATGGTAATAAATGCATTTTCACAGCAGTTAACAGAATTCTGTGTCACATCCCGGGAGAAAGACAGAGAAAGGAAAGGAGATGTCTAGAAAAGAAGGATTGAGTAGAACACAGGTAGGTATTTATAAAGAGAGGGGGGGAGTCGAGAGAGCAGAGAGCTCTTTTCTTCTTCCACTCTGGGTTTACTCACACGTGCGCTCACACATACACACACATGCTAATACAGACTCATTTTTTTGCAATGAACCGAAGCAATAGAATGCACGATTTTTCTGTGGGTTGTCAGGGGTGTAAAATATACTGATAATTTGATTCTAAATTTAAGTACGGGTAAAAAAAAAAAGAGTTAAATTATTTAGCTAAAACAGGGTTTAAATTAGTTTTAATACTGTGCTGACATATGAGTTCAGTTTTTGTCAGCAGCACAAGGAGGTAAAGTATTATTGTAGTAATTGTACTTCTGTGAGGAATTTGTACCTTTACTGTCATACTTTTAATTAAAGTACAAAGTACATTTCTAAGGATTTGTTACATTTTGGTTAAAGTGAGGGTAGTGTGTCAAAATTGTACTCAATTAAAAGTCATACATCTAGTGAATGCTTTTAATTGTACTTAAATAGAAAATGGACTTGTTTCTTAAAGGATTAGTTCACTTTAAAATGAAAATTAGCCCAAGCTTTACTCACCCTCAAGCCATCCTAGGTGTATATGACTTTCTTCTTTCTGATGAGCATAATAACAGAAATATTAATAAATATCCTGACGCATCCGAGCTTTATAATGGTAGTGAACGGGATCAATGAGTATGAGCTGAAGAAAGTGCTTCCATCCACATCCATCCATCATAAACATATTCCACACGGCTCCGGGGGGTTAATAAAGGCCTTCTGAAACGAAGCGATGCATTTGTGTAAAAAAAAAAAATCCATATTTAAACAAGTTATGAAGTAAAATGTGCAGCTTCCGCACTAGCTGCCTTCCGTATTCAATGTACGCAGAAAGTGTAAAGCTCTCACAGTTCACAAAGCTTACGCTATGTGCTACGCCTTCCCTATTCAGCTTATGGAAAAAGTGTAAACTGATGTTACGCCAGTTTACACTTTCTTCATAAGTTGAATACGGAAGGTGGTATGGTGGAAGCTACATATTTTACTTCATAACTTGTTTAAATATGGATATATTTTTACATAAACACATCGCTTCTCTTCAGAAGGCCTTTATTAACCCCCCGGAGCCATGTGGAGGATATATTTATTGTGGATGGAAGCACTTTCTTCCGCTCATACTCATTGATCCCATTCACTACCATTATAAAGATGCGTCAGGATATTTATTAATATTTCTGTGATTATGTTCATCAGAAAGAAGAAAGACATATACACCTAGGATGGCTTGAGGGTGAGTAAAGCTTGGGCTAATTTTCATTTCAAAGTGAACTAATCCTTTAAGGCTTGTTCACACCAAAAACAATGACTATAAAGATAACTATAACAATAACTATTTTAGTGTCCACACTGATCCACGATATTGTTCTGTTTATTGTAAGTACGCACTGCAGATTAGTTGCCTGCCGCTTTAAATGCTTGCCGCTTTAAACTGCCTTTTTCCATCATTTAAGTAACTTTGTTGCACAAATTGTGCAAAGCAGCCTGTTTAATTAAAAGTTTCTCAATGTCTCTGAAAGGCAGGATACACCAGATGTTAAGTTAAAAATGATCCTGAAACATGTTACTTCAAATTGTTTATCTTTAAATTCAGCAGCAGCTGATTTTGTAGTTGTTTGACACCAGTATATAATATCTGATTTTGTTTATGCTTGTGTCCAGTGCACCTTCAGTGACATAATTTCATATCGAAATGAATTTAATTTACTTAAAATAGCCATTGATATCAATGGCAGTGTAATTTAATTTGTTACAGTGGCTTAGTTATACAGTAAATATAGCCTTTTTTTAATTTTTAAGATGACAGATTTATGTTATAATGACCAGTTTACATATGTACTTCGTACTCTGAATTTGTACAGGAAATTCTTTGTAAATGTTTTTTTTTTCTTAGAAATGTACTTTTAGTACTAAAATTACATGTATTCATTTTCACTAATAATTCTTCATTAACAGCACAAATCTCCCTAATAATACTAGTAAATTATTGTTTGGGAAACCCGTGTTTTGCTAACATAAACTCACATACGCAACACAATAACACACTCCGTAACTGTATAAATCGCTGCCTGTTCTGTACAGTCGAAAATAAAATTTACATATAAACAGTAAAGCTATAGACACATACGCACAGACACTTATGTGAAGGTAAACACATTTAAAAGTTTAATATACAGTTTCCTCAGTATTGCAGTTGTCACAGGTCTGAGGAGATATTTCTAACAGCTGTCATGAGTTAAATATAATTGAGAGAGGGAGAGGAGAGAAGAGGCTCGGGAGAGAGGGTTCATTAGAGGAGGGGGAGTGGAGAAAGAGAGAGGATGGGGAGATAAAGGAGAGATGGGAGAGAGGAGGGAAAACAGAGATGGGTAGAAAGAGAAATGGATAGAGGGATGGCATGTTGTTGCTGTGAGATTGGGTCTTATCTGAGGCTCAAAATGACAGCAAGCTGACAACACTCTGCAGCGCTATGACACGAACAGACTTTTCACACACACACACACACTCACACTGAGCAACAAGCGCTTACATGCACAATACGGTTGACACACATCATTATGCATGTGCACACATACACTTACTCTCAATTACATGCACGTGACCTAAAGTGCATCATGGTTATACATGTAATTTTGTGTGTAAGTGTGTATTCTTAAACTCACACAGCAACATTTATGTTCACAGCTCATATACATAATTATGCAGATACACACATGTGCATGGCCAGGCTCACACACACAGCTTCTGGAGCCCGGAGTCATTATTTTTGATGTGATGTACAGCAGCTGGAAAATGTAGGGGTCTTATATTCTTCCACTGGGACTGCAGCAGACCAGCGAAAAAGCTTGTGTGTGTGTGAGGCAATTTATGATATGCACGGTGCGCTGGCTCTGAATACATTACTTGATCATAATATTTCAGTGTTTTCATCTATTTAATCTACATAATATCCTTCTGCTACATTCTCAGCTTTTTAGCTGCGTGTGTGTTTTTGTGGTGTGTTAGCATATCGGTATTATTGTATGTTGTGTGTTCAGACTGTCTGGCCTATTTGAATTTGAATCAAACTGTGGAAGAGCTGAAATGAGAGTGGACAAGGCAGGAAAAAAGAGGGAAAGGAAGGAGGTAGGGTGTGGGGGGTGGTTAGTCTGGAGTCAGGACGGGGCAAGATGAGAGCGAAAGAGAGGCCAGACTGCCAATCAATTGTAATTATAATGTGGGTCAATTGTAATTAGATTGAACTCTCATGTGACACTGCCACAGTGATATACAGTTAGCATTGCGGACCATATGCTGTTTGTGTTTGTGTCTGTCTGTCACGCTCAGTCAGTCATACGAAGGAGGTCGGAGACAAAGTGGATGTGAATGCCACACAGATTTGACTTTGTCCGATTTTGGGGTCGGCAGATTTAAATACATTACCATGTCAGACACTGGTTTGGGCCTTCATAGTGTTGCATTGGAATTAACTATTTCTGTTTGCTTTCCCATTCATCTCAATAGCAGTTGCTCTGCTAGTGCAGGACTCAGTGAATGTATCCCTGTATTCGAATATGCCAACTTCCCTACTATAGTAGACAAAAAACAGTATGTGAAATTAATAGTATGTCCAAATTCATAGTGTTCATAAAACAGTAGGCGAAAGGTTCCCAGATGAACTACTACTTCCAACAACATTCTGAAGTGCACGTCGAAGTGGATATTGTACTATCCTCTGTGGCCATAGTACAGCAGTTGGATGAAGTACACCGGATGTAGTACATCCAAAATTAATTCATATTACCCATATTCATACTATATAGAACATACTTTTTTAACGCTCGCAAAGTTTGTTCTTTATCAAATGTCTACCTACTTGGACAGTATGTTATTTCGGACACACCTCAGTTGTTTTTGAGGCAAGATTGTGTCCTGCTTGGATCCCAAAGCAAGTATTTTATTCTGTGCCTGATTAGAAATGACAAAAAAAATCACGGTAACACTTTATTTTATAGTGCCATAGTTACATTTTACTACATGTATTTACTATAGTAATAACAGTAAATTATGCATAATTACAACTAACTCTAAACCAAACCCTAACTGTAACTGTATAGTAAGTACATGTAGTTAATTAATAGTACTCAGTACTTATTTGAGCAATTACAATGTAACTACGACACTGTAAAATAAAAGTGTAACCAAAATCACTTTACCTGTATTTAGTCTTAAAGTTTATTTAATGTCTTTTAAATTACATATATCATTTTATAAAACTGTTAGTTCCTGTCCTCAATTCTGATTGATTAATGGCTTTGTTTTATTCACGATAAAACACGGATACGACCGCTTCACCCAGCGGTTCTGTGTATCACTACACCACACCCTTAGCAACCACTCTTAGCAACGTAAACTATGTTCTCAATTGATATTGTTCATTGAAGCTTACTGTATTATGTAGAAGAGTATTGTGAGAAAGAGATCGAACGAGTGAGTTTATTACATGCATTCAGATTTAGCATTTTCCTTCAGGTCAGTCCTATGTTCATAATAAAATATCTGTTTAAATGTCTGATGTATTATCTAGTCCTTTTAACAGTTAAGGGGTTTTCCCGTGACTGACAGCGCTAGTCAAAGCATTTGTCAGTTGCGTCTTGTTCCGTGTTCACAACAATTCAGTCTTTTCAATGTAAAAGTCTCCGCTACTGACTGACACACTAATAAAGACAGTCTTTGCCGCCATCTAATGGCGTAATAATGTAACTTCTGTTGCTGTTCACGGTCAGGGACTATTTTTTCCGGCGGAAGGAAGGCTTTTAGTGAAAGTTTACTTCATGAAACTTGCATTGATACATATTTTTGGCTTTAATATTTGTATTGTGTGGTAAAAGCAATAAGGTACTCGATTGCGTCATGCGTAACAACGCCCTTCACCTGTGACTTATTCACGATACAGCACAGCCTCTCATGCCTTATTGCTTACATATTAACAAAATTAAATATTATTGGGGTTAAGAAGCTCACAGCTTAGCCATTTCATGCCTTCCAAAAATGATAAGGAGCTGTGACAACATCTACAATAAAATAAGGCTACTTGCAATGTGTGCTGTCAGCATATGTTGCTATCAGCTACTTATGAATGGCAATCAATGGAAAGATGTTTTTTGCCCTCAGAATGGCTTAACTGATGACAAACTAAGGGACTGAGCTGTGCTAACCAAACAAACTTTGACTTATTGTAGTCATGTGTCAGTAGATGTGTCCAAAACTATGTTGTCATTTTGTTGTAGGCCCATAAATAGTGTTAGTAGTGTGTTCACACTGAAAATTTAAAAAAGAAGAAGTGCACTTCAAATACCCGGATGATGCTCTTAATTAACACTTCATGCACTCAACTGTTGTAGCTTTCATTATGTAGTGGAAAGGAAGGGGAAAAATTCATACGCTGACCAGTGGAGTACATAGTGTATAGTATAAATGCATACTACATTGTTTGGGACTCAACTACTGACTCTATCACACACTCGTACACTTGATATCTCACCTGAAAGATTAATAGTATTAATTGTTAAAGTATCTAACAAAAGTGGCCAGTGGAATATATTTGTTACAGTCTGATTGTTTCAGTATTAATTTACCAGTCCATTTCACAGTTGCAGATACACATATCATAATAAATGCCTCCCTCAACCATTACCAGTTTCACTTGGCTGCCTATATGATAGCTGTATGTGTGTGTGTGTGTGTGTTTTTTAGACAAGTTAACGGAGTGTAAAGCTGCAAGAGCTGTCACTAACAGAGACCCCGACATCACTGGGTAACTGAATGGAGCGTATCAGAATCGGCTTATATTTTCTGGTTTTGACACGCCACTTTGACATAATTATACACCAGCCTCCAGTCAAAGACAGCACTAATGTTGGAATGAGAGGTTGGAGGTGGGCCCAAAATCCAGCTTTGTCACTCGTAATTAGTGATAAACTTTTCTCTGAGCCTGACTGGGCATCAGCGTCTTGTTTTGAAGTTGGAATCAATCGACAGCGTAGCGACGCCCCATCAGGGACGTGAGTTTCCCACTGGCAACTTTGTCATTGATAATTAAAAGTGAGTTTCTAATTTGTTATTGGGCGTCTGTTGCAGATTCCTTCCTCCTCCTGTTTACACCCATCAGACACGTCTTGGATTATCAATAAGAAGGGGGAAGTCTGTCATGGTCTCTGCTTGATGAAATTTTAGCAGGCAGAATGGGGGTGAATGTTGAACAGAGGGGAACTAAATGAGCTGAGCAAGAACATCGCTTAAATCAACACAGAAAGTGCTGGTCACATAGCGCTGCACAGTTCTTTGATTTATATCTGTCCTAGTCAGCTGTCTCCCATTGGGACAATTAAGACTACACATAGCAGAGCCCCTACATCCTTACATGTGGTTAACAAATGAAATAATGTCCGGTTTCATCGCAATGTCACACAAGGACCTAGTAACTACAGATGAGAGCTAGTGGCCTTGGACTTGGACCTTGGACCACACGTCTCTAGCTGATGTGAGGCAGGCTTGTTAGCCTGGGAGAAGATCCTTAAGTGGTTTTTGTGCTTTCTGTCATCGGCTAACCACATAACAGAAGAGTCTCACACGGGATTTTTCACCTGTTTGCTATTTATAGCGAGTCCAAGGTCAAAGAATACCAGCTGCAAGCTGTGACTCGTTGCATTTCCCAGTGCATACTGTCTGCCAGGCTGCTGAAAGGAACATCGGATCTAACTACTAGTAGCAAAGGACTCCTGAAATCAACCTCATTACATTCATTTAGACTCAACATTCTAACAGATTTGATTGATTTTTGCATGCCTGCTTTCATGCAGCTAAATTAAAAGATTAGTTCACTCAAAAATGAAATTTCTGTCATCTCAAATCTGTATGACTTACTTTCTTCCGTGGAATGCAAAAGAAGATATTTTACATTTACATTTATGCGTTTTTGTATATGTAAATGAGATATTTTTGCAGTAAGTTAGAATAAATGGGAACTAAAGCTTTCAAGCTTCACACAGGATGTAAAAGATGGTCCTATTTACTCATAATCTTCCAGTAAGCTCTTAGTTCAAGAACCATTGCGAGTCAGTGTGTTAAATCAGTCAGTCTAATTCTTCAATGAATCATTCGTGATTTTGTGAACCAGATTTATTAATTCTTGCTGTAATCCAATTAAAAAACTCTCATGAATGCTTCAAGAAAAGCTAGGGCATAAATGTGAATAAATGTACTAAATATAAATTAAAATAAATACATTTATTTTCAACTTTCTTTCTTTTTTTTTTTTCTTTTTTCTTTTTTTTTTTTGTTTGACAAAAATATTATTATTATGGTATACGATTTTCAAAATATTTTCTTTTCTGATACTTTTCCACTGAAGAAAAAGTCATATACCAGTTTAGAACAAGAAGGTGAGAAAACAACAGCCAAATATATTTTTAGGGTAAACTAAGTTTTAATGTTTTGCAGTTTAATATTACTCATTTCTCTGTTCAGGGAAAAAAAAAAAAACTTCTCAAATCTTTTTTTAGATGTGTGAAGATTGATTGGTAATGGCTTGTCAACACACACCTCCACAATAAATCCAGTATCTGAGCCCAGCAAAAGCTAGCCTGAGGCGAAAGTAGTGCCATGTCCCTTTGGGTAGGAGACTAGGCTTAAAGCCCTCAGAGCATATTGAAATGCCATGTTCGGCAGATCTCTCATTTGTGAAGCAGAAATCACCAACTAACCGTGCAAAGAGAGATTTTCAAATGGGATTTCTCACACTCTAACCTTGTAGTGCTGGAATTTCAAATGAGATTTCGCCACCTGCTAGCTTGCTAGCGTACAGGGGATTCACCTGCTGTGTGGGGGGCAGGGTTTATCAGCCATTAACTACTGTTCACACCAGCGCAGTTTCCCGCCAAATGGTTATCTGTACCGGCCCACCTGCCTTCCTCGCCGTTTTTCTTAGCGAAGCCTCAGCTAGCAGATATTTGCAGTACAGCGTAGCATGCCTCACCTGTTAATCACAGAGCTGTGTTATACAGTGCTTTACCACACTACCAAACCCTTACATTCTTGTCACACTATAGTGCTTTACACTATGTACAGGCTGTGCTATCTCCTGCAGGATTAACTTGCTCTTCAGATGGTTGTCAGATTAGCTGTATGGAGCTATGGATATGCTATCTGCATGATCAGAGGTGTTTAGTTATGTCGGTCACGGTGTTAACTCTTAGTAGTGTGTTGGTTTTGATCTGTGCTCTCAATTTGGATGACTAAAGGAAAAAGTTCAGCGCTATTGATCTCCAGCCAGTTTATTTAGGAGGTACCGAAGGTTTCTTGAGAATTCTAACAACCCCGATTCTCTAATCAGTGTTCCCACACTTTCTGACCAAAGACTTATCATTTTGTAGAGATTGTTTGGAAGATTTTGATTTGTAAGTAAGTCATGAATTACTTGATTTTAATGAATGTATTTATTAGTGTACAAATTTCTCCAAATAGACCATAAACAGACAGACTTAGGTTATCATGCTTTTAAATATATTTTTTACTTATTTCCATGACTTGAATTCCTTGATATATTAACATTGTCTATAGCCATAGGAACACTGTTTGAAGCTCCAACACTGTCAGCCATAGCACAGTGTTTCTTAACTGCTTTTGCTTCAGGGCCCAGATTTTACATTGACCCAACACTCTATGGTACCAAAATTATTTGTTTCAAGCAAAGTTATTAATATTACTACGTACTGTATAGACTCTACATTATTCAAAAGTATTAACATGACATAGGCTGAATATAAAGTCATATAAAAACCTTCCCACAAAGAACTTTTCATTCTCTATTTTTTTATGTGACCTAGAAATCATTGCGCTGATCTGAAGAGCCTATAATAGAACTTTAATCTGTAATATTCATGATAGGAAGATGATTTTTTGGTAAAGCATAAAGTTTAAGATTGAATGCATGTCAGGAACCCCCCTCTGCTCTGATGTCATAGGGTTTACATGTGTTTACGGGAGCAAGGACTCTTGATATTGTCTTACGCTGACCGAGGCATGTGCAGTTTCATATTTTGCCAACACATGTGAGTTTTCAAGTGATCGTTTAGCGTAACATTGAGATGAGTCTGCGTTGTGGCGTCTGAGCTGATCGAAAGACTTCTACAACTCGCATCTCAGCCTATGAATCAGCAGAAGCAAACACCCACACCAAATACACAATGTAAATAAATCCACATTATTTGGGGTGGAGAGATAAATATCATCTTTAGCAAAGAAGACAGGAGTAAAGGCAGTGGAAGCCAGAGAAGAGATGAGTGTTGGATCTTTGAGAGTCTAGTTGACAGCATGTAGAGGGCTCGAGTAAATCCTGGGCTCAGAGGAGCCGCAGTGTGAAATAGAACAGCTTACACTCACACTGGGGGACTTCGGGACATCACATTCCTGCTTTCATCCATCCCTTTCTCTCCTTCTCTCTCAGTTTTGCTCTTTCCTCCCTCTCTCCCTTTCTCTCTGGGGCCATGCTGTGTCTCCTCTGATGCCCCATAAGAAGAGCAGTCACGGTCCATTGAGCTGCATGGACAGCAATTTGGTTGAGCTGCACTCAAAGCTCAACTCATGAGTTTCTTTAGGAATAGTGTGACAGGAGAGTGTGCGTAGTGAAAGGTTTAAGGTTGATGCTGGGATCTCAAACAATTTATTCCAGAGATTTTGCTGTATTTTAATGCTAAATTGCTAAAGCAGTGGGTTTGATACTTTCCGATCGGTCTAAAGAACAGACGCGGCCCCTGGGCTAAAAGGACTCTCTGACTACGCATTCATATGGATATGTGTGTGTTTGAAATGCTGTTTTGTGAAGCGCAGACTTTTTTCATATGTATGTGTCCGTTTGAGTCTGGCATTGCTACTTTAACCGCGCACGCTAGCCCATTAGCATGTCAATTTGGCGGGTTCCCTCAGCCTGGGTTTGGATTTCAACTTTTAGTCTGAAATTAATCACAAATCACTCCCACAGAGAGTTTCACAGAGGGGAAATACAGCCCACTGTGACTGAATCTTTGTTCCAAAGGAAGGAATTCGATTTACTTTGAGAATTTTTCATCTTTTGTACTCAGTTTTGTTCAAATTGCTAATTTTCCTTTCACCCCGGTTTGTTTTAAAGGAATATCAGAGCTTTATTTAACCTAGCAATGTTAACATTAGCTATTTCCTCAGTCATTGCTGTGATTGAATAAAGCCTGAGAGAGAGAGGGAGTGAGAAAGGTACTTGAGGTTAAGATAAAGGCACTAGATTCCATTAAACTTGGATTCACTTCTTTAGTTTATATATTTAGCCGTTTAGTGAGTGATCTGATGAGTATTGATTCAGCAGAGTGGAATCATTGCTGCTGGGGCGGACGGCGTGTTCACACAGCTAATCTTTCCATTTAAATTATACATCTCTTTTAGAGCGAGCGAGCGAGAGAGTGAAGCTGTGTTTCAATGCCTTCCAATGCGAATTTTGACCATTATTTCTATGCATGATGGAAAAAAGAATGGGGCCAGAAAAATTGTATTAGGTAATCAAATATTTAGAAAGATTACCTTGAGGTGTGCACTGAATGAGACCCGGCCACAGTCAATAGCAATCTTTATCCCTACTCTTACTGTGTGCCTGAAACCAGTGTGTTTGTGTGCTCAACGAATACCTGAGACTTTTCAACATGTACTATATAAATATAAATATTTAAAAGTGACTTTTAGCACCTTGGGCTGTTTTTCACTCTTTGTTCGAATGTGGTCACTCGTGACTTATACCATGGCAAGTCTGAGTTTGGGTTTAATGTTCAATAAATGAGCCATATCCTTGCTTCTAGTTCACACACACACTCTCTGGCTCTCTGCAGTGCTGATTGGCAGTCATTGTGCTAGAGGGTGAAATATGACTCTAATGTGTTTATCTGTAAACTGTGCAGTGTGCGTTATAAAGTGCCATTCTCACTCCATACGACACAGCTGATTACGACGGCCTCGCTTAGTTTAGCCCTCAAGATAGAGAGAAAATGCGTAAGAGGAACGACTCTATCACTTCTCTTTTCGGCTTGACGGCATCAAACCGTGTCCGTTCGATCGCTCACATCAGTGCCGCAGACGGATAACTATTTTGGAGTGCTCTGACCATTAAGGACGGCGCTCGCCATCATAATAAAACAATGAAACAATTAAAGTGTGTGTACGCGCACAGGAATTGCTTTTTAAACAGGTTTTTCATGCTTCGCCGGACTGGGAGAGTGACTCTATTCCACATCGTCGCTGCTAGTCTTACGAGAATAATCATATTACGGACTAATCGCTTGCGCACGCTCGCACCGTATGCTTGACCAATCAAATTAACAAGTCATCAAAGTGAACTTCAGAGTAATTTGCTTTTCTGGTCCGCCAAGTGAGACTCCCTATCTGAGCCACACACACACACGCACTGTGGGATGGAGGGATAAACTCCTGGGAGAGCAGGATGGGATCAGGGCCATCAGTAGTTAGTGGAGTCTCATTGGTGAAACACACACTGCAAATGGTTCAGGTGTACAACTATGCAGAGCGATGATTTCCCCTGTGTGTGTGTGTGTGTATTATAGGAGGAATTTGTGTTGGAGTGTTTAAAGCTGGATTTGTGGGTCGGAGGGGTCCGACTGTGCACATCTGTTGAGAATTAGAAATCGAAACCTATTTACAGAGCTTATGTACGTAAACTCAACCTATGTGTCTGACGTGAAATCGAAACCTTTTTCACTGACAATCTCTTTTCGGCTCCCTGGACTGAAGCATTACAGAATATGAGACTGAGCCTGTTTACTGAAGCTCTCAGCAGACAAACTCTAACAAGAGAGGAAGGCCAAGACCTGGAAAGATAAAGAGAGAAAGAGAGGGAAGGAAAGAGAATGATGGAAAAAGAGATTGGATGTCATGCTCAAAGTGTGATTATTCTCTCTCTCCACCTCTTTTTCTCTATTTCTCTCCCGCCCTCTCTGTCCATCAGTGCTGTTCATGATTAGAATGAAATTGAATTAACGCAGGCATGAATTTACCTACATCCTCATAGATAGATATTATATTATAATATATTATACACTGCCCGGCCAAAAAAAAAGTCGCTGTTTGGATTTTAATAGGCAAATACTTAAGAGTCTATGGATGGATCATTATTACAGTGATTATTATTTTTCTAGCATGTTATATGTTTGGCAACGGTTCTTTTAACCCTAAAAAGATGGAGTGTGTTGCTTTTCATTTCTTATACAGCCATGTATTAAGATGTATCATGGCCATATTCCAGGATGACAATGTCAAGATTCATTAGGCTCAAATTGTGAAAGAATTGTTGGGAGGGAACATGAAGAATCATTTTCACACATGAATTGGCTGACCTTAACCTCAGTGTAAGTTTTTTGTTTTTGATTAATTTCAGTTTTCGTTTTTATTAAAGGAATCAATTGAGGAATTGTTTTACTAAACAAGCTTATTTAAAGGGTTAGTTCACCCAAAAATGAAAATTAATCCATGATTTACTCACCCTCAAGCCATCCTAGGTGTTCTGACTTATCTTCTTTCAGACAAACATAATCAGAGATATATTTAAAAATATCCTTAGTCCTCAAAGGTTTATAATGATTGTGAATGGTAACCCAAATTCTGAAGCCAAAAAAAATGCATCCATCCATAAAAAAATTAATCCATACAACTCCAGGGGGTTAATAAAGGCCTTCATAAGTGAATCGATGTGTTTGTGTAAGACAAGTATCCTTATTTAAAACTTTATATCCGGCGCGACAGTCATACGCATTCGACGTACGTCCAAAAAGCGTTAATTTCCACTACGTAGTACACAATGCTGTGACATTCTACACAATGATATGACGTATTACGCATTGTGTACTATGTCGTGGAAGTTAACGCTGTTGAAAGCTCATTATTTTACTTTATAAAGTTTTAAATAAGGATACTTGTCATAAACAAACGCGTCGATTCGCTTCAGAAGGCCTTTATTAACCCCCTGGAGTAATTTTTTTATGAATGGATGCATTTTTTTTTTTTTTTTTGTCTTGAATTTGGGTTACCATTCACAACCGTTATAAACGTTGGAGGACTAAGGATATTTTTAAATATATCTCCAATTGTGTTCGTCAGAAAGAAGATAGTCATATACACCTAGGATGGCTTGAGAGTGAGTAAATCATGGGATAATTTTCATTTTTGGGTGAACTATCCCAAGAAGACAACTTTTTTTATTTGATTTTTTTTTTTTATTTTACAAAAATGTTTTGAAAATAAATGTTCCTTCTAGTTTTAGGATCAGTGTACAATAATAACTGGAGTATTAGTTTGATCTTTCCCTTTGAGTTAGTTACAAGCCCATAACGTGTGACATATTCATGATGAAAGCAGTCTGCCAGTATCATCTTGTGAATTGCATATATGTGCATGTATTATGTTGCTGAAAGATGTACTATCAAAATTAGCATAAACAGAGAAAGTTCTCATTTAAATATGTCATCTGTATGAATAGTTGATTAGATCCTAGAGCACCTCTTAGTTTCCCTCTTACTAGTGTGAATTCAGGTGACTGCTGCCTGCTGGAGCCGGAATGGCCTCGTCTGCATATGACTGTGACTGTAGAATGGAAAGCCAGTGTGCCAGGATTCAGGCTTCAGTGCTTCTTGTTCATTTCTCAGTGATGGCTCAGCAATGCCATCGTCATTGCTGAAGATCTCATCCAGCACATTACTGTGAGAGCCCTGTGGAATGGATGAAAACCTGGAGTCATAATCATTGCAATGAACACAAATCATCATTATGGTCCTTCTAATGTTTCGCCTGAGCTTTTGTGCCTGATGGATTGGAGACATACTCTGAAAATTTGAAAAAAGAGAAGATAATATATGCTTCTGCTTACAGTGAGAGGACGTCTGTGTGTTTATGCGTCCACTGGTTAATTATTCACCATCGCGCCACATGCTGTTGTTTTGAATTGTGATGTCATTTCAAAACACTGGGTAGCACAGGGCTCTCAAAGTAGATGGGAGCCAGTTGTACAGTTAAGACAAATACAATTATTTTTACCACTATGAATTTCAGGAATGCACTGATTTTAACATTCTTGTCATATTGATATTAAAATATATTGTATATTATTAATTATATTTTATAAAACTAACTTTTATCAAATAACGAACTTAACACATTTTTATGCATGGATGGACACAGTAAGATATTACTCTTCAAAAAAGACAGTACTCTTCAAGAGATGGTTCTCTTAAAACGTTATATATTTGACAAATTATTGCTGCCCTATATGTTACCCATAGATGACTGTAAATTAAATCTAAAAATAGAAGAAAACAAGAGTCAGCAAATAAATATCCAGTATTTGCCAGTAAATATCCAGTTGTTGTGCACGGTGTTCACTATAATGAAGGGCAGTGCATAATTTGAACCAGGTCCTGTTCTGGAAAATGTCAGATTTTGGATTTTTGCTGTCCAACATTCGTTTTTAAACGTTCTGGCATTAACGTGTGCATTGCATGTGAGACAGAGCAAGTGTGGGTTTATGCAGATGTATTAAAGAAATAAAGTAATTTGGAATGACATGAGGGTGAGTAAATGATGCCTGAATTGTCATTTTTGGGTGAAGGTATAGTCCACCAAAAAATTATGTCATAATTTACTGTTGGATAACCTAACATTTTTGGTTCCTATTGACTTCCATTAAATGGGAACAAAAATACAATGGAAGTCAATAACAAACAAAACTGTTTGGTTACCAACATTTTTCAAAATATCTTCTTTTGTGTTCTACAGAAAATAGAAATTCATGCAGGTTTGGAAAGACATGAAGGTGAGAAAATGACAGAATTTTAATTTTAGTTCTTAAGAGAACTACTGGATAACATTAAAGGCCAAACCAAATTGTGCCAAAGAGGTGACTCACCCGAGGGCCATAAAAGATGGCTGAAAAAGGAAATAGGAAGAGAACCTGACCTTGTTGCAGCTCAATGTCTCCTTTCCTTCACACACTATAAGTGAGAGTCGTCCTCTGCTGCACCAAATCTATTTATGATAGATTGCACTCTGGAATTATTTACGACAAAGGAAGTCTGGACATTTGGAGAGAATCCATCCTCCAGACACCCACATACTCATCCTCACTTTAACACAAAGGGCAGTTTTCCACCCCAGGAGATGAAGTTTGAAATGACCTCCGGACACACATCAACAGCTGCCCCGCTTTTCCTGCCCATTTACACTCTCACTCTTTCTCTGAAAGGGAATTGTATTGTTAGGGGAGCTATTCTAATTAGAGTTAATTACCGCAGACTCTCTCCTCTCTGTGGTAAAGTGAGCGCTCTGTCACACGACTGTAATAGAGACGGAAATAGAAATGGGATACTGGGAGACAGAATGTTTGAAGGGGATTTAGTGAGAGTTTGTGTGCGAGTTCCTGTGATGTTGTGTATCAGGATTGGTAGAATCATTATCTGTCACTTTGACTGACTGGGTTGTACATTTTCCATCGTGCTCTATTTTTATGCGTCAGTAAAACGTTGTAATGCTTGACATTTTTAATGTGACATTTGATATCAAGAGCTCTTATACTCTTTGCAAGCAGTGTTCTTGATATTTTCTGTTTATTTCCTCTAGCAATGCAAAAAAAGACCTGTGACACTGGTCTAGTGAGCTGGTTTCCTGATTTAATATATGATCTGTTTCATTGGACAATCAAGCATTGGCTCATTGGAAAAACAGGCATCTACCTACATTTTTGCAAAACTCCAATAACTTTTATTCCTTTTCACAATTCCTTTCCTTTCTGGTTCCTTGCAAAACTATATGTTATGACTTCAAAACACCTGCATGATTTGAATTTGTCACATTTGCATCACATAACCAGCTCCATATGTATGGCTTTTCTAACCTATAATACACTTGCTCAGTAGCTCATCTGGTACAATTTTTGGTCACTTTTGTTAACGCTGTCAGCAGTGTTGGGGGTAATGCATTACAAGTAACTTGAGTTACATAATCAGATTACTTTTTTCAAGTAACTAGTAAAGTAATGCATTACTTTTAAATTTACAACAAAAAGTTACTTTTTCAAATAAGTAACGTGTTACTTTGTTTTCCCAAGTATTGGCTGACAGCTCTCCTGTCCCCATTTTGAGAGAAATTGTAAGTGCCGAGGTGTTGTGTGCGCTGTGTGAACATGATGGTTATTGTAGTTCTAAACTAAATGTGAGTAGGCATTTACTCATCTCACTTGCACAGTCAGTATTCCTCAAAATGAATAAAAACAGTAAAATACAATCTCAGAATACTGCACAAACCTGCAATAATTAGATATATTAAATTAAACAAATATACTTTGTGTTTAATCTCACTTTATTAACCAATGTCTTTGCTGCTGACCTTCAATGATCCAATTCAACCACACTAATAAGCAAAAAATGACTTTAGATAAACATTGTTTTTTATTTATTTATTTTATTGCTGAAGAGTGTTGAACTTTCTTCTCCCACATCCTATTCTTCCAGTAGCTCTTCACTGCAGAACACGAGATCCAGGATCCAGATCCAGGGGGTGGAGACGGGTAGGTTTAGGAATATGTAAAGTGGGAGGAATTGGATCCAGATCCAGGGGTGGAGATGGGTAGGTTTAGGAATCAGGGGGTGGAGACAGGTAGGTTTAGGGATATGTAAAGTGGAAGGAGTTGGATCTGAAAATCTGAAAATGCTTTTAGTGCCACTCACTTCTGGCACATGTCACAACACGTGCAAGAAGCTACGCAATATAATTTAGCAGAAATGTTACCACAAGCATGTTTTTTGAGTGAGCCTGAGCTGGAACATTCTCTTGTTTCTCTCCTGGTCAGTTTTTGCAGCGACCACACTTTAAAACTTCTACATCTTTAATCCCGGTTTTAACTGTGGGAATGTTTGGGAATAACAGTTGACTAGATATCAGATTTTTTTATTTGTCAAAATAACAGAAAGCATGTTTTTCGAATTTGATAAATGTCTGAAAATTGGTCACATCGGTTTTGCTGGATTTCCTACAAATCAGGCTTTGTGACAGGCAGAGGGAGGGACAGACAGAGATAGAAAGCAGCCAAGAGAGGGAGGGAGCTGATGAGAGAGAAACAGATTGAGAGAAAACGAGAAAGGGAGGCTGGGAGAGATGAAGGGGTCAGTCCAAGGAGATAAGGAGGGAGTTAAATGAGAAATGCACAGAGAAAAACAGATATTTTACATATGGCCCAGTGACAGCTCAGAGGGAGGGAGAGAAAGAAAGGACAAAATGAAAAAAATAATGGCGAAGATAGTGAAATATAGAAGAAAGAGTTGAGCGAGCAAGGATACAGGAAAGGGACAGATTGTATAAAAAAGGAAAAAGAATTACAATGACCCTTACAAAGAGCACTGTGCAGACACACTGTAAAGAATATGTTATCAGGTAACCTAGAAAATGTGCTTCATGTGTAACATCGAGAAGAACTGGTTTTAATGAAGTCATAAATATTATTTAAAAGGATCGAATCCACCTGACTACATTTGGTTACACAAGTTAAGGTCATTTTTAAGGGTCAAATCAAGTATACAAATAGTGACTAAAGATAACAATTTTGTACTGTTTGGTAATTCGGTACTTTGATTTACCATTGTACTGAATGTTCACTATGTTCATGCACCATGGTAATTACATTAAAGTAGAAGGGATGTACCAATATTAAAATTCTGTCAGATGAGCAGATAAATATTTTCATGTAATAAATGGCAGATTATTCAAATTTCATACTATTATTAAAGAGGCTATTACTGTATCTGTACATGATGTGTATGGGTTATGTTCTCCTTTTAAAAATATTTTTACTATTTTTTTTATTTGGTAGGAATGGAAAAAATCTCAATTACTGTAATTTTATCATCTTCATAATGTTTGACAAATAAAATATTAGTACAAAATCATACAATTATGTCTAAATACATAAAAATAGCAAAACACTCAAATGAATCATTTTAAATGCTACAAGTGAATGCTACAAGTACATAATGTACAGCAGAAAAAATAGATTTTCACCATTTGGATATCTGTTGAAAATTAAATTTTTTTAAAAGTGTGTTTTTAAAGTGAGGGTTTGACAGAAAATGTAAAAAATACAGGAAATGAGCTTTGCACAATTAAATATTGAATATCAAATGTTACAGATTAAAAAAACGTATACAAATAAATAAAAAAATAACCATTACGGTATTCCTATATTGTGAAAACACCATTTTGTACCAAAACTGTGTCTGAAAAGTGTCATGATGGGATGATTTATACAAGAGGAGTGAAAACAAAATTACATGTTCGTTGGCACACAGAAACAACATGAAAATGAAGAACATCTGTGTGTGTTTATTTGTGTGTGCTGTTAGTGTCTGTGAACTCTATATGGCCGTATCGCACTTCCAGCGTGAGTGAATTAATGTTTCTTTCTCTTTTGCAGTCTCATTATTGCATCTCTGTAATGTTACGTTATATCTGTAACCTTGTAATAAGGTAAAGCTTCTCATTTTTATTCAGTGTTTCTCATTTTCTCTCAGTATCCCTTGCTTTCTCTGTTTTGTTTTATTTTTCTCCTTTGTGCCAAAATCAGCTTTTCATTAGTTTTCCTGAATTGTTTCTTTATCTCTAGCACATCTATTTCCTTCTCTCGTTCTTTCTCCTCTGTGTTATACAGATACGCTCAGTTGGCTTTGTTTGCACGTTACCATAAGGAATGTGAACTTGTTCGAGTTGTACATGGAGAGGATGGGTTTTTTTGTTGTTGTTGAATGGAATGGACTATAAAGGGACTATGAAAAGTGTCTCTCTCTCCTTCACTCTCTGTGATATTAAATTTTCATCCCCTGTAGCAGAGAAAGAGGAGGGCTGCCCGCTGACAATGGAAAGTGAGGAAAATAAATAGAGAGGGAACTGTTTGTGCGTATGCGTACGCTTTCAGTATTTTGTATGAATACGCTCTTTTTCTGTATTTTAGACCTCATTATCTACACGAGTCATAAATCTTACTTGAGTTACAGATGTAATAAACCTCTGCTAATAAATTTCTTCTGATGTAAAAAAAGAAAATCTTTTGCCTCAACAATATGTATGTCCTCCAATAAGGATTTGATTATGGCCTTTATCAACCTTAAAGAGGATATTAGTATGATAAAGTGAATTTTTGATGTAAAAAAAAAAAAAAAAATTGTAAAAGTATTGGATTTGCTAACACAACAAGTAAGATAACAGTCAATTAGCTTTTCATTTATAAAAAGAAAACCTCTTATTTCCACCTGAACTAAATATAATTTCTATAATTTAAATTCAATACATACTTGATACATGCTGGTAATAGGTTAAGAAATAAACTGAAATAATAATAATTTATGATTAGTAGTTATTGTTTGATGTTCATATTTATTAATAATTTGATTATAAAATAAACTGAAATAATACTAATTATTATTATTATTATAATTTTAAATTCAACTATAATTGTCATTTTTTCATAAAAAATAAAAACATGAAAATAATAATATTATAAACTGCTGCCAGTATTTATTAATAATAATAATAATAATAAAATTGTTTATTATTATTATAAGTATAATTATTATTATTTTAAATTCAACACTTGTTCTTTGGTTGTTTTTTAATGCTGGTAATAGTTTAAAAAATAAACTATAATAATAATAATAATAATAATAATAATATAATTTGTTATTAATAGTTATTGTATAATAATAATAATAATAATTTTATTAATATTTTTATTATAAACTAAACTCAAATTGCAATAATTATTATTATTATTATTATTTTAGATTCATCTCTTGGCTTTGGTTATTTGTTAATTAAAATAATAATATAATAATAATAATAATAATAATAATAATAAAAATACTAATATTATAAACTGCTACCAGCATTTAAATATAGCATTTAACTCTAAAGTGATTGAAAGGATTTTTTAAAATTACTAATATATATATATATATATATATATATATATATATATATATATATATATATATATATATATATATTATGAAATATTATTACAGTTTAAAATAACCGTTTTCTGTTTGAATATATTTTATAAAGTAATTTATTCCTGTGATCAAAGCTGAATTTTCAGCATCAGTCTTCAGTGTCACATGATCCTTCAGAAATCATTCTAATATGCTGATCTGCTGCTCAAGAAACATTTATTGTGTACAATTGTACAAAATATTTGTGAACAATATTTTTTTTTCAGGATTCTTTTATGAATAGAAAGTTCAAAAGAACAGCATTTATTTGAAATATAATCTTTTGTAACATTATAAATGTCTTTACTGTCACTTTTGAGTTATTTTAAGTAAGTATTAATTTCTTTAATTTCTTTTCAAAAAAATAAAAAAATTCTTACTGATCCCAAACTTTTGAACGGTAGTGTATAATGTTACAAAAGCTTTGTATTTCAGATAAATGCTGTTCTTTTGAACTTGTTATTCATCAAAGAATCCTGAAAAAAAAGTACACAACTGTTTTTAACATTGATAATAATCATAAATGTTTCTTGAGCAGCAAATGAGCATATTAGAATGATTTCTGAAGGATCATGTGACACTGAAGACTGGAGTTATGATGCTGAAAATTCAGCTTTGCCATCACAGGAATACATTTCTTTATAAAATATATTCAAACAGAAAAGTTATTTTAAATTGTAATAATATTTCACAATATTATTGTTTTTACTGTATTTTTAATTAAATAAATGCAGCCTTGGTGAGCAGACGAAACTTCTTTTAAAAACATAAAAAATCTTACCGTGTCCAAACTTTTGACTGGTAGTGTGTATATATATATATATATATATATATATACATATATATATATATATATATATATATATATATATATATATATATATATATATATATATAGTTGTTCTTTTTAATAGTCAACTTATTAATCATCAATCATGCTCAGTAAACACTGTCTGTCACAAACACGAAGATGTATCTTTAATTTCACCAAGCTGATTGATCACTAAAACCCCCACAGTCATCATGTTTTCAGGTCTTTTCAAGTTTAATTTTGACGTGACATAAAGCGGTGATATCTAAGTGGCTGAGCTGTTTGCTTACTTTTCAATTAGCGTTAGTCTTCCCATTTACGCCATCATTTTGTTCATTCAAGACTGATGGGCGAAATACGCACATAAACAAGAGGCGGGATTTATCACACAAACCAATCATATCCAATCATAACCAATTTCATCCAATCAAAGTGCGGTGGAGGCATTGCCTCCTCTCACGTGACTTTCCCCCATTCATTCTCAATTACCCCCCACAAAACCCACCGCACCCTTTTTGGGGGTCTATTGATTTTCTATGAGGGGAAAGGAGGCACGAGAGAAGTGGACTCCCATTGCAACTTTACCTGCGGGTGTCGCTATTGGACAGTGTTCCTTTAGAAATACGAGTGACTTTTTAATATCATATTTTGTAATATTTGCTTTGTTTTATTTTTGTAATATAGATTATTTTCTCATTCTATTTTTTTTTTTTTTTTTTTTTTTGAGGAGGCATTGCCCTCCTTGCCTCCTCGGAGGAAACACCCCTGATATATATATATATATATATATATATATATATATATATATATATATATATATATAAAATACGCATACAGAAAATGATTAAGAGATGTCACCAACATCCGTAGTGGTGTATTGACAAGTATGGCAACAGTAATCATAAGATTAAGAAGAAAAAGCAAAAAGAAGTGAGTGAGAGTAAAGGGGGGAGAATGAGTCTTGAGAACGATAGACAGCAGACACAGATGTCAAAAAGAGTGCCCAAAATAAAAAAAGAGTAACCAAGACAGATGGAGTATAGAGATACAGAGACAGATAGATGTGGAAGTGAGGGCAGAAAGTGATAGAGTAAAAAAAAAATAGTGAAAAGGGGAAAAAGCAAGCAAGAAGACCCTAATGAAAAAGCCTAAGCTAGTTTATTCCTCTTAAGCCTGTCGGTTTGCTGGTTTTAGAGGGGTTTTAGCCTGGGAGACCATTAAAAACCAGATATGACCAGCAAATCACCTTTCATCTGTTTTTTCTGCAGGGGGAAAATAAAAAATGAAGGAAAGAGAGGTCAAAGAAACAAAGGAGAATGGTTCGTTGTTCTTGTTTGACAAAGTGAGCTTTTGTATGGTGGGCAAAAGACACATTAAAATATTTATCAGTAAGATATACACAAACAGACACACACTGTCTATCCCTCCTCTTTTTGTTTTCCTGCACACTTTCACATCTTTGACGAGAGGAGATGGCAACATTAGACGTGTGGGAGAGGAGAGAGGGCAGCAAGGTTAATGGAAACACAAACACACTTACAGCAGAGTCCTATGTGCCATTTACTCCAGCTCACATGTCTTTGGGACTCGAATAGACTGTGACATATACTGAACTGGACCCACAGCTCACACATATCTCTCAGCTCGAAGCCGCTCATGGACAGAGACCCAACTGTGTAAACAGTGTTAGTGCGAGTGTAAATGTAGTTTAATGACGGCCCTGCATCTGTGTGTGTGAGTAAGTGGGTGGGCTCGGGTTCGGAGAAAGCGCTTTTAGAGTGAGTACTTGAGACCATTACACTGCTCCAATCTGCTCTTTTCTTAACCGCTGTATTGATTCTCCATAAGAGCCTCCAAACTACCAGTATCCAGGGCTGTAAACATGCCACACAGTGGGAGTGCGTCTGTGCATACATGTGATGAGGTAGTGGGGCTTGGTTTGGATCAATGTGAGGGTCAGAGGTTCATGTCTTGAAACTACAGCTCGATAAAGGTGTGCAGGTTTGTCGTTTTTAGCGGACTGAGAGCGTTGGAGATTAGCTGAAACTGAAGTTCAAGAGTCTCTTTATTTACTCTGCCTTTTAATTTGCTTTTGTCTTTAGCACCTGGAATATATATATGGTAACACTTTAGGGCCCAATTCTCACTATTAATTAGTTGCTTATTAGCATGCATATGATATTCTGACAGTGTTTACATTGTATTTTTGCTGAAATACTATCACCTTTCTGGTTATAATGACAGTGATGTGGTTTATTTTGTGCTCAATGCTGCTAATTTATCATCAGTGGTCACGTTAGAAATGTCCAAGATATCCTTGCTGCATCTAATTCTGTTTGTTTACGTTTGTTATTGTAGTACTGTTACTCACTGTACTGTAAAGTTTTCTCACTGGTGAATGACACTTTATATATTCCAATAACGTGTTCATGCGTTTTTGAGGAGGCATGGCTTTGGACGGTGATTTGAAGGGAGGGTGAGACTTACGCTTTCAATGCAAGCAGGCTAAAGTTAGCATTTTCCCAGATCACCTACTGCACCTTTAACAACTGCCTTACTAATAAGCAGTAATAAGCAGTAATTAATAAGCAGTAATTAATTATTGAGGCTAAAGTCGTAGTTAATAGTGAGAATTGTACCTTAAACTAAAGTGTTTAATCCAAAAATAAACAAACAATAAAAAGAAAGTAAAGTGTCAGCCTCTCACGGACGACTGCCGCATATAAATATTATAAACCACCAACATAAATGTCCCAGGCCTGGTCCTCTCTCGTTCTTCACTGTCGTCACGCCTCCTTTTATCCTTCCAGAGCTCCTACTTGGGACTTGAGACCGTTGTGGAGCACAGGTGACGCTCATTAACATTTGTGCCACCGGCCTCGCTCCATTCCCGCGGCTCTTGGCCTCACCCTGCTTGCCAAAGTGACCACAGTCATCTAATTATGCTTAATACTCATTAAAGTCAAACTTTTGTCGATTGTCCCGATTACCTCAAATGACTATTTCTCTCCAAGGCCAGAAAAATGCCAAATAAGACCAGAGTTACTGGCCGTAACAACCCTCAGGGAGGTTATAGAGTTGCCTTCAAATGTATATGCTATTAAACTGGTTGTTGTTATTATTAGGAAATGTACTCTTAACTTGCTTAGCAAAATGAAACCCAAAAAGAACTAACATGACAAATTTATAGTCTTCTATGCAAACTGTGGTCTGGGACCATGTTATTATTATTAACAAAAGTAAAACTAAAACCAAACCAAAACATTTTCATTACTTGAAATAAAATAGAAAAAACTGAAACTTATTTTATTTCAGATAATTGCCATGGCATTTTCTCATTTTAATTTAGTTTAAGTTCAAGTAATAAAATAACTAAAACTTAATAAAAAACTTTATATAGCCTACATAAAACAATAATAATGACAAAAACACAATTACAAAAAATACAATTACCACAACTTCAAAATCTATTGTTAAAAAAAAAAAAAAAATGAGGGATTTTTTTTTCTGGACTGTCAATGTTAACTAATAATACATTTGAGTTTGATTGAAAGTGTTTTTCTTCAGGTTTAAACGTTTAACATTCCTCTAAAAGTGGTTAGTATATTAGTACAAGTGGGTAGAAAATTAACAATAAAAAAATCCAGTTATTTAATTTTGCATGTTATTATGTCTTTATTCATGAAAATATGTTAATATATTTATATTTCAGAAATAGTGGTCCTTGCAAGAACAGAAAATACAATCCACACTAAATTAATTACTTGTTCACTTGCAATGATAATAAAAATGGTTTGAGTCGACCACAATATTTTGTTAATAACTGGCTAACAAGATTAACTATTAATATAATTATTAATTGTAATTTGAAGAGATTAATTAAATTGTCAATTAATATTTTTTTTTTTTAAGGATTACTAATCGCACAAAAGTAAACAAATGTACTGAACAACTTTGAGTATAAAATGTGAAACCAGTTGAGTCTCACTGGTCTAGAGTATGTTTAGAACTTAAGCCTGATGGACACGTCCTCTTTCTCCTCTTTAGTTCAATGTCCTGTTTCACCTTCTCTTAGTCTGTCCGTCCCAGTTTCTCACTTCTGTTCCTGTCGTTCATTTTTTCATTTGCATTCCTCCTCTTCCTCATCCCTTCATTCCTCCCCTTCACTCCCCTGAATGTGTCCATCCATCTCTGTCGTTCATCATCCATTTATTTTAGATGCGCACACACACAGTCAATGCTAATTCAATTTTAATTCATGACACATGGCCTGTACTGAAGTCAAATGCTTTTAGAATGGAACCCTCAGCTCAGACCCCTGCTTCACTCTTTGTCTCTTTCTCTCTTTCTCTGTGTCCCTCTTTCCTTTCTGTCTGTCTAACAGATTGCTTTAGAGATCCATTTAAAGCTCCAGACTAGAGTAAAAAAACAAACAAAGGAACGGAGTGAAAATGTTTTTTGCTCAAAGGTTGCTCTTTCAAAGCTCAGGAGACATAAATACTGTATGTTTCATATAAAGTGAAAGATCACCTAAATATAAAAATTCTGTCATCATTTACTCACCTACATGCCGTTCCAAACCTGTATGATGTTCTTTTTTCTGTTTACCAAATGTTTTTTGTGCGTGTTCCACAGAAGAATGTCATATAGGTTTGAAACTACTTGAGGGTGAGTAAATAATGACAGAATTTTCATTTAAAAAATTTCAACTCTCTCTTTAAGTATCAAATTAGTCTCAGATGATTCTCCTACAATTTTATTGGAGCATCAAAATAGTAACAAAAAAACTGTTGACAGAATATAGATCTATAAAATAAATGTAGATAGAGTTCACGCGATTTGGTCTTGGAAGAATTTGATGAGAAATATTTGAGTTCTCTGACTTTTCCTTGCAGATCTAAGGATATTGGCAAATTTAAGCACAGTTTGGAACATTAAGATCTCTTCTGAAACGCTTGAGGAGACTAGTCTGAGATTACAAGTCTTATTCTCTGGAGGAAGATCTGAGTAGCAGGAGACTTTAGAAAAAGTTCCCATTTGCTCTCTGTGTCTAGAAGAAACAATTGATTTCTTACATATATCTTACTTTGTGGTTATTCTATGCTATGGGGATGGAACATACAAAGATAAAGGCAAAGTGGTAGGATTTGACTGAAGTGAAGTTGAGTATGTAGTCATCAGTATATTTGACACATATCTGGTGTGGCAAGACATATAACCATATTGTGGGTCTTGAAAAGCAGGAATTGAGCAATCGCAACTGTGAAAGTCTGTGACTAAAAATTCAGTTCTTTTTCCATATATAGAGAAATAGATTTTTAATGGTTCCATAGAAATCTTTTGAAATCTTTCAAAACTTTCACATGTACAATGAGCTCCAGAGTTATTAATCAAAGGTATATGCTTCTGTTGAAGCCATCAGTCAGCATCATTTCTTTTTCATTTTTAAAAATTAAGCTGAGCTGAAGCAGTCATTACTCCAGTCTTCAATATCACACGATCAATTAGAAATCATTCTAATATTACGGAGCACCTAAAGGGACATGGTGATAGAAAAAAATATGAGATGGGAGGGAAAATATATTTCAGTGCTTTTGTGTTCCCCTGAGAAACTTTGCATTCACTCACAAAACCTTTGCATTCATTTGCAAATCCTTTACGTTCCCCCAAGAGACTTTGTGTTCATTCGCAAAGAAAATTTGGGGTGCAAATGCAAAGTTTCTCGGGGGAATGCAAAACATTTGCAAGAGAACACAAAAGCTTAGTAATTTTATAATTTTTCCTCCCATATCATTTTTTTCCATCACCTTGTCCCTTTATAGGCTTCATAGAATATGTTGATTTGGTGCTCAAGAAACATTTCTTCTTATTATCAATGTAGAAGCTGCTTTATATTATATATTTATTTATTTGTGCTGCTTTATATTATAATATTTTCAGGATTCTTTGATGAATAGAAAGTTAAAAAGAACAGCATTTATTTGAAATCAAAATCATTTGTAACATTATAAATGTCTGTATTCTCACTTTTGATCAATTTAATACATCCCTGCTGAATTTCTTTTTTGTTAAATGTTTTACAGATTTTGCTAAAAATTCAAATTTATTATTTATACACAGAACCAATGAATTTAAAATCAACAGTTTTATATTGTACCATCCTTAGCAATGTTTCACTCATTCCCCTATAAAAACATATTAAGTATTTTATATACTTTTTAGCTTTTTATACTTTCATATACTATTAAGCTTTGAATGAAAGGTTTTGATGTTGTGATTCATCTTGAAGCTGGGGGTGGTCTAGGCCTAGAACTCTTTATTGAAGAGTTTTATAAAATCCCTATGGAGAAAATCAATGGGAAAACACTTCTGGAACCAAGGCTACTGACAAAATGGGTGGTTACTGTTGCGCTCGATATGCCCAACAGAGCTTAATCAACACATTAAAGATAGCCTTATACTGCAGGACAGACAGTGGCTAGGCAATAACAACACGTATGTGGTACATAGACACAATATATATAAAAATCGCACCCTGTATATATGTGTGTATATATATATACACACATAGATGCCTCATTAGTGTCTGTTTCTATGCTGCTATACATAAGCTGTCTGCCATATTGGAACGGTCAAATCCAGTCCATGGCCGTAGCAAGTTCACTGTGCATCTGCAACCTAGTTATTTACATGTATGCATATCTATATTTTCATTAGACATTAGCAGAAGATTTCCACAGCATTTAGTATATCATTAATGTGATAATTCTGCATATGGATATTGCATATTGAGTTATACATAAAAACACAAACCAGCACATTCTCGCCTCTGAAAGGCTATCCCAATTTCGTCTGGAATTTATAGCTCATGGATTTTACAGCCACAGGCTGCACAATGCTGTGAAATATTTGATGAAAATTCATTGATTTGTTAGTGTGAGTGATGACCAGCACCATGTTAACCATTCTAAGATGGCGGACGCGTCAGCATGTCTGGAGAGGTCAAATGTGGCATCTGCGTATCTGTGCGATCCCCAAGAATTAGAACTAATCCCAAAATTAAACAATAAAAAACAATTGAGCAATCAGTTAGATTATAAGATTTGCTTTCCAGGTGCATGATGGAAGATCAACTGCCCACAGCTAATATAATAACATATATAATAGCATACAAGAATAAACAGAGACGTGCCCACACACACACAAAGAAACAAGGCCCAAAAGACGCATAGATTCTCCCTCTTCATTGCTCAGAGGGGAGCTGTGTTCTGTAAACTTACTTGAACTTGCAATAAAGAGAGCAAGGGGGTGAAGGAAAGATGCAGAGGAGAGCAAGAGAGCCATATCCTCATTGTTGTTCAGAAGAAAGGGAGTAATAAACAGTAAAGTGAGGACCAGTGAGTGTGTGTGTGACGCCAGTTCATCGTAGAGGTGACTGAGAAGAAAATCGAAAATGGCTAGACTGAACTGATATATTGAAAGGGATGAAATATTGTCTGTATTGAAAAGCATATCTGCACCCTCTATTTAATTAACAGACTCTCCTGGGTTGACTTAAAACTTCCAGCATCAGAAAGTGGCACTTTGTGTGTGTGTGTGTGCGTGTGAGTGAGAGTGAATTTATCTGTTGGATTAGTACAGTTCAGAAGGCTAAAACTTGCCATCAGTGCTGTGACAGTGAGCGACTGCATCGATACAGAGGGAGAGAAGAGGAAGGGAGAACAGCAGAAAGGAGTGAGATGTAGAGAATGAGCCGCAGAGAGGAGTTAAAGTGAGAGAGAGCAAGAGATTGGTTGGTTTCTAATTGCCTGTGGCAAATGGGCTTTGAAACGAGGGGAAGTGAGTGGAGGTGTGTGTGATTTACGCTCACACACACACACACACACTCTGCTGATGTGAGGAGAGCGGTGATGAGGTCGGCCTTGAGAGCAAGTAACAGCGGCTGAACTCTCCCCCACCGACACATATCAATTCCTTAGCAGATTTAAAACCAAACACACACTCTTTCTCTCTCCCGGCTGAAACACTGATTACGAGAAAGTTTGATTGATTAAAACCCTGCACTGAACCCAGTGAATAGTAAATGTCTGTTTGGCTGCAGAGTGTAGAATCACATATTAATTTTATTGGGGTGGCATGTGGAACGTTTACAGCCGCATGCGTGTGTGTGTGTGTGCGCGTGTTTTTGTGACACATCAGGACACAAATTTGTGTAATGACATGGGTATGACATAGGTATTACAAGGAGAGGGTGACTTATGAGGACATTACCCCATGTCCCCATTTTTCAAAAGGCTTATAAATCATACAGAATGAGTTTTTGTGAGAAAAAAAAAATGTGCACAGTTTCCTGTGATACCCATCAAAGGAAACTGTGCACATTTTTACTTTCTCACAAGTTTAGGTGTAGGGTTGGTGTAGAGCGATAGAAAATACAGCTTGTACAGTATAAAAACCATTACGCCTATGAAATGTTCCCACAATTCACAAAAACAAACCTGTGTGTGTGTGTGTGTGTGTGTGTGTGTGTGAGAGCCAGCAGCAGTGGCTCTATAATGCCTCTGAATTTAATAACCTTTCAATAATTTACCACTGTAGAGGAGGAAAGAACGGATGAGTGAAAAGAAAAAGAAAGAGAGAAAGAGGAACAAAATGAGTAGAGGGATTGACCAAATAATTTAGATGGGAGACACAAAATGGCGAAAGAAACATGGAGGACTAAATTCTAGAGATGCACCGATGTATCGGCTAACAATCGGTATCGGCCGATAAAAGCTATTATTATCACTATCGGCCGATTATATCCTGTCAATCAAAAGGGTGCGGAAAGACGTGTTCAGACTGCAACTCATACATAGTGTGTGTGAAGAAAATCCCTCTTGTGTTGAATTTTAACGCATTAACAGTTTAAAAATAGTGACGTTAAAGCAGACTCTTTTTGACCCTATGAATCACCCGTAGTTCAAGCCAGGGTTACTAGGTCTGCGTTTTTTTCCTACATCAAATATTATTTGTAGCACTTCCCATTCAATAATCACAAAAAGATTTGTGCTTTATTACTTCTGATAAGAATTAAAGTTTCAGTTTTCAAATTCTGTCCATTTTATCATGAAATTCAAACAATAAATGGCGTTTTGACGCTCTTAAATGTGACGTGTCAGACCGCTGTAATGCATCAGTTCAGGCGGCAGCTCGGAGCACGAGTCTTTTCTTCCTCTTCAATACAAGTTATATCTCGAAAAACATGAATGAACATCAAAGGTATGTTGAAATATATTGTACAACTTGCCAGAATGTATCATGTCTCATGTAATCACTTTATTTGTGTTTCAACCGCGGAAAGACGTCAGTAATAAAACAGCTTGTAAACAATGTTACATCATGTCACTTTTACCTCAGGAATGTTTTCCAATGTTCACAGTTCCTTAGCTATCTATATATATAAAAAAAACACTAGAGAGGAGCTTATTTACTGTTAATTATATGTTTGTGCAAATTTCCATGAAGACAAGTGCTTATGAAAACTACCTTATGTAATACTAAGTTTTATACATTTCAGTTTTTATTTGAGTGTAATTATTATATCTGAAAATAAACAGCAGCTGAATATAATACCTCTGCTGTTAATTGTAACCTCTAATATTGTAGTGTACCAAATGAGAAGGTTCCCTGTATAGTTTTCCTTAAGAAAAACCAAACGGCCGATATCATTCTGAATAATCGGCTATCGTATCGGCAGAGAAATTTAGTATCGGTGCATCTCTACTAAATACTATCAAGGGAGTCATGCACCTGTTTTTTGAGGCTCTTGGCTCAACTTCATAGATAAGACATGACAACAACAATAAAAAATATGCAGGTTAAATGCCTAATATGCTTTAATAAGCTTTTTTTTATGTAGGAAAATGAAATAAAGAAAAATTAAAACAGTTTAAATAATAATTTAGAACTATTGAAAATCCAGTAAAATTGACCTAAAAACTTGTACAAGCATTGAATATTTTTGTAGTAATTAGTTTATCCACAAGGTGGCAACCGTGCACTGGGGATGTTGATTCACAAGGTAGTCAAAGAAAAATTGCATAAACAGAACAGATCGGAACACATGCAAGCTACAGCTATGATGGAGGCCTACATAGACGAGATTGTGCGAAGAGGTTAGAAAGTACCCTCATTTGTACAACTCTAGCATGAAAGAATACTGAGATGTTTACATCGTGGCGAGAGACTACTCAAAACTGCACATGCGTCGAACGTGTGTGTATGCGTACGTTTCAAATGAAGTATACTTTCCAAGGCTGTGCGTTCGACTGTGTGCGTACACGTAAAAAAGTATACCCAGAGCTTTAGTGGTGGAAATTTTACAGTGAACCTTTCTGCAAGTCACTTTGTTACTCCAGTAGGTGGCGACAAATGGTGACAAGTGTTTATAAGTGAGCTATTTAATAATTTTCTCAAGCGATTTATTCAAAACCCTGATTTATTCAAAACCCTGATTTATTCAGTAATGTAACAAGTGAGTGAGTCGCTAAATCATTAGGTGTGTTCAACTCAGGAAACAGGAAGTGAAGCTAACATTAAATTCGGATGTGCCTTGATGCCTTCCTACCTTGGAATGCATCCTCCGAAGGCAGCACTTTTAACCTTTCGGATGAAGCCAACGGCTCACTCACTTGTTACATTCTTGAAAGAATCAATATTTTTGAACAAATCTCTTGAGTAAATGATTCAATCACTTGTTTCATTCCTGAATGAATCAGTGTTTCTGAATGAATCTTGAGTAATAAGGTGTGTTTGACTTGATGCTGCGCTGTGCAGACCAATCGGCAAGAGCGTTTAGAGAGCAGACGGCTCCGTATGCTTTCGAATCTCTCTTGCGGTACTTTGATGTCATACACAGATTGGTCTGCACAGCGCCGCTTCAAATCGAACACACCTAATTACTCAAAGGCTGCCTGCGAAGTCATTGCCTGATAGGGCAACAAGGCAACAAGTCAGCTTCCTAAGCTTTTGGACGCAGCCACCGACTCACTCAAGAGATTCATTCAAAAACATGATTTATTCAAGAATGTAACAAGCGAGTCATTTAATCATTTACTTAAGCAATTCATTCAAAAACACTGATTCGTTCAGGATTGTAAGGCAGTCACTGAATCATTTACTCAAACAATTGATTCAAAAGAGAGTGAGTCATTGAATCATTTACTCAAGTATAATATTTTTGTTATGAATCATTTAGGAACGGAACACCTGTGTGTTGCTCGGAGATGCAAAGCGGTTTGGCTTTGTTTGAAACAAGGTAGCTTAGACAAGGTAACTGCAATATTGTGTCTAAAATGTTACTTAATATGAACACCTTGTTTATTTAACTGTTGTACAAAATCGCGCTGTTGGTCTGAATATCAGCACGGCTGTGATTACCTGCAGACGAATCACATGATATTTGGAACACCAGCACTCTTGTTCATGTGATAGGCCCTATTGCTTAACTGACTCAATGCAGAGGTCTGTATGTTAACTAAACACTCTTACTTTTAGTCCACAGTCATCAGTGGATCTGCAGGTGTCCTTTATAGAACGCAGCATGTGTGTTTGTGTATTAACACACCTCACATGTGTTTTGTCAACTGTTCGCAGGACAGATGCTCTCCTTTAATTAAATGGATTGAGGGGGTTAATTAGAAGAACAGAAAAGAACAACGAGGGAAGAGAAGAGAGCTGCTGTTTCTCCTGTGGTGCTGATTCAGCTCTGCTATCTCTCTCTCTCTCTCTCTCATTACAGATATGCTCTGTAGGCACAATCATTCTGCACATATGTAACTATAAGAAATGTGCATCTTACTCAAGTTCTACATGGAAAGGATGAGGATTTCAATTAATATGTGTCCAAAAACAAGCAATGGACAGTAATAATGGTATTTCTTGGTGCACTTGCAACATTAGATTAATGAAGCGAACTAAAACGCTTATATAGGCAGTTATGTTTCAGATGGTATTATTGGTTGTCTTGGCTTTTGTTCTCTATAGAAGCTTTGGTCTCTGTCTTTCTCTCTCATAGTGACATTGATCTACTGAGTCTTGATCTTGCTCTAACCTGCTGCCCAGCTCAGCATCTTGTATCCTAGGCCCACACAGCCCATACATTCAGCCTGTACACACATACAATCACGTAAATCTTGTAAGTATGTTATTTGAAATGTTAGCTAAATAGTTCCAATGATTTGCCCTTGTAGACAGAGGGGTTACTACTCTGAGCTGAGAAGAAAATGTGTGCCAGCCTATTTTAAATACTCCATAATTTGTTTTAATGATTTGAAATCTCCTACAGTGGGGTTAACGTTTCTTCTCTTCATCGCCCCCTCGTGGACATAAAAACAACTGCAGATTCTCCATCAGTCTTCCACCTCTGACTTTACTGCCATCATTCCCGCACTGCAAAGAAGTATGTAATGAAAGACAAAAAAGGCCTTTTGTTTTAGCTCTCATTTTGAAAGGCTTCTTTTGTGTGCTTTGTCCAATTTGTCCTTGAAATACAAAACAGTAGATTTATGAAAGAAATCTGACAGGTCACATGGTCACAACGAAATGTGCTGGCACACATAGCCTACACACGCATTCCAATTTTGGCTCATCCTGTCAGTCACTTTTTTAAATCTAAGCAATGGTCTCAAAGGTATAAGGGTATATTTTTTTTAACGATAAATCCTTTTGAAAATTTCAGAACAGGGCAATTTGACACACTTTGACTTACTTTTAAATGTTAAACATTTATTAAATTCGATTTTAAATTTATTAAAATATTTATTAGCAAAACAATGTTTATGGTAATATATACATTTACATTTTTGCTGTTTCATTAATTGTTTTGTTTAATAGGTCTAGTTGTTTTACTGTTTGAATTGTGCTCAGGTAGCACTATTTAATTGTTGACATGAATGAAAACGAGGCTGTGAGGGACAGAATACAGTGCGTTCTGTTCAGCTGACGAAACGTCTTTCCTAAATAAATAAACATTTCAGTTGACAAAAACTCTATAAAACAGTTTTAAAGTTGTGAAAATTACGTGATCTTGGACCTTTATACAGTGCGTGCCATAAATAATGTTCTTTAACAGCCTCGTTTTCATTCGCCTTAAATTTAAAATGGCGTCTAACATGAATGTCTATGCTGTAACGAACGACATGCTCTACTATTGGTCAACATGTATTGAATGACTATATAGCTTAGCCTACCTTTATTTGGCCATTAAGATTGGAAACACTAAAAAGATGAGTCCTGAAGGTTGTGCCCACATATATACATTTTCTTTAAAAATTAAACCAGTAAAAAGAGCGACAGCCTCCTGTGTTCCCTATAACGACTCTTGCAAACAGTTTAAAGGGATAGTTCACCAAACAGTTGACAACATTTAGTTGTGGTGCCCCACAACTAAACATTCTTCAAAATATCTTTGTGTTCAGCAGAACAAAGACATTTATACAGGTTTTGGAACAACTTGAGGGTGAGTAGCCTATGATGACAGAATTTTCATTTTTGGGTGAACTATCCCTTTAAGAAGAGTCACATAACAGTGATGGCTAACGATACCAAGTTTTACTGTAGTAAAATTAAGTCATTGGTTATTATGGTTAATCATTTTAGCCTATCATTTATTGAAAATGCTACCGTATTAAAGCAATATAATCTTTACATTTTCCCCGTTTGTTTCCTTTCCGTTTTGCACATGGTGTATGAATGAATGTGTGTGTAGAGGGGTGTGACGAGATGCATTGCGCTTACACACCATCATTTGCATTTAAAAGTCAGAAATGAGACGGAGGAATAGAATGAGAGGAGTGAGTGATGATCAGAGACGAGTGTGAAGGGGGAGAAGCGTTAATGCAGCGTTTTTTATCTTCATTTAATAATTGAATAATAATCTCCCAGGAGAAGTGACCTAGAACCGAAGAAAAGAAATTGATATTCATTTGCGCTTCTAAATACTGACACCTGCTGGTCAGTCGTTATTATGGCAACCTTCCTTCATTGAGAGCCCGCTGAGTTTCACTCCATCCTCTCGGCGTCTGCTAGTGTGACAATGACAAACGAGTGCAGTGAAGAAGGGACCGCGGTTGCGTTTTGAATTTTGACACTTGCACTGCAACTTTTCCTACCTGCAGTAAGACTCGTCCCGCGAGAGCTGCATTCACTCCGCGCAAACGCTCCTCGT
Organism: Hypophthalmichthys molitrix; assembly: GCA_037950675.1. Classification (NCBI taxonomy): domain Eukaryota; kingdom Metazoa; phylum Chordata; class Actinopteri; order Cypriniformes; family Xenocyprididae; genus Hypophthalmichthys; species Hypophthalmichthys molitrix. The sequence continues at coordinate 26,272,707 of CM075507.1, read as the reverse complement.
TGTTTATATACGTTGCGTTACGCGCGCTTTCATCAGACTCTGTCATAGAATGGTAAGACTTATTGTCAATACAGCTGTGCACTGGAGCGGTATAACAATATATTACTACAGGTCCCAACACAGCCATCACTCGTCTCTCCCTTCTTCATGCTCACCTTCATTCTATCTCACAGGCCCGAGGGAGCTTCCCCCGAAATGCAAATGTCTGATACAAGCCTGCACTGATTCTGCCTGAACTTCAGCTGAAGAAAATGCATTCATCATATTGTGAAAACTTATTTGTCCTCCTTTAACCTTGAAGGAAAAGGAAAGACCTGTGTGTTTGTTTGTGTGTGTGTTTGATGATTTACAAAACAACTCCCTGCTTTGCCCTGATATGTAATGATATACTGTAAATGTAGCTAGATAAATATTCTATAAAAAAGTGAATGAGCTCGACTCAGATCACTGGATAATTTCCTGTATAGAGAGGTCACAGGGGCCGAAAAGAACTTTTTTGCTTTTCATTTTGGAGGAATGTGAAATCAGCTGCACCCGACCTCTTGCCATTTTAAATCAGATGTGCTTGACTGATTCTAAATTTGAGGGCATTTCTAGTTTTTCTCACATTCTCAGCTTGGCTATTTGTTGTACAAAAAGAGAGTTTTCTTGGCAAACGTTTAGTGATGATTTAGTAATTGTCGAACACGACTGAATGAATTCAAGGCGCACATTTTCATTATGCAAATGCAGGTTATAAAGGTTTCTTCTCATCATGTTATCACTTCGAGAAAACCAATGAAAAAAATGTTTACAGATGACTATGCTATATACCAAACATAATACTGAAAATAGTGATGTACCATTTATGTTAAATATGAAAAATTTACAAAAAGATTTGGAAATTTGAGTATGGAAAAGTTCTGAAATAAAAAACGTGTAGGAACCCTGTTAAATGATTTGTGACTGGTCACAAATACACTTTCTTTTAATAAATTATGTAAATTTGCACTATATGTCAGAGCACTGCCCACAAGTCTATGGCGTTGACGCATAATTTTGACGCTAAATTTTATCCTATTAGTAATTGTTTTTCAGTTGCTTATACTGTATGCTTTTTTGTGTGTGTATGTGTTAATGATAAAGATGCAAAATATGTCCAGCAGCATTATTAGAGCAATAATTGACAATAATTGTATATGTGTGTTTCTCTGTGTCATCAGACTTCGTAAGGAGGGCTACACGGTGCAGGTGAATGTCAATGACTATCTGGATATCTACTGTCCTCACTACAACAGCAGTCAGAGAGGAGTGGCCGAGCAGTACGTGCTTTACATGGTCAGTTATCGTGGTTACCGTACGTGTGACCCGCAGCTGGGCTTCAAACGCTGGGAGTGTAACCGTCCCCACGCCCCACATGCACCAATCAAATTCTCGGAAAAGTTCCAGCGCTACAGCGCCTTCTCGCTCGGCTATGAGTTCCGCGTTGGGCAGGAGTATTATTATATCTGTGAGTATATAATGTGCTTTATTTCAGCTATACACAATCCCAAGTCTTTTGTTGGAAGCTTTTTACAACTGAACCCTGACAAGGCACACCTGTGAAGTGAAAATCATTTCAGGTGACTACATCATGAAGCTCATTGAGAGAAGGCCAAGGGTTTGCAGCGCTGTCAACAAAGCAATGAGTGGCTACTTTGAGGAATCTAAAATATGAAACATATCTAGAGTTATTTCACACTTTTTTGTTTATTACATAATTCCATATGTGTTCATTCATAGTTTTGATGTCTTCAGTGAGAATCTACAATGTAAATAGTCAAGAAAACAAAGACAAAACATTAAAGGGTAGGGTGTGTCCAAACTTTTGACCGGTAGTGTATATACTATTATATACAATGCTAACACTATATGCCATTGTATCTGTAGGACCTTATGCAGGCATTGTCATATAAGTTATTATTTACATACAAGAGTACAAGCTTCTTTTTAGATACTAGATACTTATATATTATTACTTATTTTAAGCTTCTCTGTGTTCAATTTTATAGAGAATATTACAGTTATGGAACCTAAGAAGTATTTCTGATGATTGACAGATGATTGAGATTTTGCTGTTTTTGTTTTAGCCACACCCACTCATCACCACGGACGGAGCTGTCTGAGATTAAGAGTGTATGTCTGCTGCTCAACAGGTATCGACCTCTATCCATCCATCTGTCCATCCATCCATCATTCCATCATACATCCATCTATCAACTCATCATTTCATCCATCCATCCAACCATGCTATTTTTTAGTCAATTGTCCACCTGTCCACCCATTTATGAAGTGCACTCAATCCGCGTTTCTGTAACTCTTCTATCTGTCTTTCTGAGGATTAAATCAATCTGTTTACACAGACAGCACACTCTCTCCCTCTCTTTCCCCACTAGGTTTCATGTCTTAATGTTGTTGTTTGGCACTATACAGTGATTCCCGACCAGCGATACGTGTACCTTAGGGTCTACTTGATAAGATTTAGATTTTGCTTCGTTAAACCTACACTAACATTCAAAAGTTTTGGGTCAGTAAGATTATTTTTTTAAATGAAATTAATACTTTTATTCAGCAAGGATGCATTAAATTAATTAAAGTGACAGTAAAGAAATTTATAATGCTACAAAATATTTCTATTTCAAATAAATGCTATTTTTAATTATCTTTTCATCAAAGAATCATGAAAAAAATGTATCACTGTTTCTACAAAAAACGTTAATCAGCACAACTATTTTTAACATTAATAATAAATGTTTGAGCAGCAAATCAGCATATTTGAATGATTTCTGAAGGATCATGTGACCCTGAAGACTGGAGTAATGATGCTGAAAATTTCACAATATTACTGTTTTTACTGTATTTTTGATCAAGTAAATGCAGCCTTAGTGAGCAGAAGAGAATTCTTTCAAAAACATGAATCAATTGTACCAAGCCAAAATGTATGAAAAGTAGTGTATATAATAGAAATTGTAACTTATTAAAAGATTTTTTAAAAAAAGTTACGTAGTCCTGCACATGACATGCTGGAAGAATGTATAATAAATTATAATGAATTAAGAATTAGTTTCCTTGTTTTAGTTAAATAGTGGCCATGAATTAAGATTTTTTTCACACAACTTATTCATTTGTCATTTGTTTTAGTAAATCGTGGGAACGTTGTACTAATTTGTTCTTCCATTTTAATTTCGTTATATCATGGCCATGATTTATCTAAAATGAGGGAATAAATTCTTAATGTGGCTGTGATATTTTTTCCCCCTTCAGATGTCATGTGTAGGTCTTTTATAATATTTAAAATAAAATATCTTTAACTGCATTCAGCTGGAAAACAATATCAAGCTGAATGCAGTTAAAAAAAACATACTCATATATAAGGCTGTTAGAGTATATAAGACAAAAGCAAAGATTGGGAAACCATTCTATTGCTCCTCCTCTGTCATTTCTTCCCTCTCTCTCCCTCTTCTCTTGTTTCCAGGTGCTGTCAGGATTCATGTTCTCTCACAGTCAGTTTGCTGGCACTGAGTGTTATTTTAACCCCTCACCCTCTCTTTCTGTCAGTGCTCATGTTCATTAATAATATTCCAGCTCAGTGTATGAATGTGAGAGAGAGAAAGAGAGAGCATACTGTGTGCTGTCTTAACCTCTGGCCTCTCTCTTGGAGTCTCTGAGTTCTTGTGTCAAGATGAATCTGTTAGTCCTGCTCAGTCAGGTCTGAACTCCAGTGTCTTGAGTTCAAAGGGCTGAAGCAGGGCTGATGTATTTATAAGGATGTGGAAAACTACTAATGAGCTGATGAGTTGAGTCAGGTGTGTTAGATTAGAGAGATAAAATGTGCAGTGATGGGGGGCCTTTAACCAAGATTTGGATCCACTGAGCTAAAAAAGAACTAAACAAAATGCAGTCATTTTCCAATGCATTTTTAAAAGTTGGATCAAATTTGATGTGTCGCCTTAAAAAACACAGTGCTTGTAAGGGGACACTTAAAGGGTAAGTTTACCCCAAAATGAAAGTTCTTTCATTAATTACTCACCCTCATGTCGTTCCAAACTCGTGAGACTTGTGTTTATTTTCGGAATACAAATGAAGATCTTTTTAATGAAATCTGAGAGATGTCAGTTCCTCCATTGACTGTCTTTGCAACGACCACTTTGACGCTTCAAAAAGTTCATAAAGAAATCTGAAAACTAATTCATATGAATCGAGAGGTTTAGTCCAATGCACAAGAAGAAACCTCTTCCAGAAGTTCAAACGTGGTGCGTGACACAGGAGAATGAACCTCAATGGTTACGCAGCATGTTTAAGCTTCCGGAAGATGTTTGTTCTTGTGTGTTATTTAGGTTAGGTTGAGTTTCTGCCTAAAAAGCAATAGATTCTCTTCAGAAAATTTGGACTAAACCACTCGATTAATATGGATTATTTTTACGATCTCTTATGAACTTTTTGAAGTGTCAAAGTGGTCATTGCAAAGGCAGTCAATGGAGGAACTGACATCTCTCAGATTTCATCAAAAAGATCTTCATTTGTATTCCGAAGATGAACGAAAGTCTTACAAGTCTGGAACGACATGAGGCTGAGTAATTAATGACAGAATTTTAGAGTTGAACAAACCTCAAAATAAAGAAGTCAGGCATGTAACATTTTCATAAGAGTTTTTAATTAACACTTAATACCAAAGCTAAAACAACAATATTAAAATATTGTTTCCGAAAATAATTAATTGTATTATTAAAATATTATTTGACAATTTTTTACTTTCTGTTAAGCTGACAGAACATCTTTTTTATGTATTCACTATTAGAGAAACATTTTCAATTCAGATTTATTTGTAAATCAATTTACAATAAATGGAAAATTTATTGCATATTCACAATAAATGACAAATTTTCACTTTCTCTTAAGCTGGCAGAATTTTTTCTACCCTCCACTATAGAAACATTTCAAACATTTCATTTCAAAATTATTTTGTATCAAATACACAGTAAATTAAAAAAATACTTACCATTTCCATTAAATGATTATTTTTTTCCACAATAAATTACATTTTTTTCTTTGTTGAGCTGACAGAATGTATTTTGTCTACCCACTAAGCATTTTACAATAAATACACAATAAATATTAAAATAATATTGTTTCAAAGCAGATTTACAGAGAATAACCCAAACCATTCCTTGAAGACAAGGAAAGAAATGTTTTTTTTTTTTTTTTTTATCACAAAACTAAATGCAGGGTTAAAATTAATGGCAGTCAAAAGAATAAAATAATCACAATCATGTTTTTCTGTAAAAGTGTAAAAAAAAATCTAATGCAATAATTGTATAAAAAAAGAAAATTAAATAAAACACAAATTCAATTGACATTAATTTTGATAGCCCTAAATAATTCTATCACATTTTCCTTGGGTCCTCTAGTGTTCACTGCATGGTGGGACCCCATCAAATCCCTTGACTGTTGATAGTTGTTAGACAAGTTATCGACTAGTAGACCATTGTTTCATGATTCATAACCCATCCCTGTGATGCATGTAGCATAAACTGGGGATGCTAACTACCCCCTCCATCCAGTGTTGTATGACCTGAAGGAGCTTACAAATAAATTCCCAAGTCCTTTGAGAGCATGTATAAGATCCTTCAGAGGGAGGGGAGAGTGTGTGTTCTGATTCTCCTTTCATGTCTTCCCAGCATCTGATTCAGATGATGAGCCCCAGCCCACAGAGCCAGACTACACTCTAAGACCCAACATCAAAATCGATGACCTCGGTGAGTTACGCACACACCAGACGGACCACACTGACACTTATACATATGCATATAAATCACTGACTGAGTTGACATTTACACCCAAGGTTTCTATGCCCAGATCTGTGGCAACCACACGCCTCTTTCTTAGTCACACAGCAAGCTCATAAATCATAAGTGTGCATGTATGAGCGGATTTATTGTTATAAATCAAATTGGGTATGAAGTTATGAAATTAAATCCACTTCATGTCTTTTGATTGTGTAATAAAAATGCATATGAGATCAACTCTAATTTGCTTTTCCTGTGCACATGGCGTATACCAAATAAACACAGTAGTTATCTGCTAACACACAACTTATAGGCAATGACTGACACTAATGAAGCCACAAGCTAAAAGGCAAACGAAGCGTGAGCTGCCTGGCTATAGTTAGCTTGATTAGCACTGAGGCTAGTGTTAGTGCTGATTAGCTGTGGCAGAACTAGCCCTCCAGTTCCCAGCCTTACAGTCACATCCTGCACTTCCTCACCACCGTGGTAACCCGACTCAAGGACAGCGACGACCGCACCATTTAAATGAGAGAAAAGAAATTGATTTGACTTCAAGTGTTTTTAAGGAATAAAGAGGCATCGATCTGTTCGTGTTTTTTTTTTTTTTTCCAAGCGTGTGTTTTGAGACAGATGGATGTGGATGTGTTTTGGGTCGTCTCTGGGTCGGAGCCACCCAACGATTTCCAATAACTGGAATCTGAGTACCGGCTCTCTCCCGCTCGCTCCGATCAGGGGTTCAGTTTTCAAACAGGCCAGAGAGGGGAAGAGAACAACCGCAAGAGGCCAGCCGGGTCTCAGGAAGCCACACATCTCAGTACTGCTCCATACATCTGTGTCCAATAGACAAAAGAAACCCTCTCGTCCTTGCTCACTGCTGTCCCATTAGTATTGACCAACTTAAAGAACCAATGGAAATTATACATTTCTAAAGTGTACTTCTACAAACAAATCAAAAGAACTGCCACTTGAAACTCTAGAATGCTGCAAGTGCTTTTAAACTAAAAGATAAAAATACATTAGCACTTATTAATTTAAATAAAATTGGATTCTGAAAACATTAGAAACATAAATTCTCATTTGCAGGAATCTTAATGTCAGTTCTGTAAATCTGCTGGAGCAGTTAGTCCCATTAATGGCAGTACGTTTCACAGTACGAAACAAATTTAAATTAGTATAGAGCGACTCACAAACACGCAGGCAATCACAAATACAGATGCATGAAACACAAAGGCAACTTTTATCTGGCCTTTGGGGAATAATACAGAGCGAGAAGATGATGTGTGTGGCATTGTGCTCGTAAAACTCTCTTTATATGCTTTTTTTTTTTTTTTTAACAATAAAAACAAACCATTTCCTGCTTGTATTAAGGAATATTGGGTAATGCATTAGATATCCTACAATAACAATGAACAATACTTTTAGAGCATTTATTAATCTGAAGTAGTGTTGTTTTGTTTATATACACTGCTGTTAATGGATTAGTTTACTTCAGAATTAAAATTTCCTGATAATGTACTCACCCCCATGTCATCCAAGATGACCTTTGCAATGTAATTTCGTAATGTGTGGCACGTCGCAGAGCAGTGCAAGAGGAGCATTTGTGGTTAAAAAGTATATAATCTTTATTTATTTGTTTTGGAAAATGACGATCGTTTCACTAGATAAAACCCTTATTCCTCGGACCGTGTAGAGCCCTTTGAAGTCCACTGTATGGATAAAAATCCTGGAATGTTTTCCTCAAAAACCTTAATTTTTATTTGACTGAAGAAAGAAAGACATGGACACCTTGAATGACATGGGGGTGAGTAAATTATCAGGAAATTTTAATTCTAAAGTGAACTAATCCTTTAAAAAGTTTGGTGTCTGGGTGAATTATTATTTTTTTTGGAAAAAAAGTCTTGCTTACCAAAGCTACATTTATTTGATCAAAAATACAGTAAAAACAGTAATATTGTGAAATTATTACAGTTTAAAATATCTGGTTTTAAAATGCAATTTATTAAAGTGATGGCTATCATAGTTATTTGGTTTTGTCTTAGTTTTCACCACATGGACTCTGTGTTTTCACCTTAATTAGTTTGTCATCATGGTTGTTAATTTGGTTCATCATTCGGTTCAGGTGTTTATGTCTCGTTATCTTCTCACTATTAATGTTCGGTTCTGTTTGTGTTCATTGTCGGGTCTCGTTTATATAGGCGTCAGTTGTACGTCTTAATGTGAGTTGTGTTGCTACCGCTGTTGGATTACTCTGTGGATTATTAAAGACTGTTATTCTTCATCTTCATTGTTTGTTTGTCTCACCACACAACCCCATAACAATTGCAAGGCTAATAATATGCTGATTTGGTGCTCAAGAAACATTTCTTCTTATTATTATTTATTTATTACAGTTGAAAACTGTTCTGCTTAATATTTTTGTGGAAATCATGATAATTTTTTTTTCAGGATTCTTTGATGAATAGAAAGGTCAAAAGAACAGCATTTATGTGAAATAATTTTTTTTAAAGGGGTGGTTCATTATGATTTCACTTTTTAAACTGTAGTTAGTGTGTAATGTTGCTGTTTGAGCACAAACATGTGCAAAGTTATGACGCTCAAAATTCAAAGCAAAGGGAGATATTGTCTTTTGAAGAAGTCTCTGTTTAAGGACTACAACAAACAGCTGGTAGGGACTACAAAGAGCTTCTTCCTGGGTTGGTGACATCACTAACCCTAAAATTTACATAAACCCTGCCCCCAGGAACACGCAACAAAGGAGTGAGGCCATGTTATTGCAATACAGTACATAACACAAATGCAATTGCATTTCATAAAAGCAAGATGACAACATGACAAGTTATAACCGTAATTAAACTAAACTATACCTGTTCTATCTTCATGCCGCATTTACTCTCTGGCTCTGTAGGATTTTACAACAGTTCCCACACAAGCGCTTTATTGATTTTCATGACATAATATGTTAATCAATGACTTTAAGATATCCCACATCAGCTACATAAATTAAGAAACCATTCATAAATGTCCTGTTGCATTCTACATGTTGTCACTTCTTTGAGTCTCTCCATCATTGTCCGACTTCGGTTTGAACATAAAAGGCCGAACAGTTTCTGACATTTTCAGTGAGTCTGGTAATCGGCGCTGCTAACAGTACTATGTGCTAACAGGAGCTCTTGAAACTCCGCCCTCTGCTTAGAAGCAGCAGCTCATTTGCATTTAAAGGGACACAAAAATTGGGGTATTTTAAGCTAAAACTTCACATACACACTTTGGGGACATCAAAGACTTATTTTACATCTTGTAAAAATGGCATTATACCACCCCTTTAACAATACAAAAATCTTAACTGTCACTGTTGATCAATTTAATGCATCTTTCTTTGCTGAATAAAAGTAGGCCTATTAATTTCTTTTAAAAATCATATTGACTCCCAAATCAAATTTTTAACATTATATGTTGTAGAAATTAACATCAGCTAATGTATTATAAACAAACGTGAATTAACAATGAACATCAGTTTATTAATTTACATTATCCTAAATGCTGTTCATTGTTATGTCTTGATACCTAATGCACTAACTTAAATTAACCTTTTGAACCTTATTGTGAAGTGTTACTGCAATATTATATCTGACGCAAAGCTCTTTGTTCCGTAATGTACGATTTGACTTCCCGTTCAGGTCACTGATAGGACAAGCTCATCAAATATCTACATCAGATGACACAACAAAGTACAAATTCAAACAAACTAACAAGCTAGAGACGTCTATTCTTTTAGATTATGTAATTGTATCTGGCCTGAGCTGTGGATGTTGGCACAGTGTTAAATTCCAGCAGGTAAACAACATGTCCCAGAACATCCCACACAGCTCTTTTCTCCTGCCTGGCATCCAACCACTCCTGTCAATCAAATTGTCTTGCCATAGTGGTTATAATGCACTTTATTTGCACAGCACCTTATAAACTTTTAAATTAAGAAAATATTATTTAACACAAAACTTTGTTAAAAGGAATATAAACAGCAAAAAATACAGACTATTAAAAACAATTAAAAAAATTATTAATATTAAGTCTCGTTGTTAAAAGATGTGTCTGGAAAAACTGTCACATCTTTTGTCTTTGTGCAATAACAGCATATTATTTTGGCAACAACACACTCGCATAATGTGTGCGTGTCTGGAGATGTTTTTTTGGCAGTCAATTTGCGTCACTCACTGTTCCTTTTGACCTGTAAGTGAAGACATGTGTTTATGAACTTGTCTATCACAAAGTCCCTGATCTGGAAGACACCTGCACGCGGTCGCAGACACCAACAAACCGGTTATGTTAGATGTTTATCTCTGGTGATGATGCAGCAGAATTCCATAGATTATTTTGACACATCTGACACTCCACTTGTAGCTGATAATAGTATAGATTTACATTTCTGTTGTGTTCACAATGAAGCCTGTCTACTACAGACATCTTCAGTACATACCTGCCTGAGTCAACACGTTTTATTTTTAACTCCTTCCCTTAGGCCTCAGCTGGTCAGAGAGTTTTCTATACCTTAGTGAGTCACACAACAATAGTGTCTAGACCTCAGCTGGTAATTTTAACCTGTCTGTCTCTCTCTAGATGACTATGATAATCCCGAGGTCCCTAAATTGGAGAAGAGCATCAGCGGTAGCAGTCCATCCAGAGATCGCCTTCTCCTAACCGTGGCATCACTTTTCTTCATCGCCCTCTCGGTCTCCTAGCATCCACCTCCTATCTGTCACAACACCAACGAGGCCTTGGGAGGGAAAGGAAGGATCCAGGGCCGATAAGTTTGCAGATAAAAACTTGGAAAGGAACAGAAAATAAATGAATCACTTGATGCTGCAACAGCTTACGAAGTGTCAAGCACCAGCCCACAATTCAACAGTTGTTTCATGTCTTAAAACGGCGACACAATTTGCATGTCGCACAGATGATACAGATCTGAACACCATAATGAGAACTATGCCATTTCAGTTTCAATAGTGCAGATTTTATGTGTGTGTTTATGTGTTTGTGTGGCGCCTTCGGTGCTTTGGGGTGGAGCGGATCTTCCCTTCCCTCAGAAGGTTTGATGGCTCCATTATCTTTGAATTGGCAGGTTAAGAGTTTAAAAGCGTCTCAGATTCAGTTTGATAAGATCTGTAATGAAACCGTCGAGAAGCTCCTGTTACTCTTCGCTCAAACCTGGCAAAATATCTGAACCACCGTTTAATCCAATTCCAAAAGTGTTTGTTTCTCTCTGTGTGTTTCTGTTGCTTGAGAGACGTACAAACTGCTGGTTGATCATGTAATTGCCGTCAGGGATGAACAGCAATATTCATTTGATGAGTTTAAACAAGTCTATAATAGAAACTGATCTCTCAGACTCAAAATCAGCTCATTTTTTACTTTTCTATTGACGAGGCGTCAATTTATAAAGCGTTAAAAAATCCAATTACATCTGATTCTTATTTGAACGTATCATAGTCGCACATGAAAGCAGGGGCCGATATGGTTGTTCTGTGATGCAGAAAATTGAGAAAGAAGTGATTTTGCACAAGCGCCAGCACAAACGCATTAAACACATCGAGACAAACAGAAGCCAAATAGCTTTTTGTTGTTGTTTTCTTTCCTTTTCCTTTTGATAAAAGGTGCTTGAGTGAGTGAATGAGTCAGCGAGTGCAAGTGTATATGTGTGCGAGTGCATTAGCTCAGTGATGCTGGAATAATCTCCTCTAGACTTTATGGACTTGAACTGGAGGTGGACACCTACACAGACACTGTACATAAGACACATGCATTTATTTATGTGTGGACATTGTGGACGATCTCCGCTCATTCGTTCGGACCACACTGATTCCCGCTGGATTCGGAAGAAGTCCAAACCATCTTCAGCGGGTTTGTTCCAGTTTGAACCGGCTGTCGCTGCTTGCTACTTGACTTCTTTCGGTGGTGATCAGCAAGACCAAATGGAAACTGAGGGGTCTGGTGGTTATAATCCGTTTCTACGGCAACAGTTATTCAGCTATACACACACCTAAAGGCACTAGAGTCCAGCAGGAATTCAGAACAACACACATGAAAAGAAATAACAGCAATTACTGGCAACGATTCTGGTGACAGTTTTGCCAAGAGTAATACACGCAAACAAATGCTTCGGGGCAGGTAGTTATTGCATTCTTATGAGCTTTTCAAGGAATAAACGGCAGTGTATGCATCAATCATTTTACAAAAAGGTTCAAAATTAAGGTTCTAACTCTTTTTACATAGATTTGGCCTTATCACGATGGTAACGACATCATATCACAGCTCATGATAATAGCAACCAGCGCCGCTTCTCGCTCTAGAGAAATGCAAATACTGCTTAAACTACCGATGGCATGTGGTTTAGGAAAAATGATGTGTGGTAGAGGTTTTCTAACTTAGATTCATAATGGACATATTCTCTCACACCTACAGGCTGTCTTTAACAAATTGATAAAGCCGTTTATTGTATCATTCTGCTTTTGCTCTGAAAAATCATTTCAATTTCTGTGGAACATTACGTCTGCTTTATATTCCATTACTACGGCTGCTGTGGTTTCACCGATATAGAGCAACTTCAGAACAAACTGAACACTAATTTGAATGCTCGAAATGATACTTTACAGACTTGAATCTACAGTTAATTTGTTTCATGTTGTCTTTCAAAGACGTTGGGTTGAGGATAGGTAGTTTTTTGTGCATTTGGGTATTTCGGGGGTTTGTTTTTTTCTGATGGAATAATGTAATATTTCAGAAGAGTGGATCAGGCAAAGTATCACTCTTCAAATGTTGCACTTAAAAAAACTTGGACACGAGAATTGTGTGTGTGTGTGTGTGTGTTAGACTGCAATTGTTAGAAGTTGTTTGTTATAAAACTAAATAACCTTTCAGTCTGTGTGTGCGTGTGTGCGTGCGTGAAAGAATGAAAGATCAAAAGGTAATAAAGATAGAGGACGGTGTGAATGCGTGTTTATGCAAGTTGTTTTCCATTGTTTAGTCTAGGCATTTTCTGTGTGAGTGGGTGCGAGTCAAAGAAACTGTATTGTTTTGGACGAAACAACAAAAGCATTTATTAGGGTTGGAAACAACCAATTACAATCATGTTTACCTTCAACTGGAATGAATTTAAAGAACTTGGAAAAAAGAAACTGTAAACTGAACAAACCATAACAAAGCTTATAATAATAATCATGATAAAAAAAACACCAAGCCTTTGATTCATATTTGTTTCAGACACAACAGCACAGTTAATGAACTCATATGTTTGGATATTGAAATGTCCTTCTGAATTTGATCACTGTCAGATGAAACCAAAGGACTAAATCTAATAAGAGTACACAAACATCATCTCCCCCTCACTCTGACTTCCCATCTGCACATAAAATATAGTTTCATGTTTCCCACTGCTGTCATCAAAAGCAAGCCATACTTTTCCAATCTCGCAATCTCTTGTATTTTGTTCACTCCATCATCTCTTTCAAATCTATTATCATAGTGTTGGTTATCTCTGCGCAGTGTGTGAGAAGCAAGCAGTCCGAAGATGAAAGTATTACTATCAGAGGCCGACCTGATGCTGGAACCCTCTTATCTAATCACTTCTCCATGAAGATATTTCTACATATCAATCAACATTGCAGGGCTTGACATGTCACTTTTATAAAATGACATCTATGCAAGCGATTTTTTACATTCTGAGCCTTCTTTCTTTGGCCAGCTTACACAGATAACTATGTAATTGTCTGTGCAAGATTACTAGTCGTTTATTCTTTTTTTTTTATACAAAATTATGTGCAGATTTGTTTTTTATTTTTTAAAACAATACAATAAAATAATTGCAATTAATCTCATAAATTCCAACCTGCCTTTTAAAAGCAGTATGAAAATTGAAACCTATACAGTATCGATAATCAATTCAATAAGTATGTTTTATATTTATATTTTAATTTTTTTAGTTATTTAGCTGAGTTATAGTAATTTACATTATTTCTAACATTAATTTAGACTGCCCTAAAAATACATTTTATAAAATTCTCTCTCTCTCAGATTTTCTGAGGACCCCTAGCACCCTCTTGTTGGGTCCCTGGGGGTCCCTGGATTCCACTTTGAAAACATCTGCTCTAAATCAGTGTTTCTCAACCTGGCGTCCGCGGACACCAAGTGCTGTGTGGTGTAATTGCAATATATGTAAAATCATTTCAAATAGAATATCTGCTTAATATGTCATATATTCTGACATGTAACCTGTTCCCATGAAAATGAAGAACTACTAAAGATTAGACAAGTCACTTCAGAACGCGATTTGTTTTCCAGCTAGTGAACAATAATATCAGCCAATCAGAATCCACCCGAGTTTAAATGTAGGCATTTAAAGCGGCGCAACAGATGCAGGTACTGAACAGTCGACGTGAATGTAGTGGTTCAACCTTAATTTTATGAAGCGACGAGAGTACTTTTTGTGCACAAAAACAAAACAAAAATAATGACTTTATTCCACAATCTCTGCTCTGCCCTGTCATTATCCTTACGCAGTAAGCACAGTGAAGGCTTCCGTGTTTACATCCGAATGCCGGCTCAGTATTGGCCAAAGCTGATCACGTGGGCAGCACGACGCATGCGTGTTGGCCAATAATGAGTCGGCTTTCTGACATAGAAGCTGGAAGTACTGGACATAAACAGTGTATGAGAATGACACAGAAGCGAAGATATTGTTGAATAAAGTCGTTATTTTTGTTTTGTTTTGCGCACAAAAAGTATTCTCGTCACTTCATAACATAAAATGTCTTTAATGGCTACCTTTCTGGACCTTGAAAGTGTAAATTGCTGTCTATGGACGAGTCATACCTCTCGGATTTCATCAAAAATATCTTCATTTGTGTTCCGAAGGTCTTACGGGTGTGGAACGACATGAGGGTGAGTAATTAATGACAGAATATTCATTTTGGGTGAACTAACCATTCAACTCTTAATAGGCACTGAGGAGAACGAATAAGAATAGATGTTGCTGAACTGAATTAAATCATTTGATTTTTCTCATCTTATTAGAGTGGAGCTTGATTCAGAGCGACGTGTTTAGACACAAACTCGTACATGACTGACTGACGTGCCGTTAATTACTCTCTGTGGCTTGGCTGGTGAGTAAACCGTCTGAACACTCTGCAACAATAACGGTGATTGATCCTACCAGACACTCGCTGCTTTCTGCAACCGACCACATCGAGCAGACGCTGACTTCATCTGCTGTGGGAAAAGGACAAAGACGCCTCGTTAAATCAAATGATGGAACTAATGATGAAAATATCCCATTTACAAAGTAGAACAGTAGCAGGCGTAGACAGACAGCTGCAACTGAACATCTGTACTGTGATGTGATTATTAGTGCATGTAGGAAAACCTCAGTAGCAAAAAAAAAAAAAAAAAAATGTATAAATAAATGCAGTGGTTACAAAGTTTACTGCCAGAGTAAAAGGGAGTCTTAGCAGATCTCATTAATTCAAAAATTGACGATTCTTATTTTTTTAATGGAATATTGCAGTACTTATAAATGATTTACCCATGCATATCAACATTTAATAGGCTATATATATTTTTAAATTCATGTGCCCTCGTTTACTGACGCAAGGGCGGGAAAACCTGTCACTCACGTGAGATCACAGCCCTTTTCACGACTGTGATGACGCGTTTTAACGGTCATCAATATCGTATGTACATTTATAACAATATACTTAGTATTATATTACCTTTGCATCAAATTACAAAAACCTAGTTAACGCTGCTGTTTCTAATATAGCAGCTTTGGGAGTAACAGTAAAAATGACATCTTTCTCTCTTCTGACTGCCGTTATCAATCGCTCTCTATTTTTTTCCTATTTATGAAAGTTGTAAAACACTATTGTGGAGTTTTTCTTTTGCTATTTAAACAAATGGAAACACAAAAAAATATATTTAATGTATTCTCTCATTCACCACTACCCAATTATAACGACTTCCGCTTCTGAGAAACCCGGAAATGTGAAAAGGGTCTATCAAAATCAAGTCCCGCCTTAATTTTTTTTTCTTGTTCGAGAAGCCGTTTCACTCGGATATAATCACAATAGGGAAGAAAAGACTTTGCATTGCCGACTTTAATCGCTTAGCTGCCGCAGGACCTTGCAAAAGTACAGAAAATAGAGGTAGGCCTAACCATCTTTGCTCATAGGCAGATATATCCCCTTCCTCAATGGCTGATCAAAAATCTTGATATCTTGTTCTATGAAAAGAGATTTGATTAACCATTTGACAAAATGCTGTTACCTCACTAACCAAAGGCTATAATAAGGGAAATGAGGGGATATGATATATTACATGAGATATAATTATCATAAGTCATATGATTCCTTCTTATAATGTGGGATACATTGCCATTTGTCTTATTCGCATAGATGTGAACCAGTGCAGTTGTATAGAGTGGTGGCACACCTCTGTCCTTAACTTTGTCTGGTTCTACAGAGACCTTAACAACAACAGTGGCGGTTCCTCTCATGCTTGGCATACCTTTATCAGCTGCTGTGACTAGAAAGTGACTGTAATCTAATTGTTCAAGGTCCAACTGGCTTGTGACACATACTTCTCCTGTGTTGGGGTAATCCACCAGTGATACTGTATGTTAACTCCGCATTAGTCCTACTGTCTGCATCTGTGACTACCACATCCAAAACGTTGTCACCTGGCTAGTTCTCCTCAGCAAAGTCAAATACAAAGTGGATGAGAAGACTGGGGAGTTGTCATTCATATCTGTCACTTGCTTCTTCAGGGAGTTTGTGCTTGACAGTGCAGGGTTGCCAGAATCCACTGCCACAATTTCAGTCCTGTAGTCATTGATCCGCTCATAGTCCAGTATTGTAGTTGTCTAGAGGAAGTACTTCGTTTTGCGGTCATTACTGTTTTCACTAACTAAACATAGCTGGAATGGGATGTCCCCAGTGACCACGCAGGTCACAATTGCATTTTCACCCTCATCATGATCTGATACATCCACCAGAGCCACAGCTGTGCCCACAGCCATGCTCTCCGACATTTTAGCGACGCCATCTTAATGCTTCATAAGACCGATGCTCCGGATCCTGATCAGGGGTGCATTGTCATTCTGATCTTTCACTGTAATAGTCACAAGGGCTTTGGAGAATTTCGATTGGGGACTGTTGTCTTTAGCTTGGATATATGCTGATTTCTTAATGATCCACAGAGCCTTTGACAAAAATATAGGTCAACTCTCTATTGGGCCCCATCACTGGCCTTCACTTGTTGAACAGAATGACCCACTGGGCTGTTTTCTGGCAGATCACCATCATAGTGTGACTTCTCAAATTTAGGTACATTGTCATTGGCATCTGTAATGGTGACCCTGAGCAGGGCATAACTGAGAGCCACCATCAGCCACTAATATTAATATGTAATCAGCAATGCCGTTGCTTCCAAAATCTTTGTCAGTCTGCTACTCAGCTCAGCCGCAGCAGTTATGGTTTCAAGCATGCCTGCACTCTGATTTCTTCTTCTTCTTCTTCTTGGCTTTTAAAAGAATAGTTCACCCAAAAATAAAAATCTGTCATCATATAGCTATTCATGCTCATGTCATCCCAAACCTGTATGAATTCCTTCTGTGAACTTAAAAGAACATTTTGAAGGGTTTTCCCCCCCCATACACTGACACTGAGTCACTGTTTACACCTGGTATTAAGATGTTTTGGTCAATAGGATCACAAGTGGACAACGCTAAATACAGGTGTAAACGGGGTCTAAAACGTTTTGAGCTTGTCCACTTTCGACCACTTCCAGAGGTAGTCAAAAACACATTTAACCAGATTGCTTCCGTAGTGTGGTCCAATGTGTTCAAACTTCGAACGGCCACAAAAGACCACCTACTCTCCGCCTGCTGACCTAATGTGTAAACATTATGGGAAGCATGCTAGCCAGATGGGTTTTTAACTTTGTCGGCTAAAGACCCAAGTTTGATTTGAAGACGAAAAACGTACCAAGCACAATGTTCTCTCACCATTCCTTATTTCTAACACGCATTCACAGTGGTTTGGTGTGGTCTAGCGGCTGTCAGAGCAGAAATGAAAGCTGATGCTTTCTGTATGTTTTTCCGTCGTCTCCGTGCACGCTCATATGTAGATATTGCGCATGCTTATTTTATCCATTAGATCAAAAGATCTGGAAAAAAACATACATTTACCCACCCACAGACCCTCCCTTTGAAGAAATCAAGACAGAAGTGGTTAAAAGTGGTTGAAAGTGGTCAAAAGAGACGGATTAAAATACCAGCTATAAATAGGTATGTGCATGCCTCGTCTACTTGGGATCCGATCAACCAAAACGCATCTTAATACCAGGTGTAAACAGGGCCTGAAAGGCATGAAATGCCTTCATGCAGGTTTGCAATGACATGCGTGTGAGTAAATAATGACAGAATTTTTGTTTTAATTTTTAATTTTTGATGCCACATTAGTTTCTGGTTTCAAGCATGCCTGCACTCTGATTTCTTCTTCTTCTTGACTTTCAAAAGAATAGTTCACCCCAAAATGAAAAATCTGTCATCATATAGCTATTCATGCTCATGTCATCCCAAACCTGTATGAATTCCTTCTGTGAACTTAAAATAACATTTTGAAGGGTCCCCCCCCCCCCCCATACACTGACACTGAGTCACTGTTTACACCTGGTATTAAGATGTTTTGGTCAATAGGATCACAAGTGGACAACGCTAAATACAGGTGTAAATGGGGTCTAAAACGTTTTGAGCTTGTCCACTTTCGACCACTTCCAGAGGTAGTCAAAAACACATTTAACCAGATTGCTTCCGTAGTGTGGTCCAATGTGTTCAAACTTCGAACGGCCACAAAAGACCACCTACTCTCCGCCTGCTGACCTAATGTGTAAACATTATGGGAAGCGCGCTAGCCAGATGGGTTTTTAACTTTGTCGCTGAAGACCCAACTTTAATTTGAAGACGAAAAACGTACCAAGCACAATGTTCTCTCACCATTCCTGATTTCTAACACGCACTCACAGTGGTTTGGTGTGGTCTAGCGGCTGTCAGAGCAGAAATGAAAGCTGATGCTTTCTGTATGTTTTTCCGTCGTCTCCGTGCACGCTCATATGTAAATATTGCGCATGCTTATTTTATCCATTAGATCAAAAGATCTGGAAAAAAACATACATTTACCCGCCCACAGACCCTCCCTTTGAAGAAATCAAGACAGAAGTGGTTAAAAGTGGTTGAAAGTGGTCAAAAGAGACGGATTAAAATACCAGCTATAAATAGGTATTTGCATGCCTTGTCTACTTGGGATCCGATCAACCAAAACGCATCTTAATACCAGGTGTAAACAGGGCCTGAAAGGCATGAAATGCCTTCATGCAGGTTTGCAATGACATGCGTGTGAGTAAATAATGACAGAATTTTTGTTTTAATTTTTAATTTTTGATGCCACATTAGTTTCTGGTTTCAAGCATGCCTGCACTCTGATTTCTTCTTCTTCTTGGCTTTCAAAAGAATAGTTCACCCAAAAATGAAAAATCTGTCATCATATAGCTATTCATGCTCATGTCATCCCAAACCTGTATGAATTCCTTCTGTGAACTTAAAATAACATTTTGAAGGGGTTTCCCCCCCCCCATACACTGACACTGAGTCACTGTTTACACCTGGTATTAAGATGTTTTGGTCAATAGGATCACAAGTGGACAACGCTAAATACAGGTGTAAACGGGGTCTAAAACGTTTTGAGCTTGTCCACTTTCGACCACTTCCAGAGGTAGTCAAAAACACATTTAACCAGATTGCTTCCGTAGTGTGGTCCAATGTGTTCAAACTTCGAACGGCCACAAAAGACCACCTACTCTCCGCCTGCTGACCTAATGTGTAAACATTATGGGAAGCGCGCTAGCCAGATGGGTTTTTAACTTTGTCGCTGAAGACCCAAGTTTGATTTGAAGACAAAAAATGTACCAAGCACAATGTTCTCTCACCATTCCTTATTTCTAACACGCATTCACAGTGGTTTGGTGTGGTCTAGCGGCTGTCAGAGCAGAAATGAAAGCTGATGCTTTCTGTATGTTTTTCCGTCGTCTCCGTGCACGCTCATATGTAGATATTGCGCATGCTTATTTTATCCATTAGATCAAAAGATCTGGAAAAAAACATACATTTACCTGCCCACAGACCCTCCCTTTGAAGAAATCAAGACAGAAGTGGTTGAAAGTGGTTGAAAGTGGTCAAAAGAGACGGATTAAAATACCAGCTATAAATAGGTATGTGCATGCCTCGTCTACTTGGGATCCAATCAACCAAAACGCATCTTAATACCAGGTGTAAACAGGGCCTGAAAGGCACGAAATGCCTTCATGCAGGTTTGCAATGACATGCGTGTGAGTAAATAATGACAGAATTTTTGTTTTAATTTTTGATGCCACATTAGTTTCTGGTTTCAAGCATGCCTGCACTCTGATTTCTTCTTCTTCTTCTTGGCTTTTAAAAGAATAGTTCACCCAAAAATTAAAAATCTGTCATCATATAGCTACTCATGCTCATGTCATCCCAAACCTGTATGAATTCCTTCTGTGAACTTAAAATAACATATTTTGAAGGGTTTTTCCCCCCATACACTGACACTGAGTCACTGTTTACACCTGGTATTAAGATGTTTTGGTCAATAGGATCACAAGTGGACAACGCTAAATAGCCAGATGGGTTTTAGACTTTGTCGGCTGAAGACCCAAGTTTGATTTGAAGACGAAAAATGTACCAAGCACAATGTTCTCTCACCATTCCTGATTTCTAACACGCATTCACAGTGGTTTGGTGTGGTCTAGCGGCTGTCAGAGCAGAAATGAAAGCTGATGCTTTCTGTATGTTTTTCCGTCGTCTTTGCACAAGCTTATTTTATCCATTAGATCAAAAGATCTGGAAAAAAACATACATTTACCCACCCACAGACCCTCCCTTTGAAGAAATCAAGACAGAAGTGGTTAAAAGTGGACAAAAGAGACGGATTAAAATACCAGCTATAAATAGGTATGTGCATGCCTTGTCTACTTGGGATCCGATCAACCAAAACGCATCTTAATTCCAGGTGTAAACAGGGCCTGAAAGGCACGAAATGCCTTCATGCAGGTTTGCAATGACATGCGTGTGAGTAAATAATGACAGAATTTTTGTTTTAATTATTTTTATTTTACTGAGGTTGTACACCAAGCATCTCACTGCAAATATAGCTTGTTGAAATATAGTAGTCCACAGGTGTTACAGCTACATTTATTTATTGTAAAAGATTGGATTGGATTAGAATGGTCCTCCCCTACTGATTATGTACTGAGCTCTGGTTGTTTAATACCGTTAAATAATTTAATCAGCAGGACAAGAGAGAGAACCACAAGATCAGTGTGCTCTACCTCCCTATACAACAAAAACAATAATTTTATAATTAATAAATTCTATAAAACAGTTAGTTCTGGCCCTTAGTCCCCAAAAAGGCTGTGTACATTCAGGTGCAGTTTAACTTTAAGGTCACCAGGTGTCTCTGTTTTGTCTGTTGTACGTTCAGAATAATAATATTGTGGATAGTTTTTCCTAATCCATAAATGAATCCCACTGTGTCTGTTGTATAAGAGGGAGTGTAGGGGTCTGGGATTACACCATCTGGATTGAGTCTAGTAGGTTATGATATAATATCCATGTGAAACAAGCACAGAGATGGCACAGACACGTTTTCACAGAGCTATTGACTATGTGATCCAGGTGCATCATTTTTTTTTAAAAATTTTTGATTGGCATTTACAGTTGTTCTGTATATAGATTGTTTGCAGAATTAATCAATTAATTCTCATGAATGTATTGTAAAGATTCCATATTTCAAAACACATATACACATTCCCTCTTACATAGCCCACTGGAACATTTTCCCTGACATTCCCTATATGATCAGTGACAGATTTATTCAAAAATCATCAACTGATCAAACTATTTGAAATAAGATGTATAGATTTGGTATCTATATATATTATGCTGAAACTTCATTTGCAAACACAGATGCTGAACCTCTGGAGAAATTAAACAAATAGTTCACTCAGGTAATTCATGAGACTTTGGAACTATTTGTTCCATGGATCACAAAAGGATTCATTCTGAATGATCCAGTTCAACTCAATTCAATGATTCAGTGATCCAGTCAGAGTGGTTAACACCTCACTGTTGGAGAAGATTATCAGTGAATAATGACTAGATTTTGGTCTGTTTCACAGAAGATATAAAGTCATAGGTTTACAACAACAACAGAGTGACAGAATTTTATTTGTGTAGTCTGTCTAAATCTAGACAAAATCTGATGCAGGACTGAACAAGGCGCATCTGCCTTTTTTATTCCACAAGATACTCCTTGATCTTTGCTGAACTTTCAGAGGAAGCCTAGCCACCCACTTCCTATTGCTCAGTGCTATAACTGTTGGTTTCTGTGCTACCAGGATTGCCGTGGTTTCCGTCTTGACTCAGTGAAATGAGGGGAATCTGTTATGAGAATTTAAAGTGTGTGAATAAGGCCCACCCACTCACCCCATATGCCCCAATCAGAAATAATCTTCCAGTGTAACTATGTTAGCATAAATTAGCAGCCATTAGCATACCCAGAATGATTAGTCATGTAGGCGACATGCCGTGCGCGACTTAAAATACTTCTCAGAAAAACGATTACTTGATTCTCCTCAAAGCAAAATGATTCCCACATACTCATTAGCGCCTTCAGTAGCCTCATTACTCTGTGTAAGCGCTTCCCTGAAAGCCCAAATCGTGCCATTTTTCACACAGAGAATTAACCTTGCCTTCGCACCCTGCTCCAGATGATTTTGTTTTTCTCTGTAATTTTAGAAAATGACCGTAAACACTAGACAGTGAAAGTGTCATTACTGGAGGGAGATGAGATTAGCAGTGTAATGCTTAGCGCTGGCAGAAGGACTGAAGTGGGGGAAAAACCAAAGAGCTAATCCAGCACTAATGATATTAATAACTGTCCAATCGCATTCATCGCCAGTGGCCACTTCATATTTCTGAGCGACATCATCACCATTCTTGTCCCCTCTATTGCAGGCTAAATGCGGCGAGCATGTGAGCTGTCAGTCATACGGCTGGTCTATGTACGGCAAAGGGTGTTTCATTAGTCAGTGTGTATCGAGGCAAAAATGACTGAAATGTTTCGCTTGCCAACTGCTGAGAATTTTTGTCACTCTCTGATTTGCCTCCTTTTCCGTTTTTAACCCTCTAGGCATCTCATCTCCCACTCTCTCTTCGCCCTCCCCTCTCTCTTTATGCATAATCCTTTTTTTAAGGCCGCATCCATACAGCTCTCAACAGATGAATGTTATATATAGACTCCCAAGTGCTATCAAACCTCATAGTGAGCACTTATTTACATAGTCTTCAGAAAACAGATAACCTCAATTAAATAGAATTAAGACAACTTTAATGACAATATGGGCTCAAGCAATCAAACATTTAAACATTAATTCATTCTTTTTTATTTTTTGCTGATATATATATATATCTTTTTTCTTCTAATTCTTTGCTCTTAGAAAAAAATAAATAAATAGGGAAAAGTAAGGAAAAATTGCAGGGATTTCTGCCCACCACTCAGTTTGTATCATGTAGGAAATAAAATACATCAGTGCAGTATATGAAGCTTAAGCATTAGCACATTATGCAAGCACAAATATGCTACTCAGACTAATACCAAAACCATTAATGGTCCAAAATCAGTCCTCTGAGAAATATGTTAATGTAATTTCCAATCATGTTCTTTTACTGTTATAACTGAAAAGTGTTATATAATAATATATAAACATTAATATGTATAAACATATTTTTGGAACCTATTTTGAAACAGAAATCTCAATCTGTTCAATAGTTCAGTTACTCAAAGGAAATTAAAGTTCTTTGAACAAAAGAAAAGAAAAAAGGAATATGAGCAATATCATTATATTTTATGTTACTGTGAGCTTCATAGAGTTTGACACAAGAGATTTCAATTGAGCACAGTGACCAATATACTGACACATTTCCTATTCAAATCTTGGATGAGTTTAATAACAATTGGACATTTTCTGTTCTGGAGCCAGTTTCATTCATTGTGATTTTAACTGACAAAAATGTTCCTAGACTCTGTTAGAGCTATTAGATAAGACAGTAATGCTAAGCAGGGCTCGACAATAAGAGCATTAACAACGCTCAGGGGTGCGTTTCCCGTACAGCGGCGTAACTCGCTGCTTCAATACCATAGTACGATGCATTGTTGAGCAAATAGCTAGTCACGACTGTTTCTTGAAATCGTATTGTCGCAAACCTGTCGTTCAGCCACGTTGGTTAATGATGTCATGCAGGTGATGGAGTAATAACTTCTTTAAATTAATCTGTTTGAGATCGAATTAATGCTAGATTTTTTTTTTATATAAATTACGGACATGGCATCTGAGAACTGCTTCTCGTTTTTCTCAGTTATTTTGCTTTATTTCCAGATTCAATCATAGACTCGTTCTTATGTAATAGAGCACGTCCGCACATGCGCAAAAACGGTCAAAAGCTCTTGACAAACTGAAATATGTAAATGACATTTGTATGTATTCGAAATAAAAGATATACATTGTACTTAATGTCAGCTTGCTTATTTTGCTCAAGATAACGAGATAAGTCCACATGTCATAAAAACAAGAAACTATGCTTCTAACCACAGCTTGAGAGCTGTCGTTCTGACTACACAAGTTTGCAATGCAGTTTGCGAATGTTCGTTTGAACTCTGGTTTCGGGAAACACCAAATTGTTGAACTATGTTAGTAACGACAGAACTTACGATGTTAGTTGGCTAACAATGCTTTTGGGAAACGCATCCCAGGACAGTTGTCGGACATGTCACTGGCCTGATTGGGTCAGTGTTGCACCGACCTGAAAGTTTGTCATTTGCACGTGTTTTTAAGCCTTGCCCATTTAAATATTCAAGCCAAAGGAAGAAGCGAAAGAAAACTCAATTCACGCGCTGTGTGAGAAGTTTTGTGTGTTCACACATCTGAAGCGCATGCCCAGTATGCCACACCTGAGACAGCGTGTGGATACTGAATTGGTTTCTCTTTCTCGTCTTCTTGTGCGTGAACGGACAAATTTACGCAGAATTATGTCAGAATGCCCATGTTGGTGAGTATCTTAGTAAACGTAGTCGGTTATGTCTTAAGTGAATGTAAACGGTTGAGAAATAAAACACATGTATAACATTTTATTCAATCTGGGCTTTAGGTCTTAAAGTGACAGGATCATAATACAATACAGTACAGTACATAATACAGTATCATACAGGCTGCTGCCTGTATTTTTAATCAAACAACAAAGGACAAAAAAAATCTCACTGCTCTTAATTGAATTTGTAACTTTAATAAGGAATGTTCTGTATTTAATTCTTACAGTGAAGAACATGCAGTGTTGTTTTACATTTGATTATTTAATTTCTGTACCTGAAAACTACTGTTAGACCTACATGAAAAACCTGAAAAGCACTGTTTATTTCATTTGTATGTTTGTTCTATTATATTTATTTGTGTTATTGCTCAAAATTTGATTATTTATTCTTATTTTATTACTGTCTGTTTACTTAAAATTTGAAATTTATATTAGTTTGGTTAGTCGTTTTTGCTGTGGTATCGAAATTGGAATCGAGAATGATGAAATTTCACTGGTATCTGAATCATAACCTTATTTATTAAGGTTGCATGGGTCAAACACAATGAAAACAACTATTGTCATTTATTTATTTTTAACTTTTTTGTGGTTTTAGCCAGTAAAAATTTGAATTACTGACCTGACCAGAAAAAATCCTTAGAGTTTATTTTTTATAATTATTTTTAATAATTCTCATGAAATGCGGTTTCCGTTTGGAAGTTGCTTTGGATTTATTTGAGTCCTTCAGCTTGGGTCACTGGGTTTTGTTGTAATGGATATCGGATGTCTTGACCTAATAGAATAATTAGACAAACCAAGGGACATGGATTATTTGTAACTAAGGCCAGGCCTTGTCCTTAAGCCACCTAGGGCACACTACACACAAGAATGTGCTATTAAACAAACTCCATTATTTAATCTTCGGTCTGTAAGAGGTACGAAATATGACAAATATTTTGCAGATTAGTTATCCTCTTTTTTTCTGTCTGGTGATTGTATGTGGGAATCGAGCTGCACTAGTGTACACATATATGTTTACATGTATGAGTCGAGCAGATGGGTTGAGTCAGTGCTGCCGACTGGGTGATGGAGAGCGGGGCGGGATAAAAACTGAGTTCCACCTGAGCTCTTAAGTCTTTTCAAACTAATTGCATTACACTGTCCTTTGACTGGATGATAACAGCACTCCATCAATTAACGTCACCCCTCCCACAGAACAACTGCGAAAACTAATTAGACTTTCACTCAATCATGACGCTTGTTTCATAACTATAGAGAAAAAAATGCCATGCAGTATGATCAGATTTTGCAAGCACACATACACATCCTTGCTCTTTATTATCTTACATTGTTTTCCAGTATCTATACTGTCAAATTATATACACTACCGTTCAAAAGTTTGGGATAGTTTTTTAAATGTTTTTAAAATAAGTATCTTGCTGATGCTTATCAAGGATTCATTTATTTGATCAAAAATACTGTAAATAGTAATATTCTGAAGTATTAATGATATTTAAAATAACACTTTTCTATTAATATATTAAATGTCATTTGATTATTTGATGGCAAAGCTGAATTTGCAGCACCCATTACTCCAGTCTTCAGTGTCACATGATCCTCACATGATTTTTAATTTAGATTTGGTGCTCAAGAACATTTCTTATCATTATCACAGTTGAAAATGGTTGTGTTGTTTAATATTTCTTTGGAAACAGTGATACATTTTTTTCATTTGAATAGAAAGTTCAAAAGAACAGTATTTAATTTGTTTATTTACTTTTGTGAGTCACATCTGATGAATTACATCCTTGCTGAATAAATTGTTTTCCTAAACTTCACGTTTAATGATAAATTGTTAGCTACTTGAACTGAACTGAATTTGTATGGTCTAAATATGATCTCACTGATATGAATCTAATATAGAGCATTTAAAATCACCTTACAGAATTGAAACATACATGCGATTCCAAATCTTTTTTACTTTGCACTTTCTAAAGAAGACTGATGACCCATTGTTTTCATAAGGTACTTGTTGCAAATTTCAAGTTTAAAGTTCAACCAAAAGCATTTTTCATACAGCTCCTATTTGCGTCATAGTATGCGTGACTGCAAACCAAGCATGTACATCAAATATAACTTTCAAGAGCATTTATCTAATTAGACACATTTGATTTATGACTGGAAACTCACAGTCATTTCAAGGAAATCTCTCAAGAACAATACTAAATTTCAGCTTAAGAACAGAGACAGTTCATCCTGAGGTTAAAACCACTAGCTAATACAACCAGAGATCTGTATCTGCTCTTATCTGTATTATATTCCCATTACAGGTTTGCAGTATATGTTTGATAGGCCAGACAACCACATCTCAAGCACATGAATGACATGGCTGATTTCATTACACTGAGGTCATTTTAATTTGGCAGAGACAAATGTGACCTCAATTGATGTGATACTGATACAGGTCAAAAGCAAAAACCACCTTTTTGAAAACAAAAACCACATCAGGACAAACAGAATAAACAGAGTTACAATAAACAAGTAAGATAATGATCTTATTTGTGGCTTAGCTGTTATCATGCTTGTTCTGGTGTGTTGAGCCGTGGTGCCCATGCGAATGCCACTTCTCTATAAATAATTTCTTGCATTCCCTTGAAGTCTCTATGGATAAAATTTACCGTAATTAATATGTTTAAAAGTCTGGGGTCAGCAAAATAAATAAAAAAATAAAATAAGCAATTCATATTTTTATTATATGAATTATATGTTAAACAGTTACATTTTAATAATATTTCACATTGTTTTTACTGTATTTTTGATCAAAGTAACACAGACCTGGTGAGCATTAGAGATTTGTTTCAAAAACATTATGGTAGTGTGTATTTCAGAATTACATAAACTGATGACTGTTCAGTTTGTGTTACGATTCCAGTAAAGCACAATAAAATGTACTAAAATGACTTCCATTTATGTGGACTAAAAGCATGTAGTGCTTTTCTTGTTATTTACCAAAGATCATTTCTAAGTTTCTTGGCCACTTATACTTGGGCTGACAAAGGCATCTAAAACAATAGTTAGCTAGGTGTGTTTCTTCTCTTTTAAAAGTAATGCAATCAACATGTATTGCAACTCTTCTAGCAAGAAAACAATAGCAAGCGTCAGCATCTTGGAATCCTGCTGAAGCTGCATCTACTGATTCAGAATCTCAGTTCTGCTGTCAACATGGGATTTATGGCACATTTTAAAAGTTTTCAACAAGTAGACCTAAAAAAAAAACAGTCAATATCAGTTGCTTCAAGATACAGGAACAGATTTCTGGTTCTATCAGTGCAGAAACATGTCCTCTGATTAGTGTTCGGGATGATGAACATATTTCTTTTCCTCCCTGACAGATTTTCAACAGGTTTCTCTTCACTTTAAATGATGCATTGTGGCCATCTGGAAATAATTACACAGTCTATTATTCAGATCTGTGAAATTGCTGTAGATTGCAACAAAAGACCACAATAAATATCCAACTGCGCTCTCTCCTCTCCTGATTTTCCCTTTCTTCAGAAGGACGCACATGTTCAAAATTGCACTTTTTCCTTGAACTGAAAAAGAACATTGCACAAAAAAAAATGAATGACTGTTTGATCTACCCAGCTTTTGTAAGGAACAGTGATTTTTGATTGCTGAGGTTTACAGGGACTAAAGGTTATTTTCGATCACATTATTTCATTGGGTCAGTTCAGGACGAATATGATGCCCTAGCTCTGCTGAAAATAAAAGATCATTCCATTGCACAATCATTAAAGCCCCATAACAAAAACAACTTAGTGAGGTGCAGATTTAAAGCTGGCACATCTCTTGTGTCTTTTTCTAGCAGATGTATGTGAGAGTGTGTGTATTTATACACTTTCAGTCAATCACTATGCCCTGCTAATTCATTTAGTAGTATGTTCTGATTCGCCCAGTAATCTCCTGAAGGTCAGTAAATCAGCTCAAAGTAGTGGTCAGTCTGTCCTTATGTGACACTGAATGACCAATGCCTTTAGAGTGATGCAGGTTTGCATGATTGGGGCTAAATGAGGTCTGGATGAGCCGGCACAAACCGAAATGACCTTCTGGAGAGTTTTGCGGAGAGATTTTAAGATTTGGGTATTTTGTGGACAGAATGTCAATCCCATGGCCTTCATTGCCGCTATACTTCCATGCATCGCAGGCTTGCCCCCGCTGACCCTTAGATGCGTCTTTGGAATTAAGGACTGATTGAACCTGTTCCTTCACGTTAGTAAACATGACCTTCAGTGCTCAAATCCAGCCTAGTGGG
The DNA here is from genome assembly GCA_037950675.1 of Hypophthalmichthys molitrix. Lineage (NCBI taxonomy): Eukaryota > Metazoa > Chordata > Actinopteri > Cypriniformes > Xenocyprididae > Hypophthalmichthys > Hypophthalmichthys molitrix. The sequence goes on along the minus strand of CM075507.1, from coordinate 26,243,345 downwards.
CGTGAATTAAGAGTCTGTTTACTCTCCATCTGAAGTAGTGAGTCATGTAAGGACAACACAAGAACAACAAATGCATCTCATACCTACCAACACTACTAAAAGATTAGAATAACAATTAAATGACCAAACATGGCTTCTGTGAAATAAGACAAGAAAAGCAGAGATTAATGTTGATTATTTGTGTTTTCGTCTATTAATAACCCTAGATTTTAACAGTAAGAAATCAAATCAGTGTTTAGTTTTTTGGGGGAAAAAACAAATATACACTTTACACAGGGCTTGAGATTAACTTTTTTGCTCTCCAGCAACTATGGCTAGTGGTTTTTGCAAAGTTACTAGCCTCTCAGCATTTGCCACTCTCTGACGCACGGATCCATTACACATGCGTTTTATTTCTCAACGGTTTAAGTTCACTTAAAACATAACTGACTCGCCGTTTCCGCTTCTTCCGGTCAAGTGTACACTACCAGTCAAAAGTTTGGACACACCCTCTCATTTAATGTTTTTTCTTTATTTTCATGTCTATTTAAATTGTAGATTCTCATTGAAGACATCAAAACTATGAATGAACACATATGGAATTACGTAGTAAACAAAAAAGTGTGAAATAACTGAAATTTATATTTTAGATTCTTCAAAATAGACACCGTTTGCTTTGATTACTGCTTTGCACACTCTTGGCATTCTCTGGATGAGCTTCATGAGGTAGTCACCTGAAATGGTTTTCCAACAGTCTTGAAGGAGTTCCCAGAGATGCTGAGCACTTGTTGGCCCTTTTGCCTTCACTCTGCGGTCCATCTCATCCCAAACCATCTCGATTGGGTTTAGGTTAGGTGACTGTGGAAGCCAGGTCATCTGGCGCAGCACTCCATCATTCTCCTTCTTGGAAAATAGCCCTTACACAGCCTGGAGGTGTGTTTGGGGTCATTGTCCAATGATGGTCCAACTAAATGCAAACCGGATGGGATGGCATGTCGCTGCAGGATGCTGTGGTAGCCATGCTGGTTCAGTGTGCCTTCAATTTTGAATAAATCCCCAACAATGTCACCAGCAAAGCACCCCCACACCATCACACCTCCTCCTCCATGCTTCACAGTGGGAACCATGCATGTAGAGACCACCTTTTCTGCGTCGCACAAAGACACGGCGGGTGGAACCAAAGATCTCAAATTTGGACTCATCAGACCAAAGCACAGATTTCCACTGGAATTCCATTCCTTGTGTTTCTTGGCCCAAACAAATCTCTTCTGCTTGTTGCTTTTCCTTAGTAGTGTTTTTTAGCAGCTATTTGACCATAAAGGCCTGATTCGCGCAGTCTCCTCTGAACAGTTGATGTAGAGATGTGTCTGCTACTAGAACTCTGTGTGGCATTAATCTAGGCTCTAATCTGAGGTGCTGTTAACTTGCGATTTCTGAGGCTGGTGACTCTGATGAACTTATCCTCAGCAGCAGAGGTGACTCTTGGTCTTCCTTTCCTGGGGTGGTCCTCATGTGAGCCAGTTTCGTCGTAGCGCTTGATGGTTTTTGCAACTGCACTTGGGGACACATTCAAAGTTTTTGCAATTTTCCGGACTGACTGACCTTCAGTTCTTAAAGTAATGATGGACTGTCGTTTCTCTTTACTTAGCTGATTGGTTCTTGCCATAATATGAATTCTAACAGTTGTCAAATAGGGCTGTCATCTGTGTACCAACCTGACTTCTGGTCCCAACCCCATTAAGAAGGCAAGAAATTCCACAAATGAACCCTGACAAGGCACACCTGTGAAGTGAAAATCATTTCAGGTGACTACATCATGAAGCTCATTGAGAGAAGGCCAAGACAGCGCTGTCAACAAAGCAAAGGGTGGCTACTTTGAGGAATCTAAAATATGAAACATATCTAGAGTTATTTTTTGTTTACTACATAATTCCATATGTGTTCATTCATAGTTTTGATGTCTTCAGTGAGAATCTACAATGTAAATAGTCATGAAAACAAAGACAAAACATTGAATGAAAGGGTGTGTCCAAACTTTTGACTGGTAGTGTATGTAGGGTAAAACAGCATTGTTTATCATATTAGATACATTTGAGTGTGTTGAAAATGAAGTTATAATGTAAATCTGTGCGTTTTCTCAGCAGTTGCTATGAGACAATTGTTGCACTGTAGTAAGCTAGATAGATATTAGTATATCATATTAATATAAAATTGCTTATTTCTCCGGATTTAAACATTTTTGGAAACATCTGGGATAATGTAAGTACACAAGCCAATAAAATATATAACACTGTTCTAGTGGTTTTTGGATATTTTAATTCAAAAATCTTACATATTGTGCCTTTAAATAATCATAAACCATTTTTACTTAGTGTGGGTACAAAATCATTTATATACATTTTACACAAATTATGACCCACAGTTGTCATTTCCATCACAAGCAACAATTTTGCCACTAATAAAGTTGGAAAGTATTCAAAAGTTGGTGAACTAGTTTACCAAGGAGACAACAGTGTTAAGTTGTGACCTTGAGAAAATGTGAGGCATGTGATGTGTAAAGAAAAGGAAAAATCTAAATAAATGTGAGCAGAATATTTATTGTGTGTATTTCCAATCATGCTGCAGTTTATTATGCAAAAAGTGTGAAAATGTAATCATGTGAGTTTAGAATACATAAAATGGTATAGCAAGACAAAGGAGTTGGCCATTTTATTCCAAAAATGTCATTTCCATAATTTGAGATGTGGTGGAAATGACACTGTGGTGAAATGTGCTGAAAAAATTACATGCATCTGAGATGCATGTGTAGACATAATAGTGGGAAAATTAAATAAACTAGTGAGAGGGAAAAGTGTGTTTATGAGTTTATTTTCTAGTCTACAGGGCCAGAAATTCCCATAGTTGAAGAAACACCTAATTATCTTCAGTCTGAAACAGTTCTCATACCACCACGAAACAGGGGGAAGCTGACATTAGATTTGCCAATTAGGGATTTACTATTATAAAAATGCATGTATCAGAGGACTCAGAATGGGGTCTCACAAAGCCCCTCTGCCCTTTAAAAGACTGATGAAACTGGAGGTAATGAAAAGCAAAAACACACACAGTTGCAGTCCCTCTCTCTCTCACACACAAACGCACACACACACATACAGAGACAAACATGTTCCAAACCAAAACCTTAAATGTTCCTGCAGTTTACCACCAGACAGATTTTAAACCTTTCAAAATTTAATTTGAACATTTCTTATAAGAGTTACATGATCAAAGATTTTGAAGAGTTCAATCCTCTGCACTTTAATGTGACCCAACCAGCCGAACCGACGAACAAACACAGCACTTATATAACCTTGCTTTAAAAGAACATATTCAATCCATTCAGAGAGGAGACAGAGCACATTACAGAGATGGACAGTTCAACAGAAAAACAGAGGTGGGAGGGGGTTGAGGTCAAGGTTCAGATCACATGGTTCTCAGTATTTTGTATGTTATTGTTTTTTCTAAGTCGCTTTTCGCATTACATTTTGTGTATGACACAAATATTAAAATGACAGATCAGGGTCACATACAAAATAAAAGAGCGGATAACAGCTTATATATGCCCAGTCACTGGGACATACATCATAATCTCAGCCATCAGACCCCCCTCATACAGCATATTCAAAGTAGGGCAGAGTTATTTCCTTTTTAATCAGTTTCATATCATTCACATTTCCTCAAAGGGACAGACACACTTGTTCACTCTGACAGCTGTTTTTCCTCCCAACCGGCCCCCTTTCCCCTTTTATTCATTCATACATCTCTGTGTTTCTGCCCTTGAGTTCTCACAGTCACAGTGGCTGATTGTCTGATTGTTAAACACACACACACACACACACTCCTTTGCGATGTCAGTGATGTCAGATCGCAAAGAGTTCACAAACATCACACCACCCTTCAAAAGACTCTGGAAAACAGAGAAACTACTGTGGAGGGAGAGAAGTGGAACTTGAATAAAAGTTTTATTTGCTTTTAACAAGAGTTCTGAGAAGTGAAAACACACTTGACCTCTCGTAAGGAGATAAAATTATCTAGCAACATTAACTCAGGTCTGAGAATAAAATATTGTCTACCTACTATAAATATGTGAAGCTTCGCAATCAACATCAGTTATGAGTCACTAGTGGAATTTGACAAAACAGCCCACAAACCCTGAAGGCTTACTGTATGTTTACCTCTTTTTATGTGTGTGCATGAAAGCGTGATTGGAAATGTGAGAGATGGAATCTTATATTGCCCATAAAACAATTCAAACACGTAGACGATTAGAGGATTTTAAAAGATCCATCATGTGACTAATGAATGGCCCATAAACAAAAGAGGTGTAGAAATCAATGAACTTGTTGCCTAAGCATTGTTGCTCAAAATATTTTCATGTTGCATGGTATGCAAGGCTTTCCCCTTTGACAGGATTTTAGTTGCTACAGTCTATTTATGGAGGGCATTCCAGCGTTTAGTCACTCTAGGTAAACAGAGGTTGTGACAACCTTTATGCAGTTATGGAGAGAAAGTACGTGACTTGTTTGTTTTGTTGAGTGTTACAGGTGATGTCATTACTCATTACAGCTGACATTCTTCCTCAGTGTTTTCCTAAGATTCCCTTTGAGAGGTTATTTACAGTGTGCAAACTTGATAAGATGTAGTCATTACTGAGGTTTTGGCATTTAGTTTAAAATTTTAAATAAAAACTTTTTACCAAACTTTTTTTTTTAACAGATTTTTGTGTTTAAAAACACAAAACTGAACAAACACTGAAATCAATTTCTGGATCTGGACTGCTGAACATCCAGAATAAGTTCTACAAATTATTCATGTGTTCCCAATTCAAATGAATCAAGTTCCATTTTACAAAATTCAATTGCACTCAGTGAAATTAAATTGTGATGAAAATGTTCAAAAATTTCAAAAACTTACTTGAATAAATACATTTTTGAAAATAAGAATGTGCATTAAAAAGAATGGGTCTCATCCACTAATAGTTGTGTAGATTATTTTGTTACTTCTCATAAAAAATTTGTTCTTAACATCGTTCTGATGTTAGTGAATTTAGAGTATTCTAAATGAGCGGCCATGTGCATGATCAGTCATTTGCATAAAACACGCCCAAGCCATGTCCATATAAGGGCTTTCTGCACACGCTTTAATTTGTTCTTAACGTCGTTCTGATGCTAGTAAATTTGGAGTATTCTAAATGTGACGAAAGGCTAGAAGGAAAGCGTGTGCGGAAAGCCCTTATATGGATATGGTTTGGGCGTGTTTTATGCAAATTACTGATGGTGCACATGGCTGTTTGCGTCAAACTTGCCGCTGTTTGCAGATGTGCTGTCGCCTGATCCTTGAGCAATGCCAATAATTTAATAATATAATTTTATACATGGATTGTATAATACAATTAATACAACTTACTTCAATATAATTATATCTGTGTAAGGATGAAATATAACTTAACACGATTATAAGGCATGTGGTTTCAGTTGTTCCTGTGTTTTTTCGCAAATTTAGAATACATTTTATTACGAAATTTGTTCTTAAGATCATTTGTACGCACATTTTACGCACAAATTTGGGTGTACAGATGCTTAGTGAATGAGATCTACTGCTTTCTCTTTTCTCATTCTTAGTGGGTTTTTTTTTTTATTTTGTGTAAGTGTCTTTAGCCCTTGTCATCTCTCTGTCCATCCTCTCAGTTTTTCCACTGCTTGTTTTGAACTGATACTCAATGACATAATGCTGAAGTTAATATATTTTCTGTCTGGTTTTAATTTGAGAGTCACATTGTTTTATATCACACAAGACCATGACCAAAACCCACAATACAAATTCAGTGACATCACCGGCCATGTAAACACACACACAAACAGAGACATGCGAAACCAAACACTGTATTTATAATATAAACATACATTTGCACAGAATCCTTGTTGAAGAGGACAACGAACTTTGTGTATACGCTGCCCTTTGTGAATTTGTATAATGAATTGCCATGAATGAGATGCCGTGAAGCAGTTCAGCTGTCCCATCACCCACCTCCTCATGTATATCATTTCAGACTTTCACTCTAATTCTTCAACAAAATATATTCATAACCCTCTGAAGACCCACCGGCTGGCAAATCTTTCACAGAAGTCATTTCCTTGCATGCAGTGAAGTAACTTACAATCCCACATGCAGCTATTTGCATACATTTCCAGAAACTAATTTGTCTTCGAATGTCACGCTGAATCAAATAAGAATCATTTCTCTTGAAATCATCAATCTTACCCAAAAGCTGCTGCTAAACAAAAGTTGTGTGTGATAAATGAGAACATTGTGAACATTAACAGTCACACAAGCCCTAATGACTTTTATCCTGTGGTAAAATTTATGCTAGCAAACTGTTTACCAAAAAAAAAGAACAATAAACAGTAGCCCGCTGAGGAAAAGAGGAACTATGCAAGAATGAACATGGATTTATGGGATATCGTAACACCCATCCTGGAGTTTATAGTTTTCGAAGTGTAACACTCTGTGCTCTTGTATAACTTTAACCGAATCATTAAAGGGCAACATGCTAAAACCTTCACTGAAACGACTTAACATTAATGCCTGAAGTGCTCTTGGCCCATCCCTGGATTAATAAATGAAAGACTGAATATATCAGGGGCACCAACAGGGCAGGAATGCCATCCCAGGTCTTTGAACAGGGCGCCCTATGGTTTCAGATTAAAAGGGGGACCCGAAGCATGAAAGTTTGGCTTATCGTCCTCACGGCCACATCATCTAACACGTGTAAGAAACAATGTTTGATACGTGATCTCAATTCAAGTTCGAGGGCAACTCAATCTGATGCAACATGACCGTTTATGGTTACGTTTTAGCTCTCGGCTCTCTGCAGGTGCTCTCAAGTGTTTTACAGTGGGGTAAAAGTCCTTCCTGTGTAAATACTGAAGTCCACCTCAGGCCATAAACATATGGAATACATCATTCGATTGAGATAAGGACTCACACTGGAATTTTCTTCTCAGTCAACCATCCTTATCGCAGTTGAGAGCGTGCTCACAAACACACACGTTGGGTTCACCTATAGATGCACGTAGGCATTTGGATTTGCACAGGACATTGATCATGCCCTTTGAATTTTCCTTCCTTGATTGGGTGAATCAGGAATTGGTCAGTACAGACATGCAGTGGTGCCCACACATACACATGAATGAATACCTTTACATATTTGGATTTGTGCCCCTATTGACTTGTAATAAAAGGGGGGTTGGTTTTCCATAATGTGACCCAGCTGTTCTAGATTTGTCGCAGCAAACCAGACTGCCAGGAGCCGGTAACGAGCTGGACTTAATTAATATCCAACACCCCCGTGGCCTGAACCTCGACCTGCTTGTTCTCTCTTTCATTCTCTCTCCTGCTGAGCATTCTCCACATGCAGTGAAATAATGAATGCAAAAATGAGAGCAATAGAGCTTTTAATGTGAATCTTTAAATGAGGAACTCCTCGCACAAATGATCTTTGGAAACCCTGCTGCAAATCATCTTCGCAAATCCTGCTGCTAAACACAGTGGAAGCCAAAAGTCTTGAATTGGGGATTAAACATTCAAAATATAATCTAAACGTGGAAATATACTGAAAGTTTTAAAATAATTAAAAAACAAACAAACAAACAAAAAATGACAAAATGAGAAGGGAAAATACTTCAAGTATTTGGGGGGATAGGATCATTTTCTCAATTCTCTCAGAAGATCTTTGCACAGACTTAACAAGTCAACTAACTCGAGAACATTTTGGTGGCATATTTCATTCATGTATTTTTATGAAATATACGGATTAGCGCATAATGTGTATTTTTAAAGTTGCAGTCTTTTTTGGTTACACATTTTCCAAAATCAGTTTTTGAGCAAGTACATAACCAGCCAGCATTCAAAACTATCTCCTACCTTAGCCTGATTCACAATGGAAAGCTTGTTATAATGTTTTCTAATTCAAGTGGTACTGGTAGGTTTCCGCGGGAAACTTGAGCATGCCGCAATTCGTCTTTGCATCATTACGTCACGTCTGTTTACATTAAGAAGGAGTCCCAGCTAATAGGCTATATCATGTGAGGATGCTGCAGGTGGCGGATCATTTATAGTCTTTTCTCAGCTGGAATAATTAAACTTATTATTTTGATGGTGGATTGTAATCCAGAAATGTCCAAATGACAATCATCAGTGAAAACTGGAGATTAACCCGTAGTCAAAAGCAAAAGACTTCAGACTGTGGAGTGGCTACAGAAATTGAAATCTACATGTAACACTTATACGCACTAAATACACATAGTCACGCAATGCTGATAACATTAACAATTTGAGAACAAAGTATAACAATAATGATAATTTGCACGGTTTGACGTGATCCGAGCTAAGCGATCGTTAGATTTAATCACCATTGGCAGCGCGATTTATTGTAATGACATGGCAGACATGTTACTTACTTGTTCAGATGACATTTTCCGGTGAAAATTCTTATTTTGGTCAAAGGTCCAAGACGTAGAATCTGTGATTCCAAAGTATAGTATCCACCGGTGTGGTGACTGACAGCAAACATTAGATTTATCCACGCTGAGGAGCCGTGCCGATGCACAACCCACGTAAAGATGATAATTCTGCAGATAACTGCAATTGCAGGTTTCAAACAGAGATGGCGACAAAGAGGCAAAACATACGGACTGCAGTTTTAACTACACATCAGTAACTTTACTGATTTAAATCTCCCAGTTATTTATTACCGGCTCAAAAGATTCATTAGTTTGTGAGTCGGACTACACGGGTTGCGTTGTGTGTTTGATTCACTAAAAAGTACCGACTCAAAAGAAGCATTTGTTCTGTAATTGGACTACATTGGTCACGCTCTGTGCTTAGCGCTGTAGAAGGTCACATTAGACTTTAAGCAGACAAATTTTCTTTGGACACTAACAGTTGTGATGTGACATCATACTCTGTCGTCTTTTTTGTTGAACAAAAATTCAGCATACAAGAAATAAGGGGTGGGCAATATGCAAGATTAGACTGACCAAATGATGTTGATGATCCGAATGATGTTGGATCTGGTTAAATGTCTATGAGGAGTTAATCACAGTGTAAAACATGACATTTCCTGTTGCCCACAGGTGGCACTCTAATAAAACACGTGAAGTTTGGGGCAGATCGGTCATTGTATACCCGAGTTACAACAACTTCCTTTTTCATTGCAAAACATCGAAATTTGTCAGGCCGCCACGGACAAGCCCTTCAGCGAAAATTCAAGATCTTCGCAATTTAACATCTCAAAGGCCTTTAGATTAGACTGACCAAATATGATGTTGATCTGATTAAAGCTCTAGGAGGTGTTCGTTAAAGTACAATGTACAATGTTAAAGTACAACCACATCTGACACGTGTGCAAAGTTTAATGAGTTTTCGAGCATGTTTAGGCCCTCAAAAATGCGATTCATTTTGGAGAAGAAGAATAATTGACCGAGCAATTACAATATGGTCCTCACACCATCGGTGCTCGGGCCCTAACGAATTTTTAATGGAACTGGTGATTCTGAATAAATATATGCACTATACACAAAATCTGATTGTTTCATGTATATTGTTTTTCTAACTAATCTTTGTGTTTGTGAGTTAAAGATGCTTGAGACTGAGTTATAATTCTGTAGGGATTGGGTGGAGATCTGGGTTGGACTGACAGGAGGAGACACTGATTCATTACTGGGCAGGACTATGAAATCAGGGCCAGTGTTAGTGATCTGTGATTTGTATATTCAGGCCAGAATAGGGTGTGCTGGACATTTAGCAGGCCAGACAGAGGATTACGCACAGAGAATCGAAGCATTTCTGAATGATAAGCTCATGTTGGGGTCAGAAGCGTGTTTGGGATAAAACGTGGCACGGCTAGAAGTGTTTGCTGTAGGGTATGAATGAGTGTCAGGCAGGTCAGGAGAGGGTATGTTTGGATGCGTGTGTGGTCACAGATAAAGTCAGTCTGGGCGGTCAGGAGAGGGTATGTTTGAGTCTGTGTGCGTGTGGTCACAGATTTGTCTGAGCTGAAATCAATGTGTGTGTCTGAACAGAGTTGGGTCATGTGATGTTGATTAAGTTTCAACAGAAGTGTGTGAGTCAGTTGTGTGGTTGGTTCAATCATTGCTGAGTGTGACCTAGTTGAGTTGCTCCAGGCATATTAAGCTACAGTGATCTCTGATGACTTATTCAGTGCTTATTCACACACTGTATTCGGCAGATATACTGGAGTAAACAGCCCTGGTCTCTGTCCATGGAACTTTTTTTTTTTTTTTTTTGTTCTTATCATATTATTCTCCCATATCTTTAGTTTGGCTTGTGTGTGTGCATGTCTGACTGAGCCCAAAGACCTGAACTGAACCCACAAATGAATATCTGATGCCGTCATCTACAACCCAGTTTCAGAAAAGTTGGGACATTTTAATAAAAATCAGGAATCTGTTTTTTGTTAATTCTGTTAAACCTTTATTTAACTGGCAAAAATACAAAGAAAAAAATTCTTTGTTTTCATTGGCCAAATTAATTGCATTTTGTAAATGATGGCTGCAACACACTCCAAAAAAGCTGGGACAGAGGCAAAACAAAAGTGAAAAGATTAGAGAATATTCAAGTTAAACTGTTTTGATACAGTCAACAATACGCAGGTGAATTGGTAAATGATGATGGTATTGTGTTTGGGTATAAAAGAAGCATCCACCAAAGATGCAAGCAAAGATGGGTCATTGCTCACTACTTTGTGCCAAATTTCATGAGAGAATTGTCAAACATTTAAAAAATCACATTTCTCAATGCAAGATTGCAAAGTATTTAGGTCTTTCGCATCTACCATACATAATATGGTAGATAGCATTGCATGAGAAACCATCATGCTACTGTTTAAAAAAAAAAAAAAAAAAAAAATAGCCACATGGGCTCGGGAGTACTTTGGAAAAGTCACTTAACACAGCCTCTGCATCAAGAAATGCAACTTGAATCTCTGTTATGCAAGGACAAAGCTATACATCAATTCTATGCAGAGAAGCTGCCAAGTTCTCTGTGTCCAAGCTCATCCCAAATGGTCCAAAGGAAAGTGGAAATGTACGCTGTGGTCAGATGAGTCCACGTTTTAGCTTGTTTTGGGGAAAAACAGACATTGAGTCCTCAGTCCCAAAGACAAGACAGTGCCAGGCCACATTCTGCATGTGCTACAACAGAGTTGTTTCTTAGACACTCTACACTGTAGAGTGGATGTGCTTGACTGTCTGCCTGCAGTCCAGATCTATATCTTATTGAAAATATGTGGCCCATCATGAAAAGGAGAATCAGAGAACGATGACCACAGACTGTTGAGCAGCTGACTTGTATTAGGCGAGATTGGGGAAAAATTCCACTTGCAAAACTGCAACAATTAGTATCAATTCCCAAATGATTAAAAAATGTAATTAAAAGGAAAAGTGATATGAAACTGTGATGTGGAGTGATTGGAAATCTTTTCTTTGTACTTTTGTCAGTTAAATGAAGGGTATTTAAAAATCACAGATTCTTGATTGTATTGGATTTTACAAAATGTCTCAATAGGTTGTCAATGGAAATTGGGTTGTACTTGATTTAATTTTTGTAGAAGCTAATTATCAATGACTAGATTTATTTTAAGATTTTTATTTGTATTAAGATGCTAGGGTATTTTGAATGGTTGCCAGGGCATTGCTAAGTGATTGTTAAGGTATTTTTAGTATATTGCTATATGATTAATGCAACAAAATGCTTAATTTAAACTCATTCCAGATCAGGTGGCTCTTATTAACAGATTTACCACTGTAATACATGCTCAGAATAAACAGGAGATACAGGAGCAGTAAATGCCTGTTAATGTCAGGTTTGTGTAGGTGGAAGGGGTGGTCAAGCTGAACAAACTCAATAGAAAGCGAGAGAGAGCGTGAAAAGAAATCAGCTTTGGTAGTAGAGGAGTAATAGGATGTGAATGGATGTAAATCAGAAATACAGAGGAGTGACATAATGAAAGGTTGAAAGAGTGTATGAGTCAGTGTGAGCGAGTGAGAGGCCTCTTGGTACTGCCACAAAGTCCAGCCACACATAAGAGGACTGTAATTAGGACCATCCCAGAATAGAGGAAACACTGGAAGGGAAGAAAAGGGAGATAAATGAAAGCGAAAACATGTCACAGTACATCTCCAGCAGCACACAAAACTACAACCTGGAAAACAAGCAAGAAACCTCTGAAAAAATGTATTTTGCATTGTGTGCCATATACTAATCATATTCCTCATTCAAATATGTAGTTAAAATAATTTGTTAGATGAAGAGTGCAACTTTATTTATCAAGTACATGCATCCAGATGTTTGTTACATTTGTTCAGTACATGTTCCACATTTGAAGACTAAGGGGGGGAATTCACTAAGAACAAACTGTACCCACTGAAAGTCATGTTTATTTTCACATGCTGTCTGTATTAATTTGGCATCTGTTTTACTGAAGAAACTATGCAAATCAGGTAACCACAATTCCATCTTGTAAGTCAGTTCTGAGTGTGCGGTTGTGGAGGATACAGCAGTGTACTGCAATCTGGCTTACTTTAGGACTGCTGAGCATCTCTACAAAGGAAAGGTTGAAAAAAATATTCCAAATCCATTAGTGTAAATCCAGCTAGTAAAGAGCTGTGCAGGTAAACCTCACTCCCCTGGCATCAAGAGGTGTATTAGTAACTGATGCTAGAGGTTGTGGTCTTTAGCATCCTTGCTAGCACACCCACCTCCCATGCCAGTGACGCTGGTTCGAATCCCACTTGGAGCAGTGTGAGTAGGACCAGTTACATTGGTGCCATGACCCAGATGGGAGTGAGGTTTAGTGTGCTGAGTGTAACGGAGTCCAGCTAGTAAAGAGCTGTGCAAGTAAACCTCACTCCCCTGGCCTCAAGAGGCACACTAGCGACTGACGTTACAGGCTGCGGTCTTTAGTGTCCTTGTTAGCATGCCTGCCTCCCATGCTGGCGACGCTGGTTCGAATCCATCCGCAGTGGGTGCGAGTAGGGAGTTACATAGGTATATCCCCAGCTAACAGAGAACACATAGCTAATAGCTACATTCTGGCAAGGTTCTCTCAAAGTAATAAACAATCTTCCAGTAATGCTAATAGAATGTGGGCTCAAACATTTCTGGTCTTTAATAATTTTCTCAAAACATTAGCACAAAAACATTATTTATACATTTATGGAATGTTTTTTTTTTCCTGAAACATTTTAGTTGGATGTTCTTTAAAAGTTTTTTAATGTTACTACTTGTTACAGAATGTTCAGAGAACATGCAAAAGTAACATTCCCATAATTGCAAAATTGTAAAAAGGAATGTTCCCTTAACGTTCGCAGAGAAAAAAGTTTTTAAAACATTAAAAAAATAAATAACGTTTCTATAACTTAATGGGAACGTTAGCAAAATGTTCTAAAAAATATTTTTGTTAGCTGGGTCATGCTTAATGTTTTGACTCATATTTTGATAATAAAGTAAATTTGTAAATAAAAAAAAAACTAAATGTATTATGTAAAATAAATCTAGATCTAGATCACACAGGCTCACACATATTATGGAGCCAGCGATGTGGCTAGTCAGAGAGGGTCTGCTGTGGTCACTGAACGTGCTCTTTGTTCTAAACCCATAATTGCTCCCTGGTTTCCGGAGTGTTATCGATGGCTAGTGCGTAGACAAGCTAATCCTTTAATTGGGTTAAATAAACAGTAATCCCCCCAGGCAAACGTCACACCGTGTGTTCTGTAATGGAGATCCTAATCTACTCAATCACACCGACCCACAACATAACACTGACCAATTCAGCCATTGCATTACAGAATAGGAAATCAGTACTTTTGCTGTTGTCCAAAAAATAAAATAAAATAACATCCTGAAAACAAGAGTTTTAACTGAGAGGCAACATTGTATGATTTTAAGACTTATCGTGAATAAAGTTTATTGTTTTTAAGCATAAACCTCACTACATTTTTTTTTAGATTCGTGCTTCAAAAAATTGCCATTCGGGCAAGAAAATGTTTAAATTCAGGATATATTTTCTAAAAATTCTAAATAATATATAAATTGTATATAATAAATAAAATATATACAATATAATAATATAATTCAAAATGGTGTACATTTTGTCATAATGAATCAAGAAAGACATTAAAAATAACAATAAAACATTTTAAGAATGTTTGAAAACAATTTTAGCAGATAAAAAAAATCTGAATAAAAAGTTTTTTTTTTTGCAGTGCTGGCTTTGGCATTTGACCCTCAAAAATGAACGACCCACCTAATATGACAATATCAGACACAGATTTCTAAGATTTTATTACCGTTTTTTTTTCAGAATTTGTGATTCATGTTTTGTTATTAAATGTTTATTTCCACGTAACACATGTTTGCTAGTACATAGTGTTCTGTTATTCCTTGTAGAAAACATAACAGTCATCAGTAAGCGTCAGATTAGAGCAATAATCCTTTTTAAAAACAGCACAATTCTTCACATGCACCTTGCGTTCTGAATACTACATGCTGACATACTGCTTAAAATAGTCCTGTCCTGCAAAATCTGTTGAGTGTATGTAGTTGCAGTTGGCAGCGGCCTTTACCTAGGGATATACACTGTCAATTTAAATACATGTTCATGCATCAAGTTGCACCAATCATCACTGCACCAATTTATCAATGTAAAAAATGTTCCATTTTGAAAAGTATGTTGAAACTCCAGATCCGGTGTTAAATTCACATCCTTAATGAAAATGCACATTCTGATCCATTGCGTTGTGCACTGCGTTAACTGCTGGCATAAAAACAACTTCAGGCTTGAAATGCTTCAATGGTTGGAAATTAAATTAAAGGTTCCTAATTTTGTTTTTTTTAGTATCCTACAATAGGTTTATATGCATCTATATTTAAAAATAAAGATTCTTTATTGGCATTGATGGTTCCATGAAAAACCTTTAACATCCATGGAACCTTACCATTCCACAAAAGGTTATTATAGTGGAAAAGGGTTCCTTAGATTATTAAAATGTCCTTTACACTAATTTAAAAAATGGTTCTTTTAAGAATTGTTAAGTGAACAGCTCTTTGAGGAACCCAAAATGATTCTCCTATGGCATAACTGTGAAAACCCCCTTTTGGAACCTTTATTCTTATGAGTGTAAGGTCAAATAACACTTATTTCTCTTATTATTTCTCTTATTATCTCACTTATTATCTCATATTGCAGCATTACCTCTTTTCTTAATCTCATGGTGTTTGAAATGGTTTGAAAAAGGATTCGGCTCTCTAAATCCCTCCTTTCCGAGAGCCTACTCTGCTCTGATTGGTCAGAAGTCTTTTTTGATTGGTCTACCGCTTACAGAGCATGTCAGAAATGCAACATTCATTACCATATCTGAATTTCAGCTTCGGAAGCCTTATCAGAACTTGTATACACTGGTTTTATCATATCAGTTCAAGCCTGAGTCCTCATTCTTGTAAATTTGCTTTTGCAGCGCAGAAAACAGCATATTTTTGACAACATGAACTAAACTCATCCTGGCCTCAGCTACAGCTACTGTATTTGAGAGCAGGTCATAGTAGATGTTGTTCACAGGCAGCCAATGAAGACCATAGGCTGGCATTATCCAAATGTTTTAAAAAACCTATGTAGGTTTGTGCAAGAAGCAAGACTGAATTTACTGACAACTCGTTTCAAGCAGAATTGGTTCAGTTTTTTGGGAGACAATAAATCCACGTATCATGCACTGTAATTTTCATTCGATTTTCATCACAAACAGCTATATTACACACTGCTTAATATCTGAAAAAGCATAATATGGGCACTTTAACACATTATTTAATGGCGTGTGTAAAAATGTAAATTTTGATCAGAAAAAATACCCTTGACAAAATGACAAAATCTTGGCAAATGATGAAGTCTGCTATTAATCTAATTACACCCTTGCAACTATTTGCTCACACAAAACCACACATCTATTTGTACTCATTTTTGCAGCAAATAGTCACACACACACACACACACTTGCATGAGCTCATAATATCAATCGTCTGTGTTTCTGGTTTATGTCCTGTGGGAAGATCCATAATACAGAACAGACCGTCCCAAATATCCAGCACCAGGTGCATGTATGTGTGTGTTGGTGTGTGTATGGCCAGAGGGAGAGCCCTTCATGGGCAGAGTAAGTGTTAGACGCTGAGTTCTTGTTAATTACGTGTCACTTATGCAACAAGTTTTGCACACTTCCTGCTGCCAATAACACAGGCTGTCCCAAACACCCCGCCAAACAAACAACACGACACAATCGCATAGCACATCCACACTAACTACACAACCATACAACAAAAATGTTAGTTCATCATGATACTTAAAGTCACCATGAAATCAAAATGGACTACTTTTCTTTGTTTTTTTCAATGGAATATTGCAGTGTTTGTAATAAATGATTTATCTGTGCACATCATGATTACATGTGCCCTCGTAATCTTTAATCAAAGTAACCTCCCCTCCCCTTACTCTTGCAGCGACATCTCTTTTCTGATGATGTGTTTACTGAGATCACAGCAATAGCAAATGACAACGATCCAACAATCCAATCAATTCCTGATGGACAAAATCAAGTCCTGCCCTACACTGTCTCGTTCGAGAAGCCATTTCACTCAGATATATATGTTGCAATTGGGACGAAAAGACTATCGCAACTTCTGTTTCATGCTGCCTTTAATGCATTAACTAATGTTAGTCTTATTGTAAAGCGCTACTGATTTTTTCGATGTAGAATCACGAATTGATTCTCACACAACTGCAAGATAAATCACACCAAAGCAGAGAAAAAGAGCTGTCAGTTGCAAAAACAGAAAATGCTGTGTTGCAACAATGGTATCTAACAATTATTGTACACAATGAGACTGAAATACTCTGAAATTAAAAAAAGGCCAGAAGAGAGAGAGACAAGGGTGAAAAGGTGAACGAGAAGGAGGGAGAGAGGACATGAGAAACCATGACTAGACCACAGAGGCTAGTGTGGTCAGAGCCTGGTGTGCAATACACACTTATTCTTTACCTCTCTCCCACACATACATAAATACACAGAGTGGATCACTTACTCTGACACAATTACTTGTACACCATGTATTAAAATCTACATTTTGTGTACTTTTTTAAACATGAGGGACAAAGCGAGTGTGAAAGTGCATGTAAAGGAAACTAGGTTGTCAATGTTAAAAGCATAAGATTAAAAAAATATGTTTACAGGTGTCATTTTTTTACACTTTAATGCATTTATTCAATTTGATATTATAAAATTAATAATTAGAGGACTTAAATTTGATTGGTCAAACAGCGTTCTTGTTGACTCTGTTATTAAACTAACAAAACTTAATATGAAGTGCATGTGTAATATATCACAACAAAACGAACTTGAATTGTTCTATTTATACGCTAATTCATACTCTCCCACCATCTAGCTTCAAAATAAATGGCGAGGACTTGCCATGCTGTGTCACATGGTCATAATCAGTAAAACTACCAACCCTTTATGTAACCATCACATGTAGCTACCTTCACTAATGGACTTGTGGAAAGGCACTTCGTGAAGAGATTCAGGTGTTCACTTTCGTTTGGAACACCTTTGGAAATGGCCAAATCCCTTTCCTGAAGTGCCCTTCAAGGGTGAAAAACTGCCATTTAAAGGGTTAGTTCACCCAGAAATGAAAATTTCTGTCATTAAGCCGACATTCTGTAGATCACAAAAGCACTGCACTGTGTCTACAACATAAACAGAGTAGGAGAATGACAAAAAAGAGAAGACATTTTTGAATGAAGTAGTAATTTTTGTTTTGCTTTTATGCACAAAAAGTATTCTCATTGCTTCATAACATTAAGTTTGAACCACTATAGTCACATGGACTATTTTAACAATGTATTTGCTACCTTACTGGGCCTTCAAAGGTGCAATGACGTTGCTGCCTATGTGTAGTTCAGATATCTCTCAGATTTCATCAAAAATATTTTAATTTGTGTTCCGAAGATGAACGAAGGTCTTATGGATTTGGAACGACATGAAGGTGATTAATTAATGACAGAAATGTCATTTTTGGATGAACTAACCCTTTAATATACATATTTTTATACTTGAAGAAAATTTGTGTAATATATCAAAACAGAATAATTTAGGTTATGTGAACTCAAACTCTCCCATACTCATACATGCAGCAAATAGTCACATACATACACTCTTGCATGAGGTGAAGGGATTAATATCACAATATGTTTGGAACGACACATGGGGCCCTTTCATACACCTGACACAATGCGATGCCATGCCAATGCGATGCCAGTGTTTTTTGTTAGTTTCAGCCTGACGCAGTTATCATTTTCACCTCCAGCGCCACAATGTTTAAATAGCAAATGCACTCACGCCCATCTGTTTGCCCATGGGCGTGTTGCTCTGAAAATGAGGTGTGTTCAGGCGCATTGTTGGCGTATTGATATTTTGAGGCAACTGAAAACGACAAAAAAAATAATAATAATAATACTGCGTTCACCTACCATTGACTTTAGACCAGGTTTTTGTTGGTCAATGGCGCAGCAGCACACAAACATTTTTAAATATTAAAGATAAAAGGATTCCTCTCTGGAGAAGCACTCAGTCTTTCCACTTGCAAATTCCACAAAGTAAATAGCAAATCCGCCATGGTTACTGGCTTTTAAAGGGAATTAGAGATGAGATGCTGATTGATTTATTGCATGTTATGCCTAAAACACACCTATTACTTATTAAGAGACTAGATACAACCCTTTTGTACCATGCAACCATTTTTTCCATCGTTAAACTAGCAAAAGAGGATTTCGGACACGCCCTAAGTGCACCTTCAGACCATGTGCTTAGATTGTTAAAATAGGCGTCCAATTTCCATAGCGTTCAATTCCCACAGTACAAAAAATTCCATTGAGAATTTGTCCAGTTCGTCCACACTGAGACTGTTTGTATCATTCATTTCACTTTTTGTGCGTTCTGTGCATTAGGGGTGAGAAATTGTGACTTTTTATGCAGATTAAATCATTACGCCAGTAGGTCTATGTGGTGGCAAGTGACAACTTTATGAGTGAGTCAACAGATTTGAACGGATTCAAATGGCTATGTTTAATAAATGAGTCTTTGAATCATGAAAGCAATTGAAAATAATGTGCCTAAACTGCAGGCTAAGTTACTCAATATTAACTTGTTGTTTATTGAACTGTTGTATAAATGCAACACCAATTTCGATTAACTGCTTAATCATATAACTTTCATTCTGTTCTGTGTGATAGGCCTATGTAACACTGATTGAAACCTTTGGTCGTCCACACAGAATGCTTATAGACTAGGGGTGGGCAACTCTGACCCTCGAGATCCATTTTCTTGCAAAGTTTAGCCCCAACTCTAATCAAACACACCTGAACAAGCTAATCAAGGACTTCAGAATTACTCTAAAGCTACAGGCAGGTGAGTTTGATCAGGGTTGGAACTATGCTCTCAGGAAATTGGATCTCGAGAGCCCAGCCCTGCTCTAAATAGTGTTTGAACAACGTCTTTTGCAGCATCTCACGCATGCTGCACTCTTTAAAATAAGTTCTGCTTTTTTAGATCTTGCTGTTTTTTATTCCACTTTGCTGTGTTCCATGTAAATGAAACCATTCAAAAAGTCTGCATTTTTGAATAGTGAAAATAAATGATCATATTCTATTTGTAAAATATCACCCCAATATCATTAATAAAGTTTGAACATCAGCTGAAGGCCATTAGCACATACTTCTTAACACATGTAAGTTTAAAAGCATAAATTGTGTATAAAGTGGTTTTATTATTGAACCATTGCAAATTTGTTTCATTTGTGCTTTGACAAATGCAGAGGCTGTTGAGTAAAGAGCACTGCATAAATTTACGCTATTTGTCACCCACACAATTTCCCGAACCTAATAATTACACAAAGGCCTATTATTTTGTTTTCTTTTATCTAAAAAGGAACTGAATATTTTCCCTTTAAAATGATTAATCATGATTAAACATTTTGGCATAAATAGGCCTATATGTCTTTTAAATGCAGTGGATTAAAATGGATTGATTTGTGCAGCATATGGCAAACATTCTTGAGCATGTATTTATAGAATATAATCTCATGTTACAACTGTTACAGAATGTGTGTATTTTTATGATACACATGTTCATGAACACACTGGGCACACAGGCATGTAAGCGACTACAGCATGTTTGAAGTGTAAAGCTCCACCAGGTCACGACCTCATGAATTTAAATCAGCCTTCGTCATTTAACACTTCACTTACAGTTTAGCTCAGCATCTACAACTGCACATAAAGCAGGAAGTACATCTAGATGTATGCATTTGGCAGATGCTTTGAGTGCATTTAATAGTAATTGTTTTGTGAGAATCAAACATTTGGCATTGGTGATGCTAGCCACATGCAATGCCAATACATCCTTAAAGTATTAGTTCACTTCAGAATTAAAATTTCCTGATAATTTACTCACCCCCATGTGATCCAAGATGTTTATGTCTTTCTTTCTTTAGTCGAAAAGAAATTATAGTTTTTGAGGAAAACATTCCAGGATTTTTCTCCATATAGTGGATTTCAATGACTACCAAAGGATTGAAGGTCTAAATTGCAGTTTCAGTGCAGCTTCGAAGGGCTCTATTCAGCATGTGCTTTCCGGTAATGCTGGCATCTGACTGTATGCTAATTCTATTTTAATGCAGATACATAATCAGAAGCAAAAAAGTGTGTCAGTGTGTATGCAGTTGTGTTCGTCTGAGTCATGGTGATGATTCTCTAAACAATGACTACACTTCAGCTCAGAGTATGATCCAGCATCCCTCTGTCTGCCTTTTTGTTCCTGTTATATCTTCTGTTCTTGTGTTTGAACACTACAGAAAGCCAAATATACACATACAGTGATGTGTGATCATGAGAGTGTGTAAATTGTCACCCGTCGTGTCTCGCCTCCACAATAAAATCAGCCCATCTGGGATCCTTGAATATGTGTCTTTCACTGCTGATGAATTGAGTGCAAACACGTGTTGAGTTGCTGAGACAAAGAGACCTGAGGACAGAAGACCGAAAGAAAATGTTGAGTTTAAGTGAGTCTTCTTGGTGGCGTATTGCAGCATAGAGTATATATCTGGCCATCTAGATGATTGCATTTCCTGAATGTTTTTCTTTTTCTTTTTGGTGTGATTTTCATGCAAACTTGAACAACCTTAAAGTCCCCCTGAAATAGAAATTTAAGTTTTTTAGCTTTTAGTATGAATATGTTAGCCTTAAGGTTATGAATAAGCTGGTGTGTTCCAAAACAATGACAAAATTCTCATTTAGGAGATATAAGCATTCAAACTTCTCTCTCACTTCCGCTAAAATGGATCACGGATTTTCTTGACATCAACGCAGACTTCGGCTTCTCATCAGATCTTCTGTCCAATCAAATGATCTCTAGAATCGAAAGCGTCCCGTCCCCTACATTATAAATAGACGCTAAAACTGTGGCTGAAATCAGTCACTTGTTCACGCATTTACTATTTTCTACATGGTGAATGGCACAGTGCACTATAGGGGATAGGGAACGATTAAGACAGTGTAAATATGCTTTCTATTGAGGCTAGTGAAGACTGGTTTCACGTTATGTCACGCAAACCGCAGCGCACAGTTTGCTCCAGTCCAGAGACACTATAGCACACAGCGGATCATATCCGCGAAGTCTGCGCAGACCACAAAATGTTTTGGACCCATTTGAATTCTGCACAGAATGCTATATTTTAAAGCGATATAGAGGAGATTAGAAGGAGAAACAGATAGAGATTAGAAGGAAACTGAGGCTTTACCGAGCTCAACGGCTCTGGCCGAGCTGTGATATAAACAAAACCCTATTGGCTATTTTAAAAAAGGGGAGGAGCTGTTCGATATGTCCTGCCCTGTCTTCCTGTTTCAGTTGAAATTACGTCAACATATTGAATAATTCTGCAGGCACTTCAGTGAGCCTTATGTAGGCCTATATCCCGCTGATCAAAAGTTGGGGTCAGGGTTTTGTTTTGTTTGCTGTTCTACTGAACTTTCTGTTCATAAAAGAATCCTGAAAAATGTGTCATGGTTTTGTCACAGTTGGGTAAACAAATGAAGAGAAGAGGGATCTATTGCAGTACTTCTTTTTAATAAACACAAAACAATTAAGATTATCCACACTGGAGAACTCACATAACAGTGGTGCAATGCAAGACAAAAAAGTGAATCAAACTGAGGTCTAGAAATACTCAGGGATAATGAGGAATTGAACAAGAGACAGGTGGGACTGATCAATAAACTCATTGGTAACCACAGAAACAAATGAACGGAGAACACAGGCAAAACAGTGTCAAGAAAAAACATGGAATTAACGGGCCGTTTACACAACACCGTTTTCAACTAAAAACGTAAAACTTTTAATGCATTTTGGCTGTTCATTTACACGACAACGGCATTTTGGGTGCCTGAAAACGCAAACTTTTGAAAACAGGTTTCAGAGTGCAAGTTTTTGAAAACGGTGTAAACAACAAAAATGCGAATCTCTGAAAATGATGACGTCATGCACATGCGTATTACATGTTCAGTCTATGGTGTTTTGGCTTATGGCCTGCCAGCAGAATACAGCGTTTTTAGTCGTTTTCGTGAATGCGTGTGAATGGGGATCATTTTGACAATGGTGTCATCTGTATGCAGAAAACTCAAAGGAAAAACTTCTTCGTTTTATCGTTGTCGTGTAAACGTACCCTAAACCTAAACAGAACATAATCCTGACAGGTTTCCACAACAACATTAGGCAGCACAACTATTTTCAACATTGATAATAAGAAAGTTTTCTTGAGCACCAAATCATCATATTTGAATGATTTCTGAAGAAGGATCATGTGAAACTGAAGACTACAGTAATGGCTGATGAAAATTCAGCTTTGCCATCACAGGAATAAAAATTAAATTAAATAAAAATTTAAAAATAGTAAACAGTTAAATTGTAATAATATTTTACAATTTTACCATTTTTCTGTATTTTTGATTAAATAAATGCAGCCTTTGTGAGCATAAGAGCCTTATTTCAGAAACACCCCAAACTTTTGAACATTAGTGTAAATGAGATATAAATTATAAACGTATAGGATTTCTTCACGTAGAGCGTCTCATATATACCATCTGTTTAGACAGGAATCACAACCCTATGAACAATACTCAGTTCAGCATCTCTGCCACTTGTTTATTCTCATGCGCAGCCGACAGAAACAAGAATGTCATGACAACAGCACAGCCAGTGATTTCTGTTTCACTACTCAGTTTCACAACTCAGTCAGTCAGAGAATTGTTAATGCGAAAGATTTTTCATTATGTGCTGTTCTATACTGAACAAAGCAGCAGCCAAGGACTATTTTGTCTATTTAGGAGTGATTATTCCTTATTTATATAAGTTTATAGCATAAATTTACAATGAATATTCCTAAAATCAGCATTGCTTTTTTAATTTTTGTCATATTGGCACCTAAAACTGTTGTGGTTGTTCAGATTTTTTCTGGGAAGAAATGTAGAGACAGGTCATCGAATATTCTTGTTTAAACATTTGGGGTGTTTTTGTACTGAGATTTATAAGTCAGCATTTTGTTTTGTTTTTTGAAAATACAATGGTTTAAGAACTATCCCTACAAGTCTGAGTTTGTTTATGTGAGTGTAACTGAAGAAAGACAGACAACACAGAAGCAAAATAACTGCTCAGTAAGATCAGAATGAGGAAAGACAGAGACTTGACAGATGACACCTGATGAAACAAGGAAAAAAAACAACAGCGATCAGATATGGATAATTACTGGTAGTGGTGATGGTGGTGGTGTGTGGGTGTTTATGTGTTGGAGGAGGTTCTGAAGAAGAAAGAGAGAGAAATAAAGAGAAACTGTGGCAGCCGTCTGGCAATTAGACCAATCTTTCATCTGCTGCTTTTAATCCTGACATGGTCCACATTCATGATAAAGCTTGCGCTTGCATAACCAAAACAAGAAAATTCATAATCACAACACTAAGCCTTCTGACCACCTCTAAATTTAGAGAGGCTTTTATGCAAACTGAGAGTGAGCAAGAGAAACATGCTGAAATAGACAAGAATGTGCCAGAAAAATAGAGATCTGGCACCATGTGAGCCAGGACTGCCATTGATGCCCCCTTAAAAATTGACACATTACACTTTTTTCCTAAAATAAGATTAAATATGACAAGAAAAAAATCTCAAGTTCATGATATACATGTAAAATGTGATGGTTTTGTGATCTTCTTCATGCATTTCTTCATATGAGTTGCAAATGACATAAAGGTGGCTGTAATGATCAAATTTTCAGTTTTAAAGAAAGCATGAGTTAGTTTGTGAATGCATGATTTCTACCAGTGTTTTAAAACACTTTTACCTACAATAATTGTGCAACTTTATATAAATAAATAAGTAAATAAAATGAGAAGGGTAAAAATTAATTGGCAATCGTTTGATCTTTCAGATCAAAAACAAATTTCATGTTCATTATAGAGAAGAAAAGTTCAAGCAGAGGTAGAGAGAGTAAATGATATATGGTTAAAAAAGAACATGGAAAATTGGCAATGGCTTAAACAAGCTTGGAGACATTAACAAGTCACGAAAAGAATGAGATAATAAACATTAAGAGTGCTTCAAAAACCAAAGAAAGAACACATGGAGAAGAGTCGAAGAGACACAGAAAATGACTGAACGTCTGTGCAGAGAATAGATCAGTTAATAATTGGCTTGTGTTTAAGAGTTGAAACAGGAGTGTGCGAGTATGTGTGAACATCAGCTTTTGAACGTATTCGTGGTCCTTCATTTGCCCCCTGTGAAGTAACAGGAGCTCCATTGTAGAGGAGTGTGTCTTCAACCAGAGCCAGGCCCACAATGCAGACCACCTGTATGCTAATGAAGGATCATCCCATTGTATCCGCAAAAAGAGAACAGCTTGTTGGAGTGTGCCGCAATGAGACAGAGTGTGACCAACCAGGGAGTTAAATAGAGCGACAGAAGTGTGTATGTGTGCCATGGGGTCAGACTGTGGTGTTTCTAATTGATGACCTCAGATGGAGGTCATACAAAGCAGGCTTTGGTTTCAATACAGCTTGCCAGATTCATTTTAAAACTGTTTCTCCGTATATGTGTCCACGTGCATGAATAAGAAATATTCTTATACTACATCCATTGAAGACCAAAAGCCTGAGATGTTGAAAATATGAGTAAAACTTTTTATTTCAGGACTTCACACCAACTATCATGTTATTAACATGATTTGTAATTTAAAAAATGTGTAATTTCACACTTCATGAAGCTTTGAAGATTAACGAATCATTTGTTTCGAAATGATTTCAGTAAACGAGGCTTTGTTACGTCACAAGTGTTTTGAGACTTCAGTAGTTCACGTGACTCTGGCAGTTTGATACGCGATCCGAACCACTGATTCGAAACAAATGATTCGTAAAGCTTCGAAGCTTCATGAAGCAGTGTTTTGAAATCACTAGATATTGTTGAATAAATTCGCTATTTTGTTATTTGTGGTGCATAAAAGGTATTCTAGTCGCTTTATAATATTAAGGTTGAACCACTGTAGTCACATGAACTGTTTTAAATATGTTTTTAGCAGCTTTCTGGGCATTGAAAAAGGGAGTGTGCTGGCAATGCAGGCCTCACTGAGTCATCGGATTTTATGAAAAATATCTTAATTTGTGTTCCGAAGATGAACGAAGGTCTCACGGGTGTGGAACGACGTGAGGGTGAGTAATTAATGACATCATTTTCATTTTTGGGTGAACTAACACTTTAATGCAGCATCCGTTTTTTCCTTCATAATTTGGCTTTCTGTAATTAATCGTGATTAAAAATGTGTGATTAATTAGTAAAAAAAATTTTTAATCAATTGACAGCACTATTTAAAATATATTTTAAAAATTTTAAGTTGTAATAATATTTCCCAATTTTCCCTGTATTTTGATCAAATAAACGCAGTCATCGTGTATATTATTTTCTAACATCAGATCATTGTGGAAAGTTTCTTTGTTGCAGCACTCCACATAGGTAAAACTGATTGATAACCCTATATGGGGAGTGTCAGGCTTTTTCCTCTTCTCTATTTTTGCACTCTGAATATTTAGTTCTCTAACTGTTGATTTTCTCCTACATGAACACCTACTCCAGGTCATCCATCATTTTTGTTCATTTATAACATGAGGATATAAGTAAATCTATTTTGCTCTCCATTTCTCCCTCTCAGTGTTTTTCTTTCCATCTCAGTGTTTCGTAATAGCATGTTCTCTATATGCCTCGGGGTGTATCTTAACGCAATGAAAAAGAGATCCACTCCCATTTCCAACCAAACCCTTAACGGCTTTTACACCTTGTCTAGGTCGTCACCTTTATCATATAACCACGTAAACCCATGTTTTCCATATTTGATCATAGATTCATTAACCCACCCACTTCAACCATTTCTCAATTTCAGGAACAAGTGTTACACGCTATTAGCAAAAAAGTAATTATATCTCAGTAATTAGGTGAGGCCTAGAAACCAAAACGTATAAATGGTTTCTGCAGGTGCCCAAAGGGCAGACACAGCTTGAAGCATGTAAAGGTTAACCAAAGTTTATCAATAGTATTATTGTTTCCAGTTCTTTTGTTGCATAACTACTGAGCTACATTTGCATGTCAGGCAACTAACAAACAAAGTAAGTGTTCCATAGAGACACATTCAGCTCTGGATAACAGCTATGGGCTTGTTTCACGATGAGGAATAAATACATTTTTCATGAGATATTTCATCATTCCCATCTGAAGTTAGAAGCTAATCAAAGCTGTGAATAATTTTCTTTGTTGCACAGATGAGATCTCCTGAGCCCATGAGGATATGCATTAGCAACTTGACAGCTTAAACACTAAATTAACTCTAAACAGCATTTCATAATGTGTTGTTATTAAATTAACCTTCTTCTCATTTTTCATCATGAATGCTTTGTTGGGATATCCTGCAAGCAGTTATACCTCAAAGTTGCCCTCACTAAATGACTCTGAGGGCCATTGAAATGGACACACTTTGGCTGAATGCTGCAATAACAATGAAGGAGCACTTTTACATACTAACATTAACAGGACATTTGTGTTGTACATGGATGCAGGGTTTCCAGGCTGAATGGTGAAGTCGTTTACACCTTGATCACTTTGTAAAGCTGCAGTCCGTTATTCAAATGCGGCCTTTGTTCAGCCACCGTTCAGAACGCTGGACAACTGCCCATTCACATTCATACACACACTCACAAGTGGACAGTATGGCCCAACAAATGCTAAACAGTCCCACACAGATCTATCCACACTTTATAGACAGCATCGGCTACTGTGTAGGAGGACAGTGAGAGAACAAAAAAGACAGTGTGTACAAGAGCAAAGAAAAAAGAGACTAAGGCTGAGAGGAATTTCAGCTTCTGTCATAGACGGTGATTGGGCTCAGCGCTCGATGCCAAGCCCGGCTGTAAAGGGAAGCCTGCTGTGGGTAGATCTGTTCCTGAACATTTGCTCCGAGCTCTACCTCCTACGCTGATGGAGCTCATAAGCATACTTGATTCTGCAATGCTCAGACTGAATAGTCACTAACTTCATCCATAATGTGCCTGTTCACCTGGCGAAGGTGACGCATTGCTCTCAAAGCAGACGGAAAAGCACCCTCACTCATATACACACTCAGCCTTGACTAATCGACCCAGACTGAAACCTTCAACAACATGGAACATGCATGAGCCTGCCTAGCTCAGCCCAAAATAGCCCGCAGGTAGATGCACTTTCCACTCGGCTCACCTTTCTACCCTCAAGTCAAAAAGACCTGGACATAAGTGAGGATAATTGCCCTCCGCTGGGACCTTAGAATGAGTAGCCTGGCCTGGATTAGAGGTGGGATGAGGGGGAAAAGCCCAGATGACTGTAGTGCTGATCTCATGATACCGTTATCAGGTGAAAAAGGGGATTTTAGGGATTACGGTATTTTGGATTGATACCCAGGAAAAGCCTGCTTTGTTTGTCATTCTACACAATGCACAATTTCCAAATGTAATATTTCATAACTGAAAAAGACTGTCTACGCCACGGTAAATTACTCAACTTGCTGTCATACTGATTAATGCCGAACAGGGATATATCCAGTAAACAGGTAACTTAGAAATCTTGTCATTTCAGGCTCGTATTTATGAAAACCTAAAAAAAGAGCATATAAATTAAAAATATTGTTATTAATAATAAATATTTGTAAAGTGATCAATCATAAAACAATGAACAAAATAAGAAACTGAAAACAAGAAACAAATATATGATATATAAACAAACAAACATTTTGCTATTATTGCTATAATCAGTGCTATTATAGTATTACTTATATACTATAGTTTTTATTGACATTTAGATTTAAAAAAAAAAATATTTTCAGTGTTTACTTTAATTTTAGTTTAATTTTTAGTCATGTTGTGCTTTGTTGATTTCATTATTTTTGTATTACTATTTTGTGTTTTTATTCCAGTTTTACTTTTTTGGTTCAGCTTTAGTTTATTATTACCAGTTAGTAATTCAACTGATTTCAGTTATATATATATATATATATATATATATATATATATATATATATATATATATATATATATATATATAAGTTTAGAGTGTCAGTTAGACAACTAAATTGGAATATTTAAAAATGCTGATTTATTAACTGAAATAAAGCTGAAATAAAATATATATAAGCATTATAAATGTTTGCAAATAACTGAAATTAGTTGAAGCTCTAAATTACTAACTGGTAATAAATAAACTAAAGCTGAACAAAAAAAAAAAACTAAAACTGGAATAAAAACACTAAATGCAAAAATAATGAAAAGACAAAGCAAAAATGACTAAAAATGAAACTACAATTAAACCAAAACCTTGAAATATATATATGTAAAATTCTAAATATCAATAAAAACTATAGTATATAAATAATACTAAATAGCACTGATTTATTTGTCATCTGTTTACTTCAATTGACAGCCTGTGCGTAGAGGCGTGTCGGGAGAAAAAAAAAAAAACTTCTATGTTTTCATTGGCTGTTTGAGCTTGAAAGGCGTGGCTTATATAGCTTATTGATAAAGGGAACTGAGCGCACGTTTCTCCAGGCTTTAACGCGACTGTTTCTGCTAGAGACTCATACAAACCTGTTATTCAAGCAAACCGAATCATTAAGCGTTTCAGCGATTCTTGCACTGCAGTAGTGCACATTTATATTTGCATCTTCAACGTGCAAAACAATCCTTTGCACTCGTATATATTGCTTTGAAGAGCACTATATCCCGGACTCAATGGATTTTCTGTGGCTGGTGTGTCTTGCGGTGAGCGTCAGCGCCTGGTACGCGTCTGCGGAGCGACACAGTGTTTACTGGAACAGCTCGAACGCAAAGTAAGATTTTACTACATACTCCTTTGTTTGTGTGAAAACTTTCTGCTGTATTTATCTATCTTTTCCACCTTTATATAAATCATTTTGCCCTTTATATGATGTAACTCTTGTTAGTATTCTTCTGTGATATCTGAAATCTCTGCATAGTATACTAACACAAGCTGTCCAACTAAAAGCCTGTATGTAAACTAGCCAGAAAGTACGCAGTATATTGTTAAATTAATAATATATTATATGCTCTGCATTAACAGTCAAAATAGTTTAACAAACCTATAGCGGCTATATCTTATTTTATCTGGTGTAAACAATGTTTCTCGTTATTTGCTCCACTGTTTTCATACTGTGGGGAAAGTAGCATGTTTAGATGAAGAAAACGCATAACTCTAACATTTTTTAACTTCTCAAATTATTACCCTGGCTTGCAAGTTATGTTAGTTCAAGTTGTTTACGCTTTCAGATTAGTTATCACACATTTGTTTAGTTATCACTTCATTGCTTTGCCTCCAGTCTAACTTTTAACATGTGTTAGTGAATGACATGATAATTATTGTATAAGAGACAGCAGCTGGGCAGAGAAGTACATGGAAAGAAACCAGACAGATGGACAGACAGATCAGCCTAAATATATACACACACATGTTAGTTTTACTATAGGCCTATTTGTGCGGGCATCTTATTGACAGGCTGTCTTACTAGATAATGTTAACCATACTGTATTCTTCACACAAACCCGTAGATGTACAGCAAAACATTTTTTTAGTACATATAGCCAAGCTTTTACAGATACATACAGAAAGCAATAAATAAACAGACATGAGCACACTGGACTAATATATCTAGTAGTAGCTTGCGCTTTTTATGGGAGGTATCTTGTTACTCTTAGTATGATATCAGGTTGTTACTGTTATAGTTTACAAATCGGGGGTTGTATAAACCCTAAAGCACTTTGATGTGTGTTTCATCAAATGATTGTGATTGCAATCTCACCTTGTAGTAAGGAAGGACAGGTCATCATGCACTTTAGAGAGATCAATACGAATGACAACAATCAGAGCGATTTATTACGCTTTTAGCAGGAAACTCAAGAACAAGAAAATAGGCTTTGGTGGATATCAGAACCTTGTTGATTGTAAAACAGAACCTTTGACTACGTGCTTGGCATCTTTTCCCGCCTTCTCATTGTTGTTGACAGGATTTTTCACGTACACAATGATAAAGCTGTTGTCATAAAAGTTAACTGGTAATAAATGAACTGAATCCGTGCTCGCGGTCATGACCCGATTGGAAGTTTTCGTGACGTCACAGGTGATTCACACCGTCTGTTGTGATTTAGTCAGCTTTCAGTAAGTAATTTATCAATGTCGTAGTTGCGCAACATGAGTGTACCAGCCTTAACCAGACACGGTCTCAGAAGAGCCTGGCTCGGCATCAGCCAGCAAGAGAGAGAGAAGCAGCAGCTGTGTCTGAAGACAGACTGAAGGAGGGATAGCTTCAAGAAATCATGTAATGGAGACCATACTCTCTTTTTAGGACCTGCTGTGAAAAGAATGAGGTGGAAGAGAAAGTGATGGAGTAATAGGAGCTGCTTGGTTTTGGGTATAAAAAAGAAGGACTGGTAATTTGAGTTGGAGACTTTGATGGAGATGGAGGGGATTATGTGGCAGCAGTCTGGTGCGTGGACCAGTCCCTAATCCTGACGTGGTCCACATCCATGGAAAGGGTTGCATAACCACAACAAGAAAATTTGTAATAACAAAACACTAAGCCCTCAGAAAATCTCTACATTAAAAATCTGTGCGGATCTCCTCTTTTAAAGCTCTCGTTCTTGCACACATACACAGACCATGACAGTGTTGCTGTTTTGCACTGAAAAGGTTAGAAACAAACGCCCACACATCAAAACTAGGACTGTAAATATAATCCCTACTTGAGCTGGTCATAATCTGGAAGGTGTGGTGGGATCTGTGTTTCATTGCGACTTTTTCCAAGTTAAACCTTTCTCATTAATCTTACATTCTAAGAACAAAGAAACTATTTACATTAATCAGATTTTCAGATTTCTCCTTTTGCTATTCTTCCCTTTGAACGACCTCCATCAAAGCCAGTGATTGTTCAATCAGACCGTGAAACTCAATCAGTTAGTATGTAAGTGGATTAGTGAGGCTCGGCTAATCAATGCCAGATAGGTGTTAAATATTAATTGCCGTGATCGTCTGATTCTACCTGTGGCGTAAAGGCGTTCGCATGCAAACAAACACAAACGCACACTAGATTGGGTGCGAGTGAACGGTAATGATTTGATCTCCTGCACGTGGCCTTTGGCGAGCTGATGCTCTGGTTTGACGGGTATGTGCGTGAGTCTGTGTCCCGAGGAGACTGGATTTTCAGGTCTGGATTGACATATGGACGTTGTTTTTGACGGTCTGTTTTTGTGCTCCTCGCATGCCTACGCTCGCACGCT
Organism: Hypophthalmichthys molitrix; assembly: GCA_037950675.1. Taxonomy (NCBI): domain Eukaryota; kingdom Metazoa; phylum Chordata; class Actinopteri; order Cypriniformes; family Xenocyprididae; genus Hypophthalmichthys; species Hypophthalmichthys molitrix. The sequence continues at coordinate 26,211,310 of CM075507.1, read as the reverse complement.
AAGCGCGCTGAAGGGGAAGTACACAGTCTCCTCATGTTAGCATCATCAAATCATTACACTTGACCTGAATCATGTGTTTATTTTCGCATACATGTTGTCATGCATGTGTGTTCCCTCGTCAAAGTTTTGCTGGCTCGCATGCAGGGGGAATGTGTGATTCGTGTATATTTAGTAGACTGGGATTCCTTCCAGCAAACATGTTGCTATACTTGACCTTTCAGCTGTCCACTCATTGTCCACCCCCATTTCCTCTTTGTCCATCTCTTCCTCGCCACATTCATTTTGTTTGATCTTTTTTACATGTATCTGAGCATTTAGTGCTGTATTGTCTTGAGGAGGAGGGAAGCAGACAGATGAGTGTACATATCCAGACAGATTCCACAGACAGGCTGTAAATCTATCTTCTTTACTCTCCCCCCCCCCCCCCCCCCCCCCTTGTTCTCTGGCTCTGGCTCATAGAGACACACAGACACGGCCGGCTACGTAGGCAGGTCTGTAATCTGTGAAACGGACGGTTCAGCCTCAGATTATACGTAGATGTGTGTAATCTGGCTGGATGACCCATTCACACAGAAATCACTGTATATATTTATAGAATCCAGTGTAATCCAGTGCTATATAATCCCGCTTTACACAGAAATGGATGTGTATGGAAAATATAATCCATAATTCCACAAAGCATTATAGAATGTTCTACCACCTAGGGGGCTGATTGATTATGAAACCATAGCTCTTTCCGGATCATTTCTGTTTGTGTTTTTCCGCAGATTAGAGCTCCATTTTAGGGTCTCAACTGGTTAAGTAATGATGATTAATAATCAGTTCCAATTCAATTTTTTTTATGTATATAAATGTCTCTGGGTCTGTTTTTACATTTCTTGCTGTTTTTCACTCATTTTAACCCTTAACGCCCTTTATTCTAAGCTCTTTCTCACTACTCCTTATCTCCAGCCCAGACTTCCTTACTATGTCTCTTTAAATGTCCTTATACCCTCCCTGCTCCATCTTTCCATACACTTTTTTTTCCCACACAGCCCCCTTTGTCTATCTTGTTCAGTCCCTGATTACTGTTTTGATTCCCACTGCCCTGTTGAGTTGGAGTTTTCCTGTTTTTCTGTCTGTAGTGTGCTAGATTGTGTAATTGTTATCGTAGTAAAGTGTGGGACCTGTGTGAGCTCACAAATGTAAACAAAAGAACCAGAAACTTGTTTCCTGGTGTTACTTATTTACCTCTAGTCAAGCATCTGACTTCAGTGTCTTTAGTAGCTCACTGTCGCCACCTACAGAATGCTTACAGTACTTGATGAACGTTTTCATTTCTCTCAGTGACTATATTGTTTTCAGTTTATTATTTCACAGGTACTTTTTGTGATAAAGGTGCTGACTTTGAATAAAGCTCACAGTATGCTACCAAACAACAAACTAGCGTATCAGCAGGCAATTAGCATCCATTTAAAAGTGAAAGAGAAATGGAGGAGGGGGAAATCAGGCATTTGTAAGGAACGGACTGAGAAAGATGGGACAGGGGGATGGGTGACGGGTTAGAGGTCAGAAAGAAAGAAAGAACTGTTTCTCCAAAAAATTAGCCTGAATGAAGAGGCCCAGGTTTATAATGTGATTTTAAACAGAATAGAGACAGAAAGAGGGTGGAGAAGATAGAGGAAGGGGGGTGGGGGGTTGAAGATAGAAAGCTATAAATATATAAGATATATACGGATCGGGGTGGAGCAAAAGGACAGTGATAGATGGGGTGAAATTTTGGTTGTCTGCTCTAAACTCACACAAAGTCTCACAGAAATAGACTCATATCCGTATAATAACACATCCTCCACTTCTGCACGATACTGAAGAAAAATGTGACATGGTGTACAATAATTTTAAAAATCAGTAGAAAATGGAAAAGGTACTGGTAATTTTCTATAAGGATATTATCTGTGAAGTTTACTGACATTTCCTTTAACCCTAAACAACAACATAAAGCAGAGTGTAATTCAAAATACAGCTAAAACATCTAAAATTCCTTCATATTAACAAAAAAAATGGACCCTATTTTTACAGACTTTTCTTAGTGTACGTGAGACAATCACTTATTCTCTGCTATCTCTGTTGACATAAAACTTTAATTTTTCATAACTCTAAGTACTAAAATATTAAGCCATTGTGATATTTCAGTAATTACAATATATTGTGCAGCCTCCCAAACATATATCTGTACCCCCCACCCCCCACCCCCACTTTAACCCCTGCAAATGGGCCGTATTGGATGGGTCTGGTGCTGGTGAATAGCAGCGGTGTGATCCGTGTGCTCAGTGTGATAATCCCTGGTTTGGAAGAGCGGATTAGCTGGCTGGCATTCCGACTCGTTCCGCTACGGCTGTGGTAATTACCGGCATGTAATCGACGAGAAGGACAATATGAGAACATACTGCTCGGAAAGAAAGTGAGAGAGCGGTAAAGTTAAAAAGACTTAGTGGTGACTTAGCACCTGTCAGACTTTAATGGGACGAAAGCGTAAGACGGAGACGTCTCTGTACATTATACTTGTAGTGGAGAAAGTAAACCAGACAGACAGAAATAGCGTGAAAGCTTCATGTATGTGCTTGAACAGACAGGTTTTATTACTTGATAGTGTGAGAACAAGCCACTAAAATAGGATCATAATACTTGTCATGACAAGCAGCAGGTCTTAAAGGTTTTCAGTAACCGAACCCTGAACTCTGTGTGTGTGTGTCTCAACTGCTGACAGCGAGTATAGTGCAGTTGGCAGTGAGTACATCTGTTCTGAAGCACACAGCGCTGACTGTCTCTCTCTCTGTGTGTGTGTGTGTGCGCCCTGCTGACTCGGTAAGGGTGTGTCTGAAAAATATGACCCTGAACTTTGACATTACTGACCCGCCTGACAGTTTCAAACATTCAGCCAAAAGTGAAAGAGGGGGAGAATAGACAAACAGGGGGACAAACATGCATGTGAGAGCAAGTTAAACTTTAGTTTTACATATAAAGTAGTTTTTTTTTTTTTTTTTTCATTTGAAAGTCCATTATGCTCACCAAGGATGCATTTATTTGATCAAAAATACAGTAAAACGGCAATGTTGTGAATTATTACAGTTTAAAATAACTGTTGTCTATTTTAATGTATTTTAAAATGTAATTTATTCCTGTAATAGAAAAGCTGAATTTTCAGCTGCAATTATTCTAGTCTTCATTCAGTTTTGATTAATTTAATGCATACTTGGTGAATACATTTTTATTTATTTATTTCAAAAATAAAAAAGACTTTGAGACTCCAGTCATATTAGTAGCCTAATAATTGAGGTTTTATTCTACACAGAGCGTGTCAGCTCATGTGACTAACCTAATTAGTCTGTATAAACAAATTACAGAGTGCAACTTTAAACCCAAACACTTTAAGCCTACACACAAACATTTAAACACAGGCTCCTCTGTGTCTTGTGATAAACAGATGAGTGATGTGGCCCCCAGGGGCCGCAGGTACAGACACTGCCCTAAATTGTGTGCCGTTTACATGGATCCATGCCCCTCTTAAAACAGCGTCACTCTCACGCTCGGCCCACCACAGAGCAAAGTGTCACACGGGAAACAGCGGGCACAGCGGCGTTTGAAGTGACCGCTCACTAGGAGGAAAAGCACAACAGAGCTGCTCTGTGATTGTTTGAGATATCAGCAGCTGGCCTTGGATCAGCTCAGAGAGATTAGATGCGCATGGGAATCATAGTGTGAGGGCCCACCAGACCCTCTCAGTATGAAATTAAACTAGAGATGCACAGATAAGTCAATTGTTATCTGATAAATGGCCAATTAATATTTTGTCAAAATAAAACACTACAAACTAAAATAATTTTAAATGCTATGAGAGTATTTGGGGCATTACAACATTTATAATGTACAGAATGAAAAATAAATTTGATTGATTTATTATTATATTTAAATATATATTGCATCACAACATAATGTTTAATGACATATTTTAAGATATGTCAGTGCAAGTTACTTTCAGTTCAAACATGCATTTTAGTCTGGGACAAGGCTTAAGCATTGTCTGTGAAGTTGGGGGATATGTTTAGTATTAAAATTATTTCCCCATATGTAAATATAATAATGTTCCATGACATTCATCAGCAATATTTATGTATATTAGCCAATATGATAATATATCTTATATTAGCCATTAACTGAGATGGTACCAATATATTGTGCATCCCAAGGCAAACACCTTGGTGACTAAAAAAGACTAAAATGCCTTAGGATGATGTTTGGGGGATGAGTTAATGACACCCAATTTGTGGTGTTGTCTTGATCTTGCAACCAGGTTTCAAACAGCACCAGATCAACTGCTTCAAAGGGACTTCAAAGTGAGACAGGGCAATCAACCAAATAGTCTAGTTTTCAAGAAAAACAGAGCAAAACTGAAACCGCCAAACCGTTCACACTGATTTCTGTTTTAGAATCACTTTGACCAGCTGCATATTTAGCATCTCATCCACCCTTACTTGGTCTCATCAGCTCTGGTTTGTTGATTGGCATATTGAATACACATAAAAAACACCGCTTTCCCACACAGAGAAAAGTCAGCTGGCTTAGCAAGGCATACTGTCTTTTGAACACGCTGTTGATTAGAAGCCGTGTGAGACTGACTCTAATCTCTGCATTAAGCGGCGCTAATGAACGCAGTGATGTGTATGTTTACCCCCCGTCTGAATAGACCGCGAGGCTGTTTAGACAGGTCGGCTAGTGCTTACCGCAGAGGCACAGTGGGAAAGAGAGAGATGAAGGGGGTTGGAGTGGACAATGGGGGGCCTGTCAGGAGCCTGTGTGTCTGTCTGTCATATAACCACGGCTCCCGATGGCAACAACAACAAATACATGTGCCAAAAGGGAGAAAGTGATGGAGCAAAGGGCATGCTGGGGGGAAAGAGGCTGCCTTGTGTTTCGTTGGCAGTTCACATAAGGGCCGTGTGAGAAAATGTTATGGTAATGTGATTGGGTTTGAAGATTTTGGAAATGTGATGTCGTATAAGTAACGGTCACAAAGCTAATCAGCCAATTAGATACTTTATGTGGTTTGAACAGTGGTGTCTTATGGCCGCTGTGGGGGTGAGTGTATTAAGAAAATAGTCAGAATGTGTTATTCAGAAATGTTAGACAAATTCACAATAATAAATCAATGACAACATGAAAGCAAAGACACAGAAAGAACAACATACTGAAAGGCCTGTGGATTTGTCATTTGTACATCTGGTAACAGCAGCAGGGAAGCTTAGATCAGACGAAAATGAGAAAAGCAAATGAGACGACAGTAAAAGGAGATACAGACAGAGAGGAGGCCGTAAAAACACGTAGAGCCGATTCAAAGAGCCAGTCTGTCTAAGCGGCTCCATCTCTGTTACCAAGAGAAAAAGGAAGAGGTTGTGATGGATCGCAAAAAGTCAAGGGTTTTTAAGATTTTCAAGAAAGAAAGAGAATTTTTTTACAAAATGTATTTTAGAGCTGTCAAAGTTAATATGTTAAAGTTAATACCGTAAGAGGTTCCTCTCAATCATATTTGGGTGTCAAAACATTGCTGAAAAAGGGAGATTCAAGTTCATTCTAAAATGTAAAATAAAATAAGTGGACTAGAATAGAACTTTACAAAACAAAGCAAAATACTGATGAAAATCAAGTCAAGAGAAGTGGATTAGAAGGAAATCTTTTCATGAAGGACCTTAATGAAGAAAAACAATAGGACCTTTTTCCTATACACTCCTTCACCCAATGTGACACTGATATGCAGAATAGAAAGAAAAGAAAGAGAAAAGAGGGATTTTACAGGGTGTTTCACCCAAATAAAAAAAGCAGCAGGTGAAGTGTGAACACCAGTCACTCACGCACGTGTATCAGGGTGTAGCTCTCACTTTTGGTATGCACTGATTATGCTTGCCTTTCGTGTCACTGTTTCTGTTTGTTTGTGAACGTTAAGTTTCATTTTTGTGCCTTTTTATGTGTCTGTGTTTAGTATATCAGTTTTATAAGTTGACAGCCATTCATGGATTTTTTTTTTTTTCCCCTCTCTCTTACTACTTCCAGTTTCCTATGGGATGATTACACCGTGGATGTCCGCATTAATGACTATCTAGACATCATCTGCCCTCACTACACACGTGGCGAGATCCCATCCCAGGAGGCCGAGCGGTACGTGCTCTATATGGTGGAGCTGGAGGACTATGAGAACTGCAAGCCGCAGTCCTTCGACCAGCTGCGCTGGGAGTGTTCCAGACCCTTCGCTCCTCACGCTCCAGAGAAATTCTCGGAGAAGTTCCAGCGCTTCACTCCCTTCACTCTGGGCAAGGAGTTCCGCCAGGGAGAGAGTTACTACTATATTTGTAAGTATTCACGTCTGTATTTGTGAGCGTATGCAAAAAATCAGCACACATATTTGCACCATTTTAGAACCTCAATTAAGTGATGGTGTAAATCACTTTAAACCAAAAACTTGATCTGTTCATTTATTCAAAATTGTTTCACAAAACTGCTTCACTGCTTATTAATATTTGAAAAACTTCTGTCTGCCAAATTAAACTGCATGTGGTACAGTGTTGCCAAGTTTACAGTTTTCCAGCGGAATTGGGCTACTTTAACAGTGTTGCCATGGGTCGTTTTTCATGTCCATGGGTTCAAGCGGCCCCAGTAATTTGATATTTAGCCTCTGGAATGCTAATTTTACCAGGGGAACCCTGCCAAAAAATGCGGATTTTACCCCACACGTTGCAATTTTTATTGGGGGACCTTCCTGAAATGTGATTGGGCTAGCTTTGAGTAGCAATTTGGGCGGGTTTTGTTGTGAAAACTTGGCAACCCTGATGTGGTGTGACCAACAAGTCAGAAGGGGAAAAAAACATAATGTGCAGAAACAAACCAAAAACAAACCAAAACATAAAACCGGAAAAACCCCTTAAGACATTCGTCATGATGTCATGTGGTGTGACTCCCCAAAAACTAAATATTTATGCAGTAATAATTCAGGATATTTGTTAAAAATATTTTTTTACCTTTTAAAAATATTTAAATTATTACATTTTAATTATTTTAATTTTTGAAAGAAAGTATTATATGTACACTCACATTTATTTAAAGAAAGAAAAATATTTAAAGAAAAATAAGTTACTATTACTTTTTACACCACGTGACGTTAGTCATTAAATTTTGAATGAATTTATAATAAATGAATGAATTTCAAAACCTTATGAAACCAACGTAAATACAAAATGCCTGTATTATCATTTATTAGTACATTAAATGATTTATTATTATTTAATTATAGTACTTTAGATTCCAATTCTAAATGTTCTTTCTGTTTTCTACAGCCAAACCTCTTCACCATCATGGGCAGGAGTGTTTGAGACTGAAGGTGGATGTAGTTGGACCTCATGGTAAGTCATTTCAGTTCTTCACATTACCAACTAGACATTTCTGCAATCTTTACTGAATTATAAGGACAACCGAAGCCTTACTAACAGCCCGACTATATCATTTAATTCTAGGTTCCAAGAACAAGAAAAAGACAGTTGAGAAGGAAGATGAGATGGAAGTAAAGGCTGTTGGAGGAGTACATAACCCATCAAACAGGCTTCCAGCAGGTGAGAACTTCTCATCTGTCACTCTTCTCTTTGCTTCTGGTAGCGTGTCCATTTGCTTTAGAAAAGATGTGGAATTTTTAGACTTTCCAAGCCAAGGTGTTAGAGTGACTTTACGCAAGTTACACGGTCATGAAATGTACTCATCATCCTTCTCTCTTCTACTTTCAGATGACCCTATTGCCATGATCCCAGTTGTGCAGAGGAGCGTGGGCAGTTCGGGTGTTCGTGTGGCTCCCGTCTCAAGTTTCGTCACGTTGATCTCTTTACTCATCTTTCTGCTCCTCCACTGAGCCTGATATAAGAAGACTTTATGGACGCTGATCCGTTAGGACACAACAGACTTTAAAGCTGGTGCTGGTTACCGGCTCTGAAAATAGATTTTATACGAAGAATTTTTATACAAACTGAAGTTTTGGTGCTGGTGTGCAAGTTGCTGAGTGATGTGTTTGTATTTGTGTTTGTGAGAGTGACGTGACCAGAGAAAGGTGTTTTTGAAGGACCTTCTCTCTTTTTTTTTTTTTTTTGAAGAGTATTTACCGTTCTATAATTCTGTTCTCCCATCAGCTCTTTTTATTTTACTTTTGTAGACCGTATGTGCTCATTTTTTCCTGAAAATTCATCACAAATGTATTTACCAATGTGATTCAGAACAAACCTTAAAGTGTGGAGAGCTGTGACCATCAGCTGTATAACTGGAATTGTGATCACAAGGAAGAACAATAGGCTAGATATTGTGTTTGATAGAGACCTTTGCTCTACTGTACTGATTTGAGCCAGAGATCACAGGATTTATCTTAAAACTGACCTTGACATTGCACCTTAAAAAGAATTGATGTTTGTGCATATAAAAGTGTTTGTAAATCTAGAACAGTTAGCAAACAGTTTCCTGTGTTTTGGATCTCGTGTTGCTGTAGTTTCAGTTGGTTTCTGTGATGTAACGTGAACACACCCTACAAAATGTACTGGCATTATGTTATAGATGAGATCAGATTTGTTTTCATTCATAATGCAACATTTGGTTTCGAACAGGAATGATCGGTTGTGCTGTTTGAGAGTGAGTGAGAGAGAGAAGCTGGCCTTCTGACATAGAGTACGACATGCACAATTCAAATGGTTAAATAAATACTCTCAAATAAGTTAAAAGAACAATTTCTTTTGTAAAAAGTTTTTTGTACTGTATTGGTTTATAAACTTGTAAATAGTTATGTAAAAATGTACATATTGAGAGTTATATAAAATAAAGACATTTGTTAATTATGAAAATGTGTGGAATGTGTTTTTTAATAAATATCATTTATTTGATTCAAAGAAAACAAATGTGTTTTGGAGCAGCACAGACTTTCTGTGGAATTTGTTGAGGCCTCAGAATAAAGTTTAACACTGTCAAAACACCATCGTCAAACTCTCTTCCTGTCCTCATTCATACCCTTTTCATCTCTTTTTCCTGGCCAGGACTTCACAGCTTTTAACCAAACATTCAGGTGGGGTTGAGATGAATGAAAGAAGAGAGAGGTTGCAGGGGGGAGAGTAAAGTGGCACTTGGGTGCTAGGACGTAACTTGCGCATTTTCTTTGGCACCCTCTGCTTTTTCTTTGACATTTGAGAACATTCAACACAAGACACATCTTCTGTATTTAACTAAACATGTCAAAGAAACATGCATGACTTTTTTTTCCATACTTTTTTTCCATTTTCCTGAATATGTTCACTCACTATGTAGCCTAGGTTTCTCAGCATTAGCTATTTTTGCACCCCTGGACTTTTAGAAAACATTTGTGTGTATATATATATATATATATATATATATATATATATTGCCAAAACTATTGGGACACCCCCTCCATATCATTGAATTCAGGTGTTCCAATCACTTCCATGGCCACAGGTGTATAAAATCAAGCACCCAGGAATGCAGACTGCTTCTACAAACATTTGTGAAAGAATGGGTTGCTCTCAGGAGCTCAGTGAATTCAAGCGTGGTACTGTGATAGGTTGCCACCTGTGCAATAAGTCCATTTGTGAAATTTCCTCACGACTTAATATTCCACGGTCAACTGTTCGTGGTATCATAACAAAGTGGAAGCAATTGGGAGCAACAACTCAGCCACAAAGTGGTAGGCCACGTAAAATCACAGATCGGTGTCAGTGCATGCTGAGGCGCACAGTGCGCAGAAGTCGCCAACTTTCTGCACCTTCAAACTTCGTGTGGCCTTCAGATTAGCTCAAGAACAGTGTGTAGAGAGCTTCATGGAATGGGTTTCCATGGCCGAGCAGCTGCATCCAAGCCTTACATCACCAAGTGCAATGCAAAGCGTCGGATGCAGTGGTGTAAAGCACGCCGCCACTGGACTCTAGAGCAGTGGAGACGTGTTCTCTGGAGTGAAGAATCACGCTTCTCTGTCTGGCAATCCGATGGACGAGTCTGGGTTTGGCGGTTGCCAGGAGAACAGTACTTGCCTGACTGCATTGCGCCAAGTGTAAAGTTTGGTGGAGGGGGATTATGGTGTGGGGTTGTTTTTCAGGGTTTAGGCTTGGCCCCTCAGTTCCAGTTAAAGGAACTCTTAATGCTTCAGTATACCAAGGCATTTTGGACAATTTCATGCTCCCAACTTTGTGGGAACAGTTTGGGGATGGCCCCTTCCTGTTCCAACAAGACTGCGCACCAGTGCACAAAGCAAGGTCCATAAAGACATGGATGAGTGAGTTTGGTGTGGAGGAACTTGACTGGCCTGCACAGAGTCCTTTGGGATGAATTAGAGCAGAGACTGTGAGCCAGGCCTTCTCGCCAACATCAGTGTCTGACCTCACAAATGCGCTTCTAGAAGAATGGTCAAAAATGACCATAAACACACTCCTAAACCTTGTGGAAAGCCTTCACAGAAGATTTGAGGCTGTTATAGCTGCAGAGGGTGGGACAACTCCATATTAAACCCTACGGATTAAGAATGGGATGTCATTAAAGTTCATGTGCACTTAAAGGCAGGCGTCCCAAAACTTTTGGCAATATAGTGTGTGTGCAGAGATGGGCACAAATACATCAAAAAGTATTTAGTTACAAATTACAAATACTTACTTATTAAATGTATTTAAATAAAATACAAAATACTGCTGTAAATTGTAATGTATTTAATTAAAATACAGGTAATTTGTAATTTGAAAATACAAACAACATTTACACACAATCATTTGAAGTGTGAGAGTAACAGTGGAGTTAAACACACATAAGAGAGAGATGCTCTCAGTTGCTATGTATAGCCAAAGCATTCAAAAAGCACTAACATCTATTTAACGGTGGCATTCAAGTAAGAAATTACACTGCACAGTACTCACTGTAACAATTAAATATATATTGATGATCCTTAAATAAAATCTGATAGTATATTTTACTAGATACTTTACCTTAAAGCAGTTTGACTGAGCACAAAAGCAGCTTTGCAAAGAAAATAGACGTCGGTCACGAGCTCCACAACCGAAACATCAGCCGCCTTTTATGGGGCATTCACACAGGGCGTCGACGTTAACGCTTCTCATTTACTTTGAATGGGTGACGTCATGCATTGCCGAACTGAATTGTGGGTCGCTTCACTCACATTGCTCGCAGCAGAAGTTAAAAATTTCTCAACTTTTCAAGCTCCAACACAAACGTCAGCCAATCAGATCGCCTTATGCAAATACCCTAGCGCAGACGCTAGCCAATTGCGTTCATGTAAAACCAGAAAGTAATGTGATTGGCTATTGTCACTATGACGGTCGCGTCGGCACCAAGCTTCAGACATGCCCTCCATCAAGCGTTGACTCCCCGTGTGGGATCTTATGCTTTCAAAGCTAGCTCGCTATTGCTAGCCTCTCCAAAAATGACCTACCCTACCTTTAAGCCTGGTGATGAAAGTTATTTTCTGTGAGAATAAAATAACATATTTGAATGTATTTTTAGTATTTTAAATACAAAATACTTTCTCTCAAAGTATTTAATTACAAATTACATTTGATTTTTTCTTTGTTAAGGAAAATACAAATGACAAAATACTCAAAAGTAATTAAATATGTATTTTAAATACATTTAATTAAAATACTGCCCATCTCTGTGTGTGTGTGCATATATATATTCAGAGAGCAGAATTTTGTTTTTGGAATAAAATAACAGTCTCCTTTTCTTGTTCTGTATTGCTCTTTTGTCTTTTTCATAGCATTTTATGTTTCCTAAATACAATTAATATTTTCATACTTTTTGCACATATATTACATAAATTACATCTTAGATTTAAAAAAATATGCACTATAAAAATAAAATATTTAGGCCTAATTAATTTTATAAATGATATGTCTCATTTCATCTCAAGCATGCTCTTTGCTGACAAAACATTTTCATAAGGGGTCATATTGTGATATAAATTATTTTTACATGATTGAAAAATGCTATTAAATTGGTTTGCTTATTCACATTGTATGGGTTATCATTTTGAATATGCATCAATTCAGTTTCTGTAATAATTTCTATAACTAATTGTCATGAATCACAGATTAAGATCACTTAAATGCAAAAATAGATTATGAAAGAGTGATAATATTTCCAAGACAGTATTGATACAATTAGCCTATACAACAGAATGAAACCAATGAAATTTATTTTAATAAAGATCAACATGCATGCATTCAGTGTAGTCAAAACTCTTTTCCTGATGCATATTATTAATTTAAAAACAAACAAACAAACAAAAACACGAGTGTTCAAACTAATTTAATTCGCCTTTTCAACATTTCAGAAAGCGGCTGTGCTTTGGACAGAGCTTTTCACCTCAAGCGTGTACTTTTAAAAACTACAGCATTTTAAATCTCACTTTATTAAAAACAATATAGCCTACGTGGCAACCATCTTATAATTACTCCGTTTAAATCGTATTTCACTACACAACCGGACTACAAAATGACGCTAAAGAGCGTCATTCGGTGAATAACCAATCAGAGTGAAGGAATCGATTCACCCTGATTACAAACACGGAAACAGACAAGTGGACGTCAGCGTTGTATGAGTGCTGGATTCATAGGTTTTGTAAATATAATTTATTAGCTTGATAGCACATCTCATTTTTCGCTTTTTCAGTCTATGGATTTTCTGCAGCTGCTATCATGTGCGTGCATCATATTCACCGTCGGGATGTTCACGACGGGATTGTAAGTTATTCATATTTCTACTACTTAATATTTATGACAAATCATATCAGTTGTACACGCATACGGTTTTAATAATGTTCTTATCTGGTGGCATTTCGCTCCTTCCTTGAGTTTTCTGTAAATTAATTAAAAATAAACGAAGTTCGCCTTCACTCAAGCTCAATAAACCCCCTCAAAAGTTTCTGCCAACATACTATAATTATTGATACTACAGCAATGGTAACTTGATATTAGCCAATAATATCAGCAAGAGCGCACAATATTAAGATTTTACAGTATTAACAATAACTGTAGTAGCTATAGTATTTTGCCTGAAACTATAGTACATTTTAACATTCTTATTCTGTATATGTATGCAGGTTGAGCATATAAACATTTGGAGGCTGTGCAGGGCAAATTAATTTCACTATATTTATATGAATTTACAGTGCAAAATATAAAGCATATGATTTGCATTTGCATAACCTACTGTTGCTATATTCCAAGATAATATTTCTCACATTACATACCATCTCTGTTTTTGCAGGACAGACTTGAAGAAAATGAAGGCCACACAGTGTGCAGATAACGTTCAGTTTTTGCCCTTCCTTACCACATGCTTAAAGTATGTATTTGCTATTTGACACCTGCAGTATTCATTAGTTATTGTATATGTGCATGCAACTTCATGTATGATATGGTCATCATGCATTGAAAGTCCATTCAGTCTGAATGATCTGTTTGTATATCTGTGTGTGTTTAGTAATCTAGGTTGGCTTTACTATGGATTACTAAAGGGAGATGGTACGGTGATTTCTGTAAACGTCATTGGGGCCTCTTTACAGACCTTATACATCATCACCTACTGTCATTATACCAAAGAGAAGGTTTGTCATTTAGTTTTTTATTATACAGTGGGGTGCAGAATTTGATTGTTTAGCATGTTTCTAATTTAACAGAATATTTTAATTACAAATCATAATTTAATATTTTTTATTTACAAATGATTTCGTCATCTAACAATTTGAGTGCAAAGTTTTATTTAACAGTTAAAGGATTAGTTCACTTTTAAATGAAAATTAGCCCAAGCTTTACTCACCCTCAAGCCATCCTAGGTGTATATGACTTTATTCTTTCTATTGCACACAATCAGAGAAATATTAATAAATATTCTGACGCATCCGAGCTTTATAATGGCAGTGAGCAGGATCAATGAGTATGAGCTGAAGAAAGTGCTTCCATCCACATCCATCCATCATAAACATACTCCATGCGGCTCCGGGGGGTTAATAAAGGCCTTCTGAAGCGAAACGATGCATTTGTGTAAAAAAATATCCATATTTGACAAGTTATGAAGTAAAATATCCACAAGACCGCCTTCCATATTCAAGTTACGAAGAAAGTTTAAACTGGTTGAATATGTTGAATATGGAAGGCGGTCTGGAAGCTAGATATTTTACTTCATAACTTGTTAAATATGGATTTTTTTTTTTTTTACACAAATGCATTGCTTCGCTTCAGAAGGCCTTTATTAACCCCCCAGAGCCGTGTGAAATTCATTTATGATGGATGGATGTGGATGGAGACACTTTATTCAGCTCATACTCATTGATCCCGGTCACTGCCATTATAAAGCTTGGATGCATCAGGATATTTATTAATATTCATTAATATAACTCAGATTATGTTCATCAGAAAGAAGAAATTCATATACACCTAGGATGGCTTGAGGGTGAGTAAAGCTTGGGCTAATTTTCATTTGAAAGTGAACTAATCCTTTAATTCATATTTTTAATTACAACTTATGTTATTATAATACCAATCTGTGTGAAAAGTTTTTTTTATGAAAATAATTAATTACAAGTTACATTATAAGCATAACAATTTGAGATCTTTATAGTTTATTTCCAGGTTTAAAGTTGAAGTTGGATCCCACATTTTTTAATGTGGACTCAGACGTTTGTAACCTACTGTATATACAACAAATATTATTAATATTTTTAAAAGGTATGCTGTACCTGTGTGTTTCAGAGGCGAGTGTACTCACTGACACTGTTGATGGGGATTGTGTTGTGTGTGGGCTGGGTGTATTTTACTATGGTGATTCCTCCTGGAGAAACTCAACTCTCTCAGCTGGGCCTCGCCTGCAGTGTGTTCACCATCAGCATGTACCTCTCTCCGCTCGCTGATCTTGTGAGTACACACACACACACACCTATACATGTAACCAGCATTAATCATGTTTAAAACACAGTCAACAAGTATTATTACTCACCCTCATGTCGCTCTACACCCGTAAGACCTTCGTTAATCTTCAGAACAAAAATTAAGATATTTTTGTTGAAATCCGATGGCTCAGTGTGGCCTGCATAGCCAGCAATGACATTTCCTCGCTCAAGATCCATTAATGTACAAAAAACATATTTAAATCAGTTCATGTGAGTACAGTGGTTCAATATTAATATTATAAAGCGACAAGAATATTTTTGGTGCGCCAAAAAAACAAAATAACAACTTAAATAGTGATGGCCGATTTCAAAACACTGCTTCATGAAGCTTCGGAGCGTTGTGAATCTTTTGTGTCGAATCAGCGGTTCGGAGCGCCAAAGTCACGTGATTTCAGCAGTTTGGCGATTTGACACATGATCCGAATCATGATTCGACACAAAAGATTCACAACGCTCCGAAGCTTAATGAAGCAGTGTTTTGAAATCGGCCATCACTATATAAGTCGCTATTTTGTTTTTTTGCCGCACCAAAAATATTCTCGTCGCTTTATAATATTAATATTGAACCACTGTACTCACATGAACTGATTTAAATATGTTTTTAGTACATTAATGGATCTTGAGAGAGGAAATGTCATTGCTGGCTAAGGAGGCCTCACTGAGCCATCGGATTTCAACAAAAATATCTTAATCCGAAGATTAACGAAGGTCTTACGGGTGTGGAACGGCATGAGGGTGAGTAATAAATGACATTATTTTCATTTTTGGGTGAACTAACCCTTTAAAGGTAGGGTAAGCAATGTTTTTTCATATACACTTTTTGTTAAACCTGTTGAAACTCTCTTCACAACCTGATAGCAATTAATAATAGAAGAAAAAATTGACATATATCTTCTGTAAAAGTCTCAGGACCAAAAATTGTTCGTCCAGTCATTGCATTCGGTCTGAATGCAATAATAGGATGTCCTACCTGCCAGTCAACGTATCTATTTGCATACCTCCACGCACCATGAGGCAATGCAAAGTTGTAGATAGACAGTCACCGAGCGCTGCAAACAAACAGCAGCTGCCTTTTACAGTTCCTTCTGAACCAAAACAACGAGCTTTTGCTGCATTCATGCCCTAACTACCATAATTAAGGGATGGCAATGCCGAATTGAACCTGCAGCAGTCAGGTGATACATGTCAAAGCTCTTTAAGTTGTTTACGTTCATTATTATTGTAATGTTATGTGCTTTGAGACATGAGGTAATTTAACGCTGTCTCTCGTCTCATGACGCTTTGCAAATTTTGCTGTGTGCGTTCATGTGTTTTGAATATTAAAATATAAACATTATTGCATACATTAATGTTAACTGTGACACCCTTACATATTGCATAAAGCATAAATCATCTCTAAAATAATCATACATTTGTCCTTATCTTGTCATTTCCTCAGTAAAATGGTGTGAAGTCTTGTAGTTACATTCCAGCATTCCATCTTTTGTTTATCACTCCATCCATTCTTCTTTACTGTGCTCTCTTGTCTACATCTTCCTGTTTTGAATCTTTCCCTCTTCCATATTTATCAGTCCAGCTCTGTCTATCTGTCCTGTGCCCTGTGATGTATTTCCTGTCATTCTCATACCTCTTTTTGTTGCTTCCTGTTTTTCCCTCCATCACTGTCTTCAAGTGTCAATAGCGGCTTGTTATAGGAGTGACTATGCGTGAGTGTAAATAACATGTTCTGGTTGGAGCTGTAACACAGGTTTACTGATCCTTGGTGCTGAAGTGGAAGAAACCAATTTGAGTCCTGCCTACATCATGTTTCAACACCCCCCCATTATTTACTGTTTCCTGTATACTTTCTGTCCATAAAAAGAAGCAAAAGAATCTTTCTCCTCTCAAAAAAACAAACATTTGTGCGCTTCATTTTCACTAGTTGGATATCGTGCGAACGAAGTCTGTGGAGCGCTTGTCTTTTTCCCTGACTGTTGCTACATTCTTCACATCCACATCATGGACGCTGTATGGCCTTCAGCTCCAAGACTATTATATCATGGTACGACAATGAAGAGACTGTTCTGAGACAGTGTTTTGAGGTAAAGGAGAAAGCATCATGTATTTTTTGTTTGTTTTTCAGGTACCCAACACCCCTGGCATCTTTACTAGCCTCATCCGCTTCTTCCTTTTCTGGCAGTTCGGAGCTGTCTTTTCAGACAAGCCCTCCTATAAACTCATCCAAATCTGAGAGGGGATTTACATTGAATCTAATTAAGTGCCTTTTCCACTTTCCTTTACCCAAGCCAGAAGAGCTTCTTGGTTTTTTTGGCATCAGGCTGTCATGATACCTTATAAACTCAAACATCTAGTGAAACTGCCACTGTAAATTCTGTGAAGACAGACAATTTTCAGTTTATTTTGTCTTTTAGTTAAAGGGATAAAAATGCCCAAAATTATATCGCTATCACCATTTACTCTTTCTCACATTATTCCAAATCTGTTTGACTTTCTTTCATCTGTGGAATATAAAAATATTTTGATAAATTTCTTTATTGTTTTTGTTTTTTGTCCATGCATTGGAAGTCAATGGTAAGCAAAACTGTCTGGCTGCCAACGTTCTTCAGAAAATATTCTTCTGTGTTCCACAGAAGAAATAAAGTCATACAGGTTCAACATGAGGGTGAGTAAATGATGACTTCAATGATGAAAACTTAATTTTTTTTTTTTGAGTGAACTATCCCTCAAAAAAAAAAAAAAATCTGAATGTATATATTATTCCAATCCTGTATAACTTTATTTCAGCTCACAAAAGAGGATTATTTTTTTTCCATGCAATTTCAAAGAATTGGGACTGGAGCTTTTAGTGTTTAAAAAAGACACAAAAGCACCATCTAAGGAACTGTAGTCATCATATTCACATATGTTACAGGTTTTCTGAAGCCATACGTTAAGATTTATTTGACAAACAGCCATTTTAAGCCATTATTACCTGAAAATCTTGTTCTTAGCTTTTTTTAGGACCTGTGTCATGAACGGACTGTTCTTTTGAGGGATCTTTTAATTAATCTAATGATTCGTCTAAATGAGTCATTCTCAAATATGACTTATCTGGTTCTTGAACTCAGTGGAGGGAAAGATTATCAGACAATCTTATGTGTTTTAGATCCATTTTAGGATACTTGAATGGCTTGAAAGGTTCCTGTACCCATTCTTGTAATTGGATGGAAAATAATTTCTTTGTGGTTCCTGGAAGAGTCCTCAGAATTTCCTGAAAGAAAAGAGTCGTACAGGTTTGTAAGACCTGAGGATGAGTAAATGATGACAGTATTGTTCTGGTGAATTACAAATTCTCTGAGTAACTGCTAATTTTCACTTTTTGTCTTAATTGATCCATATAGAGATAAGTATGCTCTAAGTTTGTTTGGCAGGTATTTCTTTGTTAATAAGTGTTGAAATCTGTAAACATGGCACACCCTGAACCAAGAGCTCAAACTTGTTTCCTGTTACAGCCCTTTCTTTTGAAATCATGTGTACGTATTAAGCAGGTGTTTTTTTTCTTTTTTCTTGGGTACATACTGTTCAGAGTGTCCTTTAGGAAAGTGTCACATTCTGTTACTTAAGTAATGAATGTAGTGTTTACAGAATCGTTCATTCATCATAGACTGCTTTATTATAATATCGTTCTTAATTGTGTCCAAATGGCAGTTTGGCAGCTATTTAATCAGCATCCAACTCAAGTAACAAACCCCAAAGGAAACTTTTTGTATTAAATTAGTTTAAAATTAGTTTGAGTGAATGACGTTGGATTAAGAATATGTGTTGCAGAAGAAAAAGGGAATCTTGCACACCTCTTTTCATGGTTCTTGTTTTGTAGTTGAAACAAAAAGGTCTTTTTTCTTCTAGTCTTTGTGACTGTCAGAACACCATACTTCACAATAAGCCCATAAAAACAATTATTTAATTAAACAATAACTTTACACATTCCTCACCTTCAGAGAACACCAAAGTCGCACAAAATCTGAAGGCTTTATTTATGCGAGTTGAGGTGAAAGGCACGATGGGGGAAGAATAATTGGCAAATTCACTAAATTACATATTCATAACCCATAAGATGGTGAGATGAAAATCTTAAGCAGTCATTGGCTGTTAATGTTGTTTTGCAAAAACAGGTTTGATCTGTGACGGGCAGAAACTCTTATTAGGTCTTACTGTACATCACTACATTACGGTACTTTATTCACTGAAGTCTTTTCAAGTCTCCAAGACTTGAAGACTTTGTGAATAAAAATGGTTATGATGATTTAAAGCATATCAACTTTGTTTTATTGTATTGTTTATGGCTTCTGTGTTGTATGATTATGTTCTGTGTTTTACATTAAGTTTAAATGTCTTTGTTTCTTTGTACTATTTTATATCCTATGCAACAGTGTATATTATATCAGAGGGGATTTAGTGGGATGTTCTTTCTGAAGTGTTCTGAAAAAAAAAAAGGCTAAAATAAATTTTTATATAACATAACCTTCAATGTCTGGCTGAGACTGAGGGAAGAAGTTATGAGAGCTTAGCAGGGGAATGTGAGAGGATTTTGTTCTGGTCTCAAAGAGGATCAGCGCTGATTGTGAGCAATGAAAACTAAAATACGCTCAAAAGCCGAGGCGTAACGCGTACTGACAGTCGTTTTAATTTCTGTGAGAAATAACAGCACATTTATCTCCCGCTATTAGGTGTTTGGTTTTGTAGAGCTCTCATCCAATGTTTGTGACTCAGTGTGTGTGTTTACTTGTTTGTAGTTTGTCTTGGTTAACATGAGCGAGTGGGAACCATATGTTTGCTGATTCTCAGTGCCTATGGAGTCTTTACATGCTTTTCCTGTCTGCCTCTCAGAGAAAGACATGAAAGGGGAAAAGGATTGTTTATCAGGAGAGTGTATTTGAAAGAATAAGAAAATTAGTGATTGGCAAAACCTCTTTTGTGAGAGAAACAATGATCACTAAGGCACTCTCGTGCATGTAGACAAAAGCACTTTTTAGTCTTCAGTCATTGTGTGTAAATGTTAACACGTAGAAGATCAGTGGTTCTCAAACCAAAATGGGTCACAGGTCCATGAGTTTCTTTGTTCTGTTGAACACAAAAGAAGATATTTTGGAGAATGTGGGTATTTAAAGGGTTAGTTCACCCAAAAAGGAAATTTCTGTCATTAAGTATTCGCCCTCAAGTTGTTCCACACCCATAAGACCTTCGTTCATCTTCGGAACACAAATTAAGATATTTTTGATGAAATCCGAAGGTATCTGATCCACACATGGCAGCAACGTCATTGCACCTTTTGAGGTCCAGAAAGGTAGTTGAAAACATGGTTAAAATAGTCAACGTGACTACAGTGGTTCAACTTTAATGTTATGAAGGGACGAGAATACTTTTTGTGCACAAACAAAACAAAAATAACAATTTCAACCGTTGTCATAAGTAGTAAACTCAGTGCAGGCTTCCTTGTTTATGTCTGAATGCCAACTCAGTATTGGCCGAAGCTGAACACGTGAGCAGCATGACGCACGCATGTGATGCTGACGCAGGATCCGGCCAATAAGGAGCTGGCATTCGGATGTAAACAAGGAAGCCTGCACTGAGTTCACTACGTATGACAACGGTTCGAATTGTCAAATAAAGTCGTTATTTTTGTTTTGTTTTTGTGCACAAAAAGTAATCTTGACGCTTCATAACATTAAGGTTGAACCACTGTAGTCACGTTGACTATTTTAACCATGTTTTCAACTACCTTTCTGGACCTCAAAAAATGCAATGTCGTTGCTGCCATGTGTGGATCAGATACCCTCGGATTTCATCAAAAAATCTTAATTTGTGTTCCGAATTGAACAAAGGTCTAACGGCTGTGGAACAAAATGAGGGCGAATACTTAATGACAGAAATTTCATTTTTTGGTGAACTAACCCTTTAAACAGTTGCTGGTCCCCATTGACTTCCATAGTATGAAAAGGGAAAAAAAAAAAGGGTTCAGGTATACCCTATGTTAAAGGAGAAGTCTATAATTAACAATAAAAAATAGCACCCACACAATGACAATATCATCAAGCTGAAACTAGGAAACAATTTAGTGTAATTACAGTGTAAACCATCTCTGTAACACAATAGACAGATAAATAAACAGACAGGAGCTGGACGGTCAGGAGTAATGGATGACTATGTGGAGACAGAAAGACTAGACAACACTCACAATGCTCACGATTGTGTGTGTGTTGCTGTGCGGTGTCCAGTGTTTCTTGACGGGGGTGCTTGTGTGAAGGCATCCGGGCAAATGTGTTTATTATGAATAACATCTGATTGATGTCAGACACTTTGCTCTGTTCTCATCACTAACAGTGCAGTAGTTGTGGTGTGTACGTGTGGGAGCATGTATTAGTGTATGTTTAATCAGTGCAACAATGGGAGTCTACTGAAAAACAGGATACCACTGTTTCCTGCACAGAGACTGTCTCTGGGATACACACACAAACATACACACCACCTTATGGCTGTCTAGGTTGCTAACTATACATTTTCTCAGTGACATTTTCAGTCATTCAGATGAACACTAGATCAATGATTATTTTTTGTGTGTATGAATGTCAGAATGCATCATAAATGCTCATGAATGTTTTTTGTTGTTGTTGTTGGAGACTGATTCTTGAGTACAGGGACAACACAGACTCTAGAAATAAAAATATATATATATAATTTATTTATTTGGTGTTACTACAATAGAAAAGCAAGTACCTTAATGATCTATTTCTACTTGATCTAACCTTAAAAGAGACTTTTGTAGGTTTAGTCATATTGAAAATATCCTTTTTATTAAATATAAAGTATTATTAATACATTAAATATGAAGTATTATTAATACATTTATACAAATATAAATATTACATTTTAAATGTCTTAAAATTTAAAAAATATTTTTGATGAATAAAATCAAGTTCGACTTCAATATAGTTACTAATGAGAATAATTATTAATAAAATCCCCCAAAAAATGTTTTACTGAGTGATATATTTTATTATACAAAACCTAACCAAAAAAAAAGGGCTCAGAAAAGTAAAGATAGGTCCAGTGTCATGTGTTTGCAGAATTCTGTTTGATATTTTGTAAATCATACATTTTGACGTGTGGCTTAAGGGTACGTTAACGACAACAATATGCTTAAACGGAGAAGTTTTTCCTTTGAGTTTTCCGCGTACATATGACACCATTGTCAAAACGACCCCCATTCACACGTATCCGTGAAAATGACTAAAAATGCCGTATTCTGCTGTCAGGCCATTAGATGAAACACTATAGACTGAACATGTAATACGCATGTGCATGACGTCATCGTTTTCACAGATTCGCGTTTTTGTCGTTTACACAGAGACCGTTTTCAAAAGTTTGTGTTTTCATGCCACAAAAACGCCATTGTCGTGTAAATGAACGGCCAAAACATAAAAAAGTTTCCGTTTTTAGTTGAAAACGGTGTCGTGTAAACGGCCCCTAAGATAGGGTGACCAGACGTCCCCGGAAATGTCACCGTTTTAGAGCTTGTTCAAAACAACCCGCAAATACATCGCAAAATTAATAAAATAAAAAAATACATCGCAAAAAAGGCCCGACCAACATAGAGCAGCCTGTTGGTTATAGGAGCAATCGTGTAGTGATTATATTCACCAATAGAGGGGGCTGTGCAGCTACAATTTGTCACGCGCGCACAGCTACTTTGTGAAGAACGTAGCCTGGACCAGAGCAGGGCGCCATTATTATTAATTTATATATATATAATAAACAGTGTTAACGGTTTCAAGGTAGTAACATACTAACTATTCATGTTAAATTAAAGTAATACTGTTTGTATTTGTTTTATAACAGGACCTCAACAGTGTGCGGTAGGGTTGCCATGTTTTCACAACAAAACCCGCCCAATTGCTCCTCAAAACTAGCCCAAAGGCATTTGCGTTCCAGGGGGTAAAATTCGCGCTTTTGGCGGGGCTCCCCTGATGAAATTCGCATTCCAGGGACTAAATCTCACGTTATTTTTGGTCGATTCAACCCGCGGCAACAGTGTAAGAGTAGTCTAATTCCGTGGGAAAACCACTGACTTGGCAACACTGGGGTGTGGGATTGTTTAGCACAATTTTAAACGTCCCTAAAAGTTCCGCAGTCACAACGCAGCATTTCCACACACACATCTTAACTATATCACATGGTGAAGGTAGACTCAGATATGTATATATAAGATAATAATAAAATACATAATTATACACTTGCAACTTTGTGCTTAAAATGTGTCTAAAATGCAAACTAATAGTTAAAAATAGTTAAAAGTTGTATAGGGCCTACATTATAAACAGCTTGTGTAAATGAAAACATTAAATTCAATAATAAATGTTAAAAATATTTGTTAAATGCCATTTTATTTATCTTATCTTCTTGTTGTTTTATTTTTGTGAAGTGCTTTGTAAAGTCATACTTTTGTTATAACATAATAGGCATATTGTTTTGAACTGCTTTTGCAATGGTTAATATTAACAGTGTAATAGTTTTTTTTGTGAACTGTATTAAAACCAGACTAAAAATCCTAATCAAACTAAATCATAATAATTATTAATGTAATAATATTTAAAAAATGTATTGTCCCCATTTTTTAATTATTAGATAATAACAAATTAGATTTCTTTGATATTTGGCCAGAAATCTGGTCACCTTACCCTAAGATACTTCTTGTCATCTGTGCATCTCAGTGACGATCCAAATAAATGTTATAAATGTGCAGAAGGAGCACTTACAAACTTCTGTTTGCTGAACTCAGAAAAACAGTAGTGTGTGTTTGCTGCATCAGCATGCTGGCATGTGTGTGTGAGTGTCTGTGTGCGTGTGCAATGTCAGCTCATATGTTTCAGCTTTCAGCAAGTAAAACACACCTGTGAGAGCTCCAGCTGCTGTTTTGAAGAGCCCGAACAAGGGAAGCGGAGACAGAGGAAGAGGAATGTGCTGCTCACCTCCTTTTTTCCTTCAGCTCTTCTCTTCTCCTGTATCGTGTTTGTTCTGTTTACTTTCATCTCATTCACATCTCCTTTTTCCTAACAGCCTTAATTATCTCTGTCTCCTCGTGCTTGTTTGCGATTGTCTGCTTCTGTCTTTAGGCTAGCACTATAGATGAGTTAACAAAGACGCCAAAAGCACCACAAATTGTACCAACATGTTTTTAATAGGTAGACTCCATTCTTCAAATCTAGAGAGAAAAGTAATAAACATGAGAACAGAAGACACAGGCACAGACAGGCAACACCCCTCCGGCACCTGCTGACCTCCGTCACAGATTTCAGGTTAAACTTCTGCTAGTAAAACAGGTTAAGGTCAGAGGTCACAGACTGTAATGGTGACCTTGTTTTTCTCCTGTCCAACTGTCTCACCATCTTCTCTGTGTCTCCGTTTCATGTGCAGTTGCTTTAGGCATGCATTTATGATCAACAGTATGCGGATTCAAGACATTCAAGCTGCTATTTCAAGCTTTATTTTTCTATACTAAATAGCACTCAGTTGCCTGAATTTCCCTCTCGAACCCACACTCTCTCCCTTCAGATGTTTCTCCCAGTAATGCTTTATCTGGTTTCTGTGGAAGCCCGTTTCCGCCACTAAATAAAAAAATAAAAACGGTAATTGCAGCTTTTTATCTCGCAATTGTGAGTTTATATCTCACAATTCTGACTTTTTTTCTCACAATTCCGAGTTATAAAGTCACAATTCTGAGATATAAACTCGCAATTGCGTGATATAAAGTCAGAATTGCGAGATGTAAACTCAGAATTGCGTGATATAAAGTCACAATTCTGAGATATAAACTTACAATTGCGGAAAAAAAAAAGTCCGAATTGTGACTTTATATCACGCAATTGCGAGTTTATATCTCAGAATTCTGACTTTATAACTTGCAATTGTGAGAAAAAAAGTCAGAATTCTCAGATAAAAAGTCAATTACTGTTTTTATTTTTTTATTTAGTGGTGGAAACGGGCTTCCATAGGTTTCTGAGACCAAGAAGGTCTATAATACCTAATAAAATATGTTAGCATTCCCATTCATTTCAATGGCAGTTGCTCAGCTTGTCCTTCACTAGCCACTGCCATAAGCTGTGATGTCTAAAGCCGGGCACACATTTAAAACACAGCGATTGTTTCCTGTGACTGAAGCAGATTTAAATACTTACACACAGAATTTTAACACCAGCTGAAATCGCCGACTGAACGCTACTGGCTCTGACTGGACATGTTTGAGCATGATCAGTCGCAAGTATCAATTTACATTCATAATCGGCCTTACAATCGTTAAGTGTGTCCCCGGCTTAAGGCAGCAAACAGAGTAAAAATAAATAGCATTCACACTTTTAAGAGCTCTCCAAAAATATTTGTGCACCAATAACTTATCTACTATAATATGATTTGATTTAATGTTGCTTGCAGAAAAAAATATTGTCTACACAGATAGGCCTACATTTGAATGGATGCGTTTTGCAGCCAGATGGTGTAGTTACGACATCCAGGGCCTGATTAGATCACGTTAACCAGCCAAACCTCCACACCTTGGCTTCATAGCCTTTCAGAATGCATTCAGTTTTTTGGTTCTAATTTAAAAAGTTTGGAGGGTACACATTAAGTGTTTTACACCTTTGTATGTTGAAATTCTGCAGGCCAAATGCAGTAATTTCAATAGAAATCCCTGCAATCTCATGCAAAGCATGAGGAACATTTCCCTACTAAAAAGACAGTAGCCTACTCATAATGTTTTGTTTATCTGTTTGTTTGTTTGTTTGTTTTTTATATAAAAGTGTTTTAACCCTTTTACACATAAATGTTAATACAGTGGACAGCTATTCAAAAGCCATTTTCTTGTGTGTGCATGGGTTTTCATGTCAT
Organism: Hypophthalmichthys molitrix; assembly: GCA_037950675.1. Classification (NCBI taxonomy): domain Eukaryota; kingdom Metazoa; phylum Chordata; class Actinopteri; order Cypriniformes; family Xenocyprididae; genus Hypophthalmichthys; species Hypophthalmichthys molitrix. Next base: position 26,185,380 of record CM075507.1, on the reverse strand, counting down.
AGATGTACATCAGCCAAACACAGTGGACACTAGAGCATCATCCACACTGCCACCAAGTGGCAAGGTGTCGTATGTGGAATTTTGCCCGGGATGTTTAGGCTACTAAGTGTAGAGAAATCTCGAGCAGTGATGCCCAATTTGCTTCTTTTTTTCTTTGGTCCGGTAAGTTATTTAATTATTATATAAACTACTCTCTTAAATCCTACTAGCATCAGTATAATTTACATAAAACTCAGAGACGATCGTGTTGATCCACGTGTATAGATGGCATGGCAGTGTGGTATTGGTAGGCTTTTAAAGTAGTAGTTCACCTAAAATTGAAAATAATGTCATTTATTACTCACTCTCATGCCGTTCCACACCCGTAAGACCTTCGTTCATCTTCAGAACACAAATTAAGATATTTTTGATTAAAACCGATTGCACAGTGAGGCCACCATTGAAAGCAATGTTACTGCACCTCTCAAGATCCATAAAGGTACTAAAAACATATTTGAAACAGTTCATGTGAGTTCTATCTTAATATTATAAAAATACTTTTTGTGCGCTAAAAAAACAAAATAACGAATTTTCAACAATATCTATATGGGCTGATTTCAAAACATGAAAATAGAATTTCGAATTAGTGATTCAGATCTTCTATCAAACGGCTAAACTGCTGAAATCACATGATTTTGGCGCTCCGATTCACTGATTCGATTCGTAAAGCTCTGAAGCAGTGTTTTGAACTCGGCCCATATAGATATTGTTGAAAAGTCATTATTTTGTTTTTGTGGTGCACAAAAAGTATTCTTGTCGCTTTATAATATTGAGATAGAACCACTGAACTCACATGAACTGTTTCAAATATGTTTTTAGTACATTAATGGATCTTGAGAGGTGCAGTAACATTGCTGGCAATGCAGGCCTTACTGAGCCATCGGATTTCATCAACAATATCTTAATTTGTGTTCTGAAGATGAACGAAGGTCTTACGGTGAGTAATAAATGACATTTTTTTTCATTTTTGAGTGAAGTAACCCTTTAACGCTAGCTAAAGAACTACTGAACTTTATCCATATGGTATGTTGTGGGTGGTGGTAAGGATAAGATCATTTATTATTTTACTTTTTTTTTGTTTTCATTGCCAGCAACAGCAGTTAGACCTGTGTGTGAAAGTAGTTACAAAATGGCTGTATTCTGTGTGCAGTCAGAAAGTCATAGATCACAACTGTGTTTTTGACCAAGTTTTATTTCTTCATTTTCTAAAGATACTTTAACTCCTGTTTTTAAAGTAATTCATCAAACAATTCATTGCTTTATTTAAATTACGAGTGATACATCACAGCATGTCAAAGATTAGCCTACATAAGCTTAAGCTACTGACCTACATACTAAATAAGTGTTTGTGAGATATTATTTTTTATTACATATACTTCCGTACATGTATAAGCAACTTCATCCAGTTGATATGGCTTCTTTATTGTGGAGGAGGCCTCTGAATGGAATCAGAGACTCTCTGGACGAGTTTGGCACACTCTGCCATGTTGAGACGTTTGTCATGATCATCATCTACTTCGTCCATCCATTGCTGAGTCACCATTGGGGTCAAGGTCTATCAAGAGAGAGAGAATAATAATGGTGATGATGCCAAAGATGACAAAATATGACGATCCTCTTGAAAAATCCCCCTTGCTAAAATATAAAGGTAGCTAAATATAAATTTTCATACATAAAAGTTTCATTTTTACTGTGAGAGAAAATAATTAAAAGACATGTTTACAAAGTTAATTAACTGGCTTTTAAATTGTCATTGTGCTAAAGCAAATAATTAAATTATCATTTGGAAAATATTTACTTTGTGTTCAGTTGGCAGGGTATGTACCTACATTTTCCATGATCCCCTTAGCACTAGCTATTTATATAAACATCATATAATAATATTTGCTGATTTTTCTAATTGATTTGATAAAATGTATACAGACCTGGATTGCCCTTCCAAACTCGATCAGCATCATTTCAAAGACCTTCGGTCCGTCCAGAAGGAGGGTCCCACCCTGAGTGTAGAATGTGCAGATCTGATTTCCGATACTAGGAGGAGGTGGAGGCGTGTTGTCTATTATAAAAGAAAGAGAAAGCTTTTTAGATCCATAGGGAAAAGAGATATCATGATTGAATGACATGGCAAAGCACTGAAATGTTAAAAAAAAAAAAAAAAAAAAAAAAAACTGTGATTAAGACTATAAAGTACAAGTTCAGTATGATCTCCAATGAGAGAAAAACTGTGATTGGACACTCACCCTGAGCGTTCACCACAGCAGCCAGCAGACACAGGCTCAACACTGCCACCAGCTGGCCAGATTTTGCCATTGTTGCAGATGTTTTACAAAACAAGTCTGAGACTCAGATGAAGAGAGGCTGTAAAAGAAAAGACAAGAAAATTAGGAAACTTACATATAATTGAGAGCAGCAATTGTCATTTTATGTGTATTTTAAATATCCCAAATTTGCTTGTACATTAGCCGATGAAAAATTTAAGAGAAAACATTTTTTTTACTAACATTTATTTTATGGCTGTCAACACTTAGTTAACTTACAATATTAATGAAATAAACACTTGTTTTATTTTTTCATTTGATATTATTGTTGTGTAATTCTGCTTTCTAAAAAATCATGAGGTTAAATAATTAAATGAGTGTTCACATTTCCTTCTTTACTTATAAGAATAGTTTTGGAATGATATTTATTGTAATAAGCACTATGCAAAAATAAATTTAACTGAAAATGTTGTCAGGTTTATACATCCAACTTTAAAAGTGTGTAGAAAAAAAAATCAAACTTAAATGTTCTCCAGAGAATAATGATTTGCGGTCTTCAATTCAAGTCCATTATTATCTGTATAGTGGTTTTCACAATTCAAAGCAGTTCATGATGTTAATGTTTGTAATACCTTAAAGGGTTAGTTCACCTAAAAATGAAAATAATGTCATTTATTACTCACCCTCATGCCGTTCCACACCTGTAAGACCTTTGTTAATCTTCAGAACGCAAATTGAGATATTTTTGTTGAAATCCGATGGCCCCGTGAGGCTTGCATAGGGAGTAATGACATTTCCTCTCTCAAGATCCATAAAGGTACTAAAAACATATTTAAATCAGTTCATGTGAGTACAGTGGTTCAATATTAATATTATAAATATTATTTTTGGTGCTCCAAAAAACTTAATAACGACTTATATTGTGATGGCCGATTTCAAAACACTGCTTCAGTAAACTTTGGAGCATTATAAATCTTTTGTGTCAAATCATGATTCGGATCGCGTGTCAAACCGCCAAACTGCTGAAATCATGTGACTTTGGTGCTCCAAACCTCTGATTCGACACAAAAGATTCATTATGCTCCGAAGCTTCCTGAAGCAGTTTTTTTTTAAATCGGCCATCACTATATAAGTCGTTATTTTGTTTGTTTTTTTGGTGCACAAAAAATATTCTTGTCACTTTATAATATTAATATTGATCCACTTTACTCACATGAACTGATTTAAATATGTTTTTAGTACATTAATGGATCTTGAGAGAGGAAATGTCATTGCTGGCAGGCCATACATTGCTGCAGGCCACACTGAGTCATCGGATTTCAACAAAAATATCTTAATTTGCGTTCCGAAGATTAACGAAGGTCTTACGGGTGTGGAACGGCACGAGGGTGAGTAATAAATTACATTATTTTCATTTTTGGGTGAACTAACCCTTTAATGCCTAATTGTCCTCGTAATGCTTAGAATTTAGTTCTTCAGCTTTATATTTATTTCACACAGTATAAATGAATCTTAAAGGGATAGTTTACCCAAAAATGAAAATTCTGCCATCATTTACTCCCCCTCAAGTTGTTCCAAATCTGTATTTATTTTTTTGTTCTGCTGAACACAAAGGAAGATATTTGGAAGAATGTTTATAACCAGGCAGATCTCGCCCCCCCATTGACTACCATAATATTTTATTTCCTACTATGGTAGTCAATGAGGGGCGAGATCTGCCTGGATCCTTCAGCAGAACAAAGAAATGTATACAGGTTTGAAACAACTTGATGGTTAGTAAATGATGACAGAATTTTCATTTTTTGAGTAAACTATCCCTTTAATAGACCTGGAAATATACAGCTGCCTTTTATATTTTAGTAAATAAAACTAAAATTTAAGTTAAGAAAGTTAAATAGTCCTGGATATTGGCAGCATTTAATTGGCCAACATAAAAACATTTCAAGATAAACATCAGGAAAACATCCTTCCGTCCTCATTGGTTACTCAGTGGCTTATTCTTTCAATCAGTGTAATACAATCATTTTGAAGAGAATGTAAACGTGATTTTTTTTTTTTTTTTTTTAAACACTCACTGACTGAAGTGAATTATTTAAGCTGTCGATCCGGTTGTGCAAGCTCTTTTGGTAAACTAAAAATGCTGACCACAGTGACAGAGCTCGTGTATGTTTTGACATCCAATGCTTGTGTTTATATGTAAATAGTTGTAAAGTGGAACATTTTAAAAGATAGTTTACCACAAAAATTTAGTTTCTGTCATCACTTGTCATTTCTAACCCATGTAAATTTCTTTCTTTAGTAGAACATAAAAGGATAATTTTTGCAGAATGATAGCTTCAGTCTCCATTCACTTTCTGTAAAAGATTCAATGAAAGTGAATGGTGACTGAAACTGTAATTCTTCCTAACATCCTTTGTGTTCTACAGAAGAAAAAAAAAAGTCATACAGGTTTGAAACCACATGAAGGTAAACTGAGTAACATTTTTGGGTTGAATGTATATTTTTTGAAGTTCATCATCTATTAATATGTAGATATTCATCAATTTACTTGCTAAAAAAACAGGGAACAAAAGCCATTTAAATCCTATTTTTAAAACAACGCTGATTATTAGATTATTAGAAAGTGTCACTTTACCTGATATGTTGTGATTCTTTATATGCAAACTGATCTATCAGGTTTATACAATATTATAATATTGTGCTCAATGTGTAGTGATATGTTATTAATCTCCTAAACCAGCATGCAAATGTTAGAGAAATGTTATAAAGTTGATCAAAAAGAAAATAAAAACTAATAAAATATGCAATAACATCATAAATAATGAAAAAAATGACATGCATGAGATAAAAAGCTTAAATTAATAAAAAATAATTTGGTAAATTTAACATTAATTTCTTCAGAAGAATATTAAAATGTATAGCTTGAAGTCAACACTGGAGTTTGAAAACACATCAGAGGGAAAACAGAAAACAAGAACATTGAATAAGAGAGAAAATAAACCAACAGGTTGTGTAGAGAAAAGTAGATGAGAGCAGGTGCTTCTTACCTGTATCAAGTCTGAAGAGAAACTGTCAGTGCTCTGAACAAGGAGATGAGAAAAACTAGGTGTGATTTGCATATGACCACCTTTTTTCACATTTGATACAGGAAAAAAAGAAGAAAAAAAAAGCCTGAGTAGGAGGAGGAAGAAGGAAAAAAACAAGTTTTGGAGGTGTGACTGGTTTGTTGATATGTTCTTCCTTGTTCCTGATCAATGACATGGAACTTCATAATCTATGATATATATTTATATATGTATAAACAAGTGAAATATGCTCTGATTTTATTCACTTTTGATGTCAGTGTAAAGGCAATGTTTAAGAAAAGCAACATTCATACATAAATCAACATGAAATGTTGCTGTATGTTTCATGTTCTCAGACTGCCACGCACACACTCACAAATTGAGTTTCCCAATCATGACCACAAAAGTGATAAATATGCCAGATCAATGAAGACAGTAGTGCATTAAAGAAGACATTGAATTGGGTGAATCAAACGTGTAACATAGATCACCTGTAAGGATTAAAGAAAAACGGGACTAACAAACAGCATTTTAATAAATTGCATTCTTTTACTTTCACTTTAATAACTGACAACAGCCACAATCTATGTGGGACTTTCTGACAGTCAAAACATCACATCATATGAAAGGAATTCAATTTATGTTTTACAGTTTGCAATGGCCAGATATGTAGATGCACCTGTCATGACCTGAGCATATTTTTAAAATATCCTTTTTTTTTTCCTTCTGTGTAATAGGGTGTTAAGTTCACAGTTTGGGTGAGGAAAAACAATGTTTGTCCATTTTGACCACGATTTTCGGTTATTTTTCAATCAATTAATCTTTATCTTGATGTACATAATGCTTAACAGAGAAACCAGTGAAACCAGTTAAGCTATTCATTTAGTTCATTTAGTATAGAAAAAGGGAAAGCTTTTCCACACTTCAGAGTTATTATAACCTCTGGATTGTTTAATGAGGTTATACTTGCCATCAAAATGAGTATGTGTCTATTTCATCTAATGATTTTGATGACATGCCTGAGGAATACGGTGCATTTACTAAAGTTTAAATATCCATCATAATTTTACTCTGATTGCTGAAACAACTGGATCTGTTCTTGACATGGAGCAGATCTCACCTTTAAGACTAACTTTGTTTGGATGTTCTGCCAGATAGAGAGCAAATGAGAGGTTTCAAAAGATAAAAGACTGAAATGTCCAAAAGCAAAGCACTGAAATCAGTATAAAGATGCTGTTAATTGTTAACAAAGTAAATGGGTGCAGTAATCAAGTCTGGAGAGAAACTGCCAAACTGCAATGCAAGAAAAAGAATTGTGTGATCTGTATCACTTGGATTTTTCTTTTTTTTTTTTTGCTGTAAACTTCCTCATAGGACAGATTCACACAGAATGCGTTTTTGCATTTAAAAACACAAGATACAGTGCAGTGGAATGGGGGAAAGCAAGATCTTAAGACACGTTTTAGTGAGGGCTGCATTTTTAGAATTCATTGTCATACGCAAGCGCAACAGTCAAACACATCCACCTAGCTCATAATTACATGGAAAAATAATGGAAACACAATACATTGGAATGCAGAAACGTGTTCTGTGTGAACAGCCGCTTATTCAGAATAAAATTCACGGGGAATGAAATTAATACAAGTGAGACACGTTGATGCTTTATTTCACTTCTGCCATTATTGTACAAACATTTTGCCTGTTTTCAAATGGCCAGTATGTTTAAGAAATGCTACTTAATATCCTCAACATCAATATAAATTCACACAACGTGACCTGAATCTGCACTCAAATAGCAGAAAACATGGCCAAAACCAGAGCTTTCAGCAACTGTCTTTATTGCAATAACATATCACACACTCACGCACACTCGCCATAAATACATTTGAAGTTCAGCATACAATTCAAAAATGCCCTCTCACATCGACACGCACAGACTCACGACTGACAGTTGCACGGTCATAAGCAGCATCCATTTCTGAAAATCAACTTTACCCGCTAAATCATTGTTGACATACCCAGTCTGCAAAAAAATAATAACAATTAAAAAAAAAAAAAATGACCATGACAGTCATGATTATGAAAAAAACCTAAAAAAGTATGAGGGTTGTCAAAGACTGATTATTATTTAGGACATTCCAATGGGAGAGTCGGTTGTATAACATTAGAGCAGGCACCTGTAAGGATCTCACAAAAGCAGATTCTTTTCATTGTTCTTTTAGTTTCACTTTAACTGTCAACCCTGTTTTGGCCCAAACAAACCAAACAGACAAGGTCTCTATGCACAGAACGTGGACTGATACCAATACAACATGTCCAACCAAGGTTTGACATCTTGGTTGAGCCTCAAAGTAGCAACACAATTCAAGGACGTCAGGAACTACTCAGAAACATGAAACTGATCAACAGGACAGCTGTCAAACATCTCAAATGAATATGAACTGCAACATGATCACATGTCAAGACATTCCTGTAAAGATTATATATATTGGTAATGAATAACTAAAAGTGTTTACTAACTATTAGCACACCCATTTTGGGCGGTTCGCATGCTAACAATGCTGGAAAACGAGTTTGTAAATAGCAAGGAATCATTTGTTTTTATAAGAATGTTCAAAATGAATTTGCCATGAGTAAACCTGAATCATACATGGACTATATTTCCATTGTTTTTGATTTTGTACCCATAAAAATGAACGATTCCTCATTATTTAATGCTGACCTACATGTTGTTAGCATGCTACATGTTGTTAGCATCCATAACCATTTTTTAATGTGTATACTCTAAAATTAAATTAATCTTATTATAAAATATCATCAATCAATGCATCATTAGCTATGAAATAAGCTTGTAAACAAAGTCGATAGAAAACGATAAAAGAATATTTGCCTAAAGGTGCTGATTTGACTAGTTTTAAAGCGATCAGACGTTTCAGTGACCGGCGTCGGTGGCACGTGTTTGGATGGTCACTCTTCTTGGCGGGTTCTGCTCTGTACTGCGATTGGCTATTAGCTCCTGTAGCTGCAGAGCCCCTCCGCCAATGAAACAGAAGGCTGGGCAAACAGGGGCGGAGCAATCGACAGTCCCCTCCCACAGCACTCGCAGAGAGTGTGCGTCGTAGAAAGTGAGCCGACCCTTCTCAAAGTCCAGACACAGTCCGAGGCGAGGTGGAAGGGGGGCAGTGAGGGGACCAGTAGAAGTGTTGGATGCCCCACACTTGGGTAGTAAAATCTTGCCCATGCCCATTGTGAGAAAACAGAATGGAGGGGGGCAGTCTTGGGCGTCTTCTGCGCCGCTGTCATGACCGCTGTCTGGATCGTACCTGCAGTGAAAAAAAAATCAATAATGCTTCCTACAAAAAAAAGTTATCCTCAGTCAACTCTTATACGTTTAAAAAGTTTGTTTCTCCTCACCGTGGACTTGCCATGTCTTGTGGAAGATGGAACCACTCCTGCAGTTTTGCTTCAACACCCACTCCCACCTACACACATAGAAAACAATTCTTTAAGCTTTTTCTATCATTTGGCCAAAATCTCATGTTATAAAAGATGGAAGTGCTATGCACAGGCTATTTAGTATTGGCTATGACTCGACGGCAAATGCTAAATTAAGACACTCTTCTCAAACACAAAGCATTAGCCTTAATATATAGTGTTTTTTGAGTACAGAAAATGCTGTATTTATTCAATGAACCCGTTCTTTATTCATCGTAGAGGTGTGCGGAGTTGAGGTTTTACCCACAGTTTAAGGATTCAATGGAGTTACAAGGTTTGGTCACAATTTCTTTTTAATACTTTTCATTGGTTCAATAATTATTTGCAATAACCAATAAATGGTGACTAATAGTAATTAAATAAAAAAAATGACAAAATATGGAGATTTGAGGTTTCCGCCTGACAGCGACAATGTTTTATTATATTAAAATAATATAAGAAATATAATAAAATTCATACATATAATAACTTGAATACACTTCTATGATGATTTTTTTAAATTAAAATTAATTTCGATATTTTTGAAGTAGTCAGAAATGTCAGGGTGATGTCATAATGAAGATTTTTAAGATTTTTTAGATGAAGAAATTTAATTCTTGGGAAAAAAAGTAATTTGGCATAATCTTATCTTATAATTTCACAGAAAGAAAGAAAAACATTAAATAAAAAAAATTAGAAAAACACTACTGCTCAAATGTTTGGGGTCGGTAAGATTTTTAATGGTTTTGATAGAAGTCTCTTATGCTCACAATAGCTGCATTCCTATGATCAAAAATACAGTAAAACAGTATTAGTAAATTACTGTAATAAACAGTAATTTATTTCTGTGATCAAAGCTGAATTTTCAGAATCATTACTCCAGTCTTAAGTGTCACAGGATCCTTCAGAAATCATTCTAATGTGATGATTTTTTTATTATTATCAATGCTGAAAACAGTTGTGTTGCTTAATACTTTTGTGGAAACATGATACATTTTCTTTGATAAAAAGAAAGTTTTAAAGAACAGCATTTATTTTAAATATATTTATTTGTAACATTATAAATGTCTTTAATGTCACTTTTGATCAATTTAATGCATCCTTGCTGAATTAAAGTATTAATTTATTTCAAAGTAAAAATCTTACTGATCCCAAACTGCTGAGTGGTAGTGTATGTTTACCTTAACCAGGTAGGATCCTGGCTCCACTGAGCATGCCCAGTAGTGTCTTCCTTGTGTGATGGAAACATCAGCCACAAGGAGGTCAGAGGTGAGGTGACATGAAGTGAGGGCCCGATCAGCTGCCTGCAACAGAGTCATCCCAGGAACACTCCGGGCGTACGTCTGCCCTTTCCCCAGCGCCACCCGCTCCGCATGCAGGCCCCAGCGCGAATCCAGGCAGAACGACAACACTGAGATTGAGGTATGCAGGAGGAGAGGAGTGGAGGAGAGGGTTGGAAAGGCCAGGTCATCGGGAGCAGAACACAAAACGAAAAGAGGATGAGGGAGTGAAACAACATATAAATAGGAGATAGAAAGAAACAGAGAGGGGGGATATGGATAAGCATAAAAGGGAAGAAATGAGATTGGAAATTTGGAAAAAAGAAGGGAAACAAAGAGGACAGCAGGAACATTGTACATATTCCAGGACTCTAGGATTCAGAGGAGATCAAGCAGCTGATATTCCAGTTAAATAGGAATACAAGTCAAAGAAACAGCAGAGATAACAGGAACAAAGGAAGGTGGAGAATAACAGGAAGCACAAGGAAAAATAATACAGAGAGAAGAGCAAAAAAAAGAGATGTGTCAAAGAGTTGTGGATAAGTACTGAGAAATATAGTAACAATAAGCAACAGAATGACCTTTATGAAAGAAAACAAAAAAAGAATATGATATGCATTGCACATAATAGCACAAAACAAGAACAGGTTCATACTGATGTAATTGAATTGTGATATGAATGGATCAATATATAGATAGATAGATAGATAGATAGATCAGGGGATGGATGGATGGATGAATTGATATGAATGAACATGAATTCATAAATGAATGAATCAATCAAATGGATGAACAAGTTAGTGAACAAATGAACAAACAGATGTATGAATCAGTGAATGAATGGATGGAAATATTGATATGAATGAATCATTTAATGGATAGATAAATAATTGATACGAATGTATGGATGGATGGATGGATGGACAAGTGAATAAACATGAGCAAACAGACATGAATTTAAATGAATCTGTGAATGAAATGATGAATAGATAAATAGAGGATGGATAAACTGATATAATTGAATCAATCAGTCAATTATTGAATCAATCAATGGACAGTGAATAAGTAAGTGAATAAACAATAAAAATAGATGAATGAATGGATAAATGCAGGAAGAATAAGAAATAGAGGATATAAATTGCAAGTCAAAGTAGAATGACTGGAAAAGATGCTAAATAAAAAACGATGCATTCAATACGTGAGAAACGGGAGCTTGAGGGAAATAAACGTCTCTGAAAAACTAATCTTTTGAAGTGGTTCAAATGCAAGTGTGTTTGTATACTTGTGAGTGGATGTGTGGTTTACCTGGTGCAGGAGGTGTGTGTAGATACACCTCCTCACTGTACTCTCCAAACCCTGCCTTATTACAGCCTCGAACTCTCAGGACATACACACTGTCCATCTCTAGCTTGTCAATCACTGCACTGGTGCCGCCCACATCATCCAGACGCTGCCAAGAACAGTGGCTGCCATTACTTCCTGAGCTTCCTTCAGACCATACTCTGCCCCATAATGCTCCAGCTCCGCCCACTTTCCTCTGATACTCCACTGAGTAGTGCCAGGCAGGGGCAGAGTCCTGTGGAAGGCGCCAGCACAGATAAAGCTCGTTATAGGCCAGGGTCTTTTGAGTGTCAATCACAGGAGCCAATGGGGCTGAAGAAGGAAAATGGGGGGTCAAGTTAGATGTGAATTCAAATCCATGTGCATTGAAATGATATGCTATAAATAACCTTGAAAATCAAACTCAAGGTATTTACGAATTTTCAAAATTATGTTTTTATGAAAACCTTGTATAAAGTCCATGCTGCTGAGTGCTTTGAGTTCTCTGGAAACGTCCATCTGATAGTGTCGAAACGAGGGATCAGCAGATAGAGAGAAATGCTGAAGATGTTCTATTGCTTTTACCAGCCTGAGGAGAAGAAGGATAAAAATCAAGTAAAACTTAAACGAATATAATAGAATCTCTCTGTTAACCAGTTGACTATGTGTAACATAATATACCAATGTTTGTGTACCTTACTGAAAGTGGTTCAATGGAAACACAAAATAGGTCATTGTGGGTTTCGTATTTCATAAATGAACAGATTCACATAATCCCAGCAACAAACACCCACAAACATACAGTCTAACCTGTTGTGCGTGACTCTGGCAGCCTGCACAAAGCACGGCTGGTCGGTTTCTTTAAGAAGCTCCTGAGTGTATGTGAGCAGCCCTGCGTTTTCCAAAAGACTCTGTTTTTCTGAGAGCTGTGCGTTCAGAGCCGCTGTCCGCTGGGCACGAGCCCCCTCCATCAACATGGCCAAGACCCCCTGACGCTCCGCCAGCACACCACGCAATTCACTCACACACTGATTCAATTGCTCCTTAGCCACTGCGCTGTTCACCTGAACACAGAGATAAAGAGATTGAACAGGACAGAGAAAGGGAAGAGCATGTTGTATAAACATTATAAATATATTAATAATTGAATATGTAAATATTTAATTTATTTTATAATTGATATATTTTATATTTAAAATGTTTACATTAACTAATATAATATTAAATTAAATAATATTTTAAAATAAATTAATTATAATAAATAATTATCAGTTTAATTTACATATTTTTTAACTTTCACAATGAATCTTGATCATCCTCACCATCACATTTGTCGTCATTTTTTTTCACAAATAAATTTAGACTTTTAAAAGTCTATAATACAACTGAAAAACACAGGATACTCCTGGAGAGACAATGACCTATTATTCACATTTAGATTTCATTTCCATTCATAAAAGGAACATTATGTCTTTTTAAGTGTCATAATTATTCTAATAATTTAATATCTAAATATTTAATTTATTTTAGATTTTATAATTCATATATTTTATTTAAAATATTTACATGAAATTAATAGTACATAATAATAAATATTAAATTAAATAATGAATAATAATAAAAATAAAGTATTATTATAAATAATAATAATAATAATAATAATAATTTGATTTTAATTTAATTAAAATGGTAACAATTTAGTTTAGGGTCCAATTCTCACTATTAACTAGTTGCTTATTCTCTTGCATATTACTAGGATATTGGCTGTTCATTAGTACTTATAAAGCACATATTAATGCCTTATTCTGCATGACCATATTCTACATCCATTAAGGGATTAGTTCCTGATAACTTACTCACCCCCATGTCATCCAAGATGTTTATGTCTTTCTTTCTTCAGTCGAAAAGAAATTAAGGTTTTTGAGGAAAACATTCCAGGATTTTTCTCCATACAGTGGACTTCAACTGCTACCAATGGGTTGAAGGTCCAAATTGCAGTTTCAATGCAGTTTCAAAGGGCTCTACACGATCCCAGCTGAGGAATAAGGGTCTTGTCTAGCGAAACGATCTGTCATTTTCTAAAAAAATTATTTTAATTTATTTTTTAACCACAAATGTTCATCTTGAACTGCTCTGCGATGCACCACACATAATGTAAAAAGTATATAAATTTTAAAAAATTTTTAGAAAATGACTGATAGTTTCACTAGATAAGACCCTTATTCCTCATCTGGGATCATGTAGAGCCATTTGAAGCTGCACTGAAACTGCAATTTGGACCTTCATCCCGTTGTAACCCCACTCAAGTCCACTATATGGAGAAGAATCATGGAATGTTTGCCTCAAAAACCTTAATTTCTTTTCGATATAAACATCTTGGAAGACATGGGGGTGAGTAAATTATCAGGAAATTTTAATTCTGAAGTAAATTAATCCTTGAATCCTACCCCATGCCTAATCTTACAAACTACCTTACTAATTATTAATAAACAGTAATTAGGAGTTTATTGAGGCAAAGGTCGTACTTAATAATTAGTTAATAGTGAGAATTGGACCCTAAACTGAAGTGTGACCTATACAATTTTACATAATTCCTTAATTTCCAGAATGAATCTTGGTCATCCCCACCATCACATTTGGCCAAAATTATATTTTTGAAATACATTTTTCAGTTATTATGATATTCAATAATATTTAGGAAAAGGAAAAAACATAGGACATTGACAAAACCACTCTTGCCCTGGATCCAGGTAAAATCCTGCAACCTCATCCCGCTTCGTTTCTACTCTGAGCTGAAGTAAGTGTCTCATAAACACTGAAAGTATAATTAAAACAACAGTGCTGTGTACCTCAGTCTGAGCAATGCCGCTTTCTACTTGGGTGATCTGTGCCTGTATAGAATCCTGATTGCCCAAGATGTAGTTCATCTCCTTGGTGATCTTCTCCTGTGATTTCACAACATGGAGTAAGACAAGTTACAGTAAAAACTGACAAGAGCTTCTGCTAGCTGCCTAGTCATTGAGAGGAAATCCTTTCCCTTATATCCTTGATCATTTAGAGCTGTGCAGGGCTTGAGCTTAGAAAGATTAGCCCAAATAACCATTTTATACAGGAAAGAAGGGCATGTTGGGCATAATTATGATGTTTATAGTCTAAAGACTATAAAGTGTATAACAGATACCTTAAGAGTTTGGTAAGCCAACGCAATAGGAATGATCTTGTGTCCACTGTGAGATCGACGGAGTTTACAAAGTGGACACAACAGACGCTGACAAGACCTGCAGTAAAACTGCAACCTCTCCTGCTCATGTTCCACACAAACTAATACCTGCAAGTGAGTGAGAGAGAGAGAAGATAAATGGACAGGGGAAAAGACAGAGAGGGAGGAGATTAAGGGGAACTTTTGAGACTAATAGGTTCATCATAAATCCTTTGTGTTTTGACTGCTATGGAAAAGAACAAAATTTGAATAATTATTTGAATTTGTTTTTATATTTGGATTAATTATTTGCATAGGGTTGGCATAGGTTTTTTCTACAAAATTTGAGGTCAATATGTTTTTCAGTGTTTTGTGCTATTTAGTAGACATTTATGTAAAAAAAAAAATCTTATGTCTTCATGTTTTTGTGACAGGGTAGGTCTATATAATTAACAAAAATTGCTGAAAAATACATTGTCATAGGGACAACAATATATGTTCAGTATAATATATACAGTACACAGCATAAATGAGTACACCCCCCTGATCACTAATACAATTCATGGAAAGATGGAAAAACTAAAATGTATAAAAACTGAGAAATATGTCATTAATAGCCATAAAATAAGTAAATTAGCCAATTTTGTATAAATTAAGGATTGCAGAAATGAGTACACCCTAGATTTAATTCAACAAATGTATAATATTCTAGTACTTAGTATGCCCTCCATAATTTTGAAAATACTGCTCTGACCCTTCTTGGCACGGAGTGTACAAGTTCATGACAAATTGTCACATCTGTCCTGTTTAACTCCTGGATGATGAGCTCCTTAAATGCCCTGATCTTTAATGGGGAGTGTTGCTCAACTCATCTCTACAGAAACCCCCACAGGCGCTCAAGAGTGTTAAGATGCAATACATGTCCACAGAAGGTTTTTCACCTTGGGAGAATGCATATCCTGATTGTCATGTTGAAAAAATGCCCAACAATGCAGGGAATGAGGAAAGGGTAACATCTTCTGTTTCAAGTTTGTGTATTAAATTACATAGTGGTGTGGGAATTCATGACAGCATTGATAAAGCACAACTCCCTCACACCTTCAGCACTCATACATCCCTATATAAGAGCTTTACTACCCCTGAACTTTACTGTGGGACCCAGGCACTTCTCACTGTACTCCTCCTCTAGCAACACCATCACATTTTGAATGCTGTTAGATCCAAAATGATTGATTTGCTCTCATGAGACCAGAGTATTCATTCCCAGAATCTATATTTTGTAAATATGGGCTTTGGGAATGGCTAACTGACTTTATTGTGCTTTGGCTACAGTAGGTAGTTCCAGTGAGAACAACAACCATTCATGTCATTTCTGCAGGCTGCATCTTACTCTGTGAGATAAACAGTCACTCTTTTCATAGCTTTTGCTGGCTCTGAGACACTCGTTTGGTATTTCTCCTGCTCTCTAGCAAAAAAATCCCTCAACACTAAATGAAAGCTTAAAATGAAGGCCTGATTATTTCAGGGCCCTTGTCACAAGTCCATTTTTTTTTTAATTTTCTGTGTTACTTCTGCATATTTTCACACTTAAAACAATGATTTGGTAATCCTCTTGTAGCACTGTCCTCTTTTGTGCTAAGAAATAAGTCTCCTGACAGTTCTCTCCCAAGTGCTTCCATTGTTGTCAGCATTAAGTCTGAGAATGATTCAGTGGGCTATATAACACTTTTAATTGTCAAGAAATTACTTCTCTTTTGGTTCAACATACTTACCTATTGATCAAACATTGCCTTAAACTTACACCAAATTTTTTTATTTTGTTTTATTTAGTAACTTCTAGGAAGGTGTACTCATTTTTGCTACACAACATTTTATCACCTTGATAAGAAAATCTTATTTTCCTGAATAATATTGACATGCTTCTTTGGTAATTGTTGGAACATTATATCTTTAAAGAACCCTAACATGTCTTCTAAGTAATTGAGTAATTGCTGACTTTCAGAAGTTTCAGAGGGGGTGTACTTATTTATGCTGTGCACTGAACATTATGCATTTAAAAGTTTAGGCCAGCACAATTTTTTTGTTTGTTTTTGAAAGAAGTGTTTTATGCTTACTAAGGCTGCAATAATATGTTTAAAATACAGTAAAAAATAGTAATATAGTGAAATATTATTACAATTTAAAATAACTGTTTTCTATTTTAATATATTTTAAAATGTAATTTATTCCTGTGAAGGCAAAACTGAATTTTCAGCATCATTACTCCAGTCTTCAGTGTCACGTGATGTGATATGATGATTTCCTGCTCAAAAAATATTTCTCATTATCATCAACGTTGAAAACAAATGTTTTGTTGACACAAACCGTGATACTTTTTTTCAGGATTCCTTGATGAATAGAAAATTCAAAACTTTCAATTTTGATCAATTTAAAGCATCATTGCTAAATAAAATTATTAATTTCTTACACGACAACAACAACAACAACAAAAATCTTTTGAATGGAATATGTGGCTGGTAAATTTTCTTAAAACACTGGTAGGTGTGGAAAAAAAAAACTATTTTGGACCCTGAATGTTAACACAGTCTGACCTGGAGTTATATGTTTGACTTAAAGACTTTTCTGTATGTTTGTGGCCAATTATTGGTGGTCGTCTCTCAGAAGAGTCCCATGTACCTTGGGTCTGAAGCTGTGTGTGGGCAGGATGTGTTCGTGTTGGGCTCGTGGTGTGCCCCAGGGGTGGTACAGTTTGAAGCACTCATTACAGAAGTTGGACCTGCAGTCAGCGCAGCCTTTGGTGGCCTCCAGAGCCTGAGGAGGTTTACAGAACTGACACATGACTGCCATGCTGCCAAGACTCACTGTGTGCCTGTACCTACACACAAGGTTAAAGACAGACATCAGTCATCTATTGTGCATTGAGGCTAATCTGAAAAGTAAACATGTATAGCTTGGGTTACATGTATGCATGCTTGTTTAATTGCATTATATATTTGTGTGTGTAAATTATAGCGTGTGTTTGTGTGTGTGGTGTAGATGCAGCTCAGCTTTCCAAAGACTGCATAAAACATCAGCACTTCACTTAGATTTAGCTCCCTCACCCTCTCACAACTTATCTTTTAAAGGGATAGTTCAACTAACAAATATTCACCCTCAGTGTCTTTTTTACTACACATCTAAACTACATATCTAAGAGGAAGGAATTGTTGTATTACCTATTTTTAGATTTGATTTATTTATTTTATTTATTATAGATGTTAAAAGGAACATCATGTCTTTATTTATTTAAATATTTTAGTTATTTAACATGTAAATTTTTTTTTATATTAATGTTTTATATATATATATATATATATTTAACATACATATTTTAAATATCTTTTTCATTTTTTACATTCCACAAAAAAGTCTTGTGCCAGACAGCCAAGAAGAAATAGATTTCATGTCAAAGTATTAAGAATTTGTTTCCACTTTGTACTTATTTTCTCTCTCATTTTAGTTAAATCATGACTACGATGTAACTAAAACGGGGGAATTCATTCTTGCTTTGTGGCCAAGGTATCTTGTTTTTTTTCTCTGCATGTTATGTGTAGGTCATCGTAGTCATGCGACACACAATCATTAATAAAAATTGGTCACATTACTTTGACATCGCAACATCAAACCTGACATGTTGCATCTAAAGGCATCGGATTTTAATAGATGCTGATGCAATTTTCATTGAATAATGACAAAATTTCAGTCTGTTTTTCACATAAAGCTATCCTGTAGCTTCAGAATGCTTGGAATATATGGCATCATATCGACTGCTTTTATGTTACTTTTTGGGTGCTTTTTTGTTCGACAGCATTAATCTAATTTCTTTATATGGAAAAGAATGGTTCTGTGGTTTTGTGTTCCATGGAAGACAGAAAGTCATGTTTTGAATATGTTTTGAATAACATTTTTAATTTTGAGTTAAATATGACTTCTCTTGCTCATTTTAAGTTACAATTAAGTCTTATGGTGTTTTTAGGGCCAGATTTGCTTGTGCACATTTTACTATGGTATGGAATGGGAGCCATGCAAGCTCTTTACTGGAAAGAAGAAACTAAATATTTTTCTGTCTCTGCCTTTTCTTGACCTCATTTTGCTATGCCAGTAAGGCGATTTGATTGGTCCACGTAGTGAGACTGCGTGCAAATAGCTCTATGGTAATGTGCCTATGAATAGACGCAAGTTCAGAACATCTGATCTATTGTTCAAAACCAGTAGAACAACATTTCTGTATCTTACAGTACAGTTACCGGAATTCAATTTCAATGTAGCTCCACTTAATAAAAGCAGGAATTCTCTGAGGAAGTGTGTGTGTGTGTGTGTGTGTGTGTGTGTGTGTGTGTGTGAGCGAGACCTCTCCACTATGCGCTCCAGCGTGAGGTTTCTCAGACAATCTGCAAGCCCTCTCTCTCCCAGCTCCACATCTTTTCCGCAGGTGGAACAGGGGAACAGCATGATCACAGGAGGGGTGTCTTTACGCCTCCGTCCTGGATGTGTCCCACACACTGCACAAAAAGAGAGAGAGATACAGATAGAAAACGCTGTTTCCACATTAAAGTTTCTTTAAGCCCCTATAAATCTAAGGCAGGAAGAAGAAAGGAAAAGCTAATCAATGCAGAAACAGAGCAGAATCCAGAGGCCCTGTGTGTGCTGACACATTCAGAATCAGCCCATCACGATGGCTGCTACTTTTAAACACACACACACCTGCAAAGTGCTGCACAGATGCAATACATCTGAATGATACAGTAGCATCTATAAACTTTTTGCACAGAGCTGAAACTATGCTAAAGTCGCATCATGATGTCATCATTTTAAAGGGTTAGTTCACACAGAAATAAAAATTCTGTCATTAATTACTCATCCTCACGTCGTTCCACACCCGTAAGACCTTTGTTCATCTTCAGAACACAAATTAAGATATTTTTGATGAAATCCAAGAGGTATATGACTTGTCCATAGACAGCAATATAACCACCACTTTCAAGGCTCAGAAAGATACTAAAGATATTGTTAAAACAGTCGACTTGACTGCAGTAATTCAACCTTAATGTTATGAAGCGACGAGAATACTTTTTGAGCGCAAAAACAAAACAAAAATGCCGACTTTATTCAACAATATCTTCTCTTCTGTGTCATTCTCATATGCCTTTCTGAGCCTTGAAAGTGTTGAACGAGTCATAAACCTCTCAGATTTAAAACACATGGGTGAGTAATTATTGACAGAATTTTCATTTTTGGGTAAACTAACCCTTTAAATGTTATTTAATATAATGAAAAAAATAAATATCTTTAGTAATTTAATTAACTAAATTAGTTTTTAAATAAATATTATAATTATTAAATTACAACCAAATAAATAATTAAACTGGCATGCCTTATTTTAAGTATTATGTAAATAATTTATATTATTAATTTAAATAAATAAAATAAAAAATAAATTATAATTATTAAATGATAATAAAATAAATAATTTAAATAGTCATGATTAATTGATTTGAGCTGTAATTATTTGATTATGGGAGATTAAAATGACCACAAAAAAACACATGAGTGTAATATTAGTTATCAGGTAAAATGGTAATATAAAACACCATTTAAAAGTTTGGGTTAGTAGGATATTTTTAAAGATATTTTAAGGATATTTAGTTTTGTTCATCAAGGATGCATTCAAT
The DNA here is from genome assembly GCA_037950675.1 of Hypophthalmichthys molitrix. Classification (NCBI taxonomy): domain Eukaryota; kingdom Metazoa; phylum Chordata; class Actinopteri; order Cypriniformes; family Xenocyprididae; genus Hypophthalmichthys; species Hypophthalmichthys molitrix. Next base: position 26,165,034 of record CM075507.1, on the reverse strand, counting down.
TGATTTAACTTAAATGTTACATAGATTTCTAATTTAATAAATGCTGTTCTTTTGAGCTTTCTATTCATCAAAAAATCCTGAAACAGTGTATCACTGTTTCCACAAATATCTTAAGCAGCACAATTGTTTTCAACATTGATAATAATAAGAAATGTTTTCTGAGCAGCAAATCAGCAAATTAAAATGATTTCTGAAAGATCATGTGACACTGAAGTCTGAAGTAATGATACTGAAAATTCAGCTTTGCCATTACTAAATCAACATCAATATTGTAGTTTTTACTGTATTTTGAATAGAATAAATGCAGCCTTGGTGAGAAATACATTTTTTTTTTAAATAATACCAACCCCAAACTTTTGAATGGTAGTGTACAGTTTAGTGGTCAATAAGAAAATACTCGACTGCAGAGCTGACCGATTGATTGACAAATCAGTTTCGATCATTTTGATCTTGGTGTCTATTGATGAACTCACAAACCTGTTCTGATCACCCGGTCTAGGCGGTCTGTTTTGGGCGGAGGTCGGCGTGTCTGTCGGGGTGAGCGTGTGTTGGGGCTTGAGGTGGGTGTGTTGGGCTCTGGGGGGAGCTCGGGCGGTGGGTATCCTCTCTGAACCAGGACTTCTGCCGCACACAGCACACACACACTGTGCATACATGGCAACACTATGGGCTGCTTCACCATCTCCTCACACACAGGACAGTGCAGCTCTCTCTCTATACTCTTCATATTGGACTAGACAAAGAAAGGGACAGTTTTAACAAATTTTTAGAAGTGGAAAACATGCAATCAAACATGCAAGCACATTCAACACTCTCTCTCTCTATACATTATATATTCTGTATCAGAGATAAAGGCTTCAATATAATATAATATATAATTTATTTCTTGTTATGTTTCTTTATAACTCTTTGTGAAATCTACCAGCAATTTCTGAGTGAGAAAAAAATTGTTTCTATATCTATTTTTTCTTTAGTGTATTTGGAGTATAACTTTTTTTTTTCCATTTTAATGACTGAAACTGATTATGGATTGTGATATGGACTGAGTTTTTGTAAGGTAAACATGGGCATATGCTGGTCAGTATTAACGTGTCATAAAAGTCAGAATATTTGCATAAAATAATTTAAATGACAAAAAAAAGAACACACACACAAACAGTCATGTTGTTTATTAAAAACACTTCCTTCTTTCTAGTTTTGCTTACATATTATCCCGATTACTTTTTCCCAGTAATGGAAATACTTTTATGCAACATTCAAATCATGAAGTCTGCTATGTATTTACACATATGACTGACATTTGTAGTAGCTACATTTTATTGACAATTGCGAGATTTAAGAGTTGTTTCTGCTTTGAAAAATCTGTTCAAATGTGTTAGTCATCTTTGGTCTTTCCAAAGCAACTTAAATATTTAACATGGCTGGAGGTACAAAAGTGTCATTCCTCAAACTTGAAAAACTTGATTTTGGCTTCTGTAATACAGATCAAGTTCACAGAAATCTTAATTATTTTCATTCCAGCCACCAGAGCTTCATATTTGCCATTAACTTAGAGTCATATTTAAGGAAGTGAACATTTTAATTATTTTTTGAATGTGATCAAACTCATAAAACAACCATGATAATTCTACACCAGTGGAATCTAAATTTAAAAACTGATAATATAGAGCAACAGTTGGGTTTAGCCGGGTACACGCTGTATGATCTCAGTTGTCAATCATGTCAGACTGTACGGCAGTTAAAACGCTTTAAAAACAGACCCATGCAAAAAGACTCGTCTGGAGTTTTACATCATTAATCTGTGACACGTTTGTCGACTGTGAGCTGCATTACATGCAGGATTGAAATGATGGCTAGCAAAGAAAAACAATCTCTAGCGTTAATGTTGGTCGTGGCTTGTCTTGAAAAGAAAAATGGAAAAAAGCAAAGACGATGTGTGTGGAGCAAGTGGTGGTTTGTTGTTGTCTCATTAATTGCATGATCAGGTTCTGCGCTACTATTGTTTTTGATTTGAGGGTTGTTGTAGGAGAAGTCACACAGCAGGATTGTGCGTCAAATCTTCTGACACTGCCAGAATTTCATATGAGGTAAGATCTGATCGCAAAGGTCATTAATCAGCTGTTGGCGAACATGTCAAACAAGTAAAAGACTTGAGATTTTGGTCTAGGATATGAGAAGGCTTTCAGGATTCTCAACATTTGTCTCAGACGGCCAAATCGTGGCCAAATCGTACAGTCTGAACCTGGCTTTCCTAAAGTAAAAATCCCATTCATTTTCTCCATAGGGGAATTAATTTTGAACAATAACATTTACATATAGGCCTACTGTGAGCTAGCTATTGTTATTTGATGGTATTTGCGTTTGTCAAACTCATTAGTCCACATTCTTTAAATAATCATGTTTGGAATTTCTGGTGAAAAACTACATTATTCTTGAATTTGCAGAGAACTAAATCAGAGAATTGCAACTAAATCTCGCCAAATGAACACTTTAACGCCTGCCCACAGCCATGAAGCACTGCAAATGACTTACTACTTACAGTACATATTTGTATAATATGTAGGGGTGTAACGATACCCTCATGTCTTGATTCGATACATGTCACGATACTGAACTCACAATATAATATTATTGTGATACTCCAAGACATATGGTAAACAGTTAACAAAAAATGTACTGTTGATTAAAATGCTAAATTTGGTATTATATTGGGGTAGAAATGAATAGGCTTGGACTTGGTGCTGGTAACCCAATACACAGGGCAATGGTGACACCAGAATAAAAATATTCATGATTCTAACGCTGAAACAGATTTATTTTAGATGAACATGCTTGCATTCTGTCACTGACTAGATATATTTAAAATAATATAGGCCACTTTTTACTGGTAACATAAGACATTTGGCATTCTCAGGACTCACAAATAGTCCCTCATTGCATTATTATACATTATATTCAACATTATATATAGTAGTTTAATGTTGTACTGACACTATAAATCTGTAAACTTTTTTTCTCACACAGTAATTTTCATTCTGAGTGAACTATACAACAACACAGATTGTCACTATCCATGATAAATATTGCTGCATTTTTATATTACGATATATTGTGACACGATATATTGTTACACCCCTAATAATATGCATATTTTGCAATAAATGTAAAATATATTGTATAATCAACATGTTTAAACCAATAGTATAAACAATGTTTCTTCATTGTTTTTCCCCCTTATTAAAGCCATTGAATACACAGTCTTGTGTGTTTTTGTCTGATTTTCAAAATGTTTTGCTTCAAATTAAACTTCTGGAACCAAGGCTGCTAAAAAAGGGGGCACTGCTGCACTCTAATAGTCTCTATCATAAAAAAAAAAAAAAAAGGTTTCCCTAATGAAAAAGAAAATACTGAAGTTTACTGTTCTCCCATCCTCAGGCAGGTGCTCAGCTGGTTTGGCTGGTTAGCAAGATGATTTCCAGTGCTGACCAGCTGAAAAGTGCCCTAAACACCTCTACAGCAGCCAACAGAGCAGCCTAGGAGACCATCAAATCAATTTAAGCTATTTTAAGCTGTTTTTATGTTCAGTACCTAGCAATTATTTCCCCCAGAGCTGACAGCATATACATTTTATTCTGTCAATAAGCCATTCAAATAATTAAATTCGCCCAGCTGTCTCGTGTTCCTCTTTTATACACTGACTCTAGTTTTTCCAGCGAGTCCACGTGCCCCTCTTCCAGACGTTTCCCACAGAGGCTCTCCTGCCTCGCGGCCTCAGCCCTCTTGCATCCCGTCTCTATGGCAACATGCAGTGATAAGGCCTTTATATATATATATATATATATATATATATATATATATATATATATATATATATATATAGATTTTAAAGGCTCTTTTATTTTTCCTTTAAGTCTTCTCTAACATGTAAATAATTGTATATGTCGCACAAGCGTCTGATATGCATTAGTCTGATTCTAAGGATTCCAGTCTATTCAATCATGTATTAACGGGAAATTAAATACGCGTATTGTGTTATATATTAGGCATACACGCTTAAGAGCAAATGTATCATATCAGAGGAAAAGCAGCCGTGGCCTACACGTGTTTTAGAAGCTGGTATAGCAGAAGTGGATAACAAAATATACTCGGTTTCTGCTTACAGGTGTTATTCATTATCTAACAAATAATATGCTTTCAGCATAGAATAGGGGGTTTAACCATATTTTTTAATGTTAGATATGTACATGAAAACCACTGAAATGTCCATTTTAGCCTATTAGAAAGCTGACCATTAACATTGCGTGCATTTGTGTGTTAAATAACAGCCACATGCAAATCATAGATAACGTGTAAATATGTGGTTTTTATCATGCAAATGTACTTACGCTTATGCGCACGAGCGCGTCCATTATGGATGTAAAGGTCTGCAACTCCGCATCTGCCATTGCTGGGACAATGCCGATTGTTAGATTAATAGCAAATGAAATAAACGCTTTTATTGAGCGCCCTTTTCTATATATAGAATAATTAAAAACGGTTTATAACATCAGGAAACCGCGAAATAAAACGAAATTCAACCTGCAACTGAAATTGAAGATATTTGTATCTAACAGCCTATAACTGAGAGGTCCAATTTAACGCAATCCATGTTGATTTAGGGGGTTTCCAACAGTGCTTGTTGTGGTCTATTCTGACGGATGTTGAGCCATCCATGTAGGGGCAGGCGATGGATGTTATGAGGTGTTCAGGGGGAGATCATGCGCGTGGAAAGAGCATGCGCGTGGATGCTGAGCATACATGAGACAGCCGCTTGGGTGGAACGAATAATATAATATAATAATATAATATAATATAATATATAGTGCTTATTGTTATAACTTGTGTAGGCCTATGTTTATTTGATTTTATAGTTTTTAACATAAATACACTCTTTTTTTTTTTTTTTTTTGAACGTGTTTCAAATTTCTTCTCATAGAAGATAAAAAGCAACAGAAAATCAATTTCAGGTTCAAATATTGCCCCTTAGAAATATTTATGCATTAAGATTATGTGGCGTTAAATGTGCTGCACGCTTCTGTCCACTAGATGGAGCTGTAGGGTTTGTGCAGGGAGTTTGCACTTGGCACAGTTTTTACACGTTAGCAGCGCGTCATCTTTGCTCTGCTGGCCCCGAGACTGAACAGAGAGGAGTTAAACCTGTCTCTTTACCTTATTACAGTCGAAAATGGGTGAGCTTAGCTTTTATATTTACTATTTCAAAGGGTGAAATTTGCACGGTTCTTTACGCTATTTTGCACGCATGTTCAAAAATGACAGACAGTACACGGGTAACGTTAGGCTTGTTAAAAGTTTTTAGCCCTTAAACGAAAAATATGAGCCTAACGTACTGGCTCATTTATATCGCTTTGTGAACGTTAACAATGAGTTGAATTGTGTTTGTTTCGTCCCTTTGTGTTTTGACAAAAAAAGCAAAAGAAAAAAATTACAGCCTGGATGGTGTTTAGCCCACCGCTAACCCATGCTAAAACATTTAATACGTTTTCAGTTGTCATCGGCATAGCATTCGTAGAAAAGGCGAAAGAATGATGATAAAAATAATAACCTAATTCGGTGTGCGCTTACTAATAAAAAAGAAAAACATTAGATGAAAATTGTAGCTCCGTTGATTGTTTCCACACGGAACGTTTTAAAGAGCGTACACTGACGTGTCCAAGTTCTTGCACATTTACCTGCTTCCTAATATATCCATAGTAAGTTTTTTTTTTTTTTCCCCTTTACATTTGTTTTTTTGCCTTCGTCTACGTAATTTAAAGTTTATTGTCTGTAAAACAATAGATGACAAAACGTTTATTAATCTTCGCTCGTTCCCAATTTAATTCGTCCGTAATGAACACTAGCCCGTCGCGGAACCAAATAATCTATCAAGAATTGTACGCTTACTTTTTCTTAATTCTTTCTTAATATTCTTTATATAATATATATATATATATATATTAGAGAAGGATTTTTTTTACTTACTTGCTAACTTATTATAAAGTTTTTTTTAAATATTATTTATCTGTATTATATACAATAATGACTAATAAATAAAAAGTAATAGTATTATTACTACACACTCTGTCTCTCTGTGTTATAGCGGTGAACACAAGCACATCCCTGGTGTTGTCCAGTCTGCTGTCTGTGCTGGTGTTTGCAGGAATGCAGATGTTCAGTCGGCAGCTGGGCTCTTCAGAGTGGCTGACTATCCTGGGGGGCTTCCTGGGGTCTGTGCTGTTTGTCTGCTCTCTTACAGTATCCTTCTGCTGCTTTGTCATGCATACAGTCGTAGTTTGAAACCTTAATATTACGTTTTTGCTTACTTAGTTTGCTTATCTGTTTTCTGTGTTAGTTCTTAACCCACAATTACAGGCTTTCAATAACCTGGAGAACCTTGTCTTCGGTAAAGGCTTCCAAGCCAAAATCTTCCCAGAAAGTAAGTGAATGACTAAACCTTATGTTAATACTTCCATTGTCTGGTGTATCCTCCTCCTGAGTCCTCACCTGAAAGTTTAAATGAATGTAAATACACTACCATTAAAAAGTGTCTGTGAGATTTTATTAAGTTACTTTTATTCAGCAATGATGCATTAAATTGATCAAAAGTGACAGTAAAGACTGTTACAAAAAATCTCAAACAAATGCTGTTCTCCTAAACATTCTATTCATCAAAGAATCCTGAAAAACCACACTTACCACAAAAATATTAAGCAGCAAAACTGTTTTCAACATTGTAATAATATTTCATAAATTACTGTTTTTACAATCAAATATATGCAGCCTTGGTGACTATAAGAGACTTGTAAAAACCATGAAAAAATCAAAAATTTACGACGGTATATATTAAACCTGAATATTTTAATAATGATATTGTAATAATGTATAAATACACATTTTGATAGAAAATGAAATCTGAATGATTTGAAGTAAGAATTAATGTATGTACTTGCCTGAAAAATATTTCATCTCTCTCTTAGTTGCAGTGTGCCTGTGCCTCTCTCTGTTTGCGTCTGGTTTGGTGCATCGTGTGTGCGTGACAACGTGGTGAGTTACTTATGTTTAAAGTAATCGATTTTCTTCTTCGGTTTTCTTTTTTTCTTTTGTTGGGTTTATTTCTCATAAATATGATAATCATATTATGATGTTTGATGTTATGTTGTTTTGGATGTTGCATAATATTCTTCATGATGATAAAAAAAACATTATTTAGTATTATTATTTTGTATAATTATAAAATAAGAAATTAATTGTATAATTTCTGTTATATATATATATATATATATATATATATATGTGTGTGTTCATGAAGTCTGGAAATGAAAAATGCCTTATATTCAGGTGTGCAGAATTATTAGGTACGTTTTCTTTTACAGATGAAATGAGCCAAAAAAGACATTTAACTCAGACTGAAAAGTCAAAAATGATTTAATGCTCATGAGAAGGATGCAATACTAGAAATTGCAGTTAAGGCATGACCATTGGACAGTGAAATGCTCATTGGGTCAGACAAAAACAGGTGGAGAAAAAAGACACATGTTAACTGCAAAAGAATTAAGAATTGAGGTGAAGAATTAAGTGTGATACCATCAGGAACCCTTTAGTGTCCAGCGCCACCATTTTCCAGAACTGCAACCTACCTGAAGTCTCCAGAAGTGCAAGGTGTCAGGAGTTAATTTTTATGAACTCTCAAAACTTTCTGCCAGATTCTGGAAGATGAATTCTTCAAACAGTGGTACAAGAGGATGTGGTGCTGGTCCTTCAAGAGTCACTCTCAATCTGTCTGTCTATAAAGCCTATAAAAAAAAAAACAGTATTCATGTACACTTCAGCTTGTGATTCTTATTAGTGGGGGTCATTTTTTAGGATTCTTTACCTAACCTAAGTCTGAGATCCTGACACCTTGCACTTCTGGAGACCTCAGGTAGATTGCAGTTCTGGAAAATGGTGGCGCTGGACACTAAAGGGTACCTGATGATTTCACACTTAATTCTTTTGCAGTTAACATGTGTCTTTTGTTCTCCACCTGTTTTTGTCTGACCCTGCTGAACCAATGAGCATTTCACTGTCCAATGGTCATGCCATGCCAACTGCAATTTCTAGTATTGCATCCTTCTCATGGGCATTTAGTACTTTTTGAATTTTCAGTCTGAGTTAAATGTCTTTTGGCTCATTTTATCTGCAAAAGTAAACGTACCTAATAATTCTGCTTACCTGAATATAAGGTGGTTTTTATTTCCAGCCTTTATGAACAATTATATATCACTTACAAATGATTAAATACAAAATTAATAGTTATTAAGTTTAATGTGGTTTGGAATTGGTAAGATGTGCCTGGAAAAAAAAATGATCAGAAAATCAACTCTCCTAATAATTCTGCACGCACTGTATAGGCTACCTGTCGAATTTGCCAAATACACTTCATTCAACAATGTTAATTTGTTCTTTCTTTCTCTGTTCTCCCATATAGCCTGATCTTCTCTGTGTTTGCACTGTACTACATCAACAAAGTGTCAGCAGCTCTTTACCAGGCAGCACCTGCTCCAGCTCCTGCCAAACCCACCAGCAAGGGCAAAAGGAAGAACTGAAGCACTTATGACATCAGTCAGCCATTCAGCCACCACACCGCTGTATGCTAAAGCTACAAAATCTGATGTGTTTGCCAACAGCAGACTTTTTTTTATCCATTCCATCTACAACGAAAGGTTCCCATACAATGAAAGACTAAATTAATTTGTCATACTAGTCATAGATGTGTGATTTTTGGTTCTGTTTACATACAAAAATGCTTTTGTTTAAAGGGTTTGTTATTAAAAGTTGATAAAAGAATCATGGGCCCTTCTGAGAGCTACTCTTGTTTTCCTGTTAAAATGGGCATAAAATGGAAACTCACTATTTCTATTTTCTAAATGCATCTTATTGTGAATGATTCATTCATGCATATGTACCTTGTGTTGTTTAATCAGAATGCCATTATTCGATCTTCCAGAGAAACGGCAGAATGACATATGCCAGACTTCTTCAGTCATTTAGTCCTCTTAAACCCCGCCTTTTTCCTAAATTTGACGTCAAACTCACATTCAGTTCATTCAGTCAACATCTGATGGATCAAATCAAGTCCCTGGCCTAAATTTCACTGTGCATCACAATATGGAAGCAAAGTTTTATTGTGACTTTAATGTGAATTTTCTTTAACATAGAAACATGGACAATATTAAAATAATTTTCACTGCAGCTGATTTAGGAATAATTATTATTGCAGTGTAAATTATTAGACTCCAGATGACTAACCTGCTAAGTGTTTTCGGCGTTCTCCGCCCTTTGTGTTTGCTAAACTGTGCTGGTTTCCTGCCTAAGGCTTCACATTGCATCCTGGGACTCGGCTGACTCAGTCCTGCTACTGACAAAAATCTCAGTCATTGTCAGCTTTCTACTTCATTTAACCTACTCTGTCCTTAAAGCTCAAATCGCAGATTAGCTTCAGATTAGCATGGAAGTAAAAGTATGTGCCTCTACCACAGTTGAATCTCACCCAAATATTTTCAATGCATTTCAAATTAAAACCAGGCAGATAGTGAAACTGATGTGCTCTATCGAAATAGTTCTCCCAGGCTAAATGAACATAAGCACTGAATTTTCATCCGGACAAAAAACTGATGGAAGTCCATTTGTACAGTTACTAGTTTAGTTATTTTGCATACAGATTTTGTGTATTTTCTGGATGTATATCTGTTTTAGCCCTTTGTGGACCAAACTATCAGTTCAAAAAAAAAAAAAAAAAGACAATGCCCTAGCTTGAAAGGAATGTAACTTGGGAGAATTGCAGTGGCAAAAACCTCCAGAGGTGTACTCAGAATGGAATTCAACATGGCTATGACAACACAATCATACTCGCTCAAAACACCATGTGTCATCCACCCATGACCGTTCTCTCTCTTCCCCTTTTCCTTCCCATGTCCTACTAATAAAGTTGTTTCCAAAGTGATACAATGTAAAACAGTGCATCACAAAGTGATACGATATATAACATTGTCTGAATAACTGTGAATTCAGACAATGAATTCATGAATGCGGGCTGAACATATTGACGCTCTCCACAGCCATGCGGTTACCAAACACACCCATAGCTATTGTTGTTGGTTACTTGAAGGAAGATTTTATCTTTTCTTACATGAACCAAATAGTTAAAAGGATAGTTCACCCAAAAATGATACTCACCCTCAAGTCGTTCCAAACCTGTATGAATTTATTTCTTCTGCTGAACACAAAAGATTATATTTTGAATAATATGGGTAACCAAACAGTTGATGGACCCCACTGACTTCCATAGTATGGGGGAAAAATACTATGGAAGTCAATGGGGTCCAACTGTTTGGTAACTGACATTCTTCACAATATCTTCTTTTTCAGCAGAAGAAAGAAATTCATAGAGATTTGGAACAACTTCAGGGTGAGTAAATGATGACAGAATGTTCATTTTTGGGTGAACTATCTCTTTAAAGGCACTTCCTGTGCTTGGTAGAGACATCCCTTCAAGTTTACTGTGGAGGTCGGAACAGACCATATCCTTGCCAAAAACAGCAGCCCATCCCTTAAAAATAATGCCCTGGCAAGTATCCTTTACTAACATCAGTTCAAATGGAGAGCGAGACATGTTGAGTTGTTAGATGAGAAGCATTGTGAAAGCTTTGAGTCACTCACTTAGGAAATAGTGGAAAGGAATTAAAGGGCTGGTCCTTCTTGTGAAAACATTCAGAACAGAACGTTCGTTCAGCATGAATACAAATGCACTGACAAAGTATAATGTTAAAAATATGATAGTGTATATATATATATATATATATATATATATATATATATATATATATATAATGTTTTTTAAACACTTAATTGCATGTTATTTGAAATTATGTAAAAAAAAATTGTAGTAACATTTATATTTAATGAAATTAGGCCTAGTTGAACTAAGTGCTATTTTCTAGCCACTTATCGGACTTGCATACATTTTTATATGTAATTGCATAATTCTATTGTCATTTAAATATGTACAGCCGAATGTACTGACAAGCATTATGGTAGGCTATTTAAATGTAATTTTAATTAAACGTTTGTAATTATGAAGTTCCAATTTAAAATGTAATGTGTCAGTCAACACATCAAAATAAGAATAATTATTTTATTAAAGAACTACAAAAGATAAAAAAAAAAAGATAACAATACATTTAAATGCACCTTAAATAAAAATGTGTTTAATTTTCCATTATTACAAAGTGCACTGTACTTAATGAAACAATCATGAAAGTCTACTTTCTTTAAGTACATTTAAGTGGCCTTTTATTTCATTAATATTATATTATCTGCAAGTACATTATAAAATCTAAGATTTGAAGTACACTACAAGTGCACATTCTATACAACTGAGCACACTTCTTGGGTGATTTGCTGGTTTTAGCTGGTTTACGATGGTCTAAATGGTTTCACGTTCTTCAAAATCCCTTGAATCCAGGAAACCAGAGCAAACCACCTTAGGCTAATTTTTTAAGGTGTGTTTTGTTCCAGCAGAGTTGGTTAGAGGGGAATTTTTCATTCATAAATCTGTACCCACAGCACTGTTAAATTAATTTACATACACTGGCTTACATTAATTCGCGTTTGTACTGTAAACCCCAGTCAGCGTATTCTGTAGCCCTAAACAGTTAACATTTACAGTTCCCTTGCCACAAATTCACCCAGCCTCACAGTCATCATTCGGGCGGAGCCCCTCTATAAATTCCTTCCCTGCTTCTTGAGCAGCTCTCGCACTGGACATTTAGTACGTTCTTTCATCTTCAGGTGACCCTCTGCCTTTTTATCAACGTAAGTACGAAAACTTTTACACGTTGATTAAATAAAGACATAGTACAACTTTGTTTCGCTTAGTTACCAACTGAGAGCACTTTTTAAAAGTTTTTACCTTCGTATTGTAGTATTTCTCTACTTGTTAAGCGATAGTAGGAAAGAACTTTTTTTTTTGCGAATTCACTTTTTAAATGGTGTGTAATATGCGTGGATGCACAGATTTTATGGCCGTCAGTGTCACTTACGTAATTTAATCTAAACGTTTTTATAGGTAGATTAAAAGTTCGATATGAAGTTTAAACAACTTATTTATTCTGAAATAATTTAAACCGTTGCATTAGGATATAGGCCTACTAATAATGAATGCCTTTATTTTTCCTGAATCTATTTGGCATGACATCTGGTTGGCATTACTCACACATTAGCTAATTTCTAAATGGAAAAATACACCTCTGTTTCCCAATCTTCCCAATAGGAGGAGAACAATGGGCTGTTTGCATAATATTCAGTTTGATTAAGGGGTCAGACACAAAAACTAACACATTATCTCTCACTGTTTACAGTCACAATGCCGTCTGATCTGGAGAGAGCAATGGAGACTCTGATCATGGTGTTTCACCGTTATGCTGGCACAGAGGGTAACAAAGCAACCCTGAGTCGCAAAGAGCTCAAATTGCTGATGGAGAAAGAGCTGTCTAGCTTTCTGAAGGTACAGCATTCCTTCTGACATACACCCAAGGCGGGACAACTTTAAACATTGGCTCTAATGGTATAGCATGGGGCAGGGCCCAGTGTGAGGTAGCAGAAGCAGGCTCCCTAAAGCAAGGGGCCAAAAGCAGGACGGTGCAGGATGGCCCTGAGCATCTGTACCGTATCTTTCAGATCTTCTGTGGAAACCTACTTCCAATTCTATTATATTGCAAACATGTATCTTTTGTTTCCCCCAGTCTCAGAAGGACCCTGCTTCCGTAGACAAGATTATGAAGGATCTGGACTCTAATGGAGATGGAGAGGTGAATTTTGAAGAGTTTGTGTCTCTTGTGGTGGGCCTGTCCATTGCCTGCGAACTGCTATACCAGAAGAAGAAGCAGAAGGAGGCAGAGGGTGTCAAAAAGCATTAAATAGCCAAACATGAGGGGGAAAAGGAATATCTGTTTTTCTGTTTCGTCATTTTAATGTTTTACACTTTCAGCCACATGCCTTGATTTGAAGTTGTTACTACAGTTACATTGTATGTATGTTTTGCAAAAGAGGATGTTTTGTCATTTTTGTCCAGTGATGTTCAAATTTACTTTTAGTTTTTATAAGTATTTGCATTAGACAAAAGATATCGTTCTCAGAAGTCCTGTAAGTTCCACCATGGAAATAAACACTCAATGATTTTCCAGATTTTTTTTTTTTTGGTCCTCCTTTGCCTCCATACTGTTCAGGGCTGGATTCCACAATTCTATGCAAAATTTTTAAGAAATCACATTAGACATTATTCTGATGGGACTCTTGGAGACGTTTTGAAGAGAGAATGCAAAATGTCCTTTATGATTGACTTAAGGGTGCAGACACACTGGAACTTAAAGACATCCTAGATTGAGTTCAAGAGCATCAAATACAAACTTAACATGGAATATTTTCCAGAACTACACCTCTGAGAACTTTTGCTTGAATTGACATTTATATTATATAAATGTCATCATTCTACAAAATGCATTCCATTTTTGTCCTTCATATGCACATTTGGCGAAGATTTTAAACAGCTGATTAGATGTATCAGCATTAAATTAAAGCTTTAAAGCCCTAAATCTCTTTACACAAGCACAAGGCTTGAAATATAAAATTACTGATCGGCCATGTTTTACTCTTATGCATGAATATGTCCCAACATACAGCGTATTAAAATTGATTTATCTTGAGATTACACTGCAATTTCTTAGCTATTTGACACATTATATAGGCTACCCGACAGAATGCTTAACATCTTTAAAGTCTTTTGTATGTTTCTGTGTTGTATTTCTTCTGCTTTCTGATGGCTTAACATAGTGACAGAAGTGCTACAAAACAAGTTTTGCCTTTCCTGGAAATGACTGAAACTAGACACAAATGGCACAACAACAACAAATGCCTTAAGAGCAACCAGACTGAAAGAAACATCATTTTCATAAACAGGTCCATTACAGAAAAATTCTGGTAGATTTATTGCTGGTATCCAGAATCCTCAATGTAGATGTCCAAAGAGCAGCCAGTTCATAGATGCTGTCCTTATTATCTCTCCATGCTTCCTTTAATATTCCCATAAATAATTACTGTCTAACATAGTATCAGTGAGGGAAATCACAAAGGTCTCTACCAACCTACACCTACAGTATGATACATATATGATACATAATGTCTTTAAGTACATTTAAGTGGCCTTTTATTTTATTAATATTATAGCATCTGCAAGTACATTTTAAAATCTAAGATTTGAAGTACGCTACAAGTGCACATTCCATACAATTAAGCAATTCTTTTTCACAAGGGTGATTGCTGGTTTAGATGGTCTAACTGGTTTCACGTGTTTCAAAACCCCTTGAATCCAGGAAACCAGAGCAAACCACCTTATACTAATTTAAGATGTGTTTTGTTCCAGCAGAGTTGGTTAGAGTGGAATTCTTCATTCATAAATCTGAACCAGCAGCACTGTTCAATTCATTTACATACACTGGCTTGCATTCATTCGCGTTTGTACTGTAAACCCCAGTCAGCGTATTCTGTAGCGCTGAACGGTTAACATTTAGGCTAAAGTTCCTAGTCACAAACTCACCCATCCTCGTCATCATTCGGGCGGAGCCCCTCTATAAATTCCTGTCCTGCTTCTTGAGCAGCTCTCGCACTGGACATTTTCGTTCTTTCATCTTCAGGTGACCCTCTGCCTTTATCAACGTAAGTACGAAAACTTTTACTATTCAGAAACACGTTGACATTTAAATAAAGGCATAGTACAACTTTGTTTCGCTTAGTTACCAACTGAGAGCACTTTTTAAAAGTTTTTACCTTCGTATTGTAGTATTTCTTTACTTGTTAAGTGATAGCAGGAAAGAACTTTGAAATGCGAATTCACTTTTTAAATGGTGTGTAATATGCGTGGATGCACAGATTTTATGGCCGTCAGTGTCACTTACATAATTTAATCTAAACGTTTTAATGGGTAGATTAAAAGCTCCATATGAAGTTTTAATAACTTATTTATTCTGAAATAATTTAAACCGTTGCATTAGGATATAGGCCTACTAATAATGAATGCCTTGATTTTTCCTGTATCTATTTGGCATGACATCTAGTTGGCATTACTCACACATTATCTTATTTCCAAGTGGAAAAATCCACTTCTGTTTCTCAATCTTCCCAATAGGAGGAGAACAATGGGCTGTTTGCATAATATTCAGTTTGATTAAGGGGTCAGACACAAAAACTAACACATTATCGCTCACTGTTTACAGTCACAATGCCGTCTGATCTGGAGAGAGCAATGGAGACTCTGATCATGGTGTTTCACCGTTATGCTGGCACAGAGGGTAACAAAGCAACCCTGAGTCGCAAAGAGTTCAAATTGCTGATGGAGAAAGAGCTGTCTAGCTTTTTGAAGGTACAACATTCCTTCTGACATACACCCAAGGCAGGACAACTTTAAACATTGGCTTGGGCCCTGTAATGATCAGGGCCCTCTAATGGTATAGCATGGGGCAGGGCCCAGTGTGAGGTAGCAGAAGCAGGCTCCCTAAAGCAAGGGGCCAAAAGCAGGACGGTGCAGGATGGCCCTGAGCATCTGTACCGTATCTTTCAGATCTTCTGTGGAAACCTACTTCCAATTCTATTATATTGCAAACATGTATCTTTTGTTTTTCCCAGACTCAGAGGGACCCTGCTACCGTAGACAACATTATGAAGGATCTGGACTCTAATGGAGATGGAGAGGTGAATTTTGAAGAGTTTGTGGCTCTTGTGGTGGGCCTGTCCATTGCCTGCAAAAACATCTACCAGGAGCTGGCAGCGGGTGTCAAAAAGCAATAAATAGACAAACATGATGGGAAAAAGGAATGTCTGTTTTTCTGTTTCTTCATTTTGTTAATATATTTTACACTTTCAGCCACATGCCTCGAATTGAAGTTGTTACTATAGTTACACTGTATGTATGTTTTGCAAAAGAGGATGTTTTGTCATTTTTGTCCAGTGATGTTCAAATTTACTTTTAGTTTTTATAGAAGGGTTTCTGTGCAAAGTCATCACAGAGATGTGTGCGCAAATAGGGGGCAGAAAAGCAAATGTCTCATCATTACTGAGAATTAATTTCTTAATATAATATGCGGTGGAGTCTGCACTACCCAGGCTTCCAAAGTAATTGATGTTAGCCATTTCCTCACTGTCACACACCTAGCTAGCTGTCACATGTCTTTCAAATTTGGTGGGTCGTGACGTAGCCTTGTCGTAAACATTTAGGATAGAAAGGCTCAACAACGAACAAAACCAGGAAAGTTCATACATTCATAGGGTATGTCAGGTTTTTATGATTAGCAAACTTAGATGGACAATTTCATTCGAGACCTGATGACTAACGTTACAACTAGAATTGCATGCACCTCCAAGTACTGTTTAAAAACAATATAATATTAATTTGTGGGGTTCATTAATGGTGATAAATAATTCGGCAGAACAAATGTTGTAGGCTACCGGCAGACATTTGCATTCACCTCTTTTCTCAGCATTAATCTGTTACCTCCCGTGAGGTGCATGCAGAACTCGCCATAATGGGACGTTCTAAAATGCTTTACTTGAAAACGTGGTTTTGCCCCCTGAATGCGTGTGCATCCAGTATTGTTTGTATACAAGAAACCCATCTATAAGTATTCACATTAGACACAAAAGATAGTGTTCTCAGATGTCCTGTAAGTTCCACCATGGAAATAAACACTCAGTGATTTTCCAGATTTTTTTGGTCCTCCTTTGCCTCCATACTGTTCAGGGCTGGAATCCACAATTATTAAGAAATCATGTCAGACATGATTCCGATGAGACTCTTGGAAATGTTTTGAAGAGAGAATGCAAAATGTCCTTTATGATTGACTTAAGGGTGCAGACACACTGGAACTTAAAGACATCCTAGATTGAGTTCAAGAGCATCAAATACAAACTTAACATGGAATATTTTCCAGAACTACACCTCTGAGAACTTTTGCTTGAATTGACATTTATATTATATAAATGTAATCATTCTACAAAATGCATTCCATTTTTGTCCTTCATATGCACATTTGGTGAAGATTTTAAACAGCTGATTAGATGTATCAGCATTAAATTAAAGCTTTAAAGCCCTAAATCTCTTTACACAAGCACAAGGCTTGGAATATAAAATTACTGATCGGCCATGTTTTACTCTTATGCATGAATATGTCCCAACATACAGCGTATTAAAATTGATTTATCCTGAGATTACACTGCAATTTCTTAGCTATTTGACACATTATATAGGCTACCAGGCCGTATTCGGATGAGATGAAGGACCTGCTTCTAGACATGAAGATAACGCAGCCCTGAAGTGTCAACTAAACTATTCCCGGCGAAGGCCTCCTTCCCATTCCTTTTCTTATGCATAGATAAAACGTTATCAAACTATTCCAGTTCGCATAAATCCGCGGACACAACTAATTTTTCTGTATTATGCGGACCATTAAAGTAATTTGGCAAAAAAAGACCAAGCTTCTGCGCACATACACACTCAAACACGCAAACCTATAGACTAAATATGTAAATGAACGACAATAACGCATTAAAGGTATTCGGTTTTTCAGTAGGAAAGGTGTCATTTAAGTGGCCCCTAAAGTAATAACCTTTTTTACAATGGAAATAATTTTCCTATTGTCACTGTGAAGCTGCTTTGAAACAATATGTAGGTCTATTGTGAAAAGCGCTATATAAATGAAGATGACTTGACTACAGAATGTTTAACATCTTTAAAGTCTTTTGTATGTTTCTGTTTTGCAAAACAGAACATCATTTTCATAAACATGTCCATTACAGAAAACGACCCTAGTCGGACACCGCTAACAGCACAAAGCAGCAACAACAACAGGAAAGGAGAAGGCAAAGCAATAGTCAAGAAGAAAGGTATTGAAATATGGCAGAAATGGTGGGAGGAAGATAAGAAAGGAAGGGGATATCATAAAATACAAAAATCTGTCAATATTAAAAATTATAGGGAAAGTTCCAGGCGGGAGGAAATTATAATGACAAGATTGAGAGTGGATCACACAAGACTGAACGGCCCCTTGTTTTTAATGAGAAAAAAAGAATAGTGAAAATTGTGAAAGCTGTGGGGTTAAAGAAAATACTGAACATGTTATATTACACTGTATTTTATATGAGGTGGAAAGACGGGTGTTTCAAGATAGGGTTCAGGAGGCAGAACGGGAGTGGAATCTGAAGGGGATACTGGGCACAGAAGGAGAGGGGATAAGAAGTACCAGGAAGGCTCTATTTAAATTTCTTAAAGTCCCCCTCTAGTCTATTATTTTATCCCTTAAAACTCATCTTTGATCACCAAAATGACATATTTTTAATGACATATTTTGTTTTATAGTATTAAAATATTTCGAAGGACAAAACCACACACTTTATTGGCTTTACTTCAAGTCAGCTGTCACTTTACTTTGCCGTGAGCCCCTATATGCACTCGCACATTTGGCACAGCCCTTGCAACGGTTGTCATTAATTAATATGAAAATGATTAGCCTTTTGCTTGGCTACGTTATCAAACAGCTAATAATGTGTTGCTAATGTAACACAAACCATGTTCCTGTTCTTCATCTCAGAGTCAGACAGCTGCCTTCTAACAATCAGTATCCTTACAAAGGCTTTGAACAACTCAGAACGTCAGTGGAGAAAGGCATATAGTTCATCATAACGTCGTAATAGACTCGCTATATTGCTAAATCTACACAATTTTTCATATTAACAGAAAATATACCGGGATAACCTGGCTTCTTTCGAGACTTTCCTGCTTCAGAGCAATCATAGTTAATGATATGCTAAAGCCTTCCGGCACGTTGTTGTGATTGGTTACAAGGTAGTCTGTGACGTCACAAACACCACCGATTTCAAACCGCGGGTTTTAGACTGTCTTTGGTTAACTGCAGTTTCAAACATAAAATACTCAGCAATGGTGCTGACTTATGAATTTGCACATGGTTTGTCTTAAAGCATATTAAAACACCACACAGACATATAAACAACATTAAAAACTTGGTGTGGCTTTGTTTGAAACTATTTTCAGGAAATAGAGCAAGAGAGAAGTCTGAAGGGACCGTCTGAAAAGTGCAAAACCCAAAACCCATTTGCTCATTTTATATTATGAAAAATACTCAATAACTTCACTGTAACACACTGTACTGTCACCAAATTCAGTTCATGGTTCATTAATGGTGATAAATAATTTGGCAGAACAAATGTTGTAGGCTACCTGCAGATATTTGCATTCACCTTTTTTCTTGTTCTGGATGCAGAACTCATAATGGGACGTTCCCTTTCGAAAGAGAACTCGCACTGTGTCCTAGAACACATATGGGGAAACGCCCTCGCATGACAGGTGTCTGAAGTGAATATGGAATCACGCCAATCCTATTGGCCGGCGATAGCCTATGACGTCATACTAGTGTGACCAGACAGTATATAAAGGGCACCTA
The DNA here is from genome assembly GCA_037950675.1 of Hypophthalmichthys molitrix. Lineage (NCBI taxonomy): Eukaryota > Metazoa > Chordata > Actinopteri > Cypriniformes > Xenocyprididae > Hypophthalmichthys > Hypophthalmichthys molitrix. The sequence continues at coordinate 26,145,454 of CM075507.1, read as the reverse complement.
GGAAACATGACACCTCTTTTCGTCATCAGTAACTGTTTTGTCTGTTGTGATTGTTGCAAGGTAAGAACCTTTGTTATCATGTTTGAGAAGCGTTTCAAGCGTTGTGCCAATCCGTGTCCGAGATATCTGACACCTGATGACACACACGACTTGTGCGTTCACTGCCTGGGTGAGGAGCATGCGCGATCAGTTCTCGAGGGATCTGTTTGCATTCATTGTGAGCGTCTGCCTATGCGGACGCTCCGCTCTCGCCTGTCAATCTTCTCGAGGGAAGAGGGACAGGCATCTGCACCTGGCGGCTCGGGTCCTGCTCGTGCTGAGGTAGAGAGGAGACTCAAGTCGTGGGGCTCGCAGGTGGAGCTCGCCGAAAAGTTTGAGAAAGGCATTTCTCTCGCACGCGATTCGGCGGCTCAAGAGAGCGATCTGCTTGATGAAGATGCCATTTCTCTGGCATCCTCTGGTTCAGCAGACAGTGCTCTTTTGGCTCCAAGCCATACTGAAGAGCTGATGTTGGTTGTAGAGGGCAGTGAGAGTGCGCCCATCCTGCCCCGCGTATGTTGAGTTGTTGGATATAATGGAGCACGCCTCAGGCAGATTGAAACTGCCATGGGCGTGCGCTCGGTCGATCGATGGCGGTGATGGTGGCAACGGAGAGAAACCTGTGGGTGAACCTGGCTGACATCGGGGAGAAAGAGAAGGGTTTTCTCCTTAATGCGCTGGTCTCGCCGCTTGAACTTTTCGGGACCTCCGTCGAGGCGGTGGTCAGGAAGTTTAGGGAGGCAAGGGCGCGCTCAGCGGCATTTAAGTCCTGTATACTGCGCTGGTCCAAATCTGCAGCCAGGGGGACTTGGCCCGTCATGGTCTGAGGATCATAGGCAGGGACAGAGGTCTAGTGTCGCCGTTCGAGCACCTCCTCCTCAAAGGAGCAGGTCTCAGAGAAGGCGCGATGCCGGGAATAAAAAGCAGGATCTGAGAGAGGTGATACAAAGCCGGCGCGCTGAGCACTGCTGAGTGCTCCCTCTCTCGTGAGGGGTTTTCCATCTCCCTCTCCTCTTTTTTCTCCTGTCCCCCTGTACCCTTCCACCTTCCCTGCACACGCTCTGACATCAGGCCTGATGCCTGGGCCCGATGATGAGTTTGTTCACATTCTGGAACTCTTTCTGAGGGTCCGGCTTAGTGCTTGATTCGAGCACAGACGTTTTTAGACTGCTAGAGTATAACAGGCTATTTTTACATTCAGCCACTACTCTTGTTGGTCTTGGGTGAGCTTTGCAGGTCACTGCCCCGCTATGGGTTTTTCTTATTTTGCAGTGACCGCGGCTCACTGCTATAGGCTGGCAGGGCTTTTATTTTGTACTTTTTATTTCTTTTCTTTGGGGCTAGGGCCCTGGAGCTCTATGGAAGGCTGTCTCTTCACATCCTTGCTATTTGCTTCCTCTCTTTCAGAGTTTGTTGAAGTTTCTAGCGAGTATTTCTTAGAATGGATTTATAGTATGGCGAGCTATCATCTAGTTGCCTTTTACTTCTGAAGCCTCCTATACAGGTTGAGTTTTTTTTAGTTTAGTTCTCTTTGTGTAGGCCTTCTGGCCTGTTTCAGCCCCTTCCTGTAGGTTGCAGCGATGCAGTTCTATTTGAACCTCCGCTCCCTTGAGCTCCAGTTGCTAACTCCAGTTCCTTTTTCTTAGGCCGCCTTGACATTCCTGAGTGTGTTGGCCCTCTATACCGCTCCTTGAGCTTCAGGCTGTTTCTCCCTCTTGTGTTGGCCATTTGGCCACCTTGGGTTTTTTATATTTTTCAGTCTCCTCTTCGTAGATTCGCTAGGCTCAAACCACTGCCCCGCTGAGTGCTAGTGTTTTTCTGTAATTAGAATTTTTCTCGTGGTAGGTGCCCAAGTTGTGTATTTAACTTTGGGTTTTAGCCTCCACTGAGCCTCAGTGAAGTCATGTTCAGAGGTCGGTCCTCCTCTCGGGCCGCATCTGTCCCAACCTAGGCAGACGCTGTCAACCTGTTCTGACTATTTTAGCAGTTGGTGTTGGCTGCTTCCTTTTAGCCTCCCTTGCTAGTCGCCCAGTTCATGTTTGCCTCCCCTCTCATCAGGGTTGCTTCTGGTCGGGGGCCCGCCTTCTGCATTAGGCTAACAATGCGAGTAGTAGGCCCTGCGGCCTCCTCTTCTTTATTTCTTTGCTCCATTGCTACTGTATTTTAGCAATGTCTGAGTATGTGGTTCCCTGGTGTTTAGCATTTGCTCAGTGACAAACAGTAAGCTTTTGTTATTTAGCCTCCCTGTGGTCGCTGTATGCGTTGCAGGCTTCCTCTCATTTTAGAGGGTGCGCTTTTTGGCTGAAGCCTCCGCTCTCCGAGCTTGGTAGTCTCATTGCGAGTGGCCCCTTGATTGTTTCAAGTGTTTGTTTAAATGGTCGGCCTCGTTTGGTTCTTTCCTGTGGAGGCCACTATTTATATGGAGCCAGTTTTTTTGAGTCTCTTAGGATCCTCTGGATCTCTTTTTCTATTTCAAGCTCTATGCCCCATGCATGCTTCACACCTACACTGCTCGGGTCGAATGCGTTCTTTCTCCCTCACTGGTCTGAAATCCGCTCCCCTAGAGCTTTAGCATTGGCAACTTGGGCCCGCGGCCGTCTTTCCTGGGAGTAGTAGGCCCTGCTTGAGCCCTCCTCGCCATTCTGGTAGCTTTATGTTGTGCTCCCCTCATTGAAGGGTTACTGGGCGATATGCTGAGCACACGGCTCGTGTTTGCCATGCAAACGAGTGTTCCAAGCCGGCAATTCTATTCTCACGTATAAGTAGTTGGCTCCTCGGAGCCTCCTTGGGTGTGTTATGTAGATGTTGTAGGTTTCTCTTCCTGTTACCTCCATCTCTGAGCTGTTCAGATTCCCTCTGGTTTTTTCTGGGAATCCTCACCAATTCTGGTGCTGTTTCACAGCTCTTTATTGCTAGGCTTGGTTTTGCTCATTCTGGTTGAGCTTAGTTCTCCCCTTATCCTTGGGTAGTTTAGAATTGGCTCCCGAAGACCGATCGGAAGGTAGAAGAACTTTTTAGACCGCCCTGAAGGATCGGTTATTAGGCTGTTGATACTCTCTTGCTTTTGAGTTCGGTTTATATGCTAGGAGTACTCTCTGTCTCCTACTATACTCCAGTCTCTGTTCCTCCCCTGGCTTAGCTAGAGTACCCGGCCTCCAGAGTGTTTCTCTTTCACTCTGTAGATCCTAGGTTGAGTAGACTGCTCCCCTATTTCAGGGTTCCTGGCTATTTGCTGAGCTTTACTCCCAGGGATGCCCATCTCTGGTCCTTTGAGTTGTTACTGCCTTTTTTTTGCAGTTCTTCTCACAAGGTTTCTTCCTCTTTGTGGAAGTTTGCAGAGATTCTGTTCTTTCAGACAGGTTGTTGGCCCAACTAGCCTTTTCTAGGCCGGTTCGGCCTCCCTGGTGGCTTTCAGGGTTGACCTTTTGTCCCCCTAGTAGTGACGGGCCTTGTGGTACTCTGGCCATTCTCCCTTAAAGGAACCCCTTCTTTGAAGTTGTTGGTTCCAAGCCTTTGAGCTGCCTTAGTAGGCTTTCACTCTGTGGAGCTTGGGCCGTAGGGAGTTATGTCACTGACAGCCTGTGACCAGGGGTTGAGTGCTTGGCTCTCTTCTCAGCCATTTTGTCATGCACTCCCCTCAGCATGGCGGCGCGGGTATTCCGTTCCCTATATGCGTTCTAGGACGCAGTGCGAGTTCCCTTTCGAAAGGGAATGTCTCAGGTTACGGATGTAACCATGGTTCCCTGAGAACAGGGAACGAGACACTGCGTCTCCCTGCCATGCTTCTGGGCTGCCTGCTACAGTCACTTCAGATGAATAGCGGATGTCATGTTTCCTATGCGCCCTTTATATACTGTCTGGTCGTACTAGTATGACATCATAGGCTGTCGCCGGCCAATAGGATTGGCGTGATTCCACTTTCACTTCAGACACCTGTCACGCGAGGGCGTTTCCCTATATGCATTCTAGGACACAGTGTCTCGTTCCCTGTTCTCAGGGAACCATGGTTGCATACGTAACCTGAGACGTTCTAAAACATTTAACATGAAAACACTTAAAGTGAAAAAGCTTAATGTGGCTTAATTTACTAAGACAGTGTTATTAACAAACCAAACTTAGTAAACACCATTCTAATAAAGCATACTATGTACAGAAAAGCAGATGAGCCCATAATATGAACGCAATATGTTTAATTAAGCATTGTCCTCCCATAAAGAAAACGCTTAACATGGCTTAATGTACTAAGACAGTGACATTAAAAGACCAAACTTAGTAAACACTATACTAATAAAGCATACTATACAGAAAAATTGGTTTGTGCAGAATTTGATCTTTTAATATCATTTAGTAGGCTACATTAGGCGACGTTAAGCTTTTTCTTTATAACGGTTTTCTATGGGAGGAAAACAACATGTAATTAAACAAACTGCGTTCATATTCTGGGCTAATCTGCTTTGCTGTACATAGTATGGTTTATTAGTATGATGTTTACTGAGTTTGGTCTGATCTGTTAATATCACTGTCTTAGCACATTAAGCCAATTTAAGCGTTTTTCCACCATGTTAGTGGTTTTGCCCCCTAAATGTGTGCGCATCCAGTATTGTTTGTGTACAAGGAACCCATCTATAAGTATTTGCATTAGACACAAAATATATCTTTCTCAAAAGTCCTCCTCAAAGTTCCACCATGGATATAAACACTCAATGATTTTCCAGATTTTTTTGGTCCTCCTTTGCCTCCATACTGTTCAGGGCTGGAATCCACAATTATTAAGAAATCATGTCAGACATGATTCCGATGAGACTCTTGGAAATGTTTTGAAGAGAGAATGCAAAATGTCCTTTATGATTGACTTAAGGGTGCAGACACACTGGAACTTAAAGACATCTCAAGTTCAAGAGCATCAAATACAATCTTAACATGGAATATTTTCCAGAACTACACCTCTGAGAACTTTTGCTTGAATTGACATTTATATTATAAGAATCATTCTACAAAATGCGTTCCCTTTTTGTCTTTCATATGCACATTTGTCCAAGATTTTAAACAGCTGATTAGATGTATCAGCATTAAATTAAAGCTTTAAAGCCATAAATCTCTTTACACAAGCACAAGGCTTGAAATATATAAATTTACTGATCGACCATGTTTTACTTTTATGCATGAATATGTCCCAACATACAGCATATTAAAATGAATTTATTTAAGATGATATAAGATTTATTTGAGATGACAATGCAATTTATAAGCCATTTGACACATTATATAGGCTATATAGACAGAATGCTTAAGTCTTTATGTTTCTGTGTTGTATTTCTAATGGCTTAACATGGTGACAGAAGTACTACAAAACAATTAGCTTTGCCTTTCCCAGAAATGATTGAAACTAGACACTCAAATGGCATGACAACAACAACAACCACACAGAAATGCCTTAATATTAACATACAATATATGAACATATTTAAATAAACACTTTTTATTGTCCTGAAATTAGTTTCATAGCTAAAATATGACCAAGAATATGAAAAATTACAATATGTTGTTTCTGAATGCTTTCTGTTTTTGAACAGAAAACTCTCCTCTATATATATAATCATCCCGGCCCTCACTTTTTGTTTTACCTTAATCCTCAGTTTACACATCAGACATTCAGTAAACACACCAAACACAGATTTAACTTTGAACTACAGGCATAACAATATTTTATGCAACCCTGTCATGACATTCATGAATCTCATTTTCCTTGAGTCTATTTGCGAAGTTGTAAAATATACTTTTAGGATCTGTTGATTCAAACAACTTTGGTGGTTTTAAAATCCGCAACCCCTCCCCCTTCAGGAACCACCGACAATAGACTATGTGGGTGTTTGAAATCCGTGTAAACAGTTGCGTTGCCTTGCAACCATGAATGACTCTTAAGGGTGTGTCAGCCACATGAGATCATGGGACCAAATGCTATAATGTTTTCTTTTTTGTTTGTTTGTTTTTTTCTCCTCCGTATGATTTGTCTGCACTTAAAATACATAAATACATACCTTAGATCTTCAGTATATAACTATAATGAGTAGGCTATTTCGATACAATAATAATTATTATTATGCACATATTTATAATACATATAAAATGCATTATGCACAAACAAACTGAATGACACAAGGACACTTTTATTTTTATTTATTTTTTATTACTTCTAAAAGTGAATTGAAGTGTCAAATGTCTGTCATGTGATCATCTAGACCTTATTCACAGCAGCGCCATCTTTGATTTCCAACGGGAATGAAAGTGAAGCTGTGAGGGTTAGACATACATCTCTTCAGTGGGTTGTTCTGTTATTTAATGTGTTTTTGGATTGTTCTGCTGACGAATCATTCAAAAGATTTCAGTAGACAAAAAAACTCCTGGCAACATGAGCTATGGAAAATTATAAGTGATCTAGGACCGTACAGCTTTTACCTTGGATGTCTTTGAAAACACGGTAAGTCTTACAACTTCGCTGTTACACCTTTTATGGCGCTGCTCTGGTCTATAGTTATAGTTCAGGAAGGTGATCACTAGATGTCAGCAGTATTCCACACGTTATGAGCTCTTCCATCAACTCGCTCTTCCTCTTCTCATCCCATCCCATCCCTTTATAGCTGTGTCCCAATTCAGGTATGTCTCGTAAACAAATGACTCTACAATACTTTTTTTTTTCTACAATAAGTCCACAGATGAGCTCAAACTTGTCTGTAGGTTAAGTTTAGACCTTTGTTTTGCTGAATGTCTGTGATTAATTATTTTAACTGACATTGCTAACATAGACAACAAATTTGTTTTCCAACACATAAGTATTATCATGTAAGACAAAGTGACACCACTTTCTTTCTCTTTTTACTTTATTATAGTATATTATCATTTTTGGTTACACTTTATTTTAAGGTGTGTTACAGTGTATTAATTAACCAACATGTACTTATTTAACATGTACTTAGTTAGGGTTAGGAACAGAATTTGGTTAAGGATTAGTTGCATCATGTAATTATGCATAATTTACTGTTAAGTAAATGTAACATATGTAACAAGGTCACTGTTAAACAAGGTCACTAAAATAAAGGTTTTTTTTTTTTCTTCTTGTAGAGGGCATGATCTCTCTACGGCACCTATACAACTATAATGGCTCCTATAATGCTCCTTTTTTATGTGCATATTTGTCTAGGTGTGTGCGCGTGCAGTACAGTAAAAACACCGGCAGTTTATACATGCTTACCTTACAGTGTAGAAAAACCTGCACTGAACAAAAGATAATTAAATAGAGCACACTTAAAAAGCACACACCCTTTTTGTTAATACTCCACAGTCTAAAGGTCTTTCTCAGAGGTTAAGACTTCAGTGGGGTTTACATACACTGATATTTAATTTATTGTTAGTGTTACCATCTTAGTTATGTTCTGCAAATATATAAAAATATTCTGTGATTATCCATAAAGGAAGATATGTGATAAGTATGTTAGGTTAAGTGAATCGGAAAGGGTGTGTCTGTTTACCCGGGTGTTTACTTCTTCAGTCTCCAAAACTAGACTCATATCACTATATTATGACACTGGATGTTGAGTCAGTGTCTTAGCATTTATGTCATGAAGGAAAAGATTGGAAATGCTAAAAAAATCCTATTGCTGCACAACCAAGCGGTCATCGGTGTTCAGGATGATGAGCAGTCATTGTCTAGTATGTGGTTTTGTGCACCATTGTATGCATGTCTGCAGATGGCTTCATTATTGTTAGCGTTTCTGTGTACAGCTGCATGTAGTCTCCTTTAAAATGACCTGAGGCCATTTTTTGCAAATATCAGGCATTCTTTGATGTCTGAAGGCTAGATTTAGAGAGGATAAGCGTGTTTCTGATTACTGCAAATGATTCGTTTGAAGCTTGTGATTCAAGCCTCCATGAAAACATAGCCAACAACGTCATAGCTACACAATGAGTCTTTCAGCTTTATCCTAAATGTTGAAACTAAAACATTTTTAACAGAATGTTTAAAGAAAGGGCATGCAGTCACATCAGAAAAACAAAAAACAAACAAACATGGAAATATGGAATTCAGCATGCATGGGCAACACCCAGAAGAGCGAAAGAGTTACTCATGTCCTAAAGTGTGACTCAGATTCCCCATGCAGTCTGACTTGGGAACTCCCCAATATATATTTACATTTTTTTTGTCTGTGTTTATTTACTGTAATCAAATTGCATACCTTTGAATCTAAAAAGTGTTACAAGTTACATAATGTATTATTTTACGAAGCATGAGTCTCGTCAGACTGGTTTGGGTGTGCTACGGATTCTCCATATCCCAAGAATGAATCATTCCCGCCACTATGTGTGCGTGTGTGCTGTGGAGAATAAAATCTGTGCTTTAAAAGCAGCAGACAGTTTACTCCAACAAAACATCATCATAACTTCTTTGGGACCACAGCATTGAGGTAAGTGCAAGAAAATAGGAAGAGAGAAAGAGAAAAGGAAAGTACAAAAAGTAGGAAATATAGAGCTACAAAAATATGGCAGAATAGAAGAAGATTTTAGAAACACAGCCTAGAGGAATTTACAGCACAATATCTTCTTACATAACTTACAATTTATAACTTAGAATTAACTCACCATCATGTCATTCCAAACCTGTATGACATTCTTTCTTCTGTGGAACACGGAAGAGGATATTTCAGAAATGTCAATTATTTTTGTCCATTCAATGAAAGTCAGTGGGGCCCAAATCAACACTGGACTCCATTGACTTTCATTGTATGGACAAAAACATTCTTCAAAATCTCATTTCATTTAGACACTTTGTATTTTCACAGCGCAGCTAAAATTGCATTCCTGAGTTTTAGACCATCATTTTGTGGGTATGTCTTGCAAATATAAATGTGTGTTGTTTTGCATTGGCCAAAGAACTTCTTTGTGGTAACTTTAGGATGATAAATATGCATTAAGAGGTTCTAACTGGCTTTAGTCGCCATTCATGATTTTTTTTATCTTGATCTCTTTCTCTTAGACATGTCTAAGCTGGAGAAAGCCATTGTGGCCATAGTGGAGGTATTTGAGGAGTATGCAGGAACAGATGAACAAAAGTCCCAGCTCAGTAATGCTGAACTCGGACAGCTTATTAAAGCCCAACTGACCAGTCCTGAATTTAAGGTGAGAATGAGAGAGATACAGAGAAATAAAGATGAAGTTTGATGAAGAAAGAAAGTCATTGGTTGGGGGAGGTGAACACCTCCAACATGTGGCAACAAATCTAGTGCATAATGTTGTGCAGTCAAGGCTTATTATGGCAACCTGGCATGAGAAGTGTTTACACAAATGAGTCGTAACATGCATGAAAGAAAACTCGAAAATATTCCTGCTCTATTTTGTTTGCTAGCATACTTTTTTAGTGTCTCATAGACACTGCTGCCTTTAGTTGTTCCTCGTTTTTTGCAATACAGCTATGAGTGGGATGTAAGTAATAACAGGATTGACATTCCTCCCTCTATGTCTGTCTCAGGATAAAGTGGATCCAGAGAATATTAAGGAGGTCATGGAAGAACTGGATAAGAACCATGATGGAGAAGTGAACTTCCGTGAATTCAGTCAGTGTATTGCTGGTCTTGCCAGGGCCTACTATATGAAGAAGCACGGCAAGGAAAAGTGTAGGGGGAGGGGCAGAGGGTGTCAGGATAAGTGAACACACACGTCCTTCACACACTCTCCTCACATGCCTCCTATAAGGTCCCAAAGTACAGTCAAACCAAAATTTATCCAGACATAAATGAACTATAGTGTCCTGCACCCATTAGTAAAAATATATAAAATCATTTTTGGTTTGACTGTACCTCTCAGTGTCTCACACTGTTCTCTAAAATGTTGCCAACAATTTTATATCCTTTAAGACAGTATTACAGTACAAAATGGTATTGTGCAAAATGTTTGTCTTTTTTTAATGAACAATATTTACTTAGACATTTTGCAAAAGTGTAATTTATAGTTCTGTGCACACTAATAAAACCCTCTTGTGATCACTCATGTGTACCTCTCACTTTTTTCTTTTATTATTTAAATCATGCTATTATTTAAATCAAGGAGTGCATGTTATGTTTTAATATATTATTTTGTGTGTGTGTGTGTGGGGGGGGGGGGTAAATATAATTCTATTATTTATTTACATTATATCACATTTTGAGGGTAATATAAAATATTTATATCAGTGATTGCATGTTATGCTACTTTATTATATCACATAATTATGTGAAAAATAAGAAAAATATATAGGTTAATTGGGACACTTTTTTGCCATTAAAGGGTTATTGCATGTTATGGATTTCAACAAAACACTGCTTCAGGAAGCTTCGGAGCATAATGAATCAGTGTATCGAATCATGATTCGGATCGCATGTCAAACCGCCAAACTTCTGAAATTACGTGACTTTGGCGCTCCGAATCGCTGATTCGACACGCTGATTCATTATGCTCCGAAGCTTCCTGAAGCAGTGTTTTGAAATCGTTATTTTGTTTTTTTTTGGCGCACCAAAAATATTCTCGTCACTTTATAATATTAATATTGAACCACTGTACTCACATGAACTGATTTAAATATGTTTTTAGTACCTTTATGGATCTTGAGAGAGGAAATGTCATTGCTCCCAATGCAGGCCTCATGGAGCCATCGGATTTCAACAAAAGTATCTCAATTTGCGTTCCGAAGATTAACGAAGGTCTTACGGGTGTTGAACGGCATGAGGGTGAGTAATAAATGACAGAATTTTCATTTTTGGGTGAACTAACCCTTTAAAGGATTAGTTCACTTTTAAATGAAAATTACCCCAAGCTTTACTCACCCTCAAGCCATCCTAGCTGTATATGACTTTCTTCTTTCTGATGAACACAATCGGAGATTAGTTAAATATCCCAATGCATTAAAGCTTTATAATGGCAGTGAGCGATACCAACGAGTATGAGCTGAAGAAAGTGCTTCCATCCATCATAAATGTACTTCACACAGGGGGTTAATAAAGTCCTTCTGAAGTGAAGCGATGCATTTGTGTAAAAAAAAAAATATACATATTTAACAAGATATTAAATGAAGTTAAATATCTAGCTTCCGCCAGACCGCCTTCTGTATTCAACTCACAAAGAAAGTGTCGCGTCAGTCAAGCTTTTTCCGTGAGTTGAACAGGGAAGGCGAAGGACGTAGCACAAGCTTTTTGAACTGCGAGAGTTTTACACTTTCTTCACATGGCTCCCCCCAGGAGAAAAATATGGATTTCTTTTTTTTTTTTTTCTTTACACAAATGCATCGCTTTACATCAGAAGGACTTCATTAACCCCCCAGAGCCGTGTTTATGATGGATGGATGTGGTTGAAAGCACTTTCTTGAGCTCATACTCGTTGGTTTTGCTCACTGCCATTATAAAGCTCGGATGCGTCAGGATATTTATTAATATTTCTCAGATTGTGTTCATCAGAAAGAAGAAAGTCATAAACAGCTAGGATGGCTTGAGGGCGGGTAAAGCTTAAAGTAATTTTCATTTGAAAGTGAACTAATCCTTTAAGATGACTGGGGAAAAGTGTCCCAATTAACCTGTATGCGCCCTACTAAAATAGATTCTCAAAAACATGACTGAATCATTAACATTGGTTCTGCATGATGGAAACATGTTATCTCTACTTAAATACTTAATGTAGGATGAACTTGATTGAATCAAGTTTATTTGGCATTGTCTAAGTTTAGGTCAAGTCATTAACCTTTATTTATGCTTGATATCGCTTTATTCAATACAGATTTTTTCAAAGCATCGTTACGGGGATGAACAGAAAAATGATGATTCAATGATGCAAACCGAGTTCAATTCTGCTGTAAAGCAGCTCTAAAAATGTTGTCATCTTCCAGCTCAGTTCAGTTCTCATCCAATCAGTGCATCCAAGTAAATAATATTGCTGAATATTAAGTTTTCCCTACTAAGCAAGCCAAAGGTGACAGTGGCAAGAAACCCAAACTCCCATCAGTGACAGAAATAGGGAAAAACCCTTGGGAGAAACCAGGCTCAGTCAGAGGGCCAGTTCTTCTCTGGCCCAAAAACCAACATGGAGTAGTTTAATTCCAGGCTGCATCACAAGTCAGATTGTGGATTGGTATCATTGGGAATATTTCATCCAGTTCCTTCTGCTTGAAGTTTGGGATACATCACACTGGCATATGGTGGGGCGGAGTCGAAGCTGGCCGTAGGGGTCTGTGCAGAGGTCTGCTGCAAGATTAGCTGAGTTTACTCAGTTAATTTCATCAATAAATAATTTTTTGAGTGTTTATAAAAAAAATTTATAAGAAAGTAATAAATTATTTTTCCTTCTAATCAGACTTTTTGTACAAGTTGGATGAAGCTCTATTGCAGTTGACCTACTTTCTCTATGCAAACAAGCATGCAAATATGTCCTTAGAGGAGAATCGCTTTGTAACATTTGGCACAGATGATTCTGTGTCACGCCTGTTTTAAAAATGCTGTCATCCTTTATGAATGTGCAGTAACCTTAAAAAAATCTCACAAAATGTTTTCAGGTAAAGTACCTTTGAAAAAGTCACTTATGTCATCTAATAGTCTGTCTGAAAATGAAATTTATGTTATGTTTTGATAAAATTCATTGCAAAGCACAAATGCACACACACACACACACACAATTAACTTACCCTACCCTACCCTATACTGTGTATGTTTTTCAGAAAGGCCTAGATCAAACAAAGGTGTGCTGAAAGGAGTGCAGGCAGTTCTGTTTGAAGTATCTCATTGACTTATTCAAATTAACAATTTTGCTGCAATGCAAATAACTCACCCATTTTGATTATAGGCAGTCCAGGTTAATAACCAGCAAAGTTTGTTGTCGGGCGATCAGTCACATTTACAGACTCAAGATAAAATTTAGGACTGTAATAAAACAATCAATATTCAAATTCCTAATATACCAGTCAAAGAGAGCAAGATACTCCAGGTGTGTGTGTTCATGGTTTGCAGTGTGTTGTTCACTACTTACTACTCCTAATGTGTGTGCAGTAACTTGGATAGGTTAAATGCAGAGGACAAGTGTGGGTTACAATATACTTACAATATACCTTCATATTTTTTTCACCTTTAAAAAATTAACATAAAAGTGCAATTAGTCGAGTAATGGCTTAAATGTACGACAATTTTTAGTTGAGGACAGCCCTAAAAATTATGATGTAAATGCTTATTTTTTGCATTAAAATTTTATAAACAGAAATTAAATAAAAAAAATATGATTATAACAATTTGAAAAAAATAAAATAAAATTTTAGTGTGTATTATTTAATTTGTCTTCCTTTTATTTTAAAGGAAGCAGCACTCGCACGAGTTTGTGCAAAAACCTGATGAACATGTTCTTCTGCATGATTTGAAACGATTAAAAGAGCATCAAGAACGTGATCATCTGTACAAAAGAATTAAAGGTGCAATATGTAATATTTTCTGTCCGCTAGAAGTCGCTAGAGGCCTATTCAAAACAAAGGCGTAGCTTGATGATGGCAAGTTTGAGAGCGGAATCTTGGGACATGTGGTCTTCACCTCACAGCCGGTGGAAAATAATCGGGATAGGACTCGGGAAGAAATCATGTTCATGGATGCGATTATTAACGTTACTGTAGTATGAAGCAGAGGAGGACCAAGTGTTGTGGGAGCTGAACCAGGCCGCTGGAGCAGTTGCACAACACACACCGCGACACCCACGAGCAGCCGAACTTTTATTATGCCACAAGACATTTTATTTTATTATGTCTTTGGTGTTTCCATGTTTTCTACAAAATAAAACCGGAAACCGAGGGTAACGCGGGTATGACGCAATTAACAGGCGACTCCTCACATGTCCTGGAGCCTTGGTTAAAATTGCAATTTTCTCACGATTTACAAATAAACATTTGGGATATTGTAAGTACTCAAGTGAACAAAATATATAACACTGGCCTAGTGGTTTTTGGATATTTTACTGCACGAATCTTACATATTGCACCTTTAACATAATCAGTGTAGTTTTTATGTTATAATGTTTATTTCTTTCACTTTCTGTTTATTTACAAATATTAGGCCGCACATATATTATATTAATAAATTCATGAGACATGCTGCATGGAAGCTTCCTGCAGGTACACCCGTCTCTCTGCAGCATATATTGTTTTTCCCAGAGTGCAGTCCCTGTCCTCTGCACCTGTACAGCAGTCTAATGTAAGAGCGAACACACCCACATGTTCCTAAACACACACAAACCACACAAACAGCATCTCGATTAGGCTTGTTTACACGGAACAGATGGCATTTGCTCGGAAGAAATACTCTGCACCCCACATGATGTAACCTGGAAAAAAGTCATAATGTGAGGAAAATTGCACCTAATTAGCACCATAACAGTACAGTTGTATTACACTTACAGATTTGAAAGGATATTTTTAGCAAATGCATGAGTGCATTTACTGCGTTGTCGGTGACGAGAATGAGTAGGTGTGTCTAATGCTTTGACTTGTAGTCTACTGTATAATCAATTATTAATGTTAAGTCAATAATCTCTTACTGGAAGGTCATTTGCTGTAACTCAATGTCAGAACACACTGGGTTTGCAAGTGATTGATCGTTTAAAATTTGAAACAGTCTAGATGATTGCATGGCATGATTTTAAACCGCATTCAAATACCGGCTGGCGGTGACTCATTTTTTGCCTGTTCAGATGCCTGATAACTTGTAATAATTTCCCTTTGGTGCATTTCCATAAATCAATCATTTAAATTAGAAAGGGAGCAAAATTGAGAGCTTAAATGCAGTCACTGAAGACTTGATCTTTACAATACCGTCCCACCCTGTCATTCCTGTGGCATGCTTTAGGTGTGGTTTACATGGTGACAGTTTTCAACTGTTCAACTTCAAGAATGAATGAAAAACCAGCTAAGCGCAAACAAAGACAGACAAATATACTACACGCATAAAATCACATATATTCAGAGGTGATAAATCTATGCAAGAGTTTAAAATGCACATTTACATATATTCATGTAGAAAAAAAACACAAACCTGCTACAACAAAAGCGATTTACCCTAGAAAGACTGTCACTGTAATATAAGAAATGCTGTAATATAAAGTTTCAGAGCTGCAATGAGAAAAGTATGACAGTACTGACTGCAGGCTTCTGAATGGAACATGGATTTGGAGAAGAGAATGGAGGTAATTGGTGCACATCCAGTGACTGTTCAAGCAGGGCCACATTAAGTCTAACAGAGACCCCAGGGCTTTAAGTCTCAGAGGGGTCTGACACACCTTCATTACCTACACTGTTTCTGCAGAGCTGCATTATAGCTGAATTGAACCCATTTCATAATTAATGAACTTTACACAGTTATTGAACTGAACCGAATCAACACTGAACTGACCACACCTGAACAATAACACAATTGTCTTTTTAGGGCTGCGTTACAGAAGAATTGAAATCTGTTTGCATCACTGATCATTATTTTCCTGTTTATTAAAGCTGCATTGAAATAATCTGTATTGAAAGTGCTATATAAATGAAGATGACTTGTCAATGTCAGCATTCTTTAAAAACATACGGACTTTAACTGTGTAAAAATGGCTCACATGGTATAGCAAGCCAAAAAAACTATACATCCTGTGGAAATTTTAAAATAGGTTGAGGACCTTGTGGTTTTAGTGTTTAGTGAGAGATGACTGGATAGTTAACTTAGACAGGGACCATGGTGGAGGTGAAAGAGCACAGAGAAACCTCAATACCACTACCTCAGTCACACACACAGCAAATTCACTCATACTTTTGGCTGTTCTGGTAATAGCATGCTTGGTAGTCAACTGCTAGTGTGTCTTAAATGTGATATTAATTTCATTTGTTTGGGGCAAATTGGACAGTGGGTTACCGGTAAATATTACTGAACAAAGGAACTTAAACAGTCCTCCTTTCAATTGATAAGCATGTTATTCAATATTCTTTATCACCATAGTGCAGAACAGTTTCCATTTGTGTCTAGTTGACATGGTTACAGTTTGTATTTCCAGTGTGGTGCTACAAAATCAGGATTAGTCTGTACGTAACCTTGGTGATGCAAGAGTTTGGAGGATGAGCACGCTATGAAGGATAATCACATCATATATAAAGGTAAAAGTTCAAAGACTAGCTACAAAAGACATTTAGTGGCATGATGTCATATGAGTTATGTGTTAATATGAGTTTTACCTCCAGTTTCACAGACAAGGCTTAAGCTAGTCCTAGACTAAAATGCATGTTTGAGCTGTTTTACTTCGCGCTAACATATCTTAAAATATGTCAGTGCCATTGTTTTGTCTCAAGATGCACACCAGTAATGTTTTTTCTAGTGAACATTTATAAAAGCTACTTAAATGCTCTAATTGAACTAAGGCCTAATCCTGGCTTAGGCTAAGCCCTGTCTGTGAAACCGGGCCTTAATTAGTTAACTACCTTGCTGATGACAATCATCTTCAGGTGTTCCACAAGAATATAGGATATATAGGACAATGTGTATATAGGAGAAGTGTGTAATTGTAGCCTGTAATGTAAACCGTGCTCACATGGAAATATAACTGGAACCGGTCCTCAGCGTGTGATAAAAAAAATGTGTGAGGAAGTTCTGTGTGCTTGCTAGGGCTCAGGTCTTAATAGGATTTTTTTTTGTATTGACATCCACATAATACTTTAAAAAATTTAAATTATTCAATAAAACTTGCATAACATCAATAACATTATTTTTTATTAAAGTGCCCCTATTATGGATTTTTGAAAATTATCTTTCATGTAGTGTGTAACATAGCTCCGAGTGAATGAAAACATCCTGCAAAGTTTTAAATCTGAAAGTGCACTGTATATAAAGTTATTGTCTCTCAAAAGTAAGAGTCGACTCTGAGTCAATTAAAGGAGCCGTTTGTAAAAGGAATCCCAAGCCGCTTCGTTGTGATGTCAAGACGAAACATTAGCATACTGCCCGCCCACTTATTGCGCACGCAGACGCCAGGGAAAATTAATTTTTTCAACAATACCACAGCAGTACAATCTTTTGTTGTATTCCTGTCATTTTACTGACGACTGCTTCTCAAACCTTGGGGAGTTTAATGGCAGGATTCACAAAACGCTTGGTCTTAAAATATGGATCAATGACCAGTTTATTTGGACCAGCTTACTCCTCTGAATCTCAACCTGCAAGTATGATTAAGTTGGCTTGAAAAAGCCAACTTACTGATCTGCTATATAAACTTATTATTATTCTTCTGACCAAACATTTGAACAGTATCTCCTCCTAGAGCTTTAAAGCTACAACCACCAAACTCGGCTCAGACCTTCAGAATGTTCTGACTCGGGTTGCAACATTCGAAAACATTCGATGGCTAAATTAGTCTACGCAGATTAAATTGGACACTTGTTGGTATTTTAAACATTAAATGAGGTAAATTCCCTGTTTTGAGTTGACACATGACAACTTACCAGCGCAAAAAGATATAAGTTCACTCTCCTTTTCTTCACTCTATTGCCGCTGAGAGGCCGCCATCTTGTTTGAATTTTCTGAAATCTCCAAGCCGGTTACGTGATCGGCTGCTGGCATTCTTATTGGAGCATCTCAGAAAATTGCCCACAACCGATCTAAAGTATCCAGATAAAAATTTGTTGCTCAATCTCAATGGGAAAGTGCCCAAGCAACATTGCTTGGCAATATTGCCCAGCAACATTGCTCAAAAAGTTGCCCCGTGTATCATCACCTTTAGACTCAATGAAGCTGTCATTCTATGTACTATTTATAAGCCATTTAAACTAATTCAAACTCATAAACTAACTAACTATCTAACTAACTACTAACTATCTAACTATATCTATCTTACTAACTATCTATCTATCTAACTAACTAACTATCTACACACACTCTCATACTCACACACACACTATCTAGCTTTTAAACTACTAAACTAAAACTTAAACTATTTCAAACTGAAAACCTTCAAACTTCAAGCTTTTAAAACTACTCCAAACTTTCTGGCTAGGCTTTTTCAAGCCAACTTAAAGTTTGTCTACGAACTTTACTCATCTAGTTAATAATTGATGTTTATATTTTCTAGCGATCGTTCAAAATTTGTAGTTATGTTGTGTAACGTACACCCTAGTCTGTATGTCTCACTATTCAGATGTGGGTCCAATACTGTCTAAAAATGTGTCAATTAATGCAGCTTGTCGGTCTTATTACTTGGAGTAATGATCAAGGATGGAGCACAAATTTTGTTTACAAAGTGTAATGCATTATCAGCTATTCATGTTTGTGCTCGACTAACGTGGGAGATTACAACATACAAAACAAACTTTTTTTTCATCTGCATTTTTATTATTACAGTAGTATGGAGCTCTATCTGTATTGTAATAGGATGTTAAGATGCTAGTCCATTAACTAGTTGAAGTATTCTCTCGGTTTCTTCTTCAAACTGCTTCTATTCGTTTACGAATCATTGAGAACTGAAGTGAAATTAAATGTATATTATGAGAAAACGAAAGTGTTTTTTGACTTTACATGCATGTAAACCTGTTGTAGGAGACTCCCAAAACAATATTATGAACCTTAAAAAAGGAATAATAGGGGCACTTTAATATGATGAATTAGTGTTGAGAGAAATTATAAATTAAGAAAGATTCATTGATTCTCCTGTTTAAAATCTGATACATAGGCTTATCAGATTGTATACTATATAGCCTACTTGATTTATTTTAAATGGATAGATATGTGTCAATATACTCTGTACAGTATGTAACTGTTCTATTTGTCTCAATCTGATTGTAATGTGGCATTTCAGTTCCAGGCAGTGTACCCTGTACATAAGCTGTGCAAATTACAACTAAACAAAACTTTATTTGACTTTACTTCACTTGAGATAAACATCATTTTTAGTGTACTCAAGAGCAGAGAAAACATAATGGAAGCACACAAGAGAATAGAAAACAGCAAGCAACTGAAAACTGGAGGATTTCCTCTGTAAGGTTTACTATGCCATTGTGCTATAGTGAAGAAGATGGCAGCAGGAAAACATTTACTTTTATCAGCCCACAGAGAGAGAGAAAGTCAGAGAGAAAGGGTGGGAGAGGAAGAAACACAGACAGACAAAGAGAGACATGAGAGGTGGAGGCCAGTGTGATGATTGTGTGTGATTTTCCATTCTGAGGTACAAAAGAATATAAGTGCAATAACAAAACACAAAAGCAATTCCTACAGGAAACGCACACAATTAACACAAACAATACAAATCTAACAAAAATACGTTCTAGGAACATTTTGCTAACATTCCCATAAAGTTATTTCTCTCATGACAATATGGATATGATAATATATGCTTGGTTTTGGCGGAATAGATCTGCTGCTGCAGCAGAGCAAGTATGGGACTTGCTACTCCCAATACATACACGACACACTGCTGTGAGCAAGTAAGACATCCTGCCAGGGGCGTGTCCACCCCATGCTACCCTTGTGGTCACACCCCTGCGTCCTGTACAATATAGCATACATGAATTACCCATAGCAGATCTATACAGGTGGAGCCTGGGCAACTGGAGAGTTTCTAAAAGCACACTTCAAATGCTAAAGAAAATGCTGACCGAGTATTTGAAGGTTGAGCAGCAAGCTCATTGGCTACTGATACAGCAGGAACCAATCAGCCGTGCCCTATAGAGAATGATGTGAATGCAAGCAGATAAGGACCTATCAGCCTGCACCATCTTTCATGACAGAACTTTTTTTTTAAGTTTTAAAAATGTAACTTTTTCTTGGTTATATGAACATTAGAGAAAACATTAAGGGAATGTTTTCTTTTATCATTTTGTGAGTATTGTGGGAATGTTACTTTTGAATGTTCTCTGAACCATCTGAAAAAAAGTAGTAACATTTAAAAAAAAAAAACATTAGACTAACATCAAGAAAAACATTCCATGAATGGTATATAAATAACATTTTTGCGCTAATGTTTATTAAAGATAAGATAACTTTGAACGAATGTTTTATTAACGTTACTGGAATAACGTTTATTCAAAACTTTGAAAGAACCTTGCCAAGAATGTTCTGAGAACGTACCAGTCTCATCACACACACACACACACTCACCCCCTCAGCTGCGTGACAGGGTTGGATGCTTCCCTTCATGGGACCATATTAGAAATGTTTTAGATTTCTGTCTGAGTCAGACAAACAGGCCCTCTGTAATTAACTTGTGGTGAAATAAGTCACTTAGTGCTTTCCTTTTTAGCTGATCAGATGGTAGTGTATTTTTTCCTTTGGCAATCATAGTTTGGATTTTTAGGCTAATCTGAATTCGTTTTCCTTATAGTTGGCACTTTGAAAAATGGCTTTTATTAAAGAGAACTACAGGTTAAGAAAGGGAAGTGCAGACTAGTTGTCATACTGAATATTTGTCAAGGTAGGTTTATGTTTAGGCAAAAACCTTATTTCATGCTGGGTTGCAAACACGTAAAATATAAAGCATATTAAAGGGTCCTCGCACCCGGGGCCACCACCACCCGGTGGCCTTAGGAAAACAGTGAATAGTGGGTGACATGCATGTAAGCGAGTAAATACAGGAGAAATATGGCAAAGTCATTTCGACGTGCCACACTTCCTGCTGCCAACAGGTGGCGCTTTGACTATTACTGAACATTGCCAAGTAGATGTCTTCAGGCCAGGTCTATTATCAAACGTGAAGTTTGGAGCAGATCAGACATTGTATGTCTGAGTTACAACAACTTCCTGTTTCGTGGCGTTAATCGCATACTTTAGCACTTAGCCAAGTGTTTCATGATTTAACGTGTTTCTAGTATGTTTGGTACTTCATGGCATATACAAATGTGTTTCTGGGAGTGAATTACAGTGCAAAGCATGCCATTTCCTGTTGCCAGCAGGTGGCGCTATGACTAACTGAATATTGGCATTTAGATGTCTTTAGGCCAGGACTCTTATCACACATGTGAAGTTTGGGGCAGATCGGACACTGTATGCCTGACTTACAACAGCTTCCCATTTCATGGCAAAACATCAGACTTTGTCAGGCCGCCACGGACACGCCCTTCAGTGAAAATTCAAGATCTTTGATATTTATCATCGCTAAGGTCTTAAGATTAGACTGACAACATATGATGTTGATCTGGTTAAATCTCTACGAGGAGTTAATCACAGTGTAAAACATGTCATTTCCTGTTGCCCACAGGTGGCGCTATGACTGTAACTGAATATTGGCATGTAGATGTGTTCAGGCCAGGACTAATTAAACATGTGAAGTTTGGGGCAGATCGGACATTGTATGCCCAAGTTACAACAACTTCCTGTTTCATGGCGCAACATCGAACTTTGTCAGGCCGCCATGAACATGCCCTTCAACAAAAACTCAAGATCTTCGCAATTTAATGTTGCAAAGGCCTTTACATTAGACTGACCAAATATGATGTTTATCTGATAAAAGCTCTAGGAGGAGTTCGTTAAAGTACAATGTTTGGAAATGGCAAAAAGTGCAAATATTTTGCAGAGAAAATTCAAAATATCTCACTTCCTGTTGGGTTTTCAGATTTTGCACCCAGGGGCTTTTTTGTAGGTACTGGGCTGCTGCTGAATTTCATACCTGTAAATGAAACGTAGTGCGAAGGGTGCTTAATTAAAATTTTGGAGGTGGCGCTATCGAGCCATTTTGCTACACCATAAAAAAAAAACTATATCAGATGTAAATTTTCCCCACTTCTGACGTGTGTGCAAAGTTTCATGAGTTTTCGAGCATGTTTAGGCCCTCAAAAATGTGATTCATTTCAGAGAAGAAGAAGAATTTTAGTGCAGCAGTACTATTCATTCAAACAAGCTCAACTACACTGAACAAAACACGGGTAACATAACACCAAATAATGACAAAAATAGACAAAGGGCAACTGAAACAGTACAATAATCAAAGGAACTCAGACCAGGGCAACAAACATAGCAACCGGGAAAACTGGAACAAAGGAAATATGCACAAAACACAGAAAAACAGAACATAACCCTTAAACCTAAAGCCAAATTTACACTACAGGACTATAAACATCGGCAGATCGCTGTGCTGTTCAGACTACGTGACTTGCTGTGAAGTCTTGAAGTCGTTGTGGTGTTCACACTACAGGTGCTGGTCATATAATTAGAATATCATCAAAAAGTTGATTTATTTCACTAATTCCATTCAAAAAGTAAAACTTGTATATTATATTCATTCCTTACACACAGACTGATATATTTCAAATGTTTGTTTCTTTTAATTTTGATGATTATAACTGACAACTAAGGAAAATCCCAAATTCAGTATCTCAGAAAATTAGAATATTACTTAAGACCAATACAAAGAAAGGATTTTTAGAAATCTTGGCCAACTGAAAAGTATGAACATGAAAAGTATGAGCATGTACAGCACTCAATACTTAGTTGGGGCTCCTTTTGCCTGAATTACTGCAGCAATACGGTGTGGCATGGAGTCGATCAGTCTGTGGCACTGCTCAGGTTTTATAAGAGCCCAGGTTGCTCTGATAGTGGCCTTCAGCTCTTCTGCATTGTTGGGTCTGGCATATCGCATCTTCCTCTTCACAATACCCCATAGATTTTCTATGGGGTTAAGGTCAGGTGAGTTTGCTGGCCAATTAAGAACAGGGATACCATGGTCCTTAAACCAGGTACTGGTAGCTTTGGCACTGTGTGCAGGTGCCAAGTCCTGTTGGAAAATGAAATCTGCATCTCCATAAAGTTGGTCAGCAGCAGGAAGCATGAAGTGCTCTAAAACTTCCTGGTATACGGCTGCGTTGACCTTGGACCGCAGAAAACATAGTGGACCAACACCAGTAGATGACATGGCACCCAAACCATCACTGACTGTGGAAACTTTACACTGGACCTCAAGCAACGTGGATTGTGTGCCTCTCCTCTCTTCCTCCAGACTCTGGGACCCTGATTTCCAAAGGAAATGCAAAATTTACTTTCATCAGAGAACATAACTTTGGACCACTCAGCAGCAGTCCAGTCCTTTTTGTCTTTAGCCCAGGCGAGACGCTTCTGACGCTGTCTGTTGTTCAAGAGTGGCTTGACACAAGGAATGTGACAGCTGAAACCCATGTCTTGCATACGTCTATGCGTAGTGGTTCTTGAAGCACTGACTCCAGCTGCAGTCCACTCTTTGTGAATCTCCCCCACATTTTTGAATGGGTTTTGTTTCACAATCCTCTCCAGGGTGCGGTTATCCCTATTGCTTGTACACTTTTTTCTACCACATCTTTTCCTTCCCTTCATCTCTCTATTAATGTGCTTGGACACAGAGCTCTGTGAACAGCCAGCCTCTTTTGCAATGACCTTTTGTGTCTTGCCCTCCTTGTGCAAGGTGTCAATGGTCATCTTTTGGACAACTGTCAAGTCAGCAGCCTTCCCCATGATTGTGTAGCCTACAGAACTAGACTGAGAGACCATTTAAAGGCCTTTGCAGGTGTTTTGAGTTAATTAGCTGATTAGAGTGTGGCACCAGGTGTCTTCAATATTGAACCTTTTCACAATATTCTAATTTTCTGAGATACTGAATTTGGGATTTTCCTTAGTTGTCAGTTATAATCATCAAAATTAAAAGAAATATTTGAAATATATCAGTCTGTGTGTAATGAATGAATATAATATACAAGTTTCACTTTTTGAATGGAATTAATGAAATAAATCAACTTTTTGATGATATTCTAATTATATGACCAGCACCTGTATGTGACACTACGTAAATGATCCGCAACAGGAGGTTACACACTACACGAGCTGACGACAACTGTCATTTGGATGTTGGGAGGAAATTAGATTAAATTTTGAATTAAATTTAATTAAAATTAAAATAACCCTTTCACACATAAGTTTAAAACATTGTGGCTGACTTCCCAGAGTTAAGGCGACTTATTTTAGAACGTTTCACTTTATTTTTTCCATGACGACGCCTTGTCACGTGACATACCGCGGCCAGCCAGCTACACTGTATGACAGATGTATCGCTTTTCTCACCATGTCATCAACTATCTGATATTCCGATTCTCAAATATGTGTAAGTGAGTGTTTTGTCATTTAAAAACCTATATAATGACCTTGATCTTAATATATAACATGAATTCATCCATTTGTCCCCCGAAATACATGTGGCTGGTGAACTGGGAGAACAATAGAGTGAGTGAGCTTTATAGTTACTTACACAATGTGTATCTGATATGAATAAACGTTGGCAAATTATATTTGAATGGATTGTTATTGCTGCTTTCATAGACATCAGTGTATATTTCATTGGCTGTTGCGTCACGACACAGCTCCAGATATTTAGCATGCTAGATATTTGTCTGGCGTCTGCAAGGTGTCAGCGACGCGTCAGCGAGCCTCTTTGATGCATTGTTGGGTAGTTCACACAAAGATTGGCGAGCGCCAATCACTCGCTGATTTTCCCCCGATCACAGCCCGACCTGTCGGCGAGCTTGTTGACCTGCAAATCGGGCTTAAAATCCTGTAGTGTAAACTTGGCATTAGTCTTCACAACAGAAAACCTATTGAATATTGCCCAAGAAAAGAGGCACCATTTATTAAACACACGTTGACCAATAGTGGAGCATGTTGTCAATCTGTAAGTTGCTATTAAAGGTGGGGTAAGCCATATTTCAAAAACACTGTTTGGAAGTTAGTCAGCCAACACCAACAACAAACGTGTAACCAATCAGCATTAGGGGACATATGACAGTCGAGGAGACAGATTGAGCAAGAGGGAGATTTGATGAAAGACTCCAGAAAGAGAGATAAAACAATACAAAAGAGCTCAAAAGAATCTCACTGGAATAACTACTTTACATATAACTGGAATGACTGTGCAAGTGCTTTAGGACCCGCATTAATATCAGAAAAGCTTTCCAGCGCTGGAGAGAGCTAATTGGGAAAGCCTGAAAACAGACACAGAGGCTGCTTTGATTCTGCTTCACATGTGAGTAAAACTGGGTTTGAGTGTCATTGATTGCCTGGAGTTGCTGTGCTGTTGGCGACTAACAACAAACTCTTCTTTGTATTTACTCTTGTGCACTGTACGTTATGTCGGCCGGTCGAACCCCAAGGCGAGTCCACTAACAATGATGCTAAAACACATTTTCTAGCGGTCGTCAGTGCACCTCTTGAGATATGTTTACTGGCACTTCTCTATTTTTACCTTTAGTGTACCGCCAGTTTTCCTTGCGTACCGGCACTTCTGACATGTTGCACCTACGGAAGCCCACTGCGTCCGCGTCCTTCCTTCTTCAAGAATGCGTTTTGAACCGAGCATCAGGAGTAACGAATCTTTTATTTTTCCACTTTAAGCACTGGTCAACAGTACAATAAGTGGATCATGTCAACTGTGGCTAATCAGAGCAAAGATAATCCCTGCATCTCAATCAGCTAGCCAGGTCGTGAATCAGTATCGTGTAAATGAATGTGGCCAACTCCCTGATAAGTGCCCTGACTACTGATCTAGGGAGCTGACTGAGACGCACGCAGTACATTTATTCCTAACAACAAGCATATCTGCAAAGAAAGGCCAACCTCCTGCCACAGCTAGTATTTCTGCCTTGTCCTGTCCTCTCATGTTCTCATCCACCCACGTCACACTGAAACATTGAGGATCTGAAGCCGATCCTAACTAACACTCGTGGTCAAAATGGCGCCAGGGAGGTCCCACTAACTCAGAGATTGTTTTGGATGGTGACTCATGAGGAAACTGGCCACAGAGTGCATGAGATTTAATCATGAGCTTGTTTGTCTTCTCACTGCTGCTGCATCAAACTTGCCATTGTATGAACACATAGCTGTGCATGTGTTTCTCGCTTATTTAAAGGGACAGATCACCTTTGAAATTCTTTATTAACTCAATCTTGTGTAGTCTCAAACTTGTATGACTTTTTTTTTTTTTTTAAAGAATGGTGAGTAGATGATGATGGAATTGCCTGTTTTTAGTGGACTTTCCCTTTAAGGGAAATAAACAGCGCAAAAAAAAAGTAGAAAAGTGAAAAAGTTAAATGCATTAATGTGCACAAAGAACAACTGTGGTAAAAAAAAGAAAAAGAAGAAGCTGAAATTCTACTCGAATGAGTCACCAGCACTGTATTATATAAAGACAGAGGTTAAATGAGGCCAGTCATCTCTTCCGCCCCCTTTTTTTTTTTCCTTTTCTCCCTCCCTGACTTCTCTCATTTCTAGCTCTGCCTTTAAATCGGTCACTGGTCCTGAAATACAAGTACTTTTGAATACTTTTCACATGTTCTTTCACTCCTCCCTTTTCCCCTTTATTCCCAACGTTCCCATACATTTCTTTACTTGTTTTTTCAGCACTGCGTTGCTATTAATAAAAGCTGCAACTTGTGAACAACTAGTGTAAGCGCACCCTTCTGCATCACGGCCATAAACAGGACACATTATACTGTGCCGCCTAGCATTCAAATCAGAATGAACTTTTTTTTTCTATACAGTATTCCTGATTTATCCTTTTATGGAATATTTTCTGTGACTAGTTATGTTTGGTTGTGCACTGTCAAAAAAAGTAAAATAATGTCTCTTTAGGGATACAACATCTTGTTACTAGGGCAGTACCCACAAAGAAACACATTTGTACCTTATCTACTCCTAAAGTGTTGATACTTTGCATATTGTAAAGATATTTTTTTGTTAATTCCATGAAAGTCCAAAGTCCAAAACAACATATGACCTTCTGACTTTCATTGTATGTAGAAAAAAAAAAAAA
Organism: Hypophthalmichthys molitrix; assembly: GCA_037950675.1. Lineage (NCBI taxonomy): Eukaryota > Metazoa > Chordata > Actinopteri > Cypriniformes > Xenocyprididae > Hypophthalmichthys > Hypophthalmichthys molitrix. The sequence continues at coordinate 26,118,601 of CM075507.1, read as the reverse complement.
AAAAAAAATAGTAAAATATATTTTCTTTTGTGATCTGCAGAAGAAAGAAAGTCATACAGTTTTGGAACAACATGAGGGTGAGTAAATTATGACAGAATTTTAATTTTTGGATGTACTGTCCCATTAAGAATCTAATGTGCACACTTTATTAGCAGATTAAGTGTACATTTCAGGATACTGCCCCCAGTGACAATTTAAAAAAAAAAAAAAAAAAAAAAAAAAAAAAATTTCCACTTTAAGATGCAGATTGAATCTCTACTAATCTAAAATGCTCTTGCAAAATGGACTTCACAAAATAACATAAAAAACAAAAACAAAAACACTGCTTTGTGGCATAGCATGCTTCGCATTAATCACTGCAATGTCGAAAATGCATGACAGGTTCGCAAGAATGCAAAAAGGATGTTTTTCTTTTTGTGTCTTCCACAACATTTAGTGCAGATATAAGCAGCTTTTCAGTTTTACTAAAAAAAACAATGAATGACTGCAATAAGCAGACATATATTCTCTTTTTGTTATTGCCTCTGAGCATTTCTTAGAATAATAGACTATAATCCTGTGCTTTTAAACCTTGCAGGACCGGTTAAGACTGCTGGAGCAGCTCCATTATGATTGCAACACAACTCAGAGCAGTATATTCAGGGCATCTTTTTCTGATTAATGACAAATACAGTGTGCGGTTTCATTACCTAATAATGGTTTACCTTAATGCCCTTTAGCTACATGTGAAAAATTACACTAGGCCAGTTGAACACAGCCGTTATGTTAAGACTGTGTCTTAAGCACTAGTCTGACCCACTAGCAGTTAGGCAAGGGGTAATCAAACTTACTTTTCGGATTCAAATTAGACCAAACTATGTTTTTATGTAAAAAATTATGACCAGTCTTAAAGAATTAAACAATTTTGGACATTGCCATTTTGATTAATACAGATGGCATCTGTATTCATTTAGCAAAAGATATTTTACATTTTCATTCAACTTGAGCACTTTTGTATACCAGCAAACATGCATAAGCACGCATAAGCGAGTATGCCTTAAAAGTGATTTTCACAACTGAAGTTTTAACATAACCACAATCAGATATACTTAGAATAAGATTATGTCAATGATTGCAGTTTCACTAAAGTGGTTTTGGCTGTTTGTGTGCAGTTAGGAGCTGGTTTAACCAGCTGAGTTAGAGACTTCACAAGGACGAGAGATGCCAAGCCCACCTGCTTCATTTTTTTGGCAAACACAATGAATAAGTAAACAAGAGTTTCAATGGTTTAAGGGGATGAACAATAAGAGAGAGAGGGCATAGTAAACAAGAGAGGGATGTGAATGTAGGTGCGTTTGTGTGTGAAGGGTTGCGATGGTGGGAGGGAGTGAATTCGGGGGGTGTGGCATTTCACTGCATATAACACTCAGTCTGTCCCTTCAGTCCTCACTTCCTCACTCATTTTCTTTCATTTCTTGCTCGCCGTAAACTTCTAGAACACCATGTCAGGTAAGAGACTTTATATTTTTTAACTTACTGTTTTACTAGCTGCTTAAAGTAAAGTAATGTTCTGCACAGTAATGTGGTGCTCTGCTGCACTACTGCTGTATTTGATGGGTTAAGCATTCTTGCAGCCTTCACTTTCTAATATTGTAATGTTTTTCAACCATTAATTATTTGGTATATACGTCTTTTGTCAATTTTAACACAACAATTTAAGATTTTGTGTGTTGGGAAGTGTTCTTTCTTTCTGTCACTTCTGCTTTAATTAAACGGTATGTTCAGGGTGTTGGCTGTAATTAAAACTGTCGTTTTAATCCCTCCTTTTCTGAAAACTCCCACTCTTCAGACAAGTACGGGTCCATCCCTTCTCTCCTCCGTCTTCCATGCCTTATGTTCGACTCCGTAACTCGGACTGTAACTTGTTCCGTGTGTTATGCTGTTGCTGGGCGTGACATTTCATGTGTATTTCTGACATCTTCACTACTAATAATTTTGTATGTCGTGGACACATAGCCTTTGTTTGATTATTATTATTAATTACACACCTATTTTATTCTAATTTCACAGACATTCAGAAAGGAATGGCTCTGCTGATTGCAGCCTTTCACAAATACTCAGGAAAGGAGGGAGACAAATTCACCCTGAATAAAGGCGAGCTCAAGGACCTGCTCACCGCAGAGCTAGGAGACATATTGGGGGTGAGAGTCACTGCTGATTTGTTTCATACATTGACCATTTCAAATATAATTTCTCTTTTCATTATGACATTTTTGTTAAAAATGTTGTTTAAAAATTAGGTTTTTTAAAATTGCTTGTTAATAATTAAATTAATTTTTAAAATAAAAATAAATAATACGGTTAATTATTTTGTATTCATTCTCATAATGAATATATTTTGATCTAATAAATATGGGCCGTGTGATTAATCACTGTGCTGATTGTGTCTCTGATTACGCTTTTGTGTGTGTTGTGATTATTCAAGAAATCCGAAGACAAGGCAGCTTTGGACAAGATATTTAAGGATCTTGATGCAAACGCTGATGGCTCTGTGGACTTCCAGGAGTACATCACCCTGGTCGCCTGCATCACTATGCTTTGCAATGAATTTTTTACTAAAAAATAAATTACTAAATAAAACATTTCTGTAAGGACAAGGTTATCTGTAAAGTTATGGTACATCTGGAAAGAAAATTAAAATAAAGGTTTTTAATGTTTTGAATTAAAACTGTATTCTTACAGTATGTGGGTGTGAGTTTTCTCTGTAAATGTGTGTTTATGGTGCTTGTGGCTGTAGTTTTTAAAATGCTTCATTTTCATATGGAAACGTTCACCTTCACTTACACTGCTAACATAACATTCAATGAATTGTAAATTACACTCTAAAATTACAGTAACACATATATGGACTGATCATTTCCTAGGAAATGTGAAAACAATACCATCTTGAGATAAAACATGGCATTGACATGTTTTAAGGTATGTCAATGCAAGTTGCTTTCAGTTAAAACAGCTCAAACATGTATTTTAGTCTGGGACTAGGCTTAAGCCTTGTCTGTGGAACTGGCCACCAGTCTTTGTGTATCATTCCTGAATCCCAGCCCACTGCCTCTGAATTGACTGCTATGTGGTCTGCTGCTGTTGAGAGCAGTGCCAGGGAATGCTGAAGCCAAACTCAAGTCTTTCTCCCACTCCCCTATAGCGGCCTCATTAGAAAAATGTGATTGTGACCCTCTGTAATTGTATTCCTTGTGGTCGCTACCTTAGTTGTAAACAATTCTAAGGCAATTTGGATCAATAATGGAAGATTAGTGAGCTTATCATATTATATTATATGGGTGAGGTAGGCTTTTCCCATCTGTTTATCTCCTTTTCAAAATGACATGTTAATTGCTTTAGAACTCCACAAATATTATGCAAGTGTTCAATGACTCTTTTATTTGTCCCAGTTCTATTAACTTTTCAGTATTAGAATGCTTTAAATTAATAATCAGTAATAATCTTTTACTGGAAACCGGTGACATCTTTCTATGCTTTATTACATTTTACTGCACAAGTCTTTATATAACCTTGACAAGAAGGGTCTAAGGTTTGAGATTCAATAATAAAATTATGATAGAGATTTTGTAATAAAATTATAATAAAAGTTTTTTTTTTTTTTTTTTCAGGATGTATTAAAAATCAAAAACTCTTGTGCATGTGAAAAATGCTGAGAAAAAGAAATCAAGTTCTTTTTATAAACAACATCCCTAGGCTTTAGTCCACAAGTGTGAAGAGTTAGCAGCATATTTCATGAAACTCTTAAAAATATTCATATCATTCTGTGTTGTTGTTACTATGATGTTGAAATTATATTGTGTGTGTTTATGGGGATTTTATAGACTTCGTTTGGTATAAAAAAGCATAAGTTTCCCAATTCAATGATCACACAAGTTGTGACTACTAAATATACTAAACTTTAATCTTCACTGCCGCTCATGAAATTATCAAGTAAATGTCTCCATCTTGTGGACGGTGGCCCTCATAAGAGCTCTTTGAACTAACAGCTTACTTTGGCACTCAGAGCCATAAAGAATTAACTTTATCTCAAGTTCAGAGCTTTAAAAAATCTGAAGAACAAACAATAAAATTGTTATAACATTCAAAAATTGTATTCATTTCGGTTTCATTATTTGTGTCTTATTAAGTAGAGACACCACATTGTTTTAAAAGCTGATTTACAAAGAATAGTGCACAGTGCCTAAAATTGTTATTTTTTAGACACATTTTTTCACTCGATGTGCGTTTTTTTTTTTTTTTTTTAAAGAAGTGTGCCTTACAAACATCTCAATAAACAAACCAAAGGTGACACATTACGCTCCGTTCTGGTAATGAAATTAATTCAAAGCGTAGTCTACAACTTGGACGCTAGATGGTGCTAAATGTGACGTCTTCTGTAGGGCACGTCCGTGCTGCCTGTTGCCTTGTCCAAATACCCACACTTGCGGTCTTGGCCACTTGAGAGCGCGTGCACGCGACAGCAAGTAAGTGCGCAAGTGCGCTTTGGTTTGTTTAGAACCCAAGAGGCGACACTTTGATACTTTTTGGGTAACAGCCACTAGATGGCGCTCCGGTAGCGCGGCCGCCATTATGGAGTGAAAATACTAACTGGACCATAGAATCCCTCACATCTTACGCACCCAAAATCGGCGAATTTCTCTGCCAAATCAGAAGCGCAATAGCACCGTTTTTTTTAATTAAGTCACCAGTAAATTGTATGGCTCCTACAGTAAATGTTGTATTGTCTTATATACGTTTTATTTTACCAGTTGTGGAATCCAACCATTCATCCATCTGAGGTACCGTAGTTAGCCTACTTTATTGAGTATTTCCATTTAATGCAACTTTACACATTTATTAATAGTAAATTAATAATTAATAAATTTAAGATCATGTTTGCAGCGAACAATATATTTCAGACCTAATAGTATCTAGGTCTGAATTGAAATAGGCTATATTGTACGTTTTAATGGATCACGCTACAAACATAACGACCTTATAATACATGATGCATTGCTGTGTCCATTATCGCATAATACCCACTTTTGCTTTAACGGACATACACTGCTAAATCAAGCTGTTATATTCATAGCTATATTTATTGTCCAACATTCCCAATTTTTCTGATGCATGTCCTTAATTTAATTTCATATGTTGGTATTCAGTGTTTATAATGCTAATACTTGAACTTCAAAGAATTTTAAGCTAAGAGCAAAGCTTTTGTGAAAAAAAGTGGAAGACTTAAACACAAAGTCTGTAAAATAAACTGTTAAAAGGATTTGATGATCATTAGTGATAGTATTTTATTCTGTGTTGTCATCATTTAAGTTGGTAACAGCTGATATTGCCATAGAAACTAGTGGACTGACGAGTGGCTTTCACCCCAAAATGGCGGAAACGCAGGGCTGCTGCTGGGCGCCGGTGTTGCAATGGAACTATTGAGTGCCGCTTCTTGTTAGTGTATATTCTTTGATAATAGAGAGATAAGACAAAGCCACTGGAAGGCAAGCCTGCAACCTTTAGCCAAAAAAGCTTAACGGCTAATGCTAACGCTTCGCCCCCAGCGGTACGCAGGGAAGGAGACCAGAGGCTTTCGTTGGGAACTATATGTAGATTTTAGCTTGATAAAAATGTATTTTTTCAAGAGAAGGCAGACTAGGGAATGTTGCGACTGATGTCACTGCCATTACATGATAGGCTGAGAGGTGCCGCACGTGATTAAGTTAGCCGTTACGCTTTCTCCAATGGTAAGAGATACAGACCCTCTTACCTTCCTGTAATAATACGATCTCTGGATAAGAGGGTTTGTATCTCTTACCATTGGAGAAAGCTTAACGGCTAACTTAATCACGTGCGGCACCTCTCACCCTATCCTGTAATGGCAGTGACATCAGCCGCAACCAGGGGCGGAGCCAGCAAATGGGAATTCAAAAGAGAACACATTTTTTTCTCTTTGTACTGAGTTTAATTTAGTTATGATGATTGCAACAACTGTTGCAATTATTTATTTTGACAATATAAAAAGTTAAACATTTAGTGTTTACTTTTTCAGTTAGTTTTTGAAACAGACAAACTCAGAATTGTTGAAGTTCATTGATTATACATAACATTAAATGAAGGTTGAATAATCTTTGAACTACAGTTATCTGCATGTCTCTTCCATGGAGATGCAACAATGGAGAACAAGCTTTTGGGGGTTTTGAGAACCAGAACTGACTGAACAAGTTGAAATTTAGCTATATTGTGAGCCCCTTTATTAATGAGGAATGATTAAAAAAAAAAAAAAAAAAAAAGGGTCAAATTCACTCAGCATTCCATGATCTAATTCACTATCTCAATTACAATTAGTACAAATTAACTGTATTCAGTTGTGTTGTAGGCACAGTCCAGTACATTATAGTCAGACTCATTTTTATGTTGAAATAATGAAGATTTCTGTGCCATCCCAGACTGGATGCTGGCCCCTGCCTGGGACCCCTATGAAAAAATGCTGGCTCCGCCACTGGTCGCAACATTCCGTAGTCTGCCTTCTTTTGAAAAATTACATTTTTATCAAGCTAAAATCTACATATAGTTTTCTAACAAAAGTATTGTTTAGTGTAAAACATGCTGAAGATTAGCGAACAGGCTGTCAATTAATTAAATGATTTGCTATTTCCCCACAAAAGCTGTTTAATCAGCATAGTGAAGCCTCTCATCCATTGACATCCATTCAAAAAAACAGCCTCTGGTCTCCTTCCCTGCGTAGCGCCAGAGGCGGAGCGTTAGCATTAGCCGTTACGCTTTTTTGGCTAAAGGTTGCAGGCTTGCCTTCCAGTGGCTTTGACTAAACCCACACTGTCTTGAATACCGCTTCGGAGCGGTATTCGAGGCTAAGCGTATCCCATGCATTATGTTTGGGAAGTCGTATGCCCCGAAATCGCGAGATGTCAAGGAAAACATTTGCGTGTAAGTTAAATTAATTATATATTACATATAATTTGGTGGTTAAATATAAAGTGTTGCACATTTTATTGATGCAAAGATGAGTAGGCTATGTGTATTTTGTACATCACTTAAAGAAGCACCAAAATTTTCTTCTGTTACATAGCGGAAATACGTCATGTAAGTAGACAAAGGCCCTGTCCCAAATGGCACCCTAAACAACCCTAATGTCGCTTTGACTGTCAGGAAGAAGTCTGCCGCGGAGCTCGCACCAGTGCGGGCTCAGCAAAAGTGCGCATCGAGGGCGCATATCGGCCGCAAAGGGGGCGAAAGTGCATAGAAGTGTGCCATTTGGGACAGGGCCAAAGTGGTCAATTGCAAAGACCATTTGGACACATGATTTTTTTTTCCCCAAACCAGTTCAGCGGAAATCCCGCCCTGGAGCCGATTCTAAACATTTCATTGGCCACGTTAATCACAACAATGATTGCCTACACCAGTGGTCTCAAACTGCCAGCCGACGGGCCATTTACGGCCCGCAACTGATCTAAAAAATAAAACATAATCCGGCTAATCCGCTAAATTATTATTATTATTATTATTATTCTCTAGTTGTCTCATACCATATTCAAAAGAATGACATGATTCTATTAAAAAAAAATGAAATCTGCGCAGGCAGATTTGATGAGAGCATGGTTCAAGGCTTTCGTAGTTTATTTGTTGTTTGGCTGTGCGAATAAAATATGGGTTTTTTTTCCAAACCGAAAAGGAAAGTGGATGAGGAACACAGACAGTTTCAAGAAAGATGAACATTGCAGTATTTTTTCATGGAGTTTAATGGAAACGCTACCTGTCTGATATGCAAAGAAAAAGTCGCCGTTCTAAAGGGCCATTCACATATCGCGTCACATAAGCGGCCGCGCTTGCGCTCCTTTGGCGTCTGTCGTTGCTATGCAACCATGAACTGCCCTCTCCACAATGAGGAAGTTTCAGCAAAAGAATAATTGATTTCTAGTCCTTGCATTAGCTCTATTAGGCTACTAGATATATTTATGGAGATGAGAAATAAAAACCTGCCCTGTACAGCTATGATCAGCTGAGCTTTCGATGTCGGTAAGGAAAGGCCGAAGCTCATCGGTTGGTTCTTGTCACATGACCTTGCGGCATTCTGAAAAGATGAGATGTTTTCCTCTCGCCGAGGCATAGGCGCGCCTGGAAAAACAAGCGTGCCGCATCGCTTGCGCGTCGCTTCCAGTATGAGCGCGCTTGCCTAAATTTCAGTAAAAGCACTCGCGCAAGTCGCGAGCGTCGATTTAAGTCACCGAAACGCGTCCGATGCTACCAATAAACGTTACAGATGCTCAAACGGCATCTTGGACAAATGTGGCTCAGCTGTGTGAGCAGATGCTGCCAGGTGTCTGGCAAGAAATATAATAGCGTACAAATGTATTCAGGGATTGCATTTGTTCAGTACAATGTTGTTCAGTGCAAGATTTTGATGATATTTAAGCTAAAATAAAGTAAGGGAAAATATTTGCACTAACTGTTAAAAACTAAAACTGTATGTAACATTATAGAGACACTGCTGTTTATATTTTTGTATATGGCAAAAATATTTTAGTAATGAAATTTGAAGTAAATGAGAAATAATGCAAGTAAATTTTCAGAAATGTTGCACTTTCTTGTGCTTGAATGTTAAAATGGCCCTCCTATGAGGTGTCAATCACAGCAATTTGAGTTTGAGACCCCTGGCCTACACCCAGAGCCATGTAGAGCTCTGCCTACACCCAACCCTGATCCCTAAACCTACCCGTCACTGTAGCCTCAGCCAATTAAATTGGTTGCAGGGCGGGGTTTTCCGCTGAACCATTTGGGGAAAAACATCACGCTGTTTGGACAGGGCATTTGTAACTGATGAGAGTAGGATTCAGAAATTAATGTAATAATTTGTGAAATATATTAATTTTGGCCACTGTTTTGTGACAGAAAGAAACAGAAGTGATATAAGCTATGACAGAAATGTACTGATTTGTGACATCGCAACGCTTAAAAAAATGTGGGTGTCACGGTGGCTATTTTTTGCTAGGCTATAGCGCCTAAACAAAATCTCACAGAACCTCAAATTTAGAAAGCAGAAAAATATCTAAATCATTTTTTAGCAAGTACATAACCAGCCAGTGTTCAAAACCATCTCCTTACCTTGTAAAGTGACCTGTATCTGATGAAATAAAGCCACTCCCCCTGTATCTCTCGCTCCAAATTAAATCAGTTTGTAGTGAAAAAATTTGAGACAAAATTTCTCATCTTTTGCTGTTAATTGTTTATTATATTTATATTAAATAAATTAAAATTATGTATAATTCCTATGACATATTCATATAATTATTATATTAATTGACAATATTAAACTTTGCTTTTAAATTAAAATAAATATAATATATGCTTTAATATAAAGCTTTAAAGTAGGTTAAGCTTACATGTATTCTTTTGAGCTCTTTGTGAAGCTATAGGCTATAAATATAATAATATAATATAAACATTTTCATGCAGTTGCCTTCTCAAACTTTCACTGCAGCAGCAATGTTTATTCCTGCTTTGTAAATGCGTTTTATTTCATGATATTTTTCATAAGGATCTTTTAATCTTCAGAAGAGACGTGAATTGCGCGGCTCTCTTGAAGTGAATCAAACGGACGTTCTCTATGTTTCGTGTGATTAGGCTATTTTCAGGTCCACTCGCTTCAACTCGGTAAAGACTAGGGCTGAATCCCAAATGGCACACTTCTATGCACTTTCGGTCTTGTGGACTTGAGAATGGTGCCCCTTTGCGGCTGCTATATGCGCCCTCGATAATATTGCCTCGATGCGCACTTCTGCTGAGCCCGCAAGACTGTACAGAGGACTTTACCCGGCAGTCAAAGCAGCATTACGTCGTGAAAGTGCGGACTCCGAGGAAGATCGTGAGGGTTAGGGTGGGCCTTACTTTTCAATTCAAATTAGACCAATCTATGTTTTTATGTAAAAGTTAAGACCAGTCTTAAATAATTAAAAAATGATGGGTATTGCCATTTTGATGAATAGCCTACAGATGGCATCTGTATTCATTTAGCAAAAGACTACTTTATATTTTCATTCAACATGATCAGTTTTGTATACCAGCAAACATGCATAAGCACGCATATGTGAGTATGCCTTAAAAACGATTTTCACAACTGAAGTTTCAACATAACCACAATCAGATGTACTTATATATTAGTAAGACTATTTCAGTGATTCCAGTTTCACTGGTTCTCAGCTACACCCATGTTATACTGACAGTCAGGGACAGGTATTGACAATGGATTTGTCCAAAGGCTCAAGTCTAAAATTTTGGCAGTTTGTGTGCAGGTGGTTTAACTAGCTCAGTTAGAGATTTCACAAGGGCGAGAGATGCCAGGCCTGCTTAATTTTCATGAACAATAAGAGAGAGAGAGGGCATAGTAAACAAGAGAGGGATGTGAATGTAGGTGCGTTTGTGTGTGAAGGGTTGCGATGGTGGGAGGGAGTGAATTCGGGGGGTGTGGCATTTCACTGCATATAACACTCAGTCTGTCCCTTCAATCCTCATTCCCTCTCTCATTTTCTTTTACTTCTTGCTCGCCGTAAACTTCTAGAACACCATGTCAGGTAAGAGACTTTATATTTTTTAACTTACTGTTTTACTAGCTGCTTAAAGTAAAGTAATGTTCTGCACAGTAATGTGGTGCTCTGCTGCACTACTGCTGTATTTGATGGGTTAAGCATTCTTGCAGCCTTCACTTTCTAATATTATAATGTTTTTCAACCATTAATTATTTGGTATATACGTCTTTTGTCAATTTTAACACAACAATTTAAGATTTTGTGTGTTGGGAAGAGTTCTTTCTTTCTTTCTGTCACTTCTGCTTTAATTAAACGGTATGTTCAGGGTGTTGGCTGTAATTAAAACTGTCGTTTTAATCCCTCCTTTTCTGAAAAACTCCCACTCTTCAGACAAGTACGGGTCCATCCCTTCTCTCCTCCGTCTTCCATGCCTTATGTTCGACTCTGTAACTCGGACTGTAACTTGTTCCGTGTGTTATGCTGTTGCTGGGCGTGACATTTCATGTGTATTTCTGACATCTTCACTACTAATAATTTTGTATGTTGTGGACACATAGCCTTTGTTTGATTAATATTATTATTAATGACACACCTATTTTATTCTAATTTCACAGACATTCAGAAAGGAATGTCTCTGCTGATTGCAGCCTTTCACAAATACTCAGGAAAGGAGGGAGACAAAAACACCCTGAGTAAAGGCGAGCTCAAGGACCTGCTCACCGCAGAGCTAGGAGACATATTTGGGGTGAGAGTCACTGCTGATTTGTTTCATACATTGACCATTTCAGATATAATTTCTCTTTTCATTATAACATTTTGTTTAAAAATTAGATATTAAAATTGCTCCTTTTTATAATTAAATAATAAAAAAAAAAGAAATAATATTATTTTAAAAAGAAATAATAAGGTTAATTATTTTGTATTCATTCTCATAATGAATATATTTTGATCTAATAAATATGGGCCATGTGATTAATCACTGTGCTGATTGTGTGTGTTGTGTGTGTTGTGCTTAAGAAATCCCAAGACAAGGCAGCTTTGGACAAGATATTTAAGGATCTTGATGCAAACGCTGATGGCTCTGTGGACTTCAAGGAGTACGTCACTCTGATCGCCTGCATCACTATGCTTTGCAATGATTGTTTTAAAAAGAGTAAATAACCTTGTCCTTACAGAAATGTTTTATCTGTAAAGTTATGGTACATCTAAAAAAAAAAAAAAAAAGTTTGTATTGAATTAAAACTATTCTTACAATGTGTGGGTGTGAGTTTTCTTATCTGTAAATGTATGTTTATGGTGTTTTAATTAAACTGTTAAATCCTATAGATATATTTTTAAATATTCCCATCATTCTCTTTTACTGTTGTTATTAGGCCTATGTTGAAATTATATTGTGTGTCCGTGTGTGTGTGCACTGTATGAACCTTATTATATAACAAATGAACCTTATTATAAAGTGTTACCACAAATTCAAGATGTTTGAACACACGTAAGATCCAGACAGGAAACCTTGTAAGTTGGATTCATAAAGACTTCACTTGTTTCTGAAAGAATGATTCGGTGATAGATACATTTTTAACAGTAATTTGTTGCAACCTAGTGGTGTAACAATGCAATAGATACAGTCGTTATTTGAAGTACCAAGAGATTATTAGGGGCCAAGCACCGAAGGTGCGTAGGCACCTATCGTATCTGTTGGCGTTTTTTTTTTTTTAAACTATTATTATTCTTCTTCTTCCGCTCTGGAAGTCTATGGCAGCCCATAGAACAGCTTGCAGGAAAGTTGTGAAATTTGGCACACAGTTAGAGGACAGTCTGACCTTTGTCCATAGCAAATTTGGAGTCCCTAACTCAATGCCTCTAGCGCCACCAGCTGTCCAAAGTTGCACTTATGTTTATGTTAATATCTTTTGAACCATAAGAAACAAAATTCTTTTTTCCTCTGATTCCTTGGGTCAAGACGAATCGAACGTCATTTTCCGTCATGAAAATTTTTCCGCCATTTTGAATTTTCTGAAAAACCTACTTTTTCGAACTCCTCCTAGGCCATTACTCCGACTTTCATAAAAATTTAACCAGATCATCTTCAGACAATGCTGACAAAAAGTTATGGAATTTAGGTTGATTTCTCAAACCGTTTTTGAAAAACACGTGAGTGAATTTTACGTAGCGCTTGCGAAAATAGACATAATGCTGTATCTCCGCAACGCTTTATCGTATTCAGACCAAACTTGGTACATGTCATCACAAGCATGACCTGAGGCAACATGCAGCATCTCGGCGCAGCGCCACCTACTGGTCCGGAGATTCGAAAAATGGCTATTTTTGCTTATAACTTCTGATGGGTTTGTTGGATTCGGGGCATCATGCTGAGTCGAATGATATCCAATTTTCCCATATCTGCCATTTTGGCCAGCGGCCATTTTGAATTTTGTGCTAAAATGCTATATTTTATGAACGCATTAGCATATCGTTATGAAACTCTGTATGGGTCATCACCACAATGCCCTGAAGGAGCCTGAGAAATTTCGGACCAGCGCCACCTAGTGGAGAATTTTTTTTTCATATGCTTATAACTTTTGATCTTGTTGACTTATTTTCACATCCTTAGACTCCTGAATCCTTGCTGAGTCCAACGATACCAAACATGCTAGGTTTCGACTTACGGTTTGTGTGGCGTGTTGATTTAGCGCTTAAAAAACAATTGCAAATATCTTCGAAACCGTTAGTCCGATCGAGACGAAACCGGCGTAGGAAACACAAAACCTAAGCTGGCTAACTATAAGTCACAGCCCAAATGTCAAAATTTTGATAGGAAGTGGCAAAAAAATAAAAACAAAGTCGTCCATGGGTCATTTTTTATGATCTCATACATATAAATGTCTATAACTCCAAAACGAAATGAGATATTTGCACCAAATTTGACACACACATGTATGGGGTCACCCTGAGGACACATAAAAAAACTGGTGGGTTTGTGCCTCTTGGTGGCGCTATAATTGAACAAAACATGAAACTGCCATTAACTACAATACAGTATTATGATACAAAATGCTATATTATATGAATGCATTGATGTACCATTACGAAACTCAGGGTGTGCCATTGGTACCATGCACTGAAGGTACACAATAGGTTGAGATAGTGCCTCCTTGTGGTTAAATTTTATAATGAAATTTTAAAAAAAATGCTAATAGCTTTATATAAATGTGGCCTATTGTAATGAGACTGGTCTTATTAGATTCCGTGGGTCATGCTGAGCACATCGATCCCAATTTTGCCACAGTCAGCCAAACTTCCGGTCATTCATTTTGATTTTCTTTAAAAACATACTTTTTCGAACTACTCCTAGACCTTTGGTCTAATTTTCACCAAAATCGAATGGTATCATCTTCAGACCATGCTGGTAAAATATTATGGATTTCGTGTTGATAGACGAAACTGTATTCATTTGCCACTGCAACAAATTAGAGGCTTAATGCCAAAATGACTCTTGAGGCTGTATCTCTGCAATGCTTTCACATATTGACACCAAACTTTGCGAGTGTCATTGTCACCTCACTCTGACCATACCTCATTAATTTAATCACAATGCCACCTGTTGGTCAAAAGTGATAAACCAGTAAATTTTTATTATTGACTGTATTTGTGATTTTTCAGCTCTTTTGCCTAAAGTGTTGCAGTTGGTCAGATGCCCCCAGCCGTGTTGGGTGGCTTCTTGTGCCTCTTTTGTGCTTGGCCCCGTAATTGCTGCTTGCAGCTATATTGTAATATATTTTCATCGGTAACATAGACATCAGCGAAGAATAAACTTTTGTATACTTCTGTGATAATTGGAATATTTGTAACACAGAAATGATACTGTGCAGTTGAAAAGACCATTTGTGAAGCTGTTTATATCTAAACATGACAACTCTCTCTAGATCAACAGCAGCGCGAACGCATATTTGAATGTCACGATTTTATTTTTGTCAAAAGTTTAATATACACGGGCGAATTGTTGTCATTTAGGAATGAGATCATGTGGGTGAAGAAATCGAAAACGCAATCTTTTAAAGATTAATCATGCAGCTTTGTGCATCTCTTTCACTCTGCATTGTGTGGTAGATATCCTCCTTCGCACCTGACTTAAGTAAGGAAGGCCTAGTAGAATTGCCCTCTTCAGCTAAAAAAAACAAAACAAAAAAACACTTTTACTGAAGTTCACTGAACCAATGTTGCATTATTCAAATGCAAAAAAGCAACGAAAAAAAAACAGCAACATTTAAAACCACAGGTATATTAATAGTTACTCATTTGTATCGATTACCTGTATCGATTCAAACTGACATTTAATCATTTTCAAGGATTTCCATGACACTTTCCTGTATCTGATGGCGATCTGCGAGAGAGACCACGCAATGTGCGAGATGTAGTTTCGTCCAGTCCATAAACCAGTTTAGCTTTTTGTCAAGGAGCAATATGATCCTAAAAATAAAAGTAGGTTTATAGACAACATGTTGCAATGTTTACATTGTACAATGACTGCACTGTGTTTTAATTAGGGCTGAGTTGAGTATTTGACACATTTCACAATTTGATTCGATTTCAATTCATAAGGGTCCCATTTGATTCTGATCTAGATTCAATTAGATCCATTTGGATAAATATTATGTAAAGTACATGATAATTTTTCAAGGAAAAATAATCTCTCAACTAATGCTGTAAACTATACTGGGAAATATTGTGTCCTCTTGCGTAGCTCGCAAACTTGCTGGTTCAGCCAAGCGGCAACCTCCCCCAGTTTCTCTTGAAGCCAATAAGGAAGTGACTTAAACTACAATTTATCGACTGGCCACTAGGGACAGGCTCCAAAAGAGAGCAGAATCTCATTGAGTCCCATGTTAAAATGCCCAGCTTTACATCAGAAAAAAACATGTTTACAGCCTGCATCAAATTGTGGTTTTGGTCTATACAGTTAATTTTGCCCTGTGTATCCTCGCTCATGACTCCTCAGGAAGCTTCCTCACTCCTCATTCCTCGCCTCCTCGTGGTGCAATTAGAGAATTGAGATGTCCTTCAAGATGAGTTTGATCGGTTTCCGGGTCATAGGATGGAGGACAGAGGAGCTAGCGACATGCTGTGCCCGTTTAAACAGGCCAAAACTTTACTCTCTAGATGACATTAAACTAAAGTTTTGGCCTGTTTAAACGTGCACAGCATGTCGCTATAAATCAGTACATTAAATGGTTAATGAGATAAAACACTTACTGTAGGTATTTCCTTGTAAAAGAGTTTTCTCTTGTCTGCTCCGCACTGCGGGTCAAAGAAAATATCTCTGAGGAAAGTTTAGGCGTGCACACACTGCACATATACCATCCTAAAACATTATAATGTTATAAACTTAAAGTGTTTTATCTGATTTACAGTATTATCTCGGTGCTTCTCGTCCTCGCGGGTGAACGAAAATGGCGTCAGTGAAAAGTTTCTGTCAGCCCTTTAGGCACGCACAGCACGTAAATGTCCTGGATGTATGTACCCCGCTAGAAATTTTACGTTGCCAGAATGTTTTCAGAATGTCCCCACTGGTGTTAAGGATGTTGCCTAGTAACGTTCCCAGTACATTCCGAGACGGTCACAATGTGGAGTTCTTTTAAGAACGTTCTCTGAATGTTTAGGTAAAAATAATTTATTTGTGGGGGCGGGGGACGTTATTTGGCAAACCTTCACAGAACATTCAGGACGTTCTCTGAACGTTTAGGTAACCATAAATTATTTGTGGGGGGGACGTTATTTGGCGGACCTTCACAGAACATTCAGGACGTTCTCTGAACGTTTAGGGAACCATAATTTATCTGGGGGGGACGTTATTTGGCGGACTTTTACAGAATATTCAGGACGTTCTCTGAACGTTTAGGTAACCACAAATCATTTGTGGGCGGGACGTTATTTGGCGGACCTTCAAAGAACATTCAGGACCAGTGGCGTGCACAGACCTCTGCGAGGGCAGGGGCGCAATCGCAATTGTTCTCCCTCGGTAGAAATCGCATTCCGGGGGGGAGAAATGGGAACACGGGGGCACCGCGATGCAACCGCAAAGGGCACTTTCGCGATCAAAGTGGCTGGGACTCAAGCCCCTCAACCTCACAAAACTCAGATAACAGAAACAGAGCATTAAACACTAACAGATCTTTCTAGATCTCATCATGCTCACTTATTACAAACCAGTCTGACTTTATTTCTTTCATACAAAACTTCTTAATGAGGTGTTGATGTTTTATTGAAAATAATAACGTTTTAAGTCACCGTTATAGAGGCAAGTGCTTGCTTTATTTGGGCTCTTGATCCTTGACATTTTAACTTTAGTTTTTCCTCCAATTATTATAACTGTGTGTTTCTGTAGCACATTTGTTATAAGAAAAAAATTTAATCAGATGATTTTGATTGCTTATTGATATCACCATCATGCAGTGGCTTGGTTCTTAGTATTTCTTTCATGTTATTATAATACTGCATAAAATTCTGTCCTGTTTCAATAATTTGAAAAGTTCTTAAAGGGGACACCAGATGCCAATTTTCCACAAGTTAGTATGATTCTTTAGGGTCTTCATGAAAAGTTGATATCATACTTTGATTAAAATTTCTTAATGGTTGTATAAAAAAACACCCTTTTTACCTTGTCAAAAACAGCTCTGTTCACAGCGAGCCGTTTCGGTTTATGTCCCTTTAAATGATAATGAGCTACTGTTCACCCCACTATCTTCCGTGGGCGGGCTGTAAACAAAGCCACTGGAAGGCAAGCCTGCAACATTTAACCAAAAAAGCATAATGGCTAATGCTTTTAACACATCCTTTCCAGCATTGGCAGACTGTTTATTTTGTGATATATATGCATTGTTTTAAATAAAAAAATGATATTTTGCAATAATTTTGTCTGTTTGAATTGTATGCCAGTGGTACTTGCTTAGGATAAAAATAAAATTAATTCAATATAAAAATTATGAAATCTAATTTATATTTAGGACAAATAAAAGAATTACAGTAGTGTACTGATTACCTGGATTTTTTACAGTAATTGTACCGTATTACATAATTACAGTACCATGTAGTTACTGTAAAACTGAAATACAGTTAAAGTACTGTAAATCTTAATTACAGTTACTGGTAACAGTGTTGCCAGTAAGTTACTGTAAAATCCCCTTGAAATGTCTAACAGTGTGTCATAAAAAAGAGACATAAATAATGCAAAACAGTTAACACACTCAGAGTTTAGACTCTGGAGAGAATCAGTCAGTCAGGACACTCCATGATGATTGAATCACCATCATTAAATAACCAAAATCACCTGATCAGAATTTCTCTTGCAATTTTTGCTGTAATAAGTTTTGAAGTTTTGAAACACAGTTATAGCATTCAGAGAGAATATAATGTTAAAATGTCAAGAATTAAGAGCCCATCTACAGCAAATGCTCACCTCCATAACGGTGACTTCAAACTTTATTATGTTCAATAAAACAAAAACATACCTCTGTTAATTCTCATTAAGAAGTTGTGTATGAAAGAAATAAAGTCATACTGGTTTGAAATAAGTGTGATGCTGAGATCTAGAGCAGTGGTTCTCAAACCTGTCCTGGAGGAGCAGCAGCCCTCCAGGATTCAAACCGTCAGTTTTGTTCAGTTACAAGATATCAAGGACGGTCGGTTTCATTTCGTTACAAGATTTCAGTGATGGTTGTTTTTGGCCCGTTACGAGATTTCAATGATGGTCGGTTTTATTTAGTTATGAGATCTCAATGACGGTCAGTTTTGTTCCTTTACGAGATTTCAGTGACAGTCGATTTTCATTGTCAGTCCGTTTTGTTCAGCTACGAGATCTCAATACAGTATGTTTTGTTCTTTTACAAGATTTTAATGACAGTTGGTTTTGTTCCATTACGAGATTTGATGGTCGGATTTATTCGGTTATGAGATTTCAATGACGGTCGGTTTTATTCAGTTATGAGGTTTTAGTGATGGTTGGTTTGGCTGTGTTATGAGATTTCAATGACGGTCGGTTTTGTTCTTATACAAGATTTCAATAAGGGCTGTTTTTTCAGTTACAGTCGAGTTCGAAATGATTCACACTGTTGGTTTTGTTCAGTTACGATATTTCTATGATGGTCGCGGTTTTGTTCAGTTACTAGAGCTCAGTGATGGTCGGTTTTGTTCAATTGCGAGCTCTGAATGATGGTCGATTTTGTTTCTTTGTTCTTTTACGATAAAGACCTTTGGTTTTGTTTCGTTAAAAGATTTCAATGATGGTCAGTTTTGTTCCTTTAGTAGATCTCAGTGTCTGTCAGTTTTGTTTCATTACGAGATTTCAATGACAGTCGGTCTTGTTCCTTTAGCCGCTTCTCCACTGTCTGGCTGAACGGTTTTTAAAGGAACGATTCCAGTTGTGTTTCCACTGGAGCCTGGTACGGCACGGCACAACTACAAACCGTTCTCGGCCCGGAATTCTCAGCACGGTTAGACAATCGTGCTGGTAGAATCCGTGATGTCGACACTCAGGTTTGGACACTTGTCTGTTGCCTGGCTACCAGTTTTACCATAGCTGGCTAAGCGCTCTATTTGAGCGACGTAAACATAAATTAATAATAAGATTAAAAGAAATATCGAATCATCCGCCATAACGCGGTCGTTATTGCATTTCATATCATAAGTAAACCGTTGCATTACCAAGACAGCGACTGACACTTTTATATTACATTCCAAAAAGCGGCCGTTATCAGCCCCACAGTAGGGGCGGAGCCAGGGTTGGCCATGGCCACCCCGCTCACAACTGCTGTTTCTGCACTCAAAAAAATGATTCCAGCTACTTGCTCAGTTTATTTAAATAAAATAAGCTGAACCAACACAAATCTTTAGTTTTTTACTTAATTGTCATTTACACTCAATTGTATTATGTTAAATGAAATTAAATTTGTAAAATGTTAAGTTGACCGAAACCATTTGTGTTGGGACTACATGAATCATTTATGTTGCATTGATTGAAACTGGGCAGTTGATTTCTAGTTCCCAGCATGCTTTGCATAGGGATAGATCGGGAGAGTAAATGTTGAAATTAGGTGCTGTTTAATGTGTTTTTTAGTAAAAGGAAATAACTTTTAAAGTTTGATGTTCAGATATATTTGACATTTAAAAAAGTTTATATTATGTCGATTTTTGAGGTTATCATTATGCTGAAGTGTAGACCTCGTGGTTAGGCTGTGGGTGGCTATGTGAAATAAACGTTATTCTCAACAAGCTTTAACTGTGCTAAAGCCAGTGAGGGGAATTTCTTTACTTGAATGTTACAAATGTTAATCTTAACGAACAAGTGTTGCGTTGGTTATTCGTTTTACAAGTAAATAAAATTAATTTTATTTGAGGACCAGCACATTATTTACATAGGCTACATATGGTCATCAGTTCCACATCTCTCTTTCAAACGGTCTTGGAACATGTATGTGTGTACAACAGCTACTCACAGCGCACCTCTTCACCACAATGGTAACAAAAAAAAAAAAACTTTTAGCCTATACATTACAAACTCTTTTAAATGTTCAAAATAACTAAACATTAAACACTTAGACTCTAACAGGTCTTTCCATTTCCTTAAAAGCGCAGAAAACTTGCGCAACTCTGCACAAGGGCACCAGAATTGCAACAGCACTGGTTGGATCAACAAGAGTGAATTATGTTCAGGAGACATGCACAGAATACGTCAAATGAAACTGGTGTGATCTCATTCAATTGGGATGAATTTTACTCATCAGTACAATTAACCTAGCTTATGTTCAAATAAATCAGTTCAACTGTGTGGAAATAGGTGTCATAATTGAATTAAGTTATCTTTTTGAGTGTGTCTACTTTTTTGTTGACAAGAATTGCGTTTATTTAAATGCAGAATCGTCTCTTTAAGACCACAAAAAACGGGAGAGTTTTCAGACGCGCACTCCAACTTCGCCTCAGCACCAGGCGCAAGTCAAACGCGCGCGGAAATGATACAGGTACCGAATGAGCTTCAGCAGAACAACAGTGAACGGCGAACATTATAGCTTACGTAAATGTTTCTCAACTGGTGGGTTGCAAGACCGCGCACTTTTCAATCACGCGCAAATACGGCGCGCTGTATATTACTCACTATAAATAAAGCGCAAAAGAAACTACGAGCATGCAACGTCGTAGTTCTGTTGTCCATTAAGACATGAAATAACCAAAAAGGCGATTAAAGCTGCGTTAAAACTGCGTGCATGTATGTAGGCCTATTTGCATGAGCAAATGGGAATTCAAAAGAGAACACATTTTTTTCTCTTTGTACTGAGTTTAATTTAGGTATGATAGAACTGTTGCAATTATTTATTTTGACAATATAAAAAGTTAAACATTTAGTGTTTACTTTTTCAGTTAGTTTTTGAAACAGACAAACTCAGAATTGTTGAAGTTCATTGATTATACATAAAATTAAATGAAGGTTGAATAATCTTTGAACTACAGTTATCTGCATGTCTCTTCCATGGAGATGCAACAATGGAGAACAAGTTTTTGGGGGTTTTGAGAACCAGAACTGACTGAACAAGTTGAAATTTAGCTATATTGTGAGCCCCTTTATTAATATGCCTGCAAGTGAGGAATGATTAAAAAAAAATGGGGAAAAAAAGTCAAATTCACTCAGCATTCCATGATCTAATTCACAATTAAGTACAAATTACAATTAAGTACAAATTAACTGTATTCAGTTGTGTTGTAGGCACAGTCCAGTACATTATAGTCAGACTCATTTTTATGTTGAAATAATGAAGATTTCTGTGCCACCCCAGACTGGTTGCTGGCCCCTGCCTGGGACCCCTATGAAAAAATCCTGGCTCCGCCACTGCCCAATAGTTGAAAATTAAACTGTAACCGTACCAGCTGGATCGGCGGAATGAAACGGTTACGCAATGAGAACCGTTCGGCCCGATGGTGGAAAAGCGGCTTTTGTGAGATCTCAATGACAGCTGATTTTGTTCCTTTACAAGATTTCTATGACGGTCAGTTTTCAATGATGGTAGTTTTTTTTCTGTTACGAGATTGCAAAAACAGTTTTCTTTTGTTATGCGATCACAATGACTGTCAGTTTTGTTCCTTTATGTGCGATCTCAATGATGGTCAGTTTTATTTCATTATGAGATTTCACTGACAGTCGAGTTTGAAACGATTCAAACTTTTGGTTTTGTTTTGTGATGAGATCTCAGTGATGGTTAATTTTGTTTCTTTGTTCTTTTACGACATTTAAATGATGGTCGGTTTTGTTTCATTACAAGATGTTAATGACGGTTGGTTTTCAGTGTTGGTTTTATTTGGTTACAAGATTTCAATGATTTTTTTTCCGTTACGAAATTTCAACGACGGTCGGTTTTGTTTCTTTGTGCTTTTACGAGATTTCAAAGACATTTGGGGTTTTTTTCTTTACGAGATCTCAATGACAGTCAGTTTTGCTCCTTTATGAGATTTCAATGATGGTTGGTTATGTTCCTTTACGAGATTTCAGTGACAGCCTGTTTCCTTCCATTACGACATTTCAAAGATGGTCGGTTTTGTTTCATTATGAGATTTAAATGATGGTTGAATTTGAAACAGTTCAAACTGTCGGTTTTGTTTGTAAAAATAATACTTTAAAGTTTTAAAATAGAAAACCGTTATTTTAAATTGTAATAATATTTCATCATATTACTGTTTTTCTGTATTTTTGATCAAATAAATGCAGGCTTGATGAGCATATGAAATTTCTTTCAACAACATTAAAAATAGTAATGAAAAAAATAGAGTGCTTCCATGTAAGAACTAAATAAAGTACTATATCATTTGTGATGTGAAACTAACTAACTGTATAACCTGCATGGTATTTGATTGTGACTTAATGTAGGGAATATTTTTGCCCACCCATTATTTTCCGGGGTTTATTTTAACCCTTTATTCAGTACAGTTTATAACGCCTTTACTGGGGCATTGGGCTGTATGTGATGTGCTGTATGAACTATTTTACACCAGGGTTACC
Organism: Hypophthalmichthys molitrix; assembly: GCA_037950675.1. NCBI lineage: Eukaryota > Metazoa > Chordata > Actinopteri > Cypriniformes > Xenocyprididae > Hypophthalmichthys > Hypophthalmichthys molitrix. Next base: position 26,096,002 of record CM075507.1, on the reverse strand, counting down.
CTTTATACAGTAGGCCTACAGCTTATTGCTACTGTACTGGGGTGTTAGGACCCACTGACTTCTCTAACATCTCTTCCTGCAGTCTCCCATTCAGATATTGATTGGGCTCAACCCTTCTTAGCTTCAGTAGGTGTGCAGGTGAAAGCTTCAGGTTGACCGCTACGGGGCTTCTCAAGCATCTTTCCAACCATAGACCCTCTTACGGAGAAGTAAGTCTTTTAGTAGCTTTTTGTGATGTCCAGAGTTGATCTGATTGTTTGAATATTTTCTTGTTACCATTGTTGAGATTCATATGCTGATTGCTCATATCTGTATTTGTCATTGTAGTTTGTCTTATTCTTCTCATTTTTTCCCCCAGTCTTCTAACGGAGTTCTACAATACAGTGTGAGCTCATGTTTCAGTAAAACAGGCTTTGTAATTTAAATGTATTAAGGGCAAAACACAATTATAACCTTTCAAATGATATCAGTAATTCATGGTCACAATGATTATGAGAGAAACATGTTATAAGAGTTAAGAGCCCAACTAATGGAAACACCAATCACCATTATGGTGACTACAAATGAAACAAACATGAGTGTTAAACTGGTACGTATATGTGAAGCTGTAATGCTGTTTGTGGAGTTGTTTAATCCTCTTCTGGAGAGATCTGGGGCCTCATTTATAAAATGTTCCACAGAAACCATCCTAAATTTCTCACGTACGTGTGATTCATAGAATGAACGTATACAGAAAACACAAATGATCTTGAACTTGCACGCAGCTGAATGGTTTCAGTTCTCCGCGCTGTAAATGACACCTAATTAATGTCATTTTGTACATTTTGTACAAAAAAGTATAGATTTTTGCTTTGTAAATGAGGCCCTTAATGTCTTCTTTTATCTTGAGTTGATTTCATCTAAGGCTGTGGCTAAAGTCAGTTGTAGCTCTTGTGTTTTTCGTTTGTCTTTTTTTTTTTTTTGTTCTCTTCGTTCCTTCAGTGATTTTGTTTGTTAACAGGCTTATTAATGCTAAGATGATTCTATAATAGGGGTGCCCAACCCTGTTCCTGGAGATCTGCAGAATTCAGCTCCAACCCTGCTCAACACACCTGTCTGTAATTATCAAGTGCTCCTGAAGATCTTAATTAGCTGATTCAGGAGTTTTATCAGGTTTGGAGCTAATCTTTGCAGGTAGGTATATCTCCAGGAACAGGGTTGGGCACCCCTGCTAGTATATATAGATTTTGTGGCTCAGATAAGGTTCAGTTCTGGTTTATTTCTTTGCTCTTGACTGACATATGGCATTGCTATGTCCTCCTTATGGCTCAGATCTGGTAAACAGGAGCGGTCCGCCCAAATGCCATCAATCCATGCCACATGTGGCCCAGATCATCATACCACTCATGGCAGATGTGGGATGGATTTGGGCTGGCACAAAGTTGCTATCTGGGGAGTGTAATTTGGAACTCATTTATAGAGTTATTTTTATTAAAAAATATTATGTTGATAATGATTGAACACTTCAGTGCCTTCCAAAGGCACCATTTTAGGTAGCCTATGTAAAGGGATGGATTTCGTGTGTGTGTGTGTGTGAGAGAGAGAGAGAGAGAGAGAGAGAGAGTATGGTGGTCACTCATCCAATACTACAATGATATAAATAATTTAAAGAATAATTTTACTACTCTTTAAACCAATAAATAAATATGTTTAAGGAACAGTAGAAAAAAATGAACTGCTGACATATCTAGTATGGAATACTTTTTAATATTTCATAAAAATAACCACTTAAGAAGAAATGTAGTTTTATTGGCTAGTTGTAAATTTGACTAATTGACTAATTAAATAAAAATATTATATTTTTATAAGTATATATTCTACATAAAATATATTTTCTATTATTAATAGAACTGGAATCTATGCAAAACATGCAGTGAAATGAAAAGTCAAAAACATCTAAATGTCCTCATTGTCCAGTAACCACCATCCATATTCCGCACTACATGTCCCATGGTGCACTGCTTTGTTGTTACGTGCCAGAAGTAACTTTCGAGGCACGCAAATGCAGCAGTGTCTCGTGATGGGGGCGGTTTGGCGTCAGTCTTTCCCTTCTGGAGTCTGACGCACTCCGCCAGCCAATAAGCTCATGTAGCACTTCAGCGCCCGAACCCGCTGTGGAGGCAGGATTTCTTCAAATAAAGATGGCAGATGTTGTCGAAGGAGAAGGTACTCGCTCCGCTGCCCCTTCCACGCTTCACTCGACGGCTCGCAACGGCTCCGGTATGAGCTCGGGGACGTGCGCCAGCGGCCTCGTCGCGACCACGGTCACCTCCGGGCCTCGGCTGGTCCGCATCGTCAAGTCGGACTCGGGCTACGGCTTTAATGTCCGCGGGCAAGTGAGCGAAGGAGGGCAGTTGAGGAGCATCAACGGCGAACTTTACGCCCCGCTGCAGCACGTCAGCGCCGTGTTACCGGGCGGCGCGGCAGATCGAGCTGGAATCTCAAAGGGCGACCGTATTCTTGAAGTGTAAGTTTATATGTAAATAATCTGTGGACTTCATCGAGAAGCGCGTGAGGAGCGCGAGCAGCCGCTTAACCGCGCTGTCTACCTCCACTGTCGTCCGTTATTAAACAGAAAGGGACCTAATTTGGTCTTAAACACCAGAGGCGAGAGGCAACAGTGTTTCTGAGTCACTTAAAGGCTTCCTATAAGAGAAATTACGCTGTACAACTGCAAACCTGTCTAATAAGTGGGTTGATATATATATTGGAGTAGCTGAAAGTTAGCCAGCCATGTCACTGCAGTACTACATATCATCTGTTAAGTCGCAAAATATACTGTATATTCAAAATACATAAGTTTTATATGGTATACAAAAATGTGATGGTGCTTCACTGAAAATATAGCTGTCCAGTTTATGTGAAGGATTTCATATTCTAAACACATCAGAGCTTGTCATTCAACATCTAGCATCACAATCATCCCATATAGTTGTTTAACAAATATTATTTTTAGAAGCTGATTTTATAGACTAATTTAATAGACACCCAATTGCAGTCAGTCACAGAATTTGGCTTTGTTTTCACAAATGCCAGTCCCCCATCATTCATGATGTCATCATTCACTGACCCTCATGTTTTTCCAAATCTGTATGACTTTTTTTTCATAGACCAGAATGACAGCTTCACTTTTATTTATTGTATGGAAAAAGATTAATTGAAAGTGAATGGAGGCTGTCTCATTCAGGCTAATCTCTTATATTACGTTCCTCCAAAGATAGTAAGTCATACGGGTTTGGAAAAACATGAGGGTGAGTAAACGATGACATGCTTTTCATTTATGGCTAAATCATCCCTTTAACGTCTCTTTGCACACAGTGTCTCTGCCTGTCATATGCATCGGTTTATGTCTCTGCGTGAATGGCTGCTTCATTTCCACCAGATAAAGGAGGTTTGTGTTTGGACGTGTTTGTCTTCATTGCAGATTCAGGTCACATACAGCACCGTGAACAGACAAGCTCTCTCATTCCTTCTCATCTTGACTGCGCACTGTTCTGAGCAATACTGGGTCAAAATCGAAATAAATCTCAATGGACAAGTGGGCAAACAATAGCTTTTATTCGCAGACTCCTCAGTGATCGGCACATCCTTTTTATAACCGTGGTGATCTCAAACATTTGCAGCATGATTATGTAACTGCAGACTTGTTGTCTGTAGAATACATTATAGGATGTTAGGAGGAATGTCTGGGTTTTATTTTGTTGCGATTTATTATTTGTTGATGTTATTGTGTCTCAAATCTGCACTGGAGCGGTTCCGGTTTTGCATGTTAATATTCACAGGGCACCTCACTGATGCTGGCATAGGTTGCTATGGTGACAAGTGGTTTCCGTGGCGTTGAAGGTGACAGAGCTCAGCATCAGTCAGTGTAAACTCAGGACAGAAAGGCAGACAAAACATTGCTCATCCATCTTATAATCTCCAACTCCGATACGTGCACCTCAAATTGATAGGACTGGGTAAAAGTATACATTTTCTTCATTTGAATAATCCTGATATCTATTTGTAAACTCCAAAGAGCAAACTTTTTTAGTGACTGCATAAAACTTATTTGTACAGTACTGCCCGTTCTGCAGATGTCTCTTTGTTCCACTGAAATAATTAACTGCAAAGTTTGGGCCTTATTTCATTAATAATTTTGTAGTGTGTGTGTGTGTGTATGGAGAGATTGGACACGGTAAGATTTTTAAAAAAAGTTTCGTCTGCTCCCCAAGGCTGCATTTATTTAATTAAAATACAATAAAAACAGTGATATTGTGAAATATTATTACAATTTAAAATAACTGTTCTATTTGAAAATATTTTAAAATGTAATTTATTCTTGTGTTGGCAAAGCTGAATTTTCAGGATCATTACTCCAGTCTTCAGTGTCACATGATCCTTCAGAAATCATTCTAATATGCTGATTTGATGCTCAAGAAACATTTATTGTGTACAATTGTACAAAATATTTGTGTACAATATTTCTTTTTTTAGGATTCTTTGATGAATAGAAAGTTCAAAAGAACAGCATTTATTTGAAATATAATCTTTTGTAACATTATAAATGTCTTTACTGTCACTTTTGATCGATTTAATGCATCCTTGCTGAACAAAATAATTAATTTCTTTAATTTCTTTTCAAAAAAATAAAAATTCGTACTTACCCCAAACTTTTGACCGGTAGTGTATAATGTTACAAAAGCTTTGTATTTCAGATAAATGCTGTTCTTTTGAACTTTCTATTCATCAAAGAATCCTGAAAAAGAAATATTGTACACCAAATATTTTGTACAGTTGTACACAATAAATGTTTCTTGAGCAGCAGATCATCATATTAGAATGATTTCTGAAGGATCATGTGACACTGAAGACTGGAGTAATGATGCTGAAAATTCAGCTTTGCCAACACAAGAATAAATTACATTTTAAAATATTTTCAAATAGAACAGTTATTTTAAATTGTAATAATATTTCACAATATTACTGTTTTTACTGTATTTTTAATTAAATAAATGCAGCCTTGGTGAGCAGACGAAACTTCTTTTTAAAACATTAAAAATCTTACCGTGTCCAAACTTTTGACTGGTAGTGAGAGAGATATATATATATATATATATATATATATATATATATATATATATATATATATATATATATATATATATATATATATATATATATATATACATACACACACACACACACACACAGACAAAATACGCAAATCATTTTTTGCGATTATTATTTTAAGGTACAGTCCTTTTTTGCATCCCATTAAATAGAGAATGCAAACTCACATTCACAACTATATATGCGTATTTTGTCTGGTGATTCACAAACAAATTAATCTGAGCCAGTTCTTTTTAATGGCTTGATTCTTGAAACGAATGACTCTTATGAGACAATTCTTTCAATGAATATTTCAAAAGAACAAGTTAAAAAAATCTTAAAAAAAAAAAAAAAAAAAATTGTGTGGAGAAATGATTTGCCCTCACTTGAAATTGCAGATCCCATGGATTCCTATTGAAACAACTGTATTTCGTCTGCGAAGATTCGCTGAACAATGGGAAATGTGACTGCACCTTTAGCAGACAGAGAAAAAACTTCAAATATACCCGACTGAATCAGAATCAATTTGAGAACTTGTCAATCAGAATTGAATCTGGAAACCTTTATCAATACCCAGACCTTCAAATTGCTTAATTTTCTGTGCTCCCTAGTTGCTATATATATTAGACTGCAACAAAGTGTTGCCAGCTGCCATATCACCCTGTAGCCCAAGACTGGTTTCCCACTGAAGCTAAGCAGGGTTGTGCCTGGTTAGTACCTGGATGGGAGACCTCCTGGGAAAACTAGGTTGCTGCTGGAAGAGGTGTTAGTGAGGCCAGCAGGGGGTGCTCACCCTGTGTTCTGTGTGGGTCCTAACGCCCCAGTATAGTGACGGGGACACTATACTGTCAAAAAGCACTGTCCTTTGGATGAGACGTTAAACCAAGGTCCTGACTTTCTGTGGTCATTAAAGATCCCAGGATGTCCTTCGAAAAGAGTAGGGGTGTAACCCTGACATCCTGGCCAAATTTGCCCATTGTCCTCTGTCAATCATGGCCTCCTAATCATCCCCATATACCGACTGGCTTCATCACTCGGTCTCCTCTCCACCAATATGCTGGTGTGTGATGGGCATTCTGGCGCAATATGGCTGCCGTCGCATCATCCAGGTGGATGCTGCACGTTGGTGGTGGTTGAGGAGATTCCCCCTTCCATATGTAAAGTGCTTTGAGTACCCAGAAAAGTGCTATATAAATGTAACAAATTATTATTATTATTGACCAGAGTTGAGAATCCCTGTTATAGAGTGGTAAAAAGAGGGAGATGCTGTAAGGACAAACTGTAGGTTGGAGCCACGGTTGAAATGCTTCAATGGGCAACACAAAACTATGATTCATTGGCGTGATATTTACCACTCTTTTATGTACAGTAAGGAGGAAGAGTGAGCGCTTAGTGGAGCTCTTTGAGTGGGTGACTTCGAGCGTATTTGAGTGTGTTCGAGAAACAGACGAGTGAGAGAGTATGTCAATGCACTGCTGATTGCTGTTGAGTAACTCTTAAGTACTTTGTTGTAGTGATTTTACTGCATTGTTTTTGCTGAAACCCTTCAGCTCACTTTGGACCACATGTTCGCTTTGGGGTATCAGGGTTTGTTTTCTGCCCTGAACGATGTCTGAAACCTGCATTACAGTCAGACCGACATCTTGCACGCATCAACCACATAGAATAGAGATTTTGAGGTCAAACTCAGGTTATCAGGGCAGAAGATGTGAGACTTTGAGTAAGTGAGACCTGCTCGGTCATCTCTTGAGACCTCTGTTTTAATCAAAGACTTTTAAGACTTTTAGCAGAGCTGAAATATATATATATATATTTTTTTTTCTACTAATCAGTTGGGCCAGTAGTTCATATTTCTATTTGACATGCCAACATTTTCTCTGGCCACAAAGAAAGGATTAGTTTTATTTTTACATATGCATTTTTATATTTGAGATAAAATATATATATATATTTTCATTTTCTCAGAGAATTCTTGTATTCAGAATATTGTGAAATATTATTACAATTTAAAATAACTATTCTATTTGAATACATTTTAAAATGTCATTTATTTCTGTGATGGCAAAGCTGAATTTTCAGCATCATTACTCCAGTCTTCAGTGTCACATGATCCTTCAGAGATCATACTAATGTGCTGATTTACTAATTTTGTTCTCAAGAAACATTTCTTATTATCCATGTTGAAAACAGTTGTGCTGCTAAATATTTTTGTGGAAACATTTTTTCAGGATTATTTAAATAGAAGAACAAAGGCATTTTTTTGTAACAATGTAAACATCTTAACTATCACTTTCGATCAGTTAAATGCATCCTTGCTGAATAAAATTATTAATTAATCTTACTGGCCCTAAACTTTTGAACAGTAATACATTTTTACAAAAATAAAACTTGTAGCAAACTGGATATTATACAGTTGTAATGTAATTCTATATTCGTAAATACACTTGATGAAAAATGGCATAGGATGCAAATTTTGGTTAGTATTTTTTTAACACTTTCTTACTGATGCTTTTTTTAAAGTAATTAAAAAAAAAGGGGGGGGGGGGGCATCTACGTTAACCAGCTAGATTTATGCTAATTGAAATGTTTGGTTTTCTTGCTGGCAAGGCATAAAATGGTTGTACAGGATCAACGAATGTAACATTTTCAGTGGCATCACAGCACTGGTTTAAAAGGGCAAGTAACAGTTCCGTCAACTGAACCGAAACTCTCCTACATCCTTATTGTTGAGTCCTGAAAAGATTAGACCATAAAATAGGAGCTCCAGAAACTCCACCTAAGTAGTAATTCAGGATTAAGAGATATCTGATCTGACCTTAACCCTCTAAAAGGTCCTGGTAAGGCAAGATTTATAGCATTAACCACTGAATGTCACATTGGTATAAAGTACTGACTGAGAGTAAAAGCTTAATTCTGTAACCAGATCCTTCTCTCTTCTTTTCAATCTGCAGAAATGGGGTGAATGTGGAAGGGGCCACTCATAAGCAGGTGGTGGATCTCATCAGAGCAGGAGAGAAAGAGTTGGTCTTGGCCGTCCTGTCGGTTCCTCAGCCAGAGACGGACAGCCTTGATCCTGGGGACGATGGCTCTTCGCAGTCCTGCTATGACTACAGTGACAAGCAGGCCGTGCCCATCTCTGTGCCCACCTACAAACATGTGGAGCAGAATGGAGAGAAGTTTGTTGTGAGTGTTTTATCCACTGTGCCTGCTTACGCCTCTTGTTCAGTCTGACATTCTTTTTCCCATGATTTCAGGATCATTTTTAAAAGATTGTGTGTGTGTGTCAGGTCTACAACGTGTACATGGCAGGTAGGCAGTTGTGCTCGAAGCGCTATCGAGAGTTTGCCATCTTGCATCAGAATCTGAAGAGGGAATTTGCTAACTTTGCATTTCCCAAGCTGCCAGGGAAATGGCCTTTCTCCTTGTCTGAGCAACAGCTAGACGCTCGCAGACGGGGACTGGAGGAATATTTGGAGAAAGGTAAGAGGGGACAACACAGGAATGAGATGAAAATCTAGAAAATAACTGTTTACAGATGTTTCCAACATTCTCTGTCTATTTTTTTTTTTTTTTTTTTTTTTTTTTGCTGTTCCCTCTTCATCTCACCAGTATGTTCTGTTCGGGTAATCGGGGAGAGCGACATCATGCAGGAGTTTTTATCAGAGTCTGATGAGGTAAGGCATTGTGTAAATTGGGGCTGTCAAGGTTTCAGATCACAGTAATTGTGTTATTGCAATAGAGTTTGTAACTATAACTGTATAAAAATGTACAAAAAGAACTTACTGTTAAGTCACTTCCTGCAGACTGGGGTATAGCTCATGTATAAAAGGCAAACAGTGCCTTTCCATCTGATATTTATCCAAAGTTTGCCCTTAGGGTCATCTGATGTAGGAAGGAAAGCTTAGAGGTGGTTTGGTGTGGTTACACTCATTGGGGTGATTGAAAACAGAAATTGGAAGTATCTGTGTACCATGGGGAATGTCTGGTGCCATTCATCCTCAGTAATCACATGACCACTCTGTCTGGACATGCACAGTTTGTCCTCTGGGGTAGGGAGGACAGGCCTGATTTTAAGCATCTTCTGATGATAAAAAGGTTTCATGCCCTGTTTTATTCTATTCCATTTATTCCCTAATTGTCCCATTTCATACCCAACAGACTAACAGACATAGAGCACTGCAGTGATGTGTTTTTATAGGCCAACCTAGAAGTTAGCATCACCCTGGTTCCCTCAACAAAAATTCAATAGGATTTTTCCATTGGCTTTTGGATTAGTGTGACCATCAAAAACAACACATTTATGATTCTTACACATTTTGTTTATCATGATAATCTTCATAAATTAACACAGCTTTTTTGAATTTTAAAGCTTAAATACAATCAGCAGAAGTAAAAACTAAATGTAGGCTATAAACGAACTACACTGTGGTCGCATAATTTCAACGTCACCATCATTAAGCTTCCGACAACTCTTCTAGTCTTTATTTAAAAAAAAAAGTTTCAGTTAGAAGTTTGCAAGGCTTGTCTTTTTCCCCCAACTAGTTCAGCTCAAATCCCGCCCTGCAGCCAGTTTCCTTGGGAAGGGTTAGAGTTTAGTATTTGTTGTAGCATTGTGCAGGCATCAGCACTGATTGACATGACCAATGAAATCTTTCGGCTGCAGCTGCAGGGCGGAGTTTGTCCTGAATTGGTTTGGGGGGAAAATAATTTTCCTGTTTAGCGTCATTTTGTTTAATGTCCCTGGCAACCTCTGTAGTCTTATTTAGCCACATGTTAGTACCTAGAGAGGCTTTTTCAAGACAAATAAAAGCTTTAAATTAAATCACAAATGGGTATTACTGATTATTTTATGTTGTAGAATAAAACGTAAAAAGTATCTTGAGCTTGTCTTAACCACAGACCTTATTTCAGGCATTTAAAAAAACCTGTTGACTTGGGACGATGGAACTGGAAGTGCTAAAATGCTGACTTGTTTCCGTGTTTTGGCCTACAAAAATACATCATCCCTGCAGCACTCTATTGGACTACAGTTCATGTATACAGTTAATCACACGACAGCTGGTCTCTGCTTTGTGCAGACACTTCAAAGACAGCTAAATGAGTAAATGTAAATGTACTTGGACAAAGAGAAGGTGACTGTAGCCCTGCAAAAACCTACTTCAGCTTGATTATAACTGTGTGTATAAGAGAAAGATGGTGCACACAGCTTTGCAATCTCACTTGACTCAGAAATTCGATCATGGACAATTGCCACCGATCAAAAAAAGACCCATCAAAGACAAAGTGTGATAGATAAGTTAGCATAGAAAACATGCCTGTTAACACATGTTCTGACTGTCAAAGGGGACAAACTGATAGAGAGACTAGAGATTATTCAACTCAATTCAGTTCAACTGTTACTTTTGTTTTCATATTGAATGCAGTTTATTTATGGTATTACAGTAAAAGTTCAATGTATGTCACTTCGATATGATGAAATGGGAAAACACGAAGATCAGTTGATTATAAAGTGGTCCTTAAAGCAGTGGTTCTCAACCAGGGGACCTTAGCACACTTCCAAAGAGGCCACAAGATGGCTTAAAAGTATTTTAAATTAAGATGAAATCAAGATGTCAGCTGAAATCATATTTTTATTTTAATTCGTTGCCTTAACAGCTGCCATTTTTTTAAGAACGAATATGATAATGAAATGTATATGTATATAATTGGGGAAAAGTTTGCTATTTAGGAGAATTTCTTTTTTTTAGGAAAAAAAAAACAATGTGTAATTAAACAGTCCCACCAGGGTTTAACTTTTTTTTTTTTTTTTTTTTTTTTGTGATCAAAATGACTAATTTTGTGGTGGTAATTTTTATATATATATATATATATATATATATATATATATATATATATATATATATATAAATAATTAGGATGCCACATTTACCATATTATGTTACAAAATTCTGATACATTTTAACTTTGAAAACAACATATGGAAACTTTTTTTTCAAACTCTGAAAGGAGGGTATTGAATGTGGTGCACAGCCTTACCCGGTCTTCACAAATCTGAAATAATGATGATAATAATAATAATAATTTAAAAAAAACATTGTTAGGCTATCAGATAGCTAACTAGGCTAACCTAGTAGTGTAGGCCTACTATCTAGCTTTAATAACATAATCACTTAGTGTGTCCACCAAAACATTTTTAGCCATCAGAAAACTCCTAGCTGTGGGCACTTGAGAGCACTTTGGCAGCAAAGTGTTTTTTTTTTTTTTATCTTTCAGTTGAGACGCTTTGCTTGCTATACGGAATATCCGCAGAAGTGTTACTTGTATCTCATTTCAGGCATAGTTTGTTTCTGTAATGTTTCTATATAAAAATGTCGATACAATGCAAAGTATTTGCTCTGGCTCTTGTTTTAAACTATTTTGTTCCGATTTCTGCTTGTCGCCTGTTGCAGCAGGATGTGGCGGTTGGTCGATGTGGTATTTGTCCCGCCCCTCTTCCACTGTGATTGGACGGCTGGGTAAAAAGTGACAGTGATGAGTGCTGTGTTTTACCCAAAGTTGAACATTATTCAACTCTAGGTGGCCACTTAAAAACGCAGAGCACTCAGCGTGAAATAGATGCTCCGTGCCTCGTCACGCTGGTGCTGTTTTAAAAAAGCTCCACTCCCATTGAAAACTACGGAGCCCCACACATGACATGCAGGGAAAAAAAAGTAAGTCTTGCGCACACTTTACTGTTGTTTGCTCGATTTACAAAATCATACGCATGACTTATTATTTCGTTCCCTCGATTTGCTTAGTAAAGCGTGCGCATGATTTAGTAAATCGAGGGAACGAATAAGTAAATCATGCGCACGATTTATAAATCGAGGGAACGACTTAGTAAAGCCTGCGCACCATTTAGCCTACTATTTCTTTTTTCCCTGCATGTCATGTGTGGGGCTTCGTAGAAAACAATTGGAAAAATTTGCTAGCATTTGTGGAAAAAAGCTTTGGTGGACACGCGGCCTTAGTGTGAGCAATATGACCAAAATCTTATGAGCAATCCATAGCAAAACAAATACTTGCCTAATATAAGTAAAAAGATCTCAAATAATCAAGTAAACAGTCAGTAATTAAATAAAAACAAAGAAACAAATTACAATAGGACAAATAAATACAACATAAAGATACAGATACAAACGGTGCTTTAAGTACTGTTTTTTTTTTTTTTTTTTCCCCGTTATTGTTGTTTAACATTAACGACACAGACAGCAGCGGGTATATTAGGTTTCTGTCACTTTAAGACCTACAATGTGCATAGGTCCCCCCCACAAACTGTATGTTCATTTAAGACATAACCGCCAAGGTGGACATTTTGACATAATTATGTGTGCATTTGACCATTCAAGCGCAACAAGCATAGAAAGACAGGTGGCAAAAGCGCACACAGAAATCACACAGATCACTCACTCAGGGTTTTTCCTGGGTCAAAAATGGTCTTCGGTGGTGGCTGACAGACATGGTCATCCACACAAACAGTAAAAAGTACCCTTCCCACGTGATCTGCGAGCCCAATACTGACAATAAATTACCCGTCACACTCACTGTAATTCTTTCTTGCCCTCTTTGCAAAAAATCTATGATTTCATAGCTTTGTATGAAAAGATGTTTCTTTGCCTGACCTGATAATTATTTTGGTAAATATATTACTAATAATTAATAATCAGTATCAAAAAGTAGCATTAAAACATTTATCTATTTTCTACCATATACAATTGAATGCACCTAGCTAACTACAACTTGGTTTGTTCTGGTTTCACCTCGCTCCAGTCTAAACTAAGTGATTTTATAGGTAATCAGTTGTTTTCACTATTCATTAAAATTAATCGGACATTAGCAGACGCTGTTAGGACATCGCAAAAAATCTGTCAACACAAAAAAAAACACTTCATCACTGGATAGGATTTGTTTTTTGTTTTTCATTTATTGAAAGTGTGGTCTGTCAGAGAAGATGTGCATAGAACATTGTAAAAATAAAAAACTTAAAAATATAAAAAGAGAGAGAGAGAGAGAAATTGAAGTATGAAATAAGAAAATAAAATTTCAAGGAAAAGTTATTCTGAACAGTCTTCCTGGGGCTTAAAAATGCCTGAATGTCTTTCCAAAACAGATGGATCTGGTCTTATATCTGTTTAATTTGTTGAGGATCTTCATGTATTTATTCAGTATGAAAAAGAAGCATTTAAAAAATGTGGCAGTCATGTTGTTATTTGTGAAGCCATTTGCATGTTCTGTTGCTCAGCTGTGAGTGTGAGTCTGTACCTTATCAGGGTGTTTCTCAAGCACACAATGGACAAGCACTACTGTATTTTTAGGTCCCTCTCTCATTTCTCCTAGAACTATAATGGTGTTTCTGATGTGGAGCTAAGGATAGCCATGCCAGACAAAACTACAGTTACAGTCCGGGTGCGAAAGAATTGCACAACAGACCAGGTCTACCAGGTACTGTATTTAATGAATGTGACAATATAGCAAAAGTATCAGTTTCCAAATCCACACATTTCATTCATTCTCCCTGTCTCTCTTTTTTCAGGCTGTAGTAACAAAGATTGGGATGGACAGCATTACTGCAAGTTATTTTGCTCTGTTTGAAGTCATTAACCACTCTTTTGGTAAGAGCTCCTATTCATCATTTCTCCTGTATGACAGTGTTATATGCCTGTGGTTAGTAATACTAGTAACTAGAGGTGTAATAGTTCAGATTTTTTAAATTATGGTTAGTAAAAAATATTTGAAAACCATGATCAGCTGGTTCCAAAGAGCACATTGTACTCAATTTTACAGGTGTTAAGCCATATGTGGCAACAAAATGGACTACTCTGAAATTGCGGACAAACATTTAGGTCAATGTTAACATTTATTGCAATTTAAATAAAACAGATATGAACATGTTGTCACAAAGATCATTATGGCAAACTAGTAAACACCATAAAGGTTCAGAATCACATGGCAGAAATGAGAGCGAGAGATGTATGTAATACTGAATCATTGTCTGATTCATTATTCATTATTCATTATTGTCTGATAAGTTTTCCCTGTTTAGGTAAAGTGTAGGTTTGATGATAAAGCGCCTGTATTATGCTATTTAAAGGTTCCTAATTTTGTTTTGGAGGTCTCGTATAATAGATTTACATGCATTAATGGTCAAAAAACACTTAAATTTTTTCATAAAATACATTACACATCACCTAATTTCTCAAACTCTGAAAACAGTTTGTTTGAAGATTCAGTCTTGCTAAACCACTCCTTTCCATAAAGCTGCTTTGATTGGCCAGATGGCCCAGTCTGCTGTGATTCGTTGACCACTTACGGCGCGTGTCAGAAATGAAACGCCTATTACCATATTTAATTTTCAGCTTCGGAGGCTCCCTCAGCGCTTGATACACAGTGATATGAACAGTAACAATGGCTTCTGGTTTTTCTGTATCAATTCCAGTGTGAGTCCTCATCCTTTGAAAGTGCATGCAAAGTGGATTCACAGAGCTCAAAACAGCATCTTTTCAACGTGAACAACACAAACCAAACTCTTTAAGGCCTCAGCAACAGCTACAGTGTTTGAGGGTGGGTCAAAGTAGATGTGGGCAGCCAATGAAAACCACAGGCTGGTATTATGCAAATTTATGTTGTGACACAGCCTATGTAACAGAATTAACGACAACTTGTTTTTGCAGTTCAGAACAGATTCTTTCTTTTAGGAGACAACTTGTTTTTCTGATGCACTTTGATCTTAAAAACTTTGCAGACCTTTTACATACACAAACCGCTACATTACACACTGGATGAAAGGTAATATTAGAAAGAGCATAAAGGGGGCACTAGGTAAAGCAAATCACAAAAAAATTCAGCTTTTATGAATCAAAATAATTAAGCATTTTGTTTGCTCTCAAGTGTACTTTAATTCATTGTTAAACAGATTTGTTGTTCCTTTTTCTTCTCTCTAAATGTACACCAATTCAATGATGCAGAATTACCATAATTACTCTTGAAAATGGACACCTTGCAATTCGTTCACATTTAATATTCATACTTTTAGATGCATCCTAAGATATGAGATGAAATGCAATACAAACATGCATTGAACTGTATGTGGCAGATCACTTTTTTTTTTTTTCTTCTTTTTTTTTTTTTTTTTTACAAGAACCATTTCACCCCTAGTAGAACTGTTTCTGTTATCATTTCTTGTAATGAATTGGGTATGTTCAAGTTTTGTAGTTTTTCATGTAACTAGGATTTTTATGGACCAGTGCAAAATGCATTATTATATTTACAGATTCATTGTTACATTTGAAATTGGTTGTCTTTCTAAAGCTGTATTATATGCTTTTTATATCTCATTATTCATGAGACCACACAATGCATTACAAGGCATAATTAATGCATTAAAAATACTTTAATAATGCATTATACATAAAGGCTTTAAGTAAAGTGTTACTTGTATTTCTTATTTTAATCCTTTATCAATTACCTTTTTATTCTGAAGCAGAAACAGCCTTTGTTTTATAGGGTTTTTAAAATTATTTTTAATCTTACATGTATTTAAATCAAATACACTTTTCAACATCACACACACACACTATGTCCTTCATTGTCTTGTCTGCACTCTGCATGTATGGGGTTTTTTTATACAAAAAATTATGGCTTATACAAGCCTCTTTGTTTACTAATCTTCTTATCCAGTCACTTAATGAAGGCAAAATGTGCTCGGCCAGTATGTGTGTAAGTTTGTGATTCATGTTAAAATAACTTCACAGCCCCATCCACATTTTAAGATTTGATGTGTCACAAAATTGCTGTACTTTTATCTTTAATTGCTCCCAAAATATCCAAGCAGTTAGTTAGTGTTTATAGGAGAGTTTGTGTGGGTGCTGTGTATTTGGTGTTTCATAGAGCAGCTTTGAACATGTTTCACCAGGATGTCTCAACTCATGTGTTTAAGTAGCAGGGTCTTGTATTCACATCAAGCTCAATGTTTATGGATTAGTTTTATATATATTTCATATCTAAATATATAATATTAATGATATAAAGTTAAGTAATATATAATAATAAATGAAGTACATAATAAAGTCCTTACAACTTTATTAAGTACTCTTGAATCTTCATCTTTCACACTTTCTCTCTGTCCCGGTTTCTTACTTCTTATCTACGCCTATATTTCTGTCTCTCTCGATCTCTCAGCACGCAAGCTGGCCCCTAATGAGTTTCCACATAAGCTGTATGTGCAGAACTACACATCTGCCATCCCAGGCACCTGCCTCACGCTCCGCAAGTGGCTCTTCACCACAGAGGAAGAGATTCTGCTCAATGACAATGAGCTGGCTATCAACTATTGCTTCCATCAGGTCTGTTTGTGTGTTTTCATGAAAATGTGTGTTTGTGGCAATGCGTTTTCAGTCTGTGCTAGTGTTTACTTGTGTCCTCTCTCTCAGGCTTTGGATGATGTGAAAAAGGGATTCATCAAAGTGGGAGAAAAATCCTACCAGCTCCAAAAGCTCACTGAACAGAGGAAAATGACCATGGTCAGTCACCAAACAATGCAAATTCACAGTTATTGGAGGCATTAGTGGAGGTCTGTGGGTTAAAGGGATAGTTCATCCAAAAATGAAAACTGTCATCATTTACTCACCATCGTGTCATTCCAAACTGGAGTGCTGTTATGTTTTTTGTGGAAGGCAAAAAGAAAGTTTTGAATCTTTATATCCTTTAAATTTCGAGTTATCCAGCTCTCAAATCAAATATTGCACATATGGTGAAGGTTAAATCTCATGACGTTTAAACATTTGGTCTGAGAGTAAATCTTAACTTAAATTACGGTCTGTTTATCACACATCTATCGTAAGGATTCAGAAGACTTAAAATGCCAAATGCAAGTCATGTGGACTGTTTTTCTGTTTCCATAGAAAAAATAACA
This sequence comes from Hypophthalmichthys molitrix, assembly GCA_037950675.1. Classification (NCBI taxonomy): domain Eukaryota; kingdom Metazoa; phylum Chordata; class Actinopteri; order Cypriniformes; family Xenocyprididae; genus Hypophthalmichthys; species Hypophthalmichthys molitrix. The sequence continues at coordinate 26,078,922 of CM075507.1, read as the reverse complement.
GCGTACAGGTTTGGAATGACATTAGAAGTGAAGAAAAAAGGATGCACAATATATAGGTTAACAGCACATATTCTATTTTTGTAAGATTAGATTATTTTTTATAAGATTTTTTTAAAATAGAATGTTATTGATTATTGTCATTTTGTCTATTATTACTATTAGATTATATTTGCCATCATCTAACACTCACTTAAAGTTAATCTTTAATAGCTGTAATTATTTAATAACACTGTTAAATGTAAGCTTTGCAAATCTATAAAACTACCATTTTTTCATACATTGCATTGTTATAAAGACATTTAAAATGCTACTAAAGATTTCTAAACATTTATAATTCAAATAAATTTTGTTCTTTTAAAAAATAATATTAAGCAGCACAACTGTTTTCAACATTGATAATAATAAAAACTTTTAATTTCAGTGCATCCCTAATTGAAAAGTAATCTTAATCTTCCTGTACCTTCTTCCTCTGTAGTATTTAAGTATTCTGAGGACATGCGAGGGCTACAATGAGATCACTTTCCCGCACTGCTCCTGTGACTCACGTAGGAAAGGTCACGTCGTCACGGCGATAAGCATCCACCACTTTAAACTCTATGCGTGCACAGAGGATGGCACTCTAGAGGTGAATGTGTTTGCTTTGAAGGAGTGAAAAGTTGATTACTTGGTGTAATGATTATAGTATATGTTGTTGATACCACTCAGTAACTTACTTCTATAAGTTTAGATGACAGTTTTATATTGCTTAATGATTTGCCCTTTCGTTACAGAATCAGGTGATAGCGTTCGAATGGTCCGAGATGCAGAGATGGGACACGGATGAAGAGGGAATGGCTTTCTGTTTCGAGTACGCACGAGGGGAGAAGAAGCCTCGCTGGGTCAAAATCTTCACTCCTTATGTGAGTCTCATACGTCCATGTGATCTTGCAATCTGCATTTATTCTTGTGCACTAAAGATGCCTTCTCTTTTCTAGTTCAACTACATGCACGAGTGCTTTGAGAGAGTCTTCTGTGAGCTCAAATGGAGAAAAGAGGTGGGTACTTAAGTTCTAAATCAGTGTTTGCTTGGCTTTCGCTCTGTTATTATAAGATTGATATAATTTTTCAGGTTGAAGAGGAGGCCACAGACAAGGACAATAAAAACTGCAGTAAAGATGGTATGTGCGGTAAGGTAAGGCTTTGCCTGCCTCCATATTGAATTGTGGACTTTAAAGGGTTAGTTCACCCAAAAATGAAATTTCTGTCATTAATTACTCACCCTCATGACGTTCCACACCCGTAAGACCTTCGTTCATCTTCAGAACACAAATTAAGATATTTTTGATTAAATCCAAGTTTGTTTGTTTTTTATCCCCCATAGAAAGCAACGTAATTCAAGGTCCAGAAAAGTAGTAAAGACATCGTTGAAATAGTCAACGTGACTACAGTGGTTCAACATTAATGTTATGAAGCGATGATAATACTTTTTGTGCGCAAAAACAAAACAAAAATAATGACTTTATTCAACAAATTTGTCTCTCCTATGCAGTTTACGTGACTATTTTAACGATGTCTTTACTACTTTTCTGGACCTTGAATGACGTAGGCCACGTTCACACTGTCAGTTTTTGGGATTGACAACCGCATTTACTTACAGGTGTGAGTCTTGAAATGTCTCGTTCACACAGCAACTTACAGTAACGTCTGGAACACTGTCTGTATGAACGTGAAATGAGTGTCAAGCCCGTATTCTCTTACTAGTAACCATAACGACAGTGACCAATGTAATATTAAAGATGGCAAAGTCCATAAAACTGAAAAGTATAATCACTTTTGACATGACAAGAGACTAATTGAGCCATGAGTTCATCCATCAAAACTTCATCAACCAACAGCAGCATGTAAACACTCGCTGGCCGGAGTCTTTAAGTGTTGCACACGCGTGTCACGTCCTTTGCGACGTCTCGCGTGTGACATGGCATTTGAATTTGGAAAATAACACAAAACTGACGGGAGCCAAGGACTCAAATACAGGACTGACAATCGTATTCTGCTGCTGTGTAAACGTGGCCGTAATTACGTTGCTTTCTATGGGGATAAAAAAAAAAAAAAACTCTTCGATTTAATCAAAAATATCTTAATTTGTGTTCTGAAGATGAATGAAGGTCTTACAGGATTGGAACTACATGAGTGTGAGTAATTAATGACAGAAATTTCATTTTTGGGTGAACTAACCCTTTAATGTCCATCCGTAATGTGTGCTCTTCTGAATCCTGTCTATCTTTAACAGAATATCTTCCAGCTGTTGAGACACAGAAGGGATGGAGGCACATGAATGAAGAGATCATCTCCTCTTGAATTCTCAAATACATGCACACGTACACTAAAAGCCACATACAGAGACATTTCAAACCAGTCCCATATGCTTACTTGTACTCCACCACTGATACACACATACTGAAATACGAAGATATGAACTAGGAAATGACACAACTACAGTGCAATGATAAAAATAAGAAACTACAAGAGACTTTTAAAGACTTACGCCATCATTTCATTTCATTGGACTGGACAGAATTATGTTGGACGTACTGGAGTTGACCGCCAGCTCAGGACAGGAGAGACGACACTGAAAGGCTGCTCCAGGAGACGGACGTGGTCATTGACATGGCACCAGCATTGTGACTAATTCATGTCATGTGACTGGTCACAAGACGAGGTCTTCAGACGCAGACAACTGAGAGACTGAACTGTGCTTCTGGGGTGTGTGTCAATTTAAAGGCGTGGAAACTAATGCATCATGATGACACTAACACTGCACCTGTGAGGGCAGAGATGCTCTCTCAGAATGTATCAATTTAAAGGTACACTATGTAACTTTTAGCGCTCTAGCGGTTAAAAAACAAAACCGCATGCCTCTTGTGGAAGAACACTGTGGCCGAAGCTACTTCTCTCTGTTTATGTCTATAATGAGTCACACAGGTTTTGGGCTACTAATAGTCCGAATATAAACGCTTATTATAGGTGTACCGTAGTGATTCAGGATAAGACAAAAACACAGTTTGGAAGATGGATTTCACTCATATAAATTTTGTACATTTTCAAAAGAAAATAAGTTACATAGTGCACCTTTAAAAGAAAAAAAAAAGGAATATAAAACAAAAACTTTACTTCATTTTCCACTTGGACAATCAGAGTGAGAGAGGGAAAGAGAAAAAGCTTTTCAAGCGAGTAGAAACGAGGGCAAGAGAGACAGATCAATACTTTCCATGCTTTTCCACATTAATTTGTCTCTTACCTCACTATTGCCACAGTGTTGGTAGTAGGTTTGTACAGATTTTCAGCCCTTTAGCTGAACTGAGGTTTTTAATTTAATTGTTTTTTGTGCGCTCATTCGTCTTTTATTCTCCAAAGCAGTATTTGGTTACATTGGCCATCGCCAGGCCCAGATGGAATTTCTGTGCAGATTTTAATGGGATTTTCTCCTGGTAAAAATGTGTTAAACGGGTCAATGATGTGACACTCCTTTTAAATCGGTTATTTATTCAAAATATGTTAAAAATGCAATTTTATATATATATATATATATATATATATATATATATATATATATATATACACACACATAACCTTTTTTTTTTTTTTTTTTTTGGTTCAGGATTTAAAATGTCATGTAATGTGACTCCCTCTGAAACATAATTCATAATAATGGTAAAAACAATACTTTTGAAAATACTTTTGAAAATGTAAGTCAGAACTTGTCAAAACTGGGAGTGTCCGTATGTCCGTAAATTAGGCAAAATATTTAGCAAGTGAACACTTAAGGGCTGGGGAATATGAATTATAAGTGTTGTAAATCTGTAGAGAGTCTGTGTGGGTCTGGCCGCCGATCTTGATCAACGGCCCACTAATCTGTAACACTTCTGTGTGGGTGTTCACTCTGCTCATATATAACTTCAGCTGTATTAACAGTGTTATAAATGTGAAGCACTGAATTGGCTGCTTGGTTGTGGATGCCATGCCTTCATCCAGCAGTAGGTGGCTCTGACCGCACAGTAAGCTGTCTTCATCAGACCATGTGTGAGTTTGTGAGCATTTGATTGTTTCTTCTTTTTTGTCCCCCCCCCATTTTACTTATTGTAGCGCAGGCGCATACAAATCTGTCACTTCAGACCAGACCACACCAGTCAGGACATGTTTTGCACTTTTTAAATGACGTATGTATGTGTGATGAGTTAAAAGACTGATAGCATGCCATTTCTGTCTTGCATTGTTCCATTAGTTTCATCATGTTCATTGACTTTAAAGGAATATTCCTGGTTCAATACAATGCCACAATGTTAATTACCAGAAAAAGTAATTTAAAAAATCTGGGTTACAGTGAAGCACTTATAATGGAAATGAATGGGGCCAGTCTGGAAATACTGACTGTTTTAATACAGTCACAAGACGTAAATAATGTGTATTAACAATTTTTGTGTGTCAAATTGTTTACGCTTTCTGTGTAATTTTATATCCAACTATACAATGTCATAGCTGTTACAACTTCTAAACCCTAAAACGACTGTAAACAACTTCACAGTTCAAATAATACACACGTTTTATCAGAGAAATGAAATAAGCTTCATATTTCTGCTTTTAAATCCTCTAAATATTAGCCCCACCATAACCTTGACTTTAGCTTTGTTTTCTGTTGTTGTTTTTTTTATACTAAAGACCCGAATCAAAATGAATTAGCTAGTATTCAGCCAGAATTATTCCTTTAATAGACAAACTGAGTGAGCAACGCCTTTGAACAGAAAAATCAGTGGATTTATGTTGTGTTGAATTACAACAGATGTCTTATATAACGGTTATGCTGGTTATCATGGGATTCACGCAAAGCCTCTGCGTAAGCATACAGATCAAATATCTTCTTTCTTGTCAGATGGCTTGTCATAGACTTTAAGATGAGACTTTTAGGTTTCTCTGTGTGTATCTCTCCCCCTCTCTCATTCTTTACTCTTTCATTCTTTCAGTTTGTTTGCTCTGGTTGTTTTTCTCTATTGGTTAAAACTTTAATTTATTGGAATATGGAATTCAAACACAAATATCTCTGTGTACAGTATTTTCAGCGCTGTGAGTTTTTGGGTAACCTTTTCAAAAACAAGGCACAAGTACATTTACACAGTGACTGTAGTAAAAAACAAAATAAGCAATGTAGGGCACATAAAACAAAACAAACGGTATACCTGGAGGAGGTTTTGAAATCGAAATCTCAAGTTGACATGAATTAATGTAAAAGCAAAATGTTTGGTCATAGCATTATAATAAATTGTAACATATTCTTTTAAATAAATTGATTTATTGACCCAAAGCTGACCTTTTGGTGGCCTCTCTGTATGGTGAGATACAGCTTTTCTGAACCAGTGACAGACAATATCAGAGGAATAATCAAGTACATGAAAAAGATGTGGGGACGAGGTGCCAACGCAGGAATAATTTAGAAGCCATATAAATTGTGAATGGGATTAGTAACATTAGTGTTGCTCTCTGTGGGTCATGTCACTGACCTTCACCCCAATGATTTTATCAGGCATTTAACAATTAAAGAACAAATGGGGCCTGAAACACAAGACGGCTTGTGTCACTTCAGCAGCAGTGTGAGCGTAGGCCTAGTACAGGTTCTACTGCCTTTGCCAGCGGAGGAAGTTCAACTTGCCACTGAAGCTGCTGATACGGGTCTATTAAGTAGTCACAGAATCTGTCATGTACACCTTTAGAACTGTCTGGTTAGGTTTGCTCACCAAATCAGACAAAACAAGTCTGGACATATACCTCCAGAGCAAGGGCTTTTTAATCTTTTAGATGCCATGAACTGCCAAATATGATTAAACACCTGCAATCCCTAGGGATGCTCATCATATAATTTTAAAGGCAGCTACCCAATTAATACTGTTCAGAAAAGTATATTTTAAAGAGCATATGTTTAAAATATTTGTAAAATAATTAGTTTCTATTGTTACATTATTGTTTTTTATACTCACTATAGTTTGTGCAATTTGTAATAAATGTGCAATTTTATTAGAATCAAAATATATTTATCTAAATTTGTGTACTGACTTAATCATTTTTATTTAATTTAATCAAATGTTTGTTTATTTATTTAGTTATTTAATCTAGGCTAATTTATTTATTTATTATTTATTTGAATCAATTTTGAATGTATTTATTTACACTACCAGTCAAAAGTTTGGAATCGGTAAGATTTTTAATGTTTTTAAAAGAAGTTTCATCTGCTCACCAAGGCTGCATTTATTTAATTAAAAATACAGTAAAAACTGTAATATTGTGAAATATTATTACAATTCAAAATAACTGTTTTCTGTTTGAATATATTTTATAAAGTAATTTATTCCTGTGATCAAAGCTGAATTTTCAGCATCATTACTCCAGTCTTCAGTGTCACATGATCCTTCAGAAATCATTCTAATATGATGATCTGCTGCTCAAGAAACATTTATTGTGTACAATTGTACAAAATATTTGTGTACAATATTTTTTTTCAGGATTCTTTGATGAATAGAAAGTTCAAAAGAACAGTGTTTATTTGAAATATAATCTTTTGTAACATTATAAATGTCTTTACTGTCACTTTTGATCGATTTAATGCATCCTTGCTGAATAAAAGTATTAATTTCTTTAATTTCTTTTCAAAAAAATAAAAATAAAAATTCTTACTGACCCCAAACTTTTGAACGGTAGTGTATAATGTTACAAAAGCTTTGTATTTCAGATAAATGCTGTTCTTTTGAACTTTCTATTCATCAAGGAATCCTGAAAAGAAAAAAAAGTACACAACTGTTTTCAACATTGATAATAATCATAAATGTTTCTTGAGCAGCAAATCAGCATATTAGAATTCTGATTTCTGAAGGATCATGTGACACTGAAGACTGGAGTAATGATGCTGAAAATTCAGCTTTGATCACAGGAATAAATTACTTTATAAAATATATTCAAACAAAAAACAGTTATTTTTAATTGTAATAATCATTTCACAATATCACTGTTTTTACTGTATTTTTAATTAAATAAATGCAGCCTTGGTGAGCAGATGAAACTTCTTTTAAAAACATTAAAAATCTTACCGATTCCAAACTTTTGACTGGTAGTGTATGTAGCTAGTTGGTTTAATCTTATTTTAATTATTATTATTATATTTTGTTTTTACACTGCTTTTCTCTAAATTTGTCCACGAACCCCCTAGCACTTCCTTGCGGGAAGTATTTGAAAACCCCTGCTCCAGAGTGAGAAAAAGGGAAGTAAAATCAAACAAATGAATATTATTATTAATATTATATCATATTATATCATTTCACACTCATCGACATTGGTAACACTGCTAGGTATAAACCATAACGAGCGCTATTTACTTAAAAAAAAAAAAAAAAAAAACTGTCGTGCAGCATTCATTTCATTAATAACAGAACGTGTTTTCAGGATCACATTGCGGGTTCTTGCGAAATCCTACGTCATCAGTGAGCGTCAAAAACACCGTCGCAGCTACGCGCCACATTTCATTGTCATTCACCAGCGTTGTGTTTTCAATCTGCATGTGGCCTCTTGCAGGGACGTTGCAGAATTGTTTACGTCGTCTGCGCATGTAAGTATGTTTACTCCTTGTAACTTACATAGCTGTATGTTTTTTATGATATCAATGCAGTTCAAGTACTAGATTGTCCTGGAGGGATCGAGATGCTTCAAAGCTGATCGCTGTTTGCCGTTGGCTGTCGCATTAAATCTCGTATCCATTGAGTCTTTCCGCCCTAGTTACCTCTAATTTTATGTTGTTGCATGCTTGACTAGCAAATTGTTTATAGTGGGTTTTATTTGCTTTCTTGCCCAGGCAGCGATGTTTTCATTTAAACCTGACATCAACCTCCGATGTCCTTGTAATTAGTTGTCGGTTTTCAGAACTTAAAGGGCTTGTTGAAACTGGTATTACCATAACACTAAACCATAGTACCACAATGCTCTTAAAATGTACTAATTTGCATGATGTATTTATCGCTGCGGTTAATTACTAAAAACTATTTTAAAAATCAAACTATTCAAATTTTTTCCGGGAAAAAAAAAAAGTACCGTATGATTATTAATACAATCACTTTACACTGTTACCACCACAATACTCCTGTATGAAGACATTTTAATTAAAAATGTGGGTTATATTAGTAGTTTCACAGCCTAAATTTTCAAATCAATACACAATAAATGCAGTGACACAAAATAATAATAATAATAAGGATAGCAGTAATATTAATAATACATTAACATGAATTTTAAAGAATACTGTTATACATCTACTCCTGAATATGGTGATGAAAGCAGTTGTTGTCATTCTGTCTATGATGCTCTGTAGTCTAAAGCCCTGAGCTACAACTTTGCGTGACTGTGTGAATTGGATAAACTTGGTTATTAAGCGCCTCCTGGAGACATTTGTCCATACATGATCCGTATTCTTTCGGACTTTTTCTTTTAGATAAGTGTAGTCGAGGCACGCGCACCCTCAGATCTGTTTTACGCTCACGAGCTTCTGAAGATGTTTTGGCACCTCAGGCTTATAAACTGTAGTGCAGTTTCATGTCGGTCACAGTACTGTAACCTCATGTATTATGCATCTGGGAGGGTCGCAGGTGGAGGTTTGCTTTCCGTCTGCTGGCTGGTGAAATCTGAAACGAAACCAATAGTTCAACGGCTATGATAAAATGAGTAGTGCGATGCAGTATTAATATGTCGCACTGTTAGCTGATATGCAGTAATATGAATACAGTCGTCCCGCACGAGTTGTTTCACAGTTTATTTACCTAGGAATGATTTCTTGGTATTTATATGTTTTCAAAAACGTTTTACTCCATTGGGATGTTGTTATAACGCAATGGTGTAATTACCGTTTGTGAAACTGTAAAATAGGCCTATTGGTAAAACTTTCAAGCGCTTTCGACTAATGGCGCCCCCTGATGTCATTTGGAGAAATGCGTGTTATGAGTGAATTTGCAGACACTAGTTTAAGAGCTTGGGGAAGAATAGAAAACGAAACCTAAAGAGATCTGTGCCTAGCTCGCAACATCCCGCGTTTATGTGTGCTTTCTGTTTTCTTTTATTTCTGATAGTATTTTTCTAACACACTTTCCAAAAGTGTAGACAAGTCTTAGGATCATCTTGTGTTGTGAAGTTTGTGGATCTAAACCATTTGCAGAGGCAAACCGCGGAAAACGCTGGAGTTTATTATCCGTCTATTTCATTTTCATTTTTCATGCGGAACAGCGTTTAGTCAGTGCACGAGTCTGGGCCTTATCTAGTTCATCTTGTGTCAAGCTCATCTGTCTTTTGCCTTCAGTTGTTTTTGTGGTATGTATAACTTTTTGGGTTTGTCTGAATGGTTTTTTACTTATGTAGGTTATATTATTGTTGTCAAAGTGACTGAACCATTACTGTAGAATCTGTGCTGGAACACTGAGTGTTGTAATAAACACCCTATTATTTTAATGCTTTTGGGTGATATACTAAATTTGTTCTATAATTTGTCCCATCTTTCCAAGGACATGGAACACCTAGAACTATCAGAGAATAGTTAAAATTGTGAGTTACAGAATCCAGACCACTTTCCGAAGTCATAGGAATGTACACTGTAAAAAAAAAAAAAAAAAAAATCCTGGCAGCTGTGGTTGCCAGAATAATTCTGTAGAAAAAAATGTAAACATACAGAACAACCTGTAAGTTTTACAATATAAAACAGTAATTTACAAACTGGGGTGCGTTTCCCAAAGCGAACTATGCTCACAAGTTCCATCGTTACCAATAGAGTTCAACGGTACTTACGACCATAGTTGATTAATGATGCTTTCGGAAAACACCTGAAACACCCCTGAATGATACTAGTATATAGAAGGTGCACAGATTTATTCATGCAAACACAAAACACCATCATGGTAACACACGTGACACTAAAATGATGCAATAAACAATCATTAACCAACAGAAGATGTAACATAAAACCCAAATGTGCATAACCCATAACAAAAACTATTAAGACACATAATTATTTAAACAAAATACAAATGTAAAATGTCACACAGGGAATTCTGGGAGTATCAGTTTACAGTTTTTAAATTATAATTTGGTTTGCCTTTTTTACTTCTAAAAAAAAAAAAAAAGCCCTTTAACATTATTTTACTGTAAAAAAAAAAAAAAAAAAAAAATGCATGGAATGTCCTGTTCGTTCTGTTCGAAAAATTACAATAATTTTTTACAGACGTGCTGTATAAGTCATTTGTGTCCAGCATATGCAGTTGTTTTTTGTGTTAGAGTGCTTTTTGTGAATGCAATCTCTATAAAATATTTTTAAACTCCTTATAATGAAAATGTGGAAATTCATTGGTTAAATGTTTCAATTTGTCAAATGTAACGGTTCCTATTTTTTGGATCATAGTCATTTTCTAATATTTTCAATTTAAATAAATGATTAATAACCTATCTACCTCAGCACTCAGTTTTAAAATAGACATGTGCCATATTCGGTAATACGATATAACAGGATAATAAATATGCACAATGTTGTTATCGTGGGCACTTCAAAATACCGTGAATAATTATTTATTTTTAATTATTAATTTTTATAATACATTTTAAAAGTACTTAAGAATACTTAAATACCCATCAACCTTATAAGATGCACAACACCGCTGTATGCTGCATCAAAGGGACACACACACTCAAATGTAAACAAGCCCAACTTGCACAAGAAGCATATGGCTGAAGGAGTGAAGGAGACGCACTGAATGAAAGTGCACATTCACTCTCTGACAGCAGAGGGCGCTGATGGAATAGCAGAATGCAGCGGTTACCCCGGAAACCCAGTAAACAAAGAAGCTGCGCTAATTGTATTTAAAATGCTTCAAATAACCGTTCTTTTTTTGGAATTCGCAATGTTGTTCATCACAGCACTAAATACTTAAAGACTTAATAGGCTATTTATTTTCAAACTTAAATATTTTTATATTTTAATCTGGACTACTATATGCCCTATAATAATTGAAAATGCTCTGATTATTGGTTATTGTCAGTAACACCAAAGACTATAGAATAACACAAGACGCGTCACTCGTATTGTTTTGAATGGGAGAAAGTGCAACGCGCAAAATGGCGGAATAAGTCCCGCCTTCTAAATAAGAGCCAAACTTTGGTAAAGTCATCGTGTCACTGCAGCGGCCATTAGAAGCTCCGGTTCCTATAGAAACAGTCAGAAGCGCGCCTCGGAAATGAGACATAAGAGACGGACATTTAGGACTGCGCATGCGCATTAGCTTGATCCAGCTTGAAAAATACAGTTTTTTTGTCATGATTCGAGCGTTTAGAAGCAATTTATTAGACAGTTGTTCTCAGATTTCATTGGTGATTTCAAATATGAAATTTAATTGAAAGCTTGGCAAACAGCTTTGGAGAATTTGATGTTTCCCCATTCAAAGAGATAGGAGCTGCACTTAAATGCCCGAGAGGCGTTTCAGAGATGGACCGCGGAGTGAAATGACTTGTCTTAAAGGGACTTTGGTAACACTTAGTGACATAAGGCTCCATTAGTTAACATGTTAATTCATTATTACCAAACTGACAATGAAAAATACTTTATAAAGCATTTATTAGTCTTAGTTAATGTTAATTTCTTAGTTAACCGTGATAAAAGCTTCAACAGTTATCGCAACATAAAAGTTTGATACAGTCACGCCTAGTTTGAAGACATTTATTTAAATGGCTTATTGGCTAAGCATTCTACCCTTCTAACAGGCTTTTTCCAATCTAAACCATTTGTTATTTGGTATTGGTACTTTTTTTTTTTTTTTTTTTTGGGTGACATCATGGTATTCTTTAAAATACCTTGGAGTACCGTGGTACTTAGTACCTGGATATATATATATATTTAAAATAACATGGAATTACAATCTTGTACCATCTCTATACTATGCTACCTCAGTATATTTTGTAAGGGATGGCCACTAAAATGCCAGATTTGTATCGGGGATGTCAAAACATTAAAGTTACAAGTGTAACTTCAGCAAGCACATGGAAAGTGATTGAGCAGAATCACTTTCCATCTCACTTAAGTTTATTTATAGAGTGAGCTATTATGTCTGAAGTTAAATGTGAAGCTGGACGAAGGTGCTGAATTATCTCCTGTCCATGCTAGTGTTTGATAGGAGGCTGTGAGTTTAGGCATGTCATTTTTGTTTTTTAAATATTAATTTTCATTGTACACTGGAATGTAACAAAAAGTAACATGCAAAAAGTATGTGGTTAGAAATGTAGCTCTGACATTCTGTTTTTTGCTTTGTGTAATGTGTAATAACTGATAACCTTTATTTTTCTGAGCTTTTTTTTCCTGAATCCGATAAAAAAAAAAAATGAATTTGCTGGCTAAGTACGGTCTATTGATTTGCTGTATTGTGAGCACTGTAGAGTCTTAATAAGCAACTTATTTTAAGCAATTCACACCAGACCTGCACTATGCTGCAGAGTTCTGCATTTTGTAAACAAGTGTTAGGTTCACTGACTTTTTTTTTTGTCTTCCAATGTTTTGCCAGTCTCTTAAAACAGCTTTACTCATTGTGCTTTAGCTACTATAGTTGCTCACATTGGCAGAGAATGTCCTTGAAAGTGCTTTCCTCTAATACCCATGACCACTTTCCCTCACCATAAGGATCCGCAAATTACTCGCTAAGCCAGAAATAAATTGATTGTCACAATAAGCATGAATAATTGATCTGTGAGCCTTTTACCAAGTGTTCAAATTACAGTCCGCTGTGTTGCCAAGAAATGTGCCGACAGAATTTGTGTCTGCACAGTGACCTGCATTCACTTTGCATTCTTTAATGGATTTTTCTGTTGTTCTCTGTCTCTCTGCAGAAGCAGTGCATAGATTAAGCCTTTGCTATCGTTGTGAAATTACATCCAGACAGCTGAGTCTCATCCTAGCACATCCACCAAGCCCAGCGCTACTCCCTCCTCGCCCCCGACCCCTGCGCTATGAGCAGTGGCAGAGGAGGGTTTAACAAAGATTGTCAGCGATCCTACCTCCCTCCCCAGCAGGGAAAACCTCAGTTTCATTCCTACACAACCACTGGTCGTACACGGGGCCCTTGTGTCCCAAGCCCCGGCTCTGTATCTGGCAGCTATCCGCACCCTTCTCTTTACTCCTCTTACCCGGGTGCTCCTGGCGTACCTCCACGTGGTCGTCCTTTTCCCCCTAGTCCCTCTGAACCACCCCTGTGGGCATCCTCCCAGCACAGCAGTGATCAGATCTCTGACTCAAATGGTGTAAGCTTCCGACAATATCAGGTGCAGTTCCTCAGGGGGCAGAGTGCACACGCTCCGCAGTTCAAAGCACCCCAACAGCGAGGGTCCCAAACCTCCAGCCAAGGGGAAGAGGTCTCAACTGGGCCTCTACATTACCAGACAGGTTATCGTGACTTCAAAACAAGCGGTAACAGTTTTGGAAGAAGAGACTGCTACGGCAGAGGCCGAGGAAACTGGCAAAGGGAGCATAACTTCGGACCTAAGAAAAAGTCAAGGTGGAATTACCCTCAACAGAAGGGACAGTATTATCCGAATCAACACACTAAGCATTACTGGAATACACAGGTTGATGATGTGTCCTCTGGCCTTCATAGTCTGAGTTTAGGTGACCGAATAACAAGGGTAGACAACTCTGACACTTTGTCTTGCAGTAGCATTGCCAGCAAGGTTTCCAGTTCTCCCGACTCAGTCAGAGAATCTCTTTATTTGACCCCTGAGATCCAGCAACAGGTCTTTGCTTTTTTGAAGTCACTTGGGCCAGACGAGACCATTCATGCAAGGGCCTTGGGCAAAAAGCTGAATCTCCCCAAGACGATTGTTAATAAGGCTTTATATGCCCTCTTAAGGACAAACCAAGCAGTGAAGCAAGGTGAGATTCCTCCTCTGTGGAGACTCTGTAAGGAAGAGGACGGTGAGCCCATCAAAGGGAGAGACCAATCGCGGTCTTCAAAGGATTTGGAGAAAGAGCCAGGTCAGAGTTCATCTGTAAACCAAGAGACTAGAGAGCATCCCACCAGCACCGGCGCTCCCTCTGCATCTCAGATCCTCTTTGAGGCTGACGGCAATATCAGTGACCAATCAGAGGATTCTGAAGGTACCTGTGAAACGTTGTTTCCTGTCCAGGATCAACAGATTCTTTTACCTGCAGTGCAGTTGGAAACCTTGTCAACAATGGCCGAGTCTAAAGATAGCAAAGAGAAGATCCTACAGTACCTCTATGAAGTGGGTACGGGTAATGCGCTTGTGATCGCCAAGAACCTCGGCCTGCGCAGTGCCAAGCAGGTTAATCCCACACTCTATGCCATGGAGAAACAAGGTGATGTAAGGCGCAACACCGAAGTTACTCCACCTACCTGGGCACTTAGTGCACACCGGCAGGAAAAGATGGACCGCCAACGAAAAGCTGCGACTGCAAAACAGGATGTGAACAGTGCTGAGATGTTGAACTTGGCAGCTGAAGGGATTGCAGACGTAGCTTCAGTCAAGTTGGAAGCAGATGATGAATTTGATTTTGAAGCAGTTCCGATGGAAGGGGGTGAAAATCCATTGGTGGACATGTTAGACAACAACAATATTTTTGGTAACACAGAGCTTGATATGCCTGGCCTTGAGCCAATACCCCCCAAACCCAGTGAGCTTTCCACCACCACCTACCAACCTCCTCCCCATCAGTTCTCCTACTATCAGGATATGGCCAGTAATGGAGGAGAACGTTTACAGTGGGCCTCTGATGATATTCCAGAATTCCTGAACACGATCCGCTCCGAGGTCGCCGTTTCGTTGGCTGCTCCCCCTCCCCCAGCCCAAAGCCTGGAGTCAAGCAGATTCCAGAAACTGAAGGAGGCCCGTAGTAAGAACCCAGTTAGTGGGCTGATGGAGTTTGCTCAGCATCTTGGACACACTTGTGAATTCCTACTTCTGGACCAGTCTGGACCCTCACATGACCCCCGGTTAGTAGATGAAAAGTTTGTTTATAGTGCATTTGTTTGTCTGTGTTAAGACAGCTGTGATTAATTTAAGAATTTGTGAAATAGCCAATAGTTTTTTGGTGATGTTAGTGAATTTTGGTGAAATGAGATTGCATGATTAAGAATTAGACACAAACTGTGTTTACATGGATTTATAGCTTGAGTTTTTTTCCCCCTTTTTGTCTCCAGGTTCCGGATGCAGGTCATGTTAGATGGCCGCAGGTTTCCACCAGCTGAGGGTTCAAACAAAAAAGTGGCCAAAAAAGATGCTGCAGCCACTACCCTGAAGATTCTTTGGAGGGAGATGAAGGGAGCAGGTGGAGATGAAGAGGAAGAACCGAGCTTTGAAGGAGCAGAGTCAACTACTGACCTGGCAGAAGATATGCCAGTATGCTTGTTTTCTGTTTCTGTGTCAAAGTTGCATGAAACCTGGGGCCTATACCATGATGGTAGTTGAACAAACTCAGGGTTATAGGATAAGTTTCGAGTTGACAAAACCAAACCACTCCAATCCGGCTTTGTTGGTACCACGATGCTTATCATCAACTTTCTTTGTCAACTCAGACTTTGATCCTGAGTTTGTGGAGCGCGTGCACATGAATGAGTGACATCAGTGGTGAACAGCCAATCAACAGAGAGAGCCAGCGCGATTCAAAACTCTTTTGCTGAAGGTTAAGAGATTGAAGAAAATGAAGTATTTAAACTCATTTACACTGATGAAAATACTTGTCCATGAAAGAGGACAGATAAAAGAAATTTTCTTGCTCTATCAGTGCAAGTGAAACTTGTGAAGTTAGTTTATTTAGTTGATAATATATAGCCTAGCGATAGAGACTCAAACATATAAGGTCACATCAGATTTAAAGTTTATTTACAGCTTATTTATCTTACATATGATCTGTATATATTAATATTCATTATAACTAAATGCTTAATAATAACTGCTAAACCAAAATCGCTTGTGTGTAATAAATTAATAATAATATATATCATATAATAATTATATAAATCATATATAAATCTAATTATCAAGTAATTATCATTAAAGCCAGACAATTTTTTTCTTTTCTTTTTTTTTTGCTATATAGTGACCTTTAATTTGGAGGAAGAGAAGGGGAGTGACTTTATTGCATTGCATTGGATGTGTCAGTGTCAGTTTGCTCACATCTGATTGGCCCAATTTCGGTTTGAGATCTCTAAACCAGAACATAACCTGCCCTGGAGCAGGTTAGCCGTGGAGTGTAAGTTACTATGGTGATGTACACTGCTAAAAGCCAAGTCACTTTCATGGTACCTAAAACCCAGGATTGCCGCAAACTAATCTGAAACTTATCTGGCTAGCCAGCTAATCCGGCTTCATGGTACAGGCCCCTGATCATTTAGTCTCCCATAGATAATCTCTTTGATGTCTTATTTTACCTTTCATTAACTTTATAATTTCTGTATGTTTATAAGATATATTTGTTGTATATAAAATATAATATAAAAATCTTAATTTAAATATAATATTCATTTAGTTTAATATAAAATGTTTTTGTTTGTTTGTTTATTTATTTTCTCTCTCTCTTTCAAATAATTTCTAAAGAGTGGCACAGATACTCCGCCCCAGGCTCTGTCTCGGTCTCTACCTGGAGGAAAGAATCCTGTTTCTGTCTTGATGGAGCACAGTCAGCGCAGTGGGAATGCCATCCAGTTTATCAAGACAGGACAGGAAGGGCCTCCCCATGATCCACGGTAAAATACATCCCACAGTAAAGGGCTTTAGGTTACACCCCTTTAATCCTGCTACAGAAAGTCACATGCTTTTTGTCCTGATGTGTCTCTATTTTCCAGGCTCTTCTGTCCCCATGTTGTCTTCACATTCTCCACATCTCCACACACCCTCTGTACTATCTCCTCTCATTCTTGCTATTCCGCTTAAATTCCTCAACTCTCCTTTTTTATTATTATTATTTTTTTTATTTGTATTTTTTTATTTTACTATGACATGAATGCTAAGTATGGTAACCAATACTCAGGATTTGTCCTGTCCTTTTAACCCATCCTAGTTAGTGCACACACATATTTTGGGTTTAGTGAGTAGTGAACGCACACACAGTGGGCAACCATTTTGCTGCTGCGCCTGGGGAGTGATTGGAGGTTAGGTGCCTTGCTTACGAGCACCTCAGTCAGCTTCTGCTGGTATTTAGAATCAAACCCACAACCTTCGGGTTACCAGTCTGACTCTCTAATGATTAGGACATGACTGCCCCAAACATAGTGTGTGTGTGTGTATGTATGTGTATATATATATATATATATATATATATATATATATATATATATATATATATATATATATATATATATATATATATATATAAAATATATATATATATATATATATATAATTTTTTTTTTTCTTTTTTTTTTTCTTTTCACCATTTCCCCTTGTTGCCGTTTTCCCTTACTGAGCTTTTATGTTGTCATTTTGGTAGTGCTATTCTTATCTCTCTATCTCTTTTTCTGTTCCACTTTTTCTCGCTGTATGTTTTTCTGTGTCCTTTATTACCTTTGCCCCTACAGTGTGATTTTGCTGGCTGTGAAACACAGTGCTTGCCTGCTTTGTCTGATCCTGGCCTGAAATGTTGTTTTATCTGCATTCTTCTGGTTTTTGCTCATCTTCCTTTTACTACTCATCTTACTTTCACTGTTTCCCCAAATTGAGTTTGGAAAGATGTGGAAAGAAGCTTTTGCCCATTAGCGTTTAAAGGAACTTGCATTAAAAAAATGAAATCATGATATGGCCTAGTGTGATTATTAAACTGAATATTTAATGAAATTAATATATAGTCTGCATGTGTGCTTCAGAGTGTTTTCATTGATCTCAGAGCGGTCCACACAAACCCCATGTTAGGAACTGGTCAGATTTGAAATGAAGTGCTTATTGAAAATGAGAAATTTCTGTTGCAATGTAATCCCAGTGTAATTTCAGTCTGATTTTATACCTTCTGTCGTTTTTACCCTTGATATCTAAGCAGCAGCAATATAAGATGTTAAATGTGTGTTATATCACATTTCAAAACACAATTTGATTTAAAAACAAATCGTGCATCTCTAGAAGTTGTACAAGTGTGAAAGAAAAACCCTCAGGCACACCCTAATTAACAACAGAAAACCGATAGATCAGAGAAACTTAATCTCTGTTGAGGAAAAAAGCTTTATTTTACTTTAGGACTGAGCAGTAAGTTACAGTTTTTTAGATTGTGTAGCTGTATTTTTGCAGATATCAAGTATAATATCCCGATGAAGTTGATGAATCTCTTCATTTCTTGTTTAACTTATTAAATGAGAAATCTCTGGGTTTGGTTCAGGACAGCCTACACAAACATTTATATATAATTCTGTCATGTGCCAGTGGATATTCATGGCCTTTAGCAAAAGAGCGACTCTAATTACTGGCCTTGATATAAATGTAGCACTGCTTGCCAAATTAGCCTGGTTACTAGACAATTTTTGGCTCTAGTAGGCAAAAGCATGATTTGACAGCATGCTTGTCTGCATACTTGCATATTTTTGTTTCTCTATCATCCTCAGTTTAATACAATTTACAATTAATACAATGAATACAATTTAAGACAATTATTTTCTATTTTAAAGTGTATTATAAAATAGTAAGTTCCAGTCCCTGATTCTGATTGCTCAGTAGCTGTTTTGTTTTATTCATGATATTTTATATATATATAGAATACAAATACAAAATATCATAAAATATAAAGCATTATATTTAAGTCTTTTGTAAGTCAGTAGTTTGAGTCTTTTGATCAATTTAATGCATCCTTGCTAAATAAAAATATTAATTTCTTTAAAAAAAACTTGACCAATTCTGTTCTGTGCTGTTTTGTAAAAACTGATTCGGAGCTCAACGGAATAGAACTGCCTCAGTAGATTTGAAAATACAGTGTCCACTGTGACTGATTTGTCTTTTTCACTTCTTTCTCCCACAATCTTTCTTGTTTTTTCTTACTTCCTGTTTCAGGTTTATGTTCCGTGTAAAGGTTGGGGACCGTCTCTTCCAGGAAGCCTCAGCACCCAGTAAGAAAGCAGCGAAGCAGCTGGCAGCAGAGGAGGCCGTGAAAGAGCTAATGGGAGATGGACTACTACATCTTAACAAGGTAAAGAGAGGTTTGGAGACAGTACAAGAAGAAAAAGAAGACTATTTGCCAGATGGAAAGAAAAAGAGAATTTTGTATGCTGGTAGACTAAACATAATCTTTCTCTTCCAGCCTCCAGGTACTTTCCATTCTCTGGGCGACAACGAGTCTCAGCCAGCGATTCCTGCATGCCCCTCGCTACCCCCACTGACGGCATCTGAGCTCCAGGCGGCCCATGAAGCAGGTGTGGGTGACCTCATCAACCACCTGAACAACAACGCAGTGTCCGGCCTCCTCGAGTACGCCCGTGCTCGAGGCTTTGCTGCTGAAATCCGCCTGGTGGGCCAGTCCGGACTCTCACACGAGCCCAAGTAAACTTGCACTCTTACTTGGTCACGTTTTCGTGATCTTTGTCTTTTTATTACAAAATCAGCAGGATTTTCATCTTTGTGTCTGTCTCCCCTCTGCTCTGTCACACAATAAAAAGATCAGGTCACACAATTTTATCTCCCTTTTTTACAGGTTTACATATCAGGCTAAATTGGGAGGGCGGTGGTTTCCTGCAGTGTGTGCTAGTAATAAGAAGCAGGGGAAGCAGGAGGCAGCGGACGCTGCTCTACGAGTGCTCATCGGAGAAGCAGAGAAAGCAGCACGTACTGGAGAGCTCACGCCAGAGGTATTAAACACAGAAACTTTAATAAAAGTTCATAATAAAATTAGCAGTAACTTTTAACTATGCATTAACCTCTCATTAACAAAGTACCATTAAATAGTGAGGGTCATAATATTTGAAAGCAGTACAAAATTAACTTTTTGGTGGTTTTTTGCTACGTGTCCCTACGTTTAAAAAAACTTTCTAGGTAAACTTCCGATGCTAAATTGTTAAAAAAGAAAAAAAAAAAACAGATGAGTGTTGACATTTTATTGTCATATGATTTATATATAACTATTCATGTAACTCTTATATTATAACTAAATTTTTTGTGCAATTATTATTCATTTATAAATGTATAAATAAAAAGTTATTAAAATAATATTATATTTTTTATTATATAGGAAACCAAGATTAGTGATCAGTTGTACAACGGTCATTATTCAGAAGTATTTGACTGGTGAATGCTGTATTTGACCAATCAAAATCCTAAAGAGAGAGATGTGTAATATAATTTTGTATGTAGTAATAGTAGTAATATAGTTTTTGTATGTTTCAGTTGCCGGTATCAGGCAGTACAATGCATGATCAGATCGCCATGTTAAGCCATCAGCGCTTTAATGCACTCACAGCACGCATCCAGCACAGCCTTCTGGGTAGGAAGATTCTTGCTACCATTGTTATGAGAAATGGATCAGATACTCTTGGAACAGTTGTCAGCCTTGGGACAGGTATATAGACACACAGACTTGAACACAGAGTCAACATGTTTGCACTGTAATTAGAGATGTGCTGTAATTGTTGTCTTTCGCCTGTAGGAAACCGCTGTGTTAAGGGAGAGGAGCTTAGTCTTCGAGGGGACACCGTTAATGACTGCCACGCAGAAATCATCTCCAGGAGAGGCTTTATCCGGTATCAGCTTGCAGCAGAACTTTCTCTCTCCCTCGCTGTCAATCCCATAATTCATTTTTCTTCTCATTCTACAGCTTTTTCTGTCTCATTCTTCAAGATGGAGTCTTATTTCACAGCAGCTCATAAATATATTGACTTTATATTCGGTGTTCTGAAGATGTTACTGTGAGACTGA
Source organism: Hypophthalmichthys molitrix (assembly GCA_037950675.1). Lineage (NCBI taxonomy): Eukaryota > Metazoa > Chordata > Actinopteri > Cypriniformes > Xenocyprididae > Hypophthalmichthys > Hypophthalmichthys molitrix. Next base: position 26,057,994 of record CM075507.1, on the reverse strand, counting down.
CAGAGCGTCTGCTCATATGCCTGCTCTTTCTCTTTCTTTCTCAATAAAACATTTAAAAATGTATATTAATATATTATTTAAAATAGCCATTTATTCTCATATGGCAATAAATAAATACATATATTAACTAATAAATTAAATTATATTTAAATATAAGATTTTTATATTTAAAGAACATTTATTGTAGTAGTATTATTATATATTTAATTTATTAATATTTCAAAAATAAATTATTTTTATATATGTACATTTTTACACAGTTTATTCTAGAATTTAAAAAAAAAAAGTTTTGCACAAATGCACAAAAAAGAACCATTCTTTTAACTATTGCACAAATTTGTTTAATTTTTATCAGCCCTAGTTTCAAAATAATAATAATAAAAAAAAACAATATATTAACAAATCTCACTTGTTTGTAAAATCTGTATGGCTCAGGTTTTTGTACGGTCAGCTGATGAAGCATTGGGAAAGCCCTGGTGATGAGAGTATTTTTGAGGTTGCAGACGATGGTAAGCTGAAGATCAAATCTGACATCACCTTTCATCTCTATATTAGGTGAGACATGCACTTCCTCTTATCTGAGCTAGTTTTAGAACGGAGATTCATCTGCAAACATGGATAACATTGCTTTCATGTGCCTTTTTCTTTGTCTCAAAGCACTGCTCCATGTGGCGATGGCGCTCTGTTCGATAAGTCTTGCAGCGAGGCCGCTGAAGAAAATTTGTCTGGACACATGCCTCTCTTTGAGAACGTAAAACAGGGCAAGCTCAGAACCAAGGTGGAGAACGGTAAGATACCGAAAAAGAACTGTAAATAACGGCATCAGTAGGGAAAAAAAAACAATATACAAACACAGATTTTCAGATTAATCAAGATCTGAATGATTTGATATTTATACTTAAAAATTCAAAGATCAATCTTTTAATCTGTGCCTTAATGCAGAAACTCCTGAAGAAAAAAAAACATTGCTATTAGTGTCAACTGTCACATGCTGTCTTAGTTTCTGTTTAAAATTCCTGATCTTAAAGGGAATGAAATGAAAATTCTGTTGAGTGTTCACCATCATGTTGTTCCACACCCGTAAGACCTTCGTTTATCTTCAGAACACAAAGTAAGATATTTTTAATGAAATCCAAGAGCTCTCTGACCCCTCCATAGACAGCAATTTAATTACCATGTTCAAGGCCCAGAAAGGTAGTAAAGACATTGTTAAAATAGTCCATGTGACTACAGTGGTTCAACCTTAATTTTATGAAGTGACGAGAATACTTTTTGTGTGCAAAAACAAAACAAAAATAATGACTTTAAGACAAATGTCTTTTCGCTTGAACTGAAGTGCTACAGTGATCTGTCACGCCACATTTAAGAGCACCAAAACCATATTTATTGGTTGAGTTTTGTAATAAAGCTGAGACTTTTTCATCTCAGAAGTAACAAAGCTTATTGAGATTTATTGGATGGGAGGCACGCTACAATGTTTAGTTCATTTATCAGCTGAAAACAGCGTAGACTGAAAGATCGATTCTTTGGATTTAAGAATTTGGATTTGGATTTTGATAGTTGTTTTTTTTTACCCAGTCTTACTGTAATCAGAGAGGAAAAGAGATGTCATTGGGAGGGGAGGTTATTTTGATTAAAAATTGAGGGCATATGAATTTTAAAAAAATGGTACTGATGGATAAATTATAATAAATATTACAACATTCCAATAAAAAACAAGAATTGTCGGTTTTTGATTTCATGGTGACTTGGCCAACTACTGTATGCACATGCTGTGGCGTAATTCCAGGACCTCAGGTACACAACTCTAGTGCGCTAACTGTCGTATTAAATAAGATGCACTCAGCAGTGTTTGTCGTGCCATCTGGTCTCTGTTATCTCGCCAAAGAGGTTCTCTATAGCCACGTGAACGTGGCCTTTTGCCAGGCAAAACAGCCATTGTCTAGTGGGATAGAAGAAAAGCAATTACAAGGCAAAAGCGGTTGGCAGGTAAGCGGAAGTATGTCTGTGAATTCAACTTGACAAGTAGGCACATGATGTTGGCAGTTGTGCTTGGTTAGCTGGTGTGCCGACCCTGACACTGCTGTCAAGGAAGTAAAAAAAACAGCCTCATGATATATTGTGACAGACATTTTTCTGACAGTCCTGCGATAAGCCAGATTATGCTTCCAGCTAATGCTATTTGTCTAGTTAGCTAGTTTTCTAGAGCTACCGTAGACAGTGTTACAGTCTTCTCTTTTGGTCCTCTACTGTCCATTCTATTTACATCTGTCACTTCATACATTCTCACATATTATTGAATTAGCTAAGATTCCCCACCTTTTCCTTTTTCTGTTCTCATTAACCCTACCTTTTCTTAGGTGAAGGCACTATCCCAGTGGAGTCTAGTGATATTGTGCCCACCTGGGATGGCATTCAGCATGGTGAGCGCCTGAGGACCATGAGCTGCAGTGACAAGATCCTGCGCTGGAATGTGCTCGGCCTACAGGGGGCGCTCCTTAGCCACTTCATCCACCCTGTTTATTTGCGCTCCATCACTCTTGGTAAACACTGCTACCATGCTTTGAGTAATGATATCCAGTGTTTTCAAGTTTGTGTGTTTTTTATTTAGTTTTATTTACAATAAAGGCTTTACATTGGAAGTCCTAAAGGTATTTAATTGAAACTGATAATAATAATAATAATAATAAATTATATAAAATTGTGATAATTATATTAAAATTAGCATTTAAAATTCATTATAAAATGTATTATTTAATAATTATTAAACATGTTTTAAATTATATTTTTATAAAATTATAAATTAACTATTTTTTTTTTAAATAATAGTAATGAAATTATATAAATGGTTTATTAAATGATATATATTACAATTATTTTACAATTCATTATAAAAATGATGTAAATGCTGTTTTAATGAAATTATTAAATGAATGTGTATTTTATTATTAAAAGTAGTAGTAATAGCAAATTATATAAAATTATATAAAAAAATATATAATTGTATATTATATTAAAATTCAAATGTTTGTATTATTATTATTATTATTATATATTTATATTATATTTATTTTATGAAAGTATATTCAATTATTATTTATTATATAAATTATATTATTATTATTATTATTATTATTATTATTATTCATCAAGCTTCATTCATGGATTATTTCTTGATGTGCGTTTGCTCAGGGTATCTCTACAGCCATGGTCACCTGACTCGAGCTGTATGTTGCCGATTGGCTAGAGACGGTGATGCGTTCAAAAATAGTTTACCAGCAAACTTTACTCTCAACCACCCTGAGGTAAACACACACTAAACACAATGCATTTAATACTATGAAACATTTATTTTTACTTGGATTTAATTGCATTTTTGTCTCTGTTCTCTGCAGGTGGGACGGGTGAGTGTGTATGACTCCGCACGCCACACAAGTAAGACCAAAGAGTCCAGCGTTAACTGGAGTCAACCAGACCAGCTCAGCGTTGAGGTACTGGATGGCACTAAGGGTAAAGTGGACAGGTGAGAGACAGACCCATCCGTCATTGTAAAAAGGAAATCCAGCTTATCTAGCTAATTTAATATTTATCCAAAGCACTTAAAGACCTGGACACCTGCTTTTGTTCATGATCCATCCTTCTCTTTTTATGCCAGTCTCAAGATGGAGGTATCACGGGTTTCCAAGTCCAATCTGTTCCGTCTCTTCCAAGCTTTGTGCCAGAGTGCGGGCCGAGCCGATCTGCTGGCACTGCCGTCCTATGCCCACGCTAAGATGGCTGCCACTTCATTCCAGGATGCCAAGAGGCTGTTCTTCTTGGCGCTGAACCAACATGGATATGGCTCCTGGATCGGGAAGCCCTTGGAAGAAAAAAGTTTTGAGGGAGAAGCCAGAGGCTCTGAGCTAAGGGGAGGAAGCGGGGACGTTCGTGCTCCGTGTTGCGCAGTTGACCCCAATAGCTGCTCGAGCTCAAACAACAATTTACAGTCTGCAGCACAGGGCTTTTAGGGATAGAGAGAGATGAAGAGAGAACAGATTAAGGGATGGATGGAGTAGAAGAGTGGCCGGCAGTAAAACAGAGAGAATTGAGGAGGTACAGAGAGGGAGGAACAGGGTAAGCCTGTGGCTTTGGATTTGAACTTTAACCATCATGACAAAGCAGAAACGGGTGCTGCCATGGCAACAGAGCTGTAAACCCAAGGCAAATTGGACTTGATGAGACATAAAGTAGAATCTTGCCTTTTTTTCCCTTTTCTTTCTCTTTTTTTCTGAAAGCTATTACTAGAGGGTTGCATTTGTTTTAGCGGGTTTCTTTTTTCTTATTTGCGACCATCACAATACTTTGTCGTGCGACTGCGTGGCCACATAGCTGAAGAATAATTCTGTTTCTTACTTTCTCTCTCATAGACTTCTCGATTCAAAATTATACATTTTGGCATTTCTCATTTAATAAAAAGATTTTTAATGACAGCTGATGCTAGTCAGGTACATATTTACTGACATTCACCTCTTTTATCTGAGTTGTTACAAAGGGTCATTTGTGACTTGAGGAGGTTTAAAGTGTTAGTTCACTCAAAAATGAAAATTCTCATTTACTCGCCCTCAGTGTTGTTCCAAACCTGAAATAATTTTTTTCCCTGTAAAAGAAAGGTATTTTGTGTTTGTGTTGTTTTTCTATGTACAATAGAAGTCAGTTGTAACAAAAACATTCGGTTACCAAAATTCTACAAAATATCTTGTGTTCAAAAGAAAGAAATGTATATAGGTTTGAAATGTCATGGGGGTAAATAACAGAATTTTCATTTTTGGGTGAACTATCACTTTAAGCTGCTCATCATGTACTAGTTTGTCATTTACCCACCTTTTTTTTTTTTTTTTTTATTCATATAAATGCTCTGTTTGCTTTAAATCTGTGTGGAATAAACTGCTTCTGTATTAACTTAAATTCATTTTTTTTTTTTTTTTTTTTTTTTTTTTTGCAAGTTCCACATACCAACACTTGACTAGACTGCTTGAAATATATACATAATGTACATACAGATACATATGCACACAGATGTATATATAAGGTCTGTTGAACGAGTTTATACATATGCGTGTGTGTTTATGTATGTGTATATATTGTATGTATATATTTTGTAATGATTCGTAACTTTGAAATCCAATTTATTTTCTATCTTTTAATTTTTAGGATGTAATTTTATATGAGGTGTGTATGTTCTGTTTTGACTATCGTTGATGTGCATTTTGTTATACGGGGGGGGGGGGTCTTGTGGTAGATAATGCATGCAGCCAAACACTGTCCACATTCTGAGTGGTGAAAGCTATAGCAGGTGGTTAAACGGCACAAACCAATCATATGCGCATTTGTGTGTGTGTGTACTTCAGTGGATCTGAACTGTTTCTTGGAATATTATTTTACCCTTTATATTGTAAGCTCAAGTCTGCATTGCTTGTTTAATGTGTTCAGACACTGCTAATTGATGAACTGCTTCAAGACTAAAGCAATACTAACATTCTGTTTTCTTCTTCCAGCAAATGTGAATCTGTATCCCTCCAAACATTTGTCATCAAACCATTGAAGTCTACTCCCAAATTCTTTTCAGACAAGTTCTGTTCTATTAAAAAAGTAAAAAAGATTTTCTTTCCATGGGCTGCAGATTAATGTGTTTATGGTTTGCATTTCACTTAACACACTCTGGTTAGAGTATAACTGTGATGGTCTTTTCCCAGGATAGGTGGAACGTAATATTTAGGTCAGAGTGTTGCTATTTACTTACATTTTTCTTCTAACCAAGGAGAAAAAAAGTAAAAAATTATATATATATATACAAATTTTTTACTTTTATTTATATATATATATATATATATATATATATATATATATATATATATATATATATATATATATATATAATTATAATAAAGTAAAAAAAAATGTTATATATACACACACACACACAATCTGTATTTACACACCCTGAAATATTAAATAATATTAGACCGGGGGGAGGGGGGGGATCAATATATTAGAGAAACAAAAAATAAACACAAAAGTCTATAAAAAGTTTTTTATTGGACTGAAAATGAGACATTATTTCACATTCCAACCCTCAAGATTGCAGTGAAACAAAATATTGTTCCTGTTCTTGCAGTTTGAGTACTCAAGTTTGAGGAAAATCCTTAATTTTCTTGAAATGACCAGTTTCTCTTGGTCAAAGTATCCTATTCACCTTTGGTATATAGGCCATTATATACATTTAATTTGAAATAATATTATAGAGTGGGTGTAGTGTGTTTATTTTCCTCATAGCCCTCTGTGGATATGATTGGACACCTAACTACACATTTCATCAAATTTCAGGTTAACTCAAAATATCAAGCAATTTTGAAATTAATGCATTGTATGAAATAACATTTAAAAAAGGGTGACCGCCTGCCTTGCCTTTCAATTTAATAGAAGAAATAAATGTATTAACTTGTCCTAACACAGTTTCATCTTAGTTGATTCTTGCCTGAATGTATGGCAGTGACGTTTGTTTACCCAACAGCTAGGCTAGGCTATAGCATAAATATGAATATAAACATAGCGTAAATGTGACATTGAAAATGGAATTCAAATATACAATCTCAAAACCTGTCACAACATAGGCTACACTGTAATTTTAAAGGGTTTTATTACCGCTGGATGGCGACCTTTCCCTGTTTCGTGTAGTTTACAGGTGACAGGTTTGAGAATGATCAAACCCCTGGACGAGATTGCTGCAAAAGAGAGAACATTAGTGTGAAATTAATCATTTTCCCCTCACTAATTTCACTGGCAAGTCTGCTGATTCGGTCTCTGAGCATTTTTATAGGATGGGTAATGAGTAAAATACCACCAGCTGCGGTAGTGAACTTTATTGATAATTTCACACTTTATTAAAGAAAGCATGTGGAGTCTCGATTTTAACCCGAGTTGAAAACGCAGACTGACAGCTGACACGTCCACATAAAGCTTTCATACACCGTGTCGTGTCGCGTCGCACGCATGCAGTATAAACGAGGCTATCAGACTCCAACAACAACAACAAAAAAGTCATTATACTCCGGGTCCGCGCGAATATTTCGACGGATATGTCAAAACAAGCGCACAGCGTGTACATGAAATATTAGTTTGGTCTATACACCGTGTAAACGAGGTGATCGATGCTTCAGAGAAGAATGAATGAGAAGAGGGAATACGTGAGGGAAAAGTGTGGGTAGCAGGAAAGCCTCGGTGAAAAGAACAGGGAAACGCAAGCTAACTGCCATTGTTTAATGAGTATACTAATTAAGGTCACTAAACGCTAGTACTGTGTGTGTTTATGGGTGTTGCTCCCAGTGCTCGTGGCATCCAAGTGATGCATCGCAACAGCTGACACTGTTTTGAGCCCTGAAACGAAACATTTAAGACAGCTCGCACATTGTAGGTCATCACAGAGCTTTTACCCTCCCATGAAACACACACATGGTCCTTCCACCCGCTGAGTCAGTAGAATCAAAGTTGTTAGGCCTGCCTAGGCTAAAATGACAAAAGCACTAATGTAAAGTGAAATGTGTGTGTCTGTTAGAGAGTGTGTGTGAGAGATCAACCTCTGAGGGCTTTCCCTTCTAACTTCCACCTACACACCAACTGTCACGGCACAAGTGTTATTACTGTATTTAGAATTCTGTGCATTTCTGTGGCTTACATAATGAGGTTATAATGTGCTGCTGCTATACACAGCGCATGCCAAATATATGGAGTTTCTTTCATAAATTAACCGATTTTATATTGACTTTACCTCAAAGGACATAATTTGGGTGTCACAGAAGCATATAGCTACCAAACGATTTAATGGTAACACTTCACATCATAACATTCAGTCAGTCTATTAGGTATCATGAACTATTAAGCAATATATGGGACGTTTTTTTAAATTTGAATAAAATGAAAACTAAAAGACTTTCAAATCACATGAGCCAATATTTTACTCACAATAGAACATATGATGCGCCAAATGTTCTCTGTAGGTGAAAGATCTGGACTTTAGGCAGGCCAATTCAGCACCCGGACTCTTCTATGATGAAGCCATGCTGTTGTAATAGCTGCGGTATGGGGTTTTGCATTGTCCTGCTGAAATACAGGACAATCTGGAGGGGAGCATATGTTGCTCTAAAACCTTTATATACCTTTTAGCATTCATAGTGCCTTCCAAAAACATGCAAGCTGCCCTTACTGTATGCACTTATGCACCCCCATACCATCAGAGATGATGGCTTCTGAACTGAATGCTGATAACATGCTGGAAGGTCTCCCTCCTCTTTAGCCCGGAGGACATGGCGTCCATGATTTCCAACAAGAATGTAAAATTTGGACTTGTCTGACCATAGAACACTTTTCAACTTTAAAACAGTCCATTTTAAATGAGCCTTGGCCCACAGGCCGACAGCACTTCTGGACCATGTTCACATATGGCTTCCTTTTTGCATGATAGAGTTTTAGTTGGCATCTGCAGATGGCACGGCAGATTGTGTTTACTGACAGTGGTTTCTGGAAGTATTCCTGGGCCCATTTAGTAATGTCATTGACACAATCATGCCGGGATGCTACAACTAGGACAGTGGCGTAGTGTCTGGGTATGCAGGGTATGCACGTGCATATGGGCCCGGGTGGATTGGTGGCCCGCTATTACGGGCTTAACACCAAGCTATACTTCGGGCGTTTGCATCGCGTAATTTTCGTCATCAGGAGGGTTCGCGGACCTCCGCACTCCCCGTCCGCGTGCAGCCCAATTTTTGTGATGGCACGGACCGTGTGTGTACTGTACAACAGCCCATGTGAAAGTGAATTGAGTGCTTGAAAACAAATGTCCACTAGATAGTGCACAGTGCAAACGCCAAACGCATCTTTCCGCAGCCAAATATTTTTAAAGGCTCGCACGCGTCTGTGCGCGAGACAGAAGCCGTGTACCTATGTTCAAGTATAATAGAAATAATGTTGTCAATAACTTGCTAAAGCCTATCTATGTTAAATGTAGCAACTAAAATCATTAAGAAGCTGAATAAATGGACAAAGAAAGGGTCCATACCATGTCTTAACGATGATCTATTGTATTTGACCGTCATTTTTAAAGTGGGTTTCTGAAACTTATGCATGCAGTAATGTAAGTAGTACAGAATTTTAAATGAGTCATATTGGTTTTCTGAAAAAAAAAAAAAAAAAAAACGGCTACGTCTGCTCATTTTAAGATACTGCACAAGATGTGAATAAATGTAACTTGTACACTCGTTGGGGTGGATACTCTTTATTCAACGAAATAAAATGCACATAAAACGTGATGGAAACATATTTAGAGAAGAAACTAATAGTAAATTTATTAGGAATAAAACGTGCATTAAAAAAGTCTGTGACAGAATAATTAATCAACTAGAATAATCTTCGGACACATCGCATCTGAAATGATGCTATGAGCATTCTGAAATTCCAAAGCCAGAGTCGAATCGGTCGAATTTAAACTTGGACTTGTTAAAAAGCCTTTTTTTTTTTTTTTTTACATTTTTGAAATAGATCCGCAATGCAAAGTCATGATGGAGGAGCGCATATAAGCCTACTGTAGTACTGTTGGTGTCAATCCTAGAAATGTTTTTACCATTTTTGTCTGCATGTTTTAAATTGATATTATCTTATTCATATTAAAATCTTGGGACTCATTCGCTTAAGACTCACTTTCCTGAGTCGAACTCATCATCACCTTGCCGTTGTTAGTGCCATGCTCTAATGTTTTAACTACATTTTTTACTTTTTGTGTCAACTATCCTTTTAACATGAATAAATCATGTAAAGGTATTATTAATTGCTGATACTTAATGAATTAACTGATGTTAATGACTTGAATCTTATAATAAAATACTTACTTGATGTTGTGACACTGATAAGGTGAGAAAAGAAATTGAGTTATAATGAGGCTCAATAAAAGAACTAGTATTAGAACAGAGAATATGTATGCAAATGAAGAAATATGATTCCTAGGCATAATGCAGCAGCAAATGAAAAACAACATTTAATAGAGGTTGAAAGCAAAAGTGGCTGAAAAAGAGGAGCACTGAAATGGAGAGAGCGGGGAATGAAAAGGTGAGTGTAAGGTGAGAGTAGAGGGTAGGGATGATGGACTGGTATTTAGGTAGTAATCTGTTTATAGTAGGCTAACCCTGACCGGCTTCGCCTTTAGTTTAGGGAATTTTCCAGGGGCTGCAGGTGGTATGTGTGTAATGAGAAAGCTTTAAAGGTTTCCAGTGCTCACAAATAAAGCAGAGAGAGAACAGAGTAAATGTCCTCACACGCCAAAGAACAGCCGGCAGTGTTCAAATTGTGGCAAGGGTTATGGTGGAGTCCCTGGTTTATTTTCTTTTAAACCTTGAAGGGGGTCAGGTGTGATGAGCCTCAAAACGTATGATAGACAGAGTCTAATTGCTTTCGTTTTTTTTTAATAACCCATGTTTTGTCTGCTTCAGTATAGGCTAAAACATAAAAATACTCAAGACGTTTACTGCAGCGAACCTTCCCACAAAAAGTGGTTTAGCCTTTAAACTGCCCTTATTACAAGACCACAATAACAGGCAGAAAACAATTGTTATAGAATTAAAATGTGATTTTTATTGCTGTTATTACTTTTGGTGAGTGATTGAAAATCCTGACAGATATTTTCTGCCTAACAACATGTGTTGACTATGTTAACTCATTTATTCCAATATTAGTACATCTTATTGGAATGTACATTCAATTAGAACGTCTGTAATATTTAATTAGAGTGAAGAATAACAGTCAGCTCAATACTGAGACTCAAGCACAATGTTTGCAATATATGCTCATTTGAGATAAAAATGCAGTCAGGCATACATCTGATTTTCTAAATCATATGCAGATCAGCAAACAGTTTAAGTTACAAAAATTATTTTAAAATTTTTGGGGGTGAGAATATTCATTAATACTGGTCTATAATTGTTTTTAGAAGTCATCTGCTTCAGGGACAAAATGTGCTATTTGTTATGTATTTTGATGTGCTGAATTCAAATATTTACGGTTTTACATTAATCTATGCATATTGTGTAAATAGTACCTGTCTATGTAACACATTCAAATCAGCAAAAGGGTTATATAAGCAATAGTCTGCAAGAATTGATGGGCTTCCATTTGAAGTTATCTGCACTGTTCACGCAAGGCATCTTTGCTCACTTTGGCGAAACAGAAATGTGTTCCTTTGCAAAATCAAACACTGACAAATAATTGAGCATGATACTCTATGACGGGGTGCAAAACTCAGTTCCTGGAGGGAGATAGCATGCACTTTAATTTCAACCCAAATTAAACACCTTAGACACCTTGAAAACTACAGGTATGTGTGTTGAAGGAGGGTTGGAACTAAACTCTGCAGGGCCGTGGCTCTCCAGGAATTGGGTTTTGCACCCCTGCGTTATGATTTCTAGAGCTGATATAGGGCAATTTGTTCAGCAGAGTGATGTAAGTTTCATTATGATGGCATCATCCATGACTTCTAGCATGATGCATTTCATATCATGTATGACACAATACCAGTCTGAAACCGCATCACTCATTGTTTTGCCTAAAAAGCAAGTAGGCCTACTGTCCAAAACCAGTCATCGATTTTGAAGTCAAGTCACCTTTATTTATATAGCGCTTTTTACAATGCAGATTGTGTAAAAGCAGCTTTACAGTGATAACTGGTATATAATTTTGGCTGCACAGCAGCTCTTAAAGGAAATGGTGTTAATGGTTTAACTTAAGTAAATTCAGTATTGATTCATTCCGTTGTTAGAATCAATAGTTATTAATTTAGTTAATTTATCTATATCAGCACTGGAGTAAACAGTGATGTCATCATCCAGCTCAGTTCAGTTCGCATACAATGGTGTCAATGCCAGCAGATCAAAACACTGTTGAATATCAAATGTCAAGTGTCCCCAACTAAGCCAGCCAAAGGCGACAGTGGCAAGGAACCCAAACTCCAACAGGTGACATCAGGTGGCAAACAGGTGTTAAAATGGAGAAAAAAACCTTGGGAGAAACCAGGCTTAGTCGGGGTGCCACTGAGTTCTCCTCTGGCCAACAGCGAATAGTACTTTATTATGATTCAGGCAGCTATCATAAGTCTGATGGGATCACAACAGTCAAAGTATTTATTCCAGATTTATTAATTCCAGATTTATTCATAGATCCAGTCAAAGATGTCTTGTAGTCATTTCTGTTTTAAATTGAGATCCCTTCCCTTTATAACTCACTTACCCTCTGCCATTCCCAAGTCAAGAATCGCATACTGACCCAATAGCATATCTTGAAAACTAGAGCCAATCAACAATTTTAAGCATAATTTTCGTTCTCAGTGACCCAGAATTAGTAAAGTTTGACTATACTTATTGCAGAAGCATTTTGGCTGTAGACCAGGTTAATCATGAATTAGATATGAATTGGTAATAATAAAATAGAACTGAATTCAAAATTCAGAGTAATGGATAGCAGCAGTTATTAGGCCGATTGTTACATCACCATCATTTAAAACAAAAAACTCAAAAAATAAATAAATAAATAAATAAATAATGCAGCTGTCATACATCAAAGATGAATTGTATTCACACTCATGAGTTTAAGACAAGCACTGTATCAGAATATGCATACTTCCATACTATATAGTAGGTGAAAAACAGTATGTGAGCAGAGTAGTATGTCCGATATTCATTAAACAGTAAAAGAAAAGTACCCGGATGACCTACTACTTCCGGCGAGAATCTGAAGTGCGCATTCAATGGCATTTTATTCCATGAGGCCACAGGAGAGGATTTGTGAATGGATTTGAAGCAACTGATGCCCTAGGTCACATTGACAACATGGCGGATGTAGTACATCCGAATTTTATTGATACTACACGCACTCATACTATATAGAACATAATTTTTTAACGGTTGTGAAGTAAGTTTCAAACCAAATGGAATACCTACTATATACAGTATGCAATTTCAGACGCAGCAAAGGATCCGACATAATTTTTCGCAAAACAAAAATGGCAACACACACACACACACACAAACAAAACAAACTTCCAAACAAAACAATACTCAACTTGAAAACAGACAAACAAAAAAAATATTGCAATAGTCATACTTTGTATAAATTGTATATTCACTCTTATTAGTACAAGGCAAGGATCCAAGATAATTTGTTGCAAAACAAAACAAAACTTGCAAAAAACAAAACAAAAAAAAAACTCAAAATATAAAACAAAACTTGCAGCAGTCAGACATCAAAGATGAATTGTATCTTATAAGCTCTGTAAATCCCTGCACTGTACTTTTGGGCATGTTTAGAACATTCTGATTGAAAAACTTTTTTTGAAAACTGGGACAAATGGTCAAAGTCAAGTTGTGTCAATATTTAGACAAAAGAGTCTAGCTTTTGCTCTTATTGGGGCAACAAAAGCGATACCGGCAAAGATGCCAATGACCATCAATCATTCAGTGAGCGCATCACAAAATGAGAGCATCTTTATATTGCCAGACACTGATCGAATTCTCCAGCGTCACAGAGCCACGTTCTCAACTTCTACTCTTTTGTTACTCTGTCCATTCAAAATTGTCTTTCAAAACACTTAAGACATGTCTCATCATTTAGCCCAGCCAAGTTGGAACAGGGGAACATTGACCAAACCCTGCTAGAACATTAGGGGCGGATGGGATGCTGTAGAGTGCTGATGTAGCGCTGAGCCTGAGCTTGTGGGCAGTAAGGAAGTCCATTAGTGAACATGAAGCATACTTCTCTCTGAGTGTGTTTGTTTCGAGAGCGAGGACGTCACCGCGATTGTGTTGCATTTGACTGTGTGGATTATTTAGACTTGCACCTGCTGTTTTAGAAGCCTGCTACTTTTTTTTTTTTTGGCCATGTATATTTTTAGTCCAACTGTGCATGCGTGTTTTCTCTATGTCGTTCTGTTAAAGGTTACAGTTATTTGTTTGGAAAAAGGATATATTTGTGTGTGTGTGTGTGTGTGTTCATACTTGTATGGGATCTAAAGCAAAGTGTTTGACGTAACGCCAGACTGTAACTGTGGCACCCCTCTCTCTTTCTGTTTACTTGTCTCTGTTTGTCCATCTGTTTCTCTTCTCTTTCTCCCTCTGCCCCCCATCACTCACACCCTCTAATGTCTGTCATTTCTTCTCCTTATCTTCTTCCATTCTCTTATTATTCCTTGTTTCTCTCCTTGCTTCGTCCTTCTCCCATTCTCACCCCTTTTATCTCGCTCTCAAATTTCTGCCTCTGTCAGTCCCGCGAACCCTTTTTGTTCATTACCATCAAACGGTGTGGAAGTATGCGACTGCAGGAGTAAGAGTCGTCGAATGGCTGGAAGGAGGAAAGATTATGGGCCGTGACTCAATTTGATGGATCGTCTCATGAGCTTAGCATGTCCACTGAATCATAGGGTCACCAACGCCTCCCACTGACTTCGAGAACACGGTGTGTTTTGAACGAACCGGCGGATGATGCATAGCTTAAGTGTAGTATTGCTGAGTTCACATTAGCAGTAAATAAGGTGGGTTTGTTTTCACCCCGCTGCCCACTGAGTGATGCTGTTCTGCTATTGATTAGCATCCATGGGTATGTGTGAGTGTGTTTCACTCCAGGTGGAGATGATGGGAATTTTATGGCCTGTTTAGATGCGTGGACGCGGTCATCCTCTACGCGCACTCGTGAATCAAACGCACTGTGCCAACATGTCTATTAGCGAGAAGTGCTAGGATTTTAAAACAAGATCAAGGCGAGATGGAGAGCTCCTCCTCCTGTGTCGATGCAGACTGTATGGCATTTAGACAGAATGGTTTCATCCAACAGGGGAAAAAAGAGAAGACAACTGTCTGTGTACTCTGGTGTTGGCATGGTAACCACTCTGCCTGTGCTCATTCTGTTGTTCGGTCATATATATATATATATTTATCAGACCAGTGTTTTTCCAGCATTTATCATTCTCTCTCGAACTTTCACACTGTAATACACCACTTCATAGGTGTCCTTTAGGAACGAGCTGACCTTTTCTCTTCACAAAAGGAACAAAAGCACTTGTTTGGTGTCACTCTCTCCATCTCTTCGCATTCATAACCTTCCAGAGACTGAAATCGGCATGACGAATTTCTCCCTTTCTTTTTCTTTTTCGTGTCCTCTGAGCTGTGATCTTAGCTGTCATGTCTGTCATCTTCTCCAGTTAGAACTGGACAGCTGTGTCCCATTTTGTCACTGTCCTTGCACGGTCACCTTTGACCTTTCCAGTGGGCCGCTAGCTTTCTGTTGTATCTCTCCTTTCTTTGGAGTTCCCTTTCAAATGTGTTTTTTTTTTCACTTATTTCTTAAAGGGTTAGTTGACCCAAAAATGAAAATTCTGTCATTAAGTACTCACCCTCATGTTGTTTCCAACCCCCATGACCTTCGTTCATCTTCAGAACACAATGTAATGTTGATGAAATCCGAGTTTTTTTTTTTTTTTTTTTATCTCCCATGGAAAGCAATGAAATTACCACATTCAAGGTCCAGAAAAGTACTAAAGACATCAGTAAAAAAGTCAATGTGACTGCAGTGGTTCATCCTTAGTGTTATGAAGCAACGAGAATACTTTTTGTGTAAAAACAAAACAAAAATAACGACTTTATTTAACATTTTTTCCTCTGTCATTCTCCTATACAGTTGACACAGTGAACACATTGCAACCTCTCGGATTTCATCAAAAATATCTTAACTTGTGTTCCGAAGATGAACCCGTCTTGCGGGTTTGGAACGACATGAGGGTGAGTAGTTAATGACAGAAATTTCATTTTTGGGTGAACTAACCCTTTAAGTTTGCCACTTTCCACTCTTGTTTTAATATCTCCTGGATTGGCCGCTGGGGAATTAAGCCTGTGTCATGCCCCTTGATTATATGATACCGGATACATGTACGGAAATAGCGTGACCTTGCATCATCACCATGGCTACCGCGCGGGACCACGATGACTGAGCTTGCTGCCGATGATGTCACCGGGCGACATTTGGCTTATGCTGTAATAGTCACTAAATCTGGGGAAATCGCCTTTCCAGCTGACATGAGTATTTAATTTATTCGTACCTGTCAAGTACGTTCTCTGTCCATGTTGATGGAGCGCCATCCTGCTATATCCGGTTTAGGGAGACTGAAATGTTGGATTTTACATGGTAATTACCGGAGCCAGAACATAATGACATGATGGAGAGGACACTGTTGCCGTGAGATAGCAAAGTGATGAGCCACTTTCACCTGGAAACTCATTTAAACTGTTTTTTTTTCTTTTCCCTTTTTTTCTACATCTACCATGCATTAGCAAGGGTCAGAATCCCGTGCGGTGGACATATGCGCTGAATGGGCAGCTGTGGTGTGTGCTCATCATAAAAAGCCGATGTCAACATTGGCAATGTGGTCACTTAAAGGTTTGCCTGAAAGGATATCTTAAAGGGATACTTCTCCCAAAAAGTTCACAAAGAATGTTGAAGAATATTTTGAAGAATGTTGGAAACTAAACAGTTTTGGTTACCACTGAAAAAAAACGCTGTGACATTTCTCAAAATATCTTTTGTTTTCCACAGAATAAAGTCATACAGGTTTGGAAAGACATGAGGGTGAATAAATGATTTTCATTTTTGGGTGAACCATCCCTTTAATGAATACAAAGTTGTCAGTTTAAGGGATGCCTGTTAGACCGGCATCGGCAGCCGTGTATTTTCCTGTGACAGGTGTTGTTTCTGGAGACAAAGGGTCAGTTAGGTCTACTTTTGTGGGAAAATGGCTAGCGACTGTGCCCTTGGCCACCTGTTGGTGGGATTTCGACCTGTTGTGGCAGCTGTGTGTTTATACCCCTATGTTGATGAGACATTGACAAGATATGTCATGATTCGGTGACCTGAAGCAAGAGTGCAGACTACACTGCAAAAATGGCAACCCACTGAAATTGAAATCTTAAGTTTAATAGCTGCTTTAAAATTTTAAAGTGAAAAGTTAATGGAACTTTTTTAACAACTTGAATTTAATCACTAATGAAGAAACCAAGATGAATCTCTCTCTCTTTCAAAAAAAAAAAGTAGAAAATGACAAATTAATTATGACAAATTAAAATTATAGCTCCAACAGTTTTTGTTACTATAACTTGGTTGTGACTTGGTATTATATTAGCTACAAGTGTCATAATTGCATTCATTTGTTTGTTTGTTTAAAAGGCACTTTTATGTAAGGAATAATTGACGACTGGCCGTTGAATTCTTAGAAAATAATACACACCACGTTGTGAATTCAACGGCCGGAGTCAATTATTCCGCTTATTCTATAGTTACCACACCTCAAGACACTGTTCCAATGTTGTATTTCAAGACATTTGTCAGGTTTTTGTCCTTAAAACACTCTTTTGTGTGGGACTAATTTCTTACGCATCTCATCCCAAGCCTCCATTGCTAATTCCAAAGCATCATTTCAGAACTAGTAACAGAGGATTGAGCCTTGATAGCAGAATAATACTGTTATTAGTTATTAACGCAGTTGAGAGAGAGAGAGAGAGAGAGAGAGAATAAGAATATGTGAATTAGCCTACCTTAGTCTGTGCGTCTCTCACAGCAGCACTGTCTCTATCTACCTCAAGACAAGGCCGTAACCATAATATAGCATAAAGAAACAAAACAGTGAACGAAATTGCTGCTAATACAATGCTATATCAGATATGCACAATAACAACTGTAGAAAAATAACATTACGATGTCCAGAAATCAATTTCAATAGTACATTGAGAACTCATGTTTAATGTAATAGTTTCATAACACAATTTATTGTTAGTTCCGATATTATTCATTTTAGTGAATAAATATATCGATTCGCAAAGAATTTTTGAATTCCCTAGTAGTCTAGCGATAGCATTTTTGTTAACAGTATCAAAGGTTGCCTATTCTAATCCGCCCTAGCATAGTTTTTTTTCCCCTCATTAAAATCAAAGATGTCCATCAATGGTTGTATATCAAGAGCAGGGACACGTTTGTGTGGATTTGTTTTGTGATTTTACCGAAAAAAAATTTAACCTCAGCAACGCCGTTAAGCGATCGATTGACTTGCCCGTCTGTGCCGTGAAGACTGTGTGCACGAGCAAAAAGAGAACGTAAAACCCGCCTACTTTTTAATTTGATTGGCCATCTCAATCATTTTGACATTGACGAGCGTTCTTAGACCGCTGAGGCAGACCAGACTAAAATGTAACTTTTAAACTTTTTTTTGTCATCCTAACAACACGCAGAGTGCTTTAATGAAGTGCAGCAGAGTAGTGCAAGAATTGCAAATATTGGGGGGGACAATTTGGCTATTTCTATTTATTGGGAAAGACTTGTCCCCCTCAGTGTCTATGGTGGTTAAGGCCCTGTCTCAAGAACCGCACAGTTATTACCTCGCTGGTGAGAAATGTCATGTAGCTTTTAAATTGCTAAACTATTTTACTGATTACTTCGTCAGAGCAGTGCTGACAAAACGTCTCTGTGCGAGTGTGTGTGTGTCCGTACTATCCATGGGTTTCAAAGACTTTGGCTGCCAGTGGTGTGGTCCCTAGTGACTGAAGCTAACAATTCCGCCGATCTAACTCCTTTGGGATCGAATAAAATTGTAGTTCGGGGTTTCTCTGACGACTGTTAAAACAGCTAACAGCACCACATATCCCAGGCATATAGTAACCTTGTTGTGAACTTTCTAGGAGTGTTTCGTTGATCTTCCTCTGGTAGTTGTGGCTGCTGTGACCATAGACTGAAACAGGTCGCACAGCTGTGACCGGACACAAAAATGGCGACGAACCGGCGATTAAACACAGTAACGTCACATGGAACCCATGGATAGCTACAGTAATGTTTGAAAAAGAGAGAGAGCGGGAGAGAGTAAGCGCTTTCGGGACACATTAAAACGTATTTTGTGGCAAAAACCATGACAATAATTTGTTGTTTTCAACCTATTGTTTACTATATTTATTTGTTTGGTCAGTGTCGTTGTGAGTTTTGTTTCTTTTGCGGTTGTAGACTGTAGGACCTATTGAAATAACTGAAATCATTTGGCGAAGTGATATGGAGCTGCAATGCGGTCAAGACCTGCCTAGAACTACTTTAGCCGTGAGTTTCACTGAAAACAATTGCACGCCTAAGAACGTTGGTCAACCAATCAGATTCGAGCATTCAACAGCCCCCGTAGTATAATTAATTTATCATGAATTATTCTTTATCAATATTTAATTATACAATAATACAAATTCTAGTTATTATTATTATTATTATCATCATCATCATTAATAATAATAATAATAAAAACTATAATAATAATAATAATTATTATTAGCATTATTTATTTAGTCCTTTTTATTTCAAATGTTGTTATGTTTTATTGAAAAATCTTTGCGCTAGGAAAGCAGTAAAAGGAGTGCAGGAGGCAGGTGTTTTTTTTTTTTTTTTCTAAATTAAATGTTCTTCTCTAGTTTTTCCAGAGCTTATTTGCTTGGTTCAGCGATGTGTGTCCAATGAGAGGAGCAGAGAGGAGGGACTGGGGCGGAGAGACGGAGCCCAAAAGAGAAGTTGAGAGGGAGAGAGAGAGAGAGAGAATGAGAGACGTGCTGTCAGAGTGAGAGCTGGAGGACATGCATCCATTTCCACACAATATCAGACTATCGCTTCTTTCACCTTTCCTCATATCCAGATGCTACTTTAAAGCGCTTTTCTTCACAGGAGGCTAATCATGCTAATTAACGCAACGGTTGGATATATTTCCTGAAATATTAAACAGCGCGATAAATCCTTTCCCCGCAATTTATTTTCCGCTTTTATTTCGATCATTGTTCAGGTGTTCAACGCAACAGCTTTCGTCCGTAGGAGTCTCGTTTAAATAATTGACGCTTTATACTTCTGTCATTTAAAAACCTTCAATCTGGAATCACAGCTTGACAACGAGCCTTAGAAGAAATGATGGCATGATTGTGACAACATGAAAAAGAAAAAGTGTGGAGGAATATTGTTGCACTGCTTTTGAAATCACCATATGAAGGTGGAGAGAGACTGACAGGAGAGAGGTAAGTGACAGAGAGAAAGATGTCTGATGGAATCATATTCAAACTATATTATATATTCACTGTAATTATTCATACATGATTATAAATGTACTAAATGATAAAAATTATGCTTTCCAGTGTGTATTTTAGAGGCAATACAAATGCCCAAATAGTGCAGAGCAGTGATGGTAATATGATGAGTATTGGATTTGTCACAGGTCGGTCTAGAGGCCACAATTTGACTATTGCATAAGTTTCTTAAAAATACAGAGACTCTTGCATGCGTTTATGTGACAGATATTGCTGGAAGGAGCGAGAGGAGAGGAGGGGGTGTCAGAGAGAGGGAGGAAGAGAGAAGGCGATGGAGAGAGAGAAAGCTCAGAGCGATTAGTAGATATGGATGGGTTCATAGGTTCATCAGTTTTCTCTTTTTTGACTCACAAAGATCTTCCATGTAAACTCCTCGAGCACAATGCAACAACTCAGTTTCACCCAACACTTTCAATCCATCCTTCGTTTATTAATATGAGGGGAGTCCCCCATTTAATCCAGCCTCCTTTTGCACCTGCTAATTTTATTCAGTTATAAATAACGTAATGATCCGTTCTTCACTCTCTCTCTTCCTTTCTCTCCCTCCAACTAAACTCCAGAGTTGAGGAGCAGAGCACAAACAAACCTGCTGGAGCCTGGTTGCCATGGATCCCCCTCCCTCTCTGAGTCTGGCCCTTCTCAGCGGGAGCGAAGACGAAGAGCAACGTCTGCCCCTCCCTCTCGGTGGTATCTCCCATGCTTCCCTTTCTGGCAACTACCCTGGGACCAACCACTCAAATCATACAGGAGGCAACAGCAGCCTGGAGCGCCTCAATGGCACCCCTTCTCCCACCACGCCGAACCTTCCCCCGGCGTCGCTGCCCAAGTTGCCCCTGTCCACGACGCCCCAGCTGTCCACGCCAATCCCCAACGCGCTCCACCCCACTAGCACGCCGCTCTCCTCCTGCTTGGGTAGCCAACACAGCCTGAGCGGGGAGACGTCGCCTGTCTACAATGCGCTGTTCTATTCCTCACATTCACCTTCCACTGAGCGAGATCGGGAGCGGGAGAGGGAGCGAGAGAGGGGATGTAAGCACAGGCAGGCTAGTCCCCTGGTGCACAGGCGGGACAGTAACCCCTTTACAGAGATCGCCATGAGTTCATGCAAGTACAGCGGCGGCGTGATGAAGCCGCTCAGCCGCCTCAGCGCCTCCCGTCGGAACCTCATCGAGTCCGACAGTGGAAGCGACACCAAAGAGGGCGGGGCGAGCGCGGGCCAGGTGACCACGGCCTCCTCTCAGCACAGTCAATCCCAATCCCAGAACCCCCCAGAGATCGTTATCTCCTCGAAAGAGGATCCGCCTTACGGACACGCTTACGAACTAGAGGCCTCGGCCAATCAAATGTCCATCTACCACCAGAACCACGCCCTCTCCGAGAGCAGGGGCATGCTGGGTGGAGCGGCAGGGGGCGGGACTAATGGAAGGAGGGGCGGTGCTGTGGGAGGCCCAGGAAGGACCGCTTCCAAAGCCTCTAAACGTAAGAATCAGAACATTGGCTACAAACTAGGCCACAGGAGGGCACTGTTCGAAAAGAGGAAGAGACTTAGTGACTATGCGCTCATATTCGGCATGTTTGGCATTGTTGTCATGGTGATTGAGACCGAGCTGTCCTGGGGTGTCTACAATAAGGTGAGGACTTTGTGTACCAGGGACTTGGGTGAATGGTCGGGCACGAGGACACATCCTGCTGGCTCTGCTCTGTCTGTGTGAATAAGAATGAGAGTGCATGTGCTTCCCATATTATGTTCCTATAATAACGGTGGTAAAACTTGGATTCAGCTATACATATAGTAGTGCAGACTATTAAATAAAGCAGTATACAAGTAACGTAATGAAATTCAACAAACAAGAACATATGTTTGACCAAACAAAAATCACTTAAAGTGATAGTTCACCCAAAAATAAAATTCTGTCATCATTTATTCACTCTCAATTTTTTCCATCCACGCATCAAAAAGCATGCATCAAAAAGTACAAAACGAGATCAGAAAAGTAATTCCCATGAATCCAGCAGTTTAATCCAAGTCTTCTGATGAAACATGATCGTTTTATATGATAAAAAGATTTAATTTAGGCTTTTTTTTATATAAAAAAATTGATCAATACATTGAGCACATCAAATATGGTAAACACGGCAACCTAAGAGGCCGTTCACACAGAACGCGTTTTTCTATTCCAATGCGCTACTTTCCCATTGTTTTTCTATGTAAACGCACTTGACAGACATGCATGACCGTTACGCTTGAGCACCTGTGTTTTTAAGACGCTGTTTCAAGTTAAAAGAATTGAAACTTTTATACGCAGCGCCGCTCATCAATGTCAGTTCCAAAACAGTGGACCAATCAGAAGAACTCGGAGGCGGTACAAGCATTGTGAGCTTCTGTTCACAGTAGCAAGTTGGCATGACAACTCTTTTATTTGACGGCAACATGGCGGAGGAGGCGCTCATCATTATCTTATTTTCTTTTTTTCCATGTCAAAACTCATATCTATCAATTCTGCTGTTTGCCTATTTCTATTATTTCTGTTATTAAAGTCTCGAGACCCTCGCGTTCTACGCTGCGCTTTTTTAAAAAACATTCCTGAGCGCTGTATCTCACATTTTTAGATGCAAAGACGCGTTCTGTGTGAATGGCCCCTAATAGTGCTTGCTTGACATGTGAGAATAAACCTCACTGGTTCTTGCATGCCAAGTTTCTGTGCTTCCGAGCTTCCGCGTTTACCCTTTATAATAAATTATATATCATTTATAATTGTAAAAGAGTGGTCACATTTTCACAGATTTTTTGTGGGTGAAATCTAGTAATTTCAGTAGGAATCCATACAATTTATGATTGGGAATTTCATGTGATGGCGAAACATTTAAACCATGCAGATTTTGCATCAGCTTCATGGGGACCAACAGAAAGCTTCTTGATTTGAAAGTGACTTTTGTGTGAATGGTGATTCATACATTACTACACTATTGACAATAGACCTTCCTCACAAAACAGAAATGTGAAAGCACCATGCCATAGTTTCTGTTTAGCGTTGTTGTTTATTTTTTTTATTTTTTATATTTAAAATAAACCAAGCAAATTTTTTAACTGACTTTTAAAGCCAATGATCATTTGCATATTCGTTTTATGAAAAATAGCAGCTTTGACCTTTATTATAGTAACCGCTCATGTGTTCCACTGGAAAAAGTCACAGATTTCGAGGGACGTGAGGGTGGATAGATGACAGAATTTTGTTTAAGCAAATGATCTGCGAAAATTGTGACTCATTTGGAGTGACCAAATTTAGACGTGCAATGTGAATGCGTGATTTTTTGCCACAAACACCAACAATAATCCTGCAACTTAATCGTCAGAGATATAAATAAATGTTTTTCGGAAGTTGCGTTCAAAGCCATCTCAGTTTGAATGGGCATGAAGTGTGTGATCACAGGAACTTCTGTTATTTAGAGGGTGATAAGCCATATCATGTTACACAAGCTAAGCTGAAAATCAACTCTCAAAACAAACATCCATGGAGAATTTGTATGGTATTTGTCACATTTTTGGAACAGAGGATAGTAATGATGCACCTGTGTATCTGGCGTGAGCATGAATGTTTTAAATAGTTGTCTATCTATCTTAGTTAACATACACGTGCAGTAGACATTCAAGGTTCGTAATGCTAATGCGGTCAGAAAAGGACTGACAGGATCAGATGTCTGCAGGCTCAGAAAGAATTTTTGACAGCTGAGATTTCTCAAATGGAGTAGAGATCAGTAATATTTGTGTGATTAAGAAATGATTAGAAACTTTTTAAAGGAATGTTCTGGATCCAAAACAAGTTCCCAGAAGTGTATTTTGAATCATCCCTCACAAACACAGGCAAAAATGTTGCATTTGCAAAAAATGCAAAGTTGAGAAAACACTTCTTAAAAGTGAAATGATTTCTGTAAACCCAGTGATCAAATGCTGTGTGGGTCTCTGTTTTCACTGATTGACTCATGATTAGAGGCAATTGTGTGTGCAATTCCACAAACCTGGAAGACCTTCTGAACATATACAAGCAGAAGGCTATTTTAGAAAGGAAAATTTAAATGATTACAAGAAAGTAATAGAGATAATCAATGAATTATAAATAATTTGCTGCCGTTGTGAGAATAAAAAAGTAACTGTAGTCTGATTACGAGTATTTTAAAATGTAATCTAATTACAAGTACTTAATTTTTGGAATCTGGTTACGTAATCCAGATTACATGTAATCAGTTACTACCCTGCACTGATCGTGGCCATGCATGAATTAAGAATTTGTTCACATAATGTTTTACTCATTTGTTTCCTCATTTTATTTCAATCATGGCCAAGTTGTACTTATTCGTTCCTTCATTTTAGTTCAATCATGGCCTCGTTCATCCTCCTGGAACAGTATTACGATGCTAAAATGATGATTAGGACATTAATGTTGTACAGAATAATTCAAATAATTGGTGTAACCAACATTTGAGCTACACATTTCTGCTTTTAAACCCTCCACATTTCCTAGAGTTACATTGTGTTTCACTGTAAAGACTGTAAAGAACTGAGAGATGAGTCAAAATTGTTTGAGGAAACTGACAGCTTGTTGAGAGGATAGAGCTTAATAAACCCAATATTGAAACTGTTTTATACATAAAGTGTTGTGGGTTGAGTGAATATGTTTAGCTTCCCTAAAACAGATTTATACTTTTTGGAGGAATATACCATCTCTTTATTTATGCATGACAAACCTCCATTTTGCTCTGCATAAGTTTTGAACCCATGGGAGGCGAGAACACACATTCTCGCAGTCTGCTCTTTTTCTAAAAATCAAGTGTTGCTTGATGATCAAAGTAACTGCCATTACAGCCTACAGAGTGTTACTCAAGAACTGACGTTTACTTCAGCTGAATTACAGACTAGTAACATTTTATATAAAGCCAAAGTCTCAAAATCATTGTGAGGCTGAAGTTAGGTAAGTGACTGATTCTTGTGCTGTTACATTAAAAGGATTGAATGTAACTGACACATCATGTCAAGGTGAAATATTTTCCACTGTGAAAGCCACAGCCTCAGATTGAAGGCTGAATGTGTGTGCGGGTGAGTAAGAAATGGACCGAAAGAGATGAGCTCATTGTCAACTTATTTAGCTTTGGTGTCAGTTGCCTGATTTTTGTTGATGACAGGAAGCTAATATGCTAATATTAGCTAATATAATCATTATTGAACCTTATAAGTTACTGATTTGGCACCTTAAACATACAGGAGGCAAACTCAACTCTCAATTGATTAACTTTGAAGTTAGTATGTTAACAGCTGGATACTCTTATAAGCCTAAAAACACACATAGATGTTAGTTAACATCATGCATGATTTGGGGCGCTAAATGTAGGCATATTCAACTCTAAATTGTGTCCAATAGAGTTTGATGTTAGCATGTTGCTAAGCTAACAGCTGGGTACTCTAGTAAGCTTAAAAACCCATAGCACATAAATATTGGGTAAAATCGTAGGATTTGAGATGCTATAAGTAGGCATACTCAAGTCTAAATTGCGTCCAATAGAGTTTGACGTTAACACGTGGCTAAGCTAACAGCTGGGTGCTCTAATAAGCTTAAAAACACATAAATATTGGGTAAAATTGTAGGATTTGAGACGTTATAAGTAGGCATACTCAACTCTATTGACTTCAGTGGAGTTTGATGTTAGCATCTTGCTAAGCTAACAGCTGGGTACTTTAATAAGCTTAAAAACCCATAGCACATAAATATTGGGTAAAATCGTAGGATGTGAGACACTATAAGTAGGCATACTCAACTCTATTGACTCCAGTAGAGTTTGATGTTAGCATCTTGCTAAGCTAATAGCTGGGTACTCTAATAAGCTTAAAAACCTGTAACACAAATATTGGGTAAAATCGTAGGATTTGAGACGTTATAAGTAGGCATACTCAACTCTATTGATTCCAATAGAGTTTGATGTTAGCATCTTGCAGCTGGATACTCTAATGAGCTTAAAAACAACATAAATATTGGGTAAAATTGTACATTTTAATGACACTGTAAGGTTTTTATTGATCATTTTTCATTATTATAATCGATAGTTATTTTGCATCATCCACCATCTTGGATTTATTTTTTGCTGAGCCTGCTGAAGTGTATTCTGGGATTGCATTTACTTTGAAGGCTACATGCTTTGAAATTTGTCTAAAATGAGATATCTTAGGAGGCAGAAAAACGGTGTGGCGTATTTTTCGTAAAAGCCTTTGTGTTGCTTAAAATGCTCAGTAGGTTTTGGAACAGCACCGTCGTCTGAAGTGCGTGCCTGTGCGCGAGTGGTTTTGTGCGAGCGTTATGAGGTGTTCTCTTGCATCTGGCACTGTTCTGAATGGATCTGTCTCAGCATGTATTCTGGAAATCCCTTGTACGTGTGGTTGTGGTCCTTGTTCTGCACAGGTGCTTGTGATATGGCAGATATATAGGAAATTTGTTCTCAGTATCTCTCTTTCGCTGCCTGTCTTCCCTGTGGTTTTCTCTTTTGTCTCTTCCTTTTTTCCACTTACGCTTTATTTTTATTTCTCTCTCTGTCTCTCACACACGGTTTCTCCTACTTTCTTGTTCTTTCACTCTCTCTTGTACTCTTTTTCCTTTTCCTCTCTCTGGCGATTCCTTTCCTCTTCTCTCCTGGTAATTATTCTGGGTCTGGAAATCTTTCTCTTTCTTTCTTGTACTCTCTATCCTTAGTGCTCTTTCTCTCTCTCTGTTATTGTAGTGGGCGGTGAACGGGGGAGTGTTATTGGAGAGGGAGAGAAAAGCGAGTGAGTGTTAGGAGAGATGAAATGAAAGGCTGTAATAAAATCTCTTTATTTGAGATGGAAAACGGGTGAGTGAGTCAAGTTTGTACATGAATAATGGTCATGCTGATTGTATACCATTATAGCCATTATAAAACAGCACAATAGAAGCCTGTTAGTGCTGCATCGCCCCTCAAAGCAATTAAAGGTCTTTTCTCTCAGTGCATTACTGTTGAAGGTCCAGAGACATGTGAGATACTGATGCTCTTCCACATCCTCCAGACTGCTTCAATTTGATTTGACTCATCTAATGGGGAATTACCTTTCCTCAAACCCCATACAATGGTAACTCCCATATGAAACAAGTTTATTTGAATGGACAATTGAGTTATGGTGGAGGGAATAAATAAGGAAAGTGACTGCTTAGATGCTGCCGGGCTCTCATATCTCGGAGTGACCGGCTATATCGATTATTGATAATCACCTTTGCACGCCATCAAGCGCCTACTGATGGCTTTACTGCACTGCTTGAGCTGTGTATGTGTGTGTGTGTGTGTGTGTGTGTGTGTGTGTGACAGCTGCTTTTGAAAGGATGAAACCAGCTGGAAATTCCTGATGATGAGGCATCATTATGTCCAAAACATTTTCCTAACCTCTTAACGCTCTCGTCTCTTTTGAAATGGCAGTCGTGTGTACACACTGAAGCAAAGAAACTGAAGAGTGCTGTCTATGTTTGAGCATATGAAAATGAAGATTTCACTAGTTTGGTTTGGTATGTGAAGTGTGTATGCTGATCTGGATAGGAATATACAGTATGTGCATATTATGGCTGCTGATTTAATACATTGATGTAGTGCATTACTCATGTGCAATAAAAAAGAATGCAGAGAATTAAAAAATAATTAATTTTAAGAATTAAAAAAGAATTAATCACAACTCCTGAACCATACACTGATTGGGAAGTCAGCATAAAACGGAAGTTGTGATTAGTCTTTAATTCCGTATTGTGACATATGTCTGAGTGAAACAGCTTCTCGAACTAGAAAAAAATGTAGGGTGGGACTTGATTTTGCCCATCAGGAATTGATTTGATGGCTGTGGTTTGCTATTGCTGTGATCTCATGTGAGTGACAGATTGTCCTGCCCTCGTGCCAAAAACGTCTTCAGAGAACACTATAAACCCTAACGCTCAAAATAATTAATTGTTCTGAGTAGGACAAACTTAAATTAAACAAATTAGTTCAATCAAATTAACTTTTATGAGTATTTAGAACTTTCTTTTTCTTTCAAGTTCATAGAAGTGATATATTTTAAGTAAACTGAACATTCATTGTTTTGACTTTTATGAACTTATTTCTTTTAATTTAGACAAACTTAAGTTTAACTGAAACTGGGCTGGGATTTCTATTTCCCAGCATGCTTTGCCCATGGCATTCGAAAGGGAGAGTAAATGCTAAAATTAAGTGTTATATAATGTTTTTTTGTGCAAGATTAATGTTAAGTGGTAGATTTAGTAGTACTTAATGTTTTGTTATGCTAATTTAGAAGAGTTTCTGTTAATGTGTGTTTTTGGAGAGTTAACATCATGGTGACAAGTGGTGAATGCGGCTTGGTTTGAGAGCAAGCATGTTAAATGCTTTATAGTGTTGTTCTCATTCAGCAAGTGCTATACCATGCCATTGTTAACATGTTAACAAATTAGCAAGTTAGCATTTTTTGAATTAGCTGTTGTAGCTAGCTAATTTTACACTAATAAAAATATTTGCATTGGGGTTACATGATAATTTTAAGTTAAATGAATGTGTATTTAAACATTTCAAATTAAGAACAATTAACATGTATGAGTAGTACAAAATAAAATTCTGCCAGTTCTGCTTACTTAAACTTACTTAAAATTTCTTAACTTAAAAATGTTGAGGCAACTGATTGCCTCATTTTTTTTTTTTTTAAGTTTGGCCATCTTATTGGGGTTTACAGTGAAGAGATATTGATGCAAGAGGGAGAAGTTTTTTTGATTAAAGATTATGAGGGCACATAATTTAAAAAATAATATTAAATAATTATGTTCAATCATTTATAATAAATACTGCAATATTCCATAAAAAATAAGAGTTTTGATTTCATGGTGACAACTATAGAGCATTCCTTATATTCATAAATGAAATGAGATAAAACATAACTGACTTTACTGTTTGCTTATTCAGTGGTCCGGTCTGCCACAATTATGTCTTTCACGTATCTTTGTTTGGGGGCTTTTCTCTGAAAATATTGATATGCAATTAATTGCAATTATTTTAATGAATTAATCCTCAAATCGTGTATATATCATTTATACAACTGTGCGAAGGTATTGATGTTGCATGCAAATTTTGTGGATGTGTATAGGTGTTTGTATGTGTGTGTTCCTTACACACTCAGCTGTGATTTCTCAGGAGACGTATGGTCCATTTACACTCCGTACACATCCTTCCTTCCTTAAATAGACAGGTAAAAGGAACAGGAGAGAGCAAGAGCTGATAAGAACAGCACGAAAGAGTGCAGTGTGAAATCGGAGCCATTGCGTGTTACTAGCATTGTTGTATTTCATCAAATATTTGCTCTTTCATATTGACTTTTAAATAAAAAGTTTTACATGCAATTAGTTCCACATGCAAAACAACTGTATTGTTTTCCTAAACAACAGCTGACATATGTTGTACAGTGGGTCTGAGATCACTTTGAAAATGCTTCTTCTTAGCATTTTTCTGATTTAATGCACTTCTTCTTCATTAGAAATTATATTATTAGCATAAACATGAGTTTAAGATTGTCTTAGTGTTTGGTTTTACTCTTATGTCTTAATAACAGCAGCACTCAAGCTGCATGATCTCCTGATGAAAACCTAATAATCATGATTCATGTTCTCCAGCATGATTTGAGATGATCCGAAGAGCATCTTGAGCTTCAGTTGAAGCAAATCATCTGACTGTCTGTAGAAAGGAGCCACATGATCAATGGCACAAATTTATTTGACTAGAAATAGAGCAGAATATCCAATATTTTGATTTCTTTTTTTAGGTCATTGCAATTATTATTATTTTTTATATTCTGGAACTCTGTTTATTTCTAAGTTTAAGTCGTATTTTGAGGCATTTTAAGTTTTCAGTGTGGTCAGATTGGTCAGTATTTGGGTCCCAAACATGAAAAGGTCATTTTAGGTCTTGGTGAAACTGTTCAATAGCATGTAGAGTTGCACGAGGAAGCATGCATTAAATCCATCCTTCTCTTGCCTCACACATCTGCTCGACCCTTAACAGCCCTAAATACCTGGAAAAAGCTTCTGTCAAATCAATACTTAATTTTCACACTCTCCTCACTCTGTCACACGTCCCTGGGGAACATCTTAGCTTGGACTTGTTTATTAGATGCAAGGAAGCGTGCAGATGCCTTGGTTGATCAACCTGTTGCCAGTGCACAAGGTCGTGGGGCACTGCGTGTGTGTATAAATATCTTTTTTTTATGCAGGAAAAAGGGCCGTGTGTACAGACGACAAAGTTAGAAATTCAACTGTAATTATAAGAAATGTTTCTTGAGCAGCAAACCATCATATTATGATTTCTGAAGGATCATGTAACTGAAGACTAAAGCAATGACTGCTGAAAATTCTGCTTTGCCATCACAGGAATAAATTACATTTTAAAATATATTAAAGTAAAATTCTGACCCCAAACACACACACACAAAGTTTCCTGTGAGGATTAGATTTACTTGAAGAGGGGATAGAAAATGTATTTTGCTCGTTATTAAAACAATACGAGTCAATGGAAAGTCCCCACTATGTTAGAAAAAAACGAACCTGTGTTTATGTGTAATCCATCTCTAAGACATATATAAGGGGGCTGCTGGACCCTAATCCCACTCCTGCCACAATAACGCTTTTACAGCACTCTCACAGGAGCAATAATCATCAGTACATAGAGAAAAAAGAGAGAGTGAGGGGGAATAGCAAAGGAAACAAGAGAAGAGATGGACAGCCTGAGAAGGGGTCAGTGAAAGAGAGAGGGGGGCACCAGTGCACTGAATTAAAAGGACCTTCAAATGGCCATTAATGCTAAGCTTAATGTATGTGTGTGTGTATAACTGTGTGCATGTAGGTGAGGCTCTGTGTGTTTCCATTTTTTCCTTGGCCTCTGAGTATGTAATTGGGTTTTCAGGGGTGTAATGGTGTATGTCAGTGTGTAATCAAGTGTGTATGTGTGTGCCACTCGGTGTGTAATTGGGCTTATCTGTGTGTGTGTTTTTCATTAAGTGAGATACATTACTGTTTTTGTAACATTCGGTTTTGGTGGTGGTGTGTTTTTGTAGCATTTTTGTTTCGTGGATTAATAAGACAGTTTGGTTGGTAACGCTGAGGAATATGGCAAGCCAATTTAACATTTATTCATTTGCCGGAAATGATTTATAGCAGAGGTGTGCGGTGGTGTTTTAAAATGAGGAGGCAAAGTCCTCAGTTTTTTTATATAAAATGTAAATTCATTAATTCAATTCTATTTTTTATTTTTAATGTAATTAATGTTCTATTTCTTAAAACCAAGGATAAATCTCATCAAGTTAGTGTTTTTACGTATTTTTACATTTATTCCAAAATAACTAAAGGCAGTAACAATTTAAACAATATATATATTTTTTTAAACTAATGTTCAGCTGTTGTTTTTAATAGTCAACTTATTTTCAATCGGTCATCAAGCTCGGTAAACACTGGTCACACGAAGATGTACGAAGAAGTTAACGAAGTTAATTTCTTTTTAGTGTCACATTTTGTAATGTTTGCGCTGTTTTCGGATTATTTTCCCATCCAATTTTTTGGGGGGGAGACACTGCCTCCCTTGCCTTCTTGGAGGAAATGTCCCTGAATTCTAGATATCTAGAATTCAGTTTTCACTAGATGAAATTATGATTTTTGAAAAAAATGAATTGACATTTTTGCAAGTAACAATGGCAATTCTTGATATTGTAAAAAGTAGCTTGGTTTTTACGGCTTATTTACACAGCAGAGTTAAGGCTGCTCTGTGTCTGACATAATGCTGCATAAAAACCAGACCAAATTATGCCTGCTCTGACCCACCTCAGCCCCTAGTATCAAAGTATACAGTTGAAATTGCTGAGGAAATGCATTTATGCCACCTCTAGACTCAGTCTCCTCAACGATGTAAAGACACCTAAATGGCACTTCAGAAGTGCTTCTGTGCCTCCTTTGCAGATAAGCCTACTTAATTTTCATGTGCATATTGAAAATTGTAAGTTCAATTTGGATCGTAAACTGTAATTTGTTCAACCGTTTCACCTTTCAGTGAGAACTCATCTTTTTGAGATCAAAATAGGTCACCTATGGGATTTGCATAGATCCAATGAAAAAGTGTTTTATGGTGGGTAGGGGGGGGTCTTACAAGGGTACTTGTGAACTTAAATAAAGAACTGGTTGTTTCAATAAGTACTGTACAGTGTTTCCTTTACTCTTTACTTTACTTTTACTGAGTGTCTATAATGGGTAATGTTTTATGTATTTGAGGCCTGAGATGTGGCTAACAGTATTGCAGTCTAATCAGCTAATATTGACTTAAATATCCTGCCTAGCATTTCGTCATTTATAACATGATATTTTAACCAAATTTTGATTTTTGGTAAAAGGTTGCAACAATATGTTAATTTTTTTGCACGAAAATTACAGTTTTGGACATTAAGGGATTTTTTAATGTATTTTTATTACCCTGTAAGTAACTACAAATGAGCATGTAAAGCAAATAACTTTTAAAAAAATTCCGTGCGCAGCATGCCCCCGCCCCGTGCAATGTTCTCACCTTTTTTCCCCCTTTGCATCCCTGACTGAAAATTCAAGAGTTATCTATTCTTCATTTATATATTGTTTGTTCTGATTCTCACCATCCAACAGAGAATATATATGTTTTTATTACTGAAATTTTGGTAATCAACAATGAAACATTTTCACAATGCTGCCTGCTATGTAATCAATAACATAGCTTCACTACATGAAAAGCTGCATGATTTAAAAAGTAGCAACGCTACCATCAGCTAAACTAATAGCTACGCTACTTTTACCTACTTTAGCTAGATTGAGCTATGCTAGCCACACAATTTTTATAGCTCTGTTCTCTGTCAACAAATGTATAATTTCTGCCTAAGAAATTTTAGGAGAACACAGTTGATACTTTAAAAAAAATAATAAATAAAAACTCCAAGTATCTAGGCTATGAATGAGCAACCTCTGAGCAATAAAGTTCCTCTTTTAAAGGCGAAACAGATCATGTTCTCATATTACCAGCTGGGGTTGGGTGTGTGTGTGTTGGTGTATTTATGGGCTTATGTGTGTTTTTATAGAGGTTGATTGTGGTTTATTTGCTGTGTGTTTCTGTATGGGGTGAGCGTAGGTCTCACAGTGAATGATAAAGTGTGGCGTGTATGCGATTGGTATAGCCAGAAGGTTCAGATCATTAGACAAAGTGCTTCGAATGAAGGGTCACATACACAGCACTGCACATACAATGACATTAATCATTTGAAAATCTGTTTGTCCAGGACAAAGTCCCTTTTAGGGACGGTTCACACGGCGGCCATCTTGGTAGCAGCTATTTTCTATGTCAGTAGAAGGATATGAATATAAGTACATTTTCTATCTACTTGAAAGACAGAAAAAATGATATCTCAATTTCAATAACACATTTCAAATCAGCAATGAGATCTGATACTGAAGGTATCATAAATTTAGCTTTTTTTTAGCGCAAATCATGCTAAAATGGCTGGTCAAGCCTATGCGGAGATGCAAACATACTCTATCAAAAAGGAGATTAGCCTATGAGTGGTCCATCTCCTCCACCTTTATACTTTCTCTGGTCTTGGATGTCAAATTATTCTTGAAGGATTTTTGTGTCATACTCAGGGCCGGCGCGTGCCTGTAGGCGAACTAGGCAGCTGCCTAGGGCGGCAGCACATTGAGGGCATTAGTTTGAAATTATTTTACTTGTATCACCCAATTAGTTATTCTAAATCTAAATTATCTTTCCTTCATTCTACCAATTACCAAAACCCGCCCTGCCCCGCCCCAACCAAGAGCGGCATACTATAGCACACTGAACAAAAACACCGGCGTTTGGAGCGGTGAGTGGACTATCAGTTTGCACGCTCACAAATCCTCTCATAATAATAAAACTAATTTTAGACATTATGTAAATAAGAGATTCGTTGTGCAGACAGCTTCATTTATTATAAGAGAACTTTGTGAGATCACGATAAAGTTGCCTAATATGACAACTTTTTAGTGATTATTGAGATTTGCCATGCCAAATCCATTATACATTTTCTGTTGAAATTAGTTTGTTGAAATGGTTTGTCAGGAGAGTTTATGCTGGGCTGTGTATGTTGTTCGACGACACGGAAACTGGAACTATTACAAGGAAATGTATGTGTTTTTAATGGGGAAGCACTTCTCCTTAACCTTACCTTGGAGTTAGTTCGCCCTCCGCCTATGTGTGTGTGAGAGAAAGTGGAGGAGAGGTCACGTAGGTCATGTCATGTTGAAGTAGGCTACTGCCGGCCCAATTTATCAGTGGCCCACCAGGAATTCTCCCGAATCTTCAAGGAGATATTCTTACTATATAATTACAGTTAGTGGTTACGTGATGATTATTTTTTACATTGCAGAATGAAAGAAAAAAAAAAAAAGAAATCCGAAAACATGCTTGTACATGCTTTTACTTTAGTGCAAGTTTATTAATAAATCAATAAACAAAACCTTCATTCTTTTACATGCATCTCAAAGATTGAGTTTAATTGTGAGTGTGAAGTGGGGGAGGCACGACGGGGTTATGCCTAGAGCGGCAGTTAAGCATGCGCCGGCCCTGGTCATACTTGTTTTTCCCTTTGAGCTTGTGTGTGTAAACACACCGTCCTTCCCAGGGTTGCCAGGTTTTCACAACAAAACCCTAGCCCAAATCTAGCCCTGTCGCGTTTCAAGGGGGTCCCCCTGTAAAAATCACGTTCCAGGGGGGTAAAATCTGTGTTTTTGGTGGGGTTCCCTGGTAAAATTCGCATTTCTTGTTATTTGAGGTCGCTTCAACCCGCGGACGTGAAAAACAACCTGTGGCAACAGTATTAAAGTAGCCTAATTCCAAGTGAAAACCGGGAAAGTAACTTGCCCTCCTTTTTTATAATGAGTTATCTTCTCTGATGACGTGTTTACTGATGCGAGGGCGGTACATCCTGTCACACATGAGATTAGGAGCAAACCATAGCGATGCAACAATACAATTAATTCCCGAATGACAAAAAGTCCCACCCTACATTTTTTCTTGTTCAAGAAGCCTCGAATATAAGTTACAATAGGGAAGAAAAGACTATCGCAACTTTCGTTTCATGCCGACTTTAAGCTGTGAGTCTTGTTTGTGTTTCAGGATCTGAAAAAAATCTCACGTTGTGTGTGTGCATGTTGTATGTGGCTTGTATTTGAGATTTTTCAAGTGAGTCACTTCATCCAACATCAGCGGTAAAAGAAGAAATCGAAACAAGAGGAAGTAATTACATTAGAATCACAGATGACTGTGTGCATTTGTGGCGGTACATTCAACTGCGAATGTGTGCGTGCGTTTGTGCGCGAATGTGTTTGTGTAACTGCGTGACAGACAGAAGGCTCGAAGATGACTGTGTATTCAGACGTCAGAGCCGATTTGCTCGGTGTTTATAAAAGGACCAAGGAGAAGTAAAGAGAGGATGCTGAATAGATGGATAAGAAATGAAAAAAAGAAAAGCAGATGGGAGATTTTGAGCGTGTGAGAGAATGCTGATGTAGTTAATGGAGCTCGGAAAGCCTATTAGCTCTGCATGGTGTCCATCATGACCTGGATCAATAACTGCTAATCTAGCCATGAGTCTGTTCGTCATACTCACTGTTCACACACTCGTATATAACATAAGATCTGATAGTCATGTCACAGACACTGAGGACTCACTTAGGAGGATGGTAACACATCATCAAAAAACAACAACAACAACAAAAAAACTCAATCGCAGGCAGAGCAAGTGGAGACGGTTGGGAAAAGTGAGAAGAGAGCGGAATTAAAATTCTGACCTTCATGACCGCATATGCATTAAACATAGTTAGCATGCTCAACAAAAAGCCTCTAGTAAAGATCTCTCTCAATTTTGTGTGATATCTGACATGGCATGTTTTAACTTCTAGGCTCACAGTGTTCATTTTTAGACATTTTGTTGTTGTTGTTGCTGTTTTAGTTTTTTAGAAATTTCCTTTACATTTAGAAATTATGTTATTAAAATTATAATATATTATTTAACATAATTAATAAAGGCAAAACTATTTGTTTATTTTATTATACTATGCTATAATAATATAGAAAAGTATATAGGGTAGCACTTTATTTTACAGTCCTGTTCCCCAAGTACATACTATGTACTTATTATAATAATTACTATAACTAGGTACTAACCCTGAATCTACCCCTAAACCTAACCTTAACCCATGTAGTTACCTTATATTAACCAATACTTTCTTGGGTAAGTACACGTAAGTACACTTAGTGTGCGTACTGTAAAATAAAGTGCAACCAAATAGAGTATAATTATCAGTTAGTTTTGCCAACTAGATCTCTTTTTCTGAATCCAAAAGTTTTTAATTATATTTTGCACATATGAAGGTATTTTAAAGATTTTGAAGTGTCAAAAGGTCATTCGGTTTAACCGTCTAAAGGCCGATACAGCCATTTCAATTGTGATTAAAATATCTTAAAATGTAATAAATGTAAATATTTTTTTTATTCTGGCATGATTTTATAACATCATATATCAACATAGTGCAAAATGGTATTTAAATTATTTGTTGAAGTCGTTGCTTTGTTATGAGAAAGAATGTCCGGAAAAATTAATTTCATTGATGTCATTCGGAGTAACCAATATAAAGGGACATTTTGGATCAAGTCATGCGTTCAATATGTGACAAGATGTGACATCATTCAGACATCTGTAAAGGACCACATTGTCATGAAGCAAAGTAACTAACTCTCTCTTAATTATATGAAAAATTCATGTTTTCACTTGCTTTTACAGATGTCATGAAACATCGTCATTCGGTTCAACTGCTATAAAACATGGAAAATGTTGTAATATTTTAAAAACGTACTAAATATAAAAGGTTTGATTGTCCTTTTGCTAGCTAGCAAGATAACTAGATAGTTAGCTAGATATCAGCATGGTAGCATTGTTTGAAAATATTGTCATTCGGTATAACCAAAAGTGTCATTCGGTAAAACCGAAATTTTGGTTAAACCGAATGATTTTTTTGGAGACAAATTTTGTCCATCTTATAAAAAATGACAAAAGCAGTGTTAATTGATTATAAAAACCACATAATCTCATTGTTAACACTTAATAAAACTTCAAAATTAATTATATCTCCATTATGTTTTTTACACTTTTAAAATTCGTCTTTTAACTTTTTAACTTATTCGTCAATGATCCATAAACACAAAAATGGTCCTTATTGCTCCTGAAATAATAGCATATAATGAGCATACTGAAGTATTAGCTACTTTTTATAAGGAATTCTTTATGCATGTGATTTTTTAGAGATTGTTGAGGACACTGCATTGTATGTGTTGTATGTTTTTAGGGCAACAGCTTATTTACAAATGTAAGTTATACATTTTTGACTGGCTTGTAACTTTAGTACAAGTTCACCTGTGCATATTTGTATGTTTTGTATTTAAATGAGTTTGGGTGCGTTTAAATGAGTTTCCACCCAGACAGTCATAGCTTTAGCCATTATAACCATAACCAACATCTCCAGAATCTCTGATGTGGTTCCAGGACCAACATTAGGGTTGATGAAGGAACATCTACTCGGATAAATCACGTTGAGCATATGGGGCCAATCAATCTTTCTGCCTATCAGAGAAAATCATCTTTAGGACTTGTTTGGAAGCCTGACAGAGAAGGAAACACAACAGTTGTTGTATCAATAAGCTGTTAGCTCCTGGATGGGTACAGTGTGTATGTGCTCCAGTTAGGAGCCTTGTGTATTTATATATATGTGTGTGTGGGTGTGTGTCAGTGTGAGAGTGAGAGCCTGAGGAGCCGTTGGTCCCCCAGACACCACTGTCTGTCTGTCCGTGTAGAATAATGTTTCCAGTACGGAGCCTTAAATTAGACCCACGGGTGGCCAATCTAATAATGTGTGTGGTTCAGCTGGACAGCATCGAGGCTCAGGTTGGAAATGATTTAGAACTTTTGCTTTTCAGTCAAGGGAGAGTTTAAGCAAGCTGTGTGTGTTAATTAAACTAAATCTGTCCAGCAGGCAGTAGTATATAGTATATCTAGGTGTCAAGGTGAGATCCCTGCAGAAACACATTTGAGTAACCATGACATTGTGTGTTTGTGTGTGGTGTGGTATGATTTGAAGTGCATGTAATCCATAGATTATGAAAAGACACTAAAAATGTCTTGGCAGACTATATGGCACAGATGCACATGGTGTGATTGTGCTGTTCATTTTTTATTTAAAGAGATAGTTGACCTAAAAATGAAAATTCTTTCATCATTTACTCATCCTCATGTCTTTCCAAACCGGTAGGATTATTTGGCTTCCATGGAACACAAAAGGTGAATTTTTGAACGATATCATATTTTTTTCATTATAATGATAGTGAATGAGGACTGTGGCTGTCAGGCTTCAAAGAGGTTGAAAAAAGCCTGTGGAGGAATCATGAAAGTGGTTCATACATCTCATGAGGTGAAAAGTTTGGGGTTGGTAAGAATTTTTAATGTTTTTGAAAGAAGTGTCTTGTGCTTAACAAGGCTGCATCTATTTGATCAAAAACAGTAAAAAGTGTAATATTGTGAAATATTATTATAATTTACATTTCTGTTTTAAATATACTTTAATTTATTTCAGCCACGGCAAAGCTGAATTTTCAGCATCATTACTTATTAGTCTTCAGTGTCACAAAAACATTCTAATATGCCGATTTGGTGCTCAAGAAACATTTCTTATTATTATCAATGTTGAAAACAGTTGTGCTGCTTAATATTTTTGTTGAAACAGTGATGCATTTTTTTCAGGATTCTTTGATGAATGGAAAGTTCAAAAGAACAGCATTTATTTGAAATAGAAATCTTTTGTAACATGATAAATGTTTTACTGTCATCTTTGATCAATTTAATGCATCCTTGCTGAATAAAAATATTCCTTTCTTAAAAAAAAATTCCAAATCTGTGTATTCCAAATCTTCTGATGAAATATGATAGTTTTGCATGAGAAATGGATTAAAACTCCAGTTGTTATTCATGAGAAAAGTAACATCTGACAGACTCTGATCTGATGTCATTGCAGAGAATTTTATCACATAATTAAAAACTTCCATCTGTTCGTCACACAGATCTATCGTATGACTTCAGAAGATTTGAAATGTAGTGCATGAGTCATTTAAACCACTTTTATGATACTTCTATAGTACTTTTGCATCCTTCTGGGCCATTCATTGAAACTGCATTGGAAAAAAAAAACATTCTTCAGAATTTCTAATTTTGTAGCTCACATCAAATCAGTCACATAAGTTTGTAATGACATGATGCCACACATTAATTTTCTTTGTGATTTTTTTCATATACGCAGGGTTAGCACCTGTAAGTGAATATTTCTCTGGGAAATAATAATGGTGTGTGTACTGACACAATTTGCATGTGTTTTACAGAGCTCCATGTATTCTCTGGCGTTGAAGTGTCTTATCAGCCTTTCCACCGTCATCCTTCTTGGACTAATCATCGCTTACCATGCTCGAGAAGTGCAGGTAAACACACAAGTAATGTTCTCACATTAGTATCTATTGTTAGGGTGTGAACACATTCACCATTGTTCTACAAATTTTGGTGGGCAAAATCCAATTATTTCAATTTGAATCCATGTGATCGGGAATTTCGTGGGAGGGCTTAAGTTTTCCCAACGCAGATTTCACAACAGGTTCAAGTTGGTCACACTAATTCGCTGCGTTGACCAACAGAAATCTTTTGGTATGAAAGTGACTTTTGTGTGAGATATGCTCCGTACTGTACATCACTACATTATTTACATTTTTTGTGTTCAAAAATAAGTTTTTGTTTATAGTCAGTATAGTCACCTATCTATCACCATGAATCTTTTTAAATTATGTTAAAGCCCGTTCACACAAAGGACGATAACTTTAATGATAATGATAAAGATACATTTTTAAAAATCATTATAAATGTAAAAGAATAGCAGAGTCCACATCAAAACTTTAACGATGATGGCATTGTTATTCTATGCCATCAGTTATTGTTATAGTTACTTTATAGTTATCGTTCTTGGTGTGAATTGTGCTTTACACTGTGAAGGTATTAAGGAGAAAATTGAGGAAAAATCACATTCAACATTCTTCTGTTTTTTTGTTTGTTTGTTTGTTTACACCCCCCCCCCCCCCCCCCCCTTTAGTGTGGCATAAAGAACAGATGAGTAATGTTGTTTTAGGCTGTTGCCCTCAGCAAGGGGAGCTGAACTCAACCGCTCATTAGCATTATGCTAATAGGAAGGTTAGCAGTGGAAAGTCGCTCACAGCAGCCTCTGTAGCCAAATACACACACACACACACACACACACAAACACACACCACACAAACAACAACACTTTCAAATCCTTTTAAACTCTCTGTCTTTCTCTTATACACACACAAACTTCTTTGAGACATTTAGCAGATATTTTTGGGTCCATTTGTCTGTGAATGAGTCATTTTGTGACTGTTTGACAGTTACTTGATAAAAGAACTTGTCTGCCCTTTTATCAATGAATACATTTCCAGCGGCATCATACACACGCTCCCACACACACACACACACACACACACATTTGTATATCTATCATGATGAGGACTTTCCAATGACATTTATTTTTGTACTCATGATATTTTTTTAAACCTTCACAGAAACCATTTTGGATTTGTTTACATATACCCCATTCAGAAGTTTGGGTCAGAAAGATTTAGAAAAAGAAGAAGAAGAAGTAAAAACATTAAAGTAGCTTTTATAAACATGCTTTAGAAAAAACATTACTGATGTGCATCTTGAGACAAAACAATGGCAGTGACATATTTTAAGATATGTCTGTACAAGTTGCTTTCAGTTAGAACAGCTCAAACATGCATTCTAGTCTGGGACTATAGGCTTAAGCCTTGTCTGTGAAACCAGGGGATATTCTGAATGTATTATGGTTTCCACAAAAAAATATTAAGCAGCACAAGTGTTTTTAACATTGAAAATAATAAAAAAAATGTTTCTCGAGAACCAAATCAGCACATTAGAATGATTTCTGAAGGATCATGTGACACTGAAGACTGGAGTAATGATGCTGAAAATTCAGCTTTGCATCACTGGAAAAAAAATTACATTTTAAAATATATTCAGATAGAAAACGTTATTACAATTTCTTTTAAATTATAATAATAATTTGGAAAATTACTGTTTTTACTGTATTTTTATTAATTAAATGCAGCCTTTGTGAGCATAAGAGACTTCTGTCAAAAACATTTAAAAACTCTTACCACCCCCAAACTTTTGAATGGTAGTGTTTGATTTGTATGTTATATGTGCATTATATTTCGATATGTATATCATAAAGTTAATTGATATATTATAGGTGTAGTTAGGTGTATTTTTGTACTGTCAAAAACTGACCCTATTTGCTTGGGTCTTGGCAGGGTTAGCTGTACGGGGAGGCCTCGGGGGGCTGTGATTTCTCTTCCAGACCACTGTGCTCTCTCAGGCCAAATGTGATATTTGACCAAACTATTATATCTTTCCAGTGTGTTTCAC
This sequence comes from Hypophthalmichthys molitrix, assembly GCA_037950675.1. NCBI lineage: Eukaryota > Metazoa > Chordata > Actinopteri > Cypriniformes > Xenocyprididae > Hypophthalmichthys > Hypophthalmichthys molitrix. The sequence goes on along the minus strand of CM075507.1, from coordinate 26,016,123 downwards.
TCTGTTTAACAGCCACAATATGCAACACCATCATAAAATGAGTAGATAATTAATAATTAAAATATTTGCTTCGAGCAGTGGTGAATATTGGCACGTGGGCATTCGAGGGCAGTGATGTAGCTGGAAACATTTTCCGAGGGATGTTCTGTGCTTTTACTGTGCCTGTCTCTCTTTGGCTGATATCTGTCTGCACCATAGGAATAAGATAAGCTGCCCATGAAAAAAGTCTCCTTATCTGCTAGAGGCCAAAAATGAGGGATGGATGATAATAGCGATGTACAGCTACAGGTTAAGTTAATCAAATCACAAAACATACACTTCCGCTCAAAAGTTTTAGGGTCAGTGGGATTTTATTTAATTTTTATTTAAAGAAATAAATACTTTTATTTAGCAAGGATGTGTTAAACTGATCGACGTTTTTACAAAATATGTAGTTTACTATTTACTATTTTAGTTAAATACTATTTTCTATTGGTCATAAAAATCCATCATAAAATAATTTCTACGAAATATTAAGCAGTACAATTGTTTTCAACATTGATGATAATAAGAAATGTTTCTTGAGCAGCAAATCAGCATATTAGAATGATTTCTGAAGGATCATGTGACACTGACGACTGGAGTAATGATGCTGAAAATTTGCCATCACAGGAATAAATTACATTTTAAAATATATATTATAATAGAACAGTTATTTTAAATTGTAATACATAAAGAAAAATTTTTAAATATTTTGATCAAAGAAATGTGTCTTTAATGAGCATTCTTTGAAAAACATTAAAAAATCTTCCAGACCCCAAAATTTTGAACGGTGGTGTACCTTTTGCTTTTTCTTAAAAAGTTTAAAATTATAGATTTAAATGTGCATTTATATATATATCTTTTGCTTCTTATTTTTAAGTTGATTTTGAGCGAGACACAGAGATATATGCATTGTTTATTTGGAACATTTAGTATGTTTTTAGGTTTATGCATGCATGTCTGATCATCATCTGTCCTTCCCTCCATTTTAGCAGCATTACATTTAATAAGGTTAAACATGTGCCCCCTCTAAAAAATACAAATGCCCCTTTGAGTAATTCGTCACTGTGAATGATTCAGAATGAATTGAACTTGTAATAATTGCTTTTTGCCTTTTCAGTTGATGTCACAAATATTACTTTTTTTTTTCAACTCCTCCTCTCTAACTTTCTCCATTCTTGTATGTAATGCCCACTTTTTACAAATCAATCAATTCCCAATAAATATAATCTAATCCTACTCTTCTTTTTCATTGAATATCCTGTTTCACCTTTAAATACACATTATGGAAGAAAAATAGGCTTTGAATGCTGAATGTTGACTTTAAGCTTACAGTTTGTTGTTTTTTTGGGACATCAGTTGAAATCTTTTTTGGGACATCAGTGAAATCAATTCACACATCTATCCAACAGAATATTATTACATGCTCACACATGCAAACAGCATGTTCTCCCATGTTTTCACTTAATCGCTGTGTATTCCACCCACTTTGTAATTTCCCTCATCACTCTTTCACCATCTAACACTCTCTCCTCTATCAAATTATGCCCGTTCCTCTCTCTCTCTCTCTCTCTCTGCTCAAATCAATTCATTGTGTGCTTTCTCTCACGCCGTGTTATGTTTTCCTCTCCTTCCCTCCACCCCCCTTCTTCCCTCTGGTTTTCCTCTCCCTCTTTCTCGCTTCCACCTTAGTTGCATGTTTACTCTCTCTCTCTGGTTGTATTTTTACCTTCATTCAACCTTCCCTTGCCCCCTCTGTCTGTGAGTCTGTGAATTATTCGTCTGCTTCATGCTCTTTTAAGATGCTGCTGTTGAACACATGCACAGATATACAGCGCCAGCACTTGTTTTGCTCTCCATTTCAGGCCAATGTGTGTGTGGTTGTGTAAAGGTGCAGACGGTGTTTCATTCATTTCGCTGGATTGAGAAGTTTCTCATGTACGCTCGGCGTTATGCAAGTGTTTTCGTGGTGATGAGACTCTCTTCCTGTGTGTGAGTCAGACTTCAGCAGCTCTTTCCTTGACAGAGACTGTCTGTGTGTGTGTGTGTGTGTGTGTGTGTGTGTGTGTGTGTGTGTGTGTGTGTGTGTGTGTGTGTGTGTGAATGTGTGTGTTTGTGTATCAACGTGGTTTAACGGAGATAAAAACATGATGTGAGTAGGTGTTGATTAAGGATGTTTTTGAGGAGAGCGACAGAAAGGAATAAGACTGGAATGACTGTTTCTTCTTCATCCCTACATTCCCAAATTTACAAAGGTAGCAATACTGATAAATTATCTGCCACATTAAAGGGATAGTTCACCTAAAAAAGAAAATGTTCCAAACCTGTATGACTTTCTTCTGTGGAACACAAACAAAGATACAGTATTTTGAAGAATGCTTTTGCCCCATACAATGAAAGTCAATGGATTCCAAAACAAATAACATTGAACCCCACTGACTTTCACTGTATGGAAGGGAAAAAAGAAAAAAAAGAAAAAACTGAAACAGTTTTTTTTTTTTTTTTACATCTTCTTTTGTGTTCCACAGAAGATACACTGTAAAAACGAACAGTGAAATTAATCAATGTAATGAGTTTGTTTCACTCAAATAATAATGAAAGTTTATTGTACTTAATAGAAAGAAAGTTTAGTGAACTCAAAATTGAGTATTCTGAACTTATTGAGTTTTACAGTGCAGTCATAATGATTTTGAAATGAGGGTGGTTAGATGAATATATTTTTTTTCTTTTTGGGTGAACTATCCTTTTAAGTCCTGTGAATCTCTCAACAGATCCGATTTTTATTTTCAGTTCAGTCAAAATCCACTTTGCCCGTATGTTTGAAAGCGCCTCTAAGGTAACGTTTGAACTCAAGTGTACCTGTTAAAGTGAGTGTATCTCTTCCTGAGAGCCAACAGGCTTCATCCTTGGCAAAAGTTTGTAAACTGCTTGGCTCATCTAGAGCCACATTAAAATGATTCATGGCTGTACAGCTTCAGCTAAGATCCATTAAAGAATTTGGTGAATCACCAGTATGACATGAAGCCAGTTTTATAATTATCTTTATTTCAAGGTTGGACTGATTCTAGAAATGTTTTGCTTGAGTGGTTTTTATGATGAGCTTTTGGAAGCTGTTTGGCCCTTAGAGACTTAACATGCAGGGCATTTTTGTTAATGTATTAGGTCGGCGACACAACATGAGACTCTGTGAAAGACTATGTAAAAGGATAAATCATTGATGAGGAATTTCACAGGTATTTACAGGAATAAAACATTGATTAGCCATTGGAAATTTACTGTGGAAACCATATTGTCAATGGTAAATTTACAGACGTTTACAGTTATTTGTTGCTACAACAAAACTGTGGTAATTTGGTATTATCACTGCTACATCATTATCAAAATAAAAGAAATTGAACACAATGACAGAAATGGCATGACTAAAGAGTTCTGAAAAAAAAAAATTGATAGAAAGAATAAAAGTATTTTGGTATATTTTAGCTATATTGTGGCAGAAACTAAAGTTTGGTAGTTGACATGTTAAACGTTGTCCCATTGTATAACTTTTGCTTAGTTATATAAAGGCTAGTTGCCATGCTATTTATTCAGGGGCCGGTTGCATAAACCACTTAGACTAGTCTTAAAAGTTAAGACACTAATGTTTTTCTTGAAGAGTGGTCCTAATTTTTTAAAGTCTGTTACATAAAAAGGTAGATTGGTGTAATTTCAATTGGAAAAATAACATTTATTACCCCTTGGTTAACTGCAAGTTGGTCAAACTAGTTCTTAAGACACAGTCTTAATATAGTGACTTAGTTTATGCAACTGGCCCCAGTTAATAGTACTCAGGGTAGGGTTATTTTTTTTAAAACATTTACTGGATCTTAGAGTCTATTAAACATTTTCACTGTTACTGACCAGGAAAAAAGATACAGTTCATATAATGTAATATAATAACAATTAGTATCACATTACCTTTATTATTGTATGGTCCATCATTATTGTAGGGGCTTTTATTTTGTATGAATTATTTAAAGTTTATTATGGTATATTATTCTAAAAAATAACATAGCATTGCATGCAATGTAGTTTTTACAGGAGACATTGTAAATCTTTTCCTGCATTGTCCTGCATTGTTTCATTCTGTGTGAACCTCACCTGAACTCATGCCAATGCCAAATCTGAACAGCAAGCTGAAAATACTTGGATATAGACTTTGTCACAACTTCCCTGTGTGACAACTAGCCTTGTACTACCATAATAACCTACGATCTTGATGTTGAAATAAAAACATCCATTATATTTGTCAGCTATCAAATTACAATACAAAAACTTTGAAAGGGAGTAGCAAAATGTTGTGCTGAATGTTAATAGGCTAGAAAGAAAAGGCATTGGTTAGCAAAGCGAAAGCAGAATGCTAATGTAGAGTAGATCACCTCAGGGTTCTGGAAAAGGAATGAGGTGTCAGTGACAGTCCTGTACTTAGAGCTGAGAGGTTACTGTAGTATTAAGCACGCAGTACAGCTCCCCTGCTCTGACATGAAGGAGCTAATGCACAGGGAAGGCTTTTAACTGACAGCATGGATGGTGCTGACAATGGAACGACAAGGAAACGTTTCCAGAACATTGCAAAAGCACCGTGACAGCACATCTCGTCTCTCTGGTTCATTGTGTGAGAGTTGTAGCTTGGTGGTAACTAAAGGGGTTTCCTGCTGTTTTTGCTACTGGCTACACACATGGGAGATTGTGTGTATGTGCAAGAGAGAAAGTGCGCCTATAAATGTATTTATTTTAAAAAGAGGGAATTCCAAGCAGATTCCGCTGCTTTTAAAAACACTGGAGGCAGATTTCCTAGCTTATTTAACATGTGTGTTTGTTGGGATCCCACAGTGTGTAGTATTTTGGGCCTGCCTCAGTGGTAATTTGAGTTACCTGCTGTTCTCTTCATTTTTCCTATAGGCTGCCTTAAGCCATTTTTTATGTATATATTTGCCACTATTTCATTCTGTAACACATTTCAAGGATTATAATAGATTCACCATAAGGCAGTAGGATCGTTGTGTGTGACATGCTTACAGACAGCCGATTAATTGCCTTTACGATTAATTTCTTCCTCTGATGAAGTTGATCAGACTTTTTGGATCACAGTCTTACAGTGTGATTGCTGCTATGATGCCTGGTGACTTTAACTTGTCTATGGGGCATTTACATTTTCACTTTTTTTTTCTACCAATTTGGTATTTACCCAAATCATGTACTTGAGTTAAAGTACATATCCTAATGAAGTTTTCCTCAAGTAAAAGTACAAAAGTACTTATTTTTAAATGTATAATAATCTTCAAAGGGGATTTATTATGCCCCTTTTCACAAGATGTAATATAAATCTCTGGTGTCCCCCGAATGTGTCTGTGAAGTTTCAGCCCACAGATAATTTATTATAGCTTGTCAATATTTGAGTGTGTGCAAAAACACGCTGTTTTTGTGTGTGTCCCTTTAAAGGGAACCCCTGGTATTAAGACTTGTATGGCTTAATATAACATAAATGATGTCTCTTACTGAAATATGTAGTAGAAAACCCATGAAAGATTTACGTTATTTTGTTTAGGTGCACAGTGTGTTCTACGTCGATGACGTCAAATAGTTGCACTCAGTGAGCTACTGACGCTACCCTGTTGCTATTTTTACCACAACACAGCTCTGAATATAATATACGAAGCCCATTTATGCAGCTTTTGGTTGTAATTTCCAGTCAATGAGCCACAAGAGAAGCGATGCAAGTCTTTACTGCTCTACTTAGGAATAATAGGAGAAAAGAATGGGAAGTTGTGAAAAATGTGGACGAATAAAACTTCCTAACTGCGTCTTTGTTCTCTCCACTTTAGCCCTGATGCCTTTGATACTTTTCATCTGTATGTTTTGGTGCAATGGTAATCTAGTTACGCATACAAGTCTTAATATTCGTGGGGTTCCCTTTAAAACCTGATTAGCCTTTTCAATTTGAGCCAGAGCGCAAAATTAATGAGGATGAAAACATTGAAGACGTGTGATGTCTCTGTGGCTATTCGAACTATTGTTGTATGATTGACGTGTAAAAATCGTCTGATATGTCACCAGAATGCATTACTCACAGTTAAACATGCTGAGAAGATGGTACCATTTTCTGCGATCACAGATATCCCGTGCATCACCGCACTCACAAGCTTTGAGGCAGTCTGTCTCAATCGAGATATGTTATAGGCTGCCCTCGTCAGTCTCCACGACAGGCGTGGCATTTGGTTAAAGCATACACTTATATCCATCTGCAACTGTAAGCTCTTTCAGTAGCTGTGGTCTACTAAAAGCCTCAAAGGCATCAGGCTAAAGTGAAGAGAACACAGACGCGGTTCTTTAGTGGAAGTTTTATTCATCCACATTCTGCACAACTTCCCATTCTTTTCTCCTCTTATCGCTAGTAAAGAAGTGAAGACTTACATCACTTCTCTTGTTGCCCATTGACTGAAAATTACAACCAACAGCTGCACAATGTGGCATCGTATATTATACTCTGAGTTGTGTTGCGGTAAAAATAGCAACAGGGTGGTGTCAGTAGCTCACCGAGTGCAACCATTTGACATCATCGACATAGAATGCACTGTGCACCTAAACAAAATGGTGCCCTCATTGTCCAAATATGTCAAATATGATTTTTTAAATAACTAAGCCATACAAGTCTTGATACCAGGAGTTCCCTTTAAATGCAAATGAGCTGCTGCTCCCGGTCCCCTTTCCAGAAGAGGGCGGAGCTTTATTAGCTCATGCTTCAGATACTCAACAACAACAAAACTGGAAAATCTCACGCAGCCAAAATGTTGATTGCCAGTAACGGTGTTCAGCCTTACTTTGTTCGAACAGGAGTCGGACACTTATGGAGAGACTCAGGAAGAAGTTACAACTTTTAGAATGCAACTGGACGTTTCTGAATGGTTAGTGGATAGTCAGTAAAGACAAGTGTCTGAGTATAAATATACATAAATGTTGTTAAATAAATTGTTGATAAATGTGTTATTTTTATATTATTTATTTTATGACTTATTATTTTGAATTAGATTTTATTTCAATATTTTCAGTTTTCATTTCAATTTAAGTTTAAGTGTTGTAATTTTGCTAAATGATTTTGTCATTTTTATTTGTTTTTTTATATTTATTTAGCTTTAATTAATTTTATTTCAGTTTTGGTTTTAATGATTTTAGTACTTATTTTATTTCAGTTAGTTTAAGGTAACATTTCTAATTTTCATTTTAGTTTAAGTTTTTTTTAAGCATTGCCCTCACATTATGACACTGTATATAGCATTACGATTAAAAATTACCATGAGTTTGCTCAGAAGAGTAAGCAGTCTCTTTCCAAGGCAAAATATAGATAACATTGCGGGTTTGCCAGGGTTTGTGCACTTTAGTTTTTTTGTTTGTGAGTGAGAATGTCAGAACAGACTCAGACTGCCCAGTCAAAGCTGTCAGTTGTGACAAAAGTCTGCAGAACTGTGCATCACACAGTCTGACATAAAGACATTTGATGTCTGCCTTGACTTCTACTTAAGATCTCACTTGGGTCATATGCAATCTGACAAGCAACAATGATAAAATGATAAACAATGTTATCCGGGACTTTCGTGATTGTGAGTAAGGGTGATGATCTGAATTAAGCATTTGTTTGTGTGCGTATGTGTGCAACTTATAATGCTATTATCATAACAAAGGTGTTCATCTCTGACAGGACAAAACAACACAACAGACACTATTATTCTCGCTTGGCTTAACTCTTTCCCTCTCTCTCCTCTTTCAACTTCTGTCTTCCTCCTGGATTTCCCTTTTTTTCTAACCTCTGCATTTTTCTCTTTCTCTCGTCCTTCATTCGTCTGCTCTCCTATTCATCCTTCCTTCCTTTCCTAATTTTTCTTAATTGGCTCTGGCCCCCATTTGTTGGGAGGTTCTGGGTTTCTCTCTCTCTCGTCTTTGCTCTCTTTCTGATGGGTTTAGAGAGCTACTCGGTTCAGTCACTCATGTTGACTGATTACCTTAACTAATGGAATTTAATTATTCAGCATATCCTGGTGGCGATTTAGCCCAAAAAAGAACGACAGGATGGGTGGGGGGGCGAGGTAGTGGAGAGATGAATTAGGAGTAACGTGCGGAGGAGGAAAGGGAGAGATGATGATGGAGAAAAAGGAGATTTCAGTGCTTTTAATTAATTTTTTTTTTTCAGTTACATGGAACATTCCCACGATTACTCATAAACGCAAAGCTTTACAGAAATAAGAACCATTTTTATGCAGATAAAGATTATGATGATTTTCAGGAAATATCAGAAATATAGAAGGAGCCATATAATGAAAGAGATATATGATATTTGTAATGAACTGATATATGGACATTTTGAGCCGATATTTGTCTAAATATGTTGAGTGTAACCAGGGTTATTAGTTAACTAACTTAAACTAGAGAAAACACTTTTCATTACTTATTGAAATAAAACTAATAAAAATGACAAAACACTCAACAAAATGACTAAAACTTTAACTAAAATCAAACTGAAAACAGAAAATATAAAAAATGAAAACTAATTCAAAATAGTTATAAAAAACTAGTGATGCACCAATGTATCAGCCAATAATTGGTATCTGCTGATAAAAGCAATTATTTTCACTATCGGCCATCAGCTGATTGTTTAAAGACAACCGATGATCTGCCGATGAATTCAGGGTTGCCAAGTCTGTGCTTTTTCCCTATACACCAAACATCTATAATCCCATCTATAATCTCAAAGAGCTTTGTGCTTTGTTACTTGTAATAAGAAACAAAGTCTCAGCTTTCAAATTTTGTCCATTTTATCACGAAATTCAAACAATAAATGGCATTTTGATGCTCTTAAATGTGACATGACAGATCGCTGTAGCGCCTCAGTTCAAGCGGCAGCTCGAAGCACAAGTCTTTTCTTTCACTTTAATACAAGTTATAGCTCGAAATAACATGCATGAACATCAGAAGGTATGCTGAAAGATACAGTCCATCTTAACGAAATTAATGATGTCTCATGTAATCACTCAATGTCTCAATCACTGTTGTTAATTTTAACCTCTAATATTATATTAATGTACCAAATGAGAGGGTTCCCTATATAGTTTGCAGCATTTAATTTGGGAAAATCAAACTATTGGTATCGGCAGATATCATTCTGAATAATCGGCGGTATTGGCTGAGAAATAAAGTATTGGTGCATATACTTTATTTGCTGTTTATTAAATGTTTAAATACTTGAAATGTATAATTTAAATGTAATTTGTGTTCATAAAATGTTTAAACATTTAACATATAATAATCAATTTATCTTTTTAAAATATTTGCAGTGAATTTTGTGTAATATTATGTTAAATAAGTGTTTAATTTAAGTTCATCAGTATTCTATGTCTCAATCTCCTGGATTATTTAGAAATAAACCAATAATGAATCAGCCACAGTTCAGATGTCAGTGGCATCAGTCATTAAGACCCATATTGGTCAACCATTATTCATAAGTCATACAGCCATCCATACAAGGCTCTCACAGATTCACATGCACTCTCATACACACACTCACACATTCTCTTTCATTCTCCTTCCACCCACCCACACGCATGTATTTTTCCCGCAGATTCATTCTCTTTCTCAGCTTCTTTCCTTGCCTTCCACCTCCTTTCTATCTTGCTCCCTCTCACTTTCCTCACGCTCTCTCTCTTTTGCGATCGCGTACACACACACACACACACACAAACACACAGTCATTCTCTCCCTCTCTCACCAGGGGACCCTAATTAAGCTTGGCTGGTCTTTGATGTTGTCGCCTAGGCAACAGTCACCATGACGAGGCTGGCTTTTCCAGAAAAAAAAAAAACATGCGCATTTTACAGCCATACAACATGCACGGTGCCCTACGCACACACAGAGTCAGATATGCCACACATGCACGAGCAATTAGACAAACAAAGCAATTTCGTTGGATGCCAGAAAGACCTGTTGCACCGCGACACAACCTCGTGATGAATATAGGCGAGCGCGATATATCGCAGAAGAGATATACGACTTCATTCATGAGTTCTCAGGATTCCCTTATAATCATTTGCAGCCCTCCTGTGGGTGTGTGTGTGTGGATGTGTGTATGTCTCAGTGGGGAAAACCCTGCTTGCCTTCTGCTTATCAATTAAACAAACCTCGCCAATCTAACACTTACAATTAACATTAAACACATCTAACACCGCCAGCCAGCACAATTAGCTTCCCGTTCCGTCGTTAGGCTCTGCTGATATACCGCCTGACATGAAGTTGCATTGGGAGAGAGAATGAGAGAAAGAGAGAGAGTCATATAACTGTCAGTGCACATTATGCCAGCGGAATTCTGTTTGCTTATTGCTCTGTCTGTTTGGCGTTCCTGGCAGGATAAAATGACTATCTGAGCGTGTTCTCATTGTGGGGCTCATCAATCTGTTTCCCTCTCATTTTGCCTCCTGTGCTGCATTTGAGAACACACTTTACTTATTCAGTTAGTTGAACAGCAGCTCTATTTATTAGTTGTTCTAATGAGCTAATCTGAATTATTAATTTGTAATTGAAGTTTTTGATTAAATAGATGATGAATGGTTGGTCGCAACTAGACTTGTTTTTTCCTTCCGTTTGCTGTGAGGGTCTCACACATACTAAGAGGCGCAACGTGACAAGCAATTTGTCTCTCAACGCTAAAAGCAAAAATGCTGTGCGACGTAACACAATTTTACCCGATCAGAGCATTTTTTTATTTATTTAATAGAGCTGTTTGGTCCTAAAATCAGGAAGAGAATTTTGCATATTTTGGGCCTCTGGAAATTCTAATGAGTTTTTAGATTAGCGCTTTTTGATTTATGAATACATTTGTGATTTGAATTGATTGTTTATGAGTACTTTCCTGTTTTGTTGACTATAAATTTTCACACAGACATGCCTCACATAAAAAAAAACTCATTATAAATTTCTGAGGGAACACATGGCCCTGTGAATTCTCTTTTGGGTTTTAGAGGTAATATGTGGAGCAGGATTTTTGACCAATGAGATTTTACTGTGGACAGGGCTGTGCTGCAGAAATGGAAACCAAGGACAGACAAAATGTTCTGTCCCTACGTTATGTCTAGATATTAAAGGATAAGTTCACCTAAAAATGAAATTTCTGTCATTAAGTACATGTCGCCCCAAACTCGTAAGAACACCAATTAAGATATTTTTGATGAAATCCGAGGTAGGGCGGCACGATTAATTGGACGATTAGAAAAACAAAATTGAAATCTCGCTTAAATGATTTGGCTTAGTGAAATCGCAAAGCTGCGACTATTTTTTTTATGCACGGCTTGTCAATGGCTCCAAATGCTAATCCATCTGAAAGCACTGTGAGTTTGAATCGCTTATAATATGCATTTGAAAAAGCAACATGCGTCAAACATTTTTCTGGACATGAGAAGCATTTATTAACATCTTGTCCAACAAAAGACAATATTTAATAACATGTTTTTACTCCAAACTCACTTCATAACGACAGTTGAGCGTCCTTCTGTGAGATGATGTGGCTTCTTACACAGAATAAGGCAGTCGTGTGTTTATTAGTCATGTTTAATCAATCAAAACGTTTCAGTCTTCTGTTTATTCAGCTACAGCGATAGTATGGGATTTCTTGGAATGACGCGCGTTCTACTTCGGCATATTTGCAGTTTCTGCGTGAGAGCACCCTCTGGCTTTTAGATAGAGAAGCATTTACTACTGATCACAGAGCCGTACAGCTCTGACAAGCTGCGCATTAAATAATCGCAGTCTTTGCCAAATCGTGTGCCATAAAATTACGATAAATCGTGCAGCCCTATTCCAGGTATCTGTATCTGATCCATAGATAGGCAGCAACGACATTGCACCTTTTGAGGTCCAGAAAGGTACTAAAGACATTGTTAAACCCGTTTACGTGACTACAGTGGTTCAAGCTTAATGTTATGAAGCGAGGAAAATACTTTTGTGCGCAAAAACAAAACAAAAATAACAACTTTATTCAACAAATTTGTCTGTCCCCTGTCATACTGCTACGCTATATTCGTTGCAGAGCTTCAGTGTTTACATCCGAACAGCGGCTCAGTATTGGTCGTTCAGACCTACATAAACACTGAAGCTCTGCAACAAAAATAGCGAAGCAGTATGACGGGACAGATGAATTTGTTGAATAAAGTCGTTATTTTTGTTTTGTTTTTTTGCACAAAATGTATTCTCGTCAATTCATAACATTAAAGTTGAACCACTGTAGTCATGTTGACTATTTTAATCGATGTTTTTGGTAACTTTCTGAACGTCAAAAGGTGCAATGATGTTGCTGCCTATGCTTGGATCAGATACCCTCGGATTTCATCAAAAATATCTTAATTTGTGTTCCGAAGACAAACGAAGGTCTTACGGGTTTGGAACAACACAAGGGTGAGTAATTAATGAAAGAAATTTCATTTTTGGGTGAACTAACCCTTTAAGCCAAGTTGTAAGTTGTTTAATTATAAATAATTAAATAATAAATTATTTAGTATTTTTTAGATACATTTTATATAATTTTTATATAATATTTTATTTTGTTTTGCCCAGAAGAGTATTTGCATTTTTGAGCCATAGTTTTCCTCTGGAATTTTGAAAGATTTTTTTTTTATTTTTTTAGCAACTTTAAATTATGATTAATGAGGGTTAAGTGAAGTTGCAATAAATAAAAAAAAGAAAGAAAAAAAAGAAAGAAACGTGACTCCCTGTCCAGTCGTCAGACCAAGAAAAAAGAAAATAAATTCACATAAAAAAAGTTTTATTCAGAGTAACACAAGAAAGACTAGTGGGTGCATAAACTTTCAGGGTGACCCACGGCCCAAAAAAACAACAAAAAAAAGACTTCCCTCGAAAAATCCAATTAATTAACCTTACGTATAACAATCATGTAACAGTAACATTGTTGGTCTGGCGGCTGGTGGGGAGACAGAAGTGCAATCGGCCTGAAGTCGCAGCAGCTCCTTGAAGAGCGGAAGAGATGGTTTTAAACCTGCCGTAATCAGTGCTATCCAATCCAATGAAGACAGGCAGAGACATCAATTAGCTGGTTAATGGATCCTACTCGAGACAAACAGCGAAAACAGCATAGACACACACACTCAATTCAAGAATAAATGCATAATATAAAAGAACACAAAAAACATACATCCGTAACAGTATATACTTCAACATATATTACACATAGTCATACCTCAAATGATACATTTATTAGAAGTTCCTGAGGTAATTTTTGGATTTTATTTTATTTTTCTATCTGTATTTTTTTCACTTTCATGTAAATTTAATAAAAAGGAAATGTTGGGGCAAAACTCAAATGTGCATGTTTAATTATTTAATGGCGTGAGATTAAAAGAACAGTTTTTATGGGGGCTGAGTTTTATTACTTTGTGTTATGATGTCACTGTTACAGCTAGTGACTACTGTGTTCCCTTGAGCACTTCTTTACATTTCAATACAAATTTGATTCCATTATGCAAATTGCAACTTTGCTGGCCCTGGGAAACTGCTCAATTTGCATTGTTTAACATTCCCATTCTGACTTTTTCCCTTCAGCTCTTCGTTATTGACAATGGTGCGGACGACTGGCGGATCGCCATGACCATGGAGCGAGTGCTGCTTATCGCTCTGGAGCTGATCGTTTCGGCGGTTCACCCGGTGCCGGGGGACTTCAAGTTTATGTGGCGGGCGCGGCTGGCCTTCTCCTACGCTCCCTCGCAGGCGGAGGCAGATCTAGACATGGTGCTGTCCGTACCCATGTTCCTTAGACTCTACCTCATCGCCCGAGTCATGCTGCTACATAGCAAGCTCTTCACCGACGCCTCCTCCCGCAGCATAGGGGCACTCAACAAGGTCAGAGGTCAACACAGTGGTTCAAAACTGAGAGTTTGGGGTGTTAATTATATGTGTGTAGCATTTATTTCTGAGTGTGGTTTTCATTTTCTTGCCGTTTACATTAGCTAGTTAGCATAGTCCCATTAGCCACTGTTGGTTGAAAACAGTTTATTCTGACTTCTTATTCTGCAAGTAACATACTTCACCTGATTCCTGTTCAAAGGTCTCTTAAAAGTGTGAAATCACATACTTCTGGAGGGTTCTGTGCTAGCCAAGCAACTGCCATTGAGATGAATGGAAAAGCTAACTGCTAGTTTTCTTCAGGTATTATAGACAATTAGTCCAAACCTCATCAACTCACCAGCTTTTCCCTTTCTGTCTGGCTTCAATGGCCCACTTGTGCCCAGATTCAATAAACACATCCTCTCTACAAAATGTAGCTTATGGCAGTACAGTTCACTTTTATGTGAACAGTCATGAGCATTGAGGACTGTGGTTTTCTGCGCTGGAGGAAGAGGTTTTGTGTGGATTTATGTGTGTTTAGTCTCTTGAGAAAGATGAACCTTTCAGCTTTTTTGACGGTTTAAAGATTCTACATTTATAGGCTGGTTCACACTGACCCACCAAACAGCAACAGGGTTCGCACACTGACCCACCAAACAGCAACAGGGTTCACACACTGACCCACCAAACAGCAACAGGGTTCACACACTGACCCAGCCAGTGTTGGGAAAGATATTTTAAAATGGCTACAGCTACTAAAAATGAAAACTTGTTAAACTGCAGTCTAGTCAAATAGTCAGCTAAACTGTTAGCTGTATAAACGTGAAGAGAAACAAAACTAGGGCTGTTTATAGAACAAAATATTTGTTATTATTCTTATGATTTATGACTAGTCTTTAGAAATCGTTATAAAACCGTAATATTGTCAAATAGTGTAAATTTTCGCTTATTTAAACATGTTTTGTTTGTTTGTTTGTACATTTTTTATGCAATTTTTCTTTAAACGTTTTGGTGGACTCCCAAGCACTCGTTACAACTAACAGTAAACAAATATATAAAGACCTTATGCCTTTTTGGGCGGTGCTTAATAAACTGGTAAACTTTATATCTGTAAATCAACTCCGATGAACTGTAATAAAGTGCTCTCCCCTTCATTACTGCCGTATCCAGTATCACTCTGGAGACTGTAAGCTGGATCATGAACAGTTACTGATCTATCCTTGAAGAACAACTTTTTAGCACAACCTCTGTTTTGTATTGTCCCTTTGTATTGACATTCGTTCACAAAGCAGTCCAGTGTGAAATGATTCACACAGGCATAAATGAATTTCGGTAGAGTTGAGGGAGCATTTTCTTCGAAAACAAAATGAATACACCTCGTCTTCAGCGGCTCAGATTTCGGGAGTAAATGGAGCGAGCTATGTGGATTAATCCATCCAGCTACAGAACACCTAAAACGCTTGGGAGTGCAGCAATGGCGGAATGTACAACTCGCTGTGAACTCGCTCAGGGCGGTTCTATGTTAAAACGGCAGTGTCTGTCAACATTCGTGGGCGGGGCCTGTGGCTAATGTGACGTCACATTGCCAGGGATCTGGAAACGGCTTGTTCTGAGACACTGATTATGATTTATGAGGATTAAAAAAAGGAGTGGTTGGATTTTTATCACTATAGGGTGGTTGTGTCACTGCCAACACACATTTATGTCCAAACACCATGCAAAAGTGAATTTTACATAATAGGTCCCCTTTAAAAAATTCTCTGTTCAAGGATTACAACAAACGGCTGTTAGGGACTAACGAGCTTCTTCCCGGGTTGATGACATCAATTACTCTAGAATTTACATAAACCCTGCCCCCGAGAACACGCAACAAAGGGCTGAGGCCATGTTACTGCATTACAGTATGTAACACAAATGCAATAGCATGTCATAAAAGCAAGATGACAAAATGACAAATTATAACTGTAATTAAACTAAACTATACCTCTATAACAACAGTTCCCACAGGAGCGATTTATAGATTATCATGACAGAATATACTAATCAATGACTTTAAGATTGTTAACTCCACATTAGCTACATAAATTCATCAACTAACCTTTCAGAAACATCCTGTTGCATTCAAAATGTTGTCACTTCTTCTTGAGTGTCTCCATCATTGTCCGACTCTGTTTTGAACATAAAAGGCTGAACAGTTTCTGACATTTTCAATGAGTCTGCGTGAGGTCAATGAGTCGTGCAAAGAGGACACTGACAACATGTCGACAGACAAGACAGAGCAGGTTAATTATGATATTAAACAAAGTCCCAGGTTTCAAACTGTGTAATTTTTTAAGAAATTCGAACAATAAAACTGTTTTGTGGCTCTTTAATGTGTCGAGACAGATTGCTGTAGTGCCTCAGCTCAAGCAGCTCGTAAACCGATCATCTCTTCCTACTAGTTAATTTATAGCTTCAACTAAACATGAATGAACATGAGAAGGAATGTTGTTTCAAATGCAGAAAGACGTCAGTACACACCATTTTTCAAGTTCAAGTCCACCGAGGTTTATCTTCTAACTCCTGACTGCTTTGTCGGACAAAATGGCGGATTCTGCGTTATGATTGGTTAGACTGACCTTATGACTGAACTGATTCACTAAAACGAGTCAAAACAATGCAGAGGACCTTTTTGGAGAGTGGTTTTGATTATCATTTAGTTGGCTCAGCTGTAATGCTTCATGTACAACACAATGTGACATAAAATGTGACAATACGACTGCTACTTATTGGAAAAAGTGGCTTGTTACTGAGAAACTACATTATTATGTAAACAGCCAAGCTACTGTCATGCTACTAAAAATAATGTTAGTAGTGTTGCTACTTTTACTTAGTTACTCTCCTGGATCCAACAAAACCCATTTGCTATTTGGTGTGTATGTTGGCATTTGTTGGGTCAGAGTGAACTAGCGGTAAGACGTAGCTTCATTTGAAGGTCAGTGTTGGACAGGAGCTTAATCTAATTGTTTTTGCATTGTTAGGATGCAGCATCACAGCTCGGTGTCAGTTGATGTGACTGATGAATATTCTGCTGTAATGGATTTTATGATCGATGGCTGTTCGTTTTTCAAGCAGGTTTATCTCTGCTCCCCTTTAGATGGCTGATTGATGTCTCTGAATATTGTGTATCTCTTAAGAGAGGCTGAAGAATGACTGCCGTGGCTGTCAAGTGTTTGATAATAGTTCAAAATTTGAGTTTTGTCCTTTAGTGCCATTGAAATAACCCAAAACAGGTGAAAAGAGTCCTGATGTACTTTAATTTGAATGGCTGATTGGAGAGGGTAATCACTTTGTCCTTTGAGAGAAGCTCTTGTTTCAAAGAGATGTAAATGCAAATTCTCTTTCCTCTCATGTGCTGTTTTATCATTAATGATCGTGTGGCCCATCTTAGCTCAGAGATCTCCGCCTTCCCTCTGGAGAGCTGCCCTTTATGTGACTTTTCAGTAACACAAATCAATAGTAATGATGATGATGATGAACATTGTTGTTTTCAATGAAGTATAGATAAAAATGTGTACAAACAGACAATAGCAACATGTCTATTCTTCAGACGCTTCAGAAAAGAGCTGCATTAGATTCAAACTGAGCTGAAAATGAAAATATAATAAAATAAAAAATACTATGGGGCTGAAATTTAGGCTTCTTGTAAATTTCAGTCAGGATAGCTTGTATTTCACATAAATTTCAGATCAGGTCATAGTCTTTACTTTTGCAGAAAAACACTGAACAACCTTTGATCTCAAACAGCTGTTTTAATTTCCAAGTGCAACCGGTAGGATAAATATAAGGTCAAACATGATCTTTTGATGGTCTTAATATGAATACGACCACCATAGGGACTGTCGAGATCCTATCTCACCATCACAGCAGCTTTACTGTCTGTTTTTGAGAGAAAATGCATATAAAAACATTCAATACAATGCAAGAATAAATCTATTTGAAAAAATCAGGGCTATATACACTACCAGTCAAAAGTTTGGAAACGGTAAGATTTTTAATGTTTTTAAAAGAAGTTTCGTCTGCTCACCAAGGCTGCATTTATTTAATTAAAAATACAGTAAAAACTGTAATATTGTGAAATATTATTACAATTTAAAATAACTGTTTTCTGTTTGAATATATTTTATAAAGTAATTTATTCCTGTGATCAAAGCTGAATTTTCAGCATCATTACTCCAGTTTTCAGTGTCACATGATCTTTCAGAAATCATTCTAATATGATGATTTGCTGCTCAAGAAACATTAATGATTATTATCAATGTTGAAAACAGTTGTGTACTTTTTTTTCAGGATTCCTTGATGAATAGAAAGTTCAGAAGAACAGCATTTATCTGAAATACAAAGCTTTTGTAACATTATACACTACCGTTCAAAAGTTTGGGGTCAGTAAGAATTTTTATTTTTATTTTTTTGAAAAGAAATTAAAGAAATTAATACTTTTATTCAGTAAGGATGCATTCAATCGATCAAAAGTGACAGTAAAGACATTTATAATGTTACAAAAGATTATATTTCAAATAAATGCTGTTCTTTTGAACTTTCTATTCATCAAAGAATCCTGAAAAAAAAAATATTGTACACAAATATTTTGTAAAATTGTACACAATAAATGTTTCTTGAGCAGCAGATCATCATATTAGAATGAAAATTCAGCTTTGATCACAGGAATAAATTACTTTATAAAATATAATCAAACAGAAAACAGTTATTTTAAATTGTAATAATATTTCACAATATTACTGTTTTTACTGTATTTTTAATTAAATAAATGCAGCCTTGGTGAGCAGTCTTTTAAAAACATTAAAAATTTTACCGATTCCAAACTTTTGACCGGTAGTGTATATATATATATATATATATATATATATATATATATATATATATATATATATATATATTTAATTAAAATTTAAATGAAGTCATTTTAAAATTAAAACAATCAAAAAAGATTAAATGTTTTATTTGTTTTACTTCATGTCATGTGACCAATAAGCGACATCAGAAAACTATGAAGTTTGGGAATCCCTGCTATAAACCATAGCTATACTTTTTAACATGATATAATGTTTAAAGGGTTAGTTCACCCAAAAATGAAATTTCTGTGATTAATTACTCACCCTCATGTCATTCCACACCCGTAAGACCTTTGTTCATCTTCGGAACACAAATTAAGATATTTTTGATGAAATCCAAGGGTATCTGATCCACACATAGGCAGCAACGTCATTGCATCTTTTGACGTCCAGAAAGGTAGTTAAAAACATGGTTAAAACGTGACTACAGTGGTTCAACTTTAATGCCATGAAGCGACGAGAATACTTTTTGTGTGCAAAAACAAAACAAAAATTACGACTTTATTCAACAATTTGAACCGTTGTCATGCGTAGTGAACTCGGTGCTGGCTTCCTTGTTTATGTCTGAACGGCAACTCAGTATTGGCTGAAGCTGAACATGTAAGCAGCATGACGCATGCATGTGATGCTGACACAGGATCCAGCCAGTAAGTTCACTACATATGACAACGGTTCAAATTGTTGAATAAAGTCGTTATTTTTGTTTTGTTTTTGCATTTTGACTGGTTGTTTTGTTTTTGCATCTTGCAACTTGTTGCTTGTGTAACTTCATCTGCTGTGATGGTGAAATTCAGACTGAAAGTAATCACACAACTGCTTGTTTTTCTCTTACCAGGTGCACTTTAACACACGGTTTGTGATGAAGACCCTGATGACCATATGCCCAGGCACAGTGCTGCTAGTCTTCAGCATCTCCCTGTGGATCATCGCTGCCTGGACCGTAAGAGTGTGTGAGAGGTGAGAGAGAGAACGAGCATGAGGAAGAATGAACAAATGAATCGTGTTTCAAACTGCGCCATGCTGTCTAGACGCTGTCAAGTTTCTTATGCTTAATGAGGACTCACCTGAATCCCAACCAATAAGTGGCACTGCCTGGATGACAACACACCACATGAGGTGTGCAAACACTCACTCTACACATCCGCTGTTCTGTGAGGAGGAAAAGAGACCAGAGAGAGACAGAAAAAGAGCACTTTCATTCACACCCTTGTTTCCAAAACCCCAGACCTGTCTATCTAAACAGCTTTCCCCTTTTTCCAGACACATGCACTCCGGGTAGCAGCCAATCACGAGGTGCATCAACAGATTTCCCATGTTGCATCTTAAAAGGGTCGCGGGATAAACTAGGCCCTCAGGCCAGTGAGTGGGTGTTTCCGAATCTACCAGGCGTGTTGTCATGGTTACAAACTCTGGATGTGTGTTAGTCTCGGGGTATACGCTTTAAAATATTGAGGGTTCCCCAGATTGGGGACCCGAGGTTTGATGATTGTTTTGATAGCGGCAGGCTCGAGCAGTGTGATACGAGTGACGGTTTGCGCGTATGAATTGCCACATGTGATCAGGGCAGCATCGTTGTGAGAGGAGCCTACAGGGATCTGCTCTATTTTTATGCACTGCACTCAAAGTCATCATGTTAAAGGCCCTTTCCAGAGGAGGAGTCTCCCTGCAGGCTGTATGCTGCTCTTACTCAGTCCAGCACGCACACAGTGGGATTTAGACCTCCCCCTGACTGGATGAACTTGTTTTGTAAACTACATTCTTGGGAAGTTGCTATGATGCCTTAAGAGGACTTCACAGAAACTGACTGATGCTGCTGTACAAATAATATAAACAAAGAAGGCTTTGATTTTCTTCTGTTGTAGTCAACATGAAATTGGCCCTATTTATGTTCTTAATACACATTCTTGGTCTTATTATGGCCATTTCATTACTTCAAGTTAGTCACAAAAAAAAAAATCACATTATTTACAAATTTATTTTTTATTTTTTGGGTTTTCTGGGAATCAAACCTACGACCTTGATGTTGCTAGTGTCATATTGAGCTTCAGGGAGTCCTTAATGTATGCCTGCTCTCTCGCTCTCAAAATGCTCTGTAGAGAATTTGTGAAAGCATTTCTTTCCAAATGGAAAAATATTTGTCTTATCAAAATAGTCTGAAATGTCATTCCTTTTTTAAAGGTGCTGCATGTAAATTTTTGACTGTACTAAAGCATAAAATACCATAATATGTTTGCAGAGATTTAGGAAACATGCTAGTTCAAATACTTGTTTCTCTGAAAAACAATGATACAGACAGTTATTCTACTTTGAAATGTGTGTTCCGTGTCAGAATATAGTTTTTTTTTTTGGTCTGTGTGATCCCGCCCACTTTACCTAATAGTATTTTGATACCCCGTGATGCCAGTTGGCGGAAAACACAGCATATTGTTTGCAGCCATTGAAGCCAGCAAATGAACTGGGTCAGAGATTGCAGATTTTACCTGACCTAAAAAGCAAAAAAAAAAAAAAAAGTATACATTAGCTGATTAACTTACACTGTAAGGCTCGCCACTTTCATTGCCAATTGCGCTTGTTCATATTGTGTGTTATTAATCTGGCAACCCACGTGAGCGTCAAGTCTGAAGAGGATGTGTGGGGGAAACAACTCTCCAATATTTCGAATTTGGACTGCAGTACCCATTTCAACCACTAGCTGTCAATATTACATACTGCACCTTTAAAGGGTTAGTTCACCCAAAAATGAAAATTCTGTCATTAATTACCTACCCTCATGTCGTTCCACACCCATAAGACCTTTCTTCATCTTCGGGACACAAATTAAGATACTTTATTCAACAATATCTAGTGATAGGCGATTTCAAAACACTGCTTCATGAAGCTTCGAAGCTTTATGAATCTTTTGTTTTGAATCAGTGGTTCGGAGCATGTATCAAACTGCCAAAGTCACGTGATTTCAGTAAACGAGGCTTCGTTACATCATAAGTGTTTCGAAATTTTAGTGGTTCACCACTGGGGGGCGTGACTTTGGCAGTTTTATACATGCTCCGAAACACTGATTCGAAACAAAAGATTTGTAAAGCTTTGAAGCTTCATGAAGCAGTGTTTTGAAATCGCCCATCACTAGATGTTGTTGAATAAAGTTGTTATTTTGTTTTTTTGGCACACAAAAAGTATTCTCGTCGCTTCATAACATTATAGTTGAACCACTGTAGTCACATGAACTGTTTTAAATATGTAGTAGCTTTAGTAGCTTTCTGGGCATTTGAAAGTGTTAATTATCTTGTTGGCAATGGAGGCCTCACTGAGCCATCGGATTTTGTCAAAGATATCTTAATTTGTGTTCCAAAGATGAACAAAGGTCTTACGGGGACATGAGGGTGAGTAATTAATGACAGAATTTTCAGTTTTGGGTGAACTAACCCTTTAAGAATGTTACCTTGACTTAACACTTAGATATGAGCGGGATCGTTTGCAAACATAATGTTTTTTTATTTAAGTTTGTTTTATTTTATTTAGTTTAATTTTATTTTATTAAGTTTTATTTTATTTAGTTTTTATTTTTATTTGTTTTTTTTTTTTGTTTGTTTTTTGTATTGTTTTGCCTTTAGGATATATTGAGATGTTCTCAAGGAGGATAAGTAAAGGTTTTGTTTTTTTTTGCATCAAAGGTATATCAAACATGTAAGAACCTTCTCAAGGTTTCTCGACAAGCCTATGGGCAAACACTTGACGTATGAAAGAATCTGATGTGAAAACGATGTGATATTTGTGCCTATTTCACATCCAGTTATTGCTTCCCCATACCTTTCACAGCCAGAACCTGTTCAAAGTTGCCTTAATAAATCAAATCTTTCCAGACTTAACCTCGGCTTCTTTATTTCTCTCTCAGGTACCATGATGCTCAGGATGTGACCAGTAATTTTTTGGGTGCCATGTGGCTCATCTCCATCACCTTTCTCTCCATTGGATATGGAGACATGGTGCCTCACACCTACTGTGGCAAGGGAGTGTGTTTGCTCACAGGAATTATGGTACAAACACACACACAAACATAGTTTCACACCAACAGTGACAGCGGACAGTCTAAAGATATGTTTTCCTACTGGTTATCTTATTACTAGAAACCCAAACATGCACATCATCCACATTCTCACCAACCATGTCTGTTAGCAAACATCAGGCTCGCAATAGCTCGCAAACATCCAGTGTTTTTAGGACGAATCCCCTTGTGTATTCTGGGACGGCACATTTGTTCAGCTTTGAGGCTGTTGAGGGCTGCCATTGTTCTACCTGATTACCTTATGCTGGTGATAGCTTAATGTAAACCCCAGGTATTTCTTGTTGTAATTTCCTTTATGTCTCTGCTTGTGGAATGCTTGACAGGTGGTGTAGAGCAATGGTTTAGTGATGTTTATTTTGATATTGTGAGTTTGCAGATGTAAATATCTGTTAGTAAAGGTCACTTTCTCTCGTTTCTCTCCTCTCTCTGTTGTTCTGTTTGGAGCATTTGTTCTTCCTGTTCACATGCTGTCAGTTTCTGTGTCTCTAAATATCCTACCAGAGAAACTACAGAGAAAAAGCGTGGTTAACTTGACGTGACGTTTTTTTTTCTGTTTATTTTAGTTTTGGGAGTTTTTTGAGATCTTCATCTCTCTCTCGATTGTACACACACAAACACATACAATAACATAGCAGGTGTGTCAATGACAAATAAGTGTGTCCATGATAAAGAAATGGAAACATCTTTTAAAGTGTCCCTATTATGCTTTTTCAAATATTACCTTTCATGCAGTGTGTAATATAGCTGTCTGTGAATTTAAGCGGTTTGCAAAGTTGTAAAGTTGAAAGTGCACTATAAATATTTTTTTTGTCTCCCAAAAGAATATAAATATACATATATATATATATATATATATATATATATATATATTTGGGGTGTAACGGTACACAAGAATGACGGTTTGGTATGTACCTCGGTATTGAAGTCATGGTTCGGTACGGATTCGGTAGGAGGGAGAAAGCAATTTAAACATAAAATTGCTTTTTTTCTTTTTTGTTTTGTAAACTCGTTTAGTGAACAAATTGTTTCTCTGTCTTTAGTTTAAATAAATTCAATTATAATTACAATTTTCTTAAGGATAAAAAATATATCTCTGCTAAAGCTGTAAACTATATACAGGGAGCACTTTCTTGCACATTACTATATATTCGATGTTAAAATGTATTCATTTACACAGTGGCCATCATAACTTGTTTTAATGACAGATTTATTTAAACATTAAACATATACATGAAATAATCAAGACACATTAAGTAAAATATAGCCTAATGAATATAGCTAGATAATATAGTGCATATATGTAGCGAAAGAGTGAATTTCTCTAGCGAACTAACAAGCTGTGGAAACTGAATGGCATTTCTGAGGTAAATGCTACTGTAGCTACGTGACATATTCTTCACAAGCTGTTTCACTGATGTCTTTCCGTGGTTGAAACACTGATTGAGTGATTACACAAGATACATTTCAGTAAGTTGTACTGTATCTTTCAACATACCCTCAGATGTTCAT
This sequence comes from Hypophthalmichthys molitrix, assembly GCA_037950675.1. Classification (NCBI taxonomy): domain Eukaryota; kingdom Metazoa; phylum Chordata; class Actinopteri; order Cypriniformes; family Xenocyprididae; genus Hypophthalmichthys; species Hypophthalmichthys molitrix. Next base: position 25,991,730 of record CM075507.1, on the reverse strand, counting down.
TTAAGTTTATTTTGTAACTAGTATTAAAGAGGAAGAGATGATCACGTTCACTGCCGCTTGAAATGAGGTGCCTGTACAGTGATCTGTCACGCCACATCAAAGAGTGTCAAAACGGCATTTATTGTTTGAATTTCATGATAATGAATGAATGCCAACATTTGACATAATGGACAGAATTTGAGGGATGACATTCGTCAGTAGACGTGTACCGAAAATACGGATACGTATATATTAGGGGTGTAACGGTACACGTATTCGTATTTGAACGATTTCTGATTTCTTTATTTTAATGAGGCTTTTTTCTTCATTATGATATCAGGAGAGTTGTATCATCTTGACATTTTTGGCTGTATGCTCCCCTAAATGAATTTTAATTAAAAACCTGCTTATCATAGAACAGGTGTATTCAAGTCATTGTATGTTTGAACTGCATTTTTTAAAATGTTTTGAATATTTATGAGATTCGACCAAAAAATAAATAATAATAATAATAACAATATGTCACTGACCCAGATAACACTGATGTTTTGTCACATTCTTAACTGTTTGAAAGGGCAGCTAATGCTTGTGTTCCTTCCGTTTTTGAGCTGCTGAAGAGATAAAAATTCTACAGAATAGGAATTTTAGAAGGGGAGAGAGAGAGAGAAAGAGTGTTGGATGTGATTTCTTTTACTATTGAGAGTGATTGTAATGACTTTCTATAGGCAGAATTATGGGACTTGTTGCTATGACAACATTGAAGGCCAACTCTGTTAGACTGTACCACTGCCCTTCGGGAACGGGAGTGTTTGGGCAGGGCTTTAGTTTGCCAGTCGCTTGGTGCAGCTTGAGGATTTGGGGATGCAACAAGCACCTGTCTATCCTGTCTGCAAATGTAGATGTGGAATGGACAACATTATCTATGGTCATAGTGTCTTGAAAAACTTGCTTTCTCATTTAAACACCAGCTTAAGTATTACAACAGCTGAGTATTAACCTTTCTCTCACATCATAACAGTGAAGATTCTGCATTTTAAACTGGAGCTCTGACACTATGGCCTGGTTTCACAGACAGGTCTTAGATTAAGCCAGGATTAGGCCTTAGTTCAATTAGGGTGTTTAAATAGCTTTTATAAACATGCCTTAGAAAAGAAAAACATTGGTGTCCATCTTGAGACAAAACTTAAAGGGTTAGTTCACCCAAAAATGAAAATAATATCATTTATTACTCACCCTCATGTCGTTCCACACCCGTAAGACCTTCGTTCATCTTCAGAACACAAATTAAGATATTTTTGTTGAAATCCGATGGCTCAGTGAGGCCTGCATAGCCAGCAATGACTCTCAAGATCCATTAATGTACTAAAAACATATTTAAATCAGTTCATGTGAGTACAGTGGTTCAATATTAATATTATAAAGCGACAAGAATATTTTTGGTGCACCAAAAAAACAAAATAACGACTTATATAGTGATGGCCGATTTCAAAACACTGCTTCATTAAGCTTCGGAGTGTTATGAATCAGCGTGTCGAATCATGATTCGGATCGCGTGTCAAACCGCCAAACTGCTGAAATCACATGACTTTGGTGCTCCGAACCGCTGATTCGACATGCTGATTCATAACGCTCCGAAGCTTCCTGAAGCAGTGTTTTGAAATTGGCCATCACTATATAAGACGTTATTTTGTTTTTTTGGCACACCAAAAATATTCTCGTCGCTTTATAATATAATATTGAACCACTGTACTCACATGAACTGATTTAAATATGTTTTTAGTACATTAATGGATCTTGAGAGAGGAAATGTCATTGCTGGCTATGCAGGCCACACTGAGCCATCGGATTTCAACAAAAATATCTTAATTCGCGCTCCGAAGATTAATGAAGGTCTTACGGGTGTGGAACGGCATGAGGGTGAGTAATAAATGACATTATTTTCATTTTTGGGTGAATTAACCCTTTAATTTTAAGATATGTATGTGCAAGTTGCTTTCAGTTAAAACAGCTCAAACATGCATTTTAGTCTGGGACTAGGTTTAAGCCTTGTCTGTGAACCCGGGGGAATATATTTTGGTCCGAGGCCAGGTGGTTTTTCTTATTTTATCATGATATCAATAACCGTCAGATCTGGAAAAAGGCTAAATATAAACTGCAATGGAGGACGTTTGCAGATAAATAGATCATTGTGACACTCTTCTGTCACTTTAAGAGATTAATGTTTTGTTTTTTTGTCTGGGAATAGTTTTATACAAGTTGCCATATGGAAACACACATGCACATTTTGTCAATGTCCTAGAGGGGTTTTCCGTGGATGCTCGTCATGTTTTATTAAGTGGTGAATATGGGCAACAAAAGTGCTTCTAGAAAATGGGCTTTTTTTGTTTTATTTTTATGTCTTGTGTAATGGCTCTAGAGTATTTTTGGGCTGTACATTTCTCTTCTGTAAGTCCTACAAGTGGGTTTAAAAACATTCCATTAGCATCTCTCACACACACATACACTATACACATATACGCCACATACACAATCATAGGAAGCACACACACACTTTCATTAGTCACTTTCTAATTCCAATTCATTTCTTATTAGTAGTTCTCTGACCTCATTAACACTTCCCCTCCTCTTCTCGTCACTTTACACTCCATCTTTTTTTTCAGACCTCTTCTCTTTCTGCATTCAAGCTATTGTGTTTCTCTCCCCTTGATCTGAAATTGTATTCCTCTCTCCCTGTCTTCCTCACTCCACCTCTTCATCTCTAAATGGGCTTATTTCTTCATTTTCCTCAACCTGCATCAATCTCTTTTCCTCTGTGTACCTCTACCACTTCGGTGTAGTCACTGGTGATGTCTTCAGTTTACACGTCTGTGATGTGTAAATGGGAGTAAACCTTTGTGTGTGTGTGTGTGTGTTTTTGTTTGTTTTTTTGTATCATACTAGTCTCTCCAGTGATGTCTACACTGTTAATGATTCCTAGTCTAATTCAGTACATGGATGAATCTCAGGAATCTCAGGTCAGGGTCATATTTCTTCCCAGTATTAAAACATTTTTTAAATGTAAATTATTTAAAATTATATTTGGTTACTCTGATTAAATTCACATTACTTTTATACAGTAATGACAATCATACTCATTATCATACTGATTTTTCATCTATATAAATTAGGAAAAGGCAGTACAACAATGTGAATACTTATTTTATTTGCATATCATGAATGAGAGAACCACATTATGGTTCATTCAAATGTTTGAGGTCAGTAAGATTTGTTTTTTTAACAAATACTTTTATTTAGCAAGAAAGCAATTAAAGTGACAGTAAAGATATTTGTAATGTTACAAAATAAATTCTATTTTCACAACTGTTTTCAACATTGATATTTCTTGAGCAAATCAGCATATTAGAATGATTTCTGAAGGATCATGTAACACTGAAGACTGGAGTAATGATGCTGAAAATTCAGCTTGGTCATGACAGGAAAAAAATTACATTTTAAAATAAATTAAAATAGAAAACAGTTATTTTAAATTGTAATATTTCATAATACTGGTGTTTTTTTTGTTTGTTTTTGTTTTAATAAAATCAATGCAGCCTGGGTGAGCATAGGGACTTCTTCTTTCAAAAACTTTTCGATAATCTTCCCCTCGACCCCAAATTTTTAAACAGTATCTCAAAAGGAGATATTATTAAAATATAATGTTGATTTCGTCAGCTATTTTTTAATTTAGTCTTAATCTCAGTCCTGTGTCAAATGTATTTTTTGTTTTTATTATATTTAGTATATTTTATCATATTTAAAAGCTACTTAAATGTCCTAATTGAACTAAGGTATAATCCTGGCTTAATCTAAGCCTTGTCTTTGAAACCGGGCCAAAATGTCTGGCCATTTTAGTCTGGTTTTAGTCAATGAAAACTATTGTAATGATTATAATAATAATGCTTATTTTGCTCAAAATTATAATAGCAACAATTGTTATCATTTGAGAGGTTTGTTTTTACATTTCATCAGAATTATTGCACTTTCACAAGCACAAATCAAGAGAATGTCACTTCATACACATGGTTTATTTTACCTCGTCACTCACCATCTAGTTTCCTGATTTATTATAAGCTATTTACCATATGAATTAACACACTCTCTACATTATGAAAACTGGTAAAACAAGAAACTTCTCTCAAAAATTAAAGCAGTGAAATTCCTAGAATTCCAAATTACGTTTATGTTTTTCTATTAAAACAACAACAAAAAAGACTTTGTATCGTCACACAGAGGTTAAGTGCGTTTATTCAGCAACCACAATCACAAACAATATAGTCAAGATCCATGTTTGGATTTATTAGAGTTCATCACTGTGGCCCTGTTTACACCTGGTATTAAAGGGTTAGTTCACCCAAAACTGAAAATTCTGTCATTAATTACTCACCCTCATGTCGTTCCAAACCCATAAGACTTTCATTCATCTTCGGAACACAAATAAAGATCTTTTCGATGAAATCTCTGTCCCTCCATAGACAGCCTAGGCAACTGAAAATTTGACGCTTCAAAAAGTTCATAAAAGGGCTTTTCACACTGTGCTTAACCCCGGGTTATTGTAGTTCTAAATACCGCTTTTAACTCTTAGGAATGTACAATGCGAAACGTCAGCTTATGAATACCCACACTGCAAAAAATGCTTTTTCACACCAAAAACAATGCACTAGTATGGGCTGCTGCTGGTGCTTGGGACTTTTTTTGGTCATTTTGGATTTATGTAAAAAAAAATACAAAAAAAAAAAAAAAAAAACAACTGACAATAATGTGGTCCAGAGTTAAGAATATACTAAAAGTTACCTGAGCTAAATTAAATGTTCATTTTTCTGTAATTAATCACGATTAATAACACATTAAAGTTTTATATTTTTATTATAATATATATAAATATATATGTAAGCAGCCAAGTCTAATACTTAAGGCAGCTGAGTGATGCTAGACGGTGCTTGTTAATGGACGCGCACGCCCTGGCTGATATTTAATGCAATGTCCACAAAGAAGTTAATATGCTCAGTCGTAGATTTATTTTACCGTAACTGGTCTTCATTTCATGTAAGCAAGAATCCAAAACAAACAATAAATCCACAGCTCCAATCCTTCAATACAGATTTCTTAGTTGTATAGCATGGTATAGCATAGCGTTAGCATAGCGTTAGCTTAGCGTAGCGGTCAAAAAACTGTGTGTACCTTCCCTCCAGCAACACCTGTTACCTGAAGGAAGATTCCCACCTATATTCTGTATCCCATTACCTAAGAGTGAACAGATAGAAACCTACATAACAAACCTACATAACCTACATAACTACTGGACAGAAACCTAGATAACAAAGCTTAAAATAGACAAAATGGCTCTTACATAATATAAATAATGTAGAAACAACATAAAGATTGTATATTTTAAATATTTGTTTAATGGCATCTTTTTACTAAGCACAGTGAATGAAGGCCAAAAAGTGGCAATTTTAACATGCTATAAAAAATTATCTGTGGGGTATTTTGAGCTAAAACTTCACAAACACACTGGGGACATAAGAGACTTATTTTAAATCTTGTAAAAAGGGGCATAATAGGTGCCCTCTAAGAGAACTTAAAATAATCTTCACATGAACCAATTGCAATAAATGTCACATTTAGTTCTGATTTTTACTTGCCCTGCTAAAATGCACAAAAAACACTGTTTAACTCATTTAAGACATGTGCTTACGAGGACACTCGACAAAAGGGGAACTTTGACATAATTTTGTGTGTTTGAGTCCGTTCAAGCGCAAAAGAGAACTCTGTGGTGCTGGCTCGCTGTCTGAACTGGCTTTCTGTGCGTGCGTTTCGCATGTTTTCTTCACAGAAAGCCGCTTCACAGACAGCGTGCAAGTACAGATTTAAGTTCTTTTTTTGCATCTTACTATGTGTTACGGTTAGCTGCTGTAGAGATGAGGCGAATACGGAAATCCACAAACATAGGGCTTTATTGAATCCAAGGGGTAGAATGACAGCAACCACGTTATGATAAACATAAGAACAGACAAGGAGTGCAGGGAAAGTGTCCATAATAAAGGTAGTGATGATGAAGAGGTCCAGGTGCAGGTGATCGGTGATGATGGGGAGATGACGAGGAAGTGAGTGCAGGTGTGGAAACAAGAGGATCATGGGAAATGGAGTCCGGGGAACACGGGAACTGTAACAGTACCTCCCCCTCCCGGTAGGCGCGGCCTCGCGCCGTGGAAGGAGCAACCGGGGAGGGGGGGTGGGCGCCCTGAAGACCTCACGCAGGTGCAGGGAGAGGAGCAGACGGGACCGGAGGTCTCCAGGGCGGATCTAGGAAGTCAGGCGGCCATGGCGGGTCAGAGGCCGTGGGCGGCCATGGCGGGTCAGAGGCCGTGGGCGGCCATGGCGGGTCAGAGGCCGTGGGCGGCCATGGCGGGTCTGGAGACTTGGCAGGTCGCCATGGCGGGTCTGGAGACTTGGCAGGTCGCCATGGCGGGTCTGGAGACTTGGCAGGTCGCCATGGCGGGTCTGGAGACTTGGCAGGTCGCCATGGCGGGTCTGGAGACTTGGCAGGTCGCCATGGCGGGTCTGGAGACTTGGCAGGTCGCCATGGCGGGTCTGGAGACTTGGCAGGTCGCCATGGCGGGTCTGGAGACTTGGCAGGTCGCCATGGCGGGTCTGGAGACTTGGCAGGTCGCCATGGCGGGTCTGGAGACTTGGCAGGTCGCCATGGCGGGTCAGGAGCCTTAACAGGCTCTGATAAACCTGGAAGCCCACCCAGGAGTTCCCCACCCACGGGTACCTGGCCCCCCCCCAAAATTTTCTTGGGGTATTTCCCCGTGGATGGCAAGGTGGGCTCGGCGGCGGCAGGAGCAGCGGGCTCGGCGGCGGCAGGAGCAGCGGGCTCGGCGGCGGCAGGAGCAGCGGGCTCGGCGGCGGCAGGAGCAGCGGGCTCGGCGGCGGCAGGAGCAGCGGGCTCGGCGGCGGCAGGAGCAGCGGGCTCGGCGGCGGCAGGAGCAGCGGGCTCGGCGGCGGCAGGAGCAGCGGGCTCGGCGGCGGCAGGAGCAGCGGGCTCGGCGGCGGCAGGAGCAGCGGGCTCGGCGGCGGCAGGAGCAGCGGGCTCGGCGGCGGCAGGAGCAGCGGGCTCGGCGGCGGCAGGAGCAGCGGGCTCGGCGGCGGCAGGAGCAGCGGGCTCGGCGGCGGCAGGAGCAGCGGGCTCGGCGGCGGCAGGAGCAGCGGGCTCGGCGGCGGCAGGAGCAGCGGGCTCGGCGGCGGCAGGAGCAGCGGGCTCGGCGGCGGCAGGAGCAGCGGGCTCGGCGGCGGCAGGAGCAGCGGGCTCGGCGGCGGCAGGAGCAGCGGGCTCGGCGGCGGCAGGAGCAGCGGGCTCGGCGGCGGCAGGAGCAGCGGGCTCGGCGGCGGCAGGAGCAGCGGGCTCGGCGGCGGCAGGAGCAGCGGGCTCGGCGGCGGCAGGAGCAGCGGGCTCGGCGGCGGCAGGAGCAGCGGGCTCGGCGGCGGCAGGAGCAGCGGGCTCGGCGGCGGCAGGAGCAGCGGGCTCGGCGGCGGCAGGAGCAGCGGGCTCGGCGGCGGCAGGAGCAGCGGGCTCGGCGGCGGCAGGAGCAGCGGGCTCGGCGGCGGCAGGAGCAGCGGGCTCGGCGGCGGCAGGAGCAGCGGGCTCGGCGGCGGCAGGAGCAGCGGGCTCGGCGGCGGCAGGAGCAGCGGGCTCGGCGGCGGCAGGAGCAGCGGGCTCGGCGGCGGCAGGAGCAGCGGGCTCGGCGGCGGCAGGAGCAGCGGGCTCGGCGGCGGCAGGAGCAGCGGGCTCGGCGGCGGCAGGAGCAGCGGGCTCGGCGGCGGCAGGAGCAGCGGGCTCGGCGGCGGCAGGAGCAGCGGGCTCGGCGGCGGCAGGAGCAGCGGGCTCGGCGGCGGCAGGAGCAGCGGGCTCGGCGGCGGCAGGAGCAGCGGGCTCGGCGGCGGCAGGAGCAGCGGGCTCGGCGGCGGCAGGAGTGGAGAATAGGGCCCAGTCCATCCCCTCATACTCGACCAAGAGCCCCACAGATACCGGCGCAGGCTGCATAAAGGCAGAAAACTCAGGGAATTGGGGCTGCACGAAGGCAGAAAACTCAGGAGACTGGGGCTGCTCGGAGGCAGAAAACTCAGGAGACTGGGGCTGCACGGAGGCAGAAAACTCAGGAGATTGGGGCTTTTTCTTCTTCCTCCCTTTCGGGCGTTTTGGCCCAGCGGAGGATTTAGGGTCTGGTAGGACACTGGAGAAAAGCTCACTGGAGAGGCAAGCGGAGGAGGATGGTGATTGACGAATCGGCCAGGCCACCCGTGTTTCTGGAGGAACTGGACGAGGAGCGCACGATTCATCAAGAACCTTTTCAATTACGAAATCAGAACAATTTAGAAACAAAATCAGATTGATTGAATCGACTAGGGAATAACTACAGGCAGGTTCTTTAAAACGAATCATGTTCTCGTCCAGCCCCTCCAGAAAAAGGGCGTTTAAACATGCATCTGGCAGATCCGTCAAATAAGCCAACTCGACAAACTCCTCCACATACCTCTCCAGCGAACGACCGTCCTGTAGGAGCCCAATTAGGCGATCCATGGGAGAAGCTGGCGTGGGAGGCACGGGAGATACGGGGATCTCTGTGAAGAATAATCCCATCTTTGAATGTGGACTTCCAGCGGTAGGGTCTGTTCTTCTGTTACGGTTAGCTGCTGTAGAGATGAGGCGAATACGGAAATCCACAAACATAGGGCTTTATTGAATCCAAGGGGTAGAATGACAGCAACCACGTTATGATAAACATAAGAACAGACAAGGAGTGCAGGGAAAGTGTCCATAATAAAGGTAGTGATGATGAAGAGGTCCAGGTGCAGGTGATCGGTGATGATGGGGAGATGACGAGGAAGTGAGTGCAGGTGTGGAAACAAGAGGATCATGGGAAATGGAGTCCGGGGAACACGGGAACTGTAACACTATGCTTGAATGGTTTAATAGCCCTTGAATGACCACTTTAAAATCTTAACACACACACAGATATATATATATATATATATATATATCTGTGTGTGTGTTAAGATTTTAAAGTGGTTAACTTTGACACTGAATAAAAAAAAAATGTACCTCTAGAGAATGTACCTCTTTTTTTCTTTTAGTCGTGCCTTGACTCCCCTAGGGCACCAAGAAAACAGAAATGCCACTGGTTCCTCTTGAAAGAAATAGCTGCATGACGCCACAGAATGTAACACTGCAAAAATCCTAATAGTGCTAAAACTGTTTTCATTTTCCTGAAGCAAAATATAAATTTTTATAATTCTATTTTTTTCTTTTGATTTTGCGTGAAATAATAGTAAATTATGTCTTTTTGCTCAAAATACTTCACATCCGCCGTCTTTGTGTTTGTTTTGTTTCTTTCTCTTTCTAATGCTCTCATGAACTGGTGTTAATGTTTACCTGATCCATCCATGGATCTCCCTTTATCAATCATCATTTATTATCAGTCATGCTCCCCTGTTGCTCCATGTGACCTCTGCTAATGATACAAGTATGAAGTATTTTTATGCTTCTGTGTGTTTTCACACCTTGACCTCGTCTCTTGTCTCTCGCAGGGAGCAGGTTGCACTGCATTGGTTGTTGCCGTGGTAGCCAGAAAGCTTGAGCTGACAAAGGCGGAGAAGCATGTGCACAACTTTATGATGGACACACAGCTCACCAAACGGGTAAACACACTTACACACAAGCTTCAATAAATGGGCACGTAGGCACAGCTTTATATTTAGAGAACCATATACATATGCCAGTTTTCTTTCTCCGTAGGTCCTTTTTAATTTTTAATGCACTTGAAGGACTCAGAAATAGCTCTCTGTATCAAATATGTAGGCAGCATCATGGCTGACATTAGTGACTAGGTTGGTGATCAATAATTGCAACACAGATTAAAAAAAAATCAGTTTAGCTGTGGAGTGCTTTTTCAGATGAGCAGCTACAGTAAATGCCTTCCTCGAGTGAGGGAGCAAGACAGAGGATGGAAATGAGCCTCTTTTTGTTAAGTTTATTACCTCAAGCTTACTCAATTGCCTCAGCTTAACATGCTGTTGGGGGACAAGAGAAAGAGAGATTGATAAATGCTGTAGCGTTAGCGTGCCGATCATCCTCATACATTGAATTTGCCGCTACTATGGTTACAAACCTCTACAAAAAGCAGAAAAATGTTCTCGCAACTTTGACCTCACAAACCTGTTGCCGTGGAGACACGGTGACAAAAGGTTTACCTTCAACTGGATGGAAGGGTGCTGGTTGTTCCTCCGTCTTCTCATCAGGAGGAACTGACAGTGTAGTGAAGATGGACAGGTTTCTCAGGCCAGAATTGTTTATCACAAACTATCCTTGAATAGAAATGCTAATGTGCTCTTTCTAAAGTATTCCAGTTTTCTAATCACGTCGGTACCATTTTCACAGTTTTTCATAAGTGGTAAATAAACTCTTCTGAACTGATTACACTTGTAACAGCCAGTCTTCAAGAATTAATGTACATTCATGAGGGTTGTAAATGTTTTCTTTCATGCAATTATTGTTTTTAAAGGTTACTGTGTAATGAACACAAAACAGAATGATCTTCTTTCAATTTAGTCATCTATTCAGTACACTCTTAAAAACAAATGTTCTTTATTGGCATCTCATTCCATGCTGATCCTTGAACACCCATGGAACTATTGCGTTGCACAAAAGATTTTTTATAGTGGAAATTTGGTTCCTCAGATTAATAAAATTTTCTTCACACTAAGAAATAAAAATGGTTCTTTTAAGAAATGTTCACTGAAAGGTTCTTTCGGGAACCCAAAATGGATCTTCTATAGCATCACTGTGACCCCCCACCCCCATCCCCCTTTAAAAACCTTTATTTTTAAGACTGTAGCAAATAACGCAAGATACAATTTTCAAATCATTCATACACATTTAAAAATAAAAGCTTTTATTGGCATCTATGGTTCCATAAAATACCTTTAACACCCACTGAACCTTTCTATTGCGCCAGTGTTTTGTATGGCATGTGTTCGGCCAATCAACGTACACTTACATCACTGGTAGTTCTTATTGTGCTTACTCTGACAATACTCTAAAGTCTGAAGTAGGAGCTAATTTAGTTCCCCCAAAAGGTGTTCCTATACTAAAATAGGAGTACAGAATAGGCTCAGAGCAGAGTCCTGCACGGGTCCTGTTTAATAAACCCGCACCCGCAGTTATTAACAGCACACCCGACCCGATGTCCAACAGAAACACTAATTTTAGCCCGTATCCGACCCGACCCGTTTGACATAAAAACCACGACCTGTACCCGCATTAAATCTCCTACATGAGGTATACAAAAATAATTTTCTCATGTAGCCTATAGCCTAACACTTACGGAACAAAAATATATGGGAATATACTGCAAAATATAATGCGATATATTACATAATACATTTCCATATGTGGGAAATTAGTGCTTATATTTTTCAATATACTGCAATATATGCATTGACCATGTATTGATACATATAAAATATTTATAAATGAAAACAAAAATAGCATTACATTCATAAAGTGTTATCCTTTATTGTGTACATATATTGCACATACATGTTCCCATATAAATGTGAATGTATTGTACACACATATATACACACATTCATGTAATGAGTTACAATCAGTGGTTACAACAGACTTCTAGTTCCCAGCATGCTTTATGACTGTTAAAGGAGAGTAAATGTTTAAATTAAGTGCTATTTCATGTGTTTTGCTCAATATTGATATAGGGGGAGATCTGTTAGTGTTTAAAGTTCTATTATTTTGGAATTAAAAAGGTTTTCTGGTATGTGTGAGTTTTTGGGGTTACCATTGTGCTGAAGAGTAGAGCCTGTGGTGAGGTTTATGATTGGCTGAACACCATTAAGACTATAATAACTTTATTTAAACAGCTGTGCACACTATAGCACAGTGATAGTTTCTTAGGTAGAAACTTTAGTACATGAAGGTGTGCTTTTGTTAACTAACTTGAAAATATGTAACATTTAAAATGTAAATCATTATAAAATATAAGAAATGTGTTACATAATATATTTTACCATATATGTGTTATACTGCATGAGTAAATATATCTGCAATATATTATGCATGCAGTATCTGATCACATATAAATCTATATATTATGAAGTATATTACTGAATATGAAATGAAATACATTATGATATATTAGTAAATATATTATCACATATTTTTCAATATATGAAAGCGGCAATTCCTTATGTATTATTCAATATATTGTAATTTATTTACGCAATATATTTTTCTGTATATTTTCAAATATGCTGTTAAATCATGTAATATATTCATCATTCATATATAGGGAAATATATTTTCTTTCCATAAGGGAACACAAGCAACCAACATTAGGCATTCTATGTCGCTGCATTTAATTAAACATTGCATTAAACAACACAAGTAAAATAATAAAACAAAGAATGTTTTAGTAGGCCCCAACTATAAGCTTAAAGCTAGTAAATATTTTAGCAGCTTCATTTGGCATTGAAACACGGTTGTCTCTTCTGAAACTCAGCAGTGTTTACCTGGCCACTGGTCCTCTTTGTAGCAGAGCGAAAAATATTCTAAAACATTAATTCAAATTGTGAATAGCCTATATTAAATACATAAAGCGAGCAAAGCATGCTCCCTTTAATATAATCACCCGCACTGCACCGCACACATAAATATTATTCCACCCGTTACATAAAATTTGGCAGGACTCTGGCCCAGAGTAGGCCCAACCTGTTAAGCTGAGGCAATTGAGTCGGCCCAGCACAATAAGAACTAACAGTGATGTAAATGTACGTTGATTGGCCAAATGCATGCCATACGAAACACCGGTGCCCACCCTTTTTAAAAAGCCTGGCATTTTTAGTGGATAAAGGTTCTTTAAATTTTTAATATGTTGTTCACACTAAGAAAAAATGATCACGCCGTCCTCCAGCTGACATTGTTGAATGCCGCGCTTAAATGACGTCTCTGTCAGCCGGCTTACATCACTTCAGAGTCTCTACTGGTGGTGCGAATGCAACCAGGAAAATGGCCCTAGGGGAACATTTAGTTCTCTGGGGACCGCCCTGGTGGCTAGTTCCTATAACTGAGTTCCTATAACTTACCTGGTTCGAAAGCCCCTATAGTGCATACCCCGAACGCCTTTTTGAACAAAATGTTCTATGACAGTTGTAGATTGAGGTGAGCTAGTCTGGCAGCTGTTATAATGGTAAGGCTTCAGTTTAGCACATAATCAACAATGATGGCCCAGACTTCATTACAGTTCCCTGCCCTCTGCCTTCTCCTTTCTGACATCCACTTGCAACTGCTTCGACCTCTCTGACAGTCTCTTTCTCTCTGCCTCTTGTCCCGCCTTGTCTTTGATTGATTGTACAGTACCTAGTAGTGACTGCCATGTGAAAAAATGCCGTATGGCAGTACTGTAAGAAAGAGGGCATTTTCGATTAAAATCAGTGGTTCTCTTTAAATAATGTTATTTAAAGACAAAACAAACAATAAAATCAGCTAAAACAAATTTGCAAAAAAAATCTTAGGAAACCTGTATATATAAGGTACTTTCAGGACCTGGAAATGTCATGTACATTCATAAAAACTTGATTTTCATATAATGAATATACAGTTTTCTTATGCCAAGCTCTAAAATATTTTATCCGGTAGAAAGTCAGTACAAAAATATTTTTTAAAAACACCTATCCACAATCCAGTAAGTCACAAACAACTGGAAAAGTCATTGGGCCTTTGAATATTGTTGTAGACAATGGGGGGCCTAAAGTCATAAAGGTTAAATGATGATGGTCATATGTTTTAAAATATACAATGATGACAGAAGCTAATTAAATGGGCAATTTCTTAAATGAAATACTGCATACAGAAATACTGGATGTGATTTTTCACTTTAAAATATGCTTAAATAATCAGTTCAGAGATTAGTACTTAGAGTTTTGAAAATTAACTACTTTTGAAAATGTTACAAAAGTGATTAAAAGACTACACATTGAGACACTGTACACAATGATTGCATTTTTATCATTTAATGCATTTTAAATAAGTTTATTAATTCTTTAATTATTTAGGATTTTATCACTCATTTTATTTTTATGTGGGGAACAACAACAACAACAACAAAAAGATTTGCTGTGGTATTAAAAAATACTGTCCTTAAAAAATGGTACAAAAATATATAATAAAGTGTTCTGTTCACATTTGGAAAAACAATCAAAAGGCTCTAATATTTGGAATAATCATAACATTTTCATCACTCAAACTCTGCAAAACTTTCATCTCTAAAAAATCTCAGATATGCTGAACCATGACAACCATTGTACCAAGGGAAAAGAAAAACTACTTACACAAGTACACAAGTTGGGGAATAATTTCAGTAACTGAAAAATGTATGAATATAATTTGAAAACTATCACATCAGTGCTTAAAAAAGTGGACAATGAGGGTCTTGCCATGGGTGCCAAAATAGTCAGAAATGGCCCTGTCTATGTGAATAAGTCAATGTTTTGTATGATCTACTTTGTATATTTAGGAGATATGAGCTGTTCTGAACCCAGTATTTATAATCACTTTAATACTGCTTCATTGTCATTTGGATTCCAGATTCCAGAAAACTCCACTTGTAGTCTGATATGAGCATCCCTGCTATAATACCCTATCTGGTATTATCGTTCTCCCTGTCTCATTCTCTAACTTGCCCCATCTTTGGCTCTTCTCATAAGTGAGACCTGCATTGAGGTTGGGCCAGAGCTCCTACTCTTGTATTATTAAATACACTGACCACCGTTAATTAATCAGAGCTGTGCAGTGCTAAATCCAGACACAGCATTTAAAAAAACAGCCTGGTGCTGCCCTATGGGTGGAGGAATACTGTCAAATCAGGAGCTTATTAAAAACGGGAAGGTTCTATCATCCCTCCGTTGCCCACAGAGGATGTAATTGTTCTTTCCACCGAAGCGGCGCCCCTTTGAAGTTTCCTCATTCATTTTTCTTCAGCAGATTTTCTTATTCAATTTTGTCCTTTATTTGCTCTCCCTCTCCCTTTTCTGGTGCCATATGTGAGATTTACAGAGTATTCGTTGTTTCAAGACCTCACAAATGAATTTTTGGATGCACAAGGAGTCAAGAGTTAAAAATACTAAAAATATTTGAAACTCAAAACATTCTGTTGTGCCCCTTTCAGTGCAAAAACTTATTAAATCTTATTTGCTAACCACCTGCAGCCCTATTTAACCAGGCGCTAAATGCGCTAGCATAACCCTGCGCTGTATTTAAATAGGTCAATGTAGTGAATCAAGTGCTAAAAAATGCAACACTAACTGAATGCATTATCATTTAATAAAATATACAGTCAAACCAAAAATTATTCAGACATTTTTTATTTTTTATTTTTTTTATATATATATATATATTTTTACTAGTGGGTGCAGGACACTATAGTTCATTTATGTAAGTGAGGATAGCAAAATAAAGTAAACTGTGACATATTATACCCAAAAATTCTTCATACAGTGGACTACCAGTAAAATTGATAAAAATTTGGAACCAAAAATTATTCAGACACTTTGACCTGACCATGTTTTACTTAAGTGTTATCTGACATAATTAAGATAATTTTTTTCTGACACAGTTTAACTCTGAGATCTTGTCATATTTTATTACCATTTTTTTTAAACTATAGTGAATAAACTGTATTAATGAATGAAATGTTCAAGGTGTCTGAATAAATTTACATTTGACGAAAGTGGTCCTGACTGAAATATTGGTAACTCTCAAGTTACACTGATTGTTTTAATTAGAATACATCACATCAAATCCATTCGGGTGGTCACATATGATCTTGCCGTTTTAAATATTTTTAGCACATTCGAAGCTCAAATCAGATCCAGAAATGCAGTACTACTCCCCAACTTCCGGTCTGTTGTTTTTTGTCGATATTTAAAAGGTGGCTGTATTTCAACTAATATTGCCCTTCAAAACTTTACCACAAAGACATAAAGATGTCTTGTAACAGCTTTAGAGTTGACTTTCTCTTATTGGACATCACTTGTCTGGAGCCAGATGACAGAATTATGGGCTACAATGTCCGTTGTCAGGTCACTCTGGAATATTTCCCAAAAAGACCTTTAATTTGGCAACCGTTTGGGGTTGTGTGCGCGTATTGGCAAAGCAGAGCTTATACTTGTCATTACTTTCTTCTGAGGTGTTTTTCCTGTTGCTAACATTGTTGTTATGGCGACATGTCCCCTCAGATAAAGAACGCAGCAGCAAATGTTCTACGAGAGACTTGGCTGATATACAAACACACCAAGCTGATGAAGAAAATTGACCACTCCCGTGTACGCAAGCATCAGAGGAAGTTCCTTCAAGCCATTCACCAGTGAGAAAAACAGCCTCCCTTCACAGATCCACAGCTTTACACCACAATTTCACTTTAGCCCTCATCGATGCACTTTTTACTTTAAACACACACATAGACCAATAAACAACAAGAGTACTTAGTGAGCTTTAGTGATGTAAGCTAAAACTGCACAAAAAGCAATTGGAGTGCTTCACATTTGGGCTGAGTGGCCAGTTGTGCGATGAGTGTGATTGTGGCAGTTAGCATGTCTGACCTGCCCATGGACATGATACCTGAGAGAAAACATGACAAATACATACATGAACTGATAATGGTTACCTGTAAGTGCTAATTTATCAATCTTCACGCTTTTTTAAAAAAAATCTGTGTACAAATGTAGTGATGGTTTTCTGTACCATTCATCTCTCCAGAGTCAGACCTGTTTAGAAACCTAGAAACGTGGAAATTGAACTTAAGCTTTCTGTTGTAATTCAATTTTTGTATCATCCAAATACCAGTTTCTTGACATTTTTGTATTTTCATGCCTTATCAATGATCTTGATTTCACATACATGCAACCATTGTACAACCCGAATTCCGGAAATGTTGGGGCGTTTTTTAAATTTGAATAAAATGAAAACTAAAAGACTTTCAAATCACATGAGCCAATATTTTATTCATAATAGAACATAGATAACATAACAAATGTTTAAATGGAAAAATTTCACACTTTTATCCACTAAATGAGCTCATTTCAAATTTGATTGTGGAATACTTTAAAAACAATGTTCCTCAACGTCAAATTGCAAAGGCTTTGCAAATCTCATCATCTACAGTGCATACCATCATCAAAAGATTTAGAGAAACTGGAGAAATCTCTGTGCGTAAGGGACAAGGCCGAAGACCTTTATTGGATGCCTGTGGTCTTCGGGCCCTCAGACAACACTGCATCACTCATCGGCATGATTGTGTCAGTGACATTACTAAATGGGCCCAGGAATACTTCCAGAAACCACTGTCGGTAAACACAATCCGCCGTGCCATCTGCAGATGCCAACTAAAGCTCTATCATGCAAAAAGGAAGCCAAATGTGAACATGGACCAGAAGCCCCGTCGTGTCCTGTGGGCCAAGGCTCATTTAAAATGGACTGTTTCAAAGTGGAAAAGTGTTCTATGGTCAGACGAGTCCAAATTTGACATTCTTGTTGGAAATCACAGACGCCATGTCCTCCAGGGTAAAGAGGAGGGAGACCTTCCAGCATGTTATCAGCATTCAGTTCAAAAGCCAGCATCTCTGATGGTATGGGGGTGCATAAGTGCATACGATATGGGCAGCTTGCATGTTTTGGGAGGCACTATGAATGTTAAAAGGTATATAAAGGTTTTAGAGCAACATATGCTCCCCTCCAGATGACGTCTATTTCAGGGAAGGCCTTGTGTATTTCAGCAGGACAATGCAAAACCACATACTGCAGCTATTACAACAGCATGGCTTTGTCCTAGAAGAGTCCGGGTGAATTGGCCTGCCGGCAGTCCAGATCTTTCACCTATAAAGAAAAATATGTCAAAGACAATCACAAACTCTTCAGCAGCTGGAAACCTACATCAGGCAAGAATTGGACCAAATTCCAACACCAAAACTCCAAAATCTCATAACCTCGATGCCCAGACGTCTTCACACTGTTCTGAAAGGAAGAGGAGATGCTACACCATGGTAAACATGCCCCCTATTCTAACTATTTTGAGACCTGTAGCAGGCATCAAATTTGAAATGAGCTCATTTTGTGCATAAAATTGTAAAATTTCTCAGTTTAAACATTTATGTTATCTATGTTCTATTGTGAATAGAATATTGGCTCATGTGATTTGAAAGTCTTTTAGTTTTCATTTTATTCAAATTTAAAAATCGTCCCAACATTTCCTAAATTCGGGTTGTAAAGGGCCATTAACATGAATGATGTTAACTATAACAAAACAGTCTTAATAATCGTTCTATTTTTTTTTTTTTTTTTTAAATACTGACAGCCAATCAGAATCCACCTGGCTTTAAAGTGTTTGAGCATTTAAAGAGGCAGACTTATTATAAACAGAACGTTATTGTCTATTGGTGTATAGTAATCTTTATATATATCAATCTTTAACAGGCCTTAACTTACACTTTTAGAAATTTCAAACTTTGTCTTTCACTGCTTATTGCATTTTTAGTGGTGCAAATTAAATTTGTGAATAAAATTATTAAAACAGCTTTAAAGGGATAGTTCACCCAAAAATGAAAATTCTGTCATTTACTCATCCTAATGTATGACTGTTCATTTTTGGGTTAACTTAAGACCTTTTAAGACCAGTCAGAAGCCAGTTGTTTTGCCAGTGGACTGGACAAATACGCAAGCGCTAATGCTAATATGGCTAGAGCCCTCTTGCCTTTCAGTAAATTAGTTAAAACTACTGAGCAAATATTACGTCACCTAATTCAAATTCATAAACCAGTCCAATTTGGTTATAACATGTCACTCTGACTTTTCAGATCATCGTCATGCTACTGAAGTGACCAGGTTTTTGTTAGGTGGGATCATTCGTTTGGCCAAACTATGACTGCTGTATCAGCTTCTTTGACTGTTAGCTCGCTAGGGCTAATGCTATCCTCTGTCTCTGTGTGGGTGCCCACCACACACATACTCATCATTTTAAGAACTCTAATCCTCCTGTCACTGTTTTGTCGTGGCCCTGGCCGCCAATTTTAAGGGCTCCATTCAAACCGAAGCCTTGCTTTTAAAGAAATCCCACACTTATGGAATCCTTTTAAGTCTGAAGCTTTTAGGAATTACGGCATAATTGTGTATTCATCTTGGGGGATTCTCATCAACAACAAACAAATAAAGAAAACAAGCTGATTAAGTTAATTAGCTAGTTGAGGTTTACAATTGAGGGCCGTTGGTGCTAGTGAGATTAGGAGGAGGTCTAATGGGCTGTGTGTGCGTTTGTCCCTGTTTTTGTAGATTGCGAAGTGTTAAAATGGAGCAGAGAAAACTCAGTGATCAAGCCAATACTCTGGTGGACTTATCAAAGGTAAGACTACTGTCCATGCACACACATCAACACAAATCACAGACATGGTCGCACATCAGAGCCCACGCATATGCACGTTACATCTGTTAGGAAACAGTAGACACCCACACACACTTTCGATGACATTGTGTTCCCTTTCCTGCAATTTGCCATGCCCACATACACACAAACACTTTATAATGCCCAAGGCTGCAAGTACGTCGACGGCAACACATAATGCCCGGTGACACACACATACCTTTGCTTTCCCAAATATATCTCAGCATTCAACTGTTTCCATGCTGACCCGTTTGTTTCTGTGGCTTTGTGTCTCCTAGCAACCTGAACAAGTGTTAAAGCAGGGATGACAGTGGGAGCGAGGAGATGGGGAGAGGGAGAGGGTGGGAGGGGAGAGAGACAGGAAGCTGAAGAATGACAGAAAATGTGTGCAATTCAAGATATTTTTCGTGTGCTTGTTTGGGCATTTTTTTCTGAATGTAACTAGTGTATTTATTTCTTTTGTGCTTTTTTTGTGAAAGAGAGTTGTGTGTTCCTGGACTGTGCACCATTTTCGTTAGATATGTGAAGATGTGGTGGTATCTAGTTGCATAAGATATTAAGGCTTGTTTTCGGTAAACTTGTCTGGTAGGTTTTTTCTTACTCTATTGGCAAATTGTTTTTTCTTATTATTCCTCACTAAATTTTACTAGACTCATGCCTAAAGACAGAAAAAAAAATCCAATAGAACAAGAAAAATAAACTTCATTCAAGATATCTTCTCTGAAAACAAGTCAAATTTAAGATATTTTTGATAAAATCCGATGGCTCAGTGAGGCCTGCATCACCAGCAATAACACTCCCTTTTTCAATGCCCAGAAAGCTACTAAAAACATATTTAAAATATGCTGCGTTCATGTGACTACAGTGGTTCAAACTTAATGTTATAAAGCGACGAGAATACTTTTTGTGCGCCAAAAATAACAAAATAACGACTTTATTCAACAATATCTAGTGTTGGGCGATTTCAAAACACTGCTTCATGAAGCTTCTAAGCTTAACGAAACATTTGTTTCGAATCAGTGGTTCAGAGTGCCAAAATCACATGATTTCAGTAAACACGGCTTTGTTATGTCATAAGTGTTTTGAAACACTTCACGTGACTCTGGCAGTTTAATACACGCTCCGAACCACTGATTCGAAACAAATGATTCGTTAAGCTTCAAAGCTTTCATAGTTTAGATGATTTGGTCTTGGAAAAATATTTGATTGCAGACTTTGTGCACAGTTTGATCTTGTTGAGAATCTCAAAAGGAGAAACAGGGAGATTACTGGAGTCTTTTTCTCATAAGAAAAATTGGAGAAGCTGGAGACTCAAGCAAAACTCTCCATTTAATCTCCATTTAGTTTTATTGCTGTCTAGCCAAAGAAACCAAGATATTACAGATGAGATCAAAATTGACCCTAATGCACATGATGCACATCCCTGGTTCTATTATACAAAATTGTTTGTCATCATAATCTTTCATCAAAATGTAATAACTCGCTCTTTTTCTGCTTTCCTTATCATTAATGACACTATTGAATAATGCTAGCCAATTACCAAATAGCTACTTATTTAAGCAAACTCCATTCTGGCATGTAACGCCCATTGTTCACAATTCGATCAATTTCTGATGGATGAAAGCCCATTCACACCACGAACAATACCTATAAAGATCACCATACCAACACACGATAACATTCTGTTTATGTTATCTACCTCCTTAAATGCTCGAGCTCTTTAAAGTCAGATGGATACTGATTGGCTGTCAGTAAAGTTTTTCATCAGCTGGAAAAAATCATTCTGAAAGTGTTTCCAATGATATATTTCTTTTGTGTCGTTATAGTTATTGTTGTAATTGTAGAGTGAACTTCCATGTTTTCATAGATTTAATGCCCGTTCACACCAAGAATGATAACTATAAAGATAACTATATCGATAAATACATTTGCGTCCACACCAACGCACGATAAGGGTCTGCGGTTTCAAAGTGTGTACAACATGTTTTACTGTTACACGAGTAACCAGCAGATGTCCTCGGCATGCTATGATTCGAGTGAATAGCTAGTTTAATCGATCTAATCTAACAGTGAATTTACCTGATGAAGTCAATATAGTGAAGTAAAAACAACGTCTAGTCTTTTTCACTGCAACTTCAAAGGAAGCTAGACAATGTTGTCGAAACTAGCGCTGGATACCTGAGGTAATTTTATGTTACACTGTTTGCTAGCCTGGTATGATCTCATCTTTAATACTTCTCACCATTTATTCCGAGGGTATGACCGATTGTTTTCCATATATCCATTTTCTTTAAAGTATCCTTGAAAAGGGGAGTTAACTTGTCAAACAGTGGTGGCTTTTTTCTGGATCTCGGCAATTAATTTCTCCACAATGTGTTTTGCCATTTTAAATGTGCAAACCCTTAAATGAATGGATTCTGATTGGCTGTCAGTGTTTCTTCATTCAACAGCTGGAAAAAAATCATTCTGGAAGTGATCCCAACGATATCGTTTCTCTATATCATTAACGTTATAGCTGTGGTGTGGACAGTGCTATTCTTTATATCTAGAACGATTTTTAGAATTATATCTTTATCGTTATCTTTATAGTTATCATTATAGGTGTGAACAAGGGACCTTGATTCCCATCAAGTCCCATCCAACATTTTTTAATAACTGAAGATCCTGTTTTCCTCGAAAACATAACACATTAAGAAGTAAAATGGATTATGTACACCATGTTGACTTTAGATCTCATTTGAGATTTTTATTTCTTAAGGATATTTATTGCTCCATTTATTATCTCTACTCTTTCTATTTAATGATTCTTATGGTCTGGTTTAGTATTTGTATTCCGTTTTCCTTCCTTTGACCGTCTTGCATCCCTCCCTTTATTTCACAACAGTATTTTTGTCTAATTACGCTGTCATTCTCTCTCCACATAGATGCAGAGCGTCATGTATGAACTGATGTCTGAGCTGAACGACCGCAGTGAGGATCTGGAGAGGCAGATGTTAAGTCTGGAGCAGAGGGTGGAGCAGCTGACGGCCGGCTTTAACGCTCTGCCCGCTCATTTGTCGGCCACGCTCAGCGCCCAGCATACCGCACTCATTCAACTGCTGCGTGAGCGTGATGCCAAGGTCCTGAGCCCCACTGTGCCCTCTGTGCTCTCACCCACCGCTGCCAGCCTGCCTCTAGCCAACCCCCCCTCCGGCTCCGGCTCCGGCTCCGGCTCCGGCTCTGGCTCCGGCTCCGTCCCGGCTCAGCCCACCGAGGACAGTCCCAACACCAGCAGCTCCAGCTGCTGAGAGCACTGGTGCGGGAAGTTCCCTCCAGGGCGGAGAGTTGGATGATTAGTCATAACGAAGAGAAGAGATGACATAACCATATACACGCATATACATACGATGCACTGTAACTACGAGCATTACGCAGCTTAACGCCACAGAAAATATCACAATGGAGGAGACGCTAACATTTGCACAAAAACCCTATGAAGAAACTGCCATATTTCATGTAGTCCAAACAAAGGACGTACTTTACTGTTACCATGAATGTATACATTTTAGAAGACACTGACTCAGACATGTTAACATGCATGGACACTCATAAACACACTTTCTCTAATTCCCTCTTTGCTACCAAAGTGCTTTGTCTATAGTTGACTGAAAAGGACTAAGGTGTGTGTTGCAAAACAAGTGATTGGGGTGGTTGGGATTAGAGAGAGTATAAATAATCAGCGCCCGAGAATGTTATGATGGTGAATCATCATAGATATCTGGACAGCACTTTTTTACAGAGACTAACAGCCATTTGAGCAAAGTATTATTTCGAAGAGCGACGCTGACGCCAGTCGATACGTTATAAAAACCACCCCATCAAGGTGGAACAGCTGCTCACACGGAAATAACTGTAGAATGAGTGATTATAGTCATTTTCTTAGTGGAATTGCTTCTATTATAATGGTGTTGGAATAAGAGACTATTTTACTTCTGACCCCATTTCAATGGAGAGACCATTTTGAAAACTGACTAATAGTGACATCCTGTGGCCGGAATACTGAATTACATCCGCTTGGAATATTGTACAGTATGCTATTACTGAAACTTAGCTTTGTATCGCTCCGTTTTTTACCATTAATTATTACTAACGCAGTTATAGCTCATATTTATTATAATTATACGATAGCATTCTTCTCATTCGTCATGGAAATTATGATTGCTGTATAAATAACGATTTTATTAATATTAATTATAGATAAGGGAGGTGCCGTTTGAGGTTGAAATTATTTTGTAATTTTATTTTACCAGAGAGAATTAATAAAGTATATATCTATACTTGATTGTGTCTGTGCGTGAGTGTCATTGTGTGACTGACAAAACCAAATGGTGTTTGTTTCTGTGAAATGGTGCAGCATTCGCGTGCAGCCTTAAACGTTCTTGTTGTGGTATAGCTTTCATAATGTATAGTTTAATATTTATTTATAATTTTATCTACTTATATTTCTAATAAAATTAACACCATAAAGGAAGTCAAAGGTTGGGGTCTTAGTACAATTTTTTTTTTTTCTCCATACAAGTGTATATGAATATATTGAAAAGGGTTTCAGATGTTTTAGTAGGCTAATTATAAATCTTAAATGCGCGGTAGACTAACGAACAAAAGTTGCGTTCGGTAGAAGAGGAACGATACAGTATGCTGCTCCTTCACTTTCTATTAGCTATTTCGGGCGGTACACGAAATATGTCGATAAAGCATGACCTCCATTATGGATTTATTGTAACTTTATATACAGGCTTGGGAGGGTTACTTAAAAAATGTATTCCGTTACAGTTACAAATTACAAATTAAAAAAAGTATTCAGTAACGTAATCTAAGTACCATAATATGAAAGTAATGTAATCTGATTACTTTTGGATTACTTCAAGGTTACATATATAAAGAAAGAAAGAAAGAAAGGGGTCAACTTTATTGTAAATAAATTGTATTTTTAAATTTAATTTTAATAATTTCTTTATTAGTTTTTAAATGTTACATGTGCCATACTTTTGAATGGGTCTTAACAATAGAAATATTTTAAAAATCTGATAAATTATCTATTGCAATATTATTATCATTATTTAGAGATTTTTAAATAGGCTTATAAAAGTGACATCAGATCATAACCAAACTGAACAAGCTCAGATCAAACATTTCTGTTCATGTGTGTTCTGCTTTAATGGTAATGTTTAGCAGTTTGGTTACTTTTAAAACCTTTCAAAACTATGCAATCATGTCTCATTTCCAAAACTTGGGAATACACAGCCCTGAATATATATATGTAAAGGGCTATTCAGACATCTAGTGGCTACATTTTGGTATTACAGATTATTTTTTTAGTCTTTTGATAAAGAAAGTGTTTTCGTAGCTGGAAGGGAGAGTTTGCACTGTACAATCATGTTGTTTGCATTTTCTTCTTTGAAAACAAAATAGCAGTGAAATTTCCATGAATTGAAAGCGTTTTTCAGCACCATCGTTTTAACTAAAAGCAGTGATTCAATCTGTGTTTGAGAAGATCGTAGACGGGTGTTATTTGCGCATGTACCAGCGGGTGGCTCACGTGAGTCATCTCTGGCAACAGAACCAGGAAATACTGTATAATCAAGCAGCGCTTAATATTATGTTTTTAGGGCAAAATAATGATTCATTTAGTTTTAAATGAAACCATTGTAATCCTGATAGTATTCCCCCTTTATTCAAAATGTAACTGTAATCTAATTACTATATTTTTTGACGTAACTGTAACGAATTACAGTTACTGGATTTTTGTATGCTGATTACGTAACGCCGTTACATGTATTCCGTTATGGAGTCCTCTGGTACAAATCGGTGGGGTTATTTTCGTAGCGATATTTAGTAGGCTATGCGTTGCGCGAGACGAGCTTCGAGTGCGCCACGAAAATAACTTTTTTACTTTTACATTCAATACCTTAGCGGACGTTTAAATTATTATTATTATTTTTAAATCCCTATATAATTGCCCCCTTGTCGATTTTATAATCCTTACAGCTCCATTAGCCTATTTTTTATTAGGCCTAACGTTACACTTTTCTGAAAACAGCGCCGAAGAGGTCGTTCTGATCGTCAATAGCCTAAAATCAGAACACGATGATGACAATCAAATATATCCTACCTACATTGTTTCAAAAATCAACATCGACAGGCGTCATTGTAACGACCAGTGTTGTTTACCAGTACCTAGCAAAAATCTTAATTTCGCTCTTACAAATGAGATTAGCAAGTTTGTCTGGGCTTCCATGTCAAAATAATTGTTTAGCCACCAGCAGTATTCAGTTGTGTATTGTAGTTGATTTTAGAGCTGCAGTTTCATCATGCCTATGATGAAGAGAGCATTTTGGGTGATTTTGCTAATGGGCCCATTGATTACACTCAGTAAGTCGACTAAACTGAACGTTCCCAAACTGCTGTTACCTCTCAGCATTCATGTGCCTGTGAACATCACACTGACAGCACAGAGAGGATGCTACAAATGGTGAGTGACAGGGGCTGTGAAGCATATCTCAGCTTAACATGTCTTATTACGAGCTGCCATGTCTGAAAAGTAATTAATTAAATCAGTTCGTTTCTCCTTGCTGAATAACAAAATTCAAACAATCTTGTTATGACATCATCTCCAGGGTGAAGGCTGCTTTGCCTAGCTATATAGACAGTAACTAGCCTTACTGCCCTGCAAATCAGACTAGTAGTAGTATTTTGTATTTCCTGAAGGATACAGTGTTTGCAAAGTTGCAAAAGAAGAATGTTAAAACTGGTTAAAGTAGTTGTTTTGGTGTGATAATGATAGTGTGAATATAGATTGAGGGAGAAAAGGGAAAGAGAGAATGATTGACTGAGAGACCCCAACAATGGTTCACTGGCCTTTCCCTTTATAAATGGAAAAATAAGGATAAAGACAATTCAGAGAGCAGTAGTAAATTACAATGTGTATACACATATCAAAATAACTTAAGTTAGATTGGATTTTGAATTCATCTTATTAGACATGAGATGAAACATCCCACAACTTTACCTGTTTATTCATTTATTTATTTTTAAATGTGAAATGATACGCTTTACTTTGAAAATGAGGAATGATCACTTTAATGTCCTTAAATGTCCTTAATGTAATGTCATCCTTAAAAATGATGACACTACATTATGGACACATTCAAACGTTTGCGATCGGTTTGATTTTTAAATGTTTTTCAAAGAAGTCTCTTATACTCACAAAGGCTGCATATATTTGATCAAAAATACAGTGAAAATAGTAATATTGTGAAATATTATTACAATTTAAAATAACTGTTTTCTGTTGTACTATATTTATGGCAAAGCTGAATTTTCAGCATCATTACTCCAGTCTTCAGGGTCACATGATCCTTCAGAAATCATTCTAATATGTTGATTTGCAACTCAAGTAACATTGTTGAAACTCATGCCTGAATTATTTCCATAAAAATAAGTATGAAAAGAATAATATAGGCAATAGAGTGCTTTACTTTGCAATCATGTGTCTAACTCTATTGCTGTCTGTCTGACTTTAGGGTGTCCTCTAAGCCTGAGACTGTCAGGGTGTATCCTCTCTCTGCGCTCAGCCCTCCGGCTCTGCTGCCCCTCTCCTCCTGCAGTCAGCAGTGCTTGGTGTCAGCTCTGTCCTTCCCCCAGGCTGTCCCTATCCGTACTGTCATTCAGGCACAAGACCCTGGTGAGCGAGAGGAGGGAACAGTAATAAATAGATATGCATTTTCTTTCTACAGAAGGACATACAGAGCCATTACAGCAGTATAGGTTATTTTTCCGCAAGCAGTTCAAATGAAATATATAAACCATGAAATAATTTTCCATATTTTAATTAACAAATAAATGCTGAATGCATTAAGCTTGCTCACTCTTTGCCTCACTGACTGCTTGAATTAAAATGCAGTGCACACTATTTAAAACTCATTACAATTGTTCTTAAACTATTAAAGGGATAGTCCACCCATAAATGAAAATCCTGTCATCATTTACTCACCTTCATGTCGTTCCAGACCTGTAAGACTTGTGAAACATAAAATAAGATATTTTTGAAGAATGTTGGTAACCAGAATGTTTTGGTTCCCATTGACTTCCATTGTATTTCTGTCATGACAACTCTCGGAGTGTTTGGCATGGTAATGAATATGACAATGTTGATATGTTTGGTCTTGGCAGAATAGATCTGCTGAGCAAGTACATGACTTGCTACTGCCAATAAATACACAACATACTGCTGTGAGCAAGCAAGACATGCTGCTGCTGTACAATATATCGTACATTAATTACCCGTAGCAGATCTATACAGGTGGAGCTGGGGAAGGTGGAGTGTTTCTGAAAGCACGCTGTAACTGCTATAGAAAATGCTGACCAGTATTTGAAGGCTGAGCAGTAAGCTCATTGGCTACTGATACAGCAGGAACCAATCAGCTGTGCCCTATAGAGAATGATGCGATCGCAAGCCCATCAGCCTGCACCATCTAGAGTTTCATGACAGAACTTTGTATGGACAAAAAATACTATAGAAGTCAATGGGAACTAAAATTGTTTGGTTACCAACATGATCAAATAATCAACTTCAAAATATCTTTTTCTATGTTGCACAGAAGAAAGAAATTCATACAGGCTTTGGACAACATGAGGTTAATTTTAGATGAAAATTATACTGTTTTTATTTTTGGGATCCTAAATAACACAGAAATCGTGACTTCACCCATTCCTATTTTAGTGACAGGACACATTTTGCGCTGTGACGTCATCATTGATCGGATTGAAAGAATTAAGATCATCACGACTGCTCGCCAAATTTTTACTGACGACCCCCCACTGCAGTTATCTGTCCAGGCATTTGACTCTGAAGGTACTTTTCATTTTACAAATTTCACTGGGACACTAAAAATGCATTTCATTGAGAATGAGAAGGTTATGACTGTGCTCTGTTCTTGGCTTGATCCACAGGAAATACTTTTAGCAGTCTGGCTGGCTTGAAATTTAATTGGCGGCTGGCAAAGGAGTCTGATGCAGTACAGGCAGTGAGGTGAACAAGGGTCTTTAAGTGAAGAGAGAGGGAGAGAGATGGGGAAAACACATCAACATAAAGCATGTCTTGTTTTCTGTGATTATCATAGGTTTGTGCGTCACCATGATGCCGGGTACATTCCCCCACCTCATATTCAGTCTCTAGAGGATGTTGGTTTGAGGGGTGAGAGTGTCCTACTGTATGGGATTCACAGTGGTTTAGGACTTATAAAAGTGTCTTTTCTACACCCTGAACATAAGGTATGAAAGCACATAAAACACTAGGCAGAATTATTAAATATTACAATAAATAAAATTATGGCAGATGCACATAAGCCAATAATAGTGGCTGGTAACCATTTAATCGCTGATATTAAAATTCTATACTATATTGTTTAAGGGGCTGTTTACACGACATCGTTTTCAACATTAAAAACGGAAAAAATTTTATACGGAAAACTGTTTTGGCCGTTCATTTACACGACAACAGCGTTTTACTGGCCTGAAAACGCAAACTTTTGAAAACCGGTTTCAAAGAGCACGTTTTTAAAAATGGTCTCCGTGTAAACAACAAAAAAGCGAATCTGTGAAAACGATGACGTCGTTCACATGCGTATTACATGTTCAGTCTATAGTGTTTAATCTAATGGCCTGCCAGCAGAATACAGCTTTTTTAGTTGTTTTCATGGAATTCGTATGAATGGGGGTCGTTTTGACAATGGCGTCGTCTGTACGTGGAAAACTCAAAGGAAAAACTTCTCTGTTTTAAGCATATTGTTGTCGTGTACCCTAAGAAAAAATGAAATAAAGCATACTAGAGATTAAACTAATAGTTTAAATACAATGTTTAAAAAGCGAATTTAGGCATCACAACATAATATTAGGTACTGATACCGCACAGGTCATCTTAAATTGGTGGAAAAGAACGTGCAAAATGACATATCTGTCAGATATCAAAAGTGAGAGTAAAGACATTTATAATATAGCAAAAGATGTCTATTTCAAATAAATGCTTAATAAATCTCAGCGACCCTAGACTTCTGAGCAGTAGAAATTGTATTGTTATGTATAGGCTGATCAATCAAATATTATGATGGTAATGATAATATATTCTAATTTGTGAATTTTGTATGTATGTGTGTGTGTGAATGGGTGGGTGTTCAGCATGTAGAAGCAGCCAGTGTGACTTTGTTTGTGATAGACAGACTACACTTGAGTCCAGCGGGAGATACATACCTGCTACAGGGATCCACTATCAGATACAGTCTGTGGAAAACAGAGCAAGAAGGAGAGACTGGTACAAATCAAATCTGGTTTATGCTGTTTTAGTGCTGGTTTATCATAGCCATGTTGTTTACTAGCAAAAATGCTGATGAAACTGGTGAAACTGATTGACCAAGGGTAACTTGCTCATCATAAAAAGCAACCCATCTCTCTCTAATAAGGACACAAGCATACCAACATCCAAAACCAGCAATGCTGGTCTTTTTTTATCATGACATACAGATTCAGATACAATATTGTGCTTTGTAAGACTTGATATTAAAGTTCAGGACTCAAGCAGCAGAGAAATGTTAAAAATGTATGCATGATGTTTATTATTCAAGCGCTGTGTGATTGTTGTTAAGGTCATGGAAAGGTTAAGCTCTGGACTGTGTTGAACTTTCCTTTAAAGCCAACTGAACGCAAGAATCTCAAATGTCTTCAACACCTCTTCACATAAACACACACCCGAGATTACCAGTATGCCAGTAGCTTTTATTTGCTTATACCAATATGGCTTTTAAATGGCATGTTAACACTTTAACACCCTAACCAAATGACTTCACACTTCTAGACCGATTATATACCATCGCATGAACACATTATTGCATATGTCAAGAGAGATATGTTAAATTTTTTACACCTGCATCTACTGACTCACTCTCCTGTCTGTTTGTAGAGGTCACTTTCTCTGAGGAGGGATACCGTCTGGCTGTGGATGGATACAGGGGCAGAATGTACCATCATGACATCATTTGTGTTGAGCGGGAAACAGCTACTGTCACCGCCCTCAAGCCGGGTCATGCGACACTAACGGTTGCACACAACAGTATCCGACGCAACTGTGTTTTTCATTGAAACATTGTGTTGTAGGGCATATGAGTATATTGTTATGGTTCCAAGCTCAAATGTGACTCAGATCTGCCCCCTGAAATAATGTCCCAACTCCCTCGCACTTCTGTGTATGTGGTGAAGCCCAGCTATATGAGTGAGTTAAACATATTAAATATCTTAAGCCGCACACATGTATGAGAGTTTATGTTTATTTGCATTTGTCTGTGTGTTTCAGCATTGAGTGTTGAGGAGGAAGAGGACAGATGGGTGTTGGAGACAGGGCGGCAGTATTATTTGACTGTTCGTATCCATGACAGCAAGGGCCATGTGGTTCACCTGTCACAGGTTGTGCTTCATAGTTTCTGCACTGTTTGCTCCACTGCATCTCTTGACAGGAGCATAATGTCTGAACTTTAACCCTGCGCAGAATGTGGTGATTGTTGTGGAGGAGACTGAGGGGTTAGTGACACTTGAGTCTTCGTCTGATCCATCCTGCCATCTCTTGCAGACCATCATGAAAGGAAAGACTTTAATACAGGCCTCACTTTATAGCATCTTCTCCAAGGTAACATACTCACTCACATATACACACTAAGATTTGACAATCGATCGGTGCACAACGTTATTCCAAGGGGAAAAAAAATTGTTTTTGTAATCTTCAAAGTGCCCCTAATATGCTATTTTAAAGATTTAGTTCACCCAAAAATGAAAATTCAGTCATTTATTACTCACCCTCATGTCGTTCCACACCCGTAAGACCTTCGTTCATCTTCAGAACACAAATTAAGATATTTTTGATAAAATCCAATGGCTCAGTGAGGCCTGCATTGCTAGCAAGATCATTTTTCAATGCCCAGAAAGGTGCTAAAAACATACAGTATTTAAAACAGTTCATGTGACTACAGTGGTTCAATCTTAATGTTATGAAGTAACTAGAATACTTTTTGTGTGCCAAAAACAAAAACAAAATAGTGACTTTATTCAACAATATCTAGTGATGGGCGATT
The DNA here is from genome assembly GCA_037950675.1 of Hypophthalmichthys molitrix. Classification (NCBI taxonomy): domain Eukaryota; kingdom Metazoa; phylum Chordata; class Actinopteri; order Cypriniformes; family Xenocyprididae; genus Hypophthalmichthys; species Hypophthalmichthys molitrix. Next base: position 25,960,055 of record CM075507.1, on the reverse strand, counting down.
TCAAAACACTGCTTCATGAAGCTTCAAAGCTTTACGAATCTTTTGTTTCGAATCATTGGTTCAGAGCACCAAAATCACATGATTTCAGTACACGAGGCTTCGTTACGTCATAAGTGTTTTGAAATTTCAATAGTTCACGTGACTTTGGCAGTTTGATACACGCTCTGATCCACTGATTTGAAACAAAAGATTCGTAAAGCTTCGAAGCTTCATGAAGCAGTGTTTTGAAATCGCCTATTACTAGATAATGTTGAATAAAGTTTTTTATTTTGTTTTTTTTTGGCACACAAAAAGTATTCTCGTCGCTTCATAACATTAAGGTTGAACCACTGTAGTCACATGTGATTAGAACTGTTTTAAATACTGTATGTTTTTAGTACCTTTTTGGGCATTGAAAAAGGAAATGATCTTGCTGGCAATGCAGGCCTCAATGAGCCATTGGATTTTATCAAAAATATCTTCATTTGTGTTCAGAAGACGAACAAAGGTCTTACGGGTGTGGAACGACATGAGGGTGATTAATAAATGACATAATTTTCATTTTTGGGTGAACTAACCTTTTAAAGGTTCCTAATTTTGTTTTGGACGTCTCCTACAATAGGTTTACGTGCATCCAAGGTCAAAAAACACATATTTTTTTACAGTCTGTTGCAATTGGTCGATCAATTACAGCACATGTCGGAAACGAAACAGCCATTACCATATATGAATTTCAACTCTGGAGGCTTCCTCAGCGCTTGATACACAGTGATACAAACAGTACAGATGGCATAGTTTTTTCCATATCAATTCCAGTGCAAGTCCTCATCCTTTGGAAGTGCATGGAAAGTGGATTCGCAGCAATGAAAACAGCGTCTTTCCAACATGAACAACACAAACCAAATTCTTCCAGGCCTCAGCTACAACTACAGTGTTTGAGGGCGGGTTAAAGACGTAGTTTGAAAACAGCCAATGAAGACCAAAGGCTGGCATTATGCAAAAAGAACAAACCTTTTCTGGAAGCTCAAACATGCTGCGTAACCAATGAAGTTCATTCTCGTGTGTTACGCAGCATGTTTGAGCTTCCGCAAGAGGTTTGTTCTCGCAGAAGTGTCTTGGAACGCGCAGCATTATTCAGTGTGTTGACATAATTTCAACGGAAACAATAAGACAGGGCGATATATCGAACAGGGCGATATTCGTTTATATCACAGCTCAGCCAGAGCCGTTAAACTCAGTAAAACCTCTGTTTCCTTTTAATATCTAACCGTTTCTCCTCCTAATCTCCTCCATATCACTTTAAATTATAGCATTCTGTGCAGAATTTAAATGGGTCCGATACCTTTCGTGGTCTGAGCCGACTCGCAGATATGATCCGCTCTGTGCTCTCGTGTCCCTGGGCCATAGCAGACTGTGCTCGCGCTGCGTCGGTTCAGGTTATACTAACGCGAAAACGGACTTCATTCGCGTCAATGGAAAGCATATTTACACTGTGAATCGTTCCCTATCCCCTATATAGTGCACTATGTGCACGTTACCATGTGGAAACTAGTAAATTTCAGCCGCAGCTTCAGTGTCTGTTGATAGTGTAGGTGGGGGCGGGACTTCAGATTCTAGAGAGCATTTGATTGGACAGAAGATTTGATGAGAACCTGAAGTGCGATGTGATGTCATGAAAATCCGTGATCCATTTTAGCGGAAGTAAGAGACAAGTTTTGAATGCTTATATCTCCTAAATGCAAATTTTGTCATCATTTTGGAACACACAAGCTTATTCATAACATTAAGGCTAACATATTCATACTAAAAGCTAAAAAACTTAAATTTTGATTTCAGGGAGACTTTAACTAATGTAGTTAACTAATGTTAACTAATGAACCTTATTGTAAAGTGTTACCAAAAATAACTTATCTCTGAAGCAGACTACTGTGTTATCAGAAAAATAATGCACATGCAAAATAATGCGGTCACGACACAATGCCTTCGTTGCTAGTTTTAAAATTTAATTGTAGAGCTAGTGACGGAGGGTTAAGCCATCGATATGCAGTTAGAGTCGGAGAGAAATTAAGTGTTTGTAAATGAGTCTGTGCATCACTCAACAGTGTTTGGCCACAACGTCTCTACTAAATAGCGAAGTTTACCTTCTTCAACAATGTTATCATCTATTGAGAAATGTCATGTAGCTTTTGAGTTCTGAAACTATTGTACTGATAAAATCATAGGCCAGCGCTGACTCCAGTTCATTCCTGTGGGATGTTCTGCAGACCTTTTCTGAGTAAGCAATTGTAACTCTGGAGGATAAATCTTAGCAAGTTGTCTATTTTTCATGGTGACCTGAATGTGTACAAGGATGGTTATATACTTTCACATAGACATCAATATCAATGTTTACTGCATTACCAGTACCTTAAAAAAATGGTTTACTGAAACCATTATTTTTGTGCTGGTCTTTGTTCCCTGTTGGCCCATGGGTTTAATTACACAATACCACTGTCATCAGCAACATAACATGTCAAATATCCTTCTTCTGGGATTTTGTTCAGTTCATTGCTCAGTTTGAGGGGTTCAGTAGAGGTTATTTCAGAAAAGTGCAGTTCAGTCTTATTTCAGTAAATGGCACAAGCTGTTTGCAGATCTAGAGGGGAGCCCCACCTGAGGGGGCATGATAAGACAGAGAGCAGGAAATGAGGACACACAGTGTGAAGTGTAAAGAGAGGCATAGGGTTTGTTGGGAAACCCATTGTTCAAAAAGGAAAAGACAGCATGTTCCATCTGTGGGAGGCACTGTGGTGGCAGAAGATGAAAAACGTCTAAGAGGGGGGCAGTTTTATCCGATCGTCATGCAGCCATTATGGGTTTGTAAGATGAGCTATGGGGGAAATGTTGCTCATTAGTTTCAGATTGCAACTTCCTGTCGATCCCTGCTCACTTATAAGGATCATCCATTAGATTAATGGGACAAAAAAGGAGGGAAAACCTTCCAAACTGCCTCCAAGGGAAATCATCCTTTAGGCAGGCGTAAATTTTCTTGTCAGACCTTCACTGCAAACGCTGTGGTGCTGCTTTGTAGTTTGGCTGACTATTGAGCTGATTAGTATCAGCTACATCAAGTTGGGATTTCCCAGCCTTCTTAAAATGATATTTACCTAGGGTTTGTGTCTGTGACATGTTCTGTTATATTATTGTAAAAGTACATTTACATGATAGTCAAGGAAAAGGTCCGTGAGAGTGATTTTGTGCTTCTTTGGGATGGCACCACAAGGCGCCGTTCATTTGCAGAGCACAAGCTTCTGGAGGGTGCATAAGTCTGAAGTAGTGAGTTTAGGTATAGGAGCCAGTGGTTGTCTTGTAGGCAAACACCAGAACCTTGAATTTAATATGAGTGGCTATTGGCAGCGAGTGCAAACCGACAAAGAGAGTTGTGACGTGCGCTCTCTTCTGCGTGTTAAAGACCACTCTTGCTGCTGCATTCTGGATCAGTTCCATGCTGGAAGGCCTGCCAAGGGAGCAATAAAATAGTCCAGTCTGGACAGAACAAGAGCTTGGACAAGGAGTTTTGTATCATGCTTGGAGAGGAAGAGTCTTATCTTCCTAATGTTTTATAAGGCAAATCTGCAGGACCGGGCCGTTGTAGCAATATGAAGCAGTAGCATGTGTATATAAGGTCTAATTGGTTACCTGATTTGTGAGTAGCTGCAGTAGACACTTTCTTGAGTTCAAACGAGGCAAGCAGAGTGTGGAAGTCAGCAGCCTGAGGTTTTCTAGATGGATGTTGAAGGCTCCAAGTACTACCAGAGGAGTACCATCCTCTGATAGTAGTTACTTAAAGTCTTTCTTTCTTTAGTCGAAAAGAAATTAAGGTTTTTGAGGAAAACATTCCAGGATTTTTCATGGACTTCAGTGGGGTACAATGGGTTGAAGGTCCAAATTGCAGTTTAAATGCAGCTTCAAAGGGCTCTACACAATTCCAGACAAGGAATAAGGGTCTTGTCTAGCGAAACAATCGTTCATTTTCTAAAAAAATAAAAATGTATATACTTTTAAACCACAAATGCTTGTCTTGCACTGCTCTGTGATCCGTCACGCATTACGTAATCACGTTGGAAAGATCACGCATGACGTAGGTGGAAGTACTGCGGTAGGGCGAAAAACTGCAACTGACGCGAATCTGTACTTTCACCTATGTCACGCTTGACCTTTCTAACGTGATTACGTCATGCTTGACCTTTCTAACATGATTACATCACGCGTCAAGTATCACAGAGCTGTGCAAGACGAGCATTTGTGGTTATAAAGTATATAATTATTATTTTTTTTTTAAATGACAGATCGTTTCGCTAGATAAGACTCTTATTCCTCGTCTGGGATTGTGTAGAGTGCTTTGAAGCTGCACTGAAACTGCAGTTTGGACTTTCCACCCGTTGTACCCCAGTGAAGTCCACTATATGGAGAAAAATCCTGTAATATTTTCCTCAAAAACTTCTTTTCGACTGAAAAAAAAGACATGAACATCTTGGATGACATGGGGGTGAGTATATTATCAGGAAATTTTAATTCAGAAGTGAACTAATGGTTTAAACTTTCATGTGTTAGATTTTTTATTTTATTTTATTTTATGTCTTATGTAACAGGATGGTGAAGAGTGGCCTGTCATCCCACCAATCAGAGTGCGACAGGAAGTCAAAATCTACAACCCCCTTACCCTGCAGCCCTCTGTGATTGTGTTTCCATGGCAACCCCACAATAAACTGTATCGGCACAATATTCAGGTGGCGTTAAAATCAATATTGTTATCTATATATGTTGGAGCACAATGACTGTTTGCTATTATTGACTGTGTGTTTCCAGGTGGAGGGAGGAAGTGGCTCTGTGAAATGGGAAGTGTCTGATAGTGAAATTGCCACAGTTACAGTAAAAGGGGTGGTCCTAGCAGGAAAGAGGAGGGGCCAGGCTGAAATTCTGGTTTCAGATTCCAAAAACATCCTACACAAAGTAGTCGGGAAGGTAAAATTTGCGCAGACTATTACACAAACACACACACGTATATATATATATATCACTGGCGTGCAGTGGTGTTCTGAAATAAGGAGGCACATTTTTTATTTATTTATGAATCAATGTAAATTCATGTGCATTACTCTTAACGTTGACACATCTTCCTTGTTAAATGAACATTACTTTAGATTACATCAAAAAAGACAAAAAGAAACCAAATAATTCTATTTTGTAATTTCACATTAACAATGTATTGTAATAAATGTTCTATTTATCAAAACCAAATCAATTTCATCAAGTTAGTGTTTTAAGCATTTCTACATTCATTCCAAAATAATAACTAAAGGCAATAATAATTTAAACAATATATTGTATTTTCTTTTTAATTGTCAGCTTTGGCTATTTTGGAGCATCAGTCATGCTCCGTAAACACCGTCTGTCATAGACACGAATTGTATTTTTAATTTTACCAAGCTGATGGCACTAAAAAAAAAAAAAAACCCGCAGTCATCATGCTTTCAGTCCATTTCAAGTTTGATTTTGACGTGACATAAAGCGGTGATATCTAACTGGGTGATCTGTTTACTTACTTTTCAATTAGTCTTCCCATTGACGCCATCATTTGTGCATTCAAACTGACGTGCGGAACGTGCACGTCAACAAGAGGCGGGATTTATTACACATACCAGTTACATCCATTCATAGCACGATGGAGACATTGCCTCCTCTCACGTGACTTTCCCCCATTCATTTTCAATTACCCCCCACAAAACCCACCGTATGCGGGGGGTCTAATGGTTTTCTATGGTTTTCTATGAGTGGAAAGGGAGTCATGACTCCTGCTGTAACTTTACCTGCAGGTGTTGCTGTTGGGCAGTGTTCCTTAAAAATACGGGTGACTTGCGCTCTTTTTAATGTCATAATTTGTAATATTTGTGTTGTTTTATATGTAATATGGATTATTTTCTCATCCTATTTTTTTGAGGAGGCACTGCCTCCCTTGCCTCCTCGGAGGAAACGCCCCTGATATATATATATATATATATATATATATATATATATATATACAGTTGAGGTCAAAAGTTTACATACCTCTTGCTATGTGTTAATCAAACTTTAATATATGTTAATCATTTTAACAAAATAAGATTAGTACTGTCCTAAATAAACTATTTCACATAACAGTTGTTTACATAAAGTCCACAAGAGAAAAAAATAGCAGAATTTATAAAAAATGACCCCATTCAAAAGTTTACATCCCCTTGATTCTTTATACTGTGTGGTTACCTGGATGATCCACGACTGTTTTTTTTTTTTGTTTAGTGATGGTTGTTCATGAGTCCCTTGTTTGTTCTGAGCAGTTAAACTGAGCTCTGTTCTTCAGAAAAATCCTTCAGGTCCTGCAGAATCTTCAGTTTTCCAGCATCTTCTGCATATTTGAACCCTTTCCAGCAGTGACTATATGATTTTGAGATACATCTTTTCACACTGAGGACAACTGAGGGACTCAAACACAACTATCACAAAAGCTGCAAACTTTTTTAATAGTTGTGTTTGAGTTCCTCAGTTGTCCTCAGTGTGAAAAGATGGATCTCAGAATTATACAATCACTGCTGGAAAGGGTTAAAATATGCAAAAGATGCTGGAAAACTGAAGATTCTGCAGGACCTGAAGGATTTTTCTGAAGAACAGAGCTCAGTTTAACTACTCAGAACAAACAAGGGACTCATGAACAACCATCACAAAACAAAAAAACAGTCGTGGATCATCCAGGTAACCACACAGTATTAAGAATCAAGGGGATGTAAACTTTTGAATGGGGTCATTTTTATAAATTCAGCTATTTTTTTTTCTTGTGGACTTTATGTAAACAACTGTTATGTGAAATAGTTTATTTAGGACAGTACTAAATAAAAAATAACATGCAATTTTCATGATCCTTCTTATTTTGTTAAAATGATTCACATTTTTCTAGATTCTGCAAGGGGTATGTAAACTTTTGAGCTCAACTGTATATATATAAATATATATATATATATATTTACTCATGTGTCAGTGTTTCTCGTTATGTGTGTATAGGTGATGGTTGTGAGGCCTGGCCAGTTGCAGCTGATTCCTCAGAGGGGCGATTGTCGCGTGGGGGACAGGATAGACATTCCCTTGGCTCTTTGGGGCATTCAGGACCCACCAAACATTTGCTCTCAGACACATTATGTCTTTGATGCACATTCATACAGTCACAGGAACACCAGTACAAATTCTCAGGCAAACTTCTTTTCCAATACACACAATCCTCAGTGTGGAGAGTCCCTACTGGAGGACACAAATCTTGTAGCAGTCACAGACTGCTCTCAGCTCTCTCTACACGTCCACACTGAACCTTCTGGCATCTTTACACGCATATCAGGTGCAGCATCTTCACCCCCTGTCCATCTCTACAAATGTTCATCCATAGTTCATCCATTCACACTCCACTGATTCCTTCAATATTATCTTGCTCTGATGGACCTTTTATTCACCCGCCTGCTCTAATTGTTTACCTAGGGGCATATTGAACATGAGGAATAAGTGATATACTCCCAGTCACACACAGAGCTTACTTTCTCTTTGTGCCCCCCATCCCCCTCCCTATTTAGGACTTCCTCTCCACTGCACGCACAAATTAAAATAGGATTAATTAGTTCATTTCTCTTGGTTTAATTTAAAGCACTAGGAAAATCAATACGTGCTCTCTCCGTGTAATCCGGTTAGTACATCAGCCCGTAAACATCAAGTTGATGGAGTGTATGCATCTTTGTGTTTGACAGAGGATTTATGTACTGATAACATGCACAGCTGTCCAGCACGTGAAGCCAGTACTTGGATTGTGGAAATGTGAATCAAGGCAAACATTCTTAGTGTAAAACTTTAGCTTATATTCACAACAGAGATTGCGTTTGTTCCACCAGAATAACAACTACCAGTAACATCACAGTTTATATTTGTTCTGAATGGCTTTTTTTTTCTTTTTTATTAGTCGTTTGCTTTCAGTCATTAGCATAGTTGGAGCAACTAATTCCACTACACTGTATAAATAAATAAAATAATTAATTTGTGAGATGTCTACAAAAAATATATGTAAAACAGTGTTACTTTAGAATTATTTATATACTATTATAGTATTTAATAATATTTTAAGCTAGCTTTTATTTTTATGTTCACTTTTCATTTTAATTTGAGCAATTTTGTCATTTTTTTTTTTAAATATTTCTATTTATTTAGATTTAATTTATTTTTGTTTCAGTTTTAGTTTTTGTAATTTTAATACTTCAAGCTAAACTTATTTTAGTTTAGTTTCCAAGGCAACATTTCTAATTTTCGATTAGGTTTAAAAGTTGAAGTTTAAGTCTGATATTTTTATTTTATTTTATTTCAGCTTTATTTCAATTAACAAAAAGAAAAAAAGTATTATTCTTACCCCATTTTCATTAAAAAATTATGATATAACAAAAACAATTTGTCAACTGGGATATTTAAGGCTATATTTAGATATACTTGAATACTAGAAACAAGACCAAAATTTAGATTTAGCTCCCTGAGATGTTACATTCAATCTCAAAAGCAAACCAAAATTATTTTGATTTATTTTAAAACAATTATTTGCTGTTTCCACTGTAAAATTAGTTGGATCTAATGAACTCAATATTTCATGAAATGAAATGGAATATGCTAGAGCAAAATGTCCACATACAATATGGACATGCCATAATAGTCATGGTGGTTTTCCCTAAATTACTAATGTATCTACCTGATTTAAACCAGCAAGAACATCACATAAATATTCCTTGTCTCTTTCTACATTTCTCTCTCTCTCTCTCTCTCTCTCTCTCTCTGTCTCACAGGATCTTTGTCTCCAGGTGCTGAATTCTGTGGAGGGGTCCGTATGGAGGCTCTTTCACAGGGACACACTGTTGTTACAATCACAGTGGTAACAGAGGCATGCAACATCAGTGAGACGACAACACTGGTGGCCTACAGCCCTCTTAAAGTATGCTGTGTGTGTGTGTGTGTGTACAATTGTGTGTGCTCGTATGATTTGTGGTAAGTGTCATGTCTGTATAAAGGGTGATTTATCAGCCCTATGGTGGCTATTTATTAAGATAATGAACTGTTTGGATGGAGCAGAAGATTAATGTGAAACTGAGAACTCCTGATCACTGATGTATGACTGTAGCATGTCAGGGACATAGAGAGCAGTGGAGCTCTCTGGTCCAGGGCAAACGCTGTCAAGTACACTCATGAGAGTTTAACAGCTCATTGTGATGGATCAGTGCTTTGCATTTGTCAGTCAAACACAAATGAAAGACAACAATAGCTTTAACAAGGACATTATCGTCAGCTTTGGATTCCACTTAGCCTCTCAGTGACATTGTTCTCTCCTTCTTTCGCTCAGTCGCTTGCTTCTGAGGTTCTTCTCTCGGTGGGCTCATCTCGTGTGGTTATATTCGAGGGGGGGCCTCAGCCCTGGCCCTTGGCCCCCTTCCATTTTTATAGTGACATTGAGATGCATCCAATAGGGAGTGTTACCGTGGAGGCACTGAGTCTGACCGAATCAAGGACACCTCGACATGCGTATCAGGTCGTGTGCACCGCCGTGGGAAAACAGGTTAGGAAATGTCCTCAACTGCAAAGTATCACTCATATGTACTGCATATGTACACTAAATACTAGGGATGCTCCGAAACCGATACCAGTATCGGTATCAGGCCCGATACCAAGCTCATGTACTCATACTCGTAAAAATACCTGTTTTTACTGTTTTTTTTCTCCCCATTATATTTAATAAATACACTTTGGGGTAAGTTTTTTTTTTTTTTTTTTTTTTTTGAATAGAAAGTTCAAAAGAACAGCGTTTATTTGAAATATAATCTTTTGTAACATTATAAATGTCTTTACTGTCACTTTTGATCGATTTAATGCATCCTTGCTGAAAAAAAAAAAATTAATTTCTTTAAAAAAAAATAAAAATAAAAATTGTTACTAACCCCAAACTTTTGAACGGTAGTGTATAATGTTACAAAAGCTTTGTATTCCAGATAAATGCTGTTCTTTTGAACTTTCTATTCATCAAAGAATCCTGAAAAAGAAATATTGTACACAAATATTTTGTTCAATTGTACACAATAAATGTTTCTTGAGCATCAAATCATCATATTAGAATGATTTCTGAAGGATCATGTGACACTGAAGACTGGAGTAATGATGCTGAAAATTCAGCTTTCCCAAAACAGAAATAAATTACATTTTAAAATATTTTCAAATAGAACACAGTTATTTTAAATTGTAATAATATTTCACAATATTACTGTTTTTACTGTATTTTTAATTAAATTAAGCAGACAAAACTTCTTTTTAAAACATTAAAAATCTTACCGTGTCCAAACTTTTGACTGGTAGTATATATATATATATATATATATATAAATATACAGTGCTCAGCGTAAATGAGTACACTCCCTTGGAAAAGTAACATTTTAAACAATAACTCAATGAACACAGAAACAATTTCCAAAATGTTGACAAGACGAAGTTTAATATAACATCTGTTTAACTTATAACATGAAAGTAAGGTTAATAATATAACTTGGAGAACAAAATTTTCAGTTTTACTCAAATTACACCCCACAACAAAAACTACTACATCTAGTATTTTGTATGGCCTCCATGATTTTTAATGACAACACCAAGTCTTCTAGGCATGAAATGAACAAGTTGGCGACATTTTGCAACATCTATCTTTTTTCATTCTTCCATCTTTTTTTAATTTTTGTACCACTTTTGCTACAGTATTCTGACTGATAAGTAAAGCTTTGCTGATCTTCTTGTAGTCTTCACCTTTCTGGTGTAAAGAAATTATTTTCTTGTGACATTTCTCTTCCATGTGGTGCCATTTCTGACAGCATGTAACGGGAAGGGGTTTTAACACCCATTTAATGTCAACTGTCTGCTGGACACCTGTGTTGACTCATCTGTGGTTGAATTCTTGTTAAATTAGACATTTGTAATCTAAAATTTAGCTTTGCTCCAGAGACTTTCAGTGGGGTGTACTCATTTTTGCATCACCCTAATTTGAGTAAAACTGAAAATTTTGTTCTCTAAATTATATTATTAACCTTACTTTCATGTTATAAGTTAATGTTATATATATGTTATATAAAACTTAGTCTTGTCAAATTGTTTTTGTGTTCATTGAGATATTGTTTAAAATGTTACTTTTCAAAGGAGGTGTACTCATTTACGCTGAGCACTGTATATATATATATATATATATATATATATATATATATATATATAAATTGATGTCAGTATTTATTTTTCTAATGTTGTCTGAAAACAATTAGGTGGATATTTTGTTAGTTTGTATGCCAAAAATAAAACCAATTGAGATGTATTCTTCATATGAAAGAATAACGAAATAATTTGAAAATTTGAAATTTAAAAATTTCTTCTAAATTTGAAGTTCTTTATGCTTTGAGTGGTGAAGTGCTGTGGCTATGCAGTCATGTATTCATGTTTTTTTTCATGTGTATGTTTATGTGTGCAGTGGTTGGTCTTCAGGTGTGGTAATACTCCAGGTCCTTTCAACAAGATTCCCGCAGTCGAGGAGAGCAGAGTTCAGGTGGCATGTGGCATTCCCGCTAGTCTCTCTCTCACTCTTCTCTCGTCGACCACTTCCTCCCCATCCTCACCTTCATCCATCCCTCCGTACTCCTATCACTATTCCTGCACTCAGCCTCAGTACCCCTATGGACTGGTGAGTAATGCCCACTTTATCCTCTCTCTTTCTCTTTTTGCCCCCTCCTGGTGTTATGTCCTCTCACAAACTCTTTTATGATTCACTCATTTTCCTCTTTTCCCTTCACCTGCCCAGACCTCTCTTTTTTCGTTTCATCTTTTCATTTTCTCGCCCTCCAGTTGTTTCTCTTTCTTTCTGTTTCACCCCTACACCCACACTAGACCTCCGTCTCTCTCCTTCCCTCTTTTCGCTGCTCTCATTTGCCATGCAATTATGTGAGATATGCAGGGTGAAGTGTTATGGCAGTTTCCATAGTAACCACATGCATGGGCCCTCAGTGTGTGTGTGTGTGTTAAGGTTGTGTGAGGGCTTTTCCTCTCCTGACATAGATGCTCTAGAAACCAAGTCTTTGATCAATGTCAAACCCTCACAATCAATATACCTTCAGTAATATACTAAAACCATTTCTGAGAATGAAACATCATATCATATCTCTAATTGAAACTGAAGAGCACCCATGAGTGATGAGGAAAGCTTGAATTTTTGGTCATAAATATTTCTTTTTTGGTCACAGCACACTGAGAGAGGCAGAAATTGCATTAGATTTACCAATTTAATGAAGCATATCATTAGTCAAAGTGAAACACACACACAAAATGGAAAGAATAATTACAAGCAGGCAGAATGCCAGTGATTGCATGCTCACTTATTTACACACATTTCTACAAACCATGATGAGTTTAAAGGGTTAGTTCACCCAAAAATGAAAATTCTGTCATTAATTACTCACCCTCATGTCGTTCCACACCCGTAAGACCTTCGTTCATCTTCGGAACACTAATTAAGATATTTTTGATAAAATCCGATGGCTCAGTGAGGCCTGCATTGACAGCAAGATAATTAACACTTTCAGATGCCCAGAAAGCTACTAAAGACATATTTAAAGTCTCCCTGAAATCAAAATTTAAGTTTTTTAGCTTTTAGTATGAATATGTTAGCCTTAATGTTATGAATAAGCTGGTGTGTTCCAAAACAATGACAAAATTCACATTTAAGAGATATAAGCATTCAAAACTTAGAGTCTCTCACTTCCGCTAAAATGGATCACAGATTTTCATGACATCACATCGCACTTCAGTTTCTCATCAAATCTTCTATCCAATCAAATGCTGTCTAGAATCTGAAGTCCCGCATCCTCCTACACTCTTACAGACGCTGAAGCTGCGGCTGAAATCGGTCATTTGTTCACACATTTACTAGTTTCTACATGGTGAATGGCACATGAACTGGCGCAACACGAGTAGCACAGTCTGCTCTGGCCCAGAGACACGAGAGCACAGAGTCGGCGCAGACCACAAAAGGTATCGGACCCATTTGAATTCTGCACAGAATGCTGTATATAAGCGATATAAAGGACAGTATGAGGAGAAACGGTTAGAGATTAGAAGGAAACTGATGTTTTACAGAGTCTAACGGCTCTGGCCGAGCTGTAACATAAACAAAACGCTATTGGCTATTTTTAAAAAGGGGCGGGGCTGTTCGATATATCGCCCTGTCTTCCTGTTTCAGTTGAAATTACGTCAACACATTGAATAATGCTGCTCGTGCCGACCCTCTTCAGTGGGCCTTTAAATCAGTTCATGTGACTACAGTGGTTCAACCTTAATATTATGAAGTGACGAGAATACTTTTTGTGTGCCAAAAAAAATAAAATAACGACTTTACTCAACAATATCTAGTGAGGGGCGATTTCAAAACACTTTGAAGCTTTACAAATCTGTTTTTTTTTTTTTTTTTTGAAACCAAGAAACATTTTTTCAGGATTCTTTGATGAATAGAAAGTTTGATGAAAAAACACAATAAAAATCTTTTGTAACATTAGGAATTTACTGTCACTTTGGATCAAATTACTGCATTCTTGTTGAATAAAAGTTTTAGTTTTATTCCAAAAAACAAAAAAGCATAATATCTTCATATAAACATCTTACATAAATCTTACATAAATAATGTGACTGATATGGTCATGAACTGACGGATGGCAAAGGACTATTACTGCACATTCTTGTGACTGATATCTCTGCCACCTTTTGTTCAAAGATTCATTCACGCATTAACTAAGTTCCCAGTTTCACTTTGTGATTATAGAGCACCAAATCAATAATTTATTGCTTTTCTGCACTATTTGAAGAATTTTTTTTTGCATGCTTCTATAGTGAGATAGGTTAAGCATGATTTTATCATTATTTATTTAACGAGGTCACGCTTTATCTCTTTCAGTGTTTGGACTTCCTTTATTCTCTTCGAATTACTTTGATGTAATTGAATATCACATTACCATATTCTTTCATGTCATTCTTCTCTTTCTCTCTCACAGTTATCTGTGTCCAGCACTAGGGATGCTACATTGCAGTTGTCTGTGTTTGACCAAAAGGGGGTACAGTTTGATAATTTCACTTCCTGTTTGGTGAGGTGGACCACCTCTGACCCTGGTCTCCTCTCACTGGGGCCCCAGTCCACAATGACAGCGGCTGACAGACCAACTCAGACAGGCTACAAACTATATGGTGTTTTTGCTTTGCACTATATAATTTTGGCATTTTTTAGTTCTCACAATATTGTGCAAATTGGTCAATTGTTTGTTCTAATCTATTAAGTTATTTAAAAATAGATTAATGCAATTCATGCATCAAATGAATAGACCATTCCTATTATGAGTATGTTTTAAATTCAGATTAAATGAAAAAAACAAATGTCAGACTGATACAGCTGTCCTTATGCCATAATTCTTTAAAAGAAAGATTTATTAAGTACTTTGGCATACTATTTTAGTAATATTTCTTAAAGGACTTTTACTTTGTATATATATACACACACACACACACACACATACATACATACATACATACATACATATATATATACATATATATACTGTATATATATATACTGTATGGGTCAATGATGTGACGGGTCTTTTTTTTTTGTCCAAAGGCTTTCATAATAATAAAAAACAAAGATATGACATATGTATGGTATGTAAGTATGTAAGGTAGTACAACTAGATCTCTTTTATTGAATCCAAAAGTTTTTTATTATATTTTGCTACATATAAAGGTATTTTAAAAATTTTGAAGTGTCAAAATATCATTCGGTTTAACCGTCCAAAGGCCAGTACAGCCATTTCATTTGTGATTAAAATATCTTAAAATGTAATAAATGTATATATTTTTTATTCTGGCATGATTTTATAACATCATATATCAACATAGTGCAAAATGGTATTAAAATGATGTGTAGAATTTGTTGCTTTGTTATGAGAAAGAATGTTCGGAAAAATGAATTTCATTGATGTAATTTGGAGTAAGCAATATAAAGGGACCATTTTGAATTAAGTCATGCGATCAATATCATGTGACAGGATGTGACATCACTCAGACACCTGCAAAGGGCCACATGGTCATGAAGCAAAGTAACTAACTCTCTCTTTAACTATTTAAAAAATAAAAATTGTTTTCACTTGCTCATACGCATGTCCCGAAACATCAGGTCATTCGGTACAACCGCTATAAAACATGGAAAATGTTGTAATATTTTAAAAACTTGTACTAAATATAAAATGATTAATTGTCCTTTTGCTAGCTAGCTAGCAAGCTAACTAACTAACTAGCAAGATATCAGCCTGTTAGCATTGTTTGAAAATATCGTCATTTGGTAAAACCAAAAGTGTTGGTTAAACCGAATGACTTTTTTGGTGACAAATTTGGTCCATCTTGTAAAAAATGACAAAAGCAGTGTTAATTGATTATAAAAACCATATAATCTTATCAAAATTAATTATATCTCCATTAGTTTTTTTTTTAATACATTTTTAAAATCCTTATTCGTCAATGACCCATATACAGTACAGTGCAAATATCGTAGGCCACCACCAGCTTTGTTGTTTTAGCAATGTTTTTATGACCATCCATATTTATTATTTTTTGGTCTTTATTATGATACAAACAATATACAGGTAATATGTACACAAAATGTAAAAAAAAATCAGAACAAAATGGCTTCTTTAAGCAAAAATCAGTATTTAGTGTGACCTCCTGGAAAACTATATAAATGTTTGATACCTTATGAAACCAACATATAAGTACATTTATACTTTATTTATTCTTTATTGTGGACACTCTTATTTGCCATTGACCGTAATCTAATCAATTAGCCTGTTCTACAGCCTGGCAGGTTCTTCAATCCCACAGACAGACAGGAACCGTGACTGTCAATGTCACTGTTACATGTCCAGAGGTGTGTATTTATGTGTTTATTTTTGATCTATGCTGTAATGTGTCCATATTTATGTGTGTATGCCTGAGTAACATATGAACTATGTGCACTGTATAAGATGGTGACAGCTCCAGCATCTCAGTGTGTGAATCTGCGTTTGGTAGATGACGTACAGTGGGCTAGGCACTCTGTCACTTTATTCAACCATCCAAAAGTCACAGTGAGCAAATTCATCCCTTTCCATCATATCTCATCTGGCCTGTTTTTTAATTGTATTTAATGACTTCTTGGTGAATCCATTCGTCTCTGTAGGAAAATCTGACCTTGATCAATGGTTCAGGTCACTTTCATGTCCATCTACAAGACAACCAATTGGCCAGCATTAACCACATGACGAACACAAATATAATACAGGTGGGAGTATAGTCTTACTGCATGTTCAAATATTTCACCACAAAGTGAGAGTACAGCACTAACCTGTAGATATTTTGCAATACAAATAACTGGTTCACTTATAATCTTTCTATCCCAGTTGTCCCCACTTCAGTCTGGTTCTTCAGCTCTTTTGGCTCACGACCTCTGTCTGACCTCTGATCCTGCTGTGGCCTTCATTCTTGTCTCTGACATCACAGATTTCCAAATTGACTTCATTAATATTGTACGATATAGACAAATGCTCCTCACCTCTTGCATTCTTTTATGTAATTTTACTACACTATATTCATTTTTATCATCTCATGTTCACTGAATCTTTGTCTCCTATGTTGATGGTTTTTAGATTGAGGTCAGACATTCTGCTGTAGTGCGAGTGCGTGTTCTGGACTCAAAGAATCAACCATTTCTTCATAATTTCCTATTGCTCATGAACCTCATACTTATCCCTTCTTCATCCATCATTTCTGTGGAGTGAGTCCAGACCATGTGTTTTGAATCAGTCTTATTTTACTAGTTTATATTTTCATATAAACCTTGCATGAGATAAAGGTTTGCTGTCCATAATGGAATTGTTCAAGCTCTAAATTCTGCCCTGACTTCAGATTTAATAAATATTATGTAATATTTAATACATAATAGAAATGAATAAATGTGATGGAGTTGAGGTACTGGAAAAATTGTCAATATTGAGACAAGCGGCTAATGCATAGCTGAAACTGAATTTAAGTAGCAAACAGGATGTAGAATTCTAATTCTGTTTGAAATGATGTAAATATAATTAAAATGGAATTAAAATTTAAAGAAAAGCATATAACTACTGTAGGAGTAATTTTTGTTTATTTATAGTTTCAGTATGAATTACAAATAAACTATATACATTTGGGGTATTTTATTTTCAAATTATTTGAAAATATAATTATTTCTGTCAGGTTTTTTTTCACATAAAAAATTATAGTTAAAAGCAGAAGGCTTTTGAATTGTATTTTACTGTATGCTTACAGGGAGGCGGGGCCAGTGGATGAGTACAGTGTGGGATTCCATGTGACAGGCCTGGCAGTGGGCGTGGTCAGTCTCCACCTCTCTGCAGTGGACGGTCATGGCCGTGTTATAAGCTCCTCCTACAAGAAAATGCAAGTTTACCCTCCATTCATTCTGCATCCCCGTAAACTAGCTCTGGCAGTTGGAAGTGTGCGACAGGTGGGTGTGACAGAATGCACCAAACCATATGTTAGTTTCCACAGAAATGCATTTTTGAGTATAAAGATATATTTGATGTTCAGGTAAAATGGGAGGGAGGGCCTCATCCTCAGTCCAGCGTCAGGTTCTCTGTGAGTGACAACTCTATCGCCGTGGTAACAGAGTCAGGACTCGTCAGAGGCATGGCAGTGGGTGTGGTAAAACTCAGAGGAGCTCTCCAGACACAAGATACAGAAGCACCGCTTACCTTTGTACAGGTAGTACACAGATTACATTTGATAAACCAGGATTTGTTACAGATTTCCTGCCATCTGAAGCCATACATAAAAAGTTAATTCCACTACCCTGTCTTTTGTTTTTAAACACACAAAAAAAGCATTCTGTTTAAAATGCCCTTTAAATCACAAATTGATCATTATAAAGGGGACTCAAGAGCAAACATATATGCATGATTTCATTTTCCATTGCCATGGCACCCATGAATAATTAATAGGCCTAACTACTGCAGCTAATCCAACCTTTCATCTTATTCTGCCTTAATTATATGATGTAACCTCTACAATCACTAACATCATTCTCATACACACATACCTCATGTGCTTACATGGTCTCATTTTTATACAACAATCTTTTTATTTAAAATTGTATTAAAATAATATTACTATAATAAATGTACACATTTCTAAGGGTGTGTTCACACTTGTAGTTTGGTTCTCTCGGTTTTTGTCCAGAGCAAAAAAGAAAATTATACAAATAGTCCTGGTTCGCTTAGTGTTTACACTGATTTTTAACGCCAAATGATACAAAATGGGAGGGGGGGCACTTATGATATATACTTCAGAATGGAAACTGAGAACATCCACTTGAACATAGATGAGAACTGACAAAGACCGAAACAAACACAGGGTTATATATAGTCAGGGAACATTAGGGACTGAACAAGATAATTAAAAAGACACAGATGTTACACATCAGGGCAAATCAAACACTATGGCAACAGATGAAAGACATGTAACTGAAAACCAACACGAAGTCCAGCTGAAACACAGGCAAAATGTGACAGTATGTGCATACATATGATGGTGTTTTTACCACCGGAGAACTCAGAGCACATAAATTGTGTAAAGGAGTCAAAACAGCACCAGGAATTCCTCTATTACACACAAAGATCTGCTGCAGGGAGACTCTGTTAGCTCCTATGACAAGAGGAACCAGGGCTGCATCCAAAAAAAAAAAAAACCCCATACTTCCCTACTATATAGTAGGCGAAAAAAAGGGTAGATAACCGACACACACACACACACGCCTGGGTGATGCCGCGACAACGAGCGTCTGAGAAACCAGATTACTCAAGGACCCGAGTCAATGCCGGTGTGTTGGACGATCGAGGCATAGCCGAAGGGAAGGAGGAGCCCGCTGTATGATACCTCTGTGTTGAAGTCCATCAGCCAGTCCTCAGTCTCTATTTCCACCAGTATACCCTCGGCCACAGATGTCACGGGTTCACACCCCTGGTCAGATGCACTGGGGGGCTCCTCTTCCGGGGCGAGGGTCAGCGTTGTCCACTTGTCCTCGGGCCCTGGCTGATGCATTGCGACGGGTGGTAGCTCTCCATCTGCGAGGGGCTCACACGATTTCTCCGTGGTCACAGGTGGTGAAACAGGCTCTGGGTTCGGCTGTGTTCTGGACCGGGGGTAGACACTCTGGAGACACCGCATCCCTCCAGTTTAAGCCAGAGGTGTCGGGGAGGTCTGTAGGATGGTGGCAGTTCACCCCGATCCAGAATAATGACTTCAGGGTCTTGTCATCAAAGGGGTAGGTGACGGCAAGAAGACAGAAGTCTAAATAAAAAAAATTGTTGTTCTCCTGAGCCACAGCAGCAAACCTGGCTGCATATTCCATTTTTGGTTGGTTGATCTGTTACAAGATGGAGGACTGAAAACAGGATCAAAATATCAACATAGTTTAATTAAACAAAAGGGTAGACAAGCATATAGCATGCACAAACATCAACCAACAAACACTGAACAGGGAGGAACTATATATGTACATGGTGGTGATGAACTGAATGATGAGCAGCTGTGATGAGAATTAGTGTCCACGGTTACTGATGAGTGGCGGGAAAATATAACAAAGAAACACGTGATGAATGAAAACAAACTGAAAATCCATGAAAACAACACTAGGGAAAAACACAACTGAATATTTGTGACAGCTACTAGATTCTGAAGTGTGCATACGATGGACACTTTACTATCCCTATGGGATATTACTATGGGAAAGAATTTGTGAATGACAGTGAAGTGACGCAACTGACGCCAGTAGGTCACATGATCAATCTAGTGCGTTTGGATTACATTCATACTACACACACTCATACTATAAAGAAAACAAACTTTTTTAACAGACATGAAGTAATTACTTATTCAAAATAAGTGTATTTAAGAGAGTATGCGATTTCGAGCGCAGTTCGCGATTTTTCTGTGTGCTTAAGTATTCTGACCTTTTTAGGGTTGCATCTTGTGACATCATGTCCTTTTTGTTCATTTAGATGCCTTTGGTCTGTGGTGCATTCATATTTCAGTCAAAACACACAAGAGTTCATTTAAAAATGGACTGAGACCCCCTGAAAACCAAACCTACCAAGCATGAACACACATTTAAAGATATAATGCTTTCACATAAACCTAATTACTGTGTTTTAACTGTATGTGACCTGTGATTAGGATGAAGTGGAGGTGGAGGTGTTTAATCTGACAGCAGTGAGGATACAGGCTCCTTTAGTTACTCTCTCTGTAGGAACAGAGGTTTGTCCTTCCTGCTCATAATTATTGTGTGTTTTTTACTGCCTGTACAAAGAGGGGTTTGGATGAATCTTTCATTTTAGATGCCGGTTTACGTGATGGGGAGGGACAGCGGTCAGAACCCTCTATCTCTGGGCGGTGTTGAGTCTGGCCTCAGGTTCCACTGGAGTCTGCGCAAACCGTGTGTGCTGGAGATCAAACCCAGGCATACACAGGTGAGATGCACACACATAGTATAAACTGACTTGTATGAGCACTTGTTTGTTCATTATGCTGTCTGTTTTAGGTGGGCGTTAGTGTGTCTCCTTCTCACAGTTTCTCTGTGCTGGTGAGGGCTGAAGCTCCAGGCAGGACCAGCCTCAAAGTGTGTGTGCAGCTCGAACAGATACACGCCAGCAATACTTCACTCTCTGATCATCTCACTGATGAGATACAGATACTGGTAAATACATCCTCCACAAAAGAAACAACAATGACAAGCTATTCACAGGAGTCACATCGTGAGGAAGCAGATTTTCCTTGATCATCTGAGATAAAAATGTTCTGTACTGTACTATAAAATCATACTGTAGAGGCTTGTTTTTATTATTAGATTTAATTAAATAAATAATAATTATGTACTATAACCCACACATTCTCAGAATACATAATTCATCACAGATTATTTTAGTCAAACAGATTCAACAAGGCTAGTCAGCAAAACAGAATATCTAGATATTTAAAATACTCAAGTTTGAGTTAATGGAAGAATAATATTTAAAGTCACCTTGAAGTCAAAATTGAAAATGGATTATTGCAACCCTCTTACAACGACATCACTTCTCTGATGACATTTACTGGCGTGAACAACCTGTCACTCACATGAGATCACAGCAATAACAAACCACAACCATCCAATCAATTTCTGATGGACAAAATCAAGTTCCACCCTACATTTTTTCTTTTAGAAGCCGTTTTACTTGGATAGATGTCACAATAGGGAAGAAAACACTGTCATAACTTATGTTTCATGCTGACTTTAATTTCAACATATACAAAAGCTTTTTTTTTTTTTTTTTTTTAATTTTGAGTTTGCTCTAAATGTATATCTTTTCTTTTGTTCTCCCTCTTTTCTCAGGTGTTTGAAGAGATGCAGTTAACAACAGGAACTCCAGGTTCCATCCTCATGTCTCCCCTTTCTCAGTACACCCTGCAGAGCAATAAGTGAGTTTGTATGTTTCATGCCAGAAAAAGTTATTTAATTTTTTTTGTCCAGCTTGAAAAAATAAGTCAGCATCCACTCCATTAAGTCTGTTCCGCATCATTGCAATTCTCATAATGACTTGAACGAATAATGTGCCTGATCAAAATTATTTTTACATATTTTTTCCTCTAAATTTTACTGAAGAATTGGAGGTCCTGGTTGGTTTCATATAATCTCAAAAACAACCACAGATATTTTTCTGTTTAATCAAAGCTCTGGTTACTAGGTAACATCATACAGGCTTTAAAATGTGTGTTTTCAGAGACTCAGTCTGTCCAGTCCGTTATACCCTTAGCCGGTGTGTCTCAGGGGCAGGGCTTGTTACTTTTGACGATCAAGGGGTGTTGAGGACAGGGTCTGATACAGGCGTGGCTTTTTTGGAGGTTTTTGCAATGGACATTTGTGGTATCAACCAAACACTGTTGATCAGTGTGAAGGTGAGTGTTTATCATGATAATTACCATAGGTAACCCTAATTTTAGATCCTCATGTCAACCTTTTTCCTGCCTTAGGTGTCAACAGTGTGGTTTGTACGTGTTTTGACTGTGTCATCCGTGAACAGTGATGGTGAGAGAGCCTTTCCTGCCTTCCCTCTGGGCTGGAGCATCCATATCAAAGTGCTATATTATGACAGCATGGGACAACAATTCCACTCCCATAATATGCAAACACTGGTCACCACTAACAGGTAATTACACAGATAGATATATGTGACTCCACGTACTTGCAGTAGTGGTCTAAACTCTTTTTTTCTTCATCACAGAGATGACCTGGTGCAACCGATAGTTGACAAAGACAATCATTCGTTTCTGGTTCAGACGGTGTCACCCGGTCTAACTGTTTTGAGGGTGCAGGGAGACCCTATAAACCCATTTCTGAGCGATTACACCCCTCTGTTTGTGGTGCCTGCCATCTCAGAGCCCCCAGGATTATTGCGCCTTGGGGATATCATCTGTTTCACCTCTCCCATTACAGACCAGCAAGGTAAATCAGTAGGTTACATGCAAGCAGAGCACTAAGTTCTTATCTCTTATCTAGTTAAGTATACTCCATGTTTGATGTGAACACTTCATGTCTGCATACAGCTGAGCGCGTAACCTTTCAAAGTATACTCCATTTGATAGCTTGCGCAAAAACAGGCGCTTAAACACATGCAATACAAAGTTTAATTTTTGTCTAGTGTCTGCACTATTTCTCACCAGAAGTTAAAACTGGTAAAATACTTTGTACTCGTTTGAAATAAGTTGTTCTTTCTCATGGAACAATGAACAATGGCCCAGCCCAGTTTTGCCACATTGTAGACAAACTAATAAGTGCAAAACAATTAAGGTGCATATGCAAGCTGAACGTACAGAGTACGCATGGTTAAAATAGTCTGGCTGTGTTTCCATGTGACGCGCACTGTATGCATATACCCTTGTGTACGCATAAAAATCTATATAGTATAGATTATTTTTGCATTTGTTTTTTCTTCTTTAAAGGTAAGCGAGGGAGATGGGATGTGTCATCAAGTCAGATCCTTCAAATGAATTCTGAGACTGGAGTGGCATTTGCAAAGAATTCTGGGACAGTAGTGGTTTACTACAGGCTAGAGGGAGGGCAGCAAACCTTCAGAGAGGTAATCAGTCTAATACAAAATTGTATTAGACAATGGAAGGCCTTCAAGTTAAATAAGGCTGAGAATCACTGATATAGAGCATCCAGCTCACTAAGTTTTGGAACATTCACAGCTGGTCTGTTTTGATTTAAAAGACTCTTGTGGTGTCATGCAGGTAACAGTGGAGTCTGCGTCCATTCCTGTGATCATTCTTCCTGCTGATAGGCTCCTCACTAACTGGCCTGAAGCTTCAGAATACACAGTCAGAGTGGATCTTAACACCTCTGCTGCCAACATAGGTGACTCCTTTCACCTCCACATGGATTCAGGAAGGCCACTGTTCATAGTCATGAAAAACATCTGACATGTCATTAATCTAAATTGTATAAAGATTATTAAAGAATAATGAGGAATATTTACACTGTTTAGAAGTAAATAAAGACATTAAATTCCAAAAATTCATTTCCATCTGAAGGATCCACTGATACCCCTTTAATCCTTAGACTAGAAATTATCCTCAGTGGTGATTATCTCTAAGTGTTTAATACATAGAATTAAAACAAGTAGTGGGTGGGAAGTTTTACTTGCGCATCTTCATTATCTCAACTTTATTTGATCTTCCTAGATCTTGGATCTGAGCAGGATTTTCACTTTCAGAGACATGGATAAACGTCTGTGTAGATGGAATATGAGGTTGTGACTGACTCTTTCTCTCTCTTTCTGCATTGTAGCTCAATGCAGTATAGACCAGTGGGAGGCCATAGACAAGAAACTACATCCTGAGGCAGAGCTACTGTGCTCTTTATACTTTGGCGCCCCCTACCTAGAGATAAGAATACTGCAGGATATCTTTCGCACAACACCCTTCTACAATACAGACACTGGTGAAATAAGTTTTACAACACCTAAAATACTCTTTAGATGCAGTCTTTTTTTAAAGCCTCATGTTATGTTTGGCGTCTGAGAGATCCCAAGGGTGTTTTAATAATTCAAAAAACATAATTGAAATAGCTTGATAATTAATGTTTTTTCCCTAATCTTGTAAGAATAGATTATAAACAAATTTTCAAACTTGGTAGCATATTTAAAGCATCCTTCAATAAATATTAATATTATTTTAACCATGATGCAAGCCTTTATGATTGATTTTTAACCTGTCTGTCATGTCCTGTTTCAGCTCAGTACAGCTGCAAGATCTCTGTGCAGCCTCAGTCAGACTCCATCCTCCATCTTCTGTCCACTCTGCCTCTCTCCATCTATCTGTCTGCCTGTCTGCAGACTCAGTCAGCCCCAGCTGCCCTACTGTCGTTTCCTAACTCACCCCCTTCTTTTCAACCCTCCGTTCGGCTCCAGTATGTGCCAGCGTTCCATTGTCCTGTCACCAAGATCAAACTGTCCTCCCAGCAGCCTGTGGCTGAAATCACAGTGTTTGGCACCACAGACATGCTCAGTACACTGAGGGTGAGAATAAGATGGATCATGGGAGAGACTGTTATACTGCTTGACTGACTGAATTAATTGTATTTAAAATGCATTTGAAATTAAATCACTTTTTTATTTCTTCACTCTTATCTAATTAGGTTCAGTCAGACACCCCAGACATTGCGTTATCTGATCCAGTCCGGTCAGAGGAAGACCCCACCTTCTTCCTCATTAGAGTCTATTCAGCCTCACATTTCCCGGATCAGGTCCCACCTACTGCAAACATTACCCTGTATACAGACCTTTCTCCACAGACACACGTTGTAATGGTGACTAGAGTGATGGACAGCCAGGAGTCAGGTTAGAGAGCAACAGAACCTTCTCACAATATTCTACATATACACTACCATTCAAAAGTTTGTGGTAAAAAAAATTTCTCTGTAAGCAGCAGCACAACTATTTTAAACACTGATAATAATGAGAAATGTTTCTTGAGTACCAAATCAGCATATTAGAATGATTTCTGAAGGGTCATGTGACACTGAAGACTGGAGTAATGATGCTGAAAATTCAGCTTTGCCATCACAGGAATAAATTACATTTTTAAAAATATATTAAAATAGAAAATAGTTATTTAAATTTACAGTAATATTTCACAATATTACTGATTTTTAAACAAATAAATGCAACCTTGGTGAGCAAGAAACCCCAAACTTTTGAACTATAGTGTAACAGGCATCTTTGTTTCTGTAATGACTACAAGGCTCTTTATTTGTATGTTCAGGTCACCTTGGAACAAATTTGGGGCTTTTGTTCATTTCGATATTTGCACTTTTTGCTGTACTGGCCACCACCGCTGCACTTTTCATAGGTAGAGTCACACACAAGAGGTTTAAATTCTGATTCTGTGCAACACTGAATATGTTTGTTGTCCAATGATTCAGTGCTGTCCGACATGTGATTCAGACTCAGCATATGAAGCTTTGGCTCTGCAGATCTAATTATATATTCTCTTAAATGTGTTCAATTTCCACAGTGTACAATACCATGCTGTCTCTCAGACAAACTGTACCTGCAGTCCTCACACCCATTACTAATACAGGTGTGTTTGACCCTTTAAGAAGGTGCATGACACCCCCTCTCACATTTGATTTGATAGACCTGCTTTACCTTAAAGGTGCACTCTGAACTTTTATGTTAGTCAGCATGAAATGGAAAGTCACCCTATTAATCTATTTTCAAAATGCATGTTTTTGATCTGATTTTCAATGCAATATAATGCAAAATGTTTTTTTTTTTTTTAATGACCTTGTAATTTTTAAATAGTCTTACCTCGTTTAAAACATGACTGTTATTCACTTCTGTGTTAAACCTTTTTAATGAGGAAAATATTGAGTGCACCTTCATTTGTATATTATGGTTTAAAAGTGCTTCCAGACTAATATGCATTTTTTTTTTAATCAATGTTTTTTTTCTTTCAGAAGAGGATACAAAACATTTCTATCTGTGGATCACGCCTTCACTGCCAACACAAAAAGTTGTGCAGAGAAAACAGTTGCTCTGGAATACTAACTAACTTATTGCACCTTCTCCCATGAAGAACAATGTACTTGAAAGTTTTGTTACAACAGATGCTAGTCGTGGTTCAATCAAAAAAAGTTCAGCAGTAAACACATGCAAACTACTTCAGGTTCCTGAAGAGCAGCATTTCTCAATTTCAGACTATTTTTACTTCAACTAAAGTTTGGGGGCAATAAGATTTCTTTTTAAGAAATTAAATTTATTCAGCATGGATTCATTCTATTTATCAAAAGGGACTAGTGTATTTTAATGTATTATAATTATAACTGATTTTTGATAGATCATGTGACACTAAAGACTAGAGTAATAATGCTGAAATTTCAGCTTTGCCATCACAGGAATACATGATGTTTTAAAATAGAGAAACATTTTAGTGTAACATTATTTCACAGTATTACTATTTTTACTGCATTTTTGACCAGTTTGTCTTGGTGAGCGTTAGAGACTTAATAGTTAATATTAATAAATTATTAAAAACATCTTACGGACCCAAAACGTTTGATCAATAGTATATAAATGCCTATTACATGAGTACAATCTAAATGTTGCACGTAGAAACAAACGACAATATTTTTAGAGAAAAAATATTTGTATTACCTACTGATGAGATCAAGTCAACAGACAAGCATGACACTAAACCTCATCAAGCTGAATTTCTTAAATATAGTATTTATGTGGCTGTGACAATGCCATTTGGCTGGCAAATGATCAACCAAAACAGACATAAATGAAAAATGAACCTTTATTTAAAGTAAGAGACGGAGAGAGAGACAGGTTTGGTGGTTATACACCTCACACGCTCTGTTCAGACAGCACTTTGACAGTTTTCTAGCACTCTTCTCGGTTTAGCTTTCATCTCCATTGCCCCATTATAGATCAGAAACATGGCCTCGTTATGGGCGGAGTCACAAATCCCTGTGGAGTGGCCAATCCTGTCTCTCCTCCCGTGGTCTCCCTCATCCTTGCATACTGGTTAATGAGAGACTAGTGCTGCTTTCTCCTGAACGAGCATCCTGTTAATCGAGAAAGAATTCAGTCAAAAACACATTCTATATTTCGTCACACTTCACAGTAGTGGAAAATGCATTTCTATGGAGGAAAAAAAAAAAAAAAAAAAAAAAAAAACACTTTAAAAAAGCAGAACAAGGAAAAGAGAGTCCAAGATGCTTAAACGTTTTAGACAAGGTCACAAGGCGTATCATTTCATGTGAGTTGCCATCAGGTGCTTGTTTAATGCACTTGAGGTGTTTTCACCAGCGCATTACTTACATTTTACAGTTATTTTCTTATCTATAATGTTAAAAATTCATGAAAGTGGTTTCATTTTTAAAAACGTATCATCCTGACAGGGCTCCTGCACTTCAAAGACTTAGAGTGAGAGAGTGCGACAAACAGAATAGCTTTCATATTATTTATTTATATATATATATATATATATATATATATATATATATATATATGACTTATATTTACACATTGTTTAGAGAAGAACATTGCTTAGGATGTACATTTTTTTTCTCTCTTTAATCCCCACAACAAATGACCAAAATAATTGTTGCAGCAAAATTCTCAAAAAATAATAAAATCAGTCTGTTTTATAAATTTGTGCTATAAAGTAGTAATTAAAATTCCTTAAATAATAGAAAATATAAATGTCAATTTGCAGATGGGGAACCAAATAATTAGATAGTGTTGAGTGAGACAGAAATCTGCAACTACCTCTCTTGCGTTCTGCTGAACTGTGCCAGCAGGGCAGCGAGTTTCAAAGCTTCACCAATCGTCAAGCTTTAGCTCAAGAAGAGAACAATGATCAAGTAGGAAACACTAGGTTAGTCTGTGTGGGCGTGCTGCCATGGCGCTGCAACATTTCCAAGCGCATGTATGTGTATCTCTGATCTATGAGTGCACTTCCAGCCATATTTCTCCCACACAAAAACATGAAATCATTAGTCATCTTCTCAAGGCCATATTTTAATGTGTTAGTGTGACGTTCTGACTACTCTGCTGCTGGAAAGAAGAAAATCCCACGGTGAGATTCTGATCACGGGATCATATTTATCAAGAATTTATGCGATCTCTAGATTGAAAAACTAGGTTCTCTCATGCTTTGGGTTGAGTGATACCTTCTGTGAGGCGAGCCTTTCCTCCGGTAGGCTGGCACAGCACTGTAGAGCATCCTACACATAAGACGACCGTCTGTGCGTGACTGAACACCGTAGTGATCTTATAACAGCCTGCAAACAGAGAATGGCGAATAGTTTCAAACATACCATAATACACAAGTCAATGTCCATTTTAGGAACCAGCAGCCTTGGTTCCTAAAGTGTTATAAGCCATGAACCAAACCAACCAACAATGAGGTGAATCACAACATTACAAAATTTGATTTGAAACAAAAGAAGTATTTGAAAATCAGACAAAAAGACAATGATTACAGAATGTGTACTTTACAGCTTTAGTGAGGTCAATAACTGCAACCACATAAAGTAGTGCAAATCTATAAAAATACACACACATATAGAATAAGTAGTTTGAGTGAGTAAGAAGATTTGACTACATTCTCAGTGTTTTATGGGTGTTGGGGCTAAATAGTTATTTTGCTTGAAACATTTGCTTGTTTTGATTCTCTGATTGTTGGAGATTTCTTTGTAGAATCATGGGGTGTAGTTTTTCCACCAGGAATTCAGCTGTTAAACTTGATTATTTTAAAAACAAGTTGAAATAATGCAAGTTGATGGCTTCAACAAAAGCATACATCATTGATTAACAACCTTGTAGCTCAGAATAGGTCTGTCTTTAAATGTCAAGTTATCGTTCAAAATCAGTTTCCCTATGAAGAAATTAAATGGGATTTTTACAATGAGGGATAATGACATAATCTAGGGGTCTTTTTCAAGACAAAAAACCCCTTGGTGAATATTGAGATGGAGCAGGGAACCGGTTACAAAAAACTGATTGTTGCATTTAAGCCTGGACATTAGGCCTGGTTTCATAGACAGCTCTTAGATTAAGCCAGGATTAGACCTTAGTTCAATTAGGACATTTAAGTAGCTTTTATAAATGTGTCTTAGATTTAAAAAAAAAAAAAAACATTACTGGTGTACATTTTGAGACAAAACAATAGCAATGACATATTTTAAGATATGTCAGTGCAAATTGCTTTCAGTTAAAACAGCTCAATAATGCATTTTAGTCTGGGACTAGATTTAAGTCTTGTCTGTGAATCTGGGGGTTGTAGTAGTACCATCATCATGCATTTACATACTTCACATGACTTACATTGCAAATCCATTAAAATAATCATTGTTGTACAGAGTGCAACAGTCAGGTTCTGTGAGTAAAAATCCCATTCATTTTCTACATAGGGGAATTAATGATGACCTATAAACCTTTAAAAAACCTACTGTGAGCTCCGTGGTTGTTAGTCGAGAGTATATACTTTTGTTGAAGCTGTCAATCCACATTATTTCAACTTATTTTATAAATGACCATGCTTACCAGTGGAATTCAAATGAAAAACTACATTACTCTTGATTCTGCAGAGAAATCTTCACCAATCAGAGAACCGCGGCAAAAGAACACTTTTGCACCTGTCCACTCCAAATAAGCACTATATATGTTTAACAGTTAGTGTTCTTGCGCTCTCAAAATACTTGAAAATCCGATATGGTCAAAAGATTAGATCTATGCATTAAAACTTGCAGTGTAAATGCAGCCATATTGCCCTGCTTACCTGGGCATTTGACATCCATAAAATAAGAGTTGGGACTCTGTACGAGACGCTTCTTCTTGTGTCTTCTCTTCTCCTCCTCTGGCGTTGGGTGCAACAAGTCCTTCGCGAGCTGAAATATGACGAGAGATGTGTCAATCACCTTTGCCAACTGGAGTAGAGAAACTTAGCTATATATCTACACTCTTAGAAATAAAGTTTCCAAAAGTGGGTTTTCATAGTGATGCTATAGTATAGAAGAACCATTTTGGGATCCCCAAAGAACCTTTCATTGAAAAGTTCTTAAAATAACATTTATTATTATTAGTGTGATAAACACTAATAATCCAAAGAACCCTTTTCCCCCCACTATAAAGAACCTTTTGTGCAATGACAAGGTTACATATTTGTTAAAGGTTCTTCATGGGACCATCAATGCCAATAAAGAACCTTTATCTTCAAGAGTGCAGCAATGTTATGGTATTTCACCACAGCTACAACGGTAAAATATGAACACCCGTGTAAACGCTGTAAGAATTTAACAAAAAAAAAAAAAAGTGTTCTTTAAAAACTTGACAATAGCATAAACTTGATGATACAGCTGATCAGCTGATTGTCAAAAGATGGACAGCACTGACACTACACAGGGTGATGCGAATCATGACACACTTTCCGTATAACAAACTACAAGAGGGACATCAAAGCAATATTCCACGTATTACTTCTATTTAACCTATTATTTACTAAATCTCAACTACTTATAATCGTGACTGTTTTAATTATATGGGAAGCGCGATGCTCTCCACGCGTTTTAACGCATATGCACGCGGCCATCTTGTTCCTATACACAGCACGCACTTCGCTGTTTTTTTACTAAGTTATAACCTCAAAATAGTTTAAATTAATTTAACGTGGCCAGAGAGATCATGAGGACAAATTCCTCCCCTCATCAATCGATGCGATTTAATGCACACATCGGGCGTGATTACGTTTTAAATGGACAAGATTGTAATAGCACGCACTTACAGGCATGTTGGCGACAGTGGAGCAGCAGCCGAAAAGGGGGGGCTAGCGGAAATACATGGCGCATATGAACGGGGCTCGTGAGCAGGGGCAGGAAATACTTCACTAACATTTAATAAAAGCATTTCTTCTTAACCTATTTACTAAGTACTGAACTAAGACAGGCTGTGGGTTATGTTGGAATGTTCAAAAGTGTTACATGGACTCTTACATATCATACTTAAAGATACATAATCAAAGGCAACCTAACAATGTAACGTAAGGGCGGCGATCAAAAGCATAATTTTCTGTATTATAATGTATAAAACATTATAGTAATAATTTAATAATAATTATAATATGTATAAAATGCAATTAATGTAATGAATGAAATTACAATTAATTTAATTATACCACATGTTATGCAATATATATATATATATATATATATATATATATATATATATATATATATATATATATATACACACGGTAAACGGTAAGATTTTTAATGTTTTTAAAAGAAGTTTCGTCTGCTCACCAAGGCTGCATTTATTTAATTAAAAATACAGTAAAAACAGTAATATTGTGAAATATTATTACAATTTAAAATAACTGTTTTCTGTTTAAATATATTTTAAATATATATTGAGCAGCAAATCATCATATTAGAATGATTTCTGAAGGATCATGTGACACTGAAGACTGGAGTAATGATGCTGAAAATTCAGCTTTGATCACAGGAATAAATTACTTTATAAAATATATAAAGTAACTTCTTTTAAAAACATTAAAAATCTTACCGTTTCCAAACTTTTGACTGGTGTATATATATATATCGTTTTACTAAAACTAAAGGTAAATAGAAATATAAAAAAATGACAAAAGCATATAACAAAATTACTAAAATTTAAACTAAAATTAAAACGAAAACAAAAAATTTAAAATAAAAGCTAACTCAAATTATTATTAACTACTATAATAGTATGCAAATAATACTAAAATAGCACTGCTAAAAACTGTTATTCTGCTATAGCTACTTATCTATAGATAGCAGCTTTGATAGACTGCTTAGTCAGGGACTGCTAAACAGTCTATATGCACAATTTGCACATTTATAACAACGAATTCACTCATCCCTACTTAACCTAAGCAAACATCTAGTTTCAGTACAGTGTTTTATCACATGTACAATAAAAATATTGAGTTTGTTTAAATATTTTGACAATGGCCTGCTTCCAATTTCAAACAGACCAAAAAATAACCTAAAACGGGTGCTTCGTTTCAGCATCTTGTGTGCCAATGGCGCCCTCTGTTGATAGACGTCGTTATCGGTTCTCCTCAGCACTGCTTTATTAAACCTCTCCCTCCCTCCCTCCCTCCCTCGACGTCAGCTTTTGGGAACTCGGGCAAGGGAAAGTTTAGGGAGAAAAAAAGTCTGCTGTTGTTGTCTATGTATGGATGAATACCTTTAAGTATCTCGTACAGGAGAGAAAACAAGCGCAGCGTAGCCAGAAATGGAGAATGCGTGGCATCCGCATTAAAAAACCTACCGCAGACGCGTTTAAAGGGCTGTAAGAAAACTTTTTTAATTAAATGGAATTTTTACCTCTTATCTGGACGGACAAAGGCAACGAAGCAAAACTGAGATTACTGGTGATAGTTTTCCAAGGAAAGAAAACCCATGAAGTTTCAAACGAGGACACTTTTAAGTCGGAAGGATTTTAAAACGCTGCGCGTGACTGTGTGTTAACAAAACAGGAGGAAAGTCTTTTGAAACGTGCTAAAAGCTCTAGGCGAAACGAACAATGGCAAAGAAGTACGACTTCCTCTTTAAATTATTGCTTATTGGCGATAGTGGTGTTGGCAAGACCTGTCTGATCATCCGTTTCGCAGAAGACAATTTTAATTCAACGTACATATCAACCATAGGTAAGTGTAAAAATTGAAACTGTTTGTAATACTCTTTGAAAATGCAAGATGTTTCGCTCTGCTGCCAAGCTTCTACCTTGTAAAGCAAGTGCTACCCCAAGTGTTTGTTCATGTCAGTACTAGTCTTAACGTCATCTCATTCCAGTATAACTCAATCAGTACTGCAGATCATCCCGTGCTCTGTGTATCCTCCTCCCTGATTGCATTTCCGGCCCTCTCGCGCTACTTTACTTTTACCAGCCACAGCCTGCCCCTCTCTGTATCTCATTTTTCAATCTCTTGTCCACGAGTTACACCCCCTTCATTTCTGCATCAGATGGAGGCCATTCTCCATGGCATTTAGTGCATTCACCCAGATCTTCAAAAGACTCCCTCCCTCCCTCCTAATTCACTGAAAAACAAACCATGGTGTTTATTAAACCATTAGAGCAGTAATTGTATCTCATTATGCCTGCTCATGTGTTTCTGAATGTAGCGAATGTATTCATTAGTCCACTTTTATTGAGCCTCTGGGGGTTTAACCATGTTCACCCTTCCTTCCTGCCCCTCCTGTTTCCTTTTTTTCCCTTTTTCCTAGGTATTGACTTCAAAGTGAAGACTATTGAGGTTGAGGGGAAGAAAGTTAAACTGCAAGTCTGGTAAATATAAATAAAAAATATGTAATAATTAAACAAAAATTAAATATTTTGCGGTGGATCCTTTTTTTTAAAAAAAATCGGAAAAGTTAAAAGTTATTCGAATGTATTCAGCTTAAATTCTTTACATATGTACAGAATATCTGGGTAAATACAGTGGCAGTGTTATGTACACAAGAAATCTCCAGTGTGTGTTTCTGTTTGACAGCTGACTGTTAAAACAGTAAGTTTAGTGTAAATGTGCCTAAGGTGGAGTCTGGTTGAGTTTAGCTCTGTCAAGCTTCTGTTCTGACGACTCAGTCATTTATGTCTAACGGCAGGGAGAGCTGGAAGTACAGAGTCCATTTGCTATAAAAGATGTGTATTAAACATGCCAAATCAGATTGTTGTTACATAAGTCAACCACAGTTTTTATTACTGACAAGCTTTCTGAGTGCTAAAATGTCATATGTGTGCAACTGGTTTTATTTGCTAGGGACACAGCAGGACAGGAAAGATTTAAGACCATCACTACTGCATACTACAGAGGGGCCATGGTGAGACATGACACACAGATGTTAACACAAACTAATCTTCTTTTTCCTATATCTTAAATAGCTATAAACATACAGTGCTCAGCGTAAATGAGTACACCCCCTTGGAAAAGTAACATTTTAAACAATATCTCAATGAACACAAAAACTATTTCCAAAATGTTGACAAGACAAAGTTTAATATAACATCTGTTTAACTTATAACATGAAAGTAAGGTTAATAATAAAACTTAGATTACACATTTTTCAGTTTTACTCAAATTAGGGTGATGCAAAAATGAGTACACCCCACAACAAAAACTACTACATTTAGTACTTTGTATGGCCTCCATGAGTTTTAATGACAGCACCAAGTCTTCTAAGCATGGAATGAACAAGTTGGCGACATTTTGCAACATCTATCTTTTTCCATTCTTCAAGAATGACCTCTTTTAGAGACTGGATGCTGGATGGAGAGTGATGCTCAACTTGTCTCTTCAGAATTCCCCATAGGTGTTCGATTGGGTTCAGATCAGGAGCCACTGAATCACTTTCACCTGTTCTTCTTCAGAAATCCAACAGTGGCCTTAGATGTGTGTTTAGGATCGTTGTCATGTTGGAAAAGTGCTCGAGGACTTTCAGTATAGAGCAGTACATCTGTGAATTCATGATGCCATCAATGAAATGCAGCTCCCCGACACCAGCAGCACTCATGCAGCCCCACATAAGGACACTGCCACCATCATGTTTCACTTTAGGCACCATGGATTTTTCTTTGTATTCCTCACATTTGCGATGTTGTACAGTTTTGAAGCCATCAGTTCCAAAAACATTTATCTTGGTCTCATCACTCCAGAGTATAGAGTCCCAGTAATCTTCATCTTTGTCAGCATGGGCCCTATCAAGATAACTGCAGTGAACTTGCATGCCGATTTTCTTCAACACTTCTCATCAGAAGACGCTCCTGTCGAGGTGTTAACTTCGGTGGATGACCTGGATGTGTGAGATGGTTGCAGTTCTATCTTTTTTAAATTTTTATACCACTTTTGCTACAGTATTATGACTGATAAGTAAAGCTTTGCTGATCTTCTTGTAGCTTTCACCTTTCTGGTGTAAAGAAATTATTTTCTTTCTCAGGTCTTGTGACATTTCTCTTCCATGTGGTGCCATTGCTGATGAAATGGGAAGGGGTTTTAACACCCTTTTATAGTCAGCTGTCTGCTGGACACCTGTGTTGACTCATCTGTGGTTGAATTCTTGTTGAATTAGACATTTGTAGTCTAAAATTTAGCTTTGCTCCAGAGATTTTTAGTGGGGTGTACTCATTTTTGCATCACCCTAATTTGAGTAAAACTGAAAATTTTGTTCTCTAAGTTATATTATTAACCTTACTTTCATGTTATAAGTTAAACAGATGTTATATAAAACTTCGTCTTGTCAGCATTTTGGAAATAGTTTTTGTGTTCATTGAGATATTGTTTAAAATGTTCCTTTTCAAAGGGCGTGTACTCATTTACGCTGAGCACTGTATATATGTGATTATTGTGAAACCTATCACCCTATTGAAAAAACCTATACCAAAATGTATTTAAAATACATTTATTTCATACTAAGTATAGTACAACAAACCCATTAACATATTAACTGACGTATCACTTGAAACGTACTCATATTAATATTATTCTTTCGTCTTAATATTAAGCCTAAAATGTTTTAATATCAATATTAGTAAGGACCGTATGATCACTGTATAATATCAGTCTTAAATGCAAGATATTTAAAGTGTACCTAAAGTGTACTTGCAATAATTCAATTTTAGCACAATCAAATATACTTAAGTATATCTTTAGTTGGACCTCAGCACTACTTCCGGATAAGTGCATAAAGTACAAAATTAGTTGTTCCAATTTAGCAAACTTTCAGTAAATCAATTTAGTATACCAAAAGTACAATTGCAGGGTATTTTTATTAAGTATATACATTTGTAAATGTATTTGTAGTATACTTAAAATAATTGTATTTCAAATACATTTTGATGTATTTATTTTTTCATTAGGGCATGATGTTAATGGTGTTTTATTTTGATCATCGCTTTCAGGGCATCATCCTTGTGTATGACATCACTGATGAAAAATCCTTCGAGAATATTCAGAACTGGATGAAGAGCATCAAAGAAGTAAGAGAGAAAGAGGAAAATCAAATCTGTCAGTCATTTATGGGAGTTTTTAGTAAAAGCTGACATGTGACCTTTAACATTTCTCTGTCCCATTCCTGATTAGTTTGGACAACTTGACTCATTTTGCCTAAACAAATCATTTTTCTCTATTTGTGTTGTTTGTAATGTGCAATAGTGGCAAATGAGTTTCCCCTACAGGGGTTAATAAAATTTAGTCAGGGAAATGAATCTCATAAAATCTAATGTGTGGGAAGTTATGTGCCTTAGTTGTTGATTTCAGTTGTTTTTTACAGTACAACAATTTATTCTTACTATTGTATATACTGCGATAATAATGAGATATTTTCTGTCAACCTCCAGAAAAGCGCATAAAGTGAAACTGGCTTTATTAAATGTG
This sequence comes from Hypophthalmichthys molitrix, assembly GCA_037950675.1. Lineage (NCBI taxonomy): Eukaryota > Metazoa > Chordata > Actinopteri > Cypriniformes > Xenocyprididae > Hypophthalmichthys > Hypophthalmichthys molitrix. The sequence goes on along the minus strand of CM075507.1, from coordinate 25,923,392 downwards.
AGTTTCAGTTCTTGATAAGATGCCATAGGAAGCAGAATCCTGCACAGGTTACCAGAACAGAGATTGTATACAACACAAATGGGGCCTTTTGTTAAAAGAAAATAAGGAAGTGAGCGCATTCTTATTTTCTGTGTTTCCCAGAATGCATCAGCAGGTGTAAGTCAGATGTTACTGGGTAATAAGTGTGATATCGAGGCCAAGCGGAAAGTGTCAAAGGAGATAGGTGAGAAGGTGAGCGTTGTCATACACACTACCAGTATGTGGTTTGAGAAAGATGCCTTTTTTTGTGCTTCCAAGTGCTTTTTTTTTTTTGCTGCTATGAATGACATTTCAGTCATTTGATTTACAGCATGTGCTGTTTCTTTCTTCTGCTGAACACAAAAGAAGATATTTTGAAGAATGTTGGTAACCAAAAAGTTGATGGGCCCAACTGACTTTGATATTCTTATTATTTTTTCCATACCATCAACTGTTTGGTTACCCATATTCTTCAAAATATCTTCTTTTGTGTTCAGCAGACAACATTAGGGTGAGTAAAGGATGGCAGAATTTTTATTTTTGGGTGAACTATCCCTTTAAATCCTTTCATCATAAAAAACAAATTATTGTCATTTTTCTTTTTTATTATAGCTTGCAAAGGAACATGGGATTCGATTTTTCGAGACTAGTGCAAAATCGAGCATCAATGTTGAGGAGGTATGGATTGATTCAATTATGTTCACTTGGCAAACAAATTAGCAGGCAAACAAAGAAATGTATTTTTATTAATATGATTAGTTTATAGGGATAGTCAATCTTTATCTGTTATCTATTATAATCTATTATCTTCCTCAGATATTATATCGGTATTATGTAATATTATATCAGTATTCTTATAGATGTTCTTACAAATGTACAATATAACGATTGTTTTGATATTGAGAAATGTTTTATGAGTTTTAGTGGCAGAGATTTCCATAACATGAAATACTGAATCTGTGCATTTTAATATGTTGAATTTTATACAGTTGGTCTACATTTTGACAAGATATACCTTTCTCTCCATAGTCTTTTGCTTCTCTTGCTCGAGACATTTTGCTGAAGTCAAATAAGAAGTCGGTGAGTTTCCAGTGTGTGTATACATGGATAAAGTAAATAATTATGTTTATTGTCTGTGCGTGTTCATACTGAAACAAACACAAAACCAGTTAAAGTTATGTATTTATAATACTAATCTTATTTGTAGATTTTATCTTGATTAGTATTACATGTTTTTTTTTAATCAGACAGATCTAAAGGGTAAATTATCATGAACTGTAACAAACCTACAAGACTGCAGGCCTTGTATTAGATTTCATATATTTACTGTTTTTACAGGGTCCATCTGGTCGAGAGGTTAAAATTACCACCAGCACAGAGAAAAAGGCCTCCAAATGTCTTCTTCTTTAGATATGCCTTTATCCAGAGGACAGGCTCACTACATACATACACACATACATACATACACACATACATACATACACACACACACACATACATACACACACACACATACACACACATGCATACACACACATACATACACACACACACACACACACACACAAACACGCACACTTACATAGAACTGCTTTGTTAATTCCTGAAAGTCATTTGCAAAGTGAACATGGAATCCTAATAGGAAGGGGTTTCCAAGAATGATGGCACTAGTAAGATATGAAATGCATTATATGACATATAAAACAGGGTACAGCTTTCATGTAGTTAGAGGAAAATCACTTTTTTTTTTATTTCATGTTTATATTTTCGCACTACACAAACATTGACTAGGATACAGTGGAAACAATGTTGGTTTTACTTGCACAAGTTTTGCTCACTTCAGCATTATTTCAGGTGTAGATAGGCATGGAAATCAGCCCTTTCAGTCCAAATGGAAATGAGTACCTATTGAAACAGTGTCTTTTTGTCATGTCAAGTTAAAAATATAGTCCAGTTTGACAGTTAATCTGCACTTTCTGACAAGTGGTTTGAATGTTCGCTGCTATAAAAGGTGAATAACTTCAATTTTTAAAGACTTTGACCTCTTAAAATGGATGGATAAGAGATTTTAGGATGTTAAATGAGTTGTGTGAGAAAAGAATTGATGGATTATTAGTGGGAATATGTTCTACTGAAAATTCAGTGTTTCTCCAAAGGGATTATGATCTGACATAATACACTTTTAGTTTTGCATAAGTTTCTGTCTAAATGCATTATTACACTTTTTTTATATTCTTTTCCACAGCATATTTCTCAGAAATTTTACAATGAACTGCTTTTAATAAAGTGAATAATGTTCAACCTTTTATGAGTTTTTCTTTTTACTGGTAATAATTTGATAATAATAGAATATCAAAATTTAAAGTACAGTTGTGGCCAAAAGTGATGTCTGGAGGGGATATTTGTTATTAATGACTCTACAAGTTTGATTAAACCATCAAATATGAGGAAAATATATATTTAAAAAAAAAACAAATAAGAAAGAATAAAACACTAAACTAGTTTGAGATACTTATATGACAAAATTATTTGGCAAAAAAAAGAAAAGGCAAGCAACATCTGCATGTTTTATTTAAAAACCTGTAAAAAAGCATAGAAAAATAAAATGCTCACAGGAAAAAACATATGTTGACATCAGCACAATCAGTTATTAATATTTTCTCTTGTTTTCGCATGTGTTCATAATTTCTTTGTATGACAGCCTGGCCAAAAATTATGTCTGGACAATTTAGCATGTTTCATTGTGTTATCACAAATACAACAATTAACTCCAAGCACAACTACGCAATATGCTTACAAAATCTTTAACAATTTTTTCATAATATTTGAATGAAGGTGTCAGTCCTGGGCCGGACATCACTTTTGGCCACTACTGTATTTCTCACCTCTTTTACTCACCCATATATGTGACCCTGGACCACAAAACCAGTCGTAAGTCATACGGGTATATTTAGCAATAGCCAGCAATACATTGAATGGGTCAGAATTATCGATTTTTCTTTTACGCCAAAAATCATATTAAGTAAAGATCATGTTCCATAAGGATATTTTGTAAATTTCCTACCGTAAATATATATAAAATTATTTTTGTAAGTGGATATGCGTTGCTAAGGACTTCTTACGGACAACTGTAAAGGCGATTTTCCTCAATATTTTTATTTTTTTGCACCCTCAGATTCCAGATTTTCAAATAGTTATATCTCGGCCAAATTGGCCAAATATTGTCCTATCCTAACAAACCATACATCAATGGAAGGCTTATTTATTCAGCTTTCAGGTGAGGTATAAATCTCAATTTCAAGAAATTGACCCTTATGACTGGTTTTGTGGTCCAGGGTCACATATTTGTGCAAAGCTATATTTATTCGTCTTTGGCTATATCTTCTGCGCATGCGCATAAAGGTCGCCAACCGTTGCAACTGTCGAAGTAGGTTGCCAAGCAACCGCCCATTCAGTGCAGCATCAGCACCTCGCGCTGGGTGACTGCGGTGCCGCATTGAACAAATATTACAGACACGTGCTACCACAATGCGTTGCCTATTTTATCTTTCTAAAACCGAGTCACGCTGAAATGGCGTCGGACATCGTTTACGCGACGTAAAGATATTGTGTGTGAATAGCATACGTAAGCTAAGACACTTAAAGTCTGGCGCGATTACGTAGTGATGCTCATGTCCGGGATACAGACGGGACGGGAGTCCTCGTGACTGCGGGAGGAAAAGGGGGAGACTGGATCTGGGATAAAACTCCCTCAAAGGGAACACCATGGCTTTATAATTATTATTCAAAACAAACGGATGCATCATGGGCACAACATAGAGAGTGAGCGAGGCTGCTTTCATTTCCTTTTTCTGTTGGTTGTTCCCTTTTCTCTCCTGATACTGTTTTCTTCATGAGACGTCTTTTCCGAGCTCAGGCGGGGGCTGTGAGGCTCTCTAGTGGAAACCCGGGGAAGATACACTTCGATGTGAGCTGGACTGGGATTGTTTCTTTAGTCCTGCTCCGCGCATCCTCCTCAGCGGACTAGCCAGAAGGCCAAAGCTGCTTCGCTGGCCGGCGGATGCGGCAGCCACTCGGCCTGCTAAAGGCTCTGGGTACTGCAATGCCGCGGGGATGGGGAGAGAGACACGGCAGGTGGGCGATGGAGCGAGCGAGATCAAGGGATATTGGAGAATGCAGTTGTACGACGCCAAGAATAAATGTTGACACAACATAAGTGTGTCAAGTTCAGTTTTAACAGCTGTGAAATTAATGTTAGGCCTATATTATAGACCACAACTGCATATTTAAAGAAGTATTTCACATCCCATATCTTTCGAACTGTTACGTACTCCCATAATTTAAGAGTATTTCAGTAGCCATCATGCCCTCACCATCGGACTCCAGTAGCGTGGCCTCGATGTCAGGGTCTCGAGCTTTGTCTGGTAGTCGCAGAGGAATGTCTGGGAGGACCAGTGCGCGCCTGCTGCTGTACCTGGGCTTGTGTCACCTTGCGCTTGGGGCCATGGTGCTGGCCTTTAGCTTCACAAGCCTAGCCTTCACCTCATCACCCCGTGTCAGACAGTCCTGTCCTTTCTGGGCTGGCTTCTTCGTAAGTTTCTTTGAATATATTAACATTGGCATGACGTGTCAGCAGTATCCTGCAGTGGATCATGCTAATGTACTGTTTTTATTGTTATAAAAATTATTATGCATGCAGTATGCATATTATAATGACTTCCTATTATAATGAGAAACTACATGGAATATTTGTACTTAAAAAAATTGTCTTACCACAGGGCCATTTAAATAAATTGTAATAAATACATAATAAATAAATAAATAAGTAATAAACAAAGGAAAAACTTTCTATCATTGTTTACTCGCTGTCATGACATTCAAAACCAGTATGACTTTCTTTCTCATGTGAAGCACAAAATAAGATATTTTAAAGAAAGTTTGTAACCAAACAGTTTTCATTTCGTAGACAAAATCACAAAATATCTTCTTTTGTGTTTGGAATGACATAACGGTGAGTATATGATAACAGAATTTTCATTTTTGGGTGAACTATCCCTTTAAATGTAACCAGTTACAGCATCCATCCATCTATCCATCTATCTATCTATCTATCTATCTATCTATCTATCTATCTATCTGTCTATCTATCTATCTATCTATCTATCTATCGGTCTGTCTGTCTGTCTTTTTATTTATTGATTTATTTTAAAACATTAAAAAAAACTTTACCCCCCAAAAAAATTTCCCCCAATTTTTTGAAAATTTGGTCATTATTTTCTATTATTTTCTATAGATTTCTTTTAAATAATATATTCTGGCAACTCTTCAATATAATCAAAGTGAGGTGTGGGGCTGTTGAGCTACAAAAAAAAAAAAAAAAGGCTCTGTAAAAACTAACATAAAAGTGCCCATATGACTTTTGCTCTGTAATCCAAGTCTTCTGAAACCCTCTAATATAGATTTGTGTGAGGAACAGAAAATCTATCCCTTGAACATGTTTTCTTTCTTCTTCAGGTTGTGGCATCAGGAGTAGTGGGTGTGATATCATGGAGAAGGCCCTTCACTCTTGTCGTATGTACCTTTGTCATTTTGACAAGATGAGTGGCATCTGAGTGTGTGTGTTTGTCTGCTCCTCTTAGTTTTTGCAGTGATGCTGTTTTTGTTTCGTTCAGGTGTCGCTGTTCATGCTGCTGTCTGCAGTGTGTGTGATTCTCAGTCTGGCTGGTTCCATGCTCTCATGTCAGAATGCACAGATGGTCAAATCTTATGTTACCTGTCAGGTACTCTTCTCTTCTCTTCTCTTCTCTTCTCTTCTCTTCTCTTCTCTTCTCTTCTCTTTTCTTCTCTTCTCTTCTCTTCTCATCAAATAATATCTGTGTGTTTGTTCCAGATGGAGAATCGCCTGTGTCTTTGTTGTGACCCAAAGCAGACATGCTCTCCAACAGAAGATGAGACGCTAGTGCTCTACCAACATTCAGATTGTCATGCTGTGCGTCACCAGCTCAAGGTGTGTTTTTACAGATTGTAAACAAGTTTTCAAATTTCAAGTCAGATGAAAAGTTATCAAAGGAAAAATTTATGTTATGTCAGGGCAATGATTCATGACTTTTTTTAAATAACTTTTTTTTTTTAATTCATTGAAATACTAAATGAGACTCCCAAGTTAAAAGTGCACTACGGAAGATTACTACCATTTAATGTAACTGACTTTAAAAAGTAAAAGACCAGTCTTGACAAAAAAAAACAAAAAACAGATGACTAACTTTTAAGATAGTCTAAGCAATTTATGCAACCAGCCACCAGGAAAACTTCTCACAAAATTTTCTGGTGTGTCTATTTACAGTAAGTGCAAATAGCATCCCTTCTTGGCAAAGCTATTTACACTAGCTCCACCCACCAATGTCTGGTTGGGCCACTCAAGTTTTAAAAAAGATGCACAGAATTCATGTCTTCAGTGGCACAGCAGTAGTGAGTACGCTTGCAGACCTGGCTTTTAACGCTATCGACGTGGGTTCAAATCCGCCTTTTGCCGAGCTCGCATTTATTTTCAATAAAAATGAAAATAATGTTCTAAAAGTGGAAATAAACTGCGAACGAGTGTTTAATAATATTAAATGTGTTTATTGGGTAGGGTTAGGGGAAAGTGTAGGGAGAGTTTTTATTCTCCCAATAAGGCAGCATCCATTTCATAATTTTAATAAATATAATCATTTACACTCTATGATATTATTGCATCCTGTTAATGTACAAAAATACTGAGGTGCAAATAGTATCTGCCAATATAAAGTATAGATAGCATCTAATTATTAATTAGTCTTATTAAAAAGAACTGGTACTTTTATATGGTGTAAATAGCATCTATAGCTAAGAAAATATGCTATTTTCACTTAGTGTAAATAGCATTTATCACTATTTGCATTTAGTGTAAATATCATCTATAGCCGCTGCCAAAATTTTCTCCTAATTCACACTGAGTGCATATCCACATGAATTTGTTCATAAATTTGTTGTAATGTTTATGATTTTGGATTATTCTACATGAACGACTGCATGCCAAAGGTTAGTAAATTGCATAAAACACACCCATACCATGTCAAGGGGTTTCTGCGCAACCTTTTTCACAGCAAACATCTGACGTGTTCTCACGACACAAAAATATATTTATGATTACTTATCTACATTTAAAGTTTCATAAGTAACCCAGAGTATGATATTTTAGCATATGTATGGTTTCAGTGTTTTTTCCTCCCGTATATTTAGAATAAATTTTAGTACAAAAGGCATTGTAGAGTGATGATTTGTTTGTGAAAACATTCGTACACACATTTCACACACAAATTTGTGCATATGCAAGGTTAGTGAAAAGACACAGTGTTCCTCTCTGAGGAACTTGCAGTTTCATGCCTCAGCTGTTTAAGGTGTGGTCACATTAGTGAAATTTCAGCAAAAGATTGCATGCATTGTCTATGGTCAATAATGTAGTAAAGTATGAAGCGGAACTCACATAGTAGTCACTTTCAAACCAAGCAGCCTTCTGCAGCGAATTTGCTTGACCAATCCAATGCAAAATTTGCCCTTGCGCAACATTTTTGATTGTGTGGATTTTTGCCTGCAAAAATTTGCCATACAACAGAAAGTGTGACTGCATCTTGAGATGGCCAAAATTTGCATAGTGGACCTTTTTTGTTCTTATGGGCATCCTTTAACTTTATGCAAATAGCTGAGGTGCCTGAATAAGTTTGAACTTAACCATGATATTATATGTGTGTGCAGGATTTGCTGTTCAGTGCCTGTGGTCTCAGTATTCTCTCCACCATTATCTGCACTCTGTCCACGGTCACCTGCAGCATTCATATCTTCTCTCTGGACCTGCTGCATCTAGTGAGACAAAATGCACTAAATCTTTACACTAAATACAGGTTTACTAATAGTATTTTTCTATCAAATGTTACAATGTAATATGTTTCTCTCATCCAACTTTGTTTGTTGTAGCTGGCTCCTCATCGCTCCCGTTCTGTAAACCCAGAATGCACCACTCCTCAGGATGCATTTCTCAGTAACATGATGGACTTTGAGGAGTTTGTTCCGCCAATTCCCCCGCCACCTTATTACCCTCCTGAATACACCTGCAGCTCCGAGACCGATGCACAAAGGTGAAAACACAAACACGTTTGTTTTTCCATCATTTTGGTAACTTAAAGGATTAGTTCACTTTAAAATGAACATTACCCCAAGCTTTACTCACCCTCCAGTCATTCTAGGTGTATATGACTTTCTTCTATCTGATGAACACAATTAGAGTTATATTAATAAATATCCTGATGCATCCAAGCTTTATAATGGCAGTGAATGGGACCAACGAGCTCAAGAAAGTGCAAACATCCATCATAAATGTACTCCATATTTAACAAGTTAGTTATAAAGTAAAATATCTAGCTTCCGCCAGACCGCCTTCCGTATTCAAGTTACGAAAAAAGCGATGATGATGGGTGGATGCACTTTCTTGAGCTTCATACTCGTTGGTCCCGTTCACTGCCATTATCTTTTAGGAAAACGTCTTTAAGCATTTTTCTAAAATAGTATTTAATATGTTTAGTATTGAAGTTTACATACTAGAGATGCTCTGGTTGAGTAATGTTCAGTTAAAATGTTCTCAGTGTTCAGTTAAATGTTTTTTTTTGTCCCTCTGAAAATATTTTTGCAGTTTCTCAATCTTTTTTTATTCCTTTAGGCATCTGTCCATTTTAACTACACTTTATCTGTTTCTTGCCTTATCTTTTTTTAATTTATTTTTCTCATGCCTCGTTTTTCTGTGTACCTGCAGTGTCACATACAATGGATCAATGGAGAGTCCCGTGCCTCTGTACCCTACTGACTGTCCTCCTCCTTATGAGGCAGTGATGGGTCAAAGGGCTCCTAGTCAGGTATTTTTTTATTTTTTTTTATTTTTAAAAAGAAATCTGCTCAGTGCTCAACAAGGCTGCATTTATTTGATCAAAAATACTGTAAAAAAAATTTAATATTGTGCAATATTATTAAAATTTAACCCTTTGACGCATACAATCACACCAGTGTGATCAGTCTAGGCTGGTTCCTGGAGTGTACGATGACACCGGTGTGATTAGAACGTTCATTGCATCATGTGATCGACTGCTAAATTCAAATGTGCTTTCGCGCTTTGGCTGGCGCTGAGTCAAAGACAGATGCGCTCAGTGCTTGTCATATATCACAACTATTCAGTGTTTTTAACCACATAATGTTTATTTTAGGGTCCAGACATTTAAATTCACATAAGTACTAGCAAAACAATACATTTATAGTTTGTATAATACACACCGATGTCTATGGAAGTGGCAATAACAATCCTTTCAATTATAAAATGTGTTTTATTCATAAAAGCACTATATTAGTGTATCAAATTCTTAATTTTTATGTAATGCATCCTTGTTGAATAAAAGTATTCATTTCTTTAAAAAAAAAATCATACTGACCCCAAACTTTTGAATATTTTATCATGCTTTGTAATTATCAAATAAAAAATCATTATTTTGTAATACTGTGGTCATGATGACACACTCACTATCCATAGGCCACAGTGTTTGACACTCAAGCTGGTGAGCTGTCTGGAGAGAGAGGAACATCCACGAATTTCAGTGGTGAAGGTGAGTCTTCAGCAAACAGTCCCTGTTTCCATCTGGTGTTAAGATGCGATTTGGTGACATTCATTTCAAATGTGTCTTCTGTGATCACTTATGTTCAGATTTTGTCAAGACATCCCATCTTTTATGTAACATCCTACAACATGGGTGTGCTGAGTGCGTATGGACACTATTGAATGATTGAATCCATGTGTATATGTGTACATTTTGTATATTCTCTCTCTCAGTGTCAATGGACAGTGGCTCTCTGTTGATGTCTGAGATTGTGGATATTCCAGATGACAGCTCCCCGTCTGAGGACTCCTGCCTCATGGAAGTGGGTGTCGGTGTGCGGGCGCGACCACGGGGGGACAGCGAGGGAGGGGAGGAGGGAGAATACGCCAGCTTCCGTTCCACACAGCATCCTGAGGGTATGGTGGTCGCTCCTTCCGGCAGGCATTGTTTCAGAGGCGAGAGATCGAACTCCTGCTCCTCCCCGAGCACATACAACACCTCTACCTACAGGTGGGAGTTAAATCATTAAAAAGTCGTTAAATAAAATCACTTCTCAGGTGTAAATTTCCTTCATTATTTTCTCCATAGGTCTCCATTGCTGAGGCGTCAAGCTTTGTTGGCTAGTAGCTGCTCTCAGTTGGAATTCTTAGCAGGATCTCAGCATTCCTTTATCCCTGAAATCCGAGTTCGGCCCTGCCCGCCCTCCCGACGGGACTCCTCATCCGTATCTAGCAACCCCCCTACCACAGCCCTATCAGGTCCTGCTCAAGACCGCACGGACCACACGCCCGGACCGCTCCTTCTGAGGCCATGTTTACGTGAGCAAATTGGACGGGATCGGAAAGACAGCGATGGGTACTTACCCCTTGTGAGGTCACACAGTGAACCAGGGCTTAGCTCTTCAACTGACACAGGTATAAACATATGTAACAGACTGCATTGTCTGGGATTAATGTGAAAACTTGAATTTTGTCTGTTCCCGCCTTTTTTAAAAACTTTTTTTTTTTTAATAAAATTATACTTTTTTAAAAAAGTAACTCAAATATTAATGTGTAAATTTATGAAGTACTTGTTACATTAAAAAGTAATCTGATTACTTAATGCACATTACTTGTAATGTATTTGATGTCACGTGTGTTTTTGCATTTGCTCTTCTGTCCTCAGGTGATTTCAGTCTCTCAGGACGCAGTAAAGGAGTCAGTGAGGGGGGATCGCAGACCTCATCTGAAACAGGTAAGAGTTTAGCTCTCTCAGGTCACAGAGATGTTTATTGTAAACAATTATTATGATTAAGAGTAACATACAGTGTTATTTTAGTTTTATTTATATAATATTTTGAATTAGCTTTTATTTTTACATTTTCAGTTTTCATTTTTCTAATTAATTTTATGTATTTAATTTGTTTTTAGCTTTAGTTTTAGTTTATTTTTAGGTTTTATTTATTTCCAGTTAGTAATTTTAGTGCTTCATCTTAAACTTATTAAAATGTATATCTAATATTTATATTTTATTTTAGCTTTATTTCAATTAACAATTTAAAAAAGAAAGAAAAAAACTTTAAAATAGTTTTAGTTAATGATAATAACCCTGGTAACACATAATACATGTATACTGTAAACATGTAACTATCCCTAGTAAATTGAGAAATAATTTTTTTTCAAGTTCATTTCAAGTTTCAAAACTCATCACTTGCTTCCCATTTCAAAAAGACCATTTATTGAGACTGAGTTTCTTGTGAAATCCTCAAATGAAATTGCATAAACACCCGCATTTACACTTCAGCAGCAGCTATTCTTGTTTAGTAACATGACTCACTCAGTTACAATGAGGTAATTGTCACAGGTGCAGAGTGTGGTAAACACAAAGAAGTGATGCGTGACAAAGGATTATGATTATTAATACAGTTAAACTTTAATAAATAGAAAATAATTAATATAATAATTAGAAAAACAAAACCACCATAAAAATTAATGCGAGACAATGAACAGAAGAAACAGAGGGCTTATATACACAGAGGAAGATTATTAACGGAACAGGGAACAGGTGGGAACTAATTTGAAACCACAACTAATAATGAACTAGAACTCAGGCAAATGGTGACAATAAAAACAAAACTAAACAGGAGGAAGTTGGATAAATGCAATCATTCCTAAATAGTGATAACAATAGAATGTGGTCTGTCAAACTTTGTGTTGTTTTTGGCTGTGTGAAGCACCTGCTAAACTGCATATCCTTCTGAAGAAACTCAAAGTTACAAACATGCATCTGTTTTTTAGTTTTATTTTTAACAAAATCCCTGATCAATTCAGTCATTTCAAAGCTATAAGTAATACTAAAATAACCCTGTTGCAAAGGTAGAAATAAGAATTTATTTTATATTATTATTATTCTACATTATTATTAATAATGTATACAATTATTATATATTATTATTATCTATAATATATAGTATATAATATTATATAATAATATACCATACTATAATATAATATATTATTATTATCATTATTATTAATAATAATATAGAATTATAATTAATTTTCTCTACCCCCATGTTTACATTTTCTTTGGTTTATTTGTGTCACCCAGGGGTATCGTCTGGAGCTGATTTGTTGCCTCGCTCCTCTCTGGCACTTCCTGCTTCCCTTCCCAGAAAGGGCAGCATTAAGGCTGTAAGTAGCCGGTTGCCCTCAAAACAGGTTCCAGCCACCTCGCTGCGTTTACCCAAAGACTGTGCACGCTCACTTGGAGACCTCAAGGTTAGACCCTGAAATATGCTGATCCCTCACAGCCATATCACCCTGTAGCCCAAGACTGGTTGCCCACTGAAGCTAAGCAGGGTTGAGCCTGGTCAGTACCTGGATGGGAGACCTCCTGGGAAAACTAGTTTGCTGCTGGAAGAGGTGTTAGTGAGGCCAGAAGGGGGTGCTCACCCTGTGGTCTGTGTGGGTCCTAACGCCCAAGTATAGTAACGGGGACACAATACTGTAACAAGCACTGTCTTTTGGATAAGACATTAAACCGTGTTAAAATGTTAAACTACTCTCTGTGGTTATTAAAAAACCAATGGTACTTCTCGTAAAAAAAGTAGGGGTGTAACCCTGGTGTCCTGGCTAAATTCCCTCCATTGGCCCTTATCAATCTTGGCCTTCTAATAATCCCCATCCACTGAACTGGCTCTATCACTCTCTCTCTCCTCTCCACCTGTAGACCCCCTTGTAAAGCTCTTTGGGTGTACAGAAGTCATAGTAAAGCACTTTATAAATGCCTCATTCATTCCTACCATTACTGTAATGTTGAAATGAATAAACATGTAGACAAACATTTTCAGTTCACTTCAAATTTGTATTGTTTACAATTATCATTTTTGACCTTTCCTTTCAGGTAACCAGAGTTTTAGTGCAACGTTTTTTGCAAAGATCCAAACGGAACTTGGCCCCTGCAACTGAGCATGCTGGAAACTGTACTCAGGGTCCTAAAAGAAGGACAGGAGGAGAGGGAAATCTGCCGTTAGAACAGGTAAAACATTGCCAACACCATAAATAAAAATCGTTTAGTTCAGCTAGAATTTTGTGTTGTAGGCCTACAATTTATGACTAAAATAACCCATTACATGTGTGTGCTTCTATGAAGGTGCTTCGTAACTCTCTGGCAGCCAACAGAGGGCAGCAGCAGCATGTCCACCACCATTGCCGTGGACACTACCACTCCCATAGCGACAGTCGTCACAACGCCCGTCGCCATGATGATGACCCTGTAAGGGCTGGGGGAATCCACTTGCGTAGCTGCGGAGACCTCAACTCAACATCAGTCGCATCACTGCGCAGGCTCCACCCACCGCCGCACGGATCATCAGGGGCTCTTTACTCAGAATCTGCCCTCTGAAATGGGAGACAGATTCTGGAATAAATCACTGCGTGATTAGGGAGAGGGGGCTCAGAAAATTAGAGGAAAGAATAACAGATGGGAAATAGGTTTGAGATGAGGACTTTGTCTTGCAGATGGGGTTATGCGAAGCTACCCTTGTAGCCTTGATGAGGTTTTTAGCTGTTCTAACTATAATAAAAGACTGAACACTACACCCAATGTAACCCTTCATACCCACTGCTCTCTGTGCCTGACAAACACTATTCCATTTTGTTTTTTCATTTATTTTTTTTATTCATCTAGTGCTTCTTTTTCTTGCTCACTGTTAGGGTGACCATATGTGCCATTTTCCAAGGACGCGTCCTGTCCAGGATTTCTAAGTTGCATAAAATGTCCCAGTTTTGGTTTTGTTTTCATACTTGCGGAAGGTAAATGACTGAAAAATAATTTGACCAATAGCGTGCATTATACATAATTGACCAGTCGTGGCTTGCGAGAAGGCTGGATCTAAAGACAACGGTCAAAGCATTGCAAATACGACAACATTTTAATGCATTGCATGAAGACTGTCAATAAGAACAGTGGCTTGCACAGACCTCCGTGTAGAAATCGCGTTCCGGGGGCACATCGATATGACCACTTTCACGATTAAAGAGGCAAGGGCTCAAGCCATTTTAGGCAATTTAGAAATCCTGGACAGGACACGTCCTGGGAAAATGGCACATATGGTCACCCTACTCACTGTTTACATGGATATGGAAAAAATGCAGCACCTCTGACACTGCGTCTTAACTTCACAGCTCACTACAATGCAGTCATGTAAATACAAACATACATGGCCATAACCTTGTCTTGAACAAATATTTATTTTAAAATATGCACGTTCGTATGCTTAATATGTCAAAAACACAAAACAGCATCACATTGTCATGAATTACATGAATCACGCAAATGATTCAGCCTATATTTTCAATTCAAAATGTTGAAATTGGACAAAAAAGTCAAATAGTTTGCATCATTGCATATTACTGTCTGTCATTTAACATTTCTGTCATAAAACAGTTGACCTTTTTGACCGCTATGGCAGACTAGCCTAAAAATGTACCTTTTTAAACCATTTTGTCATCCTAACAACAAACAGAGCAGCATCAAGAATACGGCCTTGCAAATGTGCACATGCAAAATGCATGACCACACGCACTCAAATGTTGTAACCAGCCACTAAATGCTTTTCACGAATTGCCCATCTCACTTAGCATTGCTAAATATATCCAAAAATCATCTTACATGTGTAATATGGCTTTAACCTCACATTGTCTCAGCAGCTGAGTTTGATGCAGCAATGATTCTTTGGTTCATTGGCTTTTTCTTCTTTTTTTAAACACCTAAGATCATTCATTTGGAGCTTTGATCATTTCTTTTGCATCTGTCTGTCTCTCATGGTGGAGTCTAGCTTCCCAGTCTGTGTGCTACTATCATACAGAATGTTTCTGCATGTATTGAGAAGGCTTGTTTTCTCTTTTTGACAAAACACCAAATGCACCAACACACACAGATACACAAACATGCTTGTGACAAAGCTAGAATGCAAAGAAATGTGTGAGAGAATGTAGGATTTTATAATACAAATGATTCTCTGGCAATAAACATACTTGTACAGTTATGTCAAACTTGAACTATTACAGAAAGTTGGGACCTTGTTTTGAAAGATACCTATGAAAACTGAACTTTCACTGGAAGTGAGACAACGAACAATGTCAAACTGATGTTCAAGGATTTTTCAATATTCTAGACAGTTCCATTTGACTTTAGGAATACATTGGAAAGACAGCCATGGACTTCTGGTGTATCTACTTTGTTGTATTCGGAAATAGATGTACATCTAAAGGAGTAATTGCAGTTGTCAATTGTTTAGAAGTGCTTTGGAATGCTAGCTAATGGCTTTGAATTGGTAGCAATGTTGCTAAATAATGCATTAATACAATTGCTCTATATGTAAATAACTTTGATGCACGGACCCTTACGCTCACACACATTCTGCAACTTTTTGAAGCACTGAAACCAAGTCTGAAAAGAGCTTGATATTCTACCTCTTGTATTGCATACACTGACATGTTATGGCCCAGTGGAATATTTTAATTAATTTAAGGATTTTATGGGCTATTTATGAAAAGAAAAAAAAATCTACACTGACTGATGAAAACACTGTTATTCTGTAAATATGATGCCTAAAAAGAACATTTAAAAACAGCTCTACTTCATGAACTTTTAATGCAAGTTATGTACTATATAAAAAAGAACACATGAATAAATGTATACACATCACATTTATTTGGAAAGTTCTAAAATCCTTTATCACTTTCACTGTCATTTCTTCATGCGCTGTCTACTTTTTCAACACTGAAAAAATATACATTTAGATTTGAAAGGTAAAAGTCACTGGTGAGAGGCGGTGTCTGATTCGTGAACAAATTATTATTATTATGGTCAAATCTTGTTAATGAATCGGTTGAACTGGTTCACAATACTTGGCTGAACCATGGGTTTCAAAACTTTTTTGTCAGCCTTTTATACGTAAAATATACTGAAAGTATCCCCTTATATTTTAAGTTAATATTTCATATATATGTATATATACATATATAAGTATATACATATAAACTTGATATATGCATGTACAGTTCTCTGATGTCGGTTATGGTCTCATACGTTTGCTTTAATAACCACGATTTTAGTTTCATTTCGGTAAATCGCAGCCCCATTTATTTATTGTAATGTTACATTCGATTTAGTTCATTATTAGATTCGCGAACTCCTGTTTGAGAAACTCTGGTATGTTCAAAAATCATTATTAAACAGTATGGCGTAATTGTCGTTAAGAATCGCTATTCTTTGAAATGAACTGTTCGAAAGAATCGATTCTCAGAAATGAACCGAAGCGTCCATCGTTTGCGCTGTAGGACTTTTATTTTGAAACTAAATTTTATTACGTCGCACATTAAGATGTAAATGTGGCGCGCCAGTTCATACAGTTAAGTTTTACAGCTGCAGTAAGCCTAAAAGATTATATAAGTATTGATTCGCTAGAAAGCGACAGGTATTGAAATGTGGAAACTTCAACCAACTGAAGCTGGAGGTAAAGTCTTATGTGCAAAATGAGTTGGTTGTTCGGTGTTTTAGTGTAATACGGCAGTACGTTTAATCCAGGCCAAATGAAAGCTATAAAATTTGTCTTGTAATATGTTGCCGTTTAAATAACATGTCTTCCTGTTTATGGAACGACTTCTAAAGACTTACATACCGTCATGGATAGACATAGAGAGGCAGGGTGCATAATTATAGTGTAATGTTATTAATGTCAAGACTTGCATTATGCTAACATCAAATTAACTCATTTAATTTTACCAGGTAACGTTAAGGGTATTTTACTAATTGGATATCCCTTTAAAACAAACTGCATGGTTAAAAAAAAGTTAGTGGGAATATTTGTTTTATTCCAGGTCACGATTGTAACCAATAGGATTGAGATTGACAATTTTCTCAATAAGAAGTAGGAATAACTGATTTTATGATGTGAATCAATCAAGTTACTTATTCAAAACGTGGCTCTGGGTTTCACAGTCGTCACAAATGTCACCACTGACATGTTTACATTTTTTATGATTATGATTTATATTAGACAGAGCAATCTTAATAATACAGATTGCTCTGTCTAAAAATACGTCAAAGCTCTGTGAAAATAAAACATGTAAAACATGTCATAATACACATACAACTACCATATCTGGTACGTATAATACTTCAGGGGGTTGTTATTGATGTATTAAGATTATTATATGATATGGTAGTTGTATGTGTATTATGACATTTTTTACATGTTTTATTTTCACAGAGCTTTGACGCAGACATCTTTCTGACATGTAAAAACAATGCAAGACAGTTAATGTTTGTTTTTTTAATTACTATTTACAGACAAAGATTTTGTCATATAACAAGAGAAAGTCCCCATTTTTCCAGTAATTATTGTCTGGATAGCTTCACTTCATTCCTTTCTTTTTCTGAAGGGGAATGTATCGTTCTGCTCCCCGGTCAGGAGTATGTGGTCGGCCGTAAGAATTGTGAAATTCTGCTGTCCAATGATCAGTCCATCAGTCGTGTGCATGCCAACCTCACTGTCACTGAGCAGGTCAGTAACTCTGTGCTGTATTATGTTGGCTAAAAAACAATGAAGAGATGTTTAAGCCCACTATGAATGCTTCTGTACTTCCTCCCACTGTTATTCTTAAACAGTATGTACCAAACCACAATGAGAGGTGTTTGTGGAGCTGCTTATATTGTTAAAGAAAAACATTGGCACTTTTTTTTTCCAACATAAAAAAGTAATCTGTTTATCCTTGGCTTTCTTAGAGTCTGTCCATAAATATCTTAGGTTGCTTAATGAGATTGTCTCAAAAGCAAAACTGTGGAAAGTAATTCACAAAGTAATCACATTTTAATTTACTGCTTATTTATTTTGCTAATTACTCAGCAGAACACTAATCATATGCGTCATTATTTCCCTTAGTCATTCTTACTGTGAGTTCAGTTAGTCATTCTTGCTGTGCAGTCCTTATTTAAATTCAGGATGCAATAAATTATATTTGTATATTACTAAAAGCTTGTTGGAAAGTTTGTGGGGTGGGGGGAGATATGAGAATACAACGTATACAAATATAAATTTTTATAGATGTATGCATTTAGCAATAAAATCTATATTTAAAAAAAAACCCAGTGATTTAATAGGTATTTTAAAATAGTAAAAAATGAAAATATTACCACGGTATTGAATTACATTACAAAAACATGTTGAAAAGATGAGCAAACTGTAGTGCTATCCTCTTAATAACCAGTTGAATCTTTTCTACCCAGTGTTTAAATACAATAATAATACACAATAAAAATGTAAAAAGCAAACAAATGTTTCAAACTGATTAAAGTTCAAACTACACAAATATGAAGAATTATAATAAAGGAACACCAATAATATTTTTCAACCAATATTGAGAAGATATATTTTCTGGGCTGGTATGTTTTAGTCCAGATTAAAATGTAAAAAATGTATAAGTGTAAGCCAATGTTTGAAAATGATTATTAAGTATTTGGTGTTGTTTAATAAACACCATAGCAATTACACAAATCTGAATTTTACACACCCATAGTATTTACAAGTAAACATTTCTGCCCATTTTCGCTCTTGTAATTGTCAGCTTCTACTTTTCCATTATACAGACTGAAGCTCCTTGTGAGTGTATCACGCGCTGCTACTTTCAGCTAATTAAAGAAAAATACTGCAATTTTCTGGTGTTATTTTTTATTTTTTTTTATGGGTTGGGGCATTCTACAGCCCTTCATCAAATTTCTCAACACAGCCCACCTCAGACTGTTTTTAATTAATGCACAAATTTGAAGAAAAAAAAAAAAGAGAGAGAGAAAGATTAACACTATCTGTGACTAAATTCTGATTGCGTGGGCAAGACAGAGACCACCCCTGCCCAGTGGTGTAAAGTATTTGAGTAAATTTAATTAGTTACTGTACTTAAGAACATTTTTGGTTACTTTGTAGTTGTTACTTTTACTCTCTACTTGACTACATTTTTGAACAAGCAAATGTACTTTTTACTCCAATACATTTGTGATGAGTAATGCAATTACACATTACATTTTGTTTGGCACCTGACTTTTTCTGCAGCAGTTTGTTTCTGCTATAAAGAAGCTATATCAGCATCTAAGGGCACTGAATGTACTGTATCTTGTGCGTTTTGCCCCTACTGACCCAAACTTGTCAACAAGGCTACTTTACACGAATGTGAGTGCATTAGCAGGTAGTTGCTGAATTGCAGGTGTTTGATTTATGAGATGAGGTCATGACTGCAGCCGGTGATGAAGCTGAAACCAGCATATCCAGCTTTGAATATTTAATTTTACTTAACATTATTTTATTTTGTCCGCTATATTGACAAGACCTTTTTGAAGGATATTGGTTTAATTATGGCCTTTTTGCGCACTTGAGCTTATTTGAGACTTGAGAGTTTGTAGACATTTAAGAGGCTGTTGTGTTGACCTTGATTTATGGCAATATTGAGGTGTTCAGTTTTTTATTTTAGAAAATAAACATGATTTTTCACCTTACAAATCACTTGTAAGACTTTTTCTCAATTCGTATTAGAATTAGTGACTTCTAATGGAGTACTTTTCACTGTAAGGTATCTGTACTTTTACTCAAGTATGGTTTTCAGGTACTCTTTACACCTCTGCCCCTGCCCATGTCTAGAGCCGCCCCGGATTTGACAGTTAAGTCTATGTTGTATTATTTTTAACTTGAGATGGTATTGCGTTCTGTAAATGTGTGCTTGCAGGTGTCATGCCCTAGAGGGCCCCGTTTCCCTTACAGCTGTATTTTAGATGGATTAGTTGACAGTAGTTTGTGGTAAATCTTTCTGACAGGGTGCTTTCCTGTTTTTATACTGTTGGCAGGCGGTCACTCTGAAGGACAGCTCTAAATACGGCACTTTCATCAATGGTGAGAAGCTTGAGACTGGCTCCACAAAGATCCTGCAGACAGGAGACAAAATCACATTTGGAGTCTTCCAGAGCAAGTTCAGGTTTGTATGTGACTACGCATTCATTTGTGTATGTGTGGATGCTTCAGAAGTGACTTATAGTGGTAAAGGACTTAAAAATAAAAATACCCTCATGTTCTTCCAAAAGCCTATGACATTACTTCTGTGCACTACAAATGGAGAACCAATTGAGTACTGGACCCTTTTTTCCTTGTTACTACAGTGAATGACTGTTGAAGCTTTCAAGCTTCAAAAAGGTATTATAAAAGTAGTCTATAAGACTTGTACACTGTTTTTGGGAGGTCGTATGATTTGTGTGAAGAAAAGATAAGTTGAATTTGAGAACCACTTCAGTCCAATTTGTGAATGAATCAATTAGACCAGTTTTGTGATTCTGATCAAACAGTACTTGAGAAGAAAAAAAAAAAAAATATTATTTGTTCACAAATCTGACATTCTTGCTTCATTTATTTGCTTTAGGCTATTGTCTCATTATGTTTAATGTGTGTTTGTTAGTTAGTTTTATTCTGTTTTGATGTATTAAATTTTAATTTTATGAGGCTGATAATAATCCCCCTGTTTCCCCATTCAGTTTGGAGAAAGAGTGTGTTGTGGTGTGTTCCTCGTGTGTCGATAACGAAGGGAAAGCATCCCTCTCTCAAGATGTGCGCTCTATCGGAGGGCGACTTGTCAACTCCTGGACACTTGACTGCACGCATCTTGTCATGCCCACTGTAAAGGTCACCATTAAGGTAACGAGGCCACTTAAGCACTTTGTTTGATCCTTGAGGGTTTATTAAATTCCCTGAATAACTACAAATGAACCTTCAAAGTACACTTAAACATCCACTGAATCAATGTCTCTCTCTTGGCAGACGATCTGTGCGTTGCTGTGCTGTCGGCCTATAGTAAAACCTGAATTCTTCAGTGCGTTTAGCAAGGCTGTGCAGCAGAAACTGCCACTGCCTAAAGCTGAGAGGTACAGAATGTTTCCCTTCTTTCTCGCTCACAGTTGCTTGTTCTGTTTCATTTAAATAGCTGTGAGCTAATGGTAATATTTTGAATAGACATTATAGATCAGATGTTGCTGTGTTATGTGTTGATCAGATTTAGGCCTCAGATTGATGAGCCCAGCCTGGCTAAAGAGGACGTGGATCTGAGTGCACGACCTGAGAGAAAGAGCCTCTTCAAGGGGAAAACTTTTCTGTTTTTGAACTCTAAACAGGCAAGAGGGATTCTTTAACAACTACTATTATAATAAATGATAATATACTCTATCACTGTAACTTTTGCAACAATTAAAGGGTTAGTTCACCCAAAAATGAAAATTATGTCATTTATTACTCACCCTTATGTCGTTCCACACCCGTAAGACCTTCGTTCATCTACGGAACACAAATTAAGATATTTTTGATAAAATCTGATAAAAGGCCTGCATCGCCAGCAATAACACTTCCTTTTTCAGTGCCCAGAAAGCTACTAAAAAACATATTTAAAACAGTTCATGGTTCAACTTTAATATTGTAAAGCGATGAGAATACTTTTTGTGCACCAAAAATAACAAAATTATGACTTTATTCCACAATATCTAGTGATGGGCGATTTCAAAACACTGCTTCATGAAGCTTCGAAGCTTTACGAATCTTTTGTTTCGAATCAGTGTTTCGGAGCGCGTGTCAGACTGCCAAAGTCACATGAACTATTGAAGTTTCAAAACACTTACAATGTAACAAAGCCTCCTTTACTGAAATCATGTTATTTTAGCGCTCCGAATCACTGATTCGAAACAAAAGATTCGTTAAGCTTCAAAGCTTCATGAAACTTGTTTTGAAATTGCCCATCACTAGATATTGTGGAATAAAGTCACTATTTTTTATTTTTGGCACACAAAAAGTATTCTCGTCGCTTTATAATATTAAAATTGAACCACTGTAGTCACATGAACTGTTTTAAATGCGTCTTTAGTAGCTTTCTGGGCATTGAAAAAGGGAGTGTTATTGCTGGCGATGCTATATCGGAGTTATCGGATTTTATCAAAAATATCTTAATTTGTGTTCCGAAGATGAACGAAGGTCTTACAGGTGTGGAACGACATGAGGGTGAGCAATTAATGACATAATTTTCATTTTTGGGTGAACTAACCCTATATAATTATGACTGTTTTACACTACCATTCAAAGGGTTGTTTTGGGAGAAAAGAAATTAAAACGTTTATTCAAGTTTTGTTTATTCATTTATCAAATGAATGCAGTGAGAATAAAAGATGTTAACATAAAAAAGAAAGAAAACATTTTTAAAAAATTTTTACCAACCCCTTTCTTTTGAACAGTAGTGTATATGAATTATAAAACATAGTCATAGGTAGTACAATACATAGAACACACCACATATAATACAATAAATACAGGATTATAAAACAGTCATACTATAATGTTGCTTAAGTGTCATGAAAATAGTGTCACCAGTGCAAGAAGACCTTCTATCTTGTAGAGCAGGATGTATAAGCTGGTTTGGCCGCTGGCATCGCACTGGGATGTGGCCTATTTCACTAAATATGAGGCCAAAGGATTGTGATATTGTTCTCTCACTTTCATGTTCCTCATCAAGTTACGTGGCCAGCCATTACATAACAAAAAGATGTTACCTTTGAACCCAAGTCTGTGCAGAAGTGTTTTTTCCACAGCCCACCCACAAACTGCAGCAGCTGTGTGTCATTAAGTATCTCCACTACCAGACCCTATAAGACATCTTCATTTTTGTTGATTTATGAAAAGACTCCTTCATTTCTGCTTTATTTCTTTATTATACTGTAATGTTGGAAAATATCACCCGTTACAAGCACTCTGACCTTTCATACCTTTTTTATGTATCCTTTATCTTTATCTTTATCTTTTTTCCCAGAAGTGAAAGTTAGACATGCATCAGGTAATTCATTAGGCTGTTATATACAGTGAAAAAGCTAGATGTCACATAGGAGTTCCTCCCTTCTGTTCTGTATTAATCAGGAGATGTAAAACAGTGTTGATTAGCTCAGAGTAAGAGCAGACCATGTGAAGTCGAACAGCTGGTATATTCTCTGTAACCAGCAGGTTCGTTTGTAAGCGAATACCTGCTGATAAAAACTACAGCAGTGCAGTGAAGTCACATGGTTATTTTCTTTTTTTCTGGTTTTGTGGGAGAAGTTTTTAAGCTCTGGAGACCCATAAAGAATTTTTTTTCCAAAAAACGTTTTAGTTTTTGGAACAGTGTTATTATAGTATTATTAGGGCCCGAGCACTAATGGTGTGAGGACCCTATTGGAATTGCTCAGGCAATTCTTCTTCTTCTTCGAAATGAATAGCATTTTTGAGGGCCTAAACGTGCTCTCAAACTCATGAAACTTTGCACATGTGTCAGAAGTGGTGGAAATTTACATCCGATATGGGTTTTAGAAGTAGGTGTGGCAAAATGGCTCGATAGCGCCACCTACAAAATTACCTACGTTTCACATACAAGTATGAAATTTGGTAGATACTTGTAACAGCCCAGTACCTACAAAAAAGTCCAAAATCTGAAAAGTGCAAAATCTGAAAACCCAACAGGAAGTGAGGTTTTTGCCATTTCCAGATGTTGTACTTTAACGAACAACTCCTAGAGATTTTATCAGATAAACATCATATTTGGTCAGTCTAATGTAAAGGCCTTTGTGAAGATCTAGAGTTTTTGTTGAAGGGTGTGTTCGTGGCGGCCTGACAAATCTGATGTTTCGACATGAAAGAGGAAGCTGCTGTAAGTCAGGCATACAGTGTCCGATCTGCCCCAGACTTCACATGTTTGATAAGAGTCCTGACCTGAAGACATCTACATGCCAATATTCAATTAGTCATAGCGCCACCTGCTGGCAACAGGAAATGGCATGCTTTACACTGTAATTCACTCCCTGAAATGCATTTAAATTAAAAATGCATTTAAGTACCAAACATGCTAGAAACTTGTTAAATTATGCAACACTTGGCTAAGTGCTAATGTATGCGATTTACGCCACGAAACAGGAAGTTATTGTAACTCAGGTAAACAATGTCCGATCTGCTCCAAACTTCACATGTTTGATAATAGTCCTGACCTGAAGACATCTATATGGGAATTTTCAGTTATAGTCAAATTGCCACCTGCTGGCAGCAGGAAGTGTGGTGCATCAAAATGCCATATTTCTCCATTTATCCGCTTAAATGAATATCACCCACTGTTCACAGTTTTCCTTGACTGGGTGGTAGTGAGCCCTGGTGCAAGGGCCCTTTCATCGCTGCTTGCAGCTTTAATTTACATATTATTATTGTATTTATCAATATTTTAAATTGGCTTTTATTTTCAGTTATGTGTCATTGTAATTTTTATTATTTGTTTTTGTTTTTTGTTTTTTTTTCAAATATTCCTATATTATTTAAATTTATTTTTTATTTCAGTTTTAGTTTTACTAATTTTAGTACATCGTTAAATTTGTTTTATTTCAGAAAAGTTGCCAAGGCATTTCTAATTTTTTATTTTAATTATTTACATTCTAGTTTTAAATTAAACATTTTTTTTTAAATCTAATAATTATGTTTTATTTTTAGCTTTTCAATAATGATTTTTACTAAACTAAAACTTTAAACATTTATACATTAAAAAATGTTCAAAGCATAAAAAAAAATTTGATTTCTTGTTTGAGTTTCTTATTGAAACAAGAAGTTTGAGTGGGACAAATTAAAGGGCTCATCCTTTTCTTTTTAAAAGCCAGAGGCTTCAGTTACATCAGTTTAGTCTTAATTTGCAGTTTCGTTTTCTGTCATGCAGGACATAGCTGTAATTAGGTTAAAACAATTTAGAAAATCCTTGTAATCCCAGCTGAATTACAGTCAGTGTTTTATTGTTGTAGTCCCTGATGTTTTGTGTATCTTTTCAGATGAAGCGTTTGAGTCAGGCAGTGAGTTGTGGAGGTGGGGTGTGCCGGCTTTTGGACGAGGGCTCACTGCCCGTTTCACTCTTGGAGTCGAGCAGCACTTGTGTGGTCGACATGATATCAGGAAACTCCCAGGCTGTCATCCCTCCAAACTCCAAGAAGTGGGTGGATTCTCTGGCCCAGGTTCTGCACAGGTGTGTGTGTATTTTTGCTAATGCGCACTGCGCAGTCTGTGCTGTCTTTTATTAGTTCAGACAATGTCTATAGTAATTATTCTGTATATTGAGTAATATGATAAAGCTGTTCCACCTACTTGTTTCAAAAAAGAAAAACAAACATTTTTTTTAAAAGTTTGTTTGTTGATTGATTCCATTTTGTATGAATGTGTTTGTTGTGTGTTTTTGTTCTGTGTTTGTTTGTGCCAGAACACACATTCCTGTTCCATTAGTACAAAAATACCCATTATTTAAAAAAAATGAAATATTCAATATATAATTAATTTTTATATAAAATTGTAATTTTGCATATATTATAGAAAATATATTAAATGTTTTGCTTAACTGATTTTCATGGTTCTACTCAGATAGCTTTAAATTCTTTGTTGATCTTTGTTTCTTTCTAAAGTTTTGTCTTAATCACACAGAAATGGCTTGCGCTTTATCACAGAATCTGAGATCGGATTGGCTGCCATTCATCTCAATAATCAAACATACTGCAATCCCTGTTCTATTCAATCTGGTGGGTTTAAATACACTTACATACACATCCGGTGCAGACGGACTGTTTTAGAATATTACTCATTCTTAGTAATGTTTTTTTTTAAGTATGATAATAATGACTGCATAATGATGAATATGTTGATGATTGATTGTACTTTTTTTAATTGTGTGCATAATGGACCTTTCATGGCAGTGAATTTGAGAGTTGGACTTCCTGTTGGCCAAAAAGATTGGTGTTATGCACAAACTGACACATCAATAACAATTTCTCAACATTTCTTCACAGAATCTGTGAAAGTGAAGCCAGTCATTGCTGCAGCAACGCTTTCTCAGAACACTGCCGTGGATGAGACTGCGCTCGCGGCACCTTCCCAGAATATTACAGCCTATGTGGTCAACACTGAGCTCTCTCAGGTCCAGAGCAGGTAGAAGTCTCTGAATGCTCTGAATCATACAGAATACCTGTGTCAGTTGGTGGACATCTTCAAGAATAGAAATAAAAAGCAAATTGGAGCGCTTAACATCTGCAGATCTGGGTAGGGTTGCACCAACCAAAAGTTCTTTCTTAAATTGGAATGTAAAGTCCACACTAGAGGCTTAGTAACTACTATCTAGTTTGTAACTTTATTTGGTTGCACCATTTGTACTTAAGGCAGAGCGTAGCTAGTTGGTCGTAAGCTCTCCATAAAGTAATGCGTAGTTGCAAAATGACGTTTAGCCTTAAAACTCCGATTGTGTTCATCAAAAAGAAGAAAGTCATATACACCTAGGATGGCTTGAGGGTGAGTAAAGCTTGGGGTAATTTTCATTTTAAAGTGAACTAATCCTTTAATGATCCAATAGCAGCCTTCAAATACGTGAGCAGAAGATGTGTTGAAAGGCCGTGAATTTCAGTTTATCCTTCATTCTTACTTCTCTTACCTCATGTAACTGACGGTAAAATAAGTTTCCATTAAAATACAAAACTATTTAGGGATTTTGTGTATATATATATATATATATACCATGAAACTATTTGAAATAAGGATCAATAAATAAATACTGATAAAAAAAACAAGAAATGACATTTATTATGACTTCATTAAATTTATTTATTATTACTTATTTGACATGCACAACACGAGTGTAAATGCCAGCATTATATATTTGTTTAAAGGATTCAAGTCTGTCAGGTAAAACGAGCTAATTGATGCAAATCAATCAGTCTGCTTTTTTTATTCCAACTGTTACTCCTGGTTGTAGGATTCTGTAAATATTTAGTTTATACATTAAGTTAAGTTTTAACTAAGTTTAATGGTGCAGTGTGAAAATATTTAGTAGTGCGCAAGTTGTCACTTAGTGTCCATTTAAGTCAAAAATAAGCATTAACTGTAATTTACACATAACTGGTGCAACCGGCCCCTGAACCTCAGAACAATAACCTAACATTTTAAGTAGTGTTCAAATTATTCTTAATTTATACCTTATAACTTGAAATAGCCTTATTTTTACTGATCTATAATTTATCCAGACTGCTGTTTGTGCTTTGAAATAAACTAGACTGCTACTTGTAGCAAATGACGTAACTTTGAATTATGTATTTGGAAGCGAGACAACAGAAATGCAAATTAAATCACAAATTAAAGTGAAGAACACAATCAGTTAATTGAGTTGATTACTCCATCCATCCAGTGTTTGTGCATTTTTTAAATGATAATTATTGGATTTATTTGGGTATTTATTTTATTTTTTTTAAATGGTTCAATAGTTCAAAAACCACTGTTTTACAGCATTACTTGCAAATAATGATAACAAGTAGTGTTAATATAGAGCTTTCTTCTGAAGTGAGTCAATGTTCATATTTTCAGGATGGTTACAAGTGGGACCAGTGCGGTTGGTGAGACTCCTGAGAAGACACGTCCCATAAAGAAGGGCTCCACACTGTCAACAACCAATAAATCCTCATCCCTCGGCCCGGAACCTTCCGCTTCCCACATCGTCAGTGAGACGGTGAGGTCATCTGAGAGTTTCAGCATGGTTGAGCCTAAGCAGAGGATGAAGAAAGGTTCTGCTCCTTCGGGCAGTGGGCAAGTTCAATTAGAAGGTTCTGTGAAAATGACAGCGCCTCCCAGTGGCAGGACCACACTAAAACAGTCCCCCCAGAAACAGACAGCCCTCACAAACTTCTTCCAGCCTGCTGGCAAGAAAAGGCAAGTCTGAAGTCACACCACTTCACTAAGGCTACGATCACTCTGCAAGCCTTAATACTTAATTCTGATCTATTGCTCAGATCCGATTTTTTGTTTGGCTGTTCACATTATCTTTTAAATGTGGCCAATATCAGACTGACCCGACATACCAAAAGCAAAAAATCAGATTTGTGCCACTTTTGCCTGCTGTGTGCATGTAGCCTTAGGCATTTTTAAATAACTTTTTCATTATTATTTTTTTTATTTTACTTTTTACATTTGTTCTTTATCAATATGTAAAGTAATAACACAGAAAATGATGCATGTAGTCAAATAAATGTGATTAAAAGAAGTTACAAGGCCTTAAGTACAACCAGCTAATGTGTCTCAACTGACCACTTGTAATCAGATCACTCAGGATGGACATTAATACCAGATGTACAGGGTCATGTGACAGTATTTTCAGTTGAAATGTTGCATGATGTGAGAACCATTTTATGAATATGTGTTGTTTATGGTTGCAGACCACGTGAAGACAGTGTCAATTCTGTCCAGTCAGAGACCAAATTCTTAAGAAAAGACAGTGAAGATAAAGAAGATGAGATCCAGCAAAATTCCTCTGCCAGTAGATCTTACAAAAACTCACATACTGCCCAAAACCAACACAGCTCAGTGTCAAGATCTGAGTTCAGTGCCAGTCTGGGTCAGGCTTGTGGGTCCAGTCAAAGCTCTGGCAGCAAAAAGAGAAAGGAACCAGAGCAAGACGTCCCTTCAGGACCAGAGGAACCTGCAGCGGCTGCTGATTTAGAAATGTCACTTGAAGAGCTTGAATCCATAATGTCCGACGAGATGGATCAGCCTCCGTGTGCTGCAGCTAATAAAAAGCAACGTCTTGAGTCAGGACCGAACAGCACAATCAATAACCCACAATTACCCAATCAGCAAGAGGGCACTGAGTCCAAAAGCAAAAAAGGCACAAAGAATCAGCAAAGCAGTGCCAACAACATTCAGAAATTGCAGTTTGACAGAACAGGCCCAGCTGCAACAAATCAGGCCTCTGAGAGGCAGTCAAAGAGGTCACCCAATCAAACTCCAGATCTGGAAGCACATCGCTCCGCAAACAAGGGGAAAAGACCAGAACTTGAAGAGGTCAAAGAGGAGGAAGTGTCTTTTGTTGTGGTCCGTAAACAGACATAATTTGTTTCATATAATTATCTCTTCTGTTTTTATCAGCAGAACAGCTAGTCCCATGTTTTTGTTTTTCTTTCAGAATTCAAGGACTCAAAATAGCATTTCCCAGCACAGTGAGGCTGTAGCCAAACAGGAAATGCAGGTGAGAGGTTTTATTAGACATTGGTTGTGAGTCGCTTTGACCTACACTACCTAATAATATCTTTTCAGGGTTTTACAAAGGTCATAATTACTATATTCACACTGTTTTCCCTCAGAGTGTCTTGTAACATGTTGGTTATTAATAAAATCTCTGTTGATCTGAAGGCCTCAACCTCCAAATCTGGATCCGAGAATGACCCTGAGCTGCCCAGGAGGCTCCTACAGGTTCAGTTTAAGTCCCTGACAGTGAGCACCTCTTCCAGATCAAGACCCAGACCACTACAGACCCGTGACCCCAATGACAAAAATGTCAAAAGGTTCCGCAAGGTCTGAGCAAGTGTCTCGTGCACCTTTCTGTAATATTATGGCAAAGTATCACAGTGTCTGTTTATCTGTGTATATGTATGATACTTCTGTGTGTGCATGTGTAGACAAATGTCCCTGGATTTAATGGGCTGCCCAACATTATCGGAGGCTCGGATCTGGTGGCTCACAATCGCAGCAAGAACTCTGAACTAGAGGAATGGCTTAGACAGGCTGCAGAGGTGAGAGACCCCAGGAACAAGGAAATGAGTGGGAACAAACCTTGGGAAATGGGGGTTATACTTGGTTGTATTATATTTATACTGGCTGATATTGGATATTCAGTTGTGCATGATCATTTCCCCTTTTGTACACTCAGGTTATATTGTAATTTTTTTTACACTCACTTAAAAGTTCATTTTTAAAAACACTAATAATTTAATAATGGTTTACACCTAAAGCTTTTTGTTGTTGTTGTTTTATGGCTGCTGTTTGTCATTGACCATTTAGCAATGGTTTTATTCACAACCAAAGGGCTTTTAGCTTTTTATGTCATCAAAGTACAGCATGATGGAGATTTTTTTTTTTTTTTTTTTTTAATTATTTCTGTTCAGATTGTAATTTAAATAATTTGGAGTAATCAGCTTATTTTTGCTTCCATTGAAACAGTAGCAAGCATTGTGTTTATTTTTTCAATCCACCTCTTGTGCAAAGCTTTACACTTACCTCATACAATATAAAAATACCCTTTTATATTTCGCCAGGGGGCGAAAGCCTTTTGTCATGAAATGACATTTTAATTTTTCTTGTTAATCACTGTGCCATACCCATTTATTAGGAAATTAAGCATTAATTTGATCAAAAGTGACAGTAAAGATTTTTACATTTAATAAATGTTGTTCTTTTGAACTGTCTATTCCTCAAAGAATTAAAAATATTAACTGTTTAAAAATATTAAGGATAAGGATCAAGTGACACTGAAGACTGGAGTAATGGCTGCTGAAAATTCAGCTTTGCCATCACAGGAATAAGCTACATTTTAAAATAGAAAAAAAAAGTATTTTAAATTAATAATTAGATTAAACATGAATAAAATTAAATCAATAAGATTAGCTTCTGAATACCAGATTTCCACACTGAATTTATGTGATCTTTTCCCTTTATGTTGTAATTTGTGCATAACTATCATTGTGATTTGTGTGTGGAATGTTAAGGATACTGAGTTGAATATCAACACTGATAGCAGCAACTTTTTTCTAATAAGTAAAAGCAACAAAGAGCAGAACAAACTGAGCTGTCATACACACAGTTGCGCTGTGCAGTGGATGTGAAACTTAACCTGTTAACTTGCATCCTTACTTTGGAGCACAAACGACATACAATATTACTGTCCCTAGTAGATATAAATGGTCATAAGTTGAAGTGCAAGTTTTTTTTAAGCTATCGATTGATGTGTTTTGTCATGTTTTGATTAGTATATACAGTGGTTAACTTTTGCAGTAAATGACAGTAAACATAGAAAGCGATCACTGATCCGCACTTTAACAAGTTCTTGCACAATTCACTTAAATATCAGCAACTCGTAATGCAAGACGGTTGTGCAAGCACTTTGCTAGAGCTGTGCACTTCTGTTGACTATTGTCACATTTTAAAGGTACCTAGCTCCTAAATAAAGGGGCTGTGTGAATTAGAGGAAGGACTACCTCGAAATGTACATTTTTTTTTTTTTTTTTTTTTGATATTTTTGATTGACTTCATGTAATTAAAATACATTCGCCTCATTAGTGGTTGCCAACCCGTGACATATATTCTCTCTTTTAGGAGGAAAAACAGAATGAACGGGAGGAGAGTTTGGGAGATGATTTGTTCAGGTATGCAGTCTATGTGCTTGTGCAGACAGTAGGGCATAAAAAATGGATGAGGGGAGGGGCATAGATCAAACAGACAGAATTAAGTAGGACGTCCAATGACGTCAGCACTTTTAGTGCGCTTTTGAACCCTGACTGATATTGTTTGATCCCAGTACAGTTCTCACCCTCATCCAGACAGTCGCCACCTGCCTAAACTAACACTACATTCAACAAGACACTGACCTCTGACCCCAGATATTAAGGCTCACAATGAGACGGTAACCTTTGTGTCGGCACACTATGGGCTTAGCCTGGAGTGGACAGGCTGAGACCGGTTTAAGCAACGGGATAGTCTTACGCACTGAGGCAGGCAGGGCAGAACAGAGGAATCAGATTGAATTCCCAGTATCGTGCCCCGCTTTGAATCCTCTGTCAGACAGGCGCTCAGATATTTGGCAGTAGACTTCTAGAGCTTTGACATATGTACTAGTCCTCTGACTTTGAAAAACTTCACTCAACCGCGGCAAGTTTCTTTCTTAAAGCCAGGCACACTTTTTTTTATGAACTGAATTCATGAACTCCTCAACTGTGTTCTGGCTGCTGATGAGCGATTGGGCCTGATCCACCAGTGTCATGGCATCACGCATAAATTCTTGAAGGGGGTGTTTTCTCCTTTTAGCAAATCCTTCATTTTCACAGAGCACGCTTGGAAAGTATGACGTCAATGAGTTCCCAACTGCTTTTAAGTCATTGCTCACAGTTGAGGTCACGCCGGGCTGTGAAGACCCGTTGATATTTCTAACAAGCTCCTGCTGTTTAAACACTAAGTGATTAGAGCAGAAAATACAGTGAGTTAGTGGTCAGTGTCTTGAGATTATTTCTTTAGTAGATTTACTTATATATTCTTTGATATATATATATATATATATGTATATAATAATTATAATAATAAAAATAATAATATATATATATATATATATATATATATATATATATATATATATATATATATATGCATGATGTATAAAAAGAGCATGTGAAACTTGTTGAATGGACTTTTGCAAATAATTGGCATATCTTTCGACCACAATGTTTGGAAGCTTGCAGATATTGGCGTAGACTTTGTCCTAATACAACTGAAACGTCACCACACTCTTGCGTCTTAAGGTCCAGGTATGCTTCATTTTCTGTGTTCCGCTCCATCTCATGGTCCGCAGATGTCTGCGCACAGTCCTCATGCAGCCCAATTTTTGTGTCCGTGTGGACGGTGTGCATACAACAACGCATGTGTGAGTGACTTGAGCACTAGAACCGCAACAGTCCGTACACTGTCCGTGTGACGTAACTGTTGACGTGCAGCCAAGTTTTTCTGTCTGTGCGGACGATGAGTGTACAAAACAAAGTCCACTGGAAAGCGTGCACTTGCCGAACGCATTTTTCTCCACTTACGGCCAAAGGAGTATACTTTGAAAGGCTTGCACACGGAGCAGAACTCTGAAAATGAAGAACCCGGGCCTTTAGACTTGCATCTTCTTAGCGAAAGAAGAGTTAGACCTCGTCAGGCACAGAATTGTTGCCTGGAGACTGAACCTGGTTAACAGGGGACTTTCAAGTGGTGCCATTTCTCCTGCCAAAGCAGAAAAACACACACTTGCGCCCTTAAATATACACACAGTGACGGCTGTGTGGTTGTGTCCAACACAACTGTTTGATCTCTGAATCTGCTCAGCCAGTCATGCATGGGGTGGGAACATCACACAGAAAATAAAAAGAATGAAAGGAAAACAGCACCTCTGTTTTTCCAACATCTTCTCCAACTCTCTCCCCCAGGCTAATGAAGTGTCCCAGACATGTTTTATTGAAGGGGATGTCTGGTTTGATGACTTTTAAATAATGTCTGATTTTTACAGCGTACCAGTTTATATCAGTTTGCTCAGTTATTCAATCATTTAGACATTGGTTACTAATTGTCACCGTAGGGCAGGAATGTTAAAAGCCTTTGTGGGAATGATGACTGGACTGTTGAATCTGTTTTGTTTTTCTCTTTTTTTTCCCCTCTCAGATACAACCCTAAACCTGCAAAGAAAAGGTAGTTCATAATGTTGCAAATACCTGTGATAAGATTGCAAAACAAAACGCGTTCCCATTTTTATAAGAGATTTATTTGTCTATAATAAAAAATACTGTGTACAAAACTTATATGTA
The DNA here is from genome assembly GCA_037950675.1 of Hypophthalmichthys molitrix. Lineage (NCBI taxonomy): Eukaryota > Metazoa > Chordata > Actinopteri > Cypriniformes > Xenocyprididae > Hypophthalmichthys > Hypophthalmichthys molitrix. The sequence continues at coordinate 25,889,760 of CM075507.1, read as the reverse complement.
ATAAAAGTTGAAATTTTACAAAATTGAGCAGTCATATTTTACCTCCACACTAACATTACATCACTTTGTGAAGCAGCTTCAACCATTCTGCACTGAATTAAAGGACTTTCTTCTTTCTTACAGCTCAGATTTGTCTTAAGCTTTTGGTTTCTTCAAGGGTACCATCATGTCTTTAGATGATATCTGCTGTCTAAACTGTCACTCCACACAAAGATTTCCTCAGCAATCTAAATTTACAGTATTGAATGGCTGAGGTGAAAACTCAATGCTTCATAAATTATTTATTATTATTTCAAAGCAATATAACATTTATTTGGCACTATTGATAAGTATTAAGTAAAACATTTCACTATTCAGTGCTGTGAAATACCTTATTGAGGAGTCAAAACCTGTTGTAAATCTCAAAATCATCTCACATTGTATTAATCTGAATTCTCTAATTTAACTGTTTTACTTACAAATTACCATAGGGACTAACAAATACCATGGTTACTATAAATTACAATGTACTGTAGGTTTGGCACTTGTTTTAGGTTACAGTAAAAGAGTAAGGTTGGTTTGGATTTTGACTGATAGAAAAGATACACAGTCCAGGACTTACAATATGGACTCCTAATTTTCTTCTTTTAACAGTAATCCTTCTGAAGACCAAACTTGTCCAGATCATGAACTTGTGACTCTGTTGCTGTAGTGACACAATACATTAGCTCTTTGACGTAATTACACAATCTACAGCTTAGAGTTATCTTAGGAGCCTGTTATGCAGGATTGGATTGCAGTGATGCACTGGGCGAAAGTTTCTTATTTTTAGTGCTGTAATATTAGAATATTTATCCAAATGGACAGATTTAACAAACAATTCAGGGTAAGGCTATGTTTGTGCATCATTAATTATTAGGCAAAGTAATGCATTAGCTCATTAGGTCATCAAGGTTTTTGAAATTGTGTGCATATTTATATACATAAACTGTGCGTTAATTGGTATTTCACAGCAAAAAATGGCTAGTGCAGTCTGCAACATAATCTTTAGGAATAAGGCCTTCCACTTAATTCATCTGCTCTTTAGGTATTACTTTCCTTTACAGCTTAGTGTAGGCCTCCTTGACTTATACTGCATTCACACTGACCGTAATTAAATCACTGAAGGTCGCTGAGTCTCTGAGCCTTTGGTGTCTAGTAGGCATTCCTACTCTGTGTCCAACTCAAGCTCCATCTCTTTGCTCTGTTTAATGTTGTCACTTCTCAACAGCAACAGTCTCTGTTGCTTGTGATGCCAACTATGAATGATGTTCAGTTGCTTTGCCACTACAAATCGTTGTCAGTGTGAACAGCCCTGTAGGCACTTCGATCATGACTGAGAGATATGCAGTCTATAATATAATGCAAGAGCAGATAACTAATTACAAATAACAAGGCAACTAACAGCAACAAGAGGTAAAGCACACTCCATTTAGACTTTAAATAACATTGACATATTGGCACATTATTGCTGACCAGCAAAAACGTCTTTTGTAAGACAGTCAACACAAGACTCCATTGGGAAGAGAGTAGTTTTCCTTGCTTCTGCTCATTTTTATAAATGTACTTTCTCTTATAAGTGGTTGGAAAGTTGAAGTTTCATTAGTATTCACTGCATACATATAAAGATGAGATGTCTCCCATGATGACTACTGGCATGAAACACCTTTTCTTGGAGCCTTAGACAAATCCTCTTCTTCCGTCCCCACTTCCTTCTCTTCCCCGTCCTCCACACCCTCCTTCCTCTGCGATCAATTTCCTGTTTTTCTTCATCCTCTGTTTCAGTCTCTTGAGCAAACAGCTAGCAATGCCAAGAGCGCCGCCCTTCAAGAAGCGTACAAAGTTGTCACCAACAAGGGGTCCCATGGCAAAGAGCCCAGGCTCAGCATTGCACTCAAACGTGTAAGGGTTTATGTCGACAGGATTCTGTCTGCAGGAGATTGGCCTACTGGGATCCAAGCCAAGGTACTGCCCTTGCTCCTTTAAGAAAAACAAGTTGGGATAGGCTCCGATCAGAACTAGCACCATAGAGACTTTGAAGACTCTAAGGACACCATTGGATCCCTTCATCACACAGTGCATGTCAGGCTGGAAGGAGAGCACACAGTGCTCAGGGAAGCTGGTGTAGTCTGGGAACAAAGATGAACTAGGAGCTGTAGGATTGGCAACAGGGGATGCTGGGTAAACTTGGGAACACATCATGTGGTAGACCCTGTGATATTCAGGGTAAAGTGTCTTTGGCAACTGTTTGAAGATGAGACCTGGGTCATCAGCACGCTTTCGGAATGCATGCAACACGGAGACCCTATGGTTCAGGGCACACAGCACTGCGTCGGCTGCGCTAAGCCCCGCCCCCACTACCAGCACAGGGTCAGAGGAAGAGCCCAGCTTGCCGTGACAGCTGACAGCCACCCCAAGGTCACGCACACTGTGAAACACATAAGGGAGATCCTCCCCCTCTACTCCCAGTCGAGCTGGAGAGTCAGATGCCCCTGTTGCTAAGACTACATTCTCTGCAAATAAGCTAAAAGGGACATGAGTGTCACCTTGGAACTGTTGGTAACCCCTGACCTCCCAGAGTCCCTGTGAAAGCCCTTGGGACACCCCAGTTGTCTCTTTCACTCCTTCTTTGCCTCTTTTATCATCTTCCTCCCCAATCTCTCCCCTTCTACTGCTAGTCTCCATTCCATTTTGTAACTCATTACTAAACCCATTTACCACTCCATTCTGACCGTTCTCTGTGCTGTTCTTATTGCAATAATCAAACCCATTTTTCACCCCATTCAGTTGACCATTTATAGTGTCCTTTTCTTTCCCAAGACTGTTTTCATGACTGCGGTGAAGTTTTTGAACAGAGGTGACATAGGTATTGTCCACAAAGTTCTTTTGGAGACCCATGAGCTTGACATAATTTTTGTAGTAGGAGGAGATCTCATCTGGAGTGGCTCGATCATTGGACACCACCCTATGAGAAAATCACACACATATACAAAGGAATCCATCAATCTCTGAACTTTCTAAAACTTTTGAAAAATTAGACCATATTTCTGTTTGATAAGACCCGTAATATCTTCTTGATATCCTTGAGAAATACTTATGCAGAGATGTCCAATCCTGCTCCTAGAGGCCCACCTTTCTGCAGAGCTTAGCTTCAAGACTTGACAAGCTGGTTCAGGTGTGTTTAATTAGAGTTGTAAGTTAACTAAACTTTGCAGGAAATGGTTCTCCAGGAGTGGGACTTGACACCCCTATACTAATGGAAGTTGCCTTATTCATGTATGCAGTTCTCCTCCATAGTGCATACCTCCTTTTGCCTGGAGTCAAATCTCTGTAGTTGACTCCTGGTAACTCCATCCATATACCAAGACTAATAGTCAGCATCGATCCTTCCATTGCCTAGGAAACCAGAAGGACAAAGTTTAAGATTTATAAAAAAAAATGACTGTTAGGGTTATAAATTCAGATCCAATTTTCTTCACATTATGTAAGTTGTACTGGAGAACTAGTATGTCAAAACTCTATAATGCTACCCTAACCTCAGAAAATCCTCAAATCTGTCCTCCTGACAGTTAGAGAAGGTTGTTTTTTCAATTGATATTTTTTTTTATAGTTTAGGGAGTTGTAAGTGAAGAGTATAAACCCTACAATTCCAGAGAGTTCACTCACGTGCCATGCACCTCCAGGTGTAGCTTTGCCCAAGACCAGATGAGGAATGTGATGTTTTTTTTCCAGCCTCCACTGCAGTACAGAGGGGAACTCAAAGCCCAAATCTGCATTTGGATGGAGGAGTGTGTCAAAGAGCACTGCCACAGGGTTCCCTGAACGCCCCTCTAAACCTTCGCAAAGATATTCTAAATCCTACAAGAAGACACATCGGGCAATATGTTTATTGCACATTTGACTGTAACATAAAGTTAAACTCCACAACCTGTTTCGCCACTCATCTTTTTTTACCTGTTCAGTGATGGGAAGATGCTTGGCTTCCTGTAGTTTACGAAAGAGGATGGGGTTTGGGTGCACAGCCATGGGATCTAAATAAGGAGTATACCCATTCAGAAGGTATGACAAGCATATACCAGAAGGGCCATTACCTGTAAAGGGGAGACGGGAGAGAAGGCAACTATGGAATGTTATATTTCTGGGCATCTTTTTTTCTTTAAATACATAATATTGTTATGAAATATATTTTTTTATATTCATTCTAATTAAGAGCCATCAGGATTGGTTGAATGTTTGCTCCTTGATGACTCACCAATGATGACTACTGGTACAGTTCGAGTACAGTCCCTCGGCACGGAACTTTCTTCCAGCAGCGGCATAGCGGCAGCCAGAATTAGAGCTGGCACTAATAAACACAAAAGATATTTGTCAATCAACATAAAATTAACCCTGACTGCAACATCTCAGCATATTACAGTATTGCCATATTTAAGAAATAATTGACAACGCATTGTTCAATTAGAAAAATAATGCACAACCGAGGTGGTGATGCGTCCACAATGCTAAGCGGAGTTTTCAATATTTTTCAATAATTCAATGGCCTGGAGTCAATTATTCCACTTATACTACGGTTACTTAAAACATTGCTCAGATGTTGTATTTAAGACATCTGTCAGGTTTTTGTCCATAAAATGCTTGTGTGTAGGACTAATTTCTTACGCATCTAATCCCAAGCCTCCGTTGCTTATTCCAAAATGTCATTTCAGAGCTAGTAATGGAGGCTTTAGCCATTGATAGCTGATTAATGCAGTTAGAAAAAGAGAGAAAGAGACAGATTAAGCGTATGCGATTACCTGTGCGTCTCACAACAGTGTTCGGCAGCAGCGTCTGGATATGTGGATATTTGCTAAAACTGCCTTTGTATAAAAAAGTTCCACTTTAAAATATTACCTTTTGGTGCTGTGATGTTTGCATAGTATTACTTGCACTGAATATCTGAAACTGATTAATACACAACAAATGCATGGTAACCAACTTGTGATAGCCTGCAAATTCTATTCTAAATCTTTTGTCTTGTCTATTGTTGTTTTTGTCAAGCTTTAGTGATTGCTTATGTAATTTTACAGTGTACCTAATTTTATTTTGATGTGTTGCATATTTACTTGCATTTACAAGCTATTTTTTCCACATGAGAGCTTAAAATGTAAGTTTTTAACCATAGAACCAAACTAACAGCAACTTCTCCCCACTTGTCATATCTCGTGCAAAAAGTTCTAATAACAAAAATGTCACCAACTATGTATGCAAAGATGGCCTTGCTCGAACACTTTACCCTGCTGAGCTAATGCTAGCATTAGCTTTGCCACTGCTTCCTGACAAAAGCAAATCATAATCAGTTTTATGGAGTGAGGCACTGTTATCTGAGCACACTCATTGTCTCGACCTGACGGGTGTAAATCCCCCCTGATTACACCTCAGTTTGGCCTGTAATCCATGCTGCCCGCGTTTATGTTTTTCAAAAAAGTGGGCTTGGCATGCTGACAGTCGGCACATCGCAGCCACCCGTCACAACCTGTTTTTCTTTGACCCTGGTTGTTTACTCTTTTCAGAGAGAGTGCGTGGGATTCCAGGCATAACCGGGGGTGTGTAAGGGGCGGAGGGGAGCATTGGCAGAGTTTGGAACTGGCATTTCCACCCCACTGCCCCATTTAACAGTCTCCTGACCACATTCACAAGGGGTACTCACATGGGCTGACCAACCCCTTGTTTTTCCACACTCATTTGTCTCTGTTTTCAAAAAAGACTCAATCCTCATAACATTGTATTGCACCGCTCTCTAGAATACTTGATTCTGACTGGTCAATCAAAAAACTCAGCGGTCAGATATTTCTGATTAATGACTGCTGTCCAGGGAAAAACAGTATAATTGACAACTCATCCATAAAACCAAATGTTTACTATAGCTGTGCTCATGTTCTGATCTTTTCAGTATTTTTTCAATTATAATGACTGGCTGACTGTACATTATCCCTTATATATTTAACAAAGTCAGTGCCAATACCAATTTTGAATGTTCCAGCTGCATTAAACTGTTGATTAATAAGTAAAATCAATAGTGTTGCATGCTGCTGTTTTGTGAACAAACAGTTCCTCTTTCATTGACGTTAGACATTCAAATTTCCACATTCAAGTTGTTTAAATTCTTAAAACCCTCTTCATACCAATATGTGGTATCATATGATGGGAAACCAAAACATTAGACATGGCAGGACACACTATTCCTTATAAGCATCTCATAACTGTGTGAAAGTACATTAAAAGTGTTTAGAGAGTTGTACAGCTAGTGCCATCTAGACAGGGCTATTAGTGAGTTTAAAGATCAGACTGGATTGTATGTCAGTATGTACACATGCGTGCATGTGTCTGTGAAAGCATGTGTGTAGGCATGTTGCATATAAGTTTATACGCCCCCAAAATAGTAGATGCACACTGAAAAGACAGTTTGAACAGTATTCGGACAACACTCATTTTAGATATTAACTAGTGGAGTGACAATGTTTCAATGTTACTTGCTCTGAATATGTACATTATAAATCTCGTAACGTGCCAGTCAAAAAAGTATAGGCTACATAGTATCTGTTTTTGTTTTTATGGCCTATGTCTATTCAAGTCTGAGTATCAAACATCTTCCTGGGGCAAAATGTTAACGGCACAGGAATGGTAGTTGTTTTAATCTTCCGTTGTAGAAACTTCATTTCAGGTAATAATGACATAGATAAAATGACAACACTGGCTTGTAACTTTAAGCAGACTAAAATGCGTGTCAAAACGAAATGCTTTATCAGAAGCGAATATGAGAGAATGATGTTTGATATTAGTCTGGCATAATTTAGGTCACATATCTACAGTCGCATGCTACTGTTCGGAATGGTAGCCTAATAAAGACGTTTCTGTAGTTATTTTCTTACCTCCAAGCGAAAAATCTTCAGATTCTTTGGGTTTTTTTTTTTTTCTTTCAGATTCGCGTATCTCTAGAAGGCTCGGGATGCTGCACGCGGTATAAATACTCCGTATCCCTAGTGGGAGGTTCCAAGCCGAGTCACCGAATGACATGGACGAGTGATTTTCTAAAGATGCTGCTGACTGTTTTCCAGGAAAGCGCTGGATAACTAATAAGTATGAATAATAGTGAACAATATTAAACCGACGTAGCACGTCGCTGAATCATATACTCCAGAGTAGCAGCACAGAAAAACTGCCATGCAGGCGTCAGTCTCCATCCAGCATCATCTGTGCCTCCCTCGTGCCGCACCGGCAGGCATGTAGAGCGAGCACAGATACGCGGAGTCTGCCTGGCGCACATGGTATCAGAGAAATAACAGCACGCGCTTTTTCCGTTAAACGGGAGGAAACTCAATCGATCATTACTCGATGCGCGCGTCAGGTTTGCAAAAAAAAAAAAAAAAAAAAAAAAAAAAAAAAAAACCATCACCTTAAATGCCAGTATGTCTTTTATCTTTTATTCAAAATACTTTTTGCTTTTTAACTGAGTAAATGTGTGAGTATTGGTGGGTTTTATTCTAAAACGACTTTTCTAGACTTTTCTTTTTAATAAAATAAGGATATAAAAGTAGAATTATAGGTTATTTTGGTCTACTGTACGTCAACATCCGTCACATGCGTGGTTTTAGTGTCCTCGTCGGAGCGCTTGCTAGATCGGGTCAGTCCATTTAACACTTGAATCATTAAATGACTCTTATACGTAACAAAGCTTCTTATTAATTTAGGTCAGCTAGAAAGTGCGTTACTGCTTTGATGAAACTCTTGTAAGAGGTGAACAGGACAGGTGGATGGTCAAAAGCGTCCACTGCAGGAGTCAGTGGTGAGTACAGTGTTTCCTAAACTAATTTACAGTAGCCTATGTTATGTAACCTCTCAGCCCTAAGACCTCACCAAACAAAACGACGTACCTCCCCATATTAGACTGGATATCATGTCATTAATATCTAATAGTAACATTGTACAATGTGGTGGAAAACAGACTCACTAAAGTAACATATTCTCACTAAGTAGGATATTCTGCTACGAGTGTCATCCATGTCACTGTAAAAATTGCACATGTTATTATTTGCTTTTTTATTAAGGAAACCAGAAAAAATCTATTGGTCATCTATTACTTATTTTACTTTATTAGTTTATTTCCGTAGGTTTAACAGACATAGGACCATATGGACATAGCCTATCATTGATATAGCCTATTATTTTAGCTTTTATTCATATTTTGAATTAGTATATATACAACCCGAATCCTGGAAATGTTGGGACGTTATTTAAATTTGAATAAAATAAAAACTAAAAAACTTTCAAATCACATGAGCGTTTTATTGAGCAATATTTTTTTCACAATAAAACATAGAAAACATAACAAATGTTTAAACTGAGAAGTTTTACACTTTTATCCACTAAATGAGCTCATTTCAAATTTGATGCCTGCTACAGGTCTCAAAAAAGTTGGCACGGGGGCAACAAATGGCTGAAAAAGCAAGAAATTGAAAAGATTCAGCTGGGAGAACATCTAGCAACTAATTAAGTTAATTGATATCATGTCTGTAAATGATTAGCTATAAAAGGGATGTCTTAGAGAGACAGAGTCTCTCAGAAGTAAAGATGGGCAGAGGCTCTCCAATCTGTGAAAGAGTGCGTAAAAAGATTGTGGAATACTTTAAAAACAATGTTCCTCAACATCAAATTGCAAAGGCTTTTAAACTACAGTGCATAACATCATCAAAAGATTCAGAGAAACTGAAGAAATCTCTGTGCGTAAGGGACAAGGCAGAAGAACTTTATTGGATGCCTGTGACACTGCATCACTCATCGGCATGATTGTGTCAATGACATTACTAAATGGGCCCCGGAATACTTCCAGAAACCACTGTCGGTAAACACAATCCGCCGTGCCATCTGCAGATGCCAACTAAAGCTCTATCATGCAAAAAGGAAGCCATATGTGAACATGGTCCAGAAGCGCCATCGTGTCCTGTGGGCCAAGGCCAATTTAAAATGGACTGTTACAAAGTGGAAAAGTGTTCTATGGTCAGACGAGTCCAAATTTGACATTCTTGTTGGAAATCATGGACGCCATGTCCTCCGGGCTGAAGAGGAGGTAGACCTTCCAGCGTTTTATCAGCATTCAGTTCAAAAGCCAGCATCTCTGATGGTATGGGGGTGCATAAATGCACACGGTATGGGCAGCTTGCATGTTTTGGAAGGCACTATGAATGCTGAAAGGTATATAAAAAAGTTTTAGAGCAACATATGCTCCTCTCCAGATGACGTCTATTTCGGGGAAGGTCTTGTGTATTTCAGCAGGACAATGCAAAACCACATACTGCAGCTATTACAACAGCATGGCTTTGTCGTAGGAGAGTCCGGGTGCTGAATTGGCCTGCCTGCAGTCCAGATCTTTCACCTATAGAGAACATTTGGCGCATTATTAAACGAAAAATACATCAATGATGACCACGAACTCTTCAGCAGCTGGAAACCTAAATCAGGCAAGAAGCTTTGTATTTCAGATAAATGCTGTTCTTTTGAACTTTCTATTCATCTAGGAATCCTGAAAAAAGTACACAACTGTTTTCAACATTGATAATAATCATAAATGTTTCTTGAGCAGCGAATCAGCATATTAGAATGATTTCTGAAGGATCATGTGACACTGAAGACTGGAGTAATGATGCTGAAAATTCAGCTTTGCCATCACAGGAATAAATTACTTTATAAAATATATTCAAACAGAAAACAGTTATTTTAAATTGTAATAATATTTCACAATATTACTGTTTTTACTGTATTTTTAGTTAAATAAATGCAGCCTTGGTGAGCAGAAGAAACTTCTTTTAAAAACAATAAAATCTTACTGATTCCAAACTTTTGACTGGTAGTGTATATATATATATATATATATATATATATATATATATATATATATATAATGTCCTGTAAATATAAAAATATACTTCAGAGATATTTTATTCATAAGAATTTCTAGGGGTGCCAGTAATTGTGGCCAACATGTATTGGAGAAAAACATTTATTTCATAATGTGAGCTCCACATTATGAATATATATATATATTTATATATATATATATATATATATATATATATATATATATATATATTCATCAATCCAACATTACCTCTTCAATATCTCTTAATATGACCCTGTTCAAAAGTTTATGAACCATTGGTTCTTAATACGTGTGGTTACCTGGGTGATCCACAACTGTTTTTTTTGTTTTTTGTTTTTTTTTATGGTTGTTTGTCCTGAACAGTTAAACTGCCCAATTTTCTTCAGGAAAATCCTCCAGGTCCTGCAGATTTTTCAGTTTTCCAGCATCTTTTGCGTATTTGAACCATTTCCAGCAGTGACTGCATGATTTTGAGATCCATCTTTTCACACCGAGGACAACTGAGGGACTCAAACACAACTAAAAAAGGTTCAAACATTCACTGATGCTCCAGAAGGAAACACGATGCATTAAGAGACGGGGGGTGAAAACTTTTTGAATTAGAATATCAAAGAAGATACTTAATTTTTCTTCCAGGAAACATGCAATTATATTCTGTTGCTTCTGAAGGGCAGTACTTAATGAACAACAAAAAAAAAAGGATATTTAAAAATAAAAAAATAAAAATTCAGACATCTTCATCCTGTTTAAGTGTTTTCACCCCCTGGTTCTTAATGCATCGTGTTTCCTTCTGGAGCATCAGTGAATGTTTGAACCTTTTTTAATAGTAATAACTAGTTACTTAAGTAATGAAAATGTTTTTTTTTTAATAGATCTATAAAAACTCTGCTTGAAACCTTTATACTGCGCATACTGATAGCCTACTAATCAGTACAAGCAGGAAAGAACATGAACTTATCACTTTTCTATCAACTTCAAACATGCAATGTAAGTAAACCCACCTTAACTGATCTGAGATTCTGAACAAGTTTAACACAATAGATGGTGATACACCTGCCCTTTCCTTACTGCCCTTCAGAGCTTTGTATTAAATTAGTTTGGTTACTGTACACTTTAACAAAGTAGTTGTTGACTGTAATTGAGCAGCTGGTACCTTAATTGGATGTTGATTTGTGGTATTGTGATTGATTGTGTTTATTGTCTGAGACTGATGTGGCACTGCATGGGATCTGCCAGAGTGATGGTGTTACTGATGACTAACTGAACTCAAGGGACATTTTGCTGTTGCCTCTGGTAAATATGTAAAATTTACTGTAGACATCCAAACGAATAGGTTGTGTGTGCTTAAAAATCAGTAGGCCTATTATTATAGGCTATAACAGCTCCCATAGGCTATCACATAATAAATTAGTCCTATTCTTTTGCACTCCATGTAGGCTATGTAAAATGTAACAGTAGCCTTTTCAGTGATGTAGCCTATCTATACTGTATCTATATTGCCTACTCTCATTTGTAAATGTAACTAATAATTACATTTCTAAGGTGGTTGACATCTTGTACATGGATAGGTATAGAGTAGACAACACGTTCTTAAAAATATTATTGTTTTAATACATAGTGGGTTCGCACGTATTATGACATAATGACACCGCACCAGAATGAGCGACATTTATTTCTACAAGCTAATTTAGCTTACGTTTGATAGACGAGAGTCACAAAATTAAATACATTCTATCTCTACTTTTTGACAGACATGAAAATTTAAACACAATAAAGTGACTAGATTTGCATTCCTTTTGAATGATAAGTTAGCACTTTGATGATCTCTTGCCTAGACGCACTGGCCCTTCTGCCCAGTCCGTGCGCGCGTGCGAGCACACAGTCCACATACCGCTCCCAAAAGACCTGCGCCAGCTCCATGAACATGCCTTGATGTTTGGGTTGATTAGACCCGCTCAAGTGTGTCATGAAGTCCCAGAGACCAGCAACCGTATCGGCAACGGGTAATTTACGCGCTTGTATTACCGCTAGTGACGATGAGTCCCAGCATTCACGGTTTATCTCGCCCAGGTGACCGGGAGTCTTGCCGCCTCCTGCCCTCTCGGTATTCAGCATCTCGAGATTGGGTACGGAGAACGATGATGCGGTGGCGAGCATCAGCAGACTCACTGACAGAAAGCGCCACCACTGGGCGTTAATGAATCCAATTAATCGTTCCATTGGAACCTATGGAATTAACAGTGAAATCTTTTATGACTTGAAAACTGTTGCGATTTATATGCTAACCATAAACACGCAATGCCACCTAAAACAACATTAACATTTTAGTAAAGCAACAAAAAGTCATTTGTCTCCAAGCGAGTGAAACAGTAAAACATTAGGCTTCTCAAAATGATTTACTTACAATATTTAGTTCAGTCGTTTCTTTTATGCGATTGTTCTGCAGACCCGTTTCCTGTCATACCAATGAGGCGAATAATTGGCTTTGATCGAGTGTTTTACGACTTATGGAGACTTTTAAAGCTCTGCGCGCCCACGTTTCAAGCGTCATACTGTTTGACTGTAGCCCATCCACTTACACTAAAAACCACTTGACGTGAAGAACATAATTAAATTACAATCTAAAGAACACAAGTAGACTACTTAGAGCTCATGATTAGCCTACTATTCTTTTCTTCTTCTTCTTCTTCTTTTTTCCAGCTGGACAAAACCTCATTTTTTTTCATTCTCTGTAGCCTATCTGATTTTGCTAAATCTTTACTTGCTAATCTATTGAACAAATGCTAAATTATTGAATGTAACATTTCTTTTGAAGCGCAATTTGTTAATTCGTCAACATAAAATGTAATTTGGCGACTTAGCGTTATTTTTTTTCCTGGTATTCAAATCTATAGTTAGCTACAGAATGTGTCTTGTTTTTTCGACGCACCGCCCGAAACTTAGGCAACAGAGAGGGCAAACAGCGTCTGTTATTCCTGGCATTAGATTTTCGTTTAACTTGTTTTAAAAAATACAAATAGGCCTACTTTATTTTTTTCTGATTCTGATTATTTCTGGTTATGATTATGTCATGACAGGGAGAGTCATTGCTTAAAACTAATAGTGTGTCAGACAACAAAACTGGCATAAGACAGGTAAATATAAGCAAGCTCCCCTAGAGAGATTATACGGTTATTATTAGCCTACGATTATTGAAAATTATGACGTTCTTGCTTACTAGCAGAGGCGGAAACATGTATAACGGACAGCACTTCCAGCCAATCACAGCACACATTGCCATGTTTCCGGAAGCACACACGTGTTTGGTCTTTCACTTCAGCAATGCAGGATCAGTAACGCTGTAACTTAAAACAGATAGATTGTGTGCCAGTTTAGTAGCTACAATCTCTGACTTGAGGAGTTATTTCGGGATGGTCTGGGCAAGCAGAGCTTGCTTCCGCAAGGTTAGTAACGTTGGCGAGTTTAGAGAATGACATTTAGGTAGTCATTGGTAGCCCGACCTTCTCATGCTTAGTTTCTGTGTCATTAACTGATCGTGTAACAAATTACTATGTGGCTTTTACTGTTACAAACTTGATGATACACACTTAGCATATTCGGATTGTCATCTTTTGGGGGAAATTATTAGTAGAAATCAAGATGACACACGTCTGTTCCAAGTAATTAACATAATCCATAATTCTGATTTAAGAATTCCTTATTTTGTCTCTTTCAAAGTGGGCTATATGACTATTCCATAAATTAATAAATATTGCTAAATGAGTTTTATATCTCACTATGGGTTAACACCTGTATGATGACGTGAATAAATAGCCTATAGGTAATTTTCTGCTGTAATCTTGACGTTTGTCAAGACCCCAGATGACCCACACACACTTAAATTAATGAAATTGAGTATTCAGTAGAACACTAAACATTTTCTATGTCTTTCTTATATGACAAAGTTATGCATTCATATTTCAACAAAATTATTGAAATTCATCCCATGTTCATTCATCACTTCTTCAAAGTAAATTTAATTGGTATGCATATTATTTAAGTGCCAAACTTTTTAGTAGTTATTTAGTATCCATATTGAAGGTGCAAAAACAAGTAAATCTCAAATTATTGTTCCCATAATAGTCAAAGTGGTAGGCCTACTTATTCAAATAGTGGCACAGCAGTCTCTGCAAAAAGATTGTACTCTCAACACCAGAGAAATGTAAAATGTCTTTATACTTGAAAATTTCCATGCATTCGAAAGTTAAATACCAACAGTTTCACGAACTTAACCGACTAACTCTGTGTTTCTTTTATTTCAGTATGGCAACTTTGTGGATAATATACGGCTGTATGTGAAGGGTGGGAGCGGAGGAATGGGTTTGCCCCGTTTAGGGGGACATGGAGGAAATGGTGGAGACGTGTGGGTGGTGGCTAAAAAAGACACTACATTGAAGCAAATCAAGGACAAACACCCTAACAAACGATTCACTGCAGGTGTTGGTTCAAACAGCAGGTGAGTCATTTTTTTCTTATAAAGAGTATAATGGGTGAGAGAAATGGGAATTGTCAGTAATACCTCTGAAAGGCAATAATAGGAATTTCTTCTATATCAAAGGCATAATACAATAGTATTTTTGTATTTTTAACATATTATTGTGTTTTTAATACATAATAAGATATTTTAATTGATATACACTACTGGCCAAAAATTTTTGGATGGTAAGATTTTTTAATGTTTTTAAAAGAAGTCTCTTCTGCTCACCAAGGCTTTATTTATTTGATCCAAACTACAGCAAAAACAGTAATATTGTGAAATATTTTCACAATTTAAAATAACTGTTTTCTATTTTAATATATTTTAAAATGCAATTTATTTCTGTTTTGGCAAAGCTGAATTTTCAGCATCATTACTCCAGTCTTCAGTGTCACATGATCCTTCAGAAATCATTCTAATATGCTGATTTGCTGCTCAAGAAACATTTATTAATATTGTTATTATTATTATTATTAGTGTTGAAAACAGTTGTGTGCAATTTTTTTCAGGATTATTTGATGAATAGAAAGTTTAAAAGAACAGCATTTATCTGAAATAGAAAGCTTATTGCAACATTATAAATGTCTATACTGTCAATTTTGATCAATTTAATGCATCTTTGCTGAATAAAAGTATTAATTTCTTTAATTTCTTTCCAAAAAAAAAAAAAAAAAACCTTTTACTGACCCCAAACTTTTGAACGGTAGTGATAGTTACAAAAGCTTTCTATTTCAGATAAATGCTGTTCTTTTGAACTTTCTATTCATTAAATAATCCTGAAAAAAAAATTGTACACAACTGTTTTCAACACTGATAATAATAATAAATGTTTCTTGTGTATATATTTCTTGTATGTATGTGTATATATATATGACGATACACGATATATGTATGTTTGTATGCACACTGCTCAAAAAAATTAAAGGAACACTTTGAAAACACATCAGATCTCAATGGGGAAAAATATTATGCTGGATATCTATAATGGGTAATGTGTTAGGAATGAAAGGATGTCACATCGTTTGATGGAAATGAAAATTATCAACCTACAAAGGACTGAATTCAAAGACACCCCGAAAATCAAAGTGAAAAAGTGATGCAGCAGGCTAGTCCATTTTGCTGTACTCAAAATGGTACTCTGTAATTGTATGGCCCCCACATGCTTGTATGCATGTCTGACAACGTCGGGGCATGCTCCTAATGAGACGACGGATGGTGTCCTGGGGTATTCCCTTCCAGATCTGTACCAGTGCATCACTGAGCTCCTGGACAGTCTGAGGTGCAACCTGACGGCATCAGATGGACCGAAACATAATGTCCCAGAGGTGTTCTATTGGATTTAGGTCAGGCGAGTGTGGTGGCCATTCAATGGTATCAATTCATTCATCCTCCAGGAACTGCCTGCATACTCTCACCACATGAGCCCGGGCATTGTCGTGCACCAGGAGGAACCTAGGACCCACTGGACCAGCGTAGGGTCTGACAATGGGTCCAAGGATTTCATCCCGATACCTAATGGCAGTCAGGGTGCCATTGTCTAGCCTGTAGAGGTCTGTGCGTCCCTCCATGGGAATGCCTCCCCAGACCATCACTGACCCACCACTAAACCGGTCATGCTGAACAATGTTACAGGCAGCAAAACGTTCTCTACTGCTTCTCCAGACCCTTTCACGTCTGTCACATGCTCAGGGTGAACCTGCTCTCATCTGAAAAGCACAGGGCGCCAGTGGCAGACCTGCCAATTCTGGTGTTCAATGGCAGTCGAGCTCCACGGTGCTGGGCAGTGAGCGCAGGGCCCACTAGAGGACAACGGGCCCTCAAACCACCCTCATGAAGTCTGTTTCTGATTGTTTGGTCAGAGACATTCACACCAGTGGCCTGCTGGAGGTCATTTAGTAGGGCTCTGGCAGTGCTCATCCTGTTCCTCCTTGCACAAAGGAGCAGATACCGGTCCTGCTGATGGGTTAAGGACCTTCTAGGGCCCTGTCCAGCTCTCCTAGAGTAACTGCCTGTCTCCTGGAATCTCCTCCATGCTCTTGAGACTGTGCTGGGAGACACAGCAAACCTTCTGGCAATGGTATGTATTGATGTGCCATCCTGGAGGAGTTGGACTGCCTTTGTAACCTCTGTAGGGTCCAGGTATCGCCTCATGCTACCAGTAGTGACACTGACCCTAGCCAAATGCAAAACTAGTGAAAAACAGTCAGAAAAGATGAGTAGGGAAAAAAAAAAAATGTCAGTGGCTTCCACCTGTAAAACCATTCCTGTTTTTGGGGTCGTCTCATTGTTGCCCATCTAGTGCACCTGTTGTTAATTTCATTAACACCAAAGCAGCTGAAACTGATTAACAACCCCCTCTGCTACTTAACTGACCAGGAGTTTTTAGTCTTGATACTATTCTCTGTGCAGTCTGAGCAGTGTATTTAGATGACATTGATAAGTGTCACAGGGGCCTATTTTTGCAGTAACTGATTG